>OZ010800.1:397362222-398672222 GCA_963932465.1 Maratus speciosus | reverse complement strand
ATGCTTAAATTATGTTTATCTATTGCTTATTTAAAGACTAAAATATTTTTATTTATTGAGTAACGTTTCATAAATGCATTGTTATATGTCTATTTGTGAAATTTGCATTACTGTATGTAATAATATATATAATATATTCGTAATTCGTAAATTATTATTAATAAAAATCTTATTCGAAATAAAAAAAACATAACAAAATTAAAAAGAAACAAAGAGAAATGTGAGATCGAAAAAAAATAGTACTGATTGTGTGAAGTAGAACAAAAATTGTAAATTTCCTAGTCGTAGATTTTTCATCGAATTCAAAATATGAAAACACATTTAATAATGGATCTGATAAAAATAAAATTGTTTATAGTTTTAAAAGAGACACAAATTTAACAAAAGAGTAAGGTTAATTGGGGTAACTGGGCCACAGGCTATTTTATAAAAAACTGTTGGTGTTTTTTAAGTTTTATCTTTTGTGAACAATGCCCCTTAATCTTTACTTCCTAAAACAACGTGTATCAACTCAATCATAACTCTCACTTTGCTGTGATAGGTTGGCAAAAATTTACGTTACTTTTTTTAAAAACAACGTCTATATGGTTGAACTTCCTCGGCTGATTATTAAAATACTGTAAGTACTTTCATTAAACAATCATATTTTTTTAAAGATTAGACATATAACTACATTATTATTATTAGATATCTATACATATTTACTTCATGTTTCAAATGTAAGCCCGGTGTTCCAGATACCCCATAAATGTTTCAAGAATAAGGTAACTGGGGCATGTATCAGGGTTAACTGGACCATGCTGGATCCAGTTACCCCAATAGTTATAAATAGTTTTTTTGTGTTTCTCTTACTACGGGAAGTAAATTTCTCCATTGTTTTTAGCTCACAATAAAGAAAATGATAGAATACCTTATTAAAATTATGCAATGAAATTAAAAAGAAAAGCATATTGAGTGGTATCAAACCAAATTTCTTGCCCCCTTGAGAGGCGGTGTGCCGTTATGGCATCACTTAATTTTAATTCCTAATTGGCATCTGCATTTTATAATGAAAATTTCACTTTTATTAAGTACGCGAAAATATACTTTTACTTGTTTTCAGATAGATTATCTTGTAAATATTAGTCTCATTAAATTATTTCAACATTTCACGAATCCAAGTACCTTGCCCCTGAACGCGAGATAGCCAGACCTTGAAATTGTACTATACACAGGGGTCGCATTGTATAGGGAAACTTTTATCGTTCCTACCACTATTTTGAAAATAATATCTTCATCGCACCTTTCTTTAAGGAACAATAAAATTTTCCCTATATAATGCGACACCTGGATAAAGATAAAGTACTTAAGTACTTACGTAGCTTTTTGTTCAGAGATTTACCTTGCTACTTTTTCCATAAAATATCCTGTGACTTTTATACTTATTATCTATAGTAATGTACACAAGTACTTACTTAAGTTTTATATTTTTCGTATAAATAAATCTAATATTTTCACTTTTAGTGCTTTTTTTAGGCACCCTGACAGCAAAGGTTTCCCTTACAACGCTGTTTATTGACATATAATTTACATGATCTGCCTGGTTTAAATTTTTTTAAGTTGTTTACACTTTTTCAAACTGGACCTGATATCCGATATGAAAAAATATAAACGCGTGTGGAACATAGACCCTCCTGGTCCAGTTACCCCATTTTTGGGGGCAACTGGACCCATGAGGAAAGAAGGTGAAATATGCATATTTTTATATTTTTAAATATTAAAATGTAATTTTGAGCATTTTTGTCTGATAGAGGGAACGTAACTGAACACGTTTACAGAAGTTCAGACTTTAATTCAAATGAACATTAGTTTTTTGAAGCTAAATTTTCAGAAACTCCAGAGTCACATTGTAAAATCATGTCCCAGTTGCCCCAACTAACCTTATAAAATAAAATCTAGAGTGGGAAAATGCTTATTATTCCATGACGTATTAAAGCACATATTCGCCATCCTCTACAGATCAATCAGAAATTCGAATACAGTGGACTCTCGTTAATGCATCCCCGCTTAAGACGTACCTTAGGATAACGAAGACAATTTAGTTTTCGCTTTTATTTTCTATTTACAATTAATGTTAAAGACATCGCTTAACCTCAAATGACCATGTGGTGTTATTGTCCGATCCCAGCGCAAGTTCAAACCTAATGTAAATTTATGATAATTTTATTTTTAAAATTCTTTCTTCCAATAATACTGAATATTATATTTCTTTCTACAGCTAGCAACTGTTAAATATATAGAATATTAAAGAAATTTTAAAAGATAAGTTTTGAGATTTTTTTTGATATGGTAAATAAATATGTGTTTTTTTAACTATGGGGTCACAGAATGATCCCACATCAGCTTTTATGATTGAAATTTCCACGCTTCAAATGGTTATAGAATACAACCCATCGGTTAATATGGGCAATTTTTTTCCCAAACTGACGAGTAGAAATCAAAATGTGATATAACAGACAAAATTTTTGAAACTGGAAAATGATGTAATGAAAATATCATTTGGTAAAGCAGCGCACGGAAAAAGAGAGAGATTACTTTAAATAAAGTTGAATTATGTAAGTACGGAAATTTATTTACATATTTGGTTTGTCCTCAATCATTCATATTTTTCAATTAACAAAATATCATTATGTTGGTTTTTACCAAAAAATACTAAAATAAAGAAAATGTTATGTTTTTTAGCATTAAGTCGTGAGCGTATTTTATTTCTGTTAAAAATCTAATAATTTTTTTATTCGATTAGTCATGGGGGGGTGGGGGGATGGCTACCTTTGAAAGTCAATACTAACAGGGTTTCAGTATATAACAAGATCATAGATAGACGAAATTGATCAAATTTTTATTTATTGTGGATTTTGGAAAAAAATGAGAACTTTGAAAATGAAGCCAGGAACAAAGTCTTATAAAAAAATACTTTAAATCTTAGATCAGAGGTGAATCTGAGGCTATGCAAAAGGAAAAGTTTCTGGATTAAATTTTGAATATATCAAGCTTCACTGTAAAAAAAAAAAAAAAAAAAAAAAAAAAAACGGAGTAAAATACGGAAATACTAATGGCAATCTAGAAGCCAGTACTATTTCCGTATTTTAACGGAACTTTTTATCGTTTAAATTACACAAAAATTTCCGTTAAATTCCAAAAATACGGAAATTTTTCTGCGATTTACCGGGAAAAAGTTTCGATAAAATACGGAAATAGTACTGAAGTCTACATTGCCAGTAGTATTTCCGTATTTTAGTCCGTTTTTTTTTTTTTTTTTTTTTTTTTTTTTTTTTGTACAGTGTACAGTTGAAAAACGTGTATTTAGAATGGCATTGTAATCATCCTCTAGGAGAGAATTGTAATTAGTGTTGTTATTTTTATAAAGGATACAGATACATTTAACCTAGCAATGCAAAGCTACTTATTCAGCAATGGAAGTTCTCATTTTTGGTGTAGGTTTATCCGACAAATATAATTTGATCACCTTTTACATAAACTTTTCTTTAGAAAGAATACCTGTGAGTGTTAAACTTTTTATGTTAAATAGACGTATTTGTTCCGAAGTTACCTTATTACATCACTTTCATTTTTATTAAAAGTTCTATGTTATATGGCTTAAAGCTCTGCTAGTTTTTAATAGATTTGCTTGCAAGTGAAGGAAGACAGACTTATCAAAAGTCATTGTTTATATACAGGGTGTCCATAATTAAAAGAGCCTACTTTATAGTTGTCTAAATACGAAACTATTGGTCAAAAAGTTGTGAAATTTTGTGTCAGACATAATGAAGGAATGGGAATTTGTTTGAGGAAAAAAATTTTTAGTTTGAAATTTCGCCACCAGAGGGCGTGTTTAATAAATTACACATTTCGCCACCGCCCACTGAATACTAGGCTTGATCTCTGTGAAAAAAAAAATTGCGGCTGCTGTAGGCGTTTTTTTTTTTTTTTCAGAGTTTGTACGGTTCGATTCGAACACCAATAATTTTTAAAAGTTTTTACACCTTATTTTTTTCAGGGGGGGGGGGGGGGCGGTCTGTATATTTGTCTTTTTTAATCTGAGAAAAATAAAGCGTAAAAACTTTTAAAATGTGTAATACATTAAAAAAGCTTTTTTCAGGGGGCGGTCTGTATATTTGTCGTTTTTAATCTGAGAAAAATAAAGTGTAAAAACTTTTAAAATGTGCAATACATTAAAAAAGCCGCCTGGTGGCGAAATTTTGAACTAAATTTTTATTTCGCTCAAACAAATTCCCATTCCTTCATTATGTCCGTCTCAAAATTTCTCAATTTTCTGGCGAACAGTTTCGTCTGTAGACAAGTTTAAAGTAGGGTCGTTTAATCATGGACACCCTGTATATATAAAAGAGCTTAATGATAGGAAATATGAAAACCTATGCTTAATTAATTGGACATTTTTATTACTTACTAGATACTTTTGCGAAAGTAATAAAACAGAAAAAAGTGTTTATCTCTATTACGTTAACAAAAACTTGAAGCACTTGAATAAAATTTAAATATTTAAATAAAATTCAAATATGTCCGAGAAGTAGAAACATGACTCAAGATACAGAAAGAAATATAAAAAATCAGTTTTATGAGACAGAATAATAATAATAATAATAATAAAAAAAAAAAAAAAAAAAAAAAAAAAAAAAAAAAGATTTTTTTAATTACCAACAATCTTACGATTCTGTTTTAATTATAAAGTTTAACACAGAAATGCCAAAAACATGTGTACATATTGTTGTTATTATTACGCAAAGTTTAACTAAAATTCTTCTTGTAACCGTGCTTCATAAAAACAAATTACCAAAAATTTACATCCATCTTATACCAATATTTCAGGCATCATTATTGTAGTAGCCATTAGATTATAGACATTTTTCTTATCTGTTATTACATTAATATAGATTAAAAAAAATCATGAGACCTTTTTTTCATTTAAAAATTCTTTACCTTTTTTCTATACATATTAAAATCAATTTCCATAAAATACATTTCCTTTACTTTTTCATAAAAACTTTAAGACGTTTTTCCTTATTTTATTTAAAAACATATATTTCCTTATTTAAATAAAATAAGGAAAGGTGACTTAAATTTTTTATGAAAAAGTGAAAGAAATGTATTTTATGGAAATTGATTTTAATATGTATAAAAAGAAGATAAAGAATTTTTAAATGAAAAAAAAAAGATCTCATGATTTTTTAATATTTTTTAATATATTAATGTAATAATAGATAAGAAAAATGGCTACACTCTAATGGCTGCTGCAATAATAATATCTGAAATATTGGTATAAGATGAATATAAGTATAATACGGGCATTAAAAAAGACAGTGACTTCTGTCGATAAACTGTAACTAAATACCATAAATTTATTTATCTTTATTTTTCTCTCTGTAAATATTTTCTTTCACTTTTTTTCACTTTTCTCATAGATACGATTAAAATTTGGCGTTTACATTTTATTGATCGTTTGAAGAAATCTCTAGGTGGTACGTAGAAAAAAGTTGAGTAATCTATTTGACTTTTGAATGTTTACTAAACTGATAAATAATGAAATGGAAATTTCATTAGAATTCATTTTTCAATGCATTAGAGTTCATAGTATTCCAAGGTTTAATTTAAATAAATTTTGTGCACCGTAAAAATAACGTTAATGCTACATCAATTGAAAAAAGGCACAGAAAACTATAAATTTTAGAATTTCCAACGATTTCATTTTATGTTTTCATATATTTTAAAATTTATTCAGAATTCTACCATAATATTTTTCAAATATTTTTTGTTATTTCTATATTTTACCCAAATTCCTACTAAAAAAACTAAATAAAATTTCAAAAACAATATTTAGCTACAAAGAGAAAAAATTAAATGCAGATTTAAAAACGTCATACGGATAGCAAATAAATATATAATTAATTATCTGCTAATGTATTTTATTTAGTTATAAGAGCTCATTTGTAATAGTTTAAATGGTGGTTGTACTGAGTTGGAAAAAGGCATTTAAAAATATTGATGGTATTCTTTTCTTGTAAAAAGCATTGCGGAGATGTTGGAAGTGTTTTTTACATCTCACACATGCACACATTTCATCACATGCATCCCGGCATTTAGTGGAAATCAGCCGACCTTCATCACATGACAGCAAATAGTGTCACTTTCACTGGAAGTTTTTTTTTACATTTCGCAGGGTATAAGCTGAGAGTGATTATGATTGAATAATTTTACACAATCATTGAAAGCGACAGGTCGCGGTACACCCTGATTTCGAGTGCATTTCAGCGAGCTTTGACATGCAGCCCGGCATTTAGTGGAAATCAGCCGACCTTCATCACATGACAGCAAATAGTGTCACTTTCATTAGGTGCAATACTTTTATCTTCTTAGATTTGCATTTTTTAGATTTATAAGCTTGTGACGTACAGGGGCGGATCCAGAGAATAGTTTGTTTTTTTTTTGGGGGGGGGGAGGGGGCGATACCGAGTGACATATAACAAACGTAGTCATAATTTCTGTTTCTTAAATCATTACTTCAGTTAATTATTAAAGGAATATAAAATAATTAATGCGATTTGAAAATATTACAGACACTCGCAATATTACAGCCTTATCTGACAACCGATTAACCGAAACACTCGGTTATCAAACACTCTTATTATATAATCCCGCCCTCTCCATATATATGGTTTATTGTTACTTTTTAGGTCGAAAAATTTAAAAATGTTATAAGAGAATTTATTTATTAAATGTCTTTTTTTTTTCTTTTTCTTTTTACTCTTGTACAATGGTAGCTATCTTATTTGTTGTTCTTTTAGTTATAGTGAAGTTTTAACAACGTTAGTAACACAAGCCTGCGATGATTGTGTTTTTTAACTTTTGATAATGGATTTTGGTGTACTTTTTAGTACTGAATCCGAAAATGATCTTCATTTTTAACCATCACGTCACGATTTTCGCAAATTGTAAATTTCAAAGTTAAAAAGTAAAAAAATAGCGAAAATGTCTCAAGGCAATTTGTCAAATCATTAACAAAAGAAGGTAAGCGTTTTAAATACATGTGCGACAAATTTCCCAGCCTTATCAACCGCCAGAATAAAAGAGGATACCGAGATGAACCCCATAGAGAAGATTAAAGGAAAAGCGCGAAGCAGAGCATGAGCGGTTCAAAGAAACGTCAATTCATGGAATAAAATTATAAGGATTTTAAATACACAATAATTTACATGTTTAAAAATGCATAGTATAAGAGAAAAAATGAATAAATTATTATGAAAAAAAGTTACGTCTATTTTATAGTAGCAGATTTCCGCAATATTTCACTTTTTAAAAATTTGCGATTTGTGAAAAATCTTGACGCGATGGTATGGTAAAAAATGAAGGTCATTTTTGGATTCAGCACTAAAAATTACATAAGAACCAATTATCGAAAGCTGAAAAACGTAACCATCACATCCATATTTTAATATCAGATTTCTGAAATAGGATAATCATTGAAAAATGATCTCCTTCAGAAATCTGAAGGGGCCTTCACATCCTTGAAAGTCAAAATGTGCCATCTAAGTTGTGTGTATACCTCTTCACAGGCACGTATGGAAGGAAGGGGGGAAATCGTCCCGATCACCCCCCCTCCTTTACTCAAAAAATATAAATCCACCGATTATCACGAATTTTGAGGACGAATGGTCAATGAATTTGTCACGAATGGTCACCAAAGAAAATGAATTTCGCCAATCGTTCGCAGGTCAAAGGTCAAAGGAATTTCCTCAAAGAATCGCGCAAAAAAAGACAATTTTGTCAAACAATTGCGCAAAAACGTGAATCTTGTCAAAGAACCGCGGGGAAAAATGTGAATTTTGTCAAAAAATCGGGCCTTTCGTCAACGAACCATGAAAAATCCAGCAAATTTCGTCAAAGGATCGCAGAAAAAAATGCGATTACGTTAAAAGATCGCAGCAAAAAATGCATTAATTTCGCAACCAATAGCGGAAAAAACACTAATTTCATCAACAGATCTCAGAAAAATACGAATTTTGTCAAAGAATCTCGCCAAAAATACGCGAATTTCGTCAAAGGACTGCGGAAAAAACGCACGATTATCACCAGGTAGGGATTCCCTAGGCGCGCATCCACCGGGGTGGGGGTCGATTGGGGTGCTCTCCCCCAAGATATAAATTCAATGCTTTTAACGGCAGTTTTCGCAGAACAGACAGACAAGCAAACGAAAGCCAAACACTTTTCGGCGGTCAATGGTAAACCTCACTGACATTTCGACAAAGTTAGTGAACATTAGTGAACAAAAATATTATGTCCTGTCAAAAGGCATATAGCGCCATAATTTTTGACACTATGGGTTGAGGTGAGGGACGATGCCACTTCGTGTACCTTTTGTTAAATCTCTACAACGGAAGTTGACAACGTTATGCGGATCACATTATAGTGTTGAAACTTTTTCGTTCTTTTAATGAAGCTGGAATTCTAATTTCTGTATAACAGATTCAGATTCAGATTCAGCCAGGCGGGGAGGCCTACCAATTGGTTTGAGCTCAACTATCCCCACCCAGCAATGTTTATTAAAAAAAAAAAAAAAATACAGAGCAATTATTGAGTAATAAAATAATGGTAGGTAATAACAAATAATTGAGATAATGAAATAAGTATAGGTAACAATAGTAAGATAGCTGAGTTGAGCGCTTTACAGACGTATAACATATAATGTTTCTTTAAAACAGCTATAGAATTAGTGTTATTGTTAAAGGAAAAGTTTGTTTGATTAGTTCAATAGCTGATCATCATTATCATATAATAGGTCCCGTGGAGGCATTTGGAAAAGTCCTTGATTGTTTTCAATCAGTGTTATGCAGTTTATAATTTTTTGTAATAGTGCTGGTTGTTTTCTGATTATTTTCAACCATGAAGAGAAACTTATCGTTCTGGAGATTCTGAGGTGATATATGGATGTTAGTGTGCATTCCGCTACGTGGTGCAGCGAGATTCCTCGTTTTCCACACGTGCAGTAGCCCGAGTCGGCTTTTCCGAACTTTACAAGATAATCTGGAAAGTTCCCGTGATTTGTTGCAAACAAGAAGAGGTTTCTGTGTGATAGTAATGTCTCCTCTGAGACAATAGGTAGAAGTGAATATGTAAACCTTCCTCTATGATCAGAGTCCCAAATTCTCTGCCATTCCTGTTGTATTTGTAATTTTAGTTGTCGTTTGAGATGAGATGGTGGGAAAGGTAGAAATACTTCTGGTAAGTTAGGATTTATGATTGCTTCTTTTGTCTTTTGATCTGCTGCCTCGTTTCCTGCTATTCCGGAGTGTCCTTTTATCCATTTTAGTATTATCTTTTTATTTGTATTCTGTAATTTTAAGGAGTGCTTTATTGTTTGAGAAAAAATGGGATTCATAGAAATTTCCAAAGAAAGAAAGAAACAAGAAAAAGAAAGGCCTTTGAAAAATTCAAGCATCTTAATGTTTCCTGAAGAAAGCCACTCATGTGTAAAAAAAAGGTACCGTTATCACCACCTACATTGGTAAATTTCAAGGGGTATTTGATGAATGAACAAAAAAGATTCTGTCCTATTCCTAGTCAGTTAAAAGCTAAAATGCGTATGGTGTGTTGATTTCTTAAAAAACGCACTTAGGAGGGATCGCCTCCCGGTGCTAATTGTGCGTTTTTATCCGCGGCCTTTTGACGAAATTTGCGTTTATTCAGCGATTCTTTCGCGAAATTCGCGTATTATTTTTCTCGATTCTGTGAAGAAATTTGAGATCTGTTGAGGAAATTAGCGTTTTTTGTGCAATTATCTGGCGAAACTCGCGGTTTTTCCTGCGATCCTTTGACGACATTCGCATTTTTTTCTGAGATCCTTTGACGCAATTTGCGTTTTTTTCGCGATCCTTTGACGAAGTGCGCAATTTTTTGACGAATTTTGCGTTTTCCGCGCTTCTTTGGAGAAATTTTCGTTTCATTTGCAATCCTTTGAACTGCGAACGATTGACGAAATTATTTTTTTTCGGAGACCATTTGTCAAAATTTGCGATAATCGGTGGATTTATATTTTTTTGGGGGGTGGGCGATCGTCCCGATCCCCCCCCCCCCCCCGTGTATCCGCGCCTGGTGACGTATCCTTCCGCACGGTTCACTTCAAATGAGGTCATATCAAATAACAACAGTTTATTTAAAACTATAGCAAGGCATCAAAGAGTGGACCGGGTAGCTTTACTTATAGATGATCAAGCAACAACTCAAGTTCACTAAATGCGGAATCCTTTCCCAAAATACTTATTAGTTTAAAGCACTTACCTTAAATGATAAGGTCTCGCATAATGTTCTGCAGGAACCGAAGAAAATCTCTGTAACACATTATAAAATATCACTTAAATTAACCTAATATCAATAAAGAAATGTAACCCGTGGACTGCAATAATCCTTTACTCAAAATATGAAGTGTAAGTTGACGAAAGCAAGCTGAATAAACTCACAGATGTAGAATCTTATACGAAACAGCTAATAGGCAAACTCAGCTTGCAGTGGAGACGCAGAAAACTGGACCTTATTTAAAATTCAGACTAATTTACCATTAAAGTCCAAATCCATCGAATTCAACACCAACTACTTTATATAAAGCAACTACACAACCATCGATAATTATTCATCATATCATTCTAAGAAATAATCGTTAACCAATCGTATTCCAAGAGATTCAGACATACTCTGTGAAACTAAAAACATTGACTGAATAGACAGCTCATTCAAGGAAAAATGTTAGAAATCAGGGAACCAGATCTCAAGTAAAATCTCAAAATTCTCTGGACCACTATTATGTCCCAAAAGAATCACTAGGCTATCTTCTACAATATTGATATGCGTACGTGAATATAATAAAATATTAAACTCCAAAATTACGACTTATTCACCGAAAAGTTTTGAGTTATGCTTAAAAACTATTCACATTGCAATTGATATTGTAACGATTAACGTCAACTAAAAATTAAGAGTTCTAAGCTATAAACTTTCATAATATCTAAATTATATGGTCAATTGGATTCCTGTTTGGTATCCGATTGTAACATGTACCAAAAAATTCAAATATATGTCAGAATTGGGTGCTAGTTTTGAACAAGTTTGGTACAAATCTATATGTAGACGACAAACTATAGAAAAATTAGGCATAGCATTAAATAATAGACATTATTACTAGTCGACTGGTACTAATGACATTTTGAAATAATAACTTACCGAACATTTAGTATATTTGATATAAATTTTTATTCCACGATATATTAAAACAGTCCGTTTGAAAATAATAATATTTTATTAAAAGTGCATATTTCAGTATTTAAAAAAACATATAAAAGTTAATTAAATTATACATTATAGCGAAGTATATTCGTTAAGTTGTTAATAAATATCAGATTTCATATTTTTCATTCAGAACCTTGCAGTACTTTTGAAATAGTTGCATTTTGTCATATACAAATCTTCTTTAAAAGGTTTAATGAACAGGGGAACATGTTTCATAAGATTACATTGACATAATAACAGTTCGAAACACCTTTGGTTTCTCTCTCTCTCTCATATATATATATATATATATATCTTTATTTGTTGTATAAAATTTATTTTGCTACATTTATTCGAGCTTCGAGAGAAAATCCTTTTATTTTCATTTATTATTGTATATCACCCTCCTTGAAAATACTTTTATGATTCTAATTACATTCAGTTTCCTGGGGTTTCTGTATGTATTTTTTTAAAGTAAAATATTATTATATTACATTTATAAGGAAGAGATTTTGGTAGTTTATGTTATTCGAACTCGTAAGTTATTTTTTTTTTCGAAAGTATACCCATATATACACTATATGGCCATTGGTGACTTGAGTTTTGGACGTTTTGTTAAATATCTAGAAAAATACATGAGGAATTAACCTGAAAACTGCAGGTGTGTAAACAGTATAGTATAGGTCATATATTTCCGCGAATATTTTTTTCCAGAAACCCCATAGGGGACTGTTAACAAATTGAAAAAGAACGTATATCTTTTGGATAACACTGTAAAAACTAATGTAGCAAAAGCGTTCAAACTCGAGATTATTAATAAGGGACTTATTGTAATACAGTAAGGTTTTAAATGCTGTAAAATGTGGATCCAGCTCGATTGACGTCCCAAGTTTGATAATTTTGTTGTATTCTGAAGGTTTTGACATGTAGATTCCAAATACCTTAGGTGCCATTTTTTATACACATTTTTGGGGGTGCTTTTCAAGATGGCGTACAAGATGGCTGCCATTTACTGACTTCTTTAATATTTGAGGCATATTATTGACCAGTATGTCAAATTATATGTTTTCGGGGGCAAGAAATACAAATAAATAATAAAATTAGGAGTAAATTGAGTTTTTCAAGTGTTTTGACCGATAAGATGCAAATAAAGCACAAAAATATGAGACATTATATATACTAGCATATCAATAACCAGTTTTACATAACCAAAGTATTTAAATGAAATAACATAAGTTATTGAAGATATGGAAAAAATTATTAAAAACAGCATTTATATGTATATACAGTATTATATGTATATACAGATGTTACGTATCCTCTTCTAAATCACTGCTATCTCTGTGATGATATTGATAGTCCTTTATATTGTTGCAGTCACTGCATTTGCAAAGGGCAGTACAAATCAGAGAATTCTTTAGGAAGAACATTTTCCAGTTTACATGTTCTCTTACAGTCATATTTCACAAGTTCAATAACTCCTTTAGGCGCAGGTAACTCCAGGCATTTGACTGGAGAAATTACTCCTTCGCCATTATTTTCCCAACCATTGCCAATAAGTGGGGGTATTGTAGGTCGAGGATTTCTGTGTCTCTTTCCAATGCTGCAAATTAAGTTGTATTTTAGAATATGTGGCTTCAGTGCTCCAAGGGTTGGTGTTAATTTCTCTCCCTCGAAACTTTTTGTTCTGAAAAAGTGCCATCTTAATTCTGAAATTCTTAAAAAAATACTATTTTTCAAATAAGCCAAGTTGGTGAATTTTTCAAAAAAACGACAGATTGGATAATGGATCAACATTAGGTTCCCCAAGTTCGTGAAAAGCTGTTATAATATCATCATCACACTGAGGATTGATATATACTTTTATCCACTTATGTTTTGAAATGCCTACAAATTTTCCTCCCCAGTCTCCAACAGTATATGAATGTAAACCTAGTAAATCTTTACTTCTATGAGCACCTATTGATCGACATCTTTCTTTAATATTAATTTTCTGCATTTGTTGTCTCGGCCAGTAAAAAAATGAATTTCACTGTTTACTAGATGATTTGAAACCAAGTCAATCAGCAATGTGAAAATGTTAGTATCTTGCGAAAATACACCGATCTCATAATTATTATGATTGTTCACTATATCAAGTGCATGAAGATGTATAATGGTGTATGCTTGTTCATGTGTATGATCATATAATTCTGAATCGAAAAATTTCGCGTGGTTACAGTACTGCCAAAAACGACAACAATTTTCTTCTCACTAGCAGCAAATCTTGTAGTAATTTATTCCCGAGATACTCAGTCAGCTGTGATTTTCTTTCATTATGTGAAAGAAACATGTTTAATGATGCCAATGTTATATTAGTACTATTTGTAATAGTAAATCTAATAGGTTCTGTCGTCCCCAATCTTTTCTTACGAGTTTTCTCTTTCAATGAATGCTCAAGGTATTGGTGAAATATTATTCTCCCTTCAGCGTATCCACTTGTCATTTTCATAATGATCTTGGTAAAAGCACTTGCGAAGTCTTCGCACGTTTTCTTGCCAGGTGTCTTTTTACTGATTGTACGATTGCCATTCCATCTATAATACAAACTCTTTATATCGGAGAAGTAATCGAGGATTCTAATGATTTAAGTATGGGTGATCGATTATATTGCTCTATTTCTGCAATAAATGAACATTTGTCTGATGGAATATGAAGATATCCACCAGAAGAAAATAATGTTCTTGTTATTACAGAAAACTAGCACTTTTCAATTACATTTTTTAGATTTGTAGGCATTTGAGATATTGATTCCATAACAACAAGAAAATGTGCAAGAAGTTGCCCATCTTCTCGAATTTTAATCAGTTCATCAGCAATCTAAAATACACTCTTCTTGTTACAAGTTCTGAATGTCTTTAATTTCATTTTTTTTATTAGATACCAAACTGACAATTTAGCGTGTTCACTCTGTACTTTTGGTCACGATTCAGAATATCATCCTTCGCAGATTCTGGAACTTTCATAGAGGATGCAGTATTCAAATTCATTAGTGTTGTATTATCTTGGATAATACCATAACATATAACACATATAGTTTTCACATATATTTCACACATATAAAACATATAGTTTTCACATCTGCAGCAAAAGAGAAAACAAGCAATATTAGTAATTTTGTAGTAGATTTATGAATAAATAATAAATAACACAATTTATGCCTATTTTGATTGTAGATTTGTATTTTCTGACCCCAAAAACATATAATTTGTTATACTGGTCAATAATATCCCACAAATATTAAAAAAGTCAGTAAATGGCAGCCATCTTGGACGCCATCTTGAAAATCACCTCAAAAATGTGTAAGAAAAAAATGGCACCTAAGATATTTGGAATCTACATGTCAAAAGCTTCAAAATAAAAAATATATATCAAACTTGGCACAAAAATCGAGCTAGAAAACATTTCAGACCCTATGCCAAGATTTTTGCTTATAATTTGCAGAGTTCTTAATATAAAAAAAAGTTCTTTTCAGAAAATAAGGGGAAAAAAACATTGCACACAATACTCTGCAATCAGAATTAAAAAATATTAAAAATTGGATGAAAAATGAGCTGGTTTACTAAAAAATGTTTCACTGCGCATGCGCAAACGCAATCAAAATATAATGTGAATAATGTATTAGCTATTTATATAGAGCAGTTATTGTGAAAGTCTCAAAATCATAGCTTGAAAAATCTGAAAATTATCGTCGATAGAATAAGCTCGAAATCCGTTATTCCCAAAAAGAAGCAATAATATGAGGGGTTGTATCAAATATCTGTTGATTAGTGCAAAGATAGCGTATACAATATTGCACGTACTACTATATTTGGATACAACCCTCATCCTTTTTATTATGTTCATTAAAAAGCGTTTAGAAGTGCAAAAAATACATTAAACTTCATAAAGTTTTATTTCCATACAATTTTAGCAACATATAGTAGGTATAATTTTTGTTGAAAGAAATGATGCTTCTAGAAAAAAGTCGCATATTAGCTGTCTTAATTCCCGAAATAATTTTAAAGAGAAGTACAAATTACAAAAATTTCAAAAATATCTTTTTTGCAGAAAATTTACAGTTATGCATATCAAGGTCATGGTTATATTAGGACTGTTGAACATATTGGAGAAATTTTAGTTTGTTCAAAATGTTCTGTTTTAACATGCAAAAAAAAAAAAAATATATATATATATATATTCATTGATAAGCTTTTAGCGTTGCAATAAATACATTAATTTTCTGAAATTTCTATTCGCATAAAACTTGAATGATACGTAGTAGGTATACTTTTTATTGAAAGAAAAGTTGCTTCGAGGAAAAAGGCGCATATTCGTTCTCTTAATTCCCGAAATAATTTCAAAAGGAAGTGCAAAATACTGAAATTTCTAAAATATCTTGTTTTCAGATAATAAAAATGTTGTGCATACCAATGTCATGTACTTTTAGGATTGTTGAACATATCGGGGAAATGTAGTTTTTTCAAAATAGTCTGTTTTACTAAGCAAAATGAATTACATTCATTTATAAGCATTCGTCATTTAAATAAATATATTAATTTCCTTAAAACTTCATTCGTTTATAATTTGAGCGACATATAGTAGGTATTAATTGTGCTCAAAGAAAAGTTACTTCGAGGTAAAATCCTCATGTTCGCTTTCTTTAGTATCGATTAGACTTAAAAGAGGAGTGGAAAATAGTAAAATTTCTGAAATATCTAGATTTCAGAAAAACGTAACGTTGCACATTGCTTCATTACAGTGTCATGCACTTTTGAGACTGGTAGGCATATTTTGGCAAATGTTACTTTCTAGAAAATTTATTATAAATTACCTTTAAAATCGATATTTACGAGCAAATGAACAAATAGATGTAACTATAAGATTATAATAAGATTTCTTTTTTTTCTGTCTTTTTTTTTTCTTTTCACTGCGTTATTAAAATTTTCAAGCTACGTTCTTTGCAAACGAAACATCGAAACATGAAAATCTTGCAAATATAAATTTTCGTATGTATCCGCGTTTTATTCGCAGTCCAATATTTTTTACACCTTTACATTTGAAATAACCTTTTCAGAAATAAATAAAGTACGGACGAAACACTTTAATGTAAATTATTTAAGATAATTCTGTACACTTTGAGAAGTTTGTATTTGTTTCTGAATTTTTATAAATGTTTGGCATATTATTAAATGGTTTAATGGAAGGAAAGGATTTAATAAAGAGATATTTCTATTTTATGTGATCACGGTGAGTCTGTCATCAAATTAAGCAGAAATTACTATTCGGAATTTCTAGTATAAATTCAGAATTTCAAAATAAATAAGAAATTCATGAAATGCACGCATATATGCGCTTATGATGCGTATGGTTTAATTAAAAGGAAATCGCAGAAAATATTTATCAGAATCAAACTAATAACAGTTAATCCTTTCAGTCCCATAGATTAACTGTTTATGCTAAAATTCTGAAATTCTTAAAATAGGTGGATTTTATGCTCCATAAAAGAAATAATAAAAGAATTTTTTTTTAATTTTTTAATTAAAACTTAAATAATAATAAAATAAATAAATTTTAAATTAAATAATAAATAAAATGTAATAAAACATTAACATAAACTAGACAAAATGAACTATTGAGGCATATTTTAATCAATACTCCTATTATAAAGAGGAAAAAATTGTTTATTTGTCGGAGGTAAGCTCTGGAACTACCGAACCGATTCCAAAAGTAATGGTATCAAAATGATGGTGTGAGTCCAACTTAGAACATAGGCTATATCTTATGTCGGTGCCACTACCCCAAAAAGGGTGTAGGAGCAAAAAACGTTCTAAAAATGCGATTTATGTGTTACTGAAGGGCTTAGAAATATGAAATTTGAAATATTAGCTACTTATTAGATATAAAGGATTTCTAAGAACAGTTCTTAAACGATTCGAAATTTGAAAGGGGTGAAAATGCACAAAAATCGTTCTAAAAAACGTTCTAAATGGTGGTTTCTACACAATCTCAGGAAATACCAAACCGATTTAAAAAATATTGGTGTCAAAATGATAGTGACAACGTTTGCTCCAAGATAGGCTATGCTTTATGTCGGTGCCACTACCCGAAAGGGGGTGCAAGAGCAAAAAACGTTCCAAAAATGCGATTTTTGTGTTACCGAAGGGCATAGAAATATGAAATTTGAAATATCAGCTACTTATTAGATATAAAGGATTTCTAAGAACCGTTCTTAAACAATTCAAAATTTAAAAGGGGTGAAAATGCACGAAAAGCGTTCTAAAAAACGTTCTAATGGTGGTTTCTACACAATCTCAGGAAATACCAAACCGATCTAAAAAATAATGCCGCAAAATGATGATGACAACCTTTGCTCCAACATAGGCGATGTTTTATGTCGGTGCCACTACCCCAAAGGGGGTGCAGGAGAAAAACGTTCTAAATTGTGGCTTTTGCGTTACGGAAGGGCCTAGAATCGTGAAATTTGCAATGATAGTTAGTTATAAGATATCAATGATCTCTAAGGACATTTCCTAAAAAAATCGAAATTTAAAAGGTGGTCAAAATGCGCAAAAAGCGTTGTAAAAAACTTTCTAAATTGCGATTTCTATGCAATCTCAGGAAGTACTGAACCGATTTCAAATATAATAGTGTAAAAATGATGGTGACAGATCTTGCTCCAAGATAGGCTATATTTTATTTCTGTTTCCACTACCCAAGAGGAGATGCAGGAGCAAAATGCGCGAAAAGCGTTCTAAAAACGTTCTAAATGCCGATTTGTCGGCAATATCTCAGGAAGAATCAAACTGATTTCAAAAGTAATAAGAAATTGATGCTGACAGCCTCTGCTCTAACATAGACGCTATTTTATGTCGTTATCACTATCACCAAGACGTTGCAGGAGCAAAAAAGCGTTCTAAATTTCGATTTTTGTGATCGGTAGGGGTAGCAACTTAAAATTAGGCAAGGTACATATTTATTAGATATAAATGATCTTTAAGAACAGTTTTGAAAAAATTAGAAATTTAAAAAGGGGTGAAAATGCGCGAAAAGCGTCCTAAAAACGTTCTAAATTGCGATTTCTACTCAATCTAAGGAAATACCAAAGCTATTTCAAAAGCAATGGTTGCAAATAAATGGTGACAGTCCCTGCTACAACATAGGTTATATTTTATGTTGCTGTCACTGCCATCTGAGGGTTGCAAAAGCAAAACATGTTCTAATTTGCGTTTTTTGCACAACTGAGTGGTCTAACACTTTGAAGTATGGCATGGTATTTACTTACAAGATGCAACTGCTTTCTAAGAACAGTCGAAAGAAAATTTCAAATTAAAAAAAATGAAGTGAGTGAAAAGCGTTATAAATTACAATTTTTAAGCGAACTTATAAATCACCAAACCGATTAAAAAAAATAATGATGACAAATTTTGGTGATAGAATCTGCTCAAACATAAGCTATATTTTTTGTCTGTTCCACTACCACCAGAGGGTTGCAGGAGCTAAAAACTTTCTAAATTGCGATTTCTGTGATACTGAAAAGGCTAGAAACTTTAAATATGACATGGTAGTTACTTATAAAATATAAATGCCCTCAAAGGACTGTCGAAAATAAATTCGAATTAAAAAGGGGTGAAGCGAAGAGGAGGTGCGAAAAGCATTCTAAAAAAGTTCTAAATTTCGATTCTATGCAATTTCAGGGAATATAAACCGATTATAAAAGTAATAGTTGCGAATCAATGGTAACAGTCTCTGATCCTACACAGGCTATATTTTATGCCGGTGATTCTACCACCTGGGGTTCACAGGAACAACAAACGTTCTAAAAAATGGCTTTAAAAGCTTTTTAAATTACTTTTCTGTGGAATATTAGGAAATAACAAACCGATTTAAAAATTAATGTTGCCAAATTAATGGTGACAGTTCCTGTTTCAACATAGCTCTTTATGTTGAGAGAGGTGGTAGGACTTGGAATTTGACATGATGGTTAATTTTAAGATGTAAGAAGATGGTTTCTAAAAAATTCAAATCTTCAAATGAATACTGAATTGAGCGTATTAATTGAGCATAAAAGTTTCAAAATATTTTTTTAAATTATCATTTTTTTAAATGAGCGTATTAATTGAGCATAAAAGTTTCAAAATATTTTTTAAATTAACATTTATTTAGTTTTACTTCATTTTATTAATTTAAGTCTCATTTCTGCCTAATGCAGTGTAATAATGATGTTTAATCAAACTGTGTTTTGAATAGTAATTTTTGAATTATTCTTAAAAGTAATAAGTACTCTTTAATAAAAAAAAACTTTTAATAAAATAAAATATTACCTATTAATAAAATAAAATATTACCTATTAATAAAATAAAAATTTAGTTAGTACCTTTTAATAAAAATTAGACATATAAATATCACTTGGCATATTTCAAATATTACGCGAGCAAAGCCGCGGGGTTTCTAGTACAATATAAAAAAATAAAAACATTTATTAATTATAAAGTCTATATAAAAGAACGTTATTCATGTCTGTTTTTGCGAAATGTTCTGAATGTCATATCACAAATATTAAAATCATTTATTTGTATAGTGCTACCATCCATTGAAGAGAAACAACAATTTTTACATATTAGGACATATTATTACATGGATTATACATAGCTTTTATTTCCGTTATTTGAATTAATATAGGAGCATCCGTATATATAGATAAAAATAAGGAATGTCATGATGCCATTTGTACTCACTCTGAGTGAAAGGGTTAAGTAATGCGTTATATTATGCGTAGGTAAACAATTATTAAAAACAATAGTAAAAAATATACAACTTTTAATTGGAGATAAAAAGCGATAAGGAATTATTTTTCGTAGGAAGAAAATAAAAAGATGAAAATACAATTTCGAGCATTAATTTAGTGCCAAAACCTTATCATATGGATATCTGATCTTTGATAAATCTGCTTTTTTCTAATTAATATCGTAAGCTCAATCGATTGTCAATTGTGGTAAATCTGTAAGGGTTTTTTTTTTTTTAAACATTATTTTAGAAAACAATTACTCATTGAGGAAATACGTTTTAAAAAACAACTCATGCATGAGAACAAAGACTAAAATTAACTTAATTGATCGGCGTTGTTTAAAATACAAGTATTTCATTCGAAAGTAGGGGAAGGTGGCATAAAATGATCCTAGCGGGCAAAACGATCCACGTAAGTTTTCTTCCAGACAGGTCGCGCTATCTAAAGGGTAACACATAAAATATAAAACACGCCAAGTGAAGAAGAAGCAATGGCGGTATTCAAGCGATCGCAGTATTACGCGTCTGAAAAAAATTCCTCGAAAAAGTGATTTTTGTAACATATGTTATAAAATAAGCACTAACTTTCGTATTTATTTAGATATAATTTATTTAGATATAGATGTCTTTCATGTACAGCAATATGACTTGGTTTACTTAATAGAGTATGTTTTTAGATGTGAATTATACTTGCTAAGTTTGTTATGTTTCTCGGCGTCATCCAGTTATATGAACTAAATTAGACAGCCACGTTGCCGGGTAAAATGATCCATTATGTGGATCGTTCTACTACCATTTCATTGGCTGAAGATGATCCGGTACCGTGTCCTAGCCATCATGGGAGCCAAATGTGTGACTGCCCCAAACCTTTCTCTTTGAGTCCATGTGTTATCCTACGATCATAATTTTAAAATATTCCAATTTATTGGTTTTCAAAATTATTTGTGACACTTTTGTATTTTAAAATTTACATAAAATAAATTATGTATGCTACTTTTTGCAAAACTTATTTTATTTCATTATATATTGTCATAAATACTTTTATATCCTTTATTTTGCCGATAAAAAACAATTTACAATTATTTTTAAATGAAGGATCATTTTGCCCTCGGGTGAGGGTTAAAAGATCCTTTAGACACTTTTTCAAAAATCTATTTTTTTCATTACTCAATTTGGGTTTAAAATATTATTAAAATATGTTTATAATGCAGAATATAGTGTAAAACATGTTAAAATAGGACTAAAGTTTCATTTAAACAGTTATGTTATTTTACACAAGTTTTCCCCTTAAGGGGATTATTTTAGGCCACCTTCCCTTACATTTTTCGATTCGATGATGAAAATTTTGAAATTATCTAATATTTAAAAGTGATGTAATGAATGATAAAACCGAAATCAATAGCTCAGATCGTTGCCATCAACGTTATATATCTCTAAATTTGGCAACTGTTTTTAGTAGATATCTTAAAGTTAACTACACAAAATTTTGCACAGAAAAATTCGTAGTGAACGAAAATTTTTACTTTTCTTACTAAAACGCGTAATTTCCTGGTGAAGAACACACAACAATGTAGTTCCATTTAAAGGTACGTCCTAGTAGTCCAGAAACGTGTTCTTTTTCTTCTTCTTTTTTTTTTTTTTTTTTTTTTTTGAAATCCTGATCTATTTTCAGCATGGAATTATTTTGCCATTTTAATAAATTAAATTAGATATTCCTCCAACTTCTCTCATTTTCACAAAACAAATTGTGTATGTATTATTCTATAACACCAAATCATCAGCAATGTGGTACATTAGTATTTTTGGCAGAAAAAAAAAAGAAAATTCATTCGTCAATGTATTATGTATTATCAAGCATATATTCAACATTCTGCATTACATTTGGGATATTGGAGCAAAACTTCGCAGCTTAATAACGCGAATGATGATGACTACGTAAACAATTTAAAAGACGCATAACACATTTAAAAACATAATTTCAAAAATTATTATCAATAGTTGGTAAAATATTCGAATTATTTTGTGCAGCCCATTATATGTTCTATATATTTGTCAATTATATATCAAAATATGTCCCTATCTATTCTTGATGGTATACCTTCAAGAATATATAGGGACATATTTTGATAAATAATTCGATGCGATCTTTGTAACTGAAATATTACTAATAGAAATTCTCTAATGCTTGTCAGTTAATAACGTATTAATGTAATCTGCAAAACTTTCTTCTGTAAATTATTCCTTTGATCCGGCGAATTTAAATTTATGCTAAAACGATTTTCACATGTAGGATCTTCGTAAACACGCTTAATTTAGAATTTAGTTATATTTTTATCTCATTCCCATTTCAAATGAAAATACTTTAAAATATAATAAATCATTCAAATGATATTTTAGTAGAATATTCTTCATGCGTTTGAAATATATATTTGCTATAATGTGTTCCATTAAAGTAATTTAAGTGCGTACCATTAATTTAAGATTAATATCTCTAATGTAAAATTTCTTCAGCTCTGCTAAAACACAGTCATTAAGCACAACGAATGTCGAAGATATCGAAGCTGAAAGTTCCTCTTTTAATTAAAAATTGAGATTTATTAATGGTTGAAATGTTATTCAAAATTACTTAAGATATCAAACCAAGTATTTGCTTCAATTAATACTATTAGAAACTGGACATTCTAAAGGAGAATCTGAAAGCACTTACAAAAGTTTTTTAAATACTATACTATATTAAATGTAAACTAGAATTAGAATAATTGTGTTAAAATTAATCTATTAAAATACTATACATTAAAAAGAAAATGCATTATACTGACGCAAACTGCTTTCAGTTTATTTCTCAAGACATATGGACTATTGCTTTCGAAAAAAATAAAAAATAAATAAACATTTAAATACCAATTATTGACGGATATTTATCTATAAATAAATGGAAATAGATTTAAATGAAATAAAAAATTTAATTAAAGTAAAACAAAAGACCTGAATATATAGCAATTTAACATCTTGTAATAATATATTATTTCTAATTGCTAAAAAGGTGTAGGATTAAAACGTTAAAATCAGTAAAATAGTTTTATTTGATTGTTGATATGTTTCAACTCTTCCCCAGTCATTTTCAAAAGAAATAAATAATGATAGTCTGAAATTGCACGGTCTATGATGCAATGAACTGAAAATTCATCATTCAGTTTTTCATCTAGAAAAAAAAAAAAAAAAAAAAAAAAAAAAAAAAAAAAACTTGCGTTATATGGGTTGGGTTGATTTTTGACGGCCGATTACACCAGCCCGCATTTTTAAACGTTTTGTCAGGTGATTTCTTGTGAACAAGTTTTCCTGAATAAATTTTTGATGCTCATTCCGGAAATGACTTACATTTTTGCCCATAACGTCAGGATTTTACAAAAAGCAAGAAGTTGTGTTTTGAATATTATACTTAATGCAATCAAAATTTTATCACAATTTCATACAAAGCTATTCATTAAACACGTTAAAAATACTGTAAAAAATGTCCTTAAAATTTCATGATATTTCTTTAATAAAACGAAAAGCAAACAGTGTTCGATTAAACAAATTTCTCTTTCTTGCTGATCCTCCTTCATCATATGTCATTTTCCAACATCCAACGGTCATCTGCTATCATATTTACATTCCATTTTCTCCGGTACATATTCTCCATCTCTTTGATATTCTGGTGAAAACACTCACTGTGCCCTTCACTGTAATGTTCCAGATTTTCTGGAAAATAGTCGATATGGAGATGCAAAAGTGCATTTTTACACTCATAGTACACTGTTAAAAATTTTCAGCATTCTGCCCAGTCATTCGACCGTTTTTTGAAAAAAAACGGTT
This sequence comes from Maratus speciosus, assembly GCA_963932465.1. Classification (NCBI taxonomy): domain Eukaryota; kingdom Metazoa; phylum Arthropoda; class Arachnida; order Araneae; family Salticidae; genus Maratus; species Maratus speciosus. The sequence goes on along the minus strand of OZ010800.1, from coordinate 398,648,252 downwards.
TCATAATCGTTATTTAACGATATTCTGACCATAAAATGGCCAATAATATGGTCAGAATAGTGTTAAATTACGGTTGTGTAACCGTTTTTGATAAAAACGGTCAAATGACTGGACAGAATGCTGCAAATTTTTAACAGTGTACAGCCCAACTTCTTGAAAATTTCCAGCATTGTTTCAACAATATTCCTGTAATTTGGATATTTCTCATTACCTAGAAAGTTTTCAGTAACACATTTGAAGGCGGTTCATACGTCTTTTTCTATCTCATTCATCGTTTTTTCGAAATCTTTGTCATTCATCAGTTTTTCGATTTGAGGACCAACGAAAATTCCAGCTTTTAATTTTTCGTGTGTGCTGAAAGGGAAATTTCTCGTCAATCTTCGAAATCAACTCTTGTCGATTGCAAACAAACTATACGTGATACAAGAAAACCAAGAACAGTTCTGTAATCAGTATAAAAAATTACAATAAAGGCAGTCATTGTTTTTTAATTATCTGGTATCATGTAGACTAGTGTTATTTACTCGAGGGATATAGGCTCGAATGGAAGTGCCTTCCTTGGGGGTCTTTCTAAGGGAACCTAACCCGTATTTACGCATGGAAATCCAAGGTTCGAAGAAAACCACGAAAACTTCGAAAGATTAGGCCGACGGGCGCGATTGAGTTTGAACCCAACACCTATCGTCTAACAGCTTCGGAAGCAGAACCTCTCAGCATCTGGTGGAGCCGTGCCTTATATGAAAAGCTGAATGATGGCATTTCAGTTCATTTCATCGACCGTGCAGTTTCAGAATACCATTATTTATTTGCTTTGAAAATGACTCAGGAAGAGTTGAAACATGTCAACAGTCAAATAAAACTATTTTAGTGTTTTTAAAGTTTTAATCGTACACATTTATAGCAATTAGAAATAATAAAAGACCTGAAGTTCACTGAAAAATATTTTTTGTTTTGAAACAGTAAAGCTTGATTAATAACGCCAAATCAATACCATGAAATTTAGTGTGAGGTATACGCCAAATGAGATATTCGGAAATCTCATTTTATTAACCGTGTGGAAATGTAGTCGGTGGTTAAAAATGTAAACGTTTTTTTTCTTTTTAACTCGGACGATAAGAAAGACAATAGCTTGTTGCATATAGTCATTTGGGAAAGACCGTTTTTCCGGCCTTGCTTTTCAAATTGAATTTCAACTGATATCTTTTGTAATCAGTGTTATTTATAGCCCCACTAGTAGCCGAGAGATGGTAGATTGGAGCTGCCATAGCTCTCAATGCTGGTAGATGGGAGGTACTGGGTTCGAACCCAATCGCTTCCGTCGGCCTAATTGCTCGGAATTTTCCTTGGTTTTCTTCGAACATTGGATATCCTTGCGTAAATAAGGGTTACGTTCACTTAGAAAGACCCCCCACGGAGGGCACTCCCCATCGGGCCTATATCCCTCGTGTAGATAATTGGCCGTCATAAATAACGCCATTTAAATAACACCTTTATTATATTTCGGATTATTTGTCTTATGTTGGGATGCAGCTGCAGTAAAATAATTTAGTATCCGAATCAAGCAGACACGGCATAATTTGGAGAACATTTTTCATGGACGAATCTGTTGAATATCTTTACACAGCTGTAACATTAAAGAATTTGATGCTTTGTATTGTGTTGCGTAGGTTATTATTCATTAGTTTTTTTCTTCTATTTGAAAAATTCGCGCAGAAATAAAACGCATTGATAGAATGTTTTATGTTAAACTTCATGGATCTACAAGGTAGTGTGTTTCGATTTTTCATTTTTTTAATTTATCTATATTTTCAGACTATTAAAATGGATTGTACGTTTAAAAAAAAACAGAGCAGTTTTGAAAGCATTGCCTTTTTGCTTTTAATACAATTAAGGCCATTGAATCTGCTTCCGCCTTAAGGATGCGTCACGCACGGGTCTACCAATTGTCTTCGATGAGTACATTTGATGAGTACACACTACGACTGAGTACATTTTTCTCGAAAATCGATTTCAAACTGCTGTATCAGATTAATTGGAATCAAACGACTTTTGTGAACCAGAAAGAGCAAATTTCATATTATCAGATTTATACGTCGTTAATTTTGCCTCTGAAAAATTTGCCCGAATCTTTGCTCCGTCAGCAGAAACTACCTGTAGCAATTACTTACTATACGTAAGATGGAATCTAACGTTACGTGTCGTTCTTTGCTTTTAAACTCAGTTTTGCAACGTCGCGAACGTTTACGTAATCATATCCATAAGGAATATATATTACATTTTATCAGGATTTAAGGAATTATAAAACAATTTACTTAATAGTCCCTATTAATAGACGACATTTTTTTTTTCTGAAGTAGATTAACATAACTAATATTTATTCAGTTGAGATTTTCCAATTTTGAAAGCACGAAAATACCACGCGCAACATTATACCGTCAACCGAGGCAACTTTGGACCACCTTTTCCTGGTTCCACCTCACACTTCCATTATTAAAACATATTATATGTGATTTTTCAACGTCGAAATGGAGTTAGAGAAAAAATTAACATGAAAAAATGAAGCAAACTGTATGGCTTTAAAGAGTAATTTTTTTATTATTTTTTAAACTATTTTTAAAGTTTTGGAACAAAGTAGCCTCTGCTTGGGCTTCTTTGGTCCATTCACTTAGTTTCATATAAAATAAATACATTTTATGTGTAAAGGAATACATGTTTTTGAAACCCCCTTGCAATAACATTTGCTAATAAATGAACACTGCAAACTCGATAAACTAATGTTTTTTTTAAAACTTTTAAACACAATAAACCAATCGTTAATAGTAAAGAAACGAGAAACAGTTTTCGTCATGTTAAAATCAGCAAATGGAACTAAAAAATTAAAGTAACATTTTCACTAGATTAATATTAACACAATTATTCTAATTGGTAAACAAATCATATTAGATGTAAATTTCCAACTGGGAGAAAAATGTCCGGACCAGGATTTGAACCCGGGACCTCCTGGCTGAAGCCGCCAGTGCTCTGCCATCTGAGCTATTCCGGACGATTCTGGTCGAACTTTTTCACCCAGCTAACCTTGATGATTACAGCATCTGGTCTGAAACCTGGTTCAGCTCAACAGAATAAATCTCAGGTAATGGAACTCCAGAAATCGCTGGATACGAAATTACACTAGATTAATATTAACACAATTATTCTAATTGGTAAACAAATCATATTAGATGTAAATTTCCATCTGGGCAATAAATGTCCGGACCAGGATTCGAACACGGCACCCCCTGTTTGAAGCCGCCAGTGCTCTGCCATCTGAGCTATTCCGGACGATTCTGGTCGAAATTTTTCACCCAGCTAACCTTGATGATTACAGCATCTGGTCTGAAACCTGGTTGAGCTCAACAGAATAAATCTCAGGTAATGGAACTCCAGAAATCGCTGGATACGAAATTACACTTGATTAATATTAACACAATTATTCTAATTGGTAAACAAATCATATTAGACGTAAATTTCCAACTGGGCGAAAAATGTCCGGACCAGGATTCGAACCCGGGACCTCCTGGCTCAAGCCCCCAGTGCTCTGCCATCTGAGCTATTCCAGACGATTCTGGTCGAACTTTTTCACCCAGCTAACCTTGATGATTACAGCATCTGGTCTGAAACCTTGTTCAGCTCAACAGAATAAATCTCAGGTAATGGAACTCCAGAAATCGCTGGATACGAAATTACACTAGATTAATATTAACACAATTATTCTAATTGGTAAACAAATCATATTAGATGTAAATTTCCAACTGGGCGAAAAATGTCCGGACCAGGATTCGAACCCGGGACCTCCTGGCTGAAGCCGCCAGTGCTCTGCCACCTGAGCTATTCCGGACGATTCTGGTCGAACTTTTTCACCCAGCTAACCTTGATGATTACAGCATCGAATCCTGGTCCGGACATTTTTCGCCCAGTTGGAAATTTACATCTAATATGATTTGTTTACCAATTAGAATAATTGTGTTAATATTAATCTAGTGTAATTTCGTATCCAGCGATTTCTGGAGTTTCATTACCTGAGATTTATTCTGTTGAGCTGAACCAGGTTTCAGACCAGATGCTGTAATCATCAAGGTTAGCTGGGTGAAAAAGTTCGACCAGAATCGTCCGGAATAGCTCAGATGGCAGAGCACTGGCGGCTTCAGCCAGGAGGTCCCGGGTTCGAATCCTGGTCCGGACATTTTTCGCCCTGTTGGAAATTTACATCAAATATAAAGTAACATTTTGCTACAGTAACATTTGAAAAACTAGTATGTTGTGGCCATCACAAAACTTTCTTCTATCTCATACATGTCAATACTTCAAAATTCACTATCTCAGTGCCAAATTAAATGGCAATCTGTGTTCATCCTGAGAATTCTAAAAATGTGAAATTCCGGGAATTAGTTCTCGAGGTATGACTGTCACTGAAATCGTGTAAATCCAGCAAAATGCAGCATAGCAGCGCCACCTATTGGGTTATTTACACCGGAACATAATTATCATCAACTTATGTCAACGTGTAACTGAATATGAAGTTGGAGGAAAATTCGCGCATTAGTTCTTGAGATAGGGGTATTGCGCAAATCATGACAAATGCAGCATAGAAGCGCCAGCTGTTGAGCGATTTGCAACAACACATAATCAGCTGCAATATTAATCAAGTTATACATAAATCTGAAGTTTGATGAAAATTCGTGCATTATTTCTTGAGGTAGAGCTATTGAGGAAATAGTTCAAAATGCAGCACAGCAGCGCCACCTATTGGGTAATTTACACAAACACGTAGTTAGAATCACTTCATACAAGGACTAACTAAATCCGAAGTTTGATGAAAATGTGTGCATTAGTTCTTGAGATAGAGCTACTGCGAAAATAGTGTAAATCCTGCAAAATGCAGCATAGCAGCGCCACCTGTTGGGCGGTTTACACCAAAACGTAAACTGCTTCCATTCATGTCAAGGACTAACGGAATCTGAAGTTTTATAAAAATCCGTGCATTAGTTCTTGAGATAGAGCTTTTGCGGAAATCCTGCAAAATGCTACATAGCAGCGCCACCTGCCGGGCGATTTACACCAAAAACTAATCAGCATCAATCTATATCAGGGACTACCTTAATATAAATTTTTATTAAATTCCGTGCATTAGTTCTTGAGAAAGAGCGCCCACAAAATTTGTGTCACATACAGACAGACATACAGACTCACAGACAGAAATTTTGTAAAAACAGGTTTTTTGGAATCTCTGACCCATAAAACGTGTAAATCCGTCAAAAACTGGAATTCGAAAATTTTCGTGAAACCAATACTTTCTTCTGGTAAAGATAGAAGAAAGTAAAAATGTTACTTAAAATATGTTTTAATAGATTTGGTTGTATAAAAGGCATTTCTGAGTAATTAGTGCTGTTTTCGGACAAAAAAAGGCTTGCCACAAAGTATCCCCGAAATACTAGTTTTCATGTTAGCTTTATAAAAATGTAAAACTTTTCTGTCAAAATAAAAAGCTAAAGGAAAAACTATGATCACACATGTGTTATAGGTTACAAAAAGTAATATTTTGACACTTATCTTATTTGTAGCTCTTATCCAGATTGTTTCACTATAGAAAGTTTGGAGAGTTAAAATTTACGCACGAAAACAGTTGTTTGCAAACACATCCAGTGTTGCCACAAAAAAATTAAATTACCCCAAACTATTCAAATACCCTAGTGGGCTATAAAATATTTTTCAAGAGCAAAAACTCCAAATTATCTTGTATTGTTTGTTCAATACAAATAATAAAATCTTTTTTATGGGACGAACTAAAGTAACCCCGCAAGAACCAAAGTAGCCCCGGTTAACGGTATTTAACTATGGGGATCTTCCCCCTGCGAGCTACTTCCACCAACTCCCGTCAGGCTTCACAGCTTCTAAAAACATAGTAAAGCCCCCTGTTTAAAAAAATATTATAAGGTTACGGAAGATTGAATTATATGATTAAAAGGTCGGCTACCTTCTATAATCGAGGTGCCATGCTTTTCGTTTGAAGGAGACATTTTTGGATTGTCATTGCCTTATCCATCATTGTCGTAACAAATGGCGGGTGTTTTCGGGATTGGTAAGTCAGATCAATTCCACATCTGAAAATCCGCTTGTTTAAAATTGTTCGGTTAAAAATGTCGCTATTTTTCTTACTTATGTAACGACACAATGGACAATATTCTTCTTTCATGCTCGGGGTTAAAAACTCCGTCTGCTTGGGAATAGCTTTCAGAATCACGGTATTGAAAAGCATTATGTTTTGAAAATTTATGCATATATTTTATGTTTTTATAGAGGTTTAGTTATTTTCAGGAACAGATATAACATATTCATGAATTATTTTCTCCTTTTTAATACACCAGCATGATATTTTCATGCTCTTTATGATGCTTCAAGTAATCTATACTCCTATTATAAAGAGGAAAAAATTGTTTATTTGTAGGAGGTAAGCTCTGGAACTACCGAACCGATTCCAAAAGTAATGGTACCAAAATGATGGTGTTAGTCCAACATAGAACATAGGCTATATCTTATGTCGGTGCCACTACTCCAAAGGGGGTGTAGGAGCAAAAAACGTTCTGAAAATGCGGCGATTTTAGCGTTACTGAAGGACCTAGAAATATGAAATTTGGAATATTAGTTACTTATAACATATAAATGAGGTCTAAGAACAGTTCGTAAACAATTCGAAATTTAAAAGGGGTGAAAATGCACAAAAAGCGTTCTAAAAAACGTTCTAAATGGTAGTTTCTACACAATCTCAGGAAATACCAAACCGATTTAAAACATATTGGTGTCAAAATGATGGTGACAACGCTTGCTTCAAGATAGATTATGTTTTATGTCGCTGTCACTACCCCAAAGGGGGTGCAGGAGCAAAAAACATTCTAAAAATGCGATTTACGTGTTACTGAAGGGCCTAGAAATATGAAATTTGAAATATTAGCTACTACATAATAAATACAACATAAATATTAGCTCTTTTATTAGCCATATAAAGGATTTCTAAGAACAGTTCTTAAACAATTCGAAATTTGAAAGGGGTGAAAATGCGCGAAAATCGTTCTAAAAAGCGTTCTAAATGGTGGTTTCTACACAATCTCAGGAAATACCAAACCGATTTAAAAAATAATGTTGTCAAAATGACGGTGACGATCCTTGCTCCAACATAGGCTATGTTCTTTTGTCGGTGCCACTACCCGAAAGGGGGTGCAGGAGAAAAAACGTTCTAAAAATGCGATTTTTGCGTTACCGAAGGGCCTAGAAATATGAAATATTAGCTACTTATTAGATATAAAGGATTTCTAAGAACAGTTCTTAAAAAAATCGAAATTTAAAAGGAAAGAAAATGCGCGAAAAGCGTTCTAAAAAACGTTCTAATGGTGGTTTCTACACAATCTTAGGAAATACCAAACCGATCTAAATAATAATGGCGTCAAAATGATGGTGACAACCCTTGCTCCAATATAGGCGATGTTTTATGTCGGTGCCACTACCCCAAAGGGGGTGCAGGAGAAAAACGTTCTAAATTGCGGCTTTTGCGTTACGAAAGGGCCTAGAATCGTGAAGTTTGGAATGGTTGTTAGTTATCAGATATCAATGATCTCTAAGGACATTTCCTAAAAAAATCGAAATTTAAAAGGGGGTCAAAATGCGCAAAAAGCGTTGTAAAAAACTTTCTAAATTGCGATTTCTATGCAATCTCAGGAAGTACTGAACCGATTTCAAATATAATAGTGTAAAAATGATGGTGACAGATCTTGCTCCAAGATAGGCTATATTTTATATCTGTTTCCACTACCCCAGTGGAGATGCAGGAGCAAAATGCGCGAAAAGCGTTCTGAAAACGTTCTAAATGCCGATTTGTCGGCAATATCTCAGGAAGAATGGATCTGATTTCAAACGTTATGGTAGGAAATTGATGCTGACAGCCCCTGCTCTAACATAGACGCTATTTTATGTCGGTATCACTATCACCAAGACGTTGCAGGAGCAAAAAAGCGTTCTAAATTTCAATTTTTGTGATCGGTAGGGGCTAGCAACTTAAAATTAGTCAAGGTACATATTTATTAGATATAAATGATCTTTAAGAGCAGTTTCGAAATTGCGATTTCTACTCAATCTAAGGAAATACCAAAGCTATTTCAAAAGTAATGGTTGCAAATGAATGGTGGCAGTCCCTGTTATAACATAGGTCATATTTTATGTTGCTGTCACTACCATCTGAGGTTTGCCAAATCAAAACATGTTCTAATTTGCGTTTTTTGTACAACTGAGGGGTCTAACACTTTGAAGTATGGCATGGTATTTACTTACAAGATGCAACTGCTTTCTAAGAACAGTCGAAAGAAATATAAAAAGATTCCCAAATTTAAAAAGATGAAGTGAGCGAAAAGCGTTGTATTACCAAACCGATTAAAAAAATAATGATGACAAATTGTTGGTGTTAGAACCTGCTCCAACATAAGCTATATTTTATATCTGTGCCGCTACCACCAGAGGATTGCAGGGGCTAAAAACTTTCTAAATTGCCCTTTCTGTGAAACTGAAAAGGCTAGAAACTTTAAATATGGCATGGTAGTTACTTATAAAATATAAATGCCCTCGAAGGACTGTCGAAAATAAATTCGAATTCAAAAGGGTTGAAGCGAAGGGGAGGTGTGAAAAGCATTCTAAAAAAGTCCTAAATTACGATATCTATGCAATTTCAGGGAATATAAACCGATTATAAAAGTAATAGTTGCGAATCAATGGTAACAGTCTCTGATCCTACACAGGTCAATGATTCTACCTCCTGGGGTTTGCAGGAACAAGAAACGTTCTATAAAAAGGCTTTTAAAAGCTTTCTAAATTACGTTTCTGTGGAATATTAAAAATAACAAACCGAATTCAAAATTAATGTTGGCAAATTAATGGTGATAGTTCCTAATTCAACATAGGCCTTTCTGCTGAGAGAGATGGTAGGACTTGGAATTTGACATGATAGTTAATTTTAAGATGTAAGAAGACGGTTTCTAAAAAATTCAAAACTTCAAATGAATACTGAAATGAGCGTATTAAATGAGCATAAAGGTTTCAAATTATTTTCTAAATTATCATTTATTTAGTTTCATTAATTTAAGTCTCATTTCTGCCTAATGCAGTGTAACAATGATCTTTAATCAAACTGTGTTTTAAATAGTAATTTTTGAAATATTCTTAAAAGTAATAAGTAAAAGTTTAGTTATTACCTTTTAATAAAAATTAGACATATAAATATCACTTGGCATATTTCAAATATTACGCGAGCAAAGCCGCTGGGTGTGCTAGTGTAAATATAAAGAAATTTGCTAGCCACACTCTTTTTATACCATATGACATCAAATTAAAATTCTCCGGAATGAAAATTGTTTTAAATGTATCGTTTTAACATATGACGTAATTTTCACCATTAAATACATTTAACATGTAACAATTTATTTATTTTAAAGATTTTTCTCTTATAAGATTCGCGGGTAGATACATTATTTAATTTAAATATGTTTGGGAGTATTATCTTTTGAGCTTTTTAAGTAGGATCTAATATTCACTATTGAAAGTTTAATAATTAAAGTAATAATTTAATTATTTTAGATAATTTAAACAAGACGATATTTAATACTTGAATATTCTTTCGCTTTTACTATTACAAATAATAAAGTCTCAGTTTTAATTAAAGCTTGAAAATATTTGAAAAGATAATAGATATTTCAGATGTTTTGAGAAATTTTAGTTTAAATAAACTTAACTTTTTCCGTGAAGATTTTCAAATTAATTTTCTATAACTGTTCTCAGTATACAAACAATTTTTAAAGTCATATCTAACTAAGCACAAGTTCTAATATTGTAAATGTAACAGACGCAAAAAGAACATTCGTGAAAGAATTTATTCTTGCCAGAAGGTTTTCGCATCGTAATATAAATTAGAAATATAATATTTTGCATTTAGCAGATATTGAAATTCTTCAATATACGAGGGGGTATCAATAAGTTTTAGCCGTCACATAGAAATAATTGAGTAAAGTTTATGAAATTTCTGCATTGCATTAGTCCTTTTCTATATAGTCACAGTGCACAATAACACATATCTGCAAACGGCATTTCAAAAAGAGGGGGTTGGGGAGAATGTATTCCAAGAGGCTCGATAGTAGACTCAAAGGGGGACATTTTTCTAACTTTTACCGACCCCCACATGTGACATATTGTTGTAAAAGCCTGTGACCACGTATTCATGTTATGCACATCCTGAGCCCCTCCGTACAATTTGCCCTCCGGGGAGGCACTTTTCGAAATTTTGTGGACACTATTCATGCCCCCGGCGGGCAAAATTTGGAGGAGGGGCTCGGGGGGGGCGCATAACATGAATAAGTTTTCACAGGCCTTTCCAACAAGATGTCAAAAGCTAGTCGCAGATGTTGACAAATGTTAGATGTCAAAAATGGTCGGCAAAAGTTAGAAAATGCCCCTCTTTGGGTTTACTATCGCACCTCCTGGAATACATCCATCTCCCTCTTTTTCAAATACCGTTTGCAGAAATGAGTTACTGTATACGATGACTATATAGAAAAGGACTAATACAATGTAGCAATTTCATAAATTTTACTCAATTTGTTCTATGTGAAGGCAAAAACTTATTGATACACTCTTGTATACTACTAGAATAAATGTTTGTGATATAAAATTACCAAAAAGAAAGAAAAAACAAGAAAAAAAAAAAGGAAGATTCTATGCAACTAAGAAAGATAAGTTCAATATTATACTTAATCTGGAAATTGATTTCTGTGACAGATTCTTAATGACTTTAAATCATAGTATCACTGTGTGAAATGATTCAGTCGTTTCCATACTGATAAATATTTCGCATTACTCCTACAAACAGCTAATACATTTTTTTCACGATGATCATAAAATATTTATGTCAATTGATATTATACTTCGTTTCAATATCTCGAATTATTTAATTTTTAAATACACGGCTAAAGAAAAGGATGACTTTATACTTATTCCTTACAACGTAAAAAAGACGAATGTATCAATCTAGTAGAAAGTACAATATGACAACGAACGAAAATATACAATAATCTCTTCCCAATTATCTACGATTTCTAAAAGAATTCTTTAGAAACAGATGTCTACCACTCTAAATATTTGGAGGCGGCCATACTGTATATAAAAATCTATAATTCTTTCTTCAAACAACATATTTTATTTCATTTACACATACTCATATTGGTGAGGAGCGCCTTTTCATGTTCTTTACACCATTTCAAAGAGTTAAAATTCAAAAACGTTTCATTTTAGTGTCTTATTTTATATATTACTTTTATTGCATTATGTGTACTTTCAATTTTCTACACATGCATATGACTGCTTTGCATGGTTTTCTCCGTTTGTTTGATTGTTTTCCTAATTAATTTGAACAGAGTACATGGATTTATATACAGGGTGATTTTTTTTTAAGTCGTGAAAGTAAAACCCTATAACAAAAGAACCACTGATCCAAATGACCTGAAATTTCACCAGTATGCTTCCAAAGCAATGGGAATTTTTTTTGGCGTGGTTTAAAAAAAAAAAAAAAAAAAAAAAAAAAAAAAAAAAAAAAAAACTTAAATTGGCAACGACAGATGGCGCTGCAAGTTAACAGAAACAAAGAATATCGTCAGTAGGAGGAAAACAGTGGACGGTACTTCAAGAAAAAGAAAACTTTATTACGCATATCAAAAACATACAGAATGCAGTAATTGGGTAAAGACCCTGCGAACACCTCCGCAGAAACAGAACGAAATAAAAATATGGAGCAAAGCATTCATACGGAACTGCACGACTAACACAAGAGATTTTCAATGTGCTGTTTCAATGTGACCCGTTTTCATCTACGAGTTGGAAACGTGAAACCGCATGTTCCACAACAAAGCAAAGAATATCCGGCTGGGTGCTGTGGATCTGGTACACAATGCGTGCTTTCAGGTCAGCTAAGTTCGTAACACCATCATAATACACAGCATTCTTGGGTACCCCCGGAGCCAGAAATTGCAGGGATTGAGATCAGAATAATGAATACGAGATGTGCCTGCTTCAGGTTTTTATTGCCACTGTGCGTGTGTTGTGCGCAAGCTTGTCTCCCGACTTTACTGCATAAACAGCGCCATCTGTCGGTGCGATTTGAAGTTTTTTTTTTAACCACGGCTAAAAAATTCTCATTGCTTTGGGAGCATACTGGTGAAATTTCAGGTCATTTGGATCAGTGGTTCTTTTGTTATAGGATTTTATTTTCATGACTTTAAGAAAAAATCACCCTGTAATTTAATTTGTAACTATACCGTTTAATTTCGCCCATTTTCGTTAGTTGAATTTATAAGATTATTTAATTAATTAGAACTAGCATCTCATTTTCATTACTTGTCAGAAATTGTTGTTAAATTTATGTTTGCAGTCATTTCCACTTCAGGGATTTCCTAGTATTTTCTAATTAATCGCTACAAAAAATTCGTTATTTTATTTTTTCTGAATTTATATTTGCATTCTATGCATAACATATAAAAAATATTCATTATTAATATTAAATGAAACTGCACTAGCGCACGCCAAATTAAATAGGCTATATGAATAAGCAATGTTTGAAATAACGAAATTCATAAAATGAAAACGAATAAAATATTCGTGCGGATATAATGCACTTATTATGCAGAAAAACTCAAAACATTTTCTTTTTTTTTCTTTATCGGTTGCGATTTCTCGAAAGGGCGGAATGAAATCGATTTCCATCTATTACTGTTCTGAAATTGACTTTAGAAAGAGTGTATAAATTTTATAGTCTCCATATTATCATTAAATTCAGAGTTTGTTACTACAAAACACTTGGTCTAATATCTATCAGAATGAATGGATTTTACTAAGAGAAAAGAATTTGAGAAACTATTTTTGGAATGCACCCATTTCTCTCCGAAAATATTTCTACAAAATAAAACAGATAAAATTTCATTTTTGTGGGAATAGGGATAATCAATTTTAAAGATTTTGAAAGTTTTCTTCGGGTACTATGATTTATTTTAGACAGGCAAAGATAGATTTAAAATTGTTTTGGTATTCAGAATATTCCGCAGATTCGTTTGAAATATATACAATGTAAAGGTATATGTTAATATTTTAAAAAGAATGTCATTAATATTTTATAGAAACGTATTGAACCACAAACTTTGAAGTAAAAGGAAAAGTGCCCAGTTAAACTGGTGGCAATGAGCTTACAGGCTATTCAAAAAGATTGTATATTATACTCTTATTTTTGTCTATAATTTACATAATAGAACATACTCTTTTTAAGAAAAACGGTAAATATTCAGGGAAGCGCCTCAGAATAAACCTGTATACCGAATTTGAAACAAATCGGATAAATCTGCATGAAAAACCCATTTATCTAAATGAAGGAGGAGGTTTAGTCACCCCTCCCATTCTCTCCTTTATACTTAACAAATGAACCCCCAAATCTAATCGAGGCAGAGCCTTATAGAATGGACCTATTTACAAAACTTGAAGCAAATTGGATAATTCTATCAAGAGTTATCGCGTTACGTACATACATACAGAACCTGCCGGCACATTAGCTGTCAGGCTTTGATAACCTATGAGCTAAAAAGACAAAAGTTTCCTAATAAAGGAAAGTATATATAACCACAAATATATATATATATATATACAACTAGAAAAAAGCAATTCTGCTTTTTCAGAATTTAGTATCGCCCCGATGGAAAAAAATATATAAATATAGATAGTACAAAACATTTTTCTTCTTTAAGACTTAAAATACACGCTTTTATTTTATATAAACTGGCGTTATTTGCAACCGCTGAAGAATCCCATATTTATGATTCAGTCTTAAACAACATATGTAGAAAAGTACGTATATGACATCAATATCGCGGAATGATGCTCAAACCAGGTAAAAAATAATGCCTTTGACAAAAAAAAAAAAAAAAAAAAAAAAAAAAAAAAAAAAAAAAAAAAAAAAGCAGTTTATCAAATTACAACGATCATTTGGAAAACGATTTTTTCGAAGACTAAAATTTAAGACATATAAAATCGCACGGAGTTGATCATACATTACGTACGCCATGAATTAAACATTAATAGTGTTATTACACGTAAAAATTGCAAGCCAACAAAATCGCCTGCGACCCGTCAGATTTCATGAAACTTAAGTATTATCCACCTGAAACTTACGTAAATATCCAAGCATTTCATTGGCTGTTCGGGAAAAGGCTTTTCCATCATCAGATTTCCAAGAAATCTGACGGCCAATATTAAATGAAATTTCATTCTTAAACTTCTAAACATCCGACAATATTACTTTTTACAGCTTCGGATAGAGAAAAAAACGAACTTTTAAATGCAATTTGTTTGAAAGCTGTATCTCAATTTGTTTCTGAGTTATTATTTTTTTTTTGGTAGTTTTTATTACTTTTTTATCATAGTGACAACAGAAGGTATCCATCGTTGTTGAAATTAAAGGGAAATACAGAGATTACTGTATAGACCAATCAGGAAACGAATAAAATGCAGATAGAACCAATGAAAACCTTCAGATATGCTTTTGATTTCCCACCCTGACGAGAAAAATAACCATTTTTCCAAATGGTTAAACAAAGAAAAAAAAATGTATCTAATGATTTTTATGCCTTCATTTTCTTATAACGTTAATATGGATACTTAAAATTAAATATAGTTTATAATAGCTCCATGTTTTATCAGAAATCAATCCTTTATATTTCTTCAAAATAGCACGTATTTTAATTACATTTATTTTTCTTCAGTTTTTATGAGAAAATGGCAACAAAAGATATAGTAATGTACTATTATCCAACTATTTTCCGTTTATTTTTTACATAAATGGAGTACTTCGGTTGCCATCATTACAAAAATGGCATTAAAAATTTAAAAAAAAAAAAATCTCAAAAATAAATTGCGATGAAGTTTTCAAAAAAATTGTAGTTAAAATTACTTTTTTATCACTATACGATAATAATTGAAAATGCGCGATGCTTAGAAATTTTAAATATTGTAGGAGAGATTATCAGTATTTAACCGTACAATGATACATCTCCTTCGTATTACGACTGGCTTATGTAGCTAAATGTTATCTTTTAGGGACGACACTTTAATTGTTGCTCGAAAGAAATAGTATATCAGACGCTAATAATCACATTCGAGTTATCCACTATAAGGAAAACAATTTATCTCAAGAAACCCCAGAAACTAATATGTTTCTTATATTTTAAGAAGCAATCCTGTTTTATTTGCTGCCTCGGATTTTCGGAAACATTTATGAATAGTTTTTTCTTAAGTATTAAATCAGTTTTCTCAATCTAGAATGTAGGTCTTTCGAATGCTATCCATTCTGTAGTAAATATTTTCATGTTCAACAGGAATGTTTTACAAACAAACAATTGAAGTTAACATATTTAACAATAACATTAAACTTAATATTAGGTTGAGCAAAATGTTCTGGGAAATTTTTAATCTAATAGTTACCAGAATTTGTATCGTATATAGGAAAACAGGAATTCTGCTTTTTCAGAATTTAGTGTCACACTCGAAAAAAACAATATATATAAATATATAAGTAGTACAAAGCTTAATTCAGTTTGAAGACATAAAACACACTCTTTTATTTTATACTAGCAAAAGCGCCCAGCGTTGCCCGGAATTTGAAGAATGTTTGTTCTGGAAAATCAATTATTTCTTAAATTTAAAGAAGCAATCATGTTTTATTTTCTGCCTAGGATTTTCAGAAACCTTTATGAATAGTTTTTTTTTTTTTTAAGTATTAAATCAGTTTTCTCAATCTAGAATATAGGTTTTTCGGATACGATCCATTCTGTAGTAATTATTTTCATGCTTAACAGGAATGTTTTATAAACAAACAATTGAAATTAACAGCGTTAACATTAACATTAAACTTAATATTATTTTGTTAACCTTGGATATATAAATTTAATTACGCGTCAGAAAATGTTTAATCGAGAATTATCGGTATCATAAAAATCGATCTTCCGATTCAAGAAAACTGATCAATACACTACAAAACCAAACAAATAGTAAACGTTTCCTAAAATCATTGGAGTGAAAGAAGCCTTTTTAAATCTAGAAAACTGGGATTCTGCTTTTTCAGAATTTAGTGTCACCCCCGATGAAAAAGAAAATATGTATAACAATATGGATAGGACAAACCTTAATTCAGTTTGAAGACATAAAACACTCTCTTTTATTTTATACTAGCTAAAGCGACCAGCGTTGCCCGGAATTTGAAGAATGTTTGTTCTGGAAAATCAATTATTTCTTAAATTTAAAGAAGCAATCATGTTTTATTTGCTACCTCGGATTTTCAGAAACCTTTATGAATAGTTTTTTTTAAAGCATTAAATCTGTTTTATCAATCTAGAATATAGGTTTTTCAGATACTATCCATTCTGTAGTAATTATTTTCATGCTTAACAGGAATGTTTTACAAACAAACAATTGAAATTAACAGCGTTAACATTAACATTAAATTTAATATTATTTTGTTAACCTTGGATGTATAAATTTAATTACGCGTCTGAAAATGTTTAATCGAGAATTATCGGTATCATAAAAACCGATCTTCCAATTCAAGAAAACTGATCAATACACTACAAAACCAAACAAATAGTAAACGTTTCCTAAAATCATTGGAGTGAAAGAAGCATTTTTAAATCTAAAAAACAGGAATTCTGCTTTTTCAGAATTTAGTGTCACCCCCGATGAAAAAGAAAATATGTATAAAAATATAGATAGTACAAAGCTTAATTCAGTTTGAAGACATAAAAGACTCTCTTTTATTTTATACTAGCTAAAGTGCCCGGCGTTGTCCGGATTTTGAAGAATGTTTGTTCTGGAAAATCAGTTATTTCTTAACCTCTTGGGGACGAGCGACACGTATACGTGCCGCATGAAGCGCTCAGAATCCTTGTTTTTCCTCACCAGTAAAATTTTACTGTAAAATTTTCCTTATTTAATCAGCGAATTTTCTCGATTCGAGAAGACACAAATTTCTGATTTTAAAAAGCGGTGACAAAAAATTAAAAATTTCGCAAAAGGCTCCTGTCCCGAAGGGGTTAAATTTAAAGAAGCAATCGTGTTTTATTTGCTGCCTCGGATTTTCAGAAACCTTTATGAATAGTTTTTTTTTATGTATTAAATCAGTTTTCTCAATCTAGAATATAGGTTTTTCGGATACTATCCATTCTGTAGTAATTATTTCCATGCTCAACAGGAATGTTTTACAAACAATTAATTGAAATTAACAGCATTAACATTAACATTAAACTTAATATTATTTTGTTAACCTTGAATGTATAAATTTAATTACGCGTCTGAAAATGTTTACTCGAGAATTATCGGTATCATAAAAATCGATCTTCCAATTCAAGAAAACTGATCAATACACCAAACAAATAGTAAACGTTTCCTAAAATCATTGGAGTGAAAGAAGCATTTTTAAATCTAAAAAACAGGAATTCTGCTTTTTCAGAATTTAGTGTCACCCCCGATGAAAAAGAAAATATGTATACAAATATAGATAGTACAAAGCTTAATTCAGTTTGAAGACATAAAACACTCTCTTTTATTTTATACTAGCTAAAGCGCTTGGCGTTGCCCGGAATTTGAGGAATATTTGTTCTGGAAAATCAATTTCAAAATTTAGCACACAACATAAAACAAACAATTAAAAAAAAAGCACTCGAAGAGTTGTACACATGAACCAAATGAAAACCAAGAATAAAAATATATAAATTTACATAACAGACGCAAAAGAATACAGCTATAAATGAACCTATTTCAATTCATAATATCGGAGCAATAATGTTAAAATACGCCAATATTTCCATAATTGGGTTTTTATCATGCTTCAATAGGTTTTCTCACACTCATATGACGTTATACTATATTTTCCATGTCCTTTATATTTCCAATATGACGTAATTTTCCCCTATATTTAATTCGTCAAGCTATTTATTTCATCTTCATTTTTCACGTGGAAATCTTCAAATAAAAAAGTTATGACGTAATATTCGCTTTTATTTAAACTCGTCAAACTATTTATTTCATTTTCATTTTTCACGTGTAAATCAAAAAATAGAAAAGTTATGAAATAATATTCCCTTTTTAAAAATTCGTCAAACTATTTATTTAATTTTGATTTTTCCCGTGGTAAACTTGCAATAGAAAAGTCATTCTTGTGGTAAGTATTTTATTGTGGATTTTTGATTTTTATATTGCTATAACGAAAAATCTTTAAATTTGATAGGAAATTGCGGTTAAATTGGTGGTTTTTTATTAATTAAAAATTAACTATAGGTTATTTCGTTCCGGATTACTTTAGTTGCCTCGGCCGTATTTTAATACACATGTGCGTAACATTTCACAATTCTCGCTTCCAAACTGTGGATTTTTATAGCATTACAGACAGACAAATTTTCATTTTTATATTTTAGATAAAAGGACGAAATCCGCCGAAGTATCCCATATTTACGATCAAGTCTTAAACAACATCTAGAGAATAGCATGATATCACGTCACTGTCGTGGAATAATGCATAAATGCAGCAAAGAAATATGTCGTCATTGAGGAATCTCGACAAAAAAAAGGGATCTAATGATTCATATGTTTGTATCATTAACATGGATACATAAAATTAAATATAGTTTGTAATAGCTGCATATTTTATCAAAAATCATAAATTTATATTTTTGAACATAACACGTATTTTAATTACGATATTTTTCAGTTGTAATGGGAAAAGGACAACCAAAACATATAATAATATACTATTTTCCAACTACTTTTCCTTGACATTCTACAGAAACGGAGTACTTCAGTTGCCGAAATAAAAAAATTTCGTTATAATCTACACAAAAATTAATATCTCAAAAATAAATTGAGATGCAGTTTTCAAACAATTTGCATTTAAAAGTACTTTTTTTCTTATACGTCTGTATAAAAATTGAAAGTATGAGAGGCTTAAAAGTTTAAAAAATTGCAGTAGAGATTATCCCATATAATAATACATGTACTTTTTTTTTTTTTTAACGACTGGCTTATCTAACGATACGTTATTTTTTAGAGACGACACTTTATTTGCTGGCCGAAAGAAATAGTATATAGGGGGCTAAAAAAAATTCTTAAAATCTTAAAAATATATTCATTTTTTGAACTATCTAGATATAATGAATGGTTTGGGACGTGGCATCGTATTTTCATTATCACCCATTCACAACTATAGTCTTTTTCAATTCTTCGAATTTTTCGACATCAATTGACCCCAGTTTTTTCGCATTGTAATTTTGACTTATTTAATTGCTCAAAGTTTGAGATTAGGTAATGAAAAAATTTAGTTACTCAAATACTGGTTTTCAACTGCAGCGACTTTGTGCTTATCGCTCGTTGTGAATGGGTGAAAGAACAATCGTCAATACCTATTAAATTCTCCCCTATGTTGGAATTTCTGAAAATATTTTTCAGATCTACGCTGATCATCACCCCTAGAGCCCAAAACTGCCCCCCCCCCCCCCAGTATAACTTCCATAATTCAGCACAAATCTCTTCCAAACGGATACATAAAATCAAGGGGTAGAAAATCAAGTTCGTTATTGGGCAAAATCGGACAAGGGGGTGGAAATAGGGAGAGATTTTGTGAAAACCGAAAAAAACCTCATAACTCCTTAATTATAATACATATCAAATCAGTTTAAAGTTATTATTACTTCTAGGAATAGGACCAAAAATTTATGAATTGCAAATTTTTAATAAATTAAAAAATGGGCTCAAGGGGCGAAAGAAATGTGGGTTTAAGGAGAAAAAATTCGTAACTTCGTCAATTCTTAAGATATCAAATTAACTTAAACTTATTATAAATCTTATTAATATTATCTACAACTTTGACATTGACATGCTTTTCATAATACAAAAAAAAAAAAAAAAGTGGGGAGTGGTGGGGGCGAGGTTGAAGAAGAAGAAAAATTCATAACTTCGTCAATTCACAAGATATCCAATCCGCTTAAATTTATTATGCATCTTCTTAATATTATCTACTTCTTTCATATTGCCAAGTTTTGGATAGGACCAACTCTTACAGTAAAAACAAATTAAACAAAAATAGGGGTTTACGAAAAAAATATCGTATTAAGTGTATAAACAAATCCAAACAGCGTATTTTCTGCTTCCTTTTTAAATTCATTCTCAAACGCATCCAAATGGCATGTTCTCTTATTCAGAAACAATATAATGTGCCGCGTTAGTCCATTTTTTGATAAAGACAGAACACATACCAAAAAATGCTGTCAGAATGGCCATTTTGAACTGAATTTTCCTGAAAGGATAGTGCTGGAAACGGAAAAAAAGGTTATCCTGAGAAAATATTTTTTTTCTAAATCAAGTTCTAATTAATTGATCGAAAAATAAAAACACAGGTCGCTTATAAATCTCTTTAAAAAATCACGTCAGCAAGTTTCTTGTTTTTACTTTTAAAAATGAGTTTGAAAATGTGTCAGAAAATTTTGAGTTGTTGAGCGTGGAAAAATATTTTTTTGAATATCGCGTTAATATGTTTCTGATAAAACTAGCTCTTGCAGAAAAAATGGAGTTAAAAACTCGTCAAAACCGGTCAACTGGGTTTATCTGTAATTTTGATTTAGTTTTTGTTGGTGAAATAAGTTCCTAACTTCGAAATTAACCCCCGCCTGTAGGCCGAGCCGGCTACGATTTTTTTCCTACTATACGCTACATTATTTTAAGAGGAATTATTATACACTTAATATAAAAATGCTCTATATAAAATACATGCTACGGAAAATTAACGGAATTTCACTGATTTATTTATTCATTTATTTTTTACTTAACTTGAGAATAAATTTGGGAATAAACCTGTTAATCACGGTTCTAAAAAATCTTGTCTTTACTTTAGCAGTCAGCTAGACCATTGTAAGACTTCTGAAACAGTAGACGCCAGCGTTAATCGCTGGCATGTTTGTCCTTTATTATATGGATATGTGCCGCGGAACCTTTATTGTAATCTAGAAGAGATTACCTAATCATAGAAAAATGTCCCAGATATCTCAGAAGTTTTGTAACTCCTCCACATAAGCAAAGACATGAGTTTTTTTTTTTTTTTTTTTTTTTTTTTTTTTTTTTTTGTTGATAAAAATGTCATAAAAGCAGTAAATATCATACATATATATATATTTACCCTAAATATATAAAATCCTACTGAAACGAATTTATGAAACGGTTTCATGAAACGAGTAAAATGAAACGAATTTATGAAACGACTGAATAAACAACTCATTATGTTTCACGGCGATTTCACCTAAAATATGGAATATTTTGAGATGTAATTAACACCAAAAATCCGTATTGATCCGCAGATTTCAAAACTGATATTAGAATTTTTAAATTCGACTTAGTTTTCGAGCTATTAATATTTTTCTAATTTTAAATGCTTTTCTCTAATGATGGCAACTCAAATTTTAATCATAACAGATATTTTTTTTTTCATATTTTAGTAAAGGTTATTATTTTAAACTAATTTGGTGACCAGTTTGGCCTCCCTTGAATGTATACTAAGAAACGTATCATGTTACTTTTATTCATAATTCAATTTACTTGAACAAAGGTCGAAAGATTCTGATAGAGAAATCAAGAACTCGGTATTTTTATGTTAGCGGGACGCAGGTGATAAATCGCCAAACATTTTTCCCGTCGCATTTTTTTGTATTTCATAAATTTCATTCAAAATATAATGCTTTCATTCAGTTTATTTAAAATACAAAACTTTCATTTAAAACTGAAACGTTTAAAATTGGCGGCTTTCAGTTCTTTATTTTCTTTTCTTTTCTTTTTTTTTTAACAAAACGAAAAGAAAAACATTTGTCGCAGATGCCATATATGCACCAGGGTACTTAATTGGCGTCAAAATGGCGTTATTTTGATTGAAATGGTAAAACGGCTATTGTTGTTTATTTAACCTTCCGTCTACCAGACGGGTCCATTGGACCCGACAGCAATATTTAATGTAAATTTTTCTCATGAAAAATAGCATTCAAAGTTTCGCGATTACATGACTTTTCCTGCAATTGTCTCCTCTATGTATATGCAATTGCGATTAAAATTTTGTTCGAAATTTTTTACCTATTTTTAATTTGTTTCATTGTTTACCACGCGGGTCCATTGGACCCAACATTAAAACAAACGTAATATACTGTTGCTTTCTTTTTCTAGGGTTGCCATAAATCATGAGGAGGAACAGGGTTACCATAATTGGCTGTTTATCGCCCATTTGGCGATGGATTTTTAGCGCCAATCTCGCCAAATTTGGCGACTTTATAATGAAGTTTTGAGAACATTCTAGACTGATCTAGTAAACTTCGTGCTCTCTATATAAAAGGTTACTTCTGGTTCAGAGAGTCATTTATCAACAGACACAGTTAGTGAGCGAATGGTGTCTATTGATGTTTTTGAGTCTTTTCATTGAAAATAGGACTTGATATTTGAAGACAAGTAATAAGTGTAGTTTGTACGTGCTTTGTTATTTTACAAATATTCATCATTTTCTTATTTCCTAACTTATTTTTTGTTAAAAACTGAATTGAAGATGAACAGAAAAAAAGTATTGACTCAAGAGGAAATTCAAAAAATTATGGAAAATCCGGACGATATAGAATTCGACACCGATGATGAAAATCTGTCGTCTGATGAAGGTGAAGTAGATTATGTTGAAATACATAATGAAATTTCTGATTCCTACTCAGAATCTGATAATGATTCCAATGAAGTAAATGTAGCAACCACAAGTACTTCAAATTCTACTTTTGTTTCCAAAAATAATTCACAGATCTGGTATAAGAATGAAGTTGCCAGACCACAAGGAAGACGTACTGAAATCAATATTTTACGTGAAAAATCTGGACCTTCAAGATTTGCAAATCGTGAAGTGGATTCCATATCATCCTCATTTTTTATCTATTTCCGAAAAAGACTTTTGGAAATTATAGTAAAATGGACAAACGCGGAAGGCAATAGAGTATTCGATAAAGAGTGGAAACCTATAGATATTATAGAACTTAAAAAATTCATCGGACTTTTATTACTTATTGGAGTATATAAATCGAAAAATGAAACAGTAAGCGAACTTTGGAGCATAAAAAATGGAAGACAAATATTTCGGGACATTATGAGTCGCAATAGATTCACAAGTATATTACGTGTCATAAGATTTGATGATGCTGCTGAGAGGCGTAAAAGAAGATCAACTGATAAATTAGAGCCAATAAGAGAATGCTTTGAATTGTGGAATAGCTATTTACAAGACCCTTATATTCCTAATTGGTCTATGACTGTCAATGAGCAATTAGTTTCTTCTCGTGGAAAATGTCCTTTCCGTCAGTATATGCCATCTAAACCTGGAAACTATGGATTGAAGTTCTGGGTTATTTGTGACAGCGTAACATCGTATGCTTGGAAACTGGAACTATATACAGGCAAAAATGAAGTAAGATAATCTCATCAGGGAGAAAATGTAGTTAAAAGATTGACGAAAGAAATTGAAAATTCTGGTCGTAATATTACATGTGATAACTTTTTTACGTCATATGCATTAGCAACACATCTTACTTCAAAAAAATTATCTCTTATTGGAACAATTCGAAAAAATAAACCTGAATTACCCGCTGTGTTCACAAATCCAAAACATCGTTCTGTATATTCTACTTTATTTGGGTTTCAAGAGAAGGCGACCATCATCTCTTACTGTCCCAGAAAAGGTAGAATTGTTACTTTGCTAAGCACAATGCATAACACTTATGATATTGACAACAGCTTAGAAAAAAAGCCACAAATAATCCTAGATTATAATAAAACCAAAGGCGGAGTAGATACGATGGACAAAATGGTAAGAGCATATAGTGTGAAACGCATGACACGTCGGTGGCCTTTGATTGTATTTTATAATATGATCGATATAAGTGCGATGAATGCATACATAATATGGTTGTCACTGAATGCTGAATGTGATCCGAAAATGAAAAAAAGGCGGAATTTCATTATTCAACTTGCAGAAGAATTAGTAGGTGAAGGAGGTATCGCCGTCTCAACATCTACTTCAGAACAACTTTACGCAAATAGTTTTGAACCGCCACGAAAAAAATCAAGATGTCATATTTGTCCCTCTAAAAAAGATCGAAAAACACGAACATTATGCAAGAAGTGTACGAAAAAAGTTTGCGGAGAACATTCCGTCGTTATTTGTACTTCATGTACAGAATAATTTTATTATGATGAAAAACGTTTTGTAGTCATTATAATATACTATATATATTACTTTCTTACTGTATGTGTTACTTTCTTACTCTATTACTATATATATCAATTTTATATATTGTATAAGGTGCATTAATAACAAATATATTCATTGTAGATAAATGAGTGTTTTGTATATTTTGAAATCCTATATATTTTACATATGGGTCCAATGGACCCGAATGGTAGTTCTTGCATATACTTTTTTTTGGTAGTCTGAAGGTTAATAATAAATGTTTCTTTTATTTTATTTTCTTTTTAAAAATTATATAAATTGTTTTGTTCTATAGTTATTAATTTTTTTTTGTTATTTTCTTTTAAAAATAATAGAAAATAATTAAAAAATACGGTATTCCTTATTTCTTCCGTAGATCAATTTCGCCAAATTATATAAGTTGCCAAACCACTCGCCAAATTATACAAATTGACATAATTTTTATTATAAATAACGAAAGAACAAATAAATTAGTATAAAATTAATAAATATACAAATAAAACGTCGAAATAAAAATCACTTGATGACGTAAACACGTGTAACTTGCTTACGGTCAAGTGAATGTGACATTTACGATCAACCATTATCGTCATTTAATCTTATAGTTTGACGATATATTTTTGTTCGACGGGATAATTAAGTATTACCAAAAATACATATGAAACTGGTTTTCGAAAATGAGCTTTTCACCAAATTTTCGTAAAAAAAAAATGACGCCAAACCCTGCGCGCATATGACATCTGGCCAAATATTAAATAATGCAACAAACCATGACATTTAATTTTATCTTTAAAGCAATGCTTTAATTACCACTCAAAAAAAAAAAAAAAACAAAAAAAAAAAAAAAAATGCTAACTGGCGAGTTGAGAGAAAGCTAATGGCGAGATTTGCAGCCGGCTAGTGTAACAGTACTAAGAATTCTTTGCGACTATGGCAACTTTTATGTAGTTTTAGTCGATATTTTTTAAAATCAAAATTGAAAAATTTCGGCATAGATGTCATATACTTCCCCATATTGGCACGATTTTTTCTGACTCCACTGTCATATACGCAACTGGCGCCAAACTATCGTTATTTTGCTTGATATGGTAAGCCGGATGTTGTTGCAATAATATACTCAGATAGCCTCTCGAGTATACAAGCCATTGAAGACAGCACAACAAAAATAGCACTGGTCCAGAACATAATTCAATTATTGCAGAATACAAATAAAAAGATAATACTAAAATGGATTAAAGGACACTCCGGAATAGCAGGAAACGAGGCAGCGGATCAAAAGGCAAAAGAAGCGATCATAAATCCTAACTTACCAGAAGTATTTCTACCTTTCCCACCATCTCATCTCAAACGACAACTAAAATTACAAATATAACAGGAATGGCAGGGAATTTGGGACTCTGATCATAGAGGAAGGTTTACATATTCACTTCTACCTATTGTCTCAGAGGAGACATTACTATCACACAGAAACCTCTTCTTGTTTGCAACAAATCACGGGCCTTTTCCAGATTATCTGGTAAAGTTCGGAAAAACTTACTCGGGTGGAAAACGAGGAACCTCGCTGCACTACGTAACGGAATGCACACTAACATCCATATACCACCTCAGAATCTCCAGAACGATGAGTCTCTCTTCATGGTTCAAAATAATTAGGAAACAACCTGAACTATTACAAAAAATTATAAACTGCATAACACTTACTGAAAACAATCAAGGACTTTTCCAAATGCCTCCACAGGACTTATTATATGATAATGATGATGAGCTATGGAACTAATCGAACAAACTTTTACTTTAAACCAGCTATAGAATTAGTGTTATTGTTAAAAAAATATATATGTGTTATACGTCTGTAAAGCACTCAGCTCGTCTAATTTAATATTTTTACCTATACTTATTTCATTATCTCAAATACTTTTTATTACCTACCATTATTTTATATACCCTATATATATAAAATCCTAATGAATCGAATTGAATACGAATTTATGTAACGATTCTATGAAACGATTGATTAAACAACTGATTACGTTTCACGGCGATTTCTCTTAAAATATGGAATACTTTGCGATGAAATTAACACCAAAAATCCGTATTGATCCACAGATCTCAAAACTGGTATTAGAATTTTAAAATTAGAATTAGTTTTCGAAATATTATTTTTTTTCTAATTTTAAATACTTTTTTCTAATGATGGCAACTCAAATTTTAATCATAACAGATATTTTTTTTCATATTTTAGAAAAGGTTATTTTAAATTAATTTGGCGACGAGTTTGGCCTCCCTTAAATGTATGCTAAGAAATGCATCATGTTACTTTTATTCAGAATTCAATTTGTATTTCATTATCATTTTATTTAATACAAAAATTTCATTTAAAATTGAAACCTTTAAAATAAATGGCTTTTACTTCATTCTTTTTTTTTAAACGAAACGAAAAGAAAAATATTAGACACAGATGTCATATATGCAACGGATTACCTAATTGGCGCCAAAATGGCGTTATTTTGCCTGACATAGTAACCCGGCTATTGTTGCTTATTTATTAATAAATGTTTATTTGAATTTATTTTCTTTTTATTGACAAAAAAAGTTATAAATTGTTTTGTTCTATAGTTATTAATTATTTTTTTTATTTATTGTTATTTCATTTTAAAAATAACAGAAAATAATTTAAAAATACATATGTAACAGGTATTTGAAAACAAGGTTTTCGACAAATTGTCGTAAAAAAAAAAAAAAAAAAAAAAAAAAAAAATCACGCCAAACCAGGTACGTATGTGACAATGCAACAAATCATGAGATTTAATTTCCACTTCAAAGCAACGTTTTAATGTTATTACTTCTCCCGTCGACCAATTTCGCCAAATTATATAAATAACCAAATTATACAAATTGACATATTTTTTTTAATTTTAAATAACAAAAAAGCCAAATAAATTAGTATAACATTAATAAAAATACAAATAAAACGTCGAAATAAAAATCACTTGATGGCGTGAACATGTGTAACTTCCTTAAAGTCAAGTGAATGTGACATTTACGATCAACCATTATTGGCATTTAATCTTATAGTTTGGCGACAGATTTTTGGTCGATGGGATAACCAAGTAGCACCGTTTTAATTTACCACCCGAAAAATAAAAAAATTCTAACTGGCGAGTTAAAAAGAAAAAGCTATTGGCGAGATTTTCACCCGGCTAACATAAAAGTACCAGGAATTCTTTGTGATCATGCCAACTTTTATGTAGTTTTATTCGAAAAAATAATTTTGATTATTTATTCAAAATGGAAACCTTTCTTATGAAAAGCGAAGGAATCAGCCCGTTGTTTATGGCAGTTACATGACTTCTACTATTATAATATAAACGAAATAATGGGGATAGACTAATATTCGGCGACTTATCACACTTGTGGCTGGCTAACATTAAAGTACCAAAATGGCCGCCTGGAATATAAAAAGCGAAGGGATGCGCCTGGAGCTGTTGATGATAGTCACATAACTTAGGCTATTATTATAGAGATTGTTTTCAATTTTAAAAACAGCGGAAAGAATAATATTTCTTGACGATTAAAAATTTATTTTCACGTGACTATTAAAAACAGAAAAAAAAAAAAAACTTTAAAATTACTGTTAAATGAGTACGTGTTAAAGGCAGGAAAATATTGAAAATTATGTCCTGAAAATTGTATTTACACGTGAATATTAAAAGGGGAAGGAAACTTTAAAATAATAAATACATTAATATGCGTTTAACCCTTTCACGGACAAGGCACTTCTATTCGTAAAATCTTGAAATCAGTGAATGACACCAGAATTTACAAACAAATTTCGAAATACAAAAATGCTTTTGTTCACTTACTTGATCACCCGACCGGAGCACCAACCAAAGAATGGCATAGGATATAACGCTCCGTTGGAAAATCCCCACAACAATCACCGATGCCGGACATCGGAAAGCACCCAAAATAACAAGGAAAAAGGCACATATTCTGACGAACTTACATAGTAAATCGTAAATTTACAAAACAATTACTTAATAAAAGGGTTACTTACTTAATAAAAGGGAAATTTTCATCCTAATATTCTGATGCAAATGTGGCATTTAAGAATTAAAATTAAGTGGTCCAAAAATGAACCACCGCCCTTGAAGGGGTTAAAGCACCAAATTTTAGTAATTGTATTATGTCAATCGTTTTATAACGCTGTTAAAAAATACCGAGAGACAAAGACTATGTTTACTTAATTCATTTTATTTTAGCTTTTTTTCAAATGTTTAACTGATCTTCTTTAACCAAACACGAAAACAACCATTGGACGTCTTAACAGCAACTGATTCCACCTTAAATTTTTGCAATCAAAGGGAATTGAATGGAAACCCGTTTACAGGGAGATCGCTACAGGTTTTTTCAGTATAATTCAATCTACTCTAATCTTTTAAAAACCGATCAGATTAGCGTGCTTTTAGATTTTACAGTGTCTGAATGGGGGTTGGCGAGCGTAGCTTGCAGGGGACAGAGCCCCCTAGCTACTCTATAATTTTTCTGTATATATATTTTTTTAATAACCATTGCTGGGTGGGGCTAGTTGAGCTCAAATCAATTGGTAGGCCTCCCCACCTGTCTGAATCTGAATCTGAATCTGTTTATGCTGTTGATGCTTCCCCAAATTGGCGGCGGAAAAAAATCGAGCCAGTATGCAGTCGTATATGACATCTGTGCCAAACTTTCATTTGAAAAGCAAAGGGATCAGACAGTATTTGTTTATGGTGGTTACATGACTTGGACTATTATAATATAGATGAAATGGTGGCGATAGAAGAATATTTCGCGACTTATCACCTGTGCCTGGCTATCGTTAACCCTCCAGTGAATAATTTTTTATTTTTCCTTTTAAAAGTATATTTGGTTCTTTAATGGCCATACATTAAAGAAAAAATATTGAAAAAGTTATCGCTCTTATATTTCTCCGTATTTTTTTTTTTAATGGTTACCAAATGGCAACACCATGCATCATGCGTACTCTATGATACTTCACTGATCTTTTTCTCTATTAATTGTCGGGTGGCATTTTGCAGCACGGGTTCTCTCTCTTGTTATTATTCCAAGGAATGAAATTACATTTAATTTTAAAAGTGTGATTAGGTTCACTGATGTTTAATAGTTATCAAAATGTAGTTCATGATTTACAGGACTAACAACTGGATGAGTTAGTCTAGAATTGACTCGAACGCTAACCTCCAAGTCATGCTTACTTGGCAAACTAGTTGCATTTTTTCCCGCAATAAATATTACAACTGTACTCAAATCTTGATACTCATGCGAAAAATAACAATTTAAAACCATAATTATCCGAGTTTTTTTTTTTTTTTTTTTGGGGGGGGGGGGGGGAAGGGGATATATTGCTTCATATGGTAACGAGCTTTTGTATCACTGACTTGCTCATAAACAGAGATAGATTCTTCCATGGGAATGGATAAGAATTTCCATCCAGGGTACCGACTGTTGATCTGGAATAACTTATCTTTTCCATTAGAAAATGTATTATCGTTCAGATGGATAAACTGACGTATACTTTCAAATCTATTCAAGATCGTACTTCGACTACCTGGTGGTACACCAATGACAAAGTTCCCCTAAAAAATCTTTTGATTTTAAAGGTTGCCACGCTACTCAAGACCCAAATTCTTAGATACATTTTTATATCTGTTAAGCATATATTGAGTGGCTTTTGAATGTGTTTTAGAACATTATACAGACTTGTTTGTCCAGAGATATGCTCGAAAAGTACTGTGGGGGGAAGGAAATACATAAAATATTTATTCGGTGTTTTTAACACGTTGAGTGCCACGGTGGCTGACAATGAATCTGGAAAATTTACAACATTTTAAGTAATTTTTAAGTTGGTATAATTTTGTAATAAATAAAAGGTAAGTAAATTTTAAATAAGATTTTTAGTAATTACTTAAAACAATCTATACATTTTTAGATTTATATCGTATTTTAGACCGTCAGTGATGGGTGAATGGCGCGTTTTAAACGGAAAGTTCAATGTCGTCATCGGTGACTGACGTGGCGCTTAAAGTGTTAATGATAAAACACTTTCAGGCAGAAAAACATGTCCAATAATCTTTATGCAAGAAGGATCTGGCTGAAGGGTTTGAAGTTTTCACTACATTTACCTGACTGTTTTTGTATTGATGTAGATGAAATATTCACTATCCCAGCGTTTGCATCAACATTCTAGTCGATTTCATTAGCTGATTCATGTACTTGTAAATCACAATCAGTCACATCATAAGCGTCTGAATCTCTTTTGAACAGAATGTTTTGATCTAAAGGTGGATTGTCATCGCTGTCATTGTAAGAAATGCCACTTTCATTTGACAATACAATCCATATTTCTTCTGTTAATAATTTTTTTTTTGTGTGTGTGTCTTTGCTTTAAAATGTATGTTGAACATGACGAGACTTTATTAGAATAAATTTTTTGATGAAAAAATACACAAAAATCAAGATGAAACAATCAACAAATTCATTGAACAGAATACTAAAAATATTAAAAATAAAAGCGGAACTCAATTCATGGTGTTGCAAAATGGCAACAAACATACATGCGGATGCATACAATATTTGTTCCAAAAAACCTTACCGGAAATTATTTAAAATAACATTTAAAAGCATATTCTTTTGAAAAAGGTTTTTTTTTTTTCAAATGAAATTTTGCTTTTTAAATAGTTTTTTTTTTTTTTTTTTTTTTTTTTTTTTGTGTGTGTGTGTGTGTGTGTGTGTGTGTGTGTGTGTGTTAGAAATCCATTTTTTTTCTGGGAAAATTAAAGACTCCAAACGTTTTTATTTGTAACTGGTAAACAACTATTAACACCTATGGTATTTGTTATGAAGTAAACCTAAGAATAGAGTCAAAATGAATGCGTAAAGCATAAAGTTATCAATAGGCAACGGTAAATAAGCGATAAGGAGAGAAAATTTAATTTGTTGCCAATTGGCAACAGTATGCACTAGAGGGTTAAAGTACCAAAATGGCACCTGGAATATAAAAAGCGAAGTGGTCCACCCGGAACTGTTGATGATAGTCACATGACTTAGGCTATTGTTACTGTTATAGAGATTGTTTTAAAATACCGGGAGACAAAGACTGTATACTTAATTCATTTTATTTTAGCTTCTTTTCAAATGCTTAACTGATCCTCTTTAATCAAACACGAAAACAACCATTGGATGTCTTAACAGCAACTGATGCGGCCTTAAATATTTGCAATCAAAGGGAATTGAATGGAAACCCGTTTACAGGGAGAACTGCACAGCTTTTTTGAGTATAATATAATTCAATCTTCTCTAATAATTTTAAAACCGATCAGATTAGCGTGTTTTTAGATTCTGCAGTGTCTGAACGGGAAGTTGGCGAGCGTACCTTTCAGGAGGCAGAGCCCCCTAGTATTATATATATTGTGTTAATATTAATGAAATGTTGAACGGATATTTGTGCCATTCAAGAAATATTTAAAATCACAAAACATAGACATTACCGAAACAGACACGATATCTTTATTATAAATATAAATCTCTCAAAGTTATCTCTTTGGGTGGTTATATGATAAATGTCTTAGGTAATGAAAATATGATGCCAGTTGAATTAAAGCCAGAGAGTTTTATTTAACTATAAAATTAGGAGCACTGAACGTAATGTAAAGTATCTAAAAATACAATATTTAAATAAATGATGTTCTATTTCAAGAACAAGCGTCATTGCTTAGACTAAATTTTTTCTGAAATAATAATATTTTTAAATATTGCATTGATTCTAAACTTTTACAAATAACGGAGGAAAATTTTGCAAATTAAAAACGCTATTTTACTCTAAAAGATAATGAAATACATTAACAACAATTAAAGTAAGTTCTATGTGGAATTAATTAATTACGCATAAAGATTAAAAACAATGATTTGTAAAAATAGAATTTTGAATTTAGGTAATTTTTCTTGAAAAAAGTTTCAACAATACTATTATTCATTCACATTAGCATTCTTTATTTTCATTACTTTATAAATTTGGTTTTCATTTAATTATTGATTTTCTTTTAAATTAGACATCTGAAACTATTCATTAATATCAGATTTTTTAAATCTAAAACTTAAAAGACTAATTCTTTTATTGTTTCGTCATTATTAAAAAAACCTCTTTGTTCTTAAAACAAAAGATGTACAAAACCTTATTATATGTACCGTAATAAAAATTTACGATAAATAAAATAAGTATGAACAATTCTTACAACAATCAATTTCGCACTTTCTAGTAATCAATAAATACATTTGAAGTATTTTTTGGAAGGAAGCACTGACGCGAGACAACAGTTCGTTTTAAATATTTCTTCTTGCTTAATCGCTTATATGCTTCAGTTGTTTTGAACACATTTATGCAAAAAAAAAAAAAAAAAAAAAAAAACATATTCTTCTTAAAAAAAACCCTCTGAATAAACTACGAACAAACTAAAAAATTAATTTAATTTTTTGTTTGTTTCTAACATAAGGTTTTTTTTAATAACTTCCAACACCGTTATAAACTGTTTATGACTACGGTCTGCCTGTCTGTCCCTGCTCCAAATAACGTAAATATACTTGGATTCCCATACAATTGACATATGTTATTAAAATTTATGATAGAATGTTCGGTATAGAAACAAAAGGGCGTAACATTTATAATTCGTTTACAGGGACACTCAAAAAGATTCCGCTACATTACGGTCTATGGAAAAAAGCGTTTTCTGCGTATATTAATGATATTACAATATTTTAAACATATTGATATTTATATATATAAACTGAGGATCCTTGCAAGAGACTGGCTATAGAATATTGTGTAAATATAATTTATTGTTCATTTACAGGGACTCATAAATAATTCGGTTATAGTGTTGTCTATTAACAATAATTTATGGAAGTGCGTTTTAAGTTATAGTACGCTTTTTTAAATGTAATCATTATTTGCATATTACTTGGTATTTACAATAAAACACTAGGGGGCTTTACCCCCTACACAGTAAAAAAAAATTCCATTTACTTTACATCAAAAAGGGTGGCAACTAAGTTGCCACCCCAAGTGGTGTAATGAAATTCCATTTGAAAATTGGTGTAATGAGCCACCAGCTATCAAATGGTGTAAACATCACCACTTTTAGTGGCAACTTAGTTTCCACCATTTTTCGTGTAAAGTCATGCTACTGCTTATCTGGTGTAAAGTCACATTACGGCTTATTTGGTTTGCACTTTAACAGTAAAATAAAAAACAATTTAAAGATTACATTTTAAATCTAATGCAACCATATTTACAATAAATAGTTTCACGCAAAGAGGCTGCTAAACATTGTTTTAACTGCGATAATTTATTATCTCAATTAAACATTTATTTTAAACGTTTTAGTTTTGGTAAACAACGAAATTGCCTCACAAATCATTCATTCGTTGCATCTGAACTTACGTCACGTGTACTTGCCTCTCTTTTTAAAAAAAAACTCAGCGTAGGCCTGACTGGTTTTCGAATAAATAGTCTAAGCAAATTAAAATAAACATACCATAAATATAACTAAACATTACAAATTGTACAAAAATCGGATACAGAGAGCTAAAAACCACCAATCTCTCAATCGCTAAAAAACAATTTTTATCACTTTTAAAATGCAAATTAAAAATACTTAACGGCATAATTAATTAATAAACACTACACCGCTAGAAAACTTGAAGTTTAAGCTTTTAAAAGATACTAATAATAAAGTAAAATGATAAGGTTTAAATAGTTGAAAAAGGTGCAAAACAAAGTAAACAAAACGCGTAACGCTATGGGAAAGTGGTCTGAGACAAAAAATTTTATACCAAATTTCATGAATTTTTTAAACATATCTAAGCTCAACCCAGGAATACACGGTGGGTGGCGGAGCGAAGCCCATACTTTATAGAACGTAAAAGTATTAGTTTTTTCAAAATAATTAATAAAAAGTTTAAAACAAGCTATGTTAAAATATGTCAACAACAGTAAAAATTTCATATATTTCTATGATCGTGGGCTAACTGGAAAATCGAAAAATGTCAACTTTTCAAACGCTCAGAAAATACACAAAAAGTGTTCAAAACTTTTAAAACTAGATAGAATCTTGAAGCCTAAGCTTTAAATGAGCAGAATATCACATTAGTTTTTCAGAAAAAAGTTAGTTTTTGTAGTTAAAAAAGCTTAAGAATATCGTTGTTTACGCAATGTATTTCCTATGGGAAAACGAAAGTCGTAATCTTAAAAACGATACTTTTTAAAATAACTCGCAAATAGTTAAAACTTATTGAAAACTTAAAATTCTTTTTTAAAAAATAATCTACGATCTTTAATTTAGTTGAATCGAACATTATTTTAAATTTAACAAGCGGAATTCATTGTATACTGAGCGTCTCAAAAGTGACAAAAATGCCAAAATTTAAAAATGGCACCAATACACTGTAAAAGGAGGTTTATATACTCATAAAATTATAAATATAGCAGCTAATAGGTATAAAATTGTTGAAAAATGATTGTAGTATTAACATTAAACAGGAATTTTTCAAAAATATGAAGTTAAACATAAGTTTTAAGTTCTTACCCTATTCCGAAGAAATTAGCCAAAGAAGACGATAATTTTTTCAGCTATGAAGGAACCTTTCAGCTCGGGTGCTGCAACATAATCTGGTTAATTGCTTTTTATTTAGTGATCATTACTGAGAAAGATTTTCGAACAAAATCCGAGTCCTGGAACACAGCTATATAAATAGATTTCAAAATGGCGGACTGAATCATACATGTCGCTTTAAAACTTTACACCCGAACTGGCGTTCGGTTTCCACAATTTCTTTAAACGATTAAAATTAAATCGTTTTGAGTGTATCATGGCACTTTATTCGGTGTTTACACCAAACTTAGAGTATATTTAAACCGTTTTGAGTGTATCATGACACTTTATTCGGTGTTCACACCAAACTTAGAGTATATTTAATCTGTATTTGGCATTTCATAAACTCAAATTAAGCGTAACTGTAGTCCCTTTCTTTTACAGTGTACGAGCTACGCTCGCCAACCCCCCTCCCCCCCTTCAGACACCAAAGATTCTAAAAGCACGCTAATTTGATCGGCTTTAAAAAGATGTCGGAAAATTGGATTATAACAAGTAATAAACGGTCAAGTGCGAGTATTACTCGCGTACAGAGGGTTCCGTACAATAATGTATGAATTAGTAAGCGTATTATTAAAAAACCCGTTGCTAAAAGAATACTAAGACTTTGTAAAAACTATACAACGTAGAGTTGGGTATAGCTGTATATACTAGAAAAGTATAAATGGATATACCATTAAAGAGATACGGAACCTAAATAATATCAAATATAGCTATTCTGTATAACTCTTTTTTTTTTATCTTATCCTAATCTATTTAAAATGAACTTAATTCGATGCTGAAATAAAAGTAGTGCATATCCAAATTTCATTTGGCATTTCATATAACTAAATACAACGTAGTAATAATCTTTTTTTTTTTTTTTTTTTTTTTTTTTTTTTTTTTTTTTTTACAGTGTACTTAAAGCAAAACCCTTGTTAAAAAATTAAACTTACCATTGTGCTAAGCGCGATTCGAAAGGGCGTCGCCAAGTTACAACTCTGCTTTGGTCCGTGACGCGTTTTTTCATATAGGTTTTTAGTTAACCATTAACGACACAGTAGGTGTATTGAGAGAGCCAGTCAGTGCTAACTAGTCGCGAATCCCATAGTATTTATGTGATTGATTCTCATTAAAGCAGTCTTTTTTTAAAAGAATTTGACGTTTATTGCTTTTATACTGCTACTGGGTATTGCATTACACAAATATATCCTTAAAATTTGTTATCTAGGCTTTAAAAGTCGATGGAGCATAGAATACGCCGTACCTGTCATTATGTATGTCCAAACCGTCTCATATCTCAGCTAATTACCGACGATTTTTTCCGAAATTCATGATCAACAATGCTTTTATACTTTTTCTACGATAGGTAGCTCCAGCGCTGCTCAACACTTTTGCTGAATGCTCGTAAATCGAAATTTGTGTGTAGCTGAAAAATGCGATTTTCTCAAAAACTATGTGACCTAGGGTAATCGCTATAATTTTCCTGCAAGGTTTAAATTAACGTCTATTACCTTTAATTTTTTCATAATTTTAGTTTCAGTAGATTCGGAATTAGATGGGGGGAACATATTTTTCCATTGCATTTTCGACTATAACATTGATAATATACCACCTAAAATTAAATGAAATATATTTTTGAGTTCAACGTTACGAATGCTTTCACACGATACCCCACACCATATATAAAGAAAATATTTTTGTTTCAAGTAACTTAATTAGACCCTCTACATTTTTCCTAAATATATTTATGAATATTTATTAATCTGTAAATATGTGGGTCAATAGTCTTTATTATTATCTCAAATTTGAATTTTCCACTTTCCATAGTTTACGAGTAAAAGGTCTGTGACAGACAGACAGACCCAGGAGTGATCTTATAATGGTTCCGTTTTTACTTTTTAAGTACGGAACCCTAAAAACCATACTTTGTTTGGATTCACGAAACATTATTTAGAATAAGATTATTTATTTAGAATATTATTAAATAAGATAAATATTAAAAGTAACAATATTTATTTTTATATTATTTTGTCATCTTTATTAAGCAAAAATGTTATTTTATGTTTTGGCGCATTTTAATTTTAGAAATGTCAATTCAGTCAAATAACTAAGAATTTCATCGGAATTTTTATTTAGGATATAACGAATTTAACCATTAATTTTATTTGTTTACAATTCTTTTGTTGCCACACTGCAAAAAAAAAAAAAAAAAAAAAAAAAAAAAATCATAATATAATTCTTTTAAAATGCATAAGTATCGTCTGTGTAAACGATTTCACATAATAAGAATAAATTTGAAA
Source organism: Maratus speciosus (assembly GCA_963932465.1). NCBI lineage: Eukaryota > Metazoa > Arthropoda > Arachnida > Araneae > Salticidae > Maratus > Maratus speciosus. The sequence goes on along the minus strand of OZ010800.1, from coordinate 398,610,843 downwards.
ATGAGCTAATGTAAAATAAATTAAGTAAACAGAGTCTTCGTCTCCCGGTATTTTTTGAACAACTATAAAAGAAAGTTCTTTTGAATAGGAATTTTTAAATGTATCGCTTTAAATCTGACGTAATTTTCACCAAATTTTTCTTACTCATTTTAATATTCACGTGAAAATATATTTATTTTTAGAAACGTAATATTTTTTTCTCTGTCTTAAAATTAACAACAATAGTTGAAAAGATCATCTAAAAATATTAAATAAATGTCTCGCGCAAATATATTTTAAAATTTAAACTCTCAATATCATTTTTTGGCCATTTTAATTATTACGTAATTTTCCCCATTTGCGTCTTTTAACGCGTAATAATGAATTTATTATTTTAAAACTTTCTTTCTCTTTTAAAATTAACGTGTAAATGTAGTTTTTATGACGTAATTTTAAATATTGCTCTGCTTTTAATTTAATTCTAATTTGAAGGGGGTTTTTTCTGTTTGTAATAGCCACGTGTAAATAATTTTTTTAATTTGAAGGAAATATTATTCTTTCCTCTGTTTTTAAAATTGGCAGCTATTTAAAATAATACCCTTTTCTAAAATATGCAAAAAATATCTCTCGAAATGCTGAAAATTTGAATTTAAAATGGAAATAAATCTATGAAAAATTAGTCAAATAAAAAAAATAATAATAAATGTAGTCTGCACACGGGGAACTTTTGATGTATAAAATGATATAAAAATGATTAAATTCGTATGTACAGTTTTTGCTCCAACAAAACTTTTTTAATGGAACGATTTTGATCAACCTTAACATTAAATATTTAAGCATTAAATATCTCTTCAAATAATTATTCGATTTAAAAACTGTCTGCATCAGCAAGTTTATTAAACATTTCTCTATAATGCCACCGAGTTTTATATTTTTATATGCAGCAGTTTTCTTAATATTAACGAAGTAAGACCCCCGGTCCAAAAACTCATCAGTGGCGGCGGTGCCACCGTTAGTTGCTTTTTTTTTAGAATAGAATGATTCACAGAACAGCACAAAAGATCTCGAGCACATTTCCGTTTATTGACGGAAATTGCTAAAATGGAATTTTAAACTATGCTATGCGTTTATTAACTGAACTAAATTTTAGCATACTACGTAGTATATATACAACTCTATAGATCGTATACTGAGTTGCATAAAAGAATATTGATATTTTTCCGACGATTGATTCTAATTCCTAAAATTAGGGTTTTCAGCTGAATTATAAATTTCGAAATTGTTTTCTTAGACATAATTTTTCAACGTTTAAAACGGTGAAGTTTTTTTGTGTGTTGGAAGTGTTGGAAAGTGTTTCCTAAAATATGCTTGATGCATGATTTTTCGTGATTGTTATAAATAACAAAGTTTTATAATACTTGCTGTTGGTGTTATATGTTGCTCATTTATAAAATTCACTGAACACATATATGGAATAAAAAAATAATAATTTATTGGAAATAATTAAAATGTACAGTCCCCCCCCCCACCCACCCACCCCGTACCTTTACCACAAAAGTAAAACATCTATTACAATTTAATATCAAAATTGCAGCAAGAAAACATGTAGCAGTGATTTTTCAATTTATGTAAAATGTAATATTATAAGGTCTTTTTCACAGTGAAATTTTACCAATTTCTGAAATTTTCAATAAGAATAAATAATTTACATCATATGTGGCTTTTTTCTATAAATTTTACCTAGGGATATCACAAGGAAGTCCTTTGGTGAAGAAGTTTAGGAATTAAGAATGTTTGAAGTTTGGAACTCCTAATCTTAAATTCATATGTAATCATTACAAGACAGATTGGAATGCGATTAATTTTATAAGCATAACGCAAAACGTACTTGACAGTAAAAGTTGTGATCTTGGATGTTCATCATATCCAATTAGATAGTACCAATAGATCTCATATTAGATGCTTCTAGAAATTGATTTCTGCTAAAATATCCATATGTTACAATTCTAATTTTTTTCGAAAATTACTTTAAATATATACATATATTTAAGTATGCGGACGAACCCCTACTTTTTAACATGGATTTAAAGAAGGTATAATTTCCAGCCGGATGTATGTTTCCGTTGTTACAGGGACAGTTTTGTGATTAAAATGTATGGGATGTTCTATATTTTTATTCTTTTCGTCCGGGTGTATTTAAATGTATATGTATTTACGTTACGTCATTTTGCATATTATGTATGCATTTTTTTAAAATTTACAAATAAATGCGGTACTTTCATAATGTATAATAATATTATAATCCTATAATTAAGAAGACGTCGTTTAAAGGAATTCCGATATATGAAGATTAATCTGTTGAGTTTCGTAACGGCTGCTATTGCATAACAAAATTCTATTGGCCAGCCTCATCTCGACTACCTATGTTGATAGAGCGTGGACACTTTAAGCCACTGGTCCTGGGTTCAACTCCTCTTCCGATCACTTTTTTATTCTGTTGAAAATTTTCGACTTGTATCATTTCTTTATCTATCAGTATGATTTGGATTAATAATATAGCATAATCTCAACATGAGCTAACCCATAATAATATGCGTCGATAAACTGATATATAATTTATAAACTATTTAAAATGTTTCTTAACATTAATATCATTTAAAAGAATTGTTAGGATATATTAAAAAAATCGTAGCAAAAGAAGTCGCAAATATTTTATAGCGATTCTATTTATCTCCTTAAGCACTAATTTGAAACCATTTTACAGTAAATTTTATCAACATTATAATATTAGTTTTTGATAGTAAATTAGAAAAAAAAAACATATCAAAATAGTTGTGTGAATTAATTTAAATAGACAGATTTCTATGTTAAACTTATATTAAATCATTTTTCTGTTATTTACCATTGTATCTCAAAACAATTGAATTATGAAAATTGTTAAATATATTTAAAACTTTCTTTACTTTATAATACTGCATGTTTTTTAAAAATTATTATATTACTTAAATTGTCTCTGGTATATAATTACTGTTTGACCAACAGATGATGATGTCAGCATAATTTTATCATCCTCAATCTGTTTCATGTTTTGAGTCTTAGAAATAGTTTCCGTTTCCTCCTGCTGCGTTTATTATCTTTAAAATCTGTAACAACAAAACGTCTTTTTAGAAATATGTTTCGTTTTTATTAACGGAGGTTTTTCTTATCTACTAATGAGCTTTTCAGTGCAAATTGTATATAATCAGGGGTCGCAGCATATAGGACAAATTCGATTGTTCTTACCAGTATATTTTATCAATAATCCTCATGATATATTCCTATCGGATATCTTATAAAAATGTCTCTTGAAGATTATTGATAAAAGATACTGATAAGAACAATAAAATTTGTCCTATATGCTGCGACCCCTGTATAATAGCCCAAAAATATCCAAATGTGTTTTACATGAATGATGAAAAATGTAATCCAGTGAGAGTCCTATATGTAAATATTATCCCATGTATATATAATACATATATATATATATATATATATATATATATATATATTGTATATATGTTATTGTATATTCGGTGTGTATATATATCTCCTTGTATATATTCTCCTGTGTTTAATGAAATCCAGTAAATGTAATCCAGTGAGAGTCCTATATGTAAATATTATCCCGTGTATATATAATACATACACACACACACACACACACATATATATATATATTGTATATATGTTATTGTATATCCGGTGTGTATATATATCTCCTTGTATATATTCTCCAGTGTTTAATTTTGTGTATACATATATTTAACATTCAACAATGTTACACATAATATACTTTTCATTTTGCTTACTATGTTTAACTGAAATTATGGCTGTAAAATGTATTATATCGAGTGAACGGATTTTTTAAAGATAGCAGGATCTCATATAGGTTGGGAATTAAATTTGCTTTTGTATTACTTTAAAGTATTAAAATAACAAACTATTCAGGAAAATAAACAAAAGTTTTATCATGACAATAAATAAAGAATTCGTCAATATAAACATTATATATTAAAACACCCTAATTTCTGGATGACTGTTTGACAAAACAAATCACGTGTTTTAAATCGTTGAATTTTATATAACACTTTTGAAGCATAAAAATTTTATCAATTTTCATATTTCAAAAATAATGATCTCGAAACCGCCCTCGTACGACGTATTATTATTGTTATTATTATTTTTTTTTCATTATCAACACTTTCATTATCTCACAATTACACATATGCGATCATGTTCCATGAAAAATTATTTTGGAAGATTTTGAAATTTACTTATAGGCTACTCTAAAGGAAAAATAAGTGTGTCTGTGATGATGTTTTCTTACTTATTTTTCTACCTTATTTATAACCTTTTTTTTTCTAATCGTATGTTTGGATATTAAAGGATATTTCAAATGCTTTCATAAGTGTGATTTTATTTTACATTTCTTGTTGAGCGGCATAGGAAAAAAAAATATATATTTGAAGTATTTGTAATAAAGTCAATTTACAGACAACATTATTTTTTTTTAACTTGACATGTAATGTTTGACAAAATATAGATTTTTAAAAATGTTATAGAGTTTCGACATATTAAAATATATTTAAAATATATATTTGATAATAATTGGTACTTTTGACTTAATTAGTTTTTTTTTTCTTTTTGGACTGAGACATATTTGCATACCTGCGTTGCATGTTACCCCCAATTTCCAATATTAACAAAGGTGCTTTTTTTTAACGTGATAAACATTATATTCATTCATTAGTGTATTTTGTTTCTTTTAAAATTCCTTTATATGTATTCATACGGGTAAAAAATTTTTTATTATTATTATTATTATGTTTGGATAGAAATTACATGCCTTTTTTTTTTTGTATCGTCCGTTTCAAGAAAATTCTGTCCAATAATTTCCCAAAAATATTGGCATTTATTTCATAATAAAAATTGTGTACCCTTTTTTAGCTCTATTTGTTATCTGTGAATTTTAATGTTGTCGTCTGTCATTAACTTTGAAGTATTCATACTCGATTAGAAAAGGTCATGAACATTAGGTAGCCTCCCTTTTTGACTTAGAAGGTAAAGATAATATATTTAATAAAAATAAGATATTAATTCATGGATATAAAGATATTTTGTGATATTTACTTTGAGCGTCTTATCATATATTTAATAAACATGGGATTATAAAACATATCATTGTGTTTTGTATCTTCCATTAAATATGACAAAATGTTGTCGTTTATCATTAATTTAAAGCATTCACACTCGATTGAAAAAGGTCGTGAACATTAGGCATCCATCCTTTTAACTTAGAAGGTAAAGATAATATATTTAATAAACATAAAATATTAATTCGTATATATAAAGATATTTTGTAATATTTACTTTGAATGTTCTATCATATATTTAATAAACATGAGATTATAAAATAGAACATTGTGTTTCAATATCTTCCATTACAATATTATTAAGGATATTAACCGATAAATCCATATAAATACATCAAGCAGCAAATAATGAGCAGACTATATGACCTTCTATATTAACAACACTCCTATATCCTGCTTAAAAGATGCAAAAGATGAGCAATGAACATAAAATATTCATATTCAATGGCTGTAGTATCAAAGTTGAGATTTTTCTAACAGAGCGAAAAATGTCCAGACCAGGAATCGAACCCGGATGTTTGACTTGCCATGCCAATGCTTTACCTGTTAAGCTATTCGGGCGATACCTGGCTGACATAATTTACTCTTATTTGCTTGATATGGCTGCGAACTGCAGCGCAAGTTTCATTCATCAGAGCTATAACTATATCATTTACATGATGAAAGTATATTACAACATGGAAACTCCTGTATACCACGTTAACGACAAACCAAGTATCCAGGTTCGATTCTGTGTCTGGGCATTTTTCCCTCTGTTGGAAAAATCTCAACTGTGCTACTCCAGCCATGAATATGATTCATCCAGTTGGAAAAATTTTCTTTCTCTTCATTATAAAAATACATAAAATATTTTGATATAAATTTCTTCTGAAATTTGTACGTTCGAAATGTCTCGTTTTCAGTTGATTTATCTAATAGTATTACGAAATACTATTATTTCTAACACAATCACACTGATTGGTAAAATTATCATACGAATTGAATATTTCCAACCGAGCGAAAAAAAGCCCATGCCGAGACTCAAACCCAGATCCTTGGCTTACATTGCCAATGCTCTACGTTTAAGCAAGCTGAGCTGACAGCCGTCGAGCATATTTCGCTCAGATAATCTTATTGGTAATAATATCTGCTCTGTCATTTAGACAGCTCAACAGAATAAACCGCAGGTAAAGGGACGCCATATAAACGATGCGTACGTAGGAGAGACCAGGGCAAGATGATTATGTTAACATTTTTTGTTGTTTCTTAATTCATTTTTAAGTATAGTAAAATTAATTTTACATAAACTGCTGGAGTATTCCTTGTAGTATTAAATATATTACCATTTGATTTTTCAAATAAAAAAAAATAAAGGATAATTTTATTTTTTCATAACATTAACTAATTGTCATCTTGCTTCAGTACGGGGGCAAGATGACTTTGGCCTTGGGGCAAGATGACAACACTGAAAAAGGTTGAACATATTTTATCTTTTGAAAATGTTAAATGATTTAACATATGATAAACTGTATTTTTACATCTTATAAAGTATCAGACTAAGCACACTGCAAATAGAGGTGTCTTAAATTCAGACACATATGTGACTGAAAAAGCAATTCAGACACTTAAGTGTCTGAATAAGAAATTTCAGACATTATACATGTCTGAATTTAAGACACTTAAGTGTCTTACTATGATGGTGGTATAAATGAATTGAAAACAAATGTCTGAATATTGGTGATATGTCTGAAATTAAGACATTTAGAAATTCAGACACTTAAATGTCTGAATTTTATGTAATTGTATTTTATACGTGATGCCTGTGGTACAATTGTATCATTATATATGCTAGCTATACTGGAGACTTTTTAAAATTAGATTTTTAAGACAATTTTAAGTTCACAACTGTTCTTGCAGTTTCAAGCAATAAAACATTATTATTAAACTAAAAAAACACAAAAACAAAAATGAAAAGAATAAAAATCAGATTTATGATTACTTTTTTTTTTTTTATTGTTGCATGAAATATTGATGAATTAAGGTTTGCTTATCCCTCGATGTGCTTCCTACAATTCTTTTTTCAATATTATACAATGAATTGTAATCAATATTCGTTGTTTCAGAAATGGATGTTAGATCATTTCTGATAATTTCAATGCAATGCAATGCTTCGGTTTTAATCAGATGAAAAACGCCGTGTAACCAAAAGAAAGCGCCGACCGACCAGAACAAAGATCCCGAGTAGACTGATACGTCTATATAGAGCTTAAGTGGGTCATTCATTGTGCGTGGGTTTATTTATTCAGACAAAGGATTTAAAGTTTCTCATTTATCTCAATGGGTATTTTAGACATTTTTGTGAAACGTTTGGTTAAGACATTTTCAAACGCTTAATTTCCGTGCTTATAAGATGGGTTATGAAATATGGACAATTTTCCTAAACCGTCGGGATATCCGGAGTTGAAAATTATTCAACGACATAAAATCCGGAGTTTATTTACATTAAAATCATATACAGAAAATCCGACTTTGAAAAACTGAAGTGATAAGCGGAGTGGCGTGAAAACCGGGTGTCGGGATAACGAGGTCCGACTGTATTTGTATCACAATTGTACAAGTCTGCTTACCTAGTCTCGAAACTGAAATATTTTTTGTGCATTAAGTTAAGTAATTAAAGTACAAATTCGTACTTTTCAGAAAGTACCAATTTTCTCAAAAATTGTTTGCACTCATTGGCCTACATGGGGGACGGTAAAAATAGACTGCCTCCCCGCCTAAATATTTGAAAATATCAAAGATATATATCTCGGGATGCTAAAATACATGGCCGCAGGCAAAAAAGAAAAAAAAATGTACGAAAGGGCCATATTTTGAAACAGATATGCTATGTCCCATAGACTAGTCCGCATTTCTTAAAAAACGGATTTTGAACCTAAAATAGGTTTTTTTTTTGTTTTTTTTTTTTTTGTCAGAGTGCATCGTGCAAGACAATATTGAAACATATCAAGTTAAAAAGGAAAATAAAAATTTGCAGTTAAAAAAATATTATATATTCAAAAATAAGTTTCTACAATATTTTTAAAAATAAGGAACCGAAATTCTTTTTTTATTATTATTGTCAGGAGACTGTTCTCCCGAGCTCCTCATTTAAGATAAATCAAAAATACACGAACGTTAAAAAAAAAAAAAACACAATTTAAAAAGTTTTCTACAAGAGAGTCCTTTCCTGACGAAAAGTCTTTACATCAGTTTTCTGCTAGCACTTAATAAATCTACATTCACTTGGAAGAATAAATTTCTTTTTCAATTAGATCTAAATAAAAATTAATTAATTACCAAAATCTAGAAAGGGGCAATAGTCCCCAATGCCCCTCATCTTCAGGCGATTATGCTTAAAGTGGGTACCAAATAGGCATCCCCCCTCCCCCTTTAATACTGGCGTAACATGGATTTTGTTGGGGTAACAATTATCTAAAGCCCCTAAAAAATATTCTTCCTGGCAATCGATCTCTCCGCTCTTTTCCGAATATGCCACGTCACTGCCTTTTAATGAAAATCTTGCGTGCGCACATGATTGTATATTATTTTACAATTTGATAAGGAAAAATACGGAATGAAACAGTCCAAAATTTTGCTGGAATTATAAATTAATAATTCTTCTTTTATTGAAAGTTAAGATTTAAATATGAAAATTCAATACAAAACTGATTCTAAAACGCATCGTGAAAGTATTATAACGTGCCAGCCAATCAGAAAGTTCGTTTGTTTACTACTGTTTTGGCGGCAACGGACATTTTTTAACGGCGCGAAGCTGAATTAAAGTAGTCCAGCGGTAAAGTAAATTTGCTTGATGTATAAAAGTTTCTGTTTTATTTATCTACAAGATGCTTCATTGCCCGCTGATAACAACTTTTAATGATTTGAAATCTCTCCAGCTGTGAATCATCGTTCGTCATGTAAATCGTTGTCGCTGACTCATTAAAATGCGTTATAAATTTAGAAGAAATGCTGACAAGGTGACAAGTATTACTTTCTTTTGGAAAAAGACATGTATCTATAGCTTGCCTTTTTTGAATGCCAGACGAAACTTTATTTATTACAACTTGTAAAGGCAAATATGCTGCTTATTCCGAATAGTATTAATTCGTCTTATTTGAATTATTTTTATGCTCGGAACGTGCCATTGTGAATGCATTGTGATTTTTTTCATGTGCCATTGTGATTTTTTTCATGCAGAATACAGAAATTTCAGTATGAAAGGATAAAATAATACATAAAATCTAATGATTAAAAATGATTAAACAATAGCATTTAATCATTATACTATAGTGAAAGTGTATTTTCGTCAAACTACCTTTTAGATATTACATTTTTTGGATATTACCAGCCAAGGTAAGTGATAGGTGATTTGTGTAGAATGATAATTTGCAATTTAGAGGACTTTTTTTCGGACAGTATCGAACGTTCTTTGCACGTTTAATATTATTTATTTAATATTTAAATTATTTTTATCACATTAATTTGAATTTTTCATATTTGTGCCTTGTTCATCCAATAAATATTTTTTTGTGTGAAAAGATTTGTTTGTTCATTTGTGATGATTTTGATGATTGAATATAATTTTCAGTACTAATGAATATATTAAAAAAAATCTAATGATATTGCGTAAGATTTTTCCTTGCAATTTCAGTTTACTTTATATTATTGATATAATTGCACTTATGATTTTTCATTTTAAGTTACAAGAGTATCATTTAACTCTTTCACAGAATATATATTATGGAAATTTAAATATATGAAAAATGTTATCAATATTGTTTCGCTTCATACAGTGGATATAAAAATATGAAAAAAAATCACGAAAGCATAAGAATAAAAATTTTCATGAATTTCAGAATAGTTTATAAGTTTCAGTTTTCCAATATGAAATAAATCTCCCCTATAGTATTAAACTGAATGACTATACTATTTTTTATTTATTTATTTTTAATAATCTTTATGAAAACTTGTTTAAAAATAAAAAGCTACTTATGTATTTACTGTGTTACATAACATATTAGCCCGGGAGGATTAACGCCGGGCTTGATAGACCCATAGTACGTATGGTTTTTACAATTGTCACCATTTTTTTTTCTTTTTAAGTAATCTTCAACTTATTTTATCGCAGAATTTGTAACAATTGTCTGCGACTAAATAAGGTGACGAATATTATTTGTATTTATTGGTGACAAAGTAAAAACCATTTTCACTCTTGGTATGCGCGCGTCCCCCGGGGTTGAATTTTAAAACGAAGCCATTTATAAGATACTTTAAGCAAATGATAAAATCTGTATAATAAATGCAATATGTGCTAAAATTATATTTAAAAAATCAAGCTGAATATTATACGGAAAAATGAAAAAAATATGAGAAAAAAATTGTATGGGTATAAGTAAGAATTATTTTCTGCCCATGACAGGGGAAGATACTTTTCTTATGATTTAATACTGTGTGATAGGTGAATTATAACTTCGCTGATATTTAACATTTTGTGAAAGAACGTGCTTTGAAGATCATTCTTATGATTATGTTTGCTCCGTGTACGTATATATTTTTTCACATTATTCCATTTTTTTTAAATTCATGGTTAAATAAATTATTTTTATTACGATGTTTATAGGGGGAAAATATTTTTGAAAGTTTCTTTTCACCTCAAAGATTTTTTTTTTTTAAATCTGAATGTAAAAAAAAAAATGTACTTTTCGGTTAGCCGGGCATATACATATACATATACATATATATACATATATGTATATGTATATATATATATATATATATATATATATATATATATATATATATATATACATATATATATATGTATACATATACATACATATTGCATTTATACTTATGTGTGTATGTATATATACAATATATATATGTATATATATAACACTGGCGCCCGGCTAACCGAAAAGTACAAAAAAAAATCATGAAAATTAATAATAAAAATAAACTAATTCAAAAGATAATGAAATAGGATTTTAAGTCTATTTTTTATGTTTGTGTTTGATAATGTAGCTTCTCGACGCATGTTATCTTTGTTGCATTTAAATTTTGTCTTTATATGATAAATATATATATATATATATAAATGCACATTGCGATGCTACAAATTAAATAGAGTAACTTATCATGTACTAATTAATTGGTTGGTTTGCATGCATGGATATTTAGATTCACGTGATTTAAAGTAATTTGCAGAATATTATTGATTGTCAACCGCTGGACCTAGAATTTATTTAGATCATCATTGCTACACTGTCACACAAAACTTTTTATTTATTTAGAATGCGCATATAAATGAATATATAGCAAAACCTCTGAATAGCGGACGATTCGGGAGCACGTAATTAATCCACTATTTGCTGGTATAGCTATATAGAGTAAAATTAACTGGTTCTATGATTTTTTCTTCATTGTTTTTCTTTTTACTCTAGGCTGTTTAAAAGTTCTTGCACAATATATACGTAGACTGCTTAGCAAATTTTCACAGTAAATTCTGTCTAAGGTGGAATCGATCGGGACCGAGAAAATATTCCGCAGTAGACAATATTCCGCCTTAGACAAATTTTACTCTATGTCTATGGATTCGCAGGAACCTGAAAATCTTTCCGAGTTAGACAGATTTCCGTCTTACACAGAGTCCACCTTACAGAGAGTTTACTGTATTTGAGCATCTTTCCAAAATTCTTTCTTTTTTTTTTCTCGCTTAAAGAAAAAAAGGGAGTTCATAACACCAGCCTGTTTTATTTTAGATGGTAATATTTGTATGGCAAATTTAAAACATTCTGAGAAAGAAAAAACTAATTTATTATTAATACTATTATTATTGAATTATTTTATTTAAACGTTAAAATATTTCAAAGCACACTTCAAGGAAAGAAACTTGTACTTTCTACTAAGAAAATAAACAAAATAGTACAAGATAGTACTTTATATCAATTTTAATTTGGTTTCTTTCTCAATGTAGTTAACAATATGCCAATCATGTGGATAAGAAATGGCTTTTGCGACTGCCATTGCTTGTGTGATTGCAAACACTCCAAACACCGTTGGGGAGCAGAAATGAAGGACTTTCTGTTTCCAATTATATTTACTATGTTATTTATCGTTTAAAAAGTGTCAAACAGACATACTGTCCATGTTTCAGTATTTCTTGATGATGATAAATAGTAAAATAATAAAAACGAAGGGAGATTAAAAAAAAAAAAAAGTAAGAGTTTCATACTCAAATTTTTTTTTTAATGTTGGGATCTCATATACAACAAATTTTATGAAATCTAGTGTTAGATTTTATTTAACACAGAAATTAAAAATGCAAAAAATGCTTGAACTAAGTCACTGGGAATATCTAATTTAAACGGAAAAAAATAGTACAACGAAGTAGGGATGGGATTCTTTCTGAAGGAGTGAATCATTTTTCATAAATGGGAATAATTTGCTACCATAAAGCAGAGATGATTGCAGCATGGACAAACTGGGCTGTTTCTATGGGCCTTTAGCTTTACGGGCCCCCAAATTTGGTATGAAATTTCCACAAAGCTGATATTTTAAATTTGTTTTGATCTTATACTTATTTTAATAAATATTTTGTACTTTTAGAACATGACTAGTTTAAAGAAAAGGTTATATTTATCCAAATATGTATTTGATGGTCTCGAATAGGCTTAATTTTTTTTTTCTAACAGTATATGAAGGCCGTGGGGGTGGGGGGCGAATGAATACTAGGTCTCTGGACTAAGTTATCACTAAAAGTAATAAATATTTTTGATACCTCAGGACATATATGATATCACATAAATACATATTTAGGTGAATATATAAATATATTATCCTATTCTAAAACTACAAAATACTGATTACAATCATCATAAGGTCAAAACTGATTTAAAGTGTCAGCTTTATGAAAACTTCGTACCCAATTTGGGCTACCCTAAAATCAGAGGATAGAGAAGCGTCCCAGTTTTCCCATGCTGCAATCAGCTCTACTTTATGGTAATAAATCAGGGTTGCAAAAAAAGCCGGCTAAAATTTAAAAAAACCAGGCCGGTGACTTTTATTAGTTTTAACCGACTTTTTTTGGCTAAAATTGGTCCTTTTTGGCCATAATTGGATTTTATACAATGAAGCATTGTAATTATAAACTACATATTTTAAAGCGTTTTTAATTAGTTTTAATGCCATTTAATTGATTTAGAATTTAATAAGTAATCCAATTTCTCAGTTATGAGGACATTAATACAGGAATAAAACTTAGATAATTTTGCTAGTGATTTGATGTCAGAATTGCAAATATGTCAGTTAAATTTTAAAAGGGCAATACCAACTGCCAATTTTTTCATTTTTCTGCTTTATAAAATTAAAGAGGATGGTGGTTACTTAGTTACATGTCTTATTACTTAAATAATTTTAAGAGCCAAGTACAATATACAAGTCTTATTTTATTTCTACTAAACATTTAAAATTATATATAGTCATATTAATAAAAACACCATTTCTCTCTATTAAAAACATTATGAATAGAATGTGGATGAATATGTTTAGCAACAAACTTTTCAAAATTTTATTTAGAGATTTTTTTATCTTGTTTAAATGCTCTATTTTTTATACACTTATGTACCACTCTCCTCAAATATTACATCCTTTCTAATGTCTCTTTTAACATATTATAACTTAATCTCTCCATATGGACACATAAGAATATTTCCATTTTGATGTGCTACATTTTGTCTTTAATTAAATATAACCTTTAAAATGTCTAGTATATGTGGAACCATGCAATATAGGATTTCAAAACACCAGTTTGGAGCCTAACTTATATTCTTTTCAGTGTTTATGTACATATATATATATTTTTTCTTCAGACATGATGCCTTCACAGTTGCCTTCTAGAAATTATTTATTTGACAAAATTTGACTTATTTAACAAAATTTAATAGAATTCCATTACTTCTTTTAGTAGAAAATATTTATAAGTGTACTAAAAATTAATTGATCCAAATTTAATTTTTCAATAAAAGCCAGCTTTTTTTAAGTGGTTAAAACCAAAAAAAGCCGGAAAACCGGCGGGCTTTTTTTTGGCCTGGCTAAAAGACGGCAACCCTGTAATAAATTATTCCCATTTATAAAAAAAAAAAAATGATTCAATGTGGTCAAATATGGTTGCGTATATGGCTTAGAAAGAAAAGTGGTCAAAGATGGCTTCATATTGGCGAAAAAAAACGGCTTAAAGATGGCCGCAATTAAGACATTTGAAATGTTTGAAATTCAGACGCAAGAAGTGTCTAAAAATTTTAAGACATTTTAAAACGTCTGAAAATCGAACACTCCTGTTTCAGACACTTAAGTGTCTGAAATTCAGACGCAAGAAATGTCTTAAAATTTTCAGACATTTTAAAACGTCTGAAAATTGAACACTACGTTTCAGACACTTAAGTGTCTGAATTTCAGATATTTCAGTTTGCAGTGAGCATAATGCATTGTAACATAATGGTGAACTGTTTAATTGTGCAGCTAACAATAGTCACAAATAAAAATGCGATTTTCATAATTAGAACATTCCTCATGCCACGACTCTTGGCATTCACAGCACTGGATCCATTCTTCTGCTGGTGGGTCACAATATTTGAATTATTTGGGAGGAGGTCTTGAACCCGAGGCCGAACCCCGTTGAACGGTAGCCCCTTGTACCAATCGGACACTTGGAAGCGGAGATACGGACCCCGATAGGGTTTTTCTTTCGGGGGCTAGGGGGCTTAGCGGATAGCAAAAATGTCTTCCTCTGGTCACCCCTTTCGAAAGGCACCTCCCCCGATCCGATGCGTCCCTTAGCCCCAGAAGAGATAAAACTGCAAGGTCGCGCGGACAAACACACAGACAAACAAGCGTTCATAGGATTTAAATAGAATGGACAACACAGTTAGTTTAACAAATTCCGAAACACGGGGCTCGTCATCTTGACCCGGACTGCCTGTTTAAAAATATTAGTTTTCATTGCCATGAAGAAAAGCGATTAATTGACATTTATTCATGGTAATATGTAGTATTTAAACTAAGTTACTTATAAATATTAAAGCGAAACGATATATCTTACCTGTACCTGTAGCAGAGCTTATTTACACATGCATAAAAGTTATAACGTGGCAGTGGTAAACAATCAAAGCTTCACAACTTACACAAAAATGGCGATTTCAACGTCTCTATACTATTGTTTAACGAACGGCCGATAAGAGAGCCAGTAGTGTCCGGTTGATGTTACCACCTAGTGGGAAACGGAAAAATTAAGACATTCGTCATCTTGCCCCGGCCTCCCATAGATATATTATTTTTTACACACACACAGTATTACGAAATCACTTTCATAAATATCAGTATATGTCAATTTCAAAAATAATCAAAATATTAATTTAATAATGGCTTGATTTTTATTAAATATTTTTTAAAAATAAAAATTGTTTTATTTTCTACATTCAAATGTGAATCATTTCACATCTGAATATAATTTTTTTAAGAGTTCACAACCCCCCTCCTCCCCCCACACACATAAATATATATAAATATTCATAGATATATTTTTCCAATTACCAATAAAATTATGAATCAAAAAACAAATCATCATTTGGCTTAATTAAACTATTCAAATTTTACCTTAAAAATCAAGTCATTATCCAGTTTTTTCTAGCTAGAAATAAGCACTAAGTATAACATCATTACCTAATGTCAATTTATGTCTGCAACGCATTTTGATATGCGAGAGAGAGAGAAAAAAAGTCTTTACAAATGAAGGCATTTTTTTCTGCTATGTTTAAATTCAGCTTACGAGTACGATAACGTAGAAAAGTTAAAATTCACACTTACGTCATCCAGTAATGACATACAAACGAATACGCTATGCCGCGCAACGTTTCCTGATTTCAGACTTCCGGTGCCGAGTCTGGCCCGCGTTTATAGTTACGTTATCGATAAATATGTCACCGTTTCTTTTTCTGGATAGTTGTCTAAGCTCATCAAAACGTCCCGTTCCAAATCTTGGATGCGTATTTTTTCCGATTATGTTACTAATGTTCAGGAAATGGATCGTTCGATAGAGCAACATGCCTGGCAGATTTCCAGTGGAATTGTTTATGTATCGATTATCTATATGCAGATGAAACCGGACGTTCAGATAATGTCAAACAATTGTTCATGGTCTAATGGACGTGAAAGAGAATATGTGACACTACAGAGTCTAATTATAAAGTTCATGCACTGTCTGCTTAAATTGGAAATTCGATAAATTACCGCGATAATGACACATAAAAATACGATAGAAATTCAGGGATTAAACTGATAAGATTCTGACAAGTAACATGTTATATATTTTTTTTTTTCAATAAGGAGATAATTAAAGTTTGATGACTTCATGGATATTTTTTATTAGTAAATTAAACTAAACAACTAACAAAATAAAATTTCTAGTCATTGTTATTTCCTTATAAATACAATATCCTTTCTAGCGTTTAAGGTAATAATTATGGATTAACAAATAAACATAATTTACATCCATGTTTTATCTCGATAGATGCCCGTCATTGTACAGTAATTATTTGTAATTATTAAAGTTAAGGGTTACGCAAATAGAAAATATATCGTTATATACCCACCTATATAGGGCACTCATTTATAATATACACTGTTTATGGCAGGGGATTAAGATAAATGTTAACGCTCATGTAAAATGCGCAGCTATCTAATTTACCGGCAGGAAATCTGCAATAATTCTAAAAGTCCTCGAGAAGAATTTAAATTCTCTGACCTATATAGCTGCAAGTTACTCTTTCTTACTATACTACCACAAAAGTAAAGCTTTTTGGAATGTGTACCTTTCTGACATTGTATATATATTTGACAAAGAAAAGAACAAATTATAAGTGAAATTATGACAGATAAAAAAAGGCCAGTTATTTCACTTATTTTAACAATTACCTCTACATTTGTGCAGTTTTATCGAGAAATCTAGCTATTTTATTCAGTGACCTAAAAAATAACATGCATCGTTTACAGTGTGTGTCATCTTTATATCGTGCTGTTATTTTTTATACCAAACGTTTTAGTCACAAAGTGCGCTTATAAATATGGTAAATATACAAATTTTGTAGAGATTCAATTGTATTTTTATGTTTTTAAGATATATAGGTCTTTGTTTGCTGTTTTTGATTTAAAAAGTAATACACTGCATAAATTGTTTCGAAATTGTTGCAAAAAATATATGTAATATCCTTAAGACAAGTGATTTATCGGAAAAAAATCTATACAACACGGATGAATTTTTTAACAGGGATTGTAATTTTTCCAAATCTGTTTCTTAAGTAGATTTGTCAATAAAGCAGAATTGTTTAGAATATTTTCACTGTTTTAATTGAAATGGAATAAAAATAAAACACTTATTGATTTAACTAGTTTTATTTAAAAAGATTTAAGGGCGAGAAAATTACTTTCAAATTTTCTTTCCACTCCAAAAATATTCCTTATTTTAACTTACAAGGGAGGTCTCTTTCCAGGGCATACGCAGAAAATATAATTTTAATTAATTTTTCAGTTAATTAACAGCAGCGAAATTACGCTTGAAATTATTGAATATTTAATATGCGTTTTATCAAATTGCTAACTAAGAGTAGAACCAACAGAGTGAAAAATGTCCCAGCCGGGAATAGAACCCGGAACCCTTGGAATAGCGCTCCATTTATTTTATAAATTTGGCAAATGTTACATCTGCAAACTTTGGTATGAAGATTTAGGAAACATTACAACATACGTATAGCTACTTAAAAGGTGACACAAACATATAAAAATATTATTTAATACAACCCTGATATCTATCGAACACACACGCGTTCATTTTCAAAGGGAAAAAATGACTGACTGAATAGAAAACAAATTTTAACTGAACTAATACCAATGCAGAGAAATGGAATGAACTCCTCTTGCAAATGCGTATTATTTTTTTTTCCTTTTAAAATTTTTATTCTATTCAGTCAGTCATTTTTTCCCTTTCAAAATGAACGCGTGCGTGTGTTTGAGAGATCTCAGTGTTGTATTAAATAACATTTTTATATGTTTGTGTCACCTTTTAAGTAGTTATAAGTATGTTGTAAAGTTTATTAATGGCTTCGTGAAAATTCCTTCACGACACTAGTTTTTTTAATACAGTGATTTGACTATATTAAATATTTAGGATTTTAAATAATAATTTAAAATATTATTAGTAATAAAAAAAATCTTTTAAAAGTTTCACTACTGTAATATGCAAAAAGACATTTTCCCAGTATAATGCTAACTTCTAATCTGAAACCGTTTCGTAACAATATCATATTTTACTCCAGAATGTTACTGACGATAAATGCTGTAAGTGTTAGTAATCAGAAAACAGTAAGAAACCGAAAAAAATCCAAATCATACTCTTAGCACATTTTCAATCTTAAGTAACTGAAAATTAATGTTCACATTTTGCTATGCTGCTCTGCGTCAGCTTTTTTTTTCTTTTTCGAGCGATGGCAGATTATGCTATTTTGCATCACAGTATAGAATAGGAAAATATCGCTTCTGAAAACAAATCCAGATCAGTCTTTTTCTATATAACATAAAACTATTTAACTCATGATCATAATATACAAAACGACAGATGTTACGCCCGATTCCCGCTAAGCGTCAGAGGTGTATTCCTTGGTTAATAGATCACTAATTCTTTTAACACAGAATATGTAGTTTATTTAAGAGTACATAAAGACGTTACATGTCGACACAAATGATGACATAACTATGCACAGATTATAAATTTCAGGTTTCAAGTGCACAATACTGACTCAATATTCACCTTTCAGTACTTCCATATTTATCTTACGCACACAAATCTTTACTTCACTAAACTGCTGCCAAAAGGATGGACTAATAAAGGGTTTCGGCCGTCCGTAGGAAAACACTTCATCAGGCTTGCAGCTTGGAGCTACGGTTCGGGCTTCCCTTTCCCCTCCCCCCTTCATAGAGTGACTATTCACTCTTCATACGTGTTAATATCAAATGAGCGTAATTTACATGATTAAATTATGAAATAGAGTTTTTGAAAATTAAGAAGTGACATATTTTAGTGCTTTTCATTATTTTACTTCATATATATTGGTTCAAAGTTGATAGGAAATATTTAAAGTGTATAATGCCAGTCTTTCACCCTCGTCATCGGTGTGAGATATTTCACTCTCGACAACGGATTGACGTATTTCACTCTTGACAATGGAGTGAAATATTTCACTCATTTCTAGGGAGTGGAAAATTTCACTCTTTAAGGAGTGTGTTTTTATAAAATTCACGCCAAAAAGAGTGAAAATGCCTATCACTCTTTCAAAGAGTGAACTTTTCACTCCTCCCAATTTTAGAGTGTAGCGAGAGGAATTCGGAATCTGAGTGACTAGCAGCCTTTAAGAAATATATTGTATTTAGTACTTTCATTGGTTTAAAAGTATCTAAATTTTTTATATTTATTTTTACATGAAAGCATTTTATCTGTAATAGCTATGACAAGCAGTATTTCTAACTGAAAGTTAATCCCTTATCATTCATAGAAGGAAGTTTTAAATAGATGAAATATTTATTGTAAATTCAAACAGCAATATATATAACAAGTGGGTAAGTCTTATCACAGATCGCACAGAGGGTTTCGTTTAATATTCCTTTAAAACACTTTATCCTTTTGCGAAATCTGTTAGTTCCACATTTCGCAACCAGGGGGCGCATTCTATTCTACACAAACCTCTATCCAAAGTAAACTCCGTTTTACAACCTATCCGTAGGTATATTAGTCGCGGCGATCGAGTCTATAGCACCCGAGATAGGTAGGCGCCCCAGGAAATTGCACGGAACATTCTTTTATAAGCCTTTTATTATGTGTTTTGAACTATGTCAAAGTTTCCAGCAGATCGAATTGTTAGCTTTCATAATTTTAACAAAATTGCGTTATGTAAGTTGCAAATTCCATTACCAGGGAGCGCACACTATTCATAACAATGGTGTATCAGATCGAAACTCTGTTAAACAACCTATCAGTGGATGTGTTACTCGAGTTGGTGGCGGCCTTAAGCGAGAAATTAAGAAATTTGCTGAAAGTACTATTCGGAAATAGTGGTAACTAAAATTCTGACATTTTTATATTTCATAAGCAGTACGTGTCTGAGTATATCATAGTGCTCAAAAAACGACATCTAAAAAGGTCGTAAACGTTAATTTTTAAAAAAGAAATCCAGCGCCCATCCCCCGCCCTCCCTTCACAGGAAATTGCATGCACCATTATTTTATAAGCTTTTTATTATGTGTCATGAAGTATCTTAAAGTTGCAAACGGATTGCCTTGTTATATTTCCTAATTTTAACAAAATCGCGTTACGTTAGTTCCGCATTCCACCACCAGGCAGCGCACTCTATTCATAACAAAAGCATATCTGAACGAAACTCCTTTGCGCAATCTCTCCGTAGATACATGGTCGGGAGGGTGGCGGTGCAGTCTTAACCAACAATTTAAAACATTTTTTGCGATAACAAACGCTAAGATTTAATAAATAAATCTAGTCCCCTCCCCCCTCCACTCCTCGAAATATCACACTCCATTCTTTTTTACACTTTTTCTTATGTGTTATAAAGTATCTTAAAGTTTCGAACACAGTCTTCGAACACATGCGGTGTTAAACAATAATTTAAGATATTTCCTGAAATTGCTATTCGGAAATAGTGGGATGAACACTTATAAACCTATAAACTTTTTCATATTGAATAATTAATACTTATCTCATAGCGCGCCGTCGAAACACCCCACGCAAATTGTTATATTTCCTAATTTAAATGAAATCTCCGTTAAAAAAGCACGTGCCTCCATCTTAATCTGGCATTTGATGGAAATAATAAGAATTAATAAAATAATAATTAATATCTCAGCTCGTAATGAAGCTATCTCTTTGAACCGGATATGTATGAAATCTGCGAGAAATTTCCAGCCCGGATGTCAAAAAATTTAATCGAAAAATTTAATATTTAAAAAGTTTAAATTTCGTATTAGACTTTCCTCCCCTTAAATTTCTCCCGCGCCGATATGTCGAGAGATGACGACAGCTGCCTTCCGGTGAATGGAAATCTGTTTTCATTGTCTTTCCAAACACAGAAATTAAATTTTTATCGATCGATTTCTAGTGGATTTTTTGCGTTCTATCCTACGCAGAAATTTGAAATTTATACCAAAAAAAAGTAGAATTTTTTCCGCGTATTTATACACCTGTTACGAATTTGTACGACCGATACTTTGGCAGATCCGATTTTGCTTTTTAAAGGTCCACTTCATTTATTGCTTAAATTACTCCGTGGTAACCCTGCACCGGCTGATTTGACGGAGCATCCGCCGAATTTACTGGCAACCCTTAGGAGGAACTGGGGAGGATTTCGATAACGTGTGTTCGCACCTGCATTCAAAAGGTTGATTGGTTAATTTTAGAGTTTAATTAGCCCGTAATTAGGTTAATTACCAACTTTTTCAAAATTTTATGATTTGTTGTTTGATGTGAGGTGTTCAGCTATAAGTATCCAAAATTTCAAGTCTCTAACATGTATAGTTTCTGAGAACAGGCCCTGTGACGGACAGACAGATGGACGGACAGACAGACAGAGGAGCGAGACGAATAGGGTTTCGTCAGATGAAAGAAACCCTAAAAAAGAAAGGCTTGTGAAAAAACATGTGTCTATTTTTCTTTTACGCATGTATGCGTAAGGAATAAATTCTTCAAATAATGAAATACAATAAGTAATTTATTTTCAAAACTAAGTGTAATTGTTGTATTTGTTTGTATAAACTGTGATTGAAGTATTATGATTAATATTCGATATAAAAAGATACTAAAGTATAGTGGGTTTTTTTTAATGCCCTACGATAACAGCAGAATAACTTTTTATTTATGTACGACCGGAAAATTCCGGCTATACATAAAAATTAATATTTTTTAATATACATATTTCATTGTCTTCTTTATTTAATTAAAAATTTGACCAATATCCTGTTCTGTAACAAGAGACTAAACACATTTCTGAAAAAAGGACAAGTTGCTACTTTTCTTTTAAGCATGTATGTATAAGCGATAAATTCTTGAAAAAATGAAATACAATACTAAGTAATTTTTTTTCTATTTATATATAAGCACAAATGCAATTGTTATATTTATTTATATGAACTACTATTAATATTCGATGTAAGTAAATACTAAATTAATTTTTAGGTGGATTTCGTAAAAAATACTACCTATTGTAGTCATTACCATTGTGCGACTTTTGAAAAATTCCTTCATAACTTTTCATTATATGACCCCAGGAACCCAAAGCCACCCCCACCTAAAAAGTTTATATACACTGACGGAAAAAAAATCCCAACACCAAGAAAGACTTGTGTTAGATAAACGAAATTTGGTAGGCGTGTTTATACATGACATCGATTTAAATTTCGCGCTTCGCGCATAAGTGTGGCGCTAGTGGCGCCACTCAGAACTTGCAGATCAGGTTTACTTTAAATGCGTGCTGTAAAGTTAGTGGGCGTTATTTAGATAAGAAACGTGACGTATTGAGTTGATGTTAGCCAAGAATGCCTTTAACAAGACGAAAAAGCCACTGTCAACAGCTCCCCGAGTTGAAACGAGGTCGCATATTCGGGCTACGAGAAGGTGGATTTTCTTTCCGCGATATTGCAGAAACACTTGGCGGGAATGTATCCACTGTGCATGATTGTTGGAAACAGTGGTCAATGGATGGTGCTGCATCAAGAAGACCGGGTTCCAGGCGGCCACGTGCACTCCTGAGAGGGAAGATCGCCGTATTCGGCGACGACTGTGGCGCATCGTACTGCGTCTGCGGCAGAAATTCGAGCTGTAGTTGGTACCATAGTTACACAACGAACTGTTAGAAATCGGTTACTTCAAGGACAGCTCCGAACTAGGCGCCCTGTAGCATGCATTCTACTGACTCCAAGCCATTGCCGTTTGCGACTCCATTCGTGTCAAACCAGAGCTCATTGGTGGGCGGAGTGGAGATCTGTTGTGTTTCTTTTTCATCAGATATATATGTATGTATGTATATACTAAATTTTGTCCGCACGATAAAAGTCGCAATTATGCATAGATTTTCTTCAAACTCGCAAAACACATTGAGATGGCAAATATATCGGCGGGGATTGAAAATGGGCAAAATCGGTCCAAGGTTGTTTTGGGAGGGTTCAAAATTTTGAATACTGTCTTAACATGATTCTGATAAAACCAGCTCTTACACAACAATGACAGGAGAAAATAAACATTTTCCGTTATAGCAGTAGCCAACAATTAAATAAATAAATAAACAAAATTCTCACCACAACAATTACTTTTCTATTGCAAGATTTTCACGTGAAAAATTAAATAAAATAAATAGTTTGACGAATTGAAACCAAATTGAACATTACGTCATAAGTTTTCTAGAGCAAGATTTCCGCATGAAAACTCAAAATAAAATAAATTGACGAACTAAAAAATATATACTATATATATATTGCATCATATTGGAAAGATAATAGACCTCAGCAGGTGAATATGTAACGTCATGTGAGTTTGAAGAAACGTATTCAAACCTGATAAAAACCCGACTATTATTAACATATTTTAACACTTTGAGGTTCTCTGAATTTGCTGCAACCATTTTTAAACGTATTCCATATACATGCGTGTGTGTATTCGTGTGTATTAGAATTTTCAGAAAAAGTTTAGTTCCCTAGAGCTCATTCTTAGTGAAGAAACTGGGTTTATCTCTAATCTTGATTTAAGTTTTGTTGATGAATTTAGTACTTAACTTCGAAATCTACCTCCGCCTGCAGGCCGAGCCGGAAGGGATTTTTTTTTAATGCCTTGCGATAACAACAGAGTACCATTTTATTTATCGACGGCTAGAAAATTCAGACTATAGACAAAAATCTCTACTATTAATATATAAATTTACTTGTCTTCTTTATTTAACGAAAAAAAATTGACCAATATCCTGTTACGGATCAAGAGAATAAACACGTATCAAGATTGAAATTTAATTACCTAGACTTTATTTATGTACTTATTCATTTTGAGAGATTACATAATCGAAATTAACATTGTATAATCGAATACGAAAATTCTTCGTAGTATGTCTTTACTTGATAATTCAAAACGAAAAATGTAAAAGTAGTACATTTTCCCGTCACATATTCAAGGACTACACAAGGGATTTAAGTGTAATAAACAAATTAAGCTGAATAATAACATTTCGTTAGAAAAAAAATATGATATCAATCTCATTTTACAAGTTTTACAAACAACTAAATTAAAAATACATAAACATGCTAAAAAATTTTGTACTCTGTTATACATGTTTAAAATATCGTAATCAATACAATAAGCGGAATAGCATTATTCGTAATCTGTCTAAATTCTGTTTTCCTCATCATAGTTTATAA
Organism: Maratus speciosus; assembly: GCA_963932465.1. Taxonomy (NCBI): domain Eukaryota; kingdom Metazoa; phylum Arthropoda; class Arachnida; order Araneae; family Salticidae; genus Maratus; species Maratus speciosus. The sequence continues at coordinate 398,586,142 of OZ010800.1, read as the reverse complement.
AAAAAAATTTAATAATTTGTTTATAAAAGTTTATATGAACTGGAATAATCCTAAATAATTTATCGTGATATTTTACAAAATATTAAAAAAAAAAAGTTTATATGTAACGTCTTTAATCTCGAAGAAATGGATTAAATATACTTTTTTTAATTTCTGAACATTGTTTATAATTTTATTCTGAAACAGGGTGGCCATACGTCTCAAATTTGAGGATGCTGGTTCCCGCAGTTTTTATTTTAAATACTTATTACATTTTAGGAAAGAGATACATTTGTGCAATGACATGTATCAAGCATAAAGGTTTTTGATGTTATAGCTATAAATTCTAAAAATAAACAGTAATAAAATATGGTCACCCTATTCCAAACACATTTTTGATATATCGAATCTATTTTTAAAAAAATGATGTATCATATTATTTTCTATTGATTGATCAATAGCTAAAATGAAATACTACAATAAAATATAAAAAGCTATAAGAAACATTGCATGCTGAGAATAATATCAACGAACGGTATTAATAGAAGTTCCATTATATCGATATTCTTTACCTTAATGGTTGACATATGGACGCAGACGGAATAACAATTGAGGTGAATTGGAGCATGTGGAAATTTATTATTATCACAAGCGTCAATAAAAATAAAACTTCGCCATATGATACTGTCAAAATTACTACAAAAGGTTCTAAATAATAATATTATTTGATAGAATAATTAAATACATGGAAAATTTTCTCATTATGCTCAGAAGCACAAAAATTCTATACTCTATCTGGAACTTAATATATCGTTCACCAGCAAGAAAAGTGACACATCTCAACAAAAGTAAATTTTACAGAAGATGTAAAAAAAAAAAAAAAAAAAAAAAAAAAAAAAAAAAATTGCATGATTTTACAGTAACATGAAATTATAGCACTTAGTTCTGCATGCATTAATAAAAACGTGCATAAAAGCATAAAACCCTTAAGAATTAAGACGTATGGTAAGGTTTGAAGCGTTGGGTAATTTTACCTCCCTATACAATCCATCCCTCTTCTGTGGTCACAAATGGACATATAGTGTAATAAAGTAATTTTCCGTATAACTACACTTACGAAACTTTTTGTGTAGCAAGACGCACCTATGAAAAACCTATTAGTGGAATAAAACGCTAAATGAATTTTTGCGAGATGTGTAGCTTTTCATGCGGGTGAGCGATACGGTCACGCTATAAAATATGGTCACCCTATTCTAAAGGCATTTTCAACATTCTAAATCTATTAAAAATATATATGCATCATATTATTTTCTATTGTTTGATCAATAGTTAAAATGAAATACTACAGTAAAATATAAAAAAACCATAAGAATCAGTGCATGCTTAGAATAATATCAACGAACGGTATTAAAAAGAACATCTATCTCTATAATAATAGTCTAAGTCATGTGACTGTCATCAACAGTTCCTGGCTGACCAGTGACCACTTCACTTTTTACATACGAGGCGGCCATTTTGGTACTTGGCGCAGGTGAAAAATCGCCAAATATTGTTTCATCGCCATCATTTCATCTATGTTATAGTAGTTCAAGTCATGTGACTGTCATAAACAATTACGCTTTTCATGTACAAGGCGGCCATTTTCAATCAAAATTTTTTTCGAATAAAACTACATAAAAGTCGCCATGATCGCAAACAATTTTCGGTACTTTTGTGTCAGCCCGGTGAAAATCTCGACAATAGCTTTTTTTAACTTGCCAGTTAGCATTTTTTATTTTCCGCGTGGGAAATTAAAACAAAGCTTTTATGTTAAAATTAAATGGGTTTTTTTTTAATGAAATAAGTAAAAGTCACGAATTTAAAATTTTCCAGTTTTAAATTAAAGATGTGTATTTTATTTAAAATGAGTGAAAGGGTTATATTTTAAATGAAACTAATGGAATAAGAAAAAATACAACGGGAACAATGTTTAGCGACTTATCCCCTGCGTTCGGCTAACATTAATATGTACCGAATTCTTGATTTATCTATCAGAATCTTCCGATTTGGCGAAGATTGAACATGTAAATTAAATTATGAGCAAAAGTAACATGATCCGATGCTTTGCATTGAATTTAAGAGAGACCAAACTTGTCAAAAAAGGCGGCTAGTTACATCAATATTCCTAAACTTGATATTGGACACCTAGACGCAGGAGGAATACCAATTGGTGTGAATTGGGAGCATGTGGAAATTTATTATTACCACAAGCGTCAATAAAAATAAAACATCGCCATATGATACTGTCAAAATTACTACAAAAGATGCTAAATAATAATATTATTTGATAAATTAATTAAATACATGTGAAATTTTCTCGTCTTTTTTCAGAAACACAAAAATTTTATGATCTATCTGGAAGTTTAATGCATGGTCACCGCTATAAAATATGGTCACCCAATTCCATCACACATTTTTGATATATTGAATCAAGAAAGAAAACTGATGTACTATTTTTTTTTCCCCTTCCGTATGATCAATTGTTAAGATGAAATACTATAATAAGAAAATAAGAAAACGTAAGGAACTTTACATGCTGGCAATAACATCAACAAACGGTACCAAATAAGAGATCCATTACATGAATAATGTTGATCTTTACGGTTTGACATATGTACGCAGAATGAATAACAAATAGAGGTGAAATGGAGCATACCGAAATTTATTATTATCAGGATCGTCTATAAAATAAAAACATCGCCATACGATAACAACTTAATCGTTATAAAATGTACTAAATAATAATATTATTCCATAGATTAATTAAATTCATAAAAATTCTCTGTACTTCAGAAGGTGAAATCAGAGGTTCATAATCTTTGTGAAAGTTTAACAATATTTTTCCTGAAGAACAATTTCATTTATGTTTCACACTAAAATCTGAAAATTATTTTAATGTTCAGTATGTTTATTTAACACGATTTCTACCACGATTTTGTGTATACCTATTTCTACCAAAAGGTGTCTTTTCACACCTTTGCGTTTGAATATCCAAACAATTGCCAAGTACTTCAGAAGGTGAAATCAGAGGTTCATAATCTTTGTGAAAGTTTAACAATATTTTTCCTGAAGAACAATTTCATTTATGTTTCACACTAAAATCTGAAAATTATTTTAATGTTCAGTATGTTTATTTAACACGATTTTGTGTATACCTATTTCTACCAAAAGGTGTCTTTTCACACCTTTGCGTTTGAATATCCAAACAATTGCCAAAATGTTTGGGGTTTCAGATTATCTGTTAAATATAGATAATTCATAGGTGCCAACCTCAAACTAATCTTCCGTAATATGTGCGATAATTTGACCCTGGTTTAATACGTTTCGAACCAGAAAATTTTTGAAAAAATGAAATTAAATATGTTCCACGTAGAAACCTTGAATTAAATAAATAAAAATTCAAGAAATAAATTTTCTGGTTCAAAAGTGGTTAACCTGGGTCAAGTTAATCCTGATATTAAGGAAGATTAGTGGAAGGTTGGAAGTTATGGATAATTTGAGCAATATATATATTAATACACTGATGTTTATTTATTAGAGATTATTTAATAGGGTTATAAATTCTAGCTTAATTCAACAATCTACAAAATATAAATATACATAAATGTAATCAAACATGTTTTACGTCAACAGAAACAACAATTAAAAAACTTTATCTCCTTCATTTTTTTTAGTTCTTATTAGAAAATCAAACATTTTAATGTTATTATCTCAACAAACTTTCAGTCTCATGTATAAAAATTCAATCTCTGTAACAACAACAACAGTAATCATAAACACAGCAGTGTAATAAAATTCTTTCTTTATTCAATACCACAGATTTTACACGAATGAAAATAAAATGCATGTCTGTTGAACTCACTACCAGAATTGAAGAACAAACCGCGCTATTAATTTTTTTAGAGCTAGTCACTGCAATGATCTACACAAAAATGCAACATGACGGAACAAAACAAGCGAATATCAAAGTTATGTCTGTATTTTCCATTACAACTGAATTCGGGATTTTCTAATTTGATTATAATTGATACGATGCTGTAAAATGGTGTTGATATTTATACGTAAAGTTGTTCTAAATTAGAAATTATCAAATCCTTAGAAATTAGAAATTATGAAATCTTTAAGGGGGTCCGAGACACATTTTAAAATAAATTTTATTTATTGAGTTAAAATTCTGTATTTTTTTGCGATGGTTAATCTTATCATTTGTAAACAAAATCACGCGATAAAACTTCTTAGAACTTTTTTTTTTAATTTAAATTTAAAATTTATTAAAAAAGTGGGGTAATTTAAAATCGCTATAACTCGAAATATTATTTATAGAATTTCAATTTTTTTAAATTTAAATAAACAGAAATATATAAGTTTCAATTTTGATACAGCATTTTTATAAATATTAATTTCTAGAAAAAAAAAAAGTATTTAACGAAATGATTTCAAAAACAGTGGTGCAACTTAAAAAAAAAAAAAAAATCATATTTTCAAAAGTAAATATTTTTTTCAAATATGCTGAATAAAAATTAAAGTAGAGCAATTGAAAAAGATATGTTCCATGTTTGAACCCTGTACCTTTAACGGTTCTCGAGTTATAAGACTTTAAATACGAGAAATGGTGAAAAAACCTATCATGAAGAAAAATGCATTTTTACAAGAAGTCGTTTCCATGACAGCCATTGCTTGAAAGCTAGATTTTGAAAACAAACCAAAACAAAAAAATTTCTCTCTTTTGTTTTAATTTAGATAGAAACATGATTTCAATGTCATTTTAAGCAGGAAAAAAAACAGAGAAATTTCTTATGAAATAAAATGTTTTTGCAAAATTTGAAGATTTTTGTATCCCGGACCCCCTTAAGGTGTCAAATAACACCTCATGATAGAAATAGGTATACCCTATGCATATTTTTGATGCAGGATGAGCTTGTAAAAATGATATCGCTGAATTAATTTAACAACTATTGCATGAAAAGTCAAAAAATTAGTTGTGGAGAAATGATTAAAAATAGAGAATAATTTTAAGTTAAAATCCAAAAGGTGTCTTCTGACACCTCTTGATAGAAATAATGTTAAGATGTGGGTGTGATCCAATGAATGCCTTTTAGATGAAACAGCGTTTAAATTCTTAAGGATATGAAAGTGGAGAGGGCTAATATAAAGGTCAGCGATAAACGTTTTCTTCTTTTCTGTCTTAAAACTCTGTATTAACCGTCTGGAAAACTTAATTGAGTATTTAGAAATTAAAAGTATCGAAAAACGGTTTTCAGCATAAGAAAGAATTCACATACACCCTGTAAGAAAATACAGATGTTTCTTAATATAGGAAAATATAACATAACCACGAACGAAAATATACAATAACATCTTTCGAGTTACACTGCAAATCTTTAAACACTTTTCAGAACACTTTTTAGAACACTTGTTTTGTCACCTTTTTTAGAACACTTTGAAGCACACCTTTTGGAACTGTTTTTAGAATACCTTTAAGAACACTTTTGGAACACATTTGAGAATACGTTTCGGAACACATTTTTGTCACCTTTTTCGGAACACTTTTTAACACGCTTTTTGGAACACTTTTTAGAACACTTTTGGAACACATTTGAGTATACTTTTCGGAACACATTTTTGTCACCTTTTTCGGAACACTTTTTAACACGCTTTTTGGAACACTTTTTAGAACACATATGGAACACTTATCTTTTACCAGTACACATTCTAGCACACATTTGGAACACTTTTCGGAACACATTTTTGTCACCTTCTTCGGAACACTTTTTACCTCACTTTTAAAACACATATGGAACACTTTTCTTTTTCCAGTACAGATCCTTACCCACAAGCCACGACTACTAATAAAACTTTTTACAATTGATTTTCGAAAGCGTTTATGAGTAGCTTGAGCAGTGTTTTAACTTTCTCAAAACAGCATATCGAATTTTTCGACGATATCAATTCTTAACCCATTATGCCTGGTGTCCCATTTTTTGAGACGCTTCGAATTTTAATAATTTTCTTCTTCTTTATAACACGAAAATTGTATGAAATAATCATCTATAAATGTCTCTATCTATTACCGAGAGATGACAGCATGAGATGGATAGTTATTTGCTTAAATGAAGGGGTTTTTCGATGTTTATAGATTTTTCATTTTTCAAGATGGCGAAATGTAAAAAGTGATTTTATTTGTATTTTTTTCTATCAAGGTTCCAAATAAATAAGTCATAATCTTAGCTTGTAGACTTCTTTGAAATACGATTCTTTTTTATATTGTGAAATTATATGTTCAAGCTTATTTTTTATGCATGTTTGTAACGCACAAAAGATAGGGCACTAGGCACGAATGGGTATATTTTTTTATTAGCTATTTAGGGGACAGTTATTTATGTGAAGTCCCTTTCAAGATGATTATGAAATAATTTTTTTTAAGTATCACATATGATTATTACTAAATTATTAATAATAATTCTTATAATGTTATTAGTCTCTGTAAAGTAATAAATATATTTTTTTAGTACTTCATAAAAGTACTAAATATAGTATATAATATACAATTTAAAACATTATTTTATCTAAATTTAGACAAATCATATAATTATGCATATTATACTATTATAAATATTATGCATATTCCCATATTTAGCATGTATACATTTTATCAAATAAATACAAAAATATTTTAGCATAATTTTTTTTAGTATTTTTTCAGTTCATTTTGCGACATATAAAGGGATTTTACTAAAAAATGTGAAAAAACAAAAATTCAGGCATAGATGGGTTAAGTAAACATTGTCATGTTCATCAAACAGTATTTACAGACAAACATGATTAATTAACAGTATTAACGTACACATACACATTAATATTATATTGTTACTCGTCCATATATAAATCAATTACGCAGCGGGAAATATTTACTTAACCCTTAAATGCCTGATTTTTTAAAAATCATTGTAATAATATTTTTTGGCTTTCATTTTTTAAGTAAATCATGGGAAAAATACTTTAAAAAATCATATTTTGTTTTAAGTATAGTTTACCGCTAAAAAACTGTTTGTTACTAATCGGCATAACTGGTGTTTAATTGAAAAAATAATTTCCCTTGATAAAATTCTATAATATTAAACACACAAGAATTTTAGGAACTATAATAAAAAATAAATATTACTTTCTCACTGCAGGTCAAAATAGGGTATTTCGCAAGCTTCCAAACAAAACTAAAATAACAAGTAGTAACAATTGAAAAAATAAATCTATCTTTATTCTTAAACAAGTGTTGCCCTCTACATGTTGAAAATCGATTTAATAATATCTTCAGAATGTATTTTCTTGGCAACATTAGGCATTATAGCTTCAATATTATTCTAATAGTATTTTATAGCCTAAATTGGGTATGTTGCCGAAAAGCAACACCAGGCATTTAAGGGTTAAGAATGCATAGCATCTCAAAAATCGATATCCCGATTTAGGAAAACTGATTAATACATTTTAAAAACTACCCAGAAAAATTTCAGAAATTCAGTGGCAGCAATAGAAACTTAGTTCGTATAAATGATTCTTTAAATTTTAAAAATATATTTTCTTCAAAAGTTTCGAAAATGTTAAGAAAGATTTTCGAAATCATTGGTAATTCAGAGAAGGTTATTGTAGATTTTCGTTCTTCGTTACATTGTATTTTCGCAGGTAAAAGAAAAAAAAAGAAAAAAAAAACATTTGTCTTTTTTACAGTACTGATGGAGCGCATTTTAACAATTTTTTACCTACATTTTAAGTATTTTTAAGAACTAGATAAACTTCAAAATTTTCACTGAAGAAAAATTTTCCAAATTTATCATACTCTTAAAATGCGTAAAGTGAAGAAATTGATATTTAAAAATGCACTATTTCTGTATGGCTTCTGCAAGGGGCGTCTTTTTCATTATTCTGAAAACTGTATTTCGATATTTATATAAGTACAGCGTAAACACCTACATAAATTTACTCACATGGGATTTTGCCATCGTACACGATCTCTGTCGTAAGACCTTAACTATTAAATAGTTTTAATACGAATGAATCTTAAGAAATATATCAAATTACATACATCAAAGAAGTACATGCGTGTTAACGTATTTTCATAGTTATGTAAATGAAGATTAAGACCAAACTGATTTAGCTTAAATCCGGAAAACGAAACTAATTTTGAGTTGAAATGCAATGTATTCTAGTGTCTAGTTTAATTTGAGTTATTCAAAATGCAAATGTAATGGGAGATTATAACAAAATTAATTTTTTTAGAAATATGCAACATAGTTAAAATATACAATAAATACAAATATATTTCAGCCAAATAATGTTATACTATTAAAAATAGAAATACTTTTTGATTGATACATATTTAGTTTACACAATATTAATTTTTAAAATCCAATCTATTAAAGGATAAATGAAGATAATACCAAATATATTAAATAATTATGATTTTAATTACAAAATAGTTTCTTATAAAAAAAAAATACAGAACAAATATAGAAAAAAATAAATTAAACAAACAAATATTAATCTTTAGAAGCAATTTGTTGCAAACTTTTGATTAGAATTGTAATACTCATCATGTGATTACATTTTTGTCATGATTTATCATCCATAAATATTATGTTTGTAACTTTTTTAGAAATAAATATACAAAAAAGAGGATGTGGTATTTTCTCGTAATACGGGGTTTTCTTATTGAACAATTCTGATTAAAATATTGGGTAATGCTTCCCCTTATATTTTAGTTATACACACTAATAATCAGCTTTCACTAGGATTTTCTCCTTCTTGCGTTTTTGACACCCAGATTGATATCGTGCACTCGTTATGTATCAAAGTTCTTCCACAAATTCTTTAGCTATTAATTTGATACTCATCTGTAAAGGATACATAAATTCAACCTTGCTTAAAAACCAGATGTTTATTGAGAGGTAATATATCGCATATTATCGAGCAGAGAGGAACACAAAGATAAACTCATCTTGAAACTGTACCAAGAAAAGTAATCTCTATAATAATAGCCTAAGTCATGTGACTGTCATCAACAGTTCCGGGCTGATCGCTTCGCTTTTTATATGCCAGCTGACCATTTTTTACATTTTTTATTTTGCGCGTGGTAAATTAATACGATGCTTTCATGTGGAAATTAAAAGTCATGGTTTTTGGTATTATTTATAATTTTTCTTTTATTTTTCTTAAAAAAGGGAAAGAAAGAAGTCATAGTCATGAATTTCAAATTAAAATTGTGTATTTTAAATAAAATGAGTAAAATTATTATATTTTAGACGAATTTAATGAAATATGAAAAAATGCGACGGAAAAGACAATGTTTGATGATTTATCACTCGCACCTGGCTAACATAAAAAGGCACTACTTAGTTATCCCGTCGACCAATTTCGCCAAATTATATAAGTCGCCAAACCACTCGCCAAATTATATAAATTGACATAATTTTTTTTTTTTTAAATAGCGAAAGAACAAATAAATTAGTATAACATTAATAGAAATACAAATAAAGCGTCGAAATAACAATAACTTGACGTAAACACATGTAACTTGCTTAAAGCCAAGTGAATGTGACATTTACGATCAACCATTATTGGTATTTAATCTTGTAGTTTGGCGATAGATTTTTGGTCGACGGGATAACCAAGTAGTACACATAAAAATACGGATTTCTTGATTTCTCTACCAGAAACTTCTGATTTGGTGAAGTATTGGGAAAGTAAATTAAATTTTGGATAAAAGTAACATGGTACAATGCTTAGCACACATTTAACGGAGACCAAACTGGTCTCCAAGGTGGCTAGTTAATAAAATATGAGGTTTCCAAAATTAGCAGTTTATTTCAATTCTAGCTACAATGTTATTAATAATCTACTGAATTTGGTCGTTTTTAATAAATAAACCAATCGTATTGCTCAGAAGTAGAACTTTGGCGTTATATATAAGTCTTCCAGAAAGACAGTTGCATCACTTTTGTAACGATTACATAGTCGGATTGTCCAGATATGACAAACCATATATAGACTCGGAACATCGGATTGAGTTCCAGTATTTCTAAAGTCAAACCAACTTTCACATCCACCAAATGATTATGCTGGACTTATTTTTAAATTTGGCGAACTCATATTACTTAGAACGTGCACAGATTGTTAATTGGCGAACAAAATGCCCCCTTCCCTTCCCCCGTCAGAAAAAGCTCTGCTTTAGTTTTGTGCACCGTTAAATATGGTATTGATATTTTTACTTTTCCCTTTTTATATTGCATTTCAGACATAAAAACCTTCTCTTATATGGAAATCTCACTTTTAATCCATACTGATAAATTTCTTGTGACGATTCTTGTATCTATTGGTTATTTTCTTAACATACGTGTGGTAATGATCTAGTTAATTTCATAATTATCTTTAATATGTATTTTCTTCATTACATTTCATACATACGTTTGCATTTTATCCAATGCATTACATTTAAGTAAAAAAAGAAGAATCAAAAGAAAGGAGAAATTTTAAAAACTGTCATACCCCGTACTTTTCCAAAAATCTTAAAACCATTTTTTCTGCTTAAACGTAACAGGAATAAGCGATAAAAACTTCTGCTGAAATTATGTTCCTCCTCAAATGTTCTCCATAAATCTAGATTTTCCATCTATACTTTATAAAAAGAAATGTTAGATACGGAAGCAGGAGCAGAACTGCCAAATTGTAATGCTACCCTATCTCCTCCAATCTCCATAGAGCTTTCCAAAAAATGTCTTTATGCCGGTATTTTACAGCTGCAGCAAAATGCGAATCGCTTACGATTACATTCGTCAGCTAATGCTATAAAATCTTTAAGGAAGATAAAAATGTATGTAGTTATAGATATTTTAAGATTTTATTCTTTTTAAGTAATACATGGCACAAAGTTAGATAGGATTTTAATTTGCCGCAGTGCAATATTATTAATGAAGTAAGTTCATCTATAACCTTTGTAATTAAAATCATCAAATTATTTCAAAGCCTTTCCACCAATTAATTTTATAATTAAACAAGAAAGAAAAAGTCATGCGTCAAGCATATATTCCGATAAACTTTCCAATATATTCAGAATAATGTAACAAAACTGCACCATTTAATAATTTCAAATATTATGTCTAACTCAATCATATGGCAACGCATAACACATTTGAAAACTCAATTTCAGCTGTCCCTATCTACAATCGGAAAATAATCAGACTTCTTTGAACAGTCCTGTATATGATATATAAATTTGTATCTATTAACTACATGCATGCCAAAATTTAGTTCGGTCAAGAAATATATATATATATATATATATCTGTTGAAAATTCCCCTTCAGCAATTTCCGGTATTAAATAATAATAGAAAAATATTTCAAACTTTGATTTATTATAAGCAGTAAAAATCACATCAATATTAAAAACAATTAAATCTTATGCTTAAGCTACCCTGAAATGATTTTCTTACGTAAAAAAGTTACAGTTAGAATGCTTCAGAAATCTTTAATTATCAGTTTGTTTGTATAGTTGTCGTTTTTCCGCTTTTTATTTTAATTTTCATATTAATTTTATTTTTTTAATATATATTTTAAGTCACCTAAAGTACTGGTAATTTCCTTGTCTTTTACATAAAACTTGGAATAATCTCTTTTCTTAATTGATAGCTTAAAATATATTCTCCCATTTTCATATGCCTTTTTACAAGTCACTCAAGTCACTGAGGTTTTCAAAAATAAATAAATAAATAAATCCCTGCCTGCTTTTTCCCCCGTAAAAGCCAGAATAATTGCAGTTTTCCTGGAATTTACGGAAATTTCCGTTAAAATACGAAAATAGTACTGGCGTCTCAAATGCCAGTACAATTTCTGTATTTTAGTTCTTTTTTTTACAGTGTATTATCATATTTAAGAATTATTTTATTATAATAATTGAAATAAATCCGATAAAGGTCATTTAAACCAATTACTAAAATGTTTGTCTGTGTAGCGAGAATTGAAAAGAAAGAATGAAAGCAGGAAAAAGTGAAATACATAAAACAAAAGATAATTGAAGCTAATTTATTACAACGATATTCAATGAAAATGAAAACTGGCGTTGCAAATTAAACAACAACAACAAGCAGTTACAAAGACCTTGTCTAATTTGTTATTAATTTAAAGCAAGAAAACGGCCAAAATTATTCTTCCGCGATCAGGAAGGAGAGGGTAGCCTTTTATATGTGAATCTACAATATCTTTGTTTAAAATAAGAGTATATCCCAACAAAAAGTTTTCGGTAAAAAAAAAAAAAAGCGCCAAGTTCTTCTTAATGTTTCGGCCAGAAAAAGTAGCGATATCTGAAGTTCGCACAAGTTAAAAGCCAAACATCCCAAATCTTTCATTAAAAATGGCTTCCTGCGACTTGGCCGTTAATGCCTTCTACAGCATTTCAAAATGAATGATTGGAAATTACGCATTTATGAATTATTTAAATATAAAAGTAATATTAGAATGCAAAGAGGCAAATTCACATAAAGACATTATAAGTAAAATGTTTCTGAGAAACACCATTCAGTTTCAACAAACATTAGTTTTGATTACAGATCATTTAGTCCACTTGTGGTTTAATTGGCATTCTGTACGGTCTAAGGCTAAAGTCATTAACGTAAAACCCAAGAAATAAAACAAAATTTACTTACTTCAAATCTCACAATATGTTACATTATATTTATTGTATAATATTGAAAACTTGTGTATTGACGAAAGAGATTTTTTTCGTTTGAACATTTATTATAGTTTGTTTGCATACATTAAGAGATATTCGATTTATAAGCTGTTAAAAGCTGATACTAATTATGTTTTAGCAATTAGGGATATTATCTCCTGAATACAAGTATTTTATTATTTTTAACTTCTAAGCATTTAAATAGACTGAAGTTGTTTAAATGCTTTTTTCAAATGTGTATTTTATTTCTGTACTCTATGCCACAAAATGCCTAAAATAATCAAATAATAATCAATAGTAGTTGGCATGTAGCTCATTTGTACATATTTTAAATTTTGAAAAACTCTCTCGAAGGCATTAACGGCCAAGTCGCAGGAAGCCATTTTCAATGAAAGATTTGGGATGTTTGGCTTTTAACTTGTGCGAACTTCAGATATCACTACTTTTTCTGGCCGAAACATTAAGGAGAACTTGGCGCTTTTTTTTTTTTTTTACCGAAAACTTTTTGTTGGGATATCACTACTTTTTGTATGTTTTTTCAAGTTTGTTATTCTAAACTATATTGATATGAAGAAACATAAATTTCGGTACTTTTATATTTGCGTGGAGCAAATCTCCTCATTAGCCTTTTGTTTTTTCGCCAATAGCAGTTTTCATTTTTCACATGTGTAAATTAGAAACAATCCTTTGATTTTCAAATAAAATATTTAGGTTTATGTTATTATTTTTTATTTATTTATTTATTTATTTCTATGTTAAATATTCTATTAAATAAAATGAGGGAAATGCATCTATTTTAAATGAGATGACTGAAAAGTATATATCTTTAAATGAAATGAATGCAAAATAAACAATGGAGTTGGGAACAGTATTTGGCGATTTGCCACTTGCGCTTGGCTAACATAAAAATACCTAAATTTATTTTATTGATCTTTACAAATTTATACTTTATTTCTTTTTTATATTAAAGTACTAGCCGCCTCTAGCAAGCAGTATTTATCGTATTAATTCCATGTTAAACGTTGCATCATGTTACTGTTATTCATAATTTAATTTACTTGCCCATTCTTTCGCAAAGTCGGAAGCTTTTGATAGAGAAATAAAGAACTCTTTACGATCATGGAAGCACATCATATATTTTGTGTTGTTATGTATTTCATCTTTCGTGACAAATATATCTTAACTCACTTATGCATGTTTCCTTAGCAGTTACGATTCGTTCTCTAATGCGGAAATTTTTAATCCTATTAAGTAATATTTTCTAATTGGGCTCATTGCCAATTGTTGTATTTTAACTGATACGAATGGGTACAAGTGAAATGGTTCTTATGAAATCCTTTGACAATATCTGCATTTGCATTAAACCATATTGATGCTAATATCATTTTGTTTCACGTTAACCTTTTCAATAGACTCGATTACGGAAGAATAGAAGGTCTACCGGCTCACTGCCATGATCCATTTGAAAATCTATCATTCTTCTCACCTGATCGTGTTGAAGAATTAGTCAATGTGCCATGGTTTTAAGATTTTAGCTAATTTATTCGAAACCTGAAAACTAAAATGCGAGGAACCGGATTATAGAAGATTCATTCTAACGCACATATCGATTAACAGGTTACATATTATAGAATTATAATAATCATAAGGAGAACTGGCAATTTCAACGCTTTAATAGTTTCCGTAAATTCTCTTTATATAATACAGAAGTTTTAGCGTTGTGAAGATTAACAACATAGTCACGTAAGTATAATAACAGTACAATATAATAACAATAGCAGAGGTTTTGGGCAGTGACGAAACTATTAGCACTTTGGAAATATTAGTACGTTATATCATTTAACTATTCTGATGATATGCGGAAAAAATAAAAATACATGGCTCGCATTAATAATTAACTCATTAAAAAATAGCCACTAGCGTCAAATATTCGCCAAGCTTGGCGACATTTAACGAAGTGTCGCCAAAGTTGGTAATATACCATGTCAATTCTCAAATCTGGCGACGAAAAATGTTATGTTTATTCTGACGTCATAATGATGCATATGTGTTATGTATTGCATATGTATTATGTATACACATACCTATAATATATATTAGTCAAATGTATTACGTATTATATGCATATGCATAAGTTCATTAACATCACTAAAACGCACTTAAAGGAATAGTGTTCCATAAATAGTAGGGATAATTGCCAGATTGACCAGAGTGCTGTTGAGATTACAATTCCGACATTTATAATAGACCGGGAGGCGTCTGCACACACCATCACCTCACCGAGGTTACAGCTGAAATTTTAGGATTAGTTAAAACTAAATTAGCATATTTAAATGCAACTAGTCTGTTAAGTCATATCTTACTAGAAATCACCTGAAGACCTAATTTTAGTGGTTAACTGATAGGTTTACTATTGTATTTTCCTGCATCCAAAAGTTTGGAAACATGGAGGAATGGGTGCAGGAAAACACAATGGAAAATCCACCAATTAACCCGTAAAATCGGGTCTGTAGGTGGTTTCCAGAAAGATATGACTTGGCAGACCAGTTACGTTTCAATACGCTAATCGATATTTAACTAATCCTAAAATTTCAGCCGTCAACTCGATGAGGTGATGATCTATGCAGACGTCTCCTGGTCTTTAATAAAATTTGTGTTACTTGTTAGTTATCCACAGTCGACCAATTTCGCCAAATTATAGAAATTGCCAAACCACTCGCCAAATTGTACAAATTAACATAAATTTTTATTTTAAATAATGAAAGAACAATTAAAGTAGTATAACATTAATAAAAATACTAATAAAACGTCAAAATAAAAATCACTTGATGACGTAAACACGTGTTAGTCAAGTGAATGTGGCATTTACGATCAATCATTATTGGCATTTAATCTTACAATTTGGCGACAATAATTTGGTCGACGGGATAACTAACAAGTACCAGATTTGTTTTAAGGAAGTAAAAGATAGAAAGATGGACAGATAAACTGTAAGATTTGCCTTATTAAGATTTTTGTAAAAATATATAAAAATTCATTCAGCTTGAAATCCTGTAACACCTTTATAACTCTGACTAATTTTCTGTAATCGGGTTTTGGCGACCAACATATCTTATCTATAACTATAATCTTTCTTTTACAGATTTAAAATTAACAATAAATTAACAGTAAGTAGGCTAATAATACAATATAATAACATTAGAAGCGGACTTCGACGCCGCATCTATCGCACATCGTTAAAGACAATTTATTAGTTACACATTTCATTTAATTAAAAGGAGATTTTTAAATTTTCATATGGAATTAGGATATTTTTCCACTATAGGGACCTTTGCATTTTTTTTTAAATCTTGGTGCAATACGGACTTCAGAAACTAAGATATGTTGCCAAATGATATAAAAAACTATGCAAACAAACCTGTTGAACTTTTATGTTATTTATGGTATTTATATACATATAAACATTTTATTTATACATGTATAAAATATTATTTTTTATATACAAATTATTTATGTTGGTATATAAAAATAAATAAACGGGTTCCTTAAATAAATTGTATACATATGGAAAAAATTGCTTGTGTATATGACACAGTAAATAGATTGCCAGAAAGTACGTTATTATCAATTTCTTTTCTCGTCAAGGCTATTTTCTATATTTCGCCAAAGCTACTATATCGGAAACGTACCGAATTGCGGTTTATATTTTGTTAAATGTTTTATTGTTTTAATATCGTAAATATATCATAACCTATACTGATTAAAATTTTTAGGTACATTCATTTTTTCTACTTAACAAACATCTTTGGAAAAGCATATATATAAAATGTTATTCTGCTTGAAATCACGTGATTCTCTTCAAAACTCTGTAATCGAGTTTTGGCGACCAACATTGGCACAATTGAATGTGTTAAGGAACTGTTTACGGCCAAATGAACACCCCCCTGTTTGAAGGGTTTAGAGGCGGAAATTCTGTGTTTTCAGATTTTTCTGGTTACTTGTACTACAAACACGGCTTACTTGTGAAATTTCATGATTCTACGACTTTTAGAAGTACCTTAGTTATTTGATGATGCGAAGTGAGTCAGTGACAAAAAAGCGCTTTTTCGGAATTTAATATTTCGAAAACTACTAAATATAGAAACATGAAATCGTGGAATCTTAGTTCAGTTTGACCATACGAACATGTGTATAAAAGAAAAATTTCTATATCTCTCTCTAAACCGGAGTTATGAGAGGGTGAAAAGTGTGCCGAAATGGTTCAGGAAAAGGTAGCTTACGGCTTGTGCGAACTTGGCGGACGCACTGCCGTGCTCCCAGATGAATGCAACTTGTTCAACTTAAATCTATTTTGAGTTTGGACTTATGGCCTCTCTTGCTGTCTGGCTATAGTTTTGACAAAAAAGTAACAAACAATTAATTTTCTTAAAAAACGTTTCTCTCCTACTTTCAGTGTCTTTCAAGACATGCATAAAAATAAATAAATAAATACAAATAAAATAATTTATGCATAAACTTTATTGTTGGTTATGATTAATACAACCATACACAAGAAAGTTCATCTGAGATTTTGTTTATAATTTGTTTTAATATTTTGTCCTGTATAGTGAGAATTACACTGTTGCCTTCAAGATTACAATTTTAAAGAAAACAGATTAGGAATTCGTGACTTTGAATGCATATTATTATTATTTTGAATGCAAAAATTCTTAAAATTATAACGCTTAATCCCATTTTTTTCTGCGAAGTAAACTCCCCCCCCCCCCCCAAAAAAAAAAAAAAAAAAAAAAAAAAAAAAAAAAAAAAAAACCGTTAAGGCATTTTTTCTGATTTAGATTCTTCCTTTCACTTAATTTGATTTATTTTTTGCTTGAGATATAAATTAAATACCTTGTGAAGGAAAGTTCACAAATTGGACTTTATATAATATATAGTCAGTCATAACTGTCAATCAATTTACACAAATTGGGAAACATTTATCTTTCTTTATTTCAATTCTTTTTACCCATTTCCTTCCTACTTCAGCTAGAAACAAATATCTTCCGAAGGAAAAGTTTTAAATTGTTCTTTAGATAATACGTTGTCGGTGAGAATGTTCTGCACTGGGGCATTTCTACAAATTGGGGGACTTTTATATTTCTTTATTTTATTATTTTTTACAAATTTCCTTTTTTTCACTTACTGTTTTTTTTTTTTTTTTTTTTTTTTTTTTTTGACAAATAAATAACAATGAAAAACACTAACAATATACGAAACTTTAAGAAGAAAAAAAAAAAAAACATAATTTTGCATTTGTTTATAAGACTGAAATATCTTAAAGAATGGTAAATGAGCTTTATATTGTATGAACAAAGGCTGTAATAAGCTTTTTACTGTTTTAAATACTAAAAAATATAAACTAAAGATGATAAAGAATATTCTCTCTTTTCATAAAAAAAAAAGAAAAAAAACGAAATTTCGGGAAAATAATTTATTAATCTCGTGTTAAGTTTTTTAAATCTTGAACAATAACCTAATCATAATGCATGCAACATTGATTTATTACTTCCTTTGAGAACATTTTTCGCGAAAATATTATTAGAAGATAATTGGTTGTTAAAACGAAGTTACAGATTTTGTAATAATAGTATTTTATTTTTCATCTAGGAAAAACGGTATTTTGGAGCAAAATATTATAATGAAATTTAAGAATTTGAATTTTTGATTCAATGTGATAGCATGTTAGTATTCAATTATGATATTTTAAAAAATGGGTATATAATTGGACTCGTCTTCATGGGAAAATTTTCATAAAAACTAAACATACTGCTTTTTAAAATAATATTTTGTTGCTCTGTTAAGTTTAATGATAGCTAATAATCTCCTACTTTAAAAAAATGTGTCATATTAAATTTTTTTACAAGAAGAAAGTATTGGATTTGTGGAAAATTTCGACTTCTGGTTTTCAACGGATTTTAATGTTTTAGAAGTTCTAGAACATTATTTGAGTGTTTTTAGAAAATGCCTGTCTGTGCGTCTCTCTATCTGTATGTGATATTAAAATTGTGGGCTCTCTATCTCAAAAACTAATACACGAAATTTTATAAAACTGTAGATTTATGTAGACCTTCATATATGCCTTCTTTTATGCTTTATCATAGATGCTTTTTAGATTTTAATGTAAATATCCTAACAAGTTGCGCTGCTATGCTGCATTTTTCACGATTTACGCAATAGTTCTATCTCAAGAACTAATCCTCGGATATTTATTAAACTTCAGATTCAGTTCGACATTGACATAAGTTGTTGCTGATTAGATTTTGTTGTAAATCCCCCCCCCCCCCCACACACACACACAGATTTCTATGAGGAATTTTTCAGGATTTATACGAATGTAACGAAAGTCATATCTCATGAACTAATGCACGGAGATTCATCAATCTTCACATTCTATTAAACCCTGCCATAAGTTGGGTTTTTATGTAAATCATATAACAGGTGGCTCTGCTATACTGTATTTTTCACGATTTTCGGGATAGCTATATCTCAAAAACTAATGTACAGAAAATCAAATTTTATGTTCGGTTACACTATCATATAAATACATCCTTATTAGGATTGGGTATATAGTGCCCATACACTATCGTTTTATGCTGTTTGGTTTGGGAATTCTAGTTGCAGGAATTTATGAGAGTGGGTGCCAAAATCCTAAGATTTATTTTAAAATGCAATGCTTATATCTCCTTTTTAAAAGGAATTATACCTTTAGAATTCTCATGAAAGCTATAGATTCTCATTTAATTTTGGGACTGTGGTAGCAAATTTTAAAGTTTTTATACATATGAGTTTTGGGATTGGCATCTCTCACTATTTTTATGTATGGAAATTACCAGAATGTTTTTATTTGTATTTATTTATTTATTTATTTATTTTTCTTTAAGGCAGACAAGTGTGTTGGTAAAATTCTTCTTTGGGAATAATGGTTCTTTTTTCTTTTTTAAACAACCAAAATCCATTAAATCTGCACGTAATTCCATTAGCTTTAGAAATGAAATATCATATTGTAACTCCGGAAGAATCGCGGAATCCGGGATAGATGCCACACCCCTTGTATTTCTTGTAATTATCGATAGATGGTCGTCAAACGCACAGTATAGGTGCGCAATGAGATTATTTTAACCAGTGTATAGCGTGAATACCATTTTGATGTTTACTTGTAGGAGTACAATCCTTATTTTGACGTAAGTGCATGATTTCACTGTCCAAACTTTTAAACACGTTATGTTTAAATACTTTTCATACACTAATTACTAAATGCATGCATGATATCGAAGTAAAAACTAAGTGTAGTTTTTGTATAGAGTACTGTGTGTATGGTTACGCCATTCCCCGTAGCGATGGCAAGTAATTGTGACAGCCGACGTCTGCACCATACAAAATGGGATACATGCCGCACTGCAAATCCGGTATACATGCCACAGTTTCTTATCTACGGGATGATTAAGTGTTGTTAATTTTTCCTTTTCTTTTTGCACAGACTAACCATTCTAGGCATGTTATCAAGTTTACCAAAGGAGAAAAAGGAAAAAATAAAAAGTAAGAAGGGCAAGAAAAATGCAAGTCAAGATGATAATAATAAATATTGGATTACGCGTAACGCAGACGTTTTTTGAAAGGAATGTTTAAAAAACTACTCAAAAAAAAAAGGAAGTGTAATTGTGTTCGTTGCATCATGTGTCAAATACTTTTTCGACCCTTTTTCAGTAGATTGTAGTCGAAAAAACAGGTCTCTTAACACATTCGGGACCATAGGTGCATATAAGCACCTTCATAAAGAGCATAAAAAGTTTGTTTCTGGCACCAGTAAAAAAGAAAAGTAATATTTGCTTTCTTTAGTTAGAGCATTTTCATGATTATTTAAGTAAAAGTAACTTCTTTTAAAAAGTGGTGCAAACCAAATAAAATTTGTGTAAAAGCCACCGGTCTCGAAAGGGTTAACAAATAAATTATGTAACCATAATTGTACTTTTTTTATTTTCCCTCTCTAATACATTAAAATTACGTTGTTGCTGAAATAAAAATTAAAATTTAATGTAAAAAAGTAAGTCGATAATTTAAATAGTGATGTAGGCAAACAATTATTAATTTAAATCGACTAATACGTTTCATTGTACTCATTTAGTTTCATTGTGTTTTTACATCGTTAAATATAATCCAGATAAGAATATTTTTTTTAATATTTTTATTTATAATTTCATTCTGTTCTGATTACAAGCGCGGCATAACTACCGCACAAGTGCGGCGTCTCAGCCTGAATGTCCGGGTGACGCGCCGCAGTGTAATGCTTTAGAAAAAAAATGTAAAAAAAATATTAATTATTTGTTTTGATTTTTTTTGTTGCAGTACACGCGTTGTATATTTAACATTAAATAGCACAGCATGATTTTTTTTTATTTTATGTTCACCGTGGGATTTTATATACAAATTCCAAAAAAAATGTGCGGCATAAATCCCGGAATTACCCTGTATTTATTATTTTTTCTTTTATATAGAATACAGGAACAAGAGCTGTATAATAGATGGTAAAACCATCTATTTTATAAATACAGTTTACAAGTCCTTTTTAATCTGCTTAACAATAAAAGTTGACTTTCTTTTAAAAATTGTCTAAATAAATATAGATAAATTAACTTTTTCATTTATACAAATACGTGAAATAATGCACGGTAATGCAATGTATTTAAACTACAATATTTTGCAATAGAAAATGTAAAAAATTACGTATTTCTTTTATAAAAAATGTAGCTCTTATAATACATACAAGCTATCCCGAAAACATTGACCTCAGATTTTATTCTTTAAATATTGCTCATATACATATATGATAAATTACAAATTTATGTAAAAAAAGGTACAGAATTTTATGAAATGGATTAAAATTTTCAATGGATTAAAGTTGAAAAAAATAGAAAATTTAATTTTTATGTGGTCCATGTACAAAAAAAAAAAAAAAAAAAAAAAAAAAAAAAAAAAAAAAAATCCTCAATGAGCAAAATGTGCCACATACACTAATAATGTCGTGTACATAATTTCAGCATTTTATGATAAAAAGTCACAGATATATGAAAATACATTAATGTTGACTTGCGATGTTTGTACACGCCCTCTCGCCTATAGAAGCGCCCTCTGTGGCCAAAAGATGAGAATCAGGCAGAACCTGAGATAGCTTCACCTAGGAAGGTGAGGTAAAAAAAAAACCTGTAAACGGCCACGGACACTCCCGGTCATAAAAAATAAACGAAACCCCATATGAGGATTCTAATAATTTTAAGTGTTATTCGTATGTGCTAGTGTTGTTCATCGTGATGTCCTCCGTGTTGTAATAAACGTTTGTGATGTTTTGATAATTGGCCAATCTTTATAGGAAAAGCCCACACGCGACCATCAGGTCGTTCATTACACTGGTGTCAGAATAAGTTGTGGGATTTGGCCAATAAGAAATATTAACGTGCGGATTATCTTTTTCCTATCCCTGGATTATCTTTTCCCTGGACGTGCGGATTATCTCTTCCCTATATTATCCCAATCGGATTATCTTTTTACGGAGGTAAGATTTTATTAGATTACTTTAAGTATGGCAGACAAGCTCTCAAAATTAAAAAAAGCTCGCGGCGTAACTAAAAGTTCTATAACGTCAATAATTAAAAAAATTGAAGATTTTGTGTTTGACACGCCAAACTTAGACGATCTTGAAAAAAATTTGGCGATGTTAGAACAGAAAGCTAGTGATTTGAAACAAGATGATAACGAAATTCTAACATTAATTGATGATTTATCTGAGGTTGAAAAGGATGCCAAAGCATCACTGGAGTACCAGGAAAAAATTACTCTCTGGAAGTTCAGAGTGAATAAGAAACTAAAACAAAAGGACGGAAAAGAACAGCCCCCTGTATGTCCCGCAAATAATAGGTGCGACTTTACGAACACGGTTAAACTAACGACACTTAAAATTGAGAAATATTATGGAGATATTAAACTTTTTTAGAATTTCTGGAACTCTTTTAAAACAGCGGTACATGACAATGAACACCTGTCGAATATTGAGAAAATGAATTATTTATTTAGTTATTTAGGTGTGTGTGTGTATAATTCTATATCGAGTTTTGCGTTATCTGATAAAAATTACATAGAGGCCATCAACGGGCTTAAAAAACAATTTGGTAGAAAAGATTTAATTATTACCAGTCATATTAATACATTGTTCACTTTAAAACCGGTTGCGAAATCGCATGACGTCACGTCATTACGTAAATTGTATGATATCATTCAAACCCAGATTCGTAGCCTCAAGTCATTAGAAATGGAATCAGACGGTTTCGATGCACTTTTGACTACCATAATTTTAAAAGCATTACCGTACAATTTATTGCTCGAGTTCAGTAGAGAAAATGTCAAAAATTCTGAAGAGAATTACGGCGTAAATAAATTATTGTCATTTATCCGAAATGATTTGGAGGCTAGGGAAAAACAGACGCAAATTACAAATTTATCTTCTGATTAGTCAAGGCCAAAGCACTTACCAGAATTATTACCCGAATTTAAACAGATTAACAAAACATCTGGCGTCAGTGTAGCTGAAGTAGTGTCTGCTTTAGAGAATGTTTGTTTATTTTGCAAGGCAAATCATTTAACTGAATATTGTGACAGATATTCAATTCAAGAAAGAATTAATAAATTGAAAGCTGAGGGTAGATGTTTTGCGTGCTTGAAGCGAAAACACATAATTAAACAGTGTACCGAAAAAACTAAATGTAGGCTGTGTTTCAAATTACACCACGTGTCAATTTGTAATTCTTTAGGGGGGGAAGGGTAATAAATTAGAAAAAGAGAACCATGAAAAAGCGCTGTCAGCTATAATAATGTCGAAAAATGTATTTGATCAAGGGCGGGTGCGAGAAAAGAGAAAGTTAATTGAACCACTCCAATTTATTGACTTAGAATTTGAGAATAAAATTTTGCGAGGAGTTATCGATAGCGGTACTCAGATTTCAATTATAAAGAGTGATTGTGTACCGGAGCATTTTAGAGTGCCATACGGTTCAATTATACTTAAATCAGCTTTCGGACACGAGTTAAGAGCACCGTTAATAAACATTCCATTAAGCATAGCTGCAGATAAAGTACGTTGCAGGGTGTTCCCAAAAATAGTAATAACGTGCGCGATGGTTGATAATTTAATTAATGATTTACTGTTATCTTTAGATGCTCATAAGGAATTAAGCACAATAAGCAAAAGTAACGAACCCGACACCACAATAAATGATTTTAGTACTATAAATTTGCCCCGTACGAGAGAAAACAACGCGGTAGATTTAGATTTAGCTTGCGCTGTTACGGAGGCCGAGCAGGTTAAAATAGGAAATGCAGACGAGAATATTGATAACGATGGTAATGAAAATACCAGAAATTTCACGCAAAAGATGGATGCATTACTAAATCAGTGTTGGACAGATGCCAAAAATGAGCGTAATAATTATTTTGTTCAGGACGAACTGTTATACCATCGTGACAAAATATTAGGGGAAACGGTACATCAATTGCTCGTGCCCGAGCCGCGTAGAAAGCAGTTGCTAGAGCTCGCTCATTCAAGCCCCTGGGGTGAACATTTAAGAAAACTAAAGACCACTGAAAGATTAAAATATTCATTTTTTTGGCCTGGGATTAAGACAGATGTGAGCGAGTTTTGCGACAAATGTTTGTCCTGTCACCTTTGAGCGAAAGCAAATAAGTTTGATAATGTACCGATAACCCCAGTTACTCGTCCTGACGATGCAATGCAGATTGTAAATATAGACATAATAGGCCCAATAGAACCGGCTAGTGGAGGATACAAGTACGTACTAACCGCGGTAGACCAGTGCACGCGTTTGCCGGAAGCGGTTTGTTTGCGAAATCTTTTTGCTAAATCTACATGCGATGCCCTTTTACAGATATTTTCACGGACCGGAATTCCCAAATTAATAGCTAGCGATCAGGGTAAAAACTTCACTTCGGCCCTCACGAAAAATTTTTTGAAACGTTTAGGTACGTCCCCGCGTTTTTTCGTTCCAGGGTACGCACAGTCAAACGGATTAGTGGAACGATGGAATGGAGTACTTAAAGGGATGATACACCATGTTATAAGAGAAAATGCCGGAAGTTGGCAGGCATAAACACATACCCTTTTCGTTGTGGGCATACAAGGAGGTACCAAATGCTACAACGAACGTTAGTCCATTCCAAAAGTTATATGGTAGGCTTCCAACTGGTCCTCTTTCCACATTAAAGTCATCATGGACCAACGAAACACCTCTACCAATTGGTAAGTTGGGCTCGGTTACCAATTACTTAAATGACCTGAAAATAAAGTTAGAAAAAGCAGCCGAGCATGCCGGAATTTCTTGCAAGGATCAGCAGCAGGCTTACGCGTATTATCACAACAGTAAAGCTAGACATAAAGAATTTAAACCGAATGATCAAGTTATTGTATTAATTCCGGACAGTAATCACAAAATATACGCTAGGTGGACAGCACCAGCTACGATACTCGAAAAGAAGTCTCCCTATAGTTATTTAGTACTATTGCCAGATAATAGTATAAAGCATTTACACGCGAATAAGATCAGAGAATTAAAAGCTCAGACAATACACATAGGCGTCATCTATGATGATGATATCGATTTTGGTGAGATCGAAAACATCCCGCAGATTACTAAAGACGATCCGAATAACCTCCACCAAAAATTACACTTGGACCATTTAACAGAAGATGAGAGGGAGCAACTGATCAACATATTACGTAGACACTCCAACCTTCAGTCGGGAATCCCTAAAATTGCAAATGTAGGAGAACATAAAATTAAATTAAAACCTGATAACCAACCAAAACGTCAGAAGCCCTACAGAATCCCAGAGGCGCTCAAAAGTGAAGTCGACAGGCAAATCGAAGAATTATTAGGTTTAGGATTAATCGAGCACTCTGAGAGTGAATATGCTCATCCGATCGTATGTGTAGCCAAAAAAGACTCCTCAGTCAGATTATGCGTGGATTATCGATACCTTAACTCCCAGATAGAAGTCGACTCATTCCCTATGCCTAACGCTACGGACTTGCACTACAAGGTCGTTCCAGCGAAATTCATCAGCCTGTTGGACTTACTGAAAGGATACTGGCAGATAAGATTAAGTGAAGACTCCAAACACTTAACGTCTTTCGTCACACACAACGGACAGTATTCCTTCGTAGTCATGCCATTCGGGCTACGTAACGCGCAGCCACGTTTCAAAGGTCCATGAATCGCACTTTAGTTCAACATAGAGAATACGCCGAAACGTACATAGATGACGTAGTAGTGTTTTCCGATAACTGGACTGATCACCATAAGCATCTGGACGCTGTTCTGACAACCCTCGAAGAAGCAAACCTGACAGTAAATTTTCAGAAATGTGTGTTTGCACGACCCCAGATAAAATTCCTAGGACATGTGGTAGGATCAGGCAGACATGCTCCTGACCAAGAGAAAGTAGCAGCCATCCAAAATTTAGAAGTGCCGAAATCCAAGAAAGATGTCAGAAGTTTATTAGGCCTTCTGTCCTATTATAGGTCCTATATCCCGACATTCTCTGAAATAGCCATGCCATTGATTGAACTTACAAAAAAAACGTGCTCCTAATGAAATTACCTGGACTGAGCAGTGTGAAACAGCTTTCCGTGATCTGAAGCAGACAATCAGCCAAACGCCAGTTTGTTATTCACCGAACTTTACAAAACCCTCCATCATACATGCAGATGCTTCATCGTACGCGATAGGTGCTTGCCTATCTCAAAAAGATGAAAGTGGCCAAGAACATCCCATTGCTTTCATCAGCAAAAAACTATCGAAATACCAAGAACGTTATGCCACTATAGAGAAGGAAGCCTACGCGGTTATTTTCGCTCTAAAAAAATGAACATTATATATATGGCTCGCAAGTAACTGTTGTGAGTGACCAGAACCCTTTGAAATTCTTGACAGACTGTGCATCTCAAAGTGCGCGCTTTCAAAGGTGGGCTCTGGCATTGCAGCGATTTCAAGCCCACATAGCCTATCGACGTGGAAAACTCCACACTAATGCAGACTCTTTAAGTAGGCTATATGCCTCACACTGGACTTAAACAAAAGAAACTTTGCCTTAAAAAAAAAAAAAAAAAAAAAAACACGATAAACTTTTGATTTATTTTGTTTGTGATAATGTTTCCTTCAAGACTTTTCTGAATATGACTTTTGTGGACATTAATTGATAGAACATTATTATTTGAAACTTTAAAATATTTATTCTAGAACTCTAACGTATTAATACTAGTATCATAATCTCATATTGCATAGTATTTTTTTATTTATCTTTATGTTAATTAAGTATTGTAATTTTGATTTTTATTAATAGTGTGTTTACTAAAATGTTTATAGAGATTCCGTTAGATTTTGATTAGTCTTTAAAGACTAAATCAAAACTTTGAATGGTGGAGGTGTGATGTTTGTACACGCCCTCTTGCCTATAGAAGCGCCCTCTGTGGCCAAAAGATGAGAATCAGGCAGAACCTGAGATAGCTTCACCTAGGAAGGTGAGCTAAAAAAAAAAAAAAACCTATGAACGACCATGATACTCCCTATGATACTCCCTATGATACTCCCGGTCGTAAAGAATAAACGAAACCCCATATGAGGATTGTAATAATTATAAGTGTTATTCGTATGTGCTAGTGTTGTTCATCGTGATGTCCTCCGTGTTGTAATAAACGTTTGTGATGTTTTGATAATTAGCCAATCTTTATAGGAAAAGCCCACACGCGACCATCAGGTCGTTCATTACATGACTTAAACCATTTTTCGATGCCTGGATATGGCTGTGCAAAGGGGAATCATGTCGGATTTTCGCGTCTCAGCGGTCTTACACAAATTATGAAATAAAACAATTATTGTTCACTAGATATAATCATTTATATTTTGTTTATGATTAATACCTCACCAAATTTCTTTAAACATATTCCTGTGACTTTTTATGATAAGATGCCGAAATATTGTGCTTGACCTAAATAGTGTATAGAGCACATTTTACTCACTGGAAATGTTTTTCTACGGGTACCGTGTAAAAGTTTAAATTTTATATTTCTACAAATTTGAACCAATGAAATTTTTCATCGATTTCATAAAATTCTGTACTCTTTTTACGTAATTTCTTAATTTATAATATGATGATCAATATTTAAGGAATAAAAGTCGAGGTCAGTGTTTTGGGGACAACCTGTATATATATAAAAGGAAATCATGGCATAAAAACTCAATAAAAATTAAGTCTAATTTTTCCATTATATTTTCCCACCTTGATACATCATCTTTTAGCTTCCTTAATTTAATTATTTTAAATGCAAAAAAGAATCATAATTTGACGTAAAAACGCTCAGTAAGTTTTACAAAAATACAATTCTAAGTTATTGATTGCACCGCAGAATATTTTTAAAACAAGAGGAAAATATTGGACACCCGCTGAATTGTTTTACTAAAAACTAAAAATCAATAGATAATGTTTTTATGGCGCAAGCGACAGTTTATTGAATAAATGAAATTTTGATAATAAAGTTGAGTTTTCTTCTAAATTTTAGAGTTTAAAATAAAATTTTCCACTTTATTATGGGTTTTTATTAAAAGGCTTACATTTTTAAAAGGTTTATAACCTTAGTTTCAGTAAAATATTATTATTAAAAATAATAATTTTAGTTCTTAATGATAGTTCAGCTACGCAGCATTATCTTTATTAATTTAATGGTTATTTATATACGTTGTTTAAGTTATACAAGGAGAAATGCTTTCTAAACCTGAATAAGCATCAAAAGAAATATTTTTTTTTCCATAATGTGTTGGGCATCAGAATATAATAAACGACTGAATATTGATCGTTCAAAAAGAATTAATTTTAATTTAATGTAATTTTACATTTATGTGAGTTGTGTATGTTCTATCATGTATTTTTAGTATGAATAAACCTAAATAATGTAAGCGATGTAGCAAAAATTAGATGATATGTTGTTCCACAAAATAACGTTAATTGAATGTTGTGCCCCTTTACAGATAATTTGAATAAAAGCATTGTTTTAATTACGCATACAAATATATTTTTCTACAAAATTTCCTCGACATTCATTTGTGTTCAATGTCATCGTTGCAAGTTCTTTCACAGAGGTATTTGGAATGTCTCTTACATTAAACTTTAAATAATGTGTGTGCAGAATCCAAAATATACTTTTATAGTTTTGAAATATACATTGCTTTAAATTTGTATTTTTTAATCTCCCTCCTTATATAAAAAAATACTGAGTTCCAGACAAACTTTGAAACTTTTTTTACAGTGGGTTGCTTTATTATAATGGACCGTCGCGATAATTACGTATGTTGAGAATATTGGTGATGACATTAATAAAATATGTCCTGCACACATACTTTTTTTTTAAGTTTATAGAAAAATAATATCTATTAAATTTGATGAAAAATAATTTAATAAAGTTTACATTTAGGATTAAAAAATATTTTTTAAGCAATCAATATTGTTTTATTTTTAATATAACGGTTCTCGAAATTTCTTTTTTTCATAATAACCATGACAAAATATTATGATTGTGATTTTGTTGCATCAGTTATCAAAACAACAGTTATCACTATGCAGCAGCTATGAGGCTCAGGTCTAAGCGTCATTTTTTAAAAAATATAGAAAATCATTTTGTCATCCCATACTTTCAAAACAAAAATTAAATAAACTTGCTAAAAAGGTGTATTTAATACGTCAATGATCTCACAAAATATAAAAGATGTTATTATATAAAAAACATAGTTTAAAAATAAAATAAAACTTCTAATGTCATGCGCCGAGCACTTTCGGTCAGAACTTAATCATCCTCAGGACTAATTTGATTACGAACTGAAATTAATTTTCATACTCCGTCCTCGGCTGGAGTGCCAGATGAGTGTATTTTTACTGAGGAGGCGAGGTGGGAGGTAGTTCACTGATTTTGTTTTCTTTTCCAAGGCTATCACTTCATCTGCTATTTTTAAAACTTCAACCATATTTTTGGAATGTTATATGAAAGATTATAATTAATTTCCTTATTTTGTTTGATTACAATTTCTATAGATTGTTTTATTAATGATATATGATAATGGGAGATAGGAATAACAACTTTTGCTTCATTAAAACATATATTTAAATTTTGCTATTGGTTAAGTCTTGAAAACGCTGTCGTTTGTCTGTTGAACTTAATGTCACTTACGTGTTCACTTGGTCAAAAAAAGATAACCTTCTATCCATTTTAATCACTAAATTTCGGCAGAAAAGTTATATAGACTACAATAGATATCCTTCTATATATAAAAAAAATGTTTTTATTTGGAAATGGACCAATAAAAATCTGCGTAGATATTCCGGGTAGATCGGCATCCAATTTGAATGCTTAAGCATGACCTTTCATCGTTAATATTAAAAAAACTGTTGCATACAAAAGCATGAAAATCGGTGGTATTATAGAGAAATATTTGATAAATTCGCTGATGCAGACAGTTTTCAAATCGAAGAATTATTTTAAGAGATATTTAATGCTAAAGTTGGACAAAATCGTTCCATTAAAAAAGTTTTATTGGAGCAAAAACTATACATGAGAATTTAATCATTTTTAGATCATTTTATACGTTATAAGTTCCCGGTGTGCAGATTGTATTTATTTTTGTAAATTTGACTCATTTTTTCAGATTTTATTTCAATTTTAAATTCAAATTTTCAGCATTTCGAGAGATATTTTTTACAAATTTTAGAAAGTGTTATTAATTTAAACTGTTGCCATTTGTATAAACAGCGCAAACAATAATGTTTACTTCAAATTAAAAATTTATTTACACGTGACTATTACAAACAGAAAAAAACAACTTTAAAATTAGAATTAAATGATTACATTTAACATGTAATAGTAACATGTAACATGTGTAAAACAGGAAAATTACGTCATAAGAACCATAGGCACAGATGTCATATACGTCATATACATATTGGCGGAATTTTTTTCCGACGCCAATTTGGCGAAAACATCAATAGCATAAACAACAACATCCGGGTTACCATATCAAGCAAAATAACGGCAATTTAGCACCAGTTAAGTACCCGTTGCGTATATGAAATTGGCGTCAGAAAAAAATTGCGCCAAAGACATCTGTGCCGAACCATATTTACACAAAATCTTAAAATAAGAGAAACAAAATCTTAAAATTAAAAAAAATCATTATTATGCGTTAAAACTTGTAATTTGAGGGAATTACGTCATATTTAAAATGGCAAAAAATATAACAAAACAATTTAAATTTAAAAATATATTTGCGCGAGATATTTTGAGATAATCTTTTCAACTATTATCGTGAATTCGAAGACAGCAAAAATATTATTTCCTTCTAATAACAAAAGTATTTTCACGTGAATATTAATAAGAGAAATAAATCTTTGGTGTAAATTACGTCAGATTTGAAACGATACATTTAAAATGAATTATTTAAAAGAATTATCTTATAGCGCTGTTAAAAAATACCGGGAAACAATGACACTGATTACTTAATTCATTTTACATTACCTTATTTTCTAATGTTTAACAAATTTTTTTAATTAAATACGAAAACAGCCATTGTATCTCTTAACAGCGGCAGATTTGGCCTTAAAAATCCCCGAACACGAATGGAAACCCATTTACAGAGAGATCGCTACAGTTTTTTTTCCTTTTTAAATTTTAATTCGATATTTTTAAAGCCGATCAAATTAGCATGGTTTTTTTTTTTTTTTTGTGTGTGTGTGTGTGCTTGAACGGGGGTTGGCGAGCGTAGCTCTCTAGAAATTATAAATAAGTTTAAAAAACTACAACTAGCTAAAAAACTACAACTGTTTTGCAACTAAATGAATTTAATGTTAGGATTTCAAATTATCAGTCTGCATAATTCACAAGAAAGAATTAACGTTTTTTATCCTTGTGTTAAATTTTCTAAAAAGTAAAATATGAAGGCAAAAATTGGATGTTCTGAAAATCTGAAATTTTTGAACATTTTCTCTCTGAAGATTTCAAACTTTTGGGTTTTTTACTGTGATAATTTGGTAATTAAAATATATGGAGTGATGTATGTTTTTTTTTCTTTTTTCCGTCTGTAAATATTTCTGTTTATAAATTATTGTACATATATCTTATTTTTAAAAAGTCTATATTATGATAAAGAACGATAATTTAAAAAATAAGATTTTAAACATATGCTTTCTGGCCCACTTATTAATGTTAAGTGAAATTAAAATGAATTAAAAATGGTTATTAAGAGTTAAAATTTCTAATTAAACCAAAAGCTTCATTTAATGTTTAAATATTTATTAAATTGAATAGGGGTCTCTGCCACCAAAAACTAAGCTCGCCAACCCAGCCAGACATCCTAGGCTCTAAAAACAGGATAGTTTGCTTTGTCTTAAAAATACTACTTGATTACAAAATATACAATCATATTATTACGACCAGTTCCAATCTTCTGTATAACTTCAGTTCCCAAGGCCGCATCTAGAGTTGTCGCGACAGCTGAATGCTGTTTCCTTCACTGGTCGATTAAGTAGGATCTACAATACAATTTGAAAGCAGCTTGTATAAAATGGTTAAATGAAAAATGTAGCTCCCTTTCGGGCTTTTATAATAAAAGTTTTTTTAGGCGCTTGAAAGAAATCTTTAAAATATGGCGTTTTAAAGATAATTTTTAAATAATACGTTTTAAAGGTAGTCTTTAAATATGACGAAAATTTCCCCCAAAGAATGTCTTTCCCACACAATAGTTTATTTATTTTAATACTTCCTTCTTTTTAATATACAAGTGTTATTAAATTTTTAATAGCAAAGGATCTGAAAATATTATTATTCGGCCTTTTAGGATCCAACTTTTCCCCATTTAATGCTTTTTGCACGTAATAATTAAATAATTTTAATGCTTTCTTTTTTTTAAATATTTACGTGTTAATATATTTGTTAATTGAAGACAAATATTATTATATGTGCTTTTGTTTTAATTCAGCAACGATAGGTAAATGGGGTTTTCGGAATAGTAAATAAATCTGTATTGAGACAATGAAATTTTAAGTACAAAATTGAAAAAAAATTACTTAAAAAACTAGAACAAAAAATAAATCGCACTCTGCACGCCGAAATCTTGTCTAATATGTGTCTCAAAATAGGTTTCAATTTGCTAACCATAGTTTTATGCATAGTTCATCCTACAAACCTTTTTTAACTGAACTATTTTGTCCGATTTTAAAGTTAAACAGCGCTTAAAATAATCTTTCGTTTTAAAAGTTTCAATGCGTTTATAATTTATTTCGCTATAAAACTGCAAATTTTTCCTTTTTTTATGCAATAGTTGTCTCAAGATATGCCGGGGTCACAAAAATTTAATTATGGTAGAGGCAGTATTAGTTACTTTTTTAGAATAGAGAGAAGTTAATTTAATTTTGAGATAAGAAATTATAAAGTAAGCTGCTTCAAAACACATAAAAACGCTTATCTTAAACGTATAAAATCGCAAAGAGCTCTTTATAATCTAAAGAAGAAATTGAAAAGCTTTTGCGTGATTAAAATTTGAAATTTCTAAAGTAGATAGTTAAGTGGAATAAATTTCAAAGAAATTGCAATAATCGTAAAAGTAGTATCGTTATATAGATTAAAAATTATAAAGTTCCGTTGTGAAGTAAATTTATGCATAGTTTTATATTTATTGTATCAAAAGTAATAATATTGAATGCTTATTACTGTAATTTACAACTAATTAAATGATTTTTAATTCGTGCTACAACTTTGTTCTTTCGTTTTCTTTTTTTTCATAAAGCAAAAGTAAAAAAGAAAATGAAGCTATTGCTAAACATGTTGCTCAATACTGGGAAAAGATTGCTGGAAGAGACAAAGTAACGACCATTAACAATTTTGAAAATTGACAAGAAAAATGTTATATTTCAAAACATTAATCTTCAATTTACATGTAAAGAGAGAAATAAGTATCAGATGTGAATAATTCGATAATAATAAAATTAAAATGTTATTAACCTAACTTCTTGCTTAAGCACCATATGCATTGCCACCCTTATTATTATTATTATTATTATTATTATTTTTATCCTTTGTGTATTTTAGAGAAGCATTGTTTTTAACTAAACGTATAAAATTAAATTTGATACTTTTATCAAAAGAGAATTCATACTAAATGTATAAGAAATGCTCCAGAAGAAGAATTCACAATAAGAATGTTTTAGTTTCCTTCGTATTTGGGGCATTCTCACAATCTTTTAATTTTCCTGCCCCTGAATAATAATTTTTATTTTAATACACCTTTTTTGTGCTTTTTTAATTTCATATACTAGGGAACATCCCATTGCATGATCGCATAACAATATTAACGAGATAAATAAGTACTGGACGATGTTGGGGGTCCAAATACCAGGAAAACTTCTATACCCGTCCCGTGTCCCTGATGCTGATTTTTAAGTTTGGAGCTGTCTGTCTAAAATTGTTTCAATAAAAGTAATTCGATGTAATTTTTTTCTGAAACTGGGACAATTGTTTTATATAAATATGCAGCAAAAAATTAACTTGCATACATTTTTACGGTTGATATTATTTTATGAACTCTGTCCCTGGGTTTTTCACCCTTACCGTCCTTCTTGCTAAACTTATACAGAAAATAACTTCAGATGCAGCCACAGAAATTTTTTCAAGATTTTTATCATGCAGAAGTACGCTAGAGAAAGAATGTCTAAAACTCTTTGACAGGAAATTTGTCACATAATTTAAATCAGCATTTAAATATCAATTTCAAGATTGTGGCTTTATTGGTAGTCTTACCGTCCCCAAGGTTTATTTCTGCACTTTTCGAGGGAAAAAAAATTAATTTAATCCGACGTTAACAACTGTTTCTAAAAATCAACGAACATTGTGGCTATCACTTAGTCTTAACATGATTTGCCTAAAATTAGATGGTAATTTCCCTTACCGTTCCATCCTTACCGTCCCTTTTTTTTCCCATTTCGTCCCCTTTTTTCCTATACCGTCCCGTTTTTTACAGTACCGTCCTTTCTTTTATACCCCTTTAAGATAATGTTATACCAAAATTTTGTACTAAAAATACT
Source organism: Maratus speciosus (assembly GCA_963932465.1). Lineage (NCBI taxonomy): Eukaryota > Metazoa > Arthropoda > Arachnida > Araneae > Salticidae > Maratus > Maratus speciosus. The sequence continues at coordinate 398,551,190 of OZ010800.1, read as the reverse complement.
ACATTGTTATTATTTCTTATTTGAATGTCCTGTGATTACCATGCAAATTCATTACAAGTAAAAATTTAGAAGAAAATAAAAAGTTATAGGGGTAAAACGATAAGTAAAATTAAACTCGCAAGTTTAACTTAAACCTCAGTTAAATAGAAAAAATTTCGCTGTTGACCATTTTTTCTTCATTTTGAACCATTAAGGCATTCGTCTATCAGATTAAAATGTTATTTTAGCAAGTTTAATTTCGCCAGATTTTTACCCCCTAAAAGTCAAAAGATTGTGACAATGCTCCATTTCTATAAATGAGCAAAAATATAAATATAAATAAGTGCCCGACAAAATTAATCCATATGACAAAAATATACTTCTAAATTTCTAATTGTTGATACACGATTAAACACATTACATATTATCGATTTGCTTAACCTAAAAATTGCATGCTATATTACTGTTTTAAAAATCCTCTCGCCGGTGTTGTCAATTGGGTTATTTTCATATTCCTATTGTTTGGTTTCTACCAATTTTTAAAAACTAAAATATTCACCATATTTAATCACAGATTTGTGATAGGTTAAGTAATGTGAATATTACAGTATCAAAAAGGAGCAGCATTCAAGCAAACTAGAGGAAAGAAAGTAGCCCAATCGGTAACAGTAACTAACAAATCGGAAATTGCTCGTCAAACGTAGCAAATGAGGTGCGTTCGTACTAAAACTAGTTTTATAATTATTTTTTGTACCCCATATTGTACTGAATATATATATTTTTTAACTTCATAAGTGCATAGTCTGTAACATCATTAAAATGCACTTGCAATATTTTTTTCCCATTCCCCGTAATGTAACGGAAAACTTTTGACTGTCCCTGTAATTAAACTATACATCCGATTTTCATAAAATTTGAAATGGCTCAACAAAATTTTGCAACAATTATATATTTAAATTTTCAGACGATTCGGAAGGCTGTAACATCATTAAAATGCATTTGCAATAATTTTTCCCATTGGCCGTAATGTAAAGAAAAACTTTTGACTGTCCCTGTAATTAAACTATGCATCCGATTTTCATAAAATTTGAAATGCCTCGACAAAATTTTGCAACAATCATACATTAAACATTTCAGACCATTCGGTTGGGTAGTTTTTGCTCTGTTATATGCGGACAGACAGACAGACGGACGGACGGACTGAACGACGACTATAAGTGCTACGTATTTATATAATTATGAATGCACCTAAAAACCAGGGCTGCGGAGTCGGAGTCGGACCCATTTTTGAGCGAAAGAATCGGAATCGGAGTCGTCCATTTTACTAGCAGGTCTGTGTTGTCGGAGTCGGAGTCGGCCCATTTTTGAGCGAAAGAGTCGGTATCGGATTTGTTAAAATTCCCGGAGTCGGAGTCGGAGTCGTCCCTTTTTTCCACCGACTCCACAGCCCTGCTAAAAACTCACTGTAAATTAATAGCAGAACAGTCACCTTCTTTATATAAAAGAAATTTCTTTAAAGGAGAAAGATATGTTTATCGATTTTTATACAAGACTTTGACAGTATGTATTGAGAATGCTGTGAATTTTTAAAAAGTTCTTTCAGTTTATTTATTTTTTCTATTTTTTCTAAAATTACAAAATAACAATAATTAGCAAATGTTCCCTGAAATAAATATGTATGTTTAAAAATTTTTATCTATTGTTGCTAATAAGAAAAACATCCAGTTTTATATTTCTGCGAAGACTGGGAAAAAAGAAATTTGAATTTATTACACATAATCCTGAAATCTAGTAAAAAAAAGTCATCTATAGTAAATTTTGTAGCATTTCTTTATTTTTTAAATCTTATTGTATGCATAGTTTTTAACAAGTAATAGTTTATAAAATATGATTTATAAACAATATAATATCAATGTTATTATTTTATTTATATAAGCTCAGTTTTGTAATATAATATCTTTTATGTCTTTTATGTCTTTTATGTCTATTAAGCCTTCTTTCAAATTAAGTTTGGTGTATCAAAGTATAACGGTAAAATTTTACACGATGTGTAACATTTTAAGTTGAATGATTATTTCCACACATAATCGCTCTTCATAAAATATTTATATTTTAATTAAAAACGGTTTTAACTTTTTTTTATTTATAACATTAATTTTCAATTCCCACATCAATATACTGTAACTGTGTTTTTTTTTTTTTTTTTTTTTTTTTTTGCATGCATCATACAATCTAAAAAAATGCAATAGCAGTATTTAAATTAAACTGATAAATCGTTTTAGATGTATTTTTATATTATATTTTTTGATGAAATGTGAAAATATTAAGAAATTAAGAAACAATGCTCTTCTTCATTATCCCGTCAACCATTTTCCGTTAGAAAACTTTCGCCAAAATATTCCTCAAACTGTAACGTCTAATAAACAAACAGAAGAATGTTACCACATTTAACAATTTAACAGCTTGTAATAATATATTATTTCTAATTGGTAAAAAGGTGTAAGATTAAAACTTTAAAAACAGTAAAAAAAAATTATTTTACTGTTGACATGTTTCAACTCATCCAGAGTATTTTCAAAATAAATAATGTATTCTGAAATAGCATGATCTATGATGCAAAGAACGCCCTCAATCACTTTTCATGTAACGCACGTTATACATCTACACACTGCTGCCTACGTTTTGTCCATTATTCATAGGCTCCCCGGAGGTCTTCGACAGCAAGCCTGTTGAGGGACCACGTCGAAGCTGCCTGGATCGATGGAATGGTGTCGAATCGTTCACTTTCATGTCTTTCTTGATCCGGGGAACAAAAAAAGAAGCTGGGAGCAAGATTTGGGCTGTAGGGGGGCTTTCGGCAGCATTGCCACGTCAAACACTCGCTCTCAGCGATTTTTTTTTTGTTGTTGTTGTTCCTCCGGATAAAAAAAAGACCTGAAAGGGAAGCAATTTGACAAGTTTTCAGCGATCCACGATTCCAGCTTCGACGAGGTCCCTTAACAGCCTTGTGTGCGAAGTCTTCCAGGGAGCCTATGAATAATGGAAAAAACGCTGGCAGCCGTGTGTTGATTCTTAAGGGTCATATTTCGAAGAATTTCAGTTCGCAGTACAAAAATGTTTAATAAATTTTGTGTTCTCAGACCAGTCTTGAAACTATGTGAACACACCATGTATATCGCACTATATAAAAATCGAAGTTTTAAAAAAAAGTACCGTGCATTACATGAAAACTGGATGATGGCGTTTCAGTTCATTGCCTCATAGACCATGCAATTTCTCAATATCGTTATTTATTTGTTTTGAAATTGACTCGGGCAGGGTCGAAACATGTCAACAGTCAAATGAAACTATTTTACTGTTTGTAAAGTTTTAATCTTACACCTTTTTAGCAATTAGAAATAATAAAAGACCTGCAGCTCACTGAAATATATAATAAATAAATAAATAATAACTTTTTAGGTGCGTTCGTAATTATACAAATACGTAGCACCTATAGTCGTCGTTCAGTCCGTCTGTCCGTCTGTCCGTCCGTCCGCATGTAACAGAGCAAAAACTACCCAACCGAATGGGCTGAAATTTTAAATATATGATTGTTGCAAAATTTTGTCGAGCCATTTCAAATTTTATGAAAATCGGATGTATAGTTTAATTACAGGGACAGTCAAAAGTTTTTCTTTACATTACGACCAAAAGGAAAAATTATTGCAAGTGCATTTTAATGATGTTAAAGCTTTCCAAATGGTCTGAAATTTTAAACATATAATTATTGCGACATTTTGTTGAGCCATTTCAAATTTTATGAAAATCGGATGTATAGTTTAATTACAGGGACAGTCAAATTTTTTCTTTACATTACGGCCAATGGGAAAAATTATTGCAAGTGCATTTTAATGATGTTACAGCCTTCCGAATGGGCTGAAATTTTAAATATATAATTGCTGCAAAATTTTGTCGAGCCATTTCAAATTTTATGAAAATCGGATGTGTAATTTAATTACAGGGAAGTTCCCGTTTTAGTTCCCGTCCCGGAAAAGTTTTCCGTTACATTAAGGGGAATGGGAAAAAATTATTGCAAGTGCATTTTAAGGATGTTACAGACTATGCACTTATGAAATGCAAACAAATACACATACAGTACAATATCGGGTGCAAAAAATAGTTATAAAACTAGTTATAGTACGAACGCACCTCATTTGCCACGTTTGACGAGCAATTTCCAACTTGTTAAATATAAGGGAAATCGGAAAAGCCCCACCCACTAATGTTTCAACTACAAGTAATTTTAAACAATGAGATTTACAATATATTAATGAAAATAGAAAAAAAAACCTCTTTGACTTTTATATTTTACGTGCCAGAAACGTATCAGTGTCCTTTAATTCATAACCGGGATAATTTGTAAATATATATATATATATATATATATACATATAAATATATAATAAGATAAATTTTATATATCTATAATACCGGGTGTTTCAAAAGTTTTGGATCAAAAATAAAACGCGATAAAAAAGGTAAAAAATAAAAAAAAAATAAAAAAAAAGATCTGTCAGTTGGAGAAACGCGCGGTTTGCAGATAAATATTCAGCGTGGTACGGCACTTTGTATAACCCCAACAAAGAATGTCCAAAATCTCGAGAATAGAGGGCGTTACTGCAGATAATTCCATAGAATAAATCCATATTGTTCACACAACTCAAGATTTGGATACAAGAAAATTAGAGAATATTGCATATAGGGGAGATCGGGGCTAGTAGGCGCAGTTTTTAGTTATTATTTTTTATTTACTTTTTGTTTAAGTTTTTTATGAAACTTTTACTGTACTTTTAAAGAACAGGCATTGGGCTATAAATACCCGGAGTTTTGAGTTCGTAGCTTTTGTAGTTTATGTTTAGCGGAAGCCTAAAGTAAAAGGAAAATTGTGCGCCAACCTACCCCTTCACGGGGCAAGTTGCCTATATCTATGGGGCAAGTTGGCACAAGCCTTATAAAAATTTAAATGAAGCTCAAATAAGACATGCAGTTAAGCGAAATCAATTTCATTATTATCAGTAAGTTTAAACAAAGGCGTTATAGCCGTACAATGTAAAATCTAAATTATACAGACATAAAAATAATGAATAAAACATTAACATTGAGAAACTTCTATCCTACTCTATATCATCATCAGAGTTACAGTTGTCACAAATAAAAAATCGAATATCTCCGTTTGGGCAAGCCTCGTGTGCCCAAAATCTTACAATGCAACCACTTTTCTGGTTGTTTGCTGTTTTTCAAGCTACCAGCATACACCAAACACCGAGCCAACTTGCCCCATGTTCAATGCGCCTACTAGCCCCATAATAAATTTCTTCACAAAAGGGACACGTAATCCTCTAAGCATAAATAATCCAAGGAAATCACTTATGGGGTAGGTACAGTTAATCATACACTAAGAAAAACTGCACAAGTTAAATCGCAATTATTAAGATAAGTATCAGAAATTAGAAAAAGAATGAAGCAACAAAAAATTAGTTATGAGTGCAAACAAACAACAACAACAAAAAAAAAACAGAAAAATCATGATAAATGTCCACTGCACGTAGGTAACGCTGCAAAACTACAATGGACATTGTAAAAAGCAATAAGAAAGGTTCTCTGTGAGTGGTTGCGTAATCTATCCACAAACAGGCGATTTTTTGAGGACTGCGCCTACTTACCCCTGTAGCCAACTACCCCCGGTCTCCCCTACACTATTTTGTATCCAAATCTTGCGTTGTGGAAGCTATATGGAGTTTTTCCATTCAAATATCTGCAATAGTTCCCTATATTGTCGATATTTTGAACTGATTTTTTGTTGTTGTCATACAAAATCTCGTACCACGCTGAATATTTATCTTCAAAAAGCACATCTCTCCGACCCATAGGACTTTAGTTTCTTTTATCGCGTTTTACTTTTGCACCGAACTATTGAAACACCCGGTATATCTATTTAATATATAATACTATTTAATATATATTTTCCAGATATTTCTGTGAATATAAACTATAGTAGAAGATGTCCGCTTATACCGTCAACAATATATTTTCTCTATTCCTCAAAATTTAGTGCTGGGTATGTGCTGTAAATTCACTACATCACGCTTTTGAAGATGCTTTTTCTTTTTGTCTAAAAAGTAATGTAGGTCGTTATTCATAAATTAAACATGCATTTATAATCAACTTTTAAAATTAAAAATATGTTGTGAATAAAGAAATTATCATTTTATATTTAGACTCATTCAATGATCATTCAATACGTTAAAAAAAGTATATATTGAAATCGAGATATTGTTGGAAATTTATAAATTAAAATTTTGTTTCATGAAATTGATATTGCCAACCTGAAATTTTGATCTATTTTATCCGTGTAAAATGTGTGAAATTAATACCAAAACTATATTATTTATTCCTTGCTGATTTGATCTAAGGAACTCAAATATAGTGTCACTTTTACAAAAATGAAATTTTAAATAATATTTAACAGATAGTCTGTTTTCGGAGTATTGTTTATGCATACCATTTATTAGTGGATGTTATTCCCAGTCGATTTTTACCGATTTGTTTTTACGAGATTATTTTTAGCAGAACTGATCGAGGATGACTCAATTTTCTTGCACAGCACTACGTTAACCCTTTATCTACTGGCGGTACTTATAAGTACCATTAAAATAACTTGTTTCATCATCGAATTCCTTTAATACATCGATTAGTAGTAATACAGTTTAGAATGAGTTATAGACGCATTACTTTATCTTGTTCCAAAAGAATTATTGGTTACACAAAACAAAAATATTTTTAAGAGGATGATTTCTTTTGCCTTTGCACCTTTTCAGCTTTCTTAGCGCTGGGGGGGGGGGGGAGGGGGGATTTTCCAATCCGTAAATATTTCTATATTTTTATTGTAAGAACATTACATTTGTATATTTCCTAATTCTACAAAATACTAAGAAAAATATTTAAAATAGAATATTTGAGTGGGGTTATAAATATTGGACAAAATCCGTATAAATTCAAATTTAATAAATCCTTCTAAATCCTTCAATCCTTCCAGAACCTTCTAAAATTTATTAAATGATTATGCACATTTTATAATGTAGTTTAAAAATTCACTAAAAATGCTTCAGAAGATGAAATAGTCATGAATTCATAATTCAGTACATAAAGCGTGAAGCATTTAAATAATTATATTTTTAAGACTGATTGAAAAGTGTTTATGAATTCCGGTTTTCTGTCTGTCAATCTTTTTGTTCTGTAACTTGTGTAAATACACTAAGATTGGCATGCGGCTTTTTTATATTTTTGAGTTTCACTACAGAATGTTCGCTATTGAAAATGAAATGCTTAGCATTATTATAGTTCGGTTGCAGGGGCACACAAAAAATTGTTTACATTATGTCCTACAGAATAAAATAGTTCCTGGAGCATATTCTTTAAATTGCTTATTTAGATGTCGCGTTTCATTGTATGAACAAAAAGGAAACTTATTAATAGTATTCCATTATTGTTCGAAAGTGTTTCATAATCGATGGCTATTGCATGATTTTTCGTTGCAGTCGTTTTAATATTTCTTTTAAACTCATCTGACTTCTAAAGCAGATTAGTATGGCAAACAATCTCAGAGTAGTAATTAACGATATCATGCGAAACGGATTCTTTGTGGGATTGGAATAAGACCGATGTTTCAATAATATGAAAGATGGCTGCATTAATTAAAACATTGTTGTCAAATGATTGTATAAAAGAAAGAAAATCTATTCAAAAATTTTCTGGTGTTCTTTCGTCAAAATTGAATTGTCTTTTGTAGCAGATACGTAATGCACATCGGATTAACTCAATAGGCGCACAAAAAAGTACCGGGGGTTCGTTATGGGATATTTAGATGGTCAGGTGACGGCAAGAACGTGGCTTTTGCTTTTTTGTGAGCCATACGGAGTGAACTAATAATATTTTACCAATAACATACATCTTGCAGACAATATGTTTTCTCGAATCCTAGAACATGTATATTATCAGTTTCACCAACGGAACAAAATATTTCCTAGTGATGAAAGCTGAATTTACCTTCCTACTGATTTATAAAAACGGAGATGGTCCATGCAATCACAAATTGAACGGAATGGAAATGCAGATTGCAGATGTTGGAATTTCGAGAGGCTTTAACACGCAGATGTTCAGTACTAAACATCTTCCGCAGAGATTAATCATTGATGACCGTTATTGCACTTATACTATTCTTCCGATTTTGCATATTTTTAAAAAACTAATGTTGCCCTACACATTATATTTCTGATATCAAATCTATACTCCAATCGAGATCTTTATCCTGGAAATATTGAAATGGTATAGTATGGACTACGTGGACGAACTACGGGGGACTATAATACGGGGATATTATAATAGGGGGGATACGGAGACTATAATATAGACTAACGAGGAGCTTCGTCCCCCTAGTATTCTAAAAAAGTTTAATCTAAAATCTGCATGCACATTGTACATTGTGTTTTGTAAAATTATATGTAAAACAGCTTAATAGGCATTCAAAGGGATGTTACAATGTTGCTGTTTTTCATATTTGCTCACTTTGTAACAATAAAAGACGGAATTAAAAAAAATATTTTTTTTTTTCAACCTTGCTAATACAAATGTTGAACAAAATTGTATGCGTTGTTGTTAGTTAGTTTAAAAATATTGAGAAAAAGTTTAATCTAAAATATGCATGCACATTGTACATTTTCTTTTATAAAATTATATGTAAATAAAAAAATGCTTATATAAATATATTATCTTGCGTATGCATCTAAAGAATCCGCCTTTCAATTTAAAGTAAATTTATTTTACATTTAAATCACATTAAACACAAATTTCAATATAGATTTTCTACAGAAAATAAATATGTAAGACTAAATTGTTATTGCTTTTGAAATTTTAAAAATGAATATTAATTTTAGTATATATGTAATCTCTTACATGGCATACACTGCTTGTTGTTACCGAAAGCGTTTCATGAATTATATATTGCACTTTTTCCTTGTTATAATTAGAATTTTTGAATATTTAGAAATATTCAGTTATTATTCAGTTACGATCTTGTATAATGTCGCAGCAATATCTATTTTTAAAAAAATAAATAATTTTTGAAAACAGATTTTTTTACGTAAGTAAATATTTACTTTCAGTCTTCCTTAACTGAAAAATGTATTTAACCACTGAGGAAGAAATATTTTGTCTTCAAATGTGAAAGATTCTTTTCACCAAATGTTTACATATTTTTTTATTCTTGAGTTTTTGAAAGGGATTTACATTTTGCATAACATTTTATAAAGTAGAATGCAGTAGAAATATTTTCTTTCGCTTTCATAAACGTGATGTATTCCTAAATATTTTCATTAGTATTTTCTATCTGGTGAAGATTGCTCCAAATTATTTTAATTATTTCATAGTAAGGTTCATTTTGTAACTTTTTTCACAAAATTTTTAAATGATTATTTTTTACATTAGTTTAAATATAGTCTGCTGAATAGAGAGTTTTAATTATTTTCCTTATAACATTTTAGTCAATAAGAAATATAAAAGAAATTTATTTTGTTAAAGATAATTTTTGTACGGTAATTTTATTTTTTCTTTAAATTAAACATAATGCGTTAAAAATTTAGAAAATTTCAATTACTGAATAATTACCAGTTGTAATTTTAACCAGAAATCTATTTCATATATATATATATATTTTTTAACATGATTTTCATTTTATGAAAAAAATTATTTACAATCCGTCCCTTATTTGTTAAATTAAAAATCCATTTAAAAATAATTTTAAAAATAGAAAGTATATTTACCTTTGAATATAAAAGTGCTTTCCTTTCAAATGCTGCCACTGATTTTTCTCCCTTGAGTTTTAAACCCGGACCCACATAACATTTAAACAAAAGAATGTCGTTAAAATATTTTCGTTTGATTTTCTTAAGGAAGAATGCGGTGTTGAGTTTCTTTTATTAAAATTTTTAATTAAAAATATGTATTATTTTTATTTAGCGAAAATGCTTTGAACGATTTTATGATAAAAAAACAAGCATTGTTCTGTATTAATTATAAACCTTAAAAGAATTTGTGACTTTTTTTAAATTATTAATTTTACTTTGGGGAATAAAAAACTCCAATATTTATAGTAAATCTTTCCTCTGCTTTAAAGTAACGCATTTGTTTCATTAAATAGAAAAATTAATACTTATTTCCAATTTTTGCTTTAAAAAATTGATAAAATATTTTTTATGATATTTATAGTGAAAGGTTTCAAGATTTATCTATTTAGAATGAAAACGGAATACTATTTTCTGAGAAAAGCTCCAAAAATTTCGATATAAAATAGCTCCGTTAAATTTCTAAAGTGAATTTTTGTGTGTTAAAATGAGACTATTGGATATGAGACTATGAGACTATAAAGATACTATAAACGTAAAAAGAATGTGACAAGACGTACAAAAAAATGCATACAACTGTTTGGGAGTTTCCACAGCTGCATCATCAGTGCGATGATTATAAAAGCAAAAAGCGAATGCATAAACATATTGAGGGAGAAAGTATCAGCTCACGGTCAAGTGTGAAGTGGGTGAAAGTGACCCCCACACTTACCGAAATTTAACCCCTAACTGTGCGCAGCATTCCTTTATCCCTCCATGTTTTTATGTATGTTATTTTTGTTTTCTTTAGACCATTGCACACATAATACAGATCTAGAAGTACCCAGTAAGCCCTCTGGTTTTTTAACATCCATAATTTTATTTGTGCTATCAGGTTGTCTTTCGTATTTTTTATTTTTTATTTATTTTTATTTTTATTTATTTAATTATTTATTTTTTATATTTTACTTTGTCTTGATTCACTAAAGACTGTAAAATAAAAACTTGGGCATAAACTATGGGCATATTAGGACATCATTCAAAAGCAAATTCATGCAAGTATAATCATCCTTCTAAAAAGAAACTTTAAAAACGATTCATAAATCTGGTAGTGCCAAAACAAATCACTGAAAAGCTATTAAATAATTAATGGTAGTAATGAATATTTCAACTTAATTACTAATTCAAATAAAATAAAATTAATTGCAACATATCGCTTAGATTTTATCGCTTTATTTTAGGCATATTTACCTAAGTTTGCATAAATAACTGTAATTAATCATTTTCAAACAAAAGTAGAAAACAACAGTATTTCTCATGTAGATTCAGGATTCTCTAAGCATAATACAAGTCAACAAACGAACATATTTTTATTGAAGTAATTACACATGTTTATAATGTATAGGTAGACCGGGGCTAGTTTGCCAGCTTTTTTTTTCTAATAAGTTTTAGAAAATTACAATTCAACAATTAAATTTTTTTTATGTTACTACTATCAGTGTACTTTCAGGAAGAAGTCACAATAATAAAACTTGAAAATATTAACAATAAGTATTAGTTAAGAAGTTCAAACTGACACCAAGTCGCTTGGGCCAACCTGCCCGGATTGCGGGGTAAGTTGGCCCGTCACGTTTGACGACAGATTTTAATGTTCTGATAGTGTAGACGTTTAAGAAATGATTAAAATTTTACCAAATCTTAATTTTTATTTCTTGCAAACGAAAACACAATATAGTCTCCAATATTAAAATAAAAAATTTAAATATTAAAACTGCGACTTATTCAAATTATTAACTTCGACGAAAAATTGCTTTAAAATTTGAATTTATTTTCTCATAAAAAATGTCTTTAATACATTACGTAACAGTAATAAATTTTAATAAAGTCATGCTAGATGTTAAAACACCGTAAATTTTAGAGTACATTACTTTAAAAATTCATTCATCCTTAATTAGGTGATTTATTATAAACATCAGATGATAAATAAATTGTATCAAGGCCTCTGTACATCTGTTAAGTGTAATAATTCTTTTCTTTCGTTTATTATGTTTCTCTAACGCATGTTTCTCTAGCGCATTGTTCCCTTCAAATTTCTGTCAGTAAAATGTAATATTTCTTGATGATGCTTTGGCTAATGCCAGCTTCTGTGAAAAATGATAATTTTCGTTTATATAAAATTTTAATTCCTATTTAAGTATTAAAAAACGCAGTTTGTTTATCATGAACTATATATATTATTGATTACATTCATGATTTATTATTGGTATAATGAGATTTAGATAATCTTATAAGATAGTATATAGCAATGTGCTTGATATAATTATGTTGAATGATATCATTTTTTTATATTTTTTGTTTGAACTACTGATCTTTATCAACGGATAGGGAAGTGTAGTTCTATTCTGTCTGTGGAAAGGACAACATGCCTCTTAAAGGAAAATATAGCTTTTGATAATTAATTTTTTTTTTCCTGAAACTGCCCTTTTTATGAATTATGAAGAGAAAAAGGATTTAGTTTCTACAAATAAGTACCCAGGTAAGAGGTTTTCACTTCGTAAAATGTGATGTTATTAAAGGATTATTTGTGGCAAACTCTTCTCTCGACAGGGGAACAAAGGGATTTTATTGATAATTGAGAAATATCAGAGTCGGATAGATTTTGATTGTTAGATTTGTTACTTTTGGCGGTAGTATGTAACACTAGGAGGCCGAACTTTTAAGTAGATTTCGTAAGAAATACTACCTATTGGAATCTCCCAGATGTTGGAATTTTTGAAAAACTTTTGTAGATCTACACCGATCATGACCCCTGGATCCCCAAATCACCCCCAGTTCGAAACTTTATATATATATTACTTTTCTATGAACACAATAACATGTCCAATCAGTTTAAAGTTTTCAAAACTTCTAGGAAAAGGGCTAAAAAATTATGCATGACAGATTTTTGATATAATTAAAAATGGCTTCAAGGAGTGCAAAAAATAGGTTTTCAGAAGAAAAAAAATTCCTAACTTCATCAATTCACAAGATATCAAATTCACTTAAATTTATCACAAATCATCTTAATATTTTTGATAAGAGCAACTCTTACAGCAAAAAGAAATTAAAAACTAAAAAAAAAGTGTGTGTGTGTGAGGGGGGGGGGGGAGTTGTATAAGAAGAAAAAAATCCCATTTCCCTTAATCCGTTAAATTATTCGTGAAATTGGTACTTAACTTCGAAATCTACCTGCCCCTGTAAGCCAAGCCAACAGAGATTTTTCTATAATTATGAAAGTTATAAATGTTTTTGTACAGCAGGAGCAGCTGATATAATTTGGGGAGGAGATAAACAACGTTATAACTTCATTTTTTTTAAAAGATTGACTGAAATAACCAGGAATTCAATTAATAAAATAATTCCTTACTATTAATTAATAATACATCAATTAAAAAATAATAAATGTTTATAAAAATAATTCATTAAATATATCAAAATTCCAATACCTCAGAGCCAAATTCCTACGGAGCACCATGCCAAATGGGCCAACTAACCCCGTATTGACATTTTTGTTTTTCATGACTATAAGGAATTATTCTGAAAGTATTTCAATAAAAAAACATGCCCTACAATAACTACGAACAATTATTTTTCTGAATTATTATCTATCAAAACCTAAAATGTAATCTACAAACAAATAAAAAACGATTATTTATAAGAGAGGAAATTCTCCCACCTTTGCAAAATTTAGAAAATTCTCAATAATTTTTTAACGGACGCTCCGACTTCAATGGTGCTGATATTGGAGGAGAAAAGCGAAGCAACACACACTTGGCTGGACTGACAATGTCATCTAACGCAAAGTTTAAAAAATATCGCGTCTGGGCCAACGTGCCCCTATGGCCAAATAGCCTCGTTCTACCCTATATATTTAAGATAAAGAAAAAGAATGAAAGAAATATCGCAATAGAATAGGAAACAACAGCTGTTTGCAGAATTTGATAAATTATTTCATGTAAATTTATAGCATGCATATATATATATATATACAGTATATAACTTTTTTTTAATCTAAAAATGTCTGTTAAATACTTATTATTACCTACTATATTACGTCGAAAAACATGTTCCGGCGTCTAACGGGCACCTACGTTTTGAGGGTGTATTATTTTACATTTAGTTACATTTGGAGTATCAGGCACACTCACTTTTTTACAAAGAAACCCTCGCGATTTATACAGCATGAATATACAACAAACAACATCAAAAAGTACAATAACTAGTACAAACAAATAAAATATAAGCAACTGCAAAGTGAGGACATTATGCTATTCTGCCAAGCCTATTAAACTCCGGAAAACGTTTGGTATCGTGTTCTCGTTCATTTAAAAAATTAAGTCTTCGTTAATTGTGCATTAATATACAAATATCAACTCGTATGCTTATTTTTAAGGCTAATGTCAGACGACCGACTTTTTCCACTCTGGTGGTTTCCGCGCCACCTACCCCAGCCAGCGCTGAATCAATCAGATGAGCGTTTTTCTAAGCTGCATTCCCGGCAAATATGAGATACATTATGGAAGAGAAACTTACTGAGAAATTTCTCTTTATGGTATTTAGTGAAAAAACATTCAAAAGTCATATATTGATAACATTGAAAAATGAAACATTTCGTGTTCATGCATCTGTGCCATAAATGGCATTACGCTGTAACTGAATACATTTTTAGCCATATACAAATAGTATATTTTAGCAGAGAAAATTAAGTTTGCTGTCACAAAAACTTTTTCAAAAGAAAAAAAAATGGAAAGAAATTTGCTTCAAAAATAGCAAAGAAGCCAACTTTCCTTTTAACAAAGTTTCAATAATTTTTATCTCTACAAAATATTTATTTAAAAAAATAGAATTACTATGTTTTGTACATGCAAAATAAATATATGCAAATTTGCACATGCAAATTTGTAAATAGTACACTTATTTAGATTTACACGGACCACAATTTTCAGCTCAGGTGTATAAAAAAAATCAGTTTTTCCCAGCACTAACCCAGACAATTTATTTTGACACAGTTGAGGGCCAGGCTGAAGCGGCGGGCTGTGTTGGTTATGTTTATGGCGGCCAATTATCATCACGAGGGATATGGGTCCTAAGGGGGGGGGGGGGTGCCCTTCGTGGGGGGTCTTTCTAAGGTAGCCTAACACGTATTTACGCTTGGAAAACCAAGGCTTGAAGAAAACCACGAAAACTCCGAACGATTAGGCTGACGGGCGCGATTGGGATCGAACCCAGCACATCCCGTCTACCAGCTTCGAGAGCAGAACCTCTCGGCCACTGATGGGGCCCCGGCTGAAGCGGAAATCCAATTAAAATAGCCTGACACAATTTTTACAAAAATGTCGATTTTTTTTTTATATTATTTTCAATGAAAATCCTTTAAAAAAAATATTATATACATACTTATGTAAAAAACTGATATTAAAGCATTTTTTAAATATATGCTTGCAGTAAACGGAATCGGTGCCGAAGACGAACACAGAGGATCTGTTTTCAAGTTTGCTTTCCCATCCATGATTTGAAACACCAGATTTAATTTGTAATGATTTTAATTTAATTTTAAGTTCTCAAGTAACATACTAGGACAGAGTATTACATTATTATTACTTGATAAAGATTACATTCCTTTTTTCATATAATACTATTTTAATATTTTAATACTTTTCTTATAAAACATAACTTGTATCAATACAATAAATTTAAATAATTTTTTTTTTTTTTTTTTTTTTTGTATATATGAAGAAAATCAAAAACTTACCGATAATTTCCTGATCTTCTTTAGATTTGTCTTTTTAAAAAAATAAATCAAGGATGCCACAAATCTCTACCCAAGTTATTATTATTATTATTATTATTATTATTTTATCTTTATATGATTCGGACGACGAATCGCACAATATCGGATATTCTCGGATCTCAAAAAATTATTACTCCACGTAGAAGTCTGCACGGGACTATTTCAATTCACGACACTTGGGTCGGACCAAGGCTTTTCTTAAGCTGAAGGCTCGGGCCGGGCTGAGGCATGACTGATCCTTGCTTTTTTCTGAAGTTTCTGACAGGGCCGGATCTAACTTATTTTTTCCGTACCGAACCGATACAGGCTTCATTCTTCCTAGGGTCTGCAAGGGCCACAATTTTCAGTCCCGGTCTCGACCCAATCAGTAAGTAAATCAATATCAGGTATGGTCTTTGACCCGGCCCAAAGATTTTATGAAAAATGCATATATTTTTAAATTGCCATTATTTTACAATTAAAATATAACAATTATTCTTTTTAAAGAATAGCAGATTTCTAGGGAATAAAATTAAAATTCAGTAAAACTTTTGAAAAAGAATAAGTCTACGATGGAATATTGTCTTAAACGGAAAAATGTACTAATCCATGCAAAATGAAGATAATAATGCTTAGGAAAAGAATATAAGACATTTACGCCTGATAAAGAAAGACCTTGTCCATAACGCATTTTTTTTTTTTTTTTTTTTTTTTTGTTTCCAATGCGATTTCGTCTACAAGATTTTAGTGTATAGAATTTTTCAGTTTTTTAAGTTTTAATAGATGGAATAAGGATTAATGATATTAACGATAACTGAAGTATTTACATAGAAATAGAGATTTAATAAAAATATAAATATTTCAGCCTAGGGGGCTTCTTTAAAAATGAAGGTTATGAATATGAAAAACAAAAAGACTAAAATATGTATTTCTATAAGAATTCCTCCCACGAAACAATGTTTAAGCATATCGACGTAAAAATCCATGTTTTGTAGAATTACTGTCGGGATTGGCCCGAGATTTTACCTTTCTTCCGAGCCTGACCAATACTTTTTTTTTTTTTTTTTTTTTTTTTCTTTTTTTTTTTTTGTACGGGCCGTGCTTGGACGGAACTTTTAGCTTTTATACCCGGCCAACCGGACAGAATTTCTTTCTCTATGGGTCGGACCAGGTCCAGACTAGAAAATTTCGGTCCGTTCAGTCCTCTAGCTGCATGTCTATTAGATCTATTTTAAATTCCAGAGAGAGAGAATTCGATAATGAACGCTGTGGAAAACGCCAAGACCATACCGGAAGCTTTTCGAATTTTTTTACCGCAACGTTTTCTCGACGCTCGTCTGAACTCACCAGAAGATTGCTCTACTCTCAAGAGAGGCCGTCCATATCTCTGCTTTCCTCTCACGCTCGTCCGACATGAGCCTTAAGTTTTCTACACACGGCGTATAACACACTCTTGAAAATTTTGATATATATATTTGTCAAAAGTTCGCATTATATACGAATAAATGTTATTTAACATATACATTAGTTCCTGTTTTGGGGATACATAATTTTTTTTTATTATTATTTAAATCATTTTTAGTACATTATTTTAACTAGGGCATTCGACCCGGCCTTCCCGGGTCTGAATATAGGTGAAACCCATTTTTTTATTGAAAATTTTAATAGATTTCATTCGTATTTGCCTCGTGCCGGTAGCATATACACAGAAATTGCCAAAGTTTGCTATTTATAGCAGCAACTTTAATTTTGATAATTTTAGTGGTTTAAGCACGTAGTTCGATTACATGTCTCAAATTTGCGTTTTATTTATTATTAATCTTTTTTTTTAAATCTATGACATTTTAATTTCATAATGAAATGTAAGCTTGAAGATGTGGTACTTCCCTGGGGTCAAAAACACTTCGGAAACGGGACTTGGACTTTTTAATAACATTCTGCGCCTTCTCATCGAGCGAAATCCACACAGGATAAGTGTCGGGGCAATTTTCCAGATTTCATCTCGGCTCAAGAATGGCATCCATACTCGTGTGACCTTAATCCCTTGGATTACATTTTGTGGTCGATTTTAGAGGCAAAAGCTTGCCGAAAACCTCACAACAGTCGGAATCTCTAAAGCGTTCGTTGATTCGGGAATGGAAGCTAATCACCCCAGCAGAGCTGCGGCCAATTTTTGCAACTTTCACCGAATGTTTGCGTCTCTGTATCAAAGCAAAAGAAGGACACTTTGAGGAAAAGTGACTTTTTATTTTCCTAATACATTGTTGTTAATAAATAAAACATTTGTTTATGCAAAAGTTTGTGTGTTTTCTTTAACCGAGTCAAATTAAACCGTTACGTTAATCTTGGTCACCCTGTATATAGTAAAACTGAAATTTAATTATCTGCTCTTGCGAAGATTAGAAGGACGTCAGTGTTACGGTCGGACACATTATTCATTTACTAGCCGCCCTTGGCGACCAGTTTGGTCTCCTTTAAATCTATGCTAAGCATTGTATCATGTTACTTTTATTCATAATTTAATTTGCTCAATTCTTCGCCAAATCGGAAGATTCTGATACAGTAATCATGAACTCGGTATTTTTATGCTAGCCGAGTGCAGGTGATATATCGCCAAACATTGTACCCGTCGTATTTTATGTTATTTCATTAATTTCATTACTTTCACTCATTTTATTTAAAATACATAACTTTAATTTAAAACTGAAATGATTAAAGTTTATGACTCTCAATTTTCTCTTATTTCTTAAAAAAAAAGTAAAAAAGAAAAGAATGAAAAGAAAATAAAAAAAGTAATAAATAATACTACAAACTATGACATTTAATTTCAAAATCAAAGCTTTGTTTTAATTTACCTCTTGAAAAATTGTTTATGACAGTCGCATGCGATGGACTATTATAATACTGATGAAATGATGGCGATGGAACAATATTTGGCGATTTATCACCTGCGCCCGGCTGACATTAAATTACCAAATTGGCTGTTTGGCATATAAAAAGTGAAGCGGTCAACCCGGAATTATTGATGACAGTCACATGACTTAGGCTATTATTATACAGATAATATAGATACTGTTATATAAACATTATATTGTTCTATTTTTATTATTATATTATTATTATATTTATATCTCTTTTTTTACAGGTGAGTGATATCGTACTTTACTTTCATCTGTCCTTTGTAAAGACTCGGTATTCCTTTTAAAGGGTATGTATAGGAAATAAAGATTAGACGTAGTTTTCTTTGTTTTGTACTAAATATAGTAACGAATTACATAAAAAAATGTATTTTATACTGTACTTAGTCTGTGACATTTTTATGTTTTGATTTTATTTTTATATTTCCATTTGCGTTTCGTCTCAAATATAAGATATTCCATTTCATCTCAGAAGTAATATGCAGTAATTTTCAAAGAATGCAGAATTGATAATAATGTAGTGTTCAGTTCTAAATATCTACTGACACGTTTAATGGAATTTTCGAAGATTCATGTAGAGTCATTTTCTAAGTATCTAATGACACATTTAAAGGAATTTTAGAAGATTCACAGACATACACAAACAAAAGTCCTGGTATCGTTGAAATAATAAGATAAGGAGAAATATTTAAGTATAAATATTTTGAAATTACTTTGTTGTCTAAACTGTGATATGCTGACTTTCAGAATATGGTTTTTAATATAAGTATAAGATTTTTATACTTCCCTGTAGTAATTTTTAATCTATAAATATTGATCTATTGTATATTCAAGACGGATTCCTGGTAAAGATTTTTTTATATTAAATTGATTAGTTATATTATACTAGCTGCATGAAAACCCATTGTGTTGCATTTGGATTGCATGACGTCTTTGTATTGTTTTGCGAAGGTAAAAGAAATTTTGTTTTATTATACACTTCAAATTTCTAGTCCTTATAATTCCAAATAAACCGTAATTCAGAACGTGTGGACAATGTATTCTGCTTATTTCACCTTTAAATTTTGAAATCTTTACAAAATGTTCTTCGAGAGTAATTACATTTTAAAAGTAACCACCACACCATAAAAATTTTCCCCATAATAAAAATCGTAATTTTGGAACTCTTTTTGTTCCTGTACCCTTTTATTTTAGGATTTTGTGGAAACTGTTCTGTGCAAACATCTATATTTTAAAAGTAACCACCAAACCTAATTTCAAGTCTCTGTTCACAAAAATATTAAAGAAAACGCAATTTTAGAACTTTTCTGTTCCTGTACACATTTACATTTCGATTTTTTAGAAACTGTTCTGTGCAAACATGTGCGTCTTAAAAGTAATGTCCACGCCAAATTTCAAGTTTCTAACCACAACAATATCGTAGAATTCGCAGTTATAGAATTTTTTTGTTGCTGCGTCCTTTTATATTTTGACTTTTCTAGAAACTGTTCTGTTCAAGTATTTATTTCTTAAAAGTAACTGTCATGTCAAAATCAAAGTTTCTAGTCCTTACAGTTCCATATTAAGTGTAATGTAAAACGTTTTTAGAAAAATTTCCGCTCATTTCACACTTTTACATTACAACCTTTTTAGAATTCATTCATTCGCTTGTATTTATATCTTAAGAGTAACCACCACACCAAATTTCAAGTTTCTAACCTCAACGGTATTAGAGAAATAGCCATTTTATAATGTTTTCTGCTTCTGCACTCCATTTTTTTGGAAATCAGATCTGTAGTTGGAGATTACCACTAGAAGGAAACGCACAAACAAACACTACTTGTTTATAATATTAGTATGCATGATGTTAATATATTATAAAATCATGGTAAACATTTCATTAATATCCGGGTTCTATGTTAACTAACGGGGGAACTACTATTTATTAATCAGAAAGCTTTTATAAATGATCCATGATAATGTTTAATAATTATTTACATTAATAATTTTATACAGTATAAGTTAAATGGTTTCATTGTTAAAAGTGTTTGAAGAAAAACATAAACATAAATAAAATGTAATAGCCAAAATGGTATTAATGGTGAAAATAATCTTAATGGTCAAGAACTTAATTATTTTGTATTATAAGTCGTTTAAATGCTCAAATCTAAACAGTCAGAAATAGGCAGGAAACCATAAAATATTGCGCAATTTAGAAAACCAACAAGTTGAGGAACTAAGCAGAATCCTGTATTTCCAGCATTTTAAAAAAGTATAAAATGTCTCAAAAATACACCCTTCTGATTAGTTAGTGTCCCTGTGCAGATTTGTAGAGTATTCTCAAAAATTATTTAACTGTTAACTTTATAAAAATATTAATAATGTCAAACTAAATAAAACAACATGAATTAAACCTAAACTTACACTATGTGCAAAACTACTTAAAAGATGAGACAGTATTAAAAAAATGTTAAATTATTTTAATACCTTAGTACTTTCAAAAAAAAAAAAGAAAAACATAGTCTTCGTCAGAGAAATATAAGAAATACCATTGTTATTGACGTCTAATTTTTAAAATTCACGTAGATAATGACGAAAGGAGTGACCTAAATTCACCATCTACGTGAAATTTGAAAATTAGACGCCAATAACAATTGTATTTCTTATATTTATCTGACGAAGACTATGTTTTTTTATAGTTGAAATAACTGAGGTATTAAAATAATTTAACATCCTTTTAATATTGTCTCATATTTTAAGTAGTTTTGCACGTAGTGTAAGTTTAACTTTTTAAAGATGAATTAAGCATTCCTATCTATTTATTTGATGATGAAATAAGCCATTTATTATTCCTATTAAAGAAAACTCTACATCCTGAATTATGAAAATGGAATAATAAATTAAGTAGAGAGCATAACATTTTTTTTTTTTTTTTTTTTTTTTTTTTTTTACGTGAGATTGCATTTCATACAGTATATAGATTAAAGAGAGGTGGATGCAAAGAATATTACAGTAAATAATCTCTTAAATTAGGATATGCATTTTTTCCATGAAGTTCGCATTCAGAAATATTTGAAAAATCCAAAATAATTAAATAAAGTTTCCCAAAATATATTTTCGTTTGCTTTTAAATTTAAATAAAAATGATGTTTCCCGTAAAGCGTTTTTTTAATTACCTTGCTGGTTTCACAACGTTACTGTTCCATAATATGAACACTAATACTATAAATTATACAAGGATTTGACAATAATTACGTAACGCCTCAATTAAAACATTATCTAAAAATCGGCAGTTTTTGTACCTAGCTTCAAGATTTCTTCTACGCCTTCACTATTTACTTTAAAATTTATATTTCTCTAAAGACACATAACATGACCTAAAAAGACTCAGTAAGCTTCTGGAAAGTAATATTCAAAGTATTGATTTTACCGCAAAATATTTTGAACACTAGAAGAAAAAAAGGAGATACCGCCAAATTGTCTTAAGAGAAACTAAATAAATCAATACATATTGTTTTTAAAGAAGAAAACAACAGATTATTGATTTAATGAAGTTTTGTTAACGTACTTTTAAACGGATGCTTCGTTTTCTTTAAATAAATTTGGTTTGAAAAAATGCATATAGACAATATGTAAAGTTACTATGTTGCTTGATGCATTTTATTAAAATCGATGTATAGTACGTTGTTTTGACAAAAGGAAAAAGAGATTTGCAATAAAGGAGCTCTGCATACATAACGTCATCAACTTTTTGGTAATTTTGGACCCCCCCTCCCCCCTTACGATATCATACGTTATCATCTCTCGACTCCCCCCCCCCCCCTCGTTAATGCTATCGTTATCAATGTATAAAAATTCTTTGGGTTTTTGGAATTTTTTTTCTTTTGTTTGGAGTGATATACAAATATGGTTACATTTATTTTTCGCATACCTTATTGATTCAAATGAAGATAAGTCAATAAAATATCAGTTTATATATGAAATAACTGTATCTCAAATAACACTTAAAAGAAACACTTATTAGCATAATGCATTCCACAGTAATAATGACCTTTTGCCCCGCACGGGTGGCGCAGACAGAACTTCTTATCAATAAAACAGGTTGACAACATTCTCTTTTATTTACTTCTTAAACACAAGTATCAGTTTAAACATACTTCGCATATGGTTTGTAGAAAAGCGGATTATATATGCATACACATATGATAAAAGAATAGGAAAGCCAAACATTGGTTCATTGCATATTTTGGAATTAAATAATTTTATAATCATTTAATGATTTTAATAACTTTGTATTTTCATAAAAATAAATAACATACTGAGAAAGATAACATACTATTTTGATGTAAAGAACATGTTACAAATAAGAAGAGAAAATTTTGGTTGGATCAAAAATGATAACGATATCAAAAGACAAACTCCCCCTCCCCCTAGAGATATCTTGCGATATCATTATCCCCCCCCCCTCCCCCCTAAAATGATAACGTTATATATGCATAGCCCCAAAGAATAACAGTTCAAATTTCGACAACCAAAGAGAAAATGGTGCATAAAAAATAATTCGAAATGAAAACATAAAGCATTATGCAATCACAGTATTTTTTTTAAGTGCATTCTTTATTGATGAAACAATCAAATGACATTATGCCGCACGTTCAGTGGAAGGGGTTTTGCGTCCAATACGGGCGCAATGGTAATCAATTCTTTAGAAAAAAAAATATAGAGTCTGCAAACATTATGATTTACGTAGAGCAGAAATGAGTTGCTACTGCAGAAACGTAGTAAAACGCATTCATGCGGAAACACATTTTAGAGGCTTCAACAGGCGCTTCATACAAAAACGGCCCAATCATAAATTTGGTAGAAATCCAGATCATGGAGTCTTGTAATCCAAATATAAAAGTTATTCATCAAATATAAAATGCATCTTATAAGACTACAGAAATTTTGATTGTTATGCTCTATTTTGGTCCGAAAACGGGAAGCTACATCAGGTAGATAACACGGGTCTCGATTTTGAAGTTTGAATGGAAAGTCGATATTCTCACACTGAAGCTGATCTATTATTCCAATTCTTATGAAATTGTTTGATACCAAAGTTTTATTTTTGTCATCTAACTGTACGGTGAAGATTCATTTTCCGGAGTTGAATATTGCCATTTTAAAGATTTTATAATTTACAAAAAAAAAAAAAATTCTAAATTGATTTCTATCTAATTTTCAAAATCTGAACAATTATTTTTTATTAGAGATTTCTTTCCCTCATACCTTATATAACCACGTTTCAACAAAAAACATAATCGTTGAGGGATTCAACGCTGATCTGAGTAAGGTCACGTGTACAGTACAACTACCCAGTATATATGCACATAGTGTTAGAAATAAATAAATATTCATTAAAACCTCTTTCCTTATGGTATATATTGCTCCTATTTTTTCTTTTTCTTTACGACTTTTTCGCAATATCAATGTCACTCAAAGTAAAAAATATATATATACAGCGTGTCCCAAAAACGTTGACGTCTGTTTTTATTTCTTAAATATTAAACATATATATTATAAGTTTCAATATTACGTAAAAAAAGGTATAAAGTGTTTTATGAAATCTATTAAAATTTGAAGAAATAGGAAATTTAAATTTGTAAGCGGTCTTTATACAAAAATTTCACAATGAGAAAATGCGCCCCATACACTAATAAGGTCATGTACAAAATTTCCGCATCTTATGATAAAAAAAAAAAAAATGCAGAGGTATGTTTAAATAAGTTGGTGAGGTATTAATTATAAATTAAAATGTAATTGTTTGCATTTAGAGAGCAATCATAGTTTTCTATTGTAATTTGTGTATGACCTCTAAAACGCGATCATCTAGCAAGACTTTTCTCATTTGCCTACTCATATCCAGGCATCAAAAACTGGTTTAAGTTAGCATATATGTATTTTCATATATCTGTGACTTTTTATGATAAAATGCTGGATTTTTGTACATGGCCTTATTAGTGTATGGGACACATTTTAATCATTGGGAATTTTTTTTGTTCTGGAGTCGTATAAATTTTTTAATTTTGCCTATGTTCAAATGTAATCCCCAGAAAATTTTAATCGATTTTATAAAATTAAGTACTTTTTGCGCAAATTTCTAATTTATAATATACATCTATGATCAATATTTAAGAAATAAAAGACGAGGTCAGTGTTTTTGGGTCACCCTGTACATATACCGTAAGACATTGTGACACATTTTGAAGTTTTAATCACAGCAGCCGGTCTGTTTTATAACTAACCGGAACCTGACTATTTATAAATGTTGTCATAGCCTTTTTCTACATAACGATGTATTGCACCAATCTTAATCTTTAATATTAACTGAGAAATTTAGGTTTAAGGATGCCTCATCGGTTGGGGTTACTTTTGCCTAGAAATACAAGAGAAAGCGTGATTTTTTTCGTCGCTGAAAATTATGTTATAAACAATTTAAACTGAAAAAATGATATTTAATTGCCACTGATTTGTCCCAAGGATCTACTCCCGCTTCGCTGCAAAGAATCGAATAGCGTTTTGCAGTTTCCTTAAATGCATCACATCCTTAATCATATTGATGCTTTCATAATAATTCATACACATGTTATCTGTTTAAATATTGAAGATCTTCTTTAATTTGTTATTTCAAATTTTAAAATAAAAAATATCATTTTGGAATTTTTTTTAAGTCATACAAAAAAAAAAAGAAATTAACAATATAATGACTATTAACTAATAATAAGAAAAGGTTGCAAGGTAAACAATGAAATTATATAAAATAAAGAAACAGTAAACAAGAAATACAATTCTGTTTTAAGTTATAGGAAATAACAGTCTACAAAATATACGAAATAAAAAATTTTGATTATATTTTTTCTTTTCCTATCGAGCTAAAAATAGCTAGAACTCGAAAATTGGTTTTACAAAACTCCTAATCCCCTACCACTCACTGTTTTTTCATAACACCCGTGCCCTTGAAGAGGAATGAATGGTTCCGGAACAAAATCACTCTCTTCAGTCGATGAGGAAAAATTCTGAAAATGTGCCATATCCCGTCTGAAATGTATTCAGAACTTTGTCTAATGAAAAAAATTAACTGAAGATTTTGAGAGCTTTCTAGAAGATTGCGCCTCTCTCTTTGTTCTTTTCCTTCCGGTGCCAAATGTCTCCTTTTTGCTATCGCTATACGCAGTAGCCCCGTCGCTTCGTCTGGGTTTTTGGACATCAGTAGCACTATTGCTTCAGCCTGGCAGGACATTCAAATTTTCGCGTCTTTAGTGACCCGGCTTTTTGTTATATCCCCCCCGCCTCTTCTTCTTCAACTCTCCCAAGAACAGTTTTCCCGTGTGTTCCGTCATCGATCCTAAGTTTTCTTCGAGGACTGCTTTTAGAAGCCGTTCCAAAACTTTGTTTCCATTTAGTGGATAGATTCTGATCTCTCAAAATCCCGACTTCAGATTGTTCTTGATATGAGCTCTTTTAGAAGACGCAGAAATTTGTCCCTTGGTGCGTTTGCGCATTTACTACTAGAGCTATTTTTTTTTCAACTTGACAACATTCCTCTTTAGTGGTATTTTAAAGACCGAAAAAAACTCACCTCAAGCGGCTGCAGGAGATGAGTCGAATTTGGGGGAAGAACTTAATATTATTTTTCTCACAAAGACGAAGCAATTATAGACTTATGAGAGCTTAACTTGTCCCCAATGATTGCTTTTGAACTATATTTCGTTCTCCTAACGTTTCACGTCTATCTTAACACTGAAAATAAAAAAATATAGCTTTAATTTTTAAACGGTAACCTTGTGGGTCTAATTTTCAAGAAAGTCGATGTGTCACAAAATAGCCCCATCAAGTGTCTATATTTTGATTATGCTGCTATATCTCACAGACATATCACTTGAGAAAGGTTCTATTACTCCACATTTTAACTTACACAATAACAACAAAGAATATTTACCTGTGTTAGGTGATCTTCGAACGCCTTAGGCTTCAGTGCATGAAGTTTCCGGTTTCCGAGACAACAACGCAGGAGCAGGTTGCAACCTTACATAAGCCAGAGAGAACAAGCGAGGTGTTAAAGCTTCGGAAAATGGTCGTTAGGTCATGTGGCACACCGTATTGGGTGGTGGAACTGATGTTTGGTTTCTCGCCATCGTGGAAGGAGCCAGAGATTCGAAATGCGAAAAATAGACCAGGAGTCACAAAGTAACCCCATCGTACGGTATATATATATATATATATATATATATATATGTCACGATTTACTAAGATATATAATATACTACCGATTATTTCACTTAAATATAAATTTGCTCACATTCAGCCCTTAGTTCAGCTAAAGAGTTAGTATTCATCCACTTAAACATATTTTATGGTAATGTCTAATTTTCTACTGTATATATATATATATATATATATATATATATAGTTACTTTCACGATTTGAACAAGATTTTGAAAAATGATAATTCATTGAATAATCAAATATAATCAGATTAATTGAATTTCTGTTGACCTATCAAGCAGTTTTATTGGAGCACATTTATAAAATACAGCTTTCCTCAATTTATATGATTCTGAGCTACGCTCCATTACCTCTATTCATTTCATTTTTTTTATTATGTTTTACAAGAAGATTGTTTTTGTAAGATGACAGTTCACTGAAAAAATGAGATATGTGTTTTATTGATGATTCTTTAGGCGTAGGAGAATTGGTAATAAATGAAAGCAAGTCATTATATAGAATCTAAAATTATACATTATTTTAAACTATGCACAGAATTATATTTCTTATATAACATACGCTGATATTAGAAGTTACTAATACCAACGAATATTTAATTTTTTTCTAGAAGAAATTTTAAAAACTTACTTGTATTTACATAAAAAAAAATGAGGATCTATTTCGACAATTCGTAAATATGCTCTGTTTGCTGATTTAGGTTATTCAATCATCGTTCTCCTTTAAGGAAAATCCTAAGATCTAACTTCCAAATTAAAAAAAATAATAATACTGATATTGTCGTGAGATAAATATATTTTTCTTTTTTGAGTTCACCATAAAATGAATATTTTCTTATTTTCGAATCTTTACCCAATGAAATTGCTACATTTCTAAGAAAAAATATTGTAAATTCCTTGAATTACGTCTATAAATTTCAGAATGTCTTTAACATATATTTTTGATAAAAATATCGAAATAATTTAATCATTAATGGTTGATAATGATATATCATTTAAAACAATTTAATGATTGATGCATGACAAAGTTTAATCGAACTTTGTTTAACAAAAATACAACTACTTTTTTATATGAACGGTAAATAATATTATTTTAAGCTGTTTATGTTAAATGTTTTCTCTATTTTACCCTAAAGACGATAAATATTGTATATAAGAAAAATTATTTTATAATATAATAAAAGAAAACCGCATTATTAAATTAAAAAAATAGTTAATTTAATTAATATCTTTGTAACTTTTATGCTTGTCTCAAACTGAAGCATTTGTTTTAAACAGATTGTTCTTTACTTTTCCATTTACAAGTTTGCAGTCACAAATTTAGAGACGTTTAATTAATTAATTCAAATGAAAGTACATATATATATATATATATATATATATATATATAGGTTTCGACATATGGACATTTGGTAAGTATACAGAATATCTGATAAGATAAATTTGGTGAATCATTATCGCCAAGCTATAGTTTTTATTGTTAAATATACTTTTAAGCGAGTTTTGGGGATCCCACTACGTCGATGGAAGGTCCTTGGCGTTTAATTCGGTGAATTTTCTCGGTTATAGTTTTTCGGTATTCATGTTACGTTATCATGCTACATGTTATATATATCTGTTCTTGGTAATATTGTTAATATTGTACTTTTATTTTTAGTATTATTGAAGTACAGGAAAACTATTCTTTCCTTCAATATAATATATTCCCTCTTATTTAGATATAAAAAATCTCTGACATCTGATTGTGTACCCAGTATTTCAAATGAATGTATCACTGTTTGAAAAGTTCGGAAGAGAAAACCCATGGACGTATTTAGAGAATATACATTTTATACCATGGGGAAATGGTTGCTTAAAAAGCTTCGTTACCAAAATCCTCTATGGGGAGAATGACAGGATACGAAGATTGTCATGTAATAAATATAAAACAGCATTATCCATAAAGACTATCTTTCAAAGTGACATCATGTAAATTTATTAATTCACACAAAACACATATAAACACTCAATCATTATACGGTTAATAATATCAACAAATCACGTGCGACAATCATAACAGCGAATAAAGTCTTTCAGAAACTTCTTCAAAGTGTTTTTTATGTGATCAGCATGCACGCCATGTTGCTGGGAGAACAAAAAGTATACCACTAAGCAATGCTTGTCTATTGCACTCATCGTGAGCTGTGCTAGCGATTTGGCTGTTTCGGCAAGATAACATTAATACTAGGTTGAGCAAAAAGTTCTGGGAAATTTGTGGAAGTTGCGTTGTTATGCGCAAATTAAAACAAAAGCAACAAGGACTATTCTTCAAAGTAGAGACCATCAGAGTCCAAGACTTTCAGACATCGTTCTGCAAGATTCCGGATTTGCTGGAAGTACGAAGTTTGGCGCCAAACCAACACCTTCATTTTCATTAATCTCATCGACGGTTTTCTGAATCGTTAGACCTTTTCTCCAATAATGCCGGATTAACACACGCAGATCATACTGTTCAACAGGCATTTTGTAGCCGAATTTCCTGTTCTCATATAGATATATCACTGGCTTTAAAAGCCAATGCACATTGAGTGTGCCACCCGTGTCTTTATGTTTGTACAAATCGTCCAAGTCTTTAAAAAATAGCATTTATAGTGGTTGTTTTCAAACGTATTTGTACCTTGTTTGATCCATAGCTATTATTTATAGTACTCCTATATACGATATAAATTCTGATAACTATTAGATTAAAAATTTACCAGAACTTTTTGCTAACCTAATAGCAACGCACGTTTCTTGAAATACAGAAGAATTCCTTCCGTCAAATAATGTTTTGAAAAGTTTTTGCGCTTTTTTTTTTCAGATGCGAGGCTTTTTAATAAGAATTCATGCATGATTTGTTTCCAGATATTGCTCTCAACACCCTCTCTCGAAATTTTTTGTAATTTAAAATGTTTAATGCATCAATCATTTTTCCATAGTCTGAAACGTACATCCTCCGAATATGAAGTCTAAGGGTTGTCTCTCCAGAGCGCTTCAAGTAACCCGGTATGTATTTTGTTAATATTTCAAAATTTGTCAATTAATAATAAATCGAGATTTTGTAAACACTGAAAATTGGATATATTTGCAGGAATTACGGGCTTATCCCGTCTCTAAATACTACGGGTCATCCGCTCGGTCGTCTGTTCTGCTTTGCACACTACCGTCTAGTGCTATCTGTTCTGTCAGAATCCAGAGTATTAAATACGGAACATATGTACATCAATATATAAATCAATAAATAATAAATAAGCAAAATCAAAAAATGTCTATTATCAATTTATGTATTCTGGGTTTCGATATTTCATATAAAAACTTCTGCTTGAAGTTATAGTAGGAGAGCTGTTGAACATTTTTGAGTAGGTATTTGAGGCACCCTGAAAATTTGTACTCAAAAAAATATTTTGAAAATGACAGACACTTTAGTCGGCACAAAATCTGTGCCAGACACGTGTCAAGTACCATTTTGCCAAAAATGGCACGTGTGCCAAAAATGACACATTTTTGGCAAAATGGCACTTGACACGTGTCTGGCACAGATTTTGTGCCGACTAAAGTGTCTGTCATTTTCAAAATATTTTTTTCTAAGTATAAATATTATTCTGTCTCAATCTCAGCGTGCCTCAAATACCTTTTTTGGGTAGTCAAAAAATGGCACTTGACACGTGTCTGGCACAGTTTTTGGGCCACGATCCTTCAGCCAGACATTCGATTTTGTATTCAGCCATTACAAAAGAAGTGTTGTACAAATTTTCAGGGTGCCTCAAATACCTTCCCTAAAATGTTTAACAGCTCTTGGACTATTACGCATTTTGCGTTCGCACTACCCTCCTATACTTGACTCTACTTCAGGTAAGGCACCTAACTTTCTTTTTCATTTTTATCATGATAAATTTTCATGACGGAAATTTATTTCTAAGCATAAAAAATGAATTATACATTTTTTTCCAAAAAAGTTTGTTATTGCATCCATTGTCTCATTTAAAATTTTGAATTTATAAATTGTAATATTTCAATATTTCCTCTTCCAGCTACAAAACTTTCTTTTGTTTGCCATAGAGCTGCAGTTATTTACGCTGAATGTGTCACTAGTTGCAATCTGCAAATGCACTTACGTTGATATTTAAATTAAATACTGAAGAGAGGTATGTTTTAAAGACTATCTTAGATACAGTGCTGCTTACCAAAAATCCTCTTTCGTCATTTCTAATATCATAGATTTTCTATTTTATAAATCGAGCAAATGTAAAGCAAAAGTTCATTGATAAGTTTCTATTCATATTGATGAGATTTGACCTGGGACTATAAACGCCTCTGCCGGAAATATGTAAATAGAAATTACAAGTTGAAAACTTAAGTGAGGAAAGATAGTAAGCTACTAAAGAATAAAAATAGATTTGGAATAAGAGATAAAAACCCTTTAGGTAGCACCAAAGCTTAAATAATCTCTCTTTGCAAATATCTATGTCATTGTTTATCGAAAATATAAAACAAAATTCTTATAAGAAATATTAATATTTTTAATTACAAATAAAAGAGAATTTTTATTGCGTATAGCAAATGAAATGTTTATTTTTGGTTCCAAATTATTAAAGCATGATTTTTAATACAAACGATAAGAATAAGTCATCTAATTCATACATGGCTAGTTCCATGGATTTTTGTAGTGTAAGCCACATAGCTGAAAGCGGTTAAGCTTGTTGGACACCATATTTTCGAAAAGTTTCCTTCGGCTTATGTAATCAATGAGATACCTCCGATAAAATAAATCACATTTTTCCGTTCTAAAGTACTGGCAGCCAAAAATCGTAGCATGTGACTTACACTACAAGTACTCGTGGAGCTAGCCACATGTATTACATGTGGCTAGTTCGTGAAAGCAAGATTTGCATTAAAAAAAAAAAAAAACACTCTGCAGATTTTTATTTACATTTGAAGTCTATTTTCAAAGAAAAACTATTTATTACTGCTTTTTTTAGAAGAGTATAAAAACATTTAACGTTACATGACTTTTTAAACTTTTCTATCTTCAAAAATGTTTTGCGTGTCTCTATGTATGTAGAAAGTTTCTCTGTTTTGAAAATTATGCGAAAGAGGTAAAATTATATTTTTCATATAATACACACGCATATTGTCATCACAAACAAAAGACCTTCACTTCTGAATACATAGAGGGAGCAAAACTTTTTGAAGATCGTCCGGATAACTCATCCATTCTTTATTTCCAAGTTATATATGAAAACAAAGCAAACAAAACACACAGTCAATTAAAAATAATAATAATAATGTGTATCTTAAAATGTGTCATTTAAATGCAACAAAATGTATAATAAAATCAAGTTGATCATCTTAAAGAGATACGTGAAATGGTTAAATTATTTCTAAGAAAAAAGGTACGTATGGTTAAATAAATATTGATTCTTAAAAATTCGGTAGTTTCATATTTGTTAACATACGTTTCACACGTGTGTGATAACGGATTAATTTTAAGTAATGTCGATCTTCTATATTGAGTTAAATTTCTTTGTAGGTGTAAAAATTTCGTAAATTTTTTAATGCGTAAACATAATATTTCAAAACAGTGTTTAACGAATATGTATAGAAGATTTTATAATGTATGCTTCTTCTTAATTCTTCTTAAATTAAAATTCTTCAAAATTATGAAGACATAATAACCTCTAAAATAAAATTTAAAATTCATCTTATATATGAAATATTTCATTCTTTCTTTTAAGGGGAAACACTTAATTAAAAATTATGTCCAAAATGACAAATTGCTCTTAATGACGGATTTTTGAAGAACATGAAAAAACAATTAATTTCATGATGAGATATTATAAAATGTTTTGTTCCAATTTTTTTTAAACATTTAGGTTAGAATTTCTAAGCGATTCAATTAAATAAACTTATTAAATAAACAGCAACCATCATAAATTGAAACAAATAAAAATATCCTTTTGCTGAGGAAATATGTACAAATATTTTCACAGGCAAAATAATAATAATATATTTTAAAAGAAATGTACTAAACATTTGACATTTCTTAAAATCTATTAAAAAAATTATGCATAAATATTAAGTATAATTCTTTCATTAAAAATGTAACAACTAGATGTAACAGATTGACTATCGGAATTCGTTTATTGTTGAAGAAGTCTTTTATCACTTTTCCTGTAGTGTTCTGCAAATGAAATTAAAAAGGGTACTTTTATAATTAACAAGCAGAAATGAAGCCTACAAAAGATTATGATTATTACTTTTTATATGACAACTGTAAATCATACATACCTATTATAACAAAATATAAACCATATTAATTTTTCGTAGAGTTCCAATAAAATATTTTCAATAAATTTACTTATCAGCACAACATTCATCCTTTTTAATTAGGTGCGTTCGTAATTATATAAGTACGTAGCACCTATAGTCGTCATCTGTCCCGATATAACAGCCCAAAAGCTACACAACCAAATGGATTCAATGGTCAATCATTTAAGATTTAATATTTTTATTAATGGTAAAAATATTAATTTCTGTAGTATTTGCATACGATGTAAGGAATTTTTTCAACTATTCAACATTTTATGGCAATATAGGTATCTGGCATTAAATCATACTTTTACCGACAAAAGGTCTGTATGTGATAACGAACCCCAAAAGACATTTTTAAAATATTGTAAGTATTCGTAATTATATAAATACATAGCACCTATAGTCGTCGTCTTGTTTGTCCGTCTGTCTATCTGTCTGCATATAATAGCCCCAAAACTTCCCAACCGAATAGTTTGAAATTTAATATACTATATAATCGTTGCAGAATTTTGTCGAGTCATTTTAAATTTTATGAAAATCGAATCGAAACTTAAAAAGATGTTAATAAAAGTTTTCTGCATTCTATTAAATCCTATCATACGTAATTAATTCATTGATATCCCATGATAGGTAATTATTCTAGGTTGCCATGGTGCCTAAGTCTTATTTAATATGGAGTCCTATTATTTCCGTATTACTGAATATGATGTATATAATCGTAATTAATTTTGTATTCATGCATTTTTGCATAAGTGTGCAACAGCTATTGCACCAAGATCTAAGTATTTATAAAACTTTGTTATAGTACGAACGCTCCTCATTTGTCACATATGACATATGACTTCCGACTTGTTGAATTAACTATTCCGTTTAAAGGATGCATAAGGTAATCTTTGATGCTATTATACATAAAATTTAACAAAAAAATTTATTTATTGAGCATTTAACTTATTTCTTTGGAAGTCGGTGCTAGGAATGTAGGCGTGTGTCATTTCAAATAATTTACATGATTTATTTAAAAAATAAAAATGTTCAAAACGTTTTCACGTGATGTTACTCAACAGAATATTTTTGCATATTTGCCGATAAAAAATTGCCGATCATATTGGTTTTTAAATTTATTGAAAAAAAAAAAAAAAAAAAAAAAAACATATGCAGCGAAATATTTTGAAAGCAATAATCATATGTGTATGAAATGATAAATTCGTACATTTTTTAATTAAAAAAGAGCTCCGTCTTAATTTATGTATACATTTGTATCATAAAAGCGTGCATGTCATTCTTAAGCACAAGTAAGTATAAATAATTCTAGTCATACGTAAACTTATTGATTCTAAAATTAAATTTAAAATGCGAATAATAATAATAATAATAATAATAATAATAATAATAAATACCATAAAACGGAAGATTTTATTTCAACATGAAAGCATTGTTTCTAATTTATGCACGCAAAAAAAATAAAAACCGCTCTTAGCGAGAAAAAAAATGGCTTTGGCGAGAACGTAAAAGTATACAAATTAATATTTCTCGTGTTTTAATTCTGGTCATACGTAAACTTCTTGACTCTAAAATTAAATTTAAAATACGAGTAATAATAATAATAATAATAATAACAATAATAATAATAATAAATGCCATAAACCGAAGCATTTTATTATATCATGAAAGCATTGTTACTAATTTATGCAAGCAAAAATATAAAAAGTGCTATTAGCGAGAAAAAATGGCGTTGGCGAGAACATAAAGATACCCAGAATAATATTTCTTGTCTTTCCATTCTATCACTGCATATATGAGCGCATACTCCAGATTTCTTCAGACTGTTAACTTATAAAACAGTAAAGAAAGTTCTGTGATTTCGAATTAACTGGTATTGTTTATTGAGATTTTTTCATGTTTATAAACCTGTATACATTATCGCAATACAGAATATTTTCTTCTCTGCGTATTCAGTTACTGATTCAGTTTGTTTAGTTTCAGCAAAAAATCGAAATTTTATGTAATATTCTGAAATCTAAAGGGAAAAAGAGTCTTCTTTCAAAGAAAAAGGTTCCAATTTCACTTCAAAAATCCTACGTAATACATATGTAATGTAACGCAATATATACATACACTGGTTTTCTAAAAATTAAATAAAAATCACAAAACGAGCGATAACGCGTTCAAAAAGAAACCTATTTGTATGAAATTTGCCTATGTTGTTAACTAAAAGATGCTGAATAAAATTACAAAATGAAAATTAGTGACGCTACAATCGTATTGCCGCATCTGTGAGGAGCATAAAAATTCATGCTAGAGAGTACGACTACAGGTGTGCCTGTGATTATGAGATAAGAAAACTGAGATAGCCAATTCATTAGTATGATCTAGTGGTATCATTTAACCGCAGAACTGCGATATAGAGCTATTGGAAAATTAGAGGTAGGTCAAAGTCCAAAAGAGGTGGCCAGATGACTGAATGTGAGACCTTCTGTCGTTCATAAGCTTTGGAAACAAAATCAAACCCCTGGTTTGGACATCAGAGATTCAGCCAAGACAGTCAAGAGCTATGCCGAGCACCGATGACCGATATTTCTGCCTATGTGTACGAAGGAATAGAACAGCAACCCCTTCTTATCTTAGAGCCTCTCTTGCTGCAGCCACTGGAAGGCTGGTATCAATGTCTACTATGCATAGAAGGCTTCATGAAGATTGTCTTTAAGCGGGGGGACCAGCTATTTGTGTTCCGCTCACCTCACGTCATTGGAGGGAACCTTTACGTTAGGCACGTCAACATGTCCACGAGATTGCTGATCAATGTAGGCGTGTTCTCTTCACGGTGAGTCCCGGTTTAACCTCCAAAGCGATAGTATGTGTAATTTGAATTGGAGACAACAGGGAACACGTTATCATCCACCAAACATTCATGAAAGAGATTCATACGGAGGAGGCAGTGTTTGTGTTTGGGGTGATATCTGTTTGGGTGGATGTACAGACCCCCATGACTTTCTACGTGGAACTGTGAATGCTCACGTCTATAGAGATGACATTCTTGATGCTTATATGCGCCTTTTTGACAGCGCAATAGGCGATGATTTCCTGTCACATAACGACAACACTGGACCGCAGAGGACTCGCATCGTGGAAGATTATCTTCAGCACCAAAAAATTCAGCGCATGGAACGGCCAGCTCGATCACTGGATTTCAGTCCCATCGAGGATATTTGGGATGCTTTAGGAACATGTGTTGCTGCTCTGAATTCTCCTCTTTAGACTCTTCGTAAGCTTACAACTGCTTTACAAGAGCGATGGCTCACACACCACGACGGACTAATCGATCGCATAATTGACAGTATCGCACATCACTGTATGAGCCTGTATTGCTACTAGAGGTGATCATATTCCATATTAAAGGTACTTTTCCTATACCAAACTGACAGATTAATTTTGTTTATTTTATAATTATGTTAATTTTTGAAACACCACAATCGTCTGGTAATTTCTTTTAATGTTATTTTATACCTTACTATGTGTTGTATATTGTGGCTCAGTTATTTTAAAATCTACATGTAACATTTTGAGTAATCGCTATTTGTGTTGTTTTTCCTTAATTTTTGGAAGCCAGTGTATAAGAAACGAAGCATCGAATTTCACGTCGCTTTGATTTCTTTAGTTTTACCTTTTTGCTATTTATTTTTTACCGTGATATCAAAGACAAACACGTTGATTATTATCATTCAAAATAATATCATAAATATATTTCAATAGAATAAAGATAATTGGGAAGAGTTCTAGAAGATAAAAAAATATAACATTATTATTATTATTATTTTTTTTTTTTTTTTTTGCTATTTATATAAAAATACTAGAACTAACTTCATGCTTGGTATTATACTGAACTTAAGTTAATCTTCCAGCGAACGTTAATTTTCATGCACTTTGTTTTCGCAAACGGTATCGAAATTAAAATAAAATCTTTACTACTACTTTGTATAACTGTGAAATATTTTAAATGCTGTAGTTTGTTTTAATCATTGTATTTATTAAGCTACTTAGCATAATATTATATGTTATCTTTTCTGATAAATACCCATTTAAAAAGAAGCAAAAAAAAAAAAAAAAAAAAAAAAAATCCCATTTTTTTTTTCAGAATTTAGAGTAATTATATATGCGTGATAAAAATATAAATCATTTACTATCCCTTCAAAGAATACATTCCATGACATTAAAATTGATAAATGATTAATTTTGAAGAAAATATCCTTAAGATGATAATCTTATCATTAAAATCTGAATTTTCGCATTTTAATAAACATTAAAGTTTCTCGTTTATAATATTAAGCGTTTTAATTTCCTAAAGTTAGTATATCCATGTAATTATTTTCACAAGTTTTAGCTTGCATGCGAAAAAAGAAAGTTTTAAAAGACGCTTCTTTTTCTCTATAATTTTATTCTAAGCTGCTTATGTTCCAGTAAAAATTTCTAATTGCCATGAAAGAATTTTTTTAACTTGAGTTGCGTATGTAAGAATCGCTTTTTAAAACTGTTCATTTATTAATTTGCTAACATTTTTAAAAAACTATTATAAATTTCTGGTATGTAAAAAATGAGATGTTAATACATGTTAGGAATAAAAATAAATTTTAAGTTCTTAAACATGTCTCTAAACGATATTAAAAATATTTTAATGATATTTAATTTCATTTTATAATAATAAATCAACTTTAATGTTTTAAACGAGAAGGCATATAAACCGTTTTATAAATTAATGCAAATTTTATATGCTGTGACTTTATGTAATATAGTGTAAAATATTAAATAAAAAATACAACAAAAAAGATTTTTCTATGCTACAATATTAATATAATTGCAAAGATAAAGATCAATACCAACTTATAAGCATATTGAATTAAAATAACTTATTCAAATGTTCCTACTGTATCTTAAAACACTTATTGACTAAATAGTACTGTTCAGGTTTTGTTGAATTTGTTTTCTAAAGCATGAAATATTTTGTACAGTTAAATCTATGACTTTTTATACCAATATTCCTTTAAAAGATATATTTATATTTAAACACCACTATATTCTCGCTAATATTCTGATTTTTATCCAAATGACAAAATAAAAACAGGTTATCCTTTGTTCAAAATTATAGTAATTATGCAACTATACTTTCAAAATATATAATTTAAAAATACTTTTTTTTAGGAACATATTGTAAGCAATATTTGTATAAAAGATTATACGAAAATTATGAAACAGGTAACTTCATTTCAAAAACGACCTAAATAAAGAAAGAACAGAAGAATAATAGGGTGACCGCGCAATTAGCTGATACCCCTCCAGTAGTTGATCAAATTTTTTGAAATATTGCGCCGTTTGAGGCCGAAATGAGTTTTACTCGTGGCATTAGATATAGTACTTTTGTTTGAAAGTTGGAGCATCCAGTGGTTGAAAATTGGCGCAGAGGAGGAGCCTATTGACACCACTAAATTTTAGTAGTATTTTTCGCCTTATCTAATGACAGAATTTCTGCGTTTTTATTAAGGTGAAGAATATTATAAAATTTTAGTGGTGTCAATAGGCTCCTCCTCTGCGCCAATTTTTCACCACTGGAGCATCTGTTGTCACATTGTTGTCAGCTGCCAGCTGTAAAAAAAGCCACTTTATGATTTTTTTGGTTTTTTTTTTAGAAAATGTAAAAATTTATTTTTTGATTAGTTGGAGACAATTATGGTAAATTAAAATAATCCACTTCCATCTTGCTGATTTCAAATAATAGTTTTATATGAATTATTGTTAATCAGAGCTGAAGCATGATTTTTTAAAGATTAATTTTTGAATTTTCGACTATTTACTTCGATTGATCAACTACTGGGAAAATGGCATTAAAGAAACTATTTAATTATACTTTTGTTGCTATTTAATTTCAGCAGATTTAATTTTTGCCCATTATAGGACATTCATTGTGGGTTGTAGTAATTATGTTAGTTTAATTATAAAACTTAAAAGGAAGGAAATATAATAAAATCCTCCTTAGCACTGACCTTATTTGATCAACTACTAGCTCGGTCGTCATACTATTTTATGCCCTTTTCACAATACGTCGCCATGTCCCACGTTAATCTCACGGAAACCCAGATTTCTCATGAGTTGGTCGGGGTTACCCCACCCACAATGTTCACAACCAAAAGATTCTTCACTCACGATTCAGTTAATTAACCCCCCAGAAAATATGTGAATGATTTCATGAAATGGTGGATTTTATGTTGATTTTTGTGATTTTTTTTCAGGTATGTTTATTTTTTAACCGTTTAGAATTTAATTTGATAGAATTGCTTGGTTAATTGCACCTTTAATATCTCACTGGCACAGCACAAAAAATTACAGTTGTGTTGGATGACTTTTATGGGCGTTTCAGTAAAATATAAGTTTATAATAGTTATTAACATATTTCTATCATTTACAAAACAAAAAGTATAAACAAAACTTTGATTTGCTAAAACGAATGTATCACCGTATTGAGAGCGCGGAAATATTTTTTACTAAATAATAATTAAATCGACAACGAAAGCGAAAAAGTGATTTATTTTTAATTCTAGAACATCAACTTTACATGTTTAAGAAATTGTAATTCGAACATTTTTCACAGTAAAAATACATACTTTCGCGTACGTAATCCATGAGTTATATCCTAGGAAAACGAAGCTTAGGATATTGAATTCACCATATTGTTTTGAAAACTAGGAGAAACATGAACAGTACATAAAAAATATGTTTTGATACAATAATCAATAAATATCCAGCGATATTTTACTATCTATGTGAAAATCATAAATTTCTGTCATATAACAAAAAACACAAAACCTTATTGTCAATATTTTTAAATGTATTTTTCTGCAATATATTTAATTAATTACATCTCTTTGCAATTTATCTAAGTACCATTTTTGATTCTTTTTTCTAAATGTCATTGAATTTCTGAAATATAGTTTTTTCGGAAATGAAAAGAGGAGCTTTATTTCATTTCATTTTTGTTTCCTTTCCTAGATGATATATACATTTTTTAACCTTAATATAATAATTACATTTACAGTTAGATTGAATTTACGTCTTCAATGACATTTTCGCTTATGGAATTATCTGACCATCTGTTATTATTTTAAAATCTGTAACTTAATCTAACATTAAATAAATCGAAATGAAGTATACTTGGCCATTCAAAGGAACTGTATATTTAGAGCAAAAATGTCTGAGTGAATAATTTTATTTTTTCTAATGAGAAGTTTTAATTTATTCTTTAAATAGGAGTAGCTTTTTAAATATTTAAAGCTCTCATCAACGTATATATTTAATGAATATAAATTAGCTTTAAACTTTTATAATAACAAATATGTATTGAAATTTTATTTATAAATAACTTAGCATACCACACTTTTTTTTATTAATTTGGTTTATTTGCTTCCACTTGTAGCTTTGCTATTAATGGACTTTTATATATTTTACATATCTAGTCCTAAGAATGATAGATATATATGTACAACCTATTTATAAATATATTTATAGTTCACAAACCTTAATTATATATATAAAAGAAAGTCTGGATTTTGTATTAATCAACGCGCAGCCCAAACTACTGAACCAAAAATCTTGAAATTTGGGATAAAAATACTTCTTATGACATAGAGTGCCGCTAAGAAAGGATTTTCTAAAATTACACCCTAAGGGGGGGGGGGGGATAAAAATAGAACGAACTTAAAAAAATTCCGTAAAAATCTGCCTTTATAGTTATTTTTCAACTGATAACATATTTTAGTGTATTTTTGTATGTTGAATTGAATGGTTCTAACCAAATTCTTTTAAGTCTAATAGTTCATGAGATATTTCATATTTTTTCTAATTTGGCGCCAAAACCTCAAATTTTCAAGTGATAATTTCTAAAATCTCATTCTCTTCATTCTGATACTATAGCAAGGGAAGAAATTCAAATTGAATAATTTCTTAATCAATTCTTTTGGTTAAATAATTAACACAACTATGTCAGTTAGGGGAAAAAATTACAAACGCCTCAAAAAACTAAAACTGAATAATAATAATAATAATAATAAAACTATTGTACATTTTCGCTCAACCAACACCATACCAAAATATATGGTATCGCTCCATTTATTTCACCCCTAACCATGCACAGGATTTTTATTGCAAACTGTGCCGAACATTAACATTTGTTATTTAGTGAGCGTGAATATTTTTTATGAATATTATTCCATCGTAATCTCATAAAACTTTTTAATTTGTTATTTTTTGAATAGAAAATATTTATTATTAATTATAACTGACATTAATTACTGATACTGAGATGGATTTTACCATTTGGCAATTATTTGATGATGAGGAAGCTACAATAAAATTATTTCAGAACTTTGGAATTATACACATAAAATAATTTTGTTCAAAAAACCATGAAAGTTTAGATTCAAAAAATGAAATGTTTACTGCAATGTGAGAAATACGTATTACGTACGACACGCTGCAGTACTAAGATACATTTACAATTTCAAGCCTGCAGTTTAAATAGGCTATATTTTATTCTTTGCAAAATATTTGTTTGTTTTGTTTGTATTACTTATTTTTATTGACTTAAAAAATGGTAGGTAATTCGGTAAATGTCCTGTAATTTTCAAAAGTTATATATTTTTAAATGCTCATTTTTTTATCAACAAAATTATTTTTTTTTTCAAAAGTTTCTTTCATTTTGTGCCAACTATTGCGATTGGCGACATTAGTGTTGGCATAACGTAAAAATACCAAAAAAGTTACTCATTATATTTCGAATTGCAAAGAAAAAAGTTTTAATGAGAAATAAATATTGTAAAACGAAAAAATTTAATTTAAGTATAAAAACAATCTTTGTACGGCTTAAAAAAAGTTTTCATTTGCAAAGGCTTAAATTTGAATTTGATGATTTGCTCCTGGATAAGAAGAAACAGGTATGTAAGTGTGATCATAGATCGCACAAAGGGTTTCGTTTAATATTCCTTTCAAACGTGGTTAAAAAAGCACGTGCCTCCATTTTAATCTATGCATTATATAGAAATGAAACAGATTAATTAAATAATAATTAATATCTCAGCTTCTATTTAAGCTAGCTCTTTGAACTGGGTATGTATGAAATCTGCGAGAGATTTCCCGTCCGGATGTCAAAAAAGTTTATAAAAAAATTTCGTATTAAAATAAAAACCGCAAGTGCGTCGTCATGTCTGAGATAAAAAACCCGTTGAAAGGAAAGTTTTAAAGCAATGATCCAATTAATGAAATAATAATTAATATCTCAGCTTGTAATTAAGCTAGGAGTTTGAACTGGGTATTTATGAAATCAGCGAAAATTTTTACGTTAGGATGTAAAAAAAATAATCTAAAAATTTAATATTTAAAAAGCTTAAATGTCGTATTAAAATATCCTCTGCTTAAATTTCTCAAGCGCCGATATATCTGAAAGTTGCCAACACCTGCTTTTCGCTGAAATAAAATCTCTTTTCATTGTCTTTTCAAATACACAAATTAAATTTTTATCGATCGATTTTTAGTGGATTTTTTGCGTTATACCAAGTGCAGAAATTTGAACTTTATACAAAAATAAAGTAGAATTTTTTCCGCGTCTTTCTATTCCTTTTACGAATTTGTAGGACCAATACTTTGGGAGATGCGATTTCGCTTTTAAATTGTCCACTTCATTTATTGCTTAATTTCCTTTGTGGTAACCATGCATCCGCTGATTTTACCGTGCATCCGCTGATTTTGCTGGCAACCCTTAGGAGAAACTCCGCTGATTTGGAGGGGGTGCGTTCGTAGCTGCGTTTAAAAGGTTGATTGGTTAATTTTAGAAGTTTATTAGCCCGTAATTCGGTTAATTACCGACTTTTCGAAATTTT
The DNA here is from genome assembly GCA_963932465.1 of Maratus speciosus. Lineage (NCBI taxonomy): Eukaryota > Metazoa > Arthropoda > Arachnida > Araneae > Salticidae > Maratus > Maratus speciosus. Next base: position 398,508,080 of record OZ010800.1, on the reverse strand, counting down.
ATGATTTGTTGTTTGATGTGAAGTGCTCAGCTATAAGTACTCAAAATTTCAAGTCTCTAACATGTATAGTTTCTGAGAACGGGCTCTGTGGCGGACAGACAGACAGACAAAGGAGTGAGACGAATAGTGCTTCGTCAGATGAACGAGACCCTAAAAATGGGTACTTTTATGTTACACGTGCGCAAATATAGCCGATACCGTTTCTGAAATCGCAAATAAATCGCAAAAATTTCTGAAATCGCAGCACTTACATATTTACACATCATCATTTACTATGTCTATATGTAAAATGCAAATTCCTATTTCATTCCGATTGATTATAACTCAGTTTCAACTGAACAGAATTTTGTAGAACTTACACTTTTAGTTAGTAAATTTTGTTTATAAATGGTTTAAGGTGAAAACCACTGTTCTAATTACTTAGAAGGATGGTTTTAAATGACCCTAATGAGTTTTGTATTTATCCCAGTTCATAAAAATAGCTACGGAACATCTAAAATTAGGGGAACTCGATTCTGAAAGATTTCAAGTTTTACTGAATGGATTTTAATGTCAGTTGCACAGTTAGTTACATAATATTTCTGGGATATTTTCAATATTTATCATATCATTCTAAATTGTTTAATTACGGAGCTATGCGGGAAAACTTTTCAGTGGTATAGTAAAGAAAATGGAAGGATATATGCTACAGACAGCGGACACATACTAGAGAGTATATATGGTATAGTTATTGAAGTTGTGCAGAGTTTCTTCAACAATCCAGAAGTGATGCGGCGTATACCTACCCCTACATCCCTGAGAGTTCTATAATCAGGTTTATGTGGTTACGAAAGATATATTTAACTTTTAAATGCCTGGTGTTGCTTTTCAGCAACATACCCAATTTAGGCTATAACATACTATTAGAATAATATTGAAGCTATAATGCCTAATGTTACCAATAAAATACATTCTGAAAATATTATTAAATCGATTTTCAACATGTAGATGGCAACACTTGTGTTGTTTAAGAATAAAGATAAATTTATTTTTTCAATTGTTGCTACTTGTTCTTTTTGTTTTGTTTGGAAGCTTGCGAAATACCCTATTTTGACCTGCAGTGAGCAAGAAAAATTTATTTCTTATTATAGCTCCTAAAATTCTTGTGTGATTAAAATTATAGAATTTTATCAAGGGAAATTATTTTTTCAATTAAACACCAGTATTGCCGATTAGTAATAAACTGTTCTTTAGCCATAAACTATACTTAATACAAAATATGAATTTTTTATGTATTTTTCCCATGATTTATTTAAAAAATGAAAGCCGAAAAACATTATTACAATGGTTTTTGAAAAATCAGGTATTTAAGGCTTAAATATCTCAATATATATAAAATGCAAAGAGAAATTTCATTCCGGCCGCTTAAAACTTGAGTTCTGCTGAATAGATTTTGATGGGGTTTACATCGTTATTTAGATAATTTCTCAGAAATGATGTTACGATTAAACATAACGTTCAACGTTGCTTAGTTAAATAATTATGAGGGAAGTTCTTAATGAGATGAACCCCATTTCGAAAGATAGGCTTTTTTTTAAAGGTTCCGGTGAATGAATTTTTAAGGGATTTAAACTGTTAATTAGATCATTTTTTGGGAAGGTTTCGGTACATTTCCCAGTTTAAAAATTTCTGGTAAGTGGATTTCGATGGAACTTGATCGGTTAGTTAATTTTTCAGTGTATGTTTTAGTATAAAACACATATCATTTGCTTGGTGTTGCTTGGTCGTCAGGTTTCTTGATTGTAAATTGTTGGCTGAAAGTTCTAGAATCAGGCGAACCCAATTATTATGAAATACAGTAGATAGCCGAGTATGCGGACCGGTCGGGGCAGAGGCCGATCCGGTTAATGAAAAATCCGGATAATTAGACAACTTTAAAAAAACGGCTATGCAGTGTTTTTAGAGAAACTTTCCTTCACACTTTTTCGACGCTCTTAGGGCTGGCAATTGTAGTAGTGCACATTTTAGCATATTACAAATAGCTTGTTTCGAAATATGTTCTTTTATCTTAAAAAAAAAAAAAAAAAAAAAAAAAAAAAAAAAATCTACAAAATTGGTACAAAGCTATATATAGAAGTATCCATACAAATTATTACATGTATATATACGTACATGCACTGTACGAACGAAACGCGAGAAGAGAGAGGGGGGAGGGTCCCCTTTCCCGGGGACACCAAGGGATAAAAGAAGCAATTTTTTGACCCATTCAGAGAAACTAAAGAGGGATTTTCCCGGGAGACAAAAAATTTGCATGGGACTCTCGCACATTAGAAGTGAATCTTCTTAGGTTCTAGAAACAGTTGATTTTATGCATTGCTCTCTTTGATTTTGTTGGCGATTATATTATTTAAGGGTTAGGAAACGGTTATATAACAGTTAACTTTCGTGTCTAAAGAACTAACCTTACAGCGTCTAAAGAAGTTTCATTTGAAAAAGTTTGGAGGAGGTCAGAAAAAATGTATGGTCTTTGAACGATCCGATTAATTGAACAATCCGGTTAATCGGCCCCGGATAATCGACGTTCTACTGTATTAGCCTTTTTAATAAGTCCAATTAACGGATTCTGATGAGACTCGCATTGATAATTTTTCATGAACCCGTTTAAAATATTACATATTGTTCTATCGTTCTTTACCGAATCCTAAACTAAATGATCAAGTAAAAAAGTTGATCCTTAAGGGGACCGTGAAACTTTATTTGAGCAAAATTCGACCCAAAATTTGAAATTATTTTCGTACATATAGTCTTCAGTTTGTTCTCAGCCATTTTGTGAAAAACGTATGCAGATGCGGTTATTTTTCGCAAATTTACAAACGTTTAAATTTTGTACGCAAACATTTTTTCGGCCCTTTAGTATACCTTAAATATGTTTTTATCAAAACTGATTTTTCAACGTTTTTAGATTTTTGAAAAGCTCCATGCGTCTTAATTTTTAAGCAAAATTCATGAAATTGATAAGGAAGAGTCCTGATATTACTTACAAAGAAACTGTGTATGCATTTTAAAATTCGACTTCGTTAAGGTAATCAAATTTGAGTTTTAACTCATTAAAAAGCAAAATTTGGATGAAAATCGAAATGGAATTCAAAAATAATCTCTAAAAAATTAATTATTCAAGGGATTATAAAATCGATATACAGATTTGTTTACAATAGACTATAAAATCGATATACAGATTTGTTTACAATAGACTTTTAAGTGGTTAAAATGCAAAATTGGGGAAATATCTCAAAAATTAAGACTCATTGACCATTTTAAAATTTACATTTTTTTTTATTTAAATTATAACGGATTGAAAATTTATTTTAAGGTGTTCTATATACTTATGGCTAAATGTATATTTCCACAAAATTTCATGTGTCTATGATGAAAATTAAAATAAAAATTTTTAACGTCCACCGTCTCCTTAACAGCCTAAATTTTGTATGACTCAATAAAAGATATAATAGCGTAATGACACTCATATTGTTTTCAGCAATTCGGTTCAACATTCTAGGTAAATGTCCATATTGCTTTAAAACGCAGGATGAAATTCACAGATATATTTCGTTTGATTCAAGGTTTCTATAGAAAAAAAAACGACCAGTGTAGCGGGCGAAGGCTGCTAGTATATATGTATATAAAATGAGAATCCCAGTGGCTGTAAAAAAATTTAGATTTTATAATGTAACATCAGTAACATTAACACATTGTAACCCCATAATCATAATTTTTATTCAAAAGAGAAACATTGAATAAGATGTAATCCTGATCAGTTGCGTGAAAATTTACTTATTTATAACAAGGATATATTTTTTCTTTCAAAAGGAAGAATAAATAAAAAAATTTACTCTCTTAAAATAAACAAAATTATAAAATTTTAAAGAATTTGGCTTCAATTTTAAATCTACATGCAGTTTAAATGTAGCTGAAATATTAGAAGTTAAAACATAATTATTATACACATGTTGATTGGTGTGAGTGGATATCGGTAGAGATAAGGCTATTTTTTTTGTTTATTTACTTCTTATGTACATATCCGCTTATCATTAAGATCACATAGGGCTGCTAGTCACTCAGCTTCAGAATTCCCCTCACTAATGCTAAGCCTATGGGCGTAAAATGCAACCGTATATTTAAAATATCTCCTCAGGAATTTGGTGTTTTTAATTGCTTTTTTCTTTGTTTTCTTCTTAAAATATGTTTATATTTTTCTTAGTTCCCAAGATATTTCTAAAAAATATGCTTAATTTAATATTTTATGTGTTAAAAGATTTTAATACTTCATATAAACTTAAGCATATATTTTAGAAATATTTTGAGAACTAAGAAAAACGAGACATTCTTTAAGAAGAGAAACCAGAAAAAAGAAGTTAAAAATATTAATTTCCCAAGGAGATATTATAAATATACGAATGCATCAAATATCCTTAATCTTAGCATTAGCGAGGGGAATCGCCTAACATAAAATACTAATCCAAAAACAATAACTGCAAAATATGTACTGAATATAGAGGGTGTTTTAAAAATAACTGAACGTATTTAAAGTTTAATAAGAAGTAAAAAGTGTAAGCTACTGAAGTTATTCAGGCACGAGATTAATGTGATAAATCCTGAATTTCTCTATTCCATTTCGTTTTTTCTTTCATAATTACCATTAGCTGATGCATTGTTGTTTCAAACTACCAAAACGCTCAACTTAACGTTAGAAAATGGATCAAAGCTCATTGAGGTTTTAACCTTCATTCTATTTGACTATTAAAATTAAAAAAAATGATTTACATTTTGAAACTGCAACATTGATTTGACGGTATTACATTTTCAGACAGTGCAGCATCTGTCGGCGTTATTTTAAACTAAAATAAGCAATAGCTGTCAGAAATTCAAATAGCTGTTGTTCAATTTTAAATACCGCCATGTTAGAGCACCTTGTATCTTTATTAAAGCAGAATAGATAGAGTGCTTCAAAAGCGGAAAAACTATAGTAGTAGGAAATATAGATTTTTTGCTCATTCATAGAGAATTTCCCAATTTGTAAACTTCCTCACATACCGAACAAAATTTCATCGATATTCGCTTAACTGCAGTGCTAAAAAAGTTAAGGAAGCATAAAATTCTAACGATATCATGTAAAAAAAATCAACTGATTACTGTATAAAGAAATAAAAATTATCTGAGGTGTGAAAGAAAGCTGAAGAAGAAATAAATCTTCATACGCAAATAAAAGTTTATGACGGTGGATATCAGAAAAGGCATAAATTGTGACTTTTCATTAGCTTCTTTTTTCACTATACCGATAATAAAACGCAATTGTTAAAAGATTTTTTTTTTTCAAAACAGTTATTTCAAAATGTCTCAGCAGTGTAATTTGTCAGTTAACAGCTTGTCGAAAGAGAACTGCAATGCTGCTTATGTAAAAATAGAGGTTATTTTGGCAGGCGAAGGGTGTCAAGCCAAACAGTCTGAAGTAAGCTTCATCAGGGTGGTATGCATCCACTAGGCCAACGATATTTATTTCTTTCACCTCAACATATTTTGCTGTCCTAAGACGTTGGGCTGCTGAACATCGAGATTGGATGCAACGTGATTGAAGTCAAGTACTTTTCACTGAATAGTCCCGTATCATTGTGTAGCCTGACACTCGCAACGTTCTGGTATGCGGGTTAAAGAGGCTCTCGAAATAGTCCCACGGGAAAGATCGCACTACAGACGAAGTTGATTGTTTGTATATAGTGGAATCAGCATAGATGAACGTACGACTTTTATAATAATACCGCGTAATATTCGAAACGGAATTTTGACAGACCAAAGATATGTAGGCGATATTTTCTGGTCTTATGTTGCACCTTACGTTACAACCATTGAGTATTTCTTTTCTATCACTCATTATAATGCCAGACCTCAAACAGCTTGATTTTTGGGCTGAGAACTTGCCTGAAACGAAGCATCACAGTGTGTGTAGCGGACCACATATTCCTCTGAATTAAATGCGATAGGGCATGTCTTTGATGCACTCGAAAGACGCATAGTATTGAGACCCATGCCTCTGTTGACAGTTTTGAACTCTGAAATTGCACCTCTTGGAGAGTGGAACAGAATTCTCGTATTTGTTTTGTCGACAACCTCATTGCATCCATAAAACACGTGTGCTACATCATTTATTTGATGTTTTTGGGTATCATATGCCATATTAAAATTCTTTCGCGGTCTTCAAGCAACACATCTTTGTTATTTGCGAGTTCTCAAAGTGGTACCATGTACCGTCTCTTCATGTTCTTGATATCGTTTCAAATGATTAAATTCCCATAAATGATGTTTTAATATCTTGTTTTCTGTATTATGCTTTAATATATGTTTACTTCCTATTTTATGGGCATGCATCGCTACCCCGCATTTGTTTTCTGCGCATTTTTGTTTTCTTATTTAATATTGTTGAGTATCGTAATTAGAAATAATATGTTCTTACAATACGCAGAGTTCGTTATGTCTCAAATTCTGCAAAATATATTAATTTATTTTTTTCATTGAAATATTTTTATTGTTAACATTTTGCTAAAACATAAATTAAACAACATCATTTAAAATGAAAGAAATTAACGTTTTCATAATTTTTTTTATCTTAACATCATTCCACTTTTGATATCTTTATGAATTGCGCATATTCCAGAAATCGGTTTAATAAATGTCTGCGTTTTTTATTGAACCATTTAGACAGGTTTACATTTTGGATTAAATGAATGTAAGACTCAACAAAATACTTCTAAACTTCTAAAAAAATTTCCGAACATCTATTTTTTACCCGACTGTCAAGAATGGTTATGTCTTTCACGCGTATCTGGGTATGCGGATTTTTTATACCATCGAAACATCATTACGGCTGGATGGATTTTAATGAATGAGGTCTCTATCGATTCATCTTAATAGTCCGATTGTTATAGGCTAGGATTTGTTTGTATAAATTCAAAATGGCGGACGTAAATACAAAATGGTGGTAGAGACGGAAAAAAAATTTGACGCACCATATTGAGTGGAATATCATTAGATAGGTCTTTCAAAATGAAGACGATGTTTCATTGACCTTTTTTACAGTCAAAAGTTCCGTTTAAATATTACATAACATGGAAGTTGTGTAGGTAGGATCTCTAGCTTTACTGCAATTCTAACCTTCATAGACATATATAGGCCTCATCAAAACAGTGTTTATAGATAGGAACTAACAATTAAACACAACTTAAAAGTCATCAATACAAGTAAATAAATAAAAACAAATAGGTAAGTAATATAAAATATAGTTTCTCACTGATGGGAAACAGTTAATTAGTTCGCTTTTTACGCTGTCGAGATTTTTAATTTTTAAAATTAAATTTTTACTTCTTTCATTTTATAGTACTAACTGATAAAGGTTTCTTGATATGTCTTTTTAAAAATATATCTACTTTTCTACAACGTTAATGAGGAACAGTTTATATGTTTTTTAATGTTGATTTGATTTGAGAATACATTGTAAAAAAAAAAAAAAAAAAAAAAAAAAAAAAATACAGCACAAAGTACTGTTTATCTCGCGATCAAACTCGATCACAGTTGAATGTGCGGTAGTTTTCTACGTTTCTTGACTATATAAACATGAAAAATAACAGTAGTTGCGTAAAAATAACAGCACAAACTGCTGCGTCCGAATTGCCAGCACATTGTGCTAGCAAATCCACGGTGTTTTTTTTTCACAGTGTATACATAGTTACCCTGTATTTATGTGTTATTTAATACTTAATAAAAATGTCACTGTATTGTGCCACTGATAAATTTAAACGTTATTTATTTTTCAATTTTTTTTAAAAATTATTTTTCAACTGAATTACTTTTTAGTTATCCAATACTCTTTATTTATTATAAAGTTATATAAATTATCATCAAAAGTTTGAAATAGTGAAAGTGCAATTAAAATTTAAAATGACACGTATGCATTCTTACAATATTTATTATAATGCAGTTTTATTCTACATAGGAGTCATTTTAGTCATTCTTTAAACCTCTTCTTGTGATTCGAGAAAAAATGACTAATCTCTTTTCAATATTGTTTAAATTGGAATCTTTTGTTAAACGCGCCAGTTTTATCTCTTTCATTGATATCTTACTTTTCGTACTATATTTTTATTTTTTATCGCTTTATACTTTTTTGAATGACCTCTTTGAATACGTTACTTTAAAGATAAGAACAATTTATTGTGAGTATTTTATCTATACACCATCTCATTATTGCTATATTCTTGAAATGGCTCTTTAATAACTTTTTTAATCTATATGTAGAAAGTTTAATTTTATTTTATAATGACGTTTCTTCTGGGGATTTTTTTGGTAAGTTTTAATGTCTGAATTTATTATTATGGTTTTTTATATGAACCTTTAATTATAAATCCTATTTTTTGTAATAATATATATATATTTTGTTTCGGCTGAAATATTCTAAAATTGGAAAAATAATATTTCGTGTTTGTAAACTGATTTTAATAACACTGGTCTATATAGGCTTTCAAATATTAGAGACATAGTGTAAGCCACCTCATAAGTAAGCCACCTCATATACGTAAATTTTAATTATATGTTAAGCTAAAAAACGTAAATATGGCAATTATTTTGCATATTTTGTTTGTCCTCATTAATTTATTCTTTTTGTATTTACAAATTTTCACGTTCTTGCTTTATAACTAAAATTATCAAATTAAAGAAAAATATCTGTATTTCATTATTAAGTTAGTGACCTATTTAATTTCTGGCAAAAACGAAATTCAATTAATTCAACGAAAAGGATTATTTTAAACAATCCAAGCATGTACATCATTTAATGCGGGCTTCGATTATTGCAGACTTCCATTAGCCCGCACTAACGTGAGTTCTCGCTTTTGTAAAAAATAAAATAAAGTTGGAAATAGTATAAAATTTATAAATTAAAATAATTACAACGAACTTATTTTATGAATATTTTTTACTTACTTGGTAATGTCTATTTTTATCAATATATGGGGCATTCTCACAATCTTTTGACTTTCATGTCCCTGAATAATAATTTTTATTTTAATACACGTCTTTGTGTTTTTTTTTATTTCATATACTGGTGAACATTTCATTGCATGATTTCACAACAATATTAACGATATAAATAAGTTTTGGGCGATGTCGGGGGTCCAAATACCTGCAAAACTCCTATACCGTCCCGTGTCCCTGATGCTGATTTTAAAGTTTGGAGCTGTCTGGACAAAATTGTTTCAATAATAATATTTCGATGTAATTTTTTTCTGAAACTGGAACTAATGTTTTATATAAATATGTAGCTAAAAATTAACCTGCCCACATTTTTAGGGTTGTTATTATTTTTAAAACTCTGTCCCTGGGTTTTAGATTCCTTACCATCCCTCTTCTAAAATTATACAGAAAATCATTTCAGATGCAGCCACAGAATTTTTTTCAAGTTTTTTTCTCATGCAGAAGTGTGCTAGAGAAAGAATGTCTAAAATTCTTTGGAAGGAAATTTACTGTAGAATTTAAATCAGCATTTAAATATCAATATCAAGCATCGTGGCTTTATTGGTAGTCTCAGCGTCCCCGAGGTTTATTCCTGCACTTTTCGAGGTAAATAAAAAAAAGAAAAAAAAATAATCCATTGTTAACAACTGTTTCTAAAATTCAATGAACATTGTGGCTATCACTTAGTCTTAACATGATTTTCCTAAAAATAGGTGGTAATTTTCCTTACCGTTCCATTCTTACCATCCCCTTTTTTTAACTTATCGTCCCTTCTTTAACACCCCTTTAAGATAATGTTATGCAAAAATTCTGTATTAAAAGTACTACATTGTTATTATTTCTTATTTGAATGTCCTGTGGGTACTATGCAAATTAATTACAAGTAAAATTTTAGAAGTAAATAAAAAATTATAGGGGTAAAATGGTAAGGGAAATTAAACTCGCAAGTTTAACTTAAACCTCAGTTAAATAAAAAAAAATTTCGCTGCTGACCATTTTTTCTTTATTTTGAATCATTAAGGCTTTCGTCTATCAGATTAAAATGTTATTTTAGCAAGTTTAATTTTGTCAGATTTTTTTCCCCAAAAGTCAAATGATTGTGAGAATGCCCCATATATATTGAAAAATAAATATGTACCAGAATTTTATAATGTGTTTGCATACACAATTTTTCTTCTTCAATCTATATTAATGAAAGTTAAAGTTAGTGATTACGTTAGTGACCTATTCAATTTCTGTCAAAAACTGAATTCAATTAATTCAACGAAAGGTATTATTTTAAACAATTCAAGCAAATATATCATTTAATAACGGCTGCGATTATTGCGGATTTTCATTGGTCCACACTAACGTGATTTCACACATTTAAATTAAAAAAAAAGTTGGAAGTGTAACATAAAATTTACAAATTAAAATAATTACAATGTATTTATTTTATATGTATTTTTATTTACCTGGTAATTTCTATTTGTATCAATATATATAATGAAAATTAAATATGTTCCAGAATATTATAATGCGTTTTGCTTGCACAATTTTTCTTCTTCAATCTAATATTAATGAAAGATAAATAAAAACAGGTGTTGCGAAAAATAATCTGATATTTTGTATAGGTATGCAGTTTTAATTCTAATAAAACTATAATAAATCTAAAACATTCTAAACTTAACATTTTTGAAATCCGCATCAACTTTTTGCAGTGGAAGAAATTCTGAAACTATTCCTTTAAGCTAGTCTTGTAGATAAACCTTTATAGAATGAAATAACTTTGCCGAAAGTTTAGTTTTGCGATTTTTGTTTCCTTTTTGCAAATTTGATAACATTTGAATTTCTGCTTGTTCGGGATTTTTATTTATTACATTCTTTTTCTTATTTGGTTTATTTTTGGTGCCAGTTGTTACGTTAGAACAAATTTCTCATTTTATATGCTGGGTTCATGGACTTATCTTTTCTAGTTTGTCGAGTTTTCTTTTTGTCTATTAAGTTTTAAAGAAATAAGGACAGAAATGAAATATTTACAAATTTTACATCTTCTTTATTTGTAAGTGAATTTTTTTTCTATTCAGTTAAATGAACTCAAGATTTTACATAATTTTAGATAACTTGCTTTATGGCTATTACTATATCTAAATGTATTGAAGTTTAAATGTATGTACTATTTTAAAACAATTTTCTTGATAGAAGATTTATTTAACATACTGAATAAAAATATACCATAAGGTTAACGTTTGGAAAAAGTGGTAGCAAATACATAAACAAGTTATGACGCTGCAATGCCTAAATTACGAAATTCCGTTCTCATATGGGTTATGATTTTCGTTATCTATTAGAATTTATTTTATGTTAAATCAAAATTAACATCGGCTGGAAGCACCAGTAGATGTTGGACTGAAATTGTTTATGAATTAATCGTACTTCTTTTACTGTTAATCGTATTTTTTAATGCTTGTTTTGTAGTATTTGTTACGTATAATATACGTTTAACTGCTACAAAATATATACGGCGTCAATATATTTCATGTAAGAAAAAGGTAAAATAGGGTGACACTACCAGTATTTGATGGACTAAAATTGTTTATCAATTAATCGTACTTCTTTTACTGCTAATCGTATCTTTTAATTCTTCTTTTGTAGTATGTGTTACGTTTAATATACGTTTAACTGCTACAAAATATATACGGTGTCAATATATTTCATGTTAAAAAAAAGGTAAATTAAGGTGACACTACCAGCATTTGATGGACTAGAATTGTTTATCAATTAATCGTACATATTTTACTGGTACTCTTAATAATATCGTACATCTTTTTCTGCTCGTTTTGTGGTATGAATTAAATTTAAAAATGTGTTAAAATACTACAAAATATATACAGTGTCAATGTACTTAATGTTAAAAAATGTGAAATAGGGCGACAACACCAGTAGTTAATGAAAAAAAAAATTGTATAGCAATTAATAGTACATCTTTTACAGCGCGTTCTTAAACGTATCATACGTGTTTTTGTGCTCATTTTGTGCATGTTATATTTCATCTACATTTTTTAGCACCTTTTTAGTAAAATAAGATTTAATTTTAAATAATTTATACAATATCAAGGCGAACATGAGGTCCCAGAAATTATAATTAAACTATATTTTTATTTTTACGGGTAATGTATATTTAATTACTACAAAATGATTTACAATATACTAGCTTTCGGTAATTATTATTCGAGAAAAAGGAAATTTTTATTCTTTGTATTATTCAATGTAATAAAAAGAAAAATGCCCTGTTAAATTTATGGCATTGAAATATCATGCTATTCACACTAATTGTATATTATACTCTTATTCCAAATAATAATGCCCTCGAAAAATAAATTAAGGGGGATTACCCCCATTTCATATCTTTATACTTAACCAATGAGCTTCCTAATCTCATCAGGGAAGCGCCATATTAGAATAAACAGGTATACTGAATTTGAAGCAAATCGGATAGAAAACCCATTTACCTAAATTAAGGGGTTTTACCCCCCCCCCCCCCCCCCATCTTTCACATCTTTATACTTAAAAAAATTAACCTCCAAATCTAATCAGGGAAGCGCCTTATCAGAATTAACCGGTATACAAAATTTGAAGTAAATCTGACCAAATCGATTAGAAAAACCTATTTATCTAAATTAAGGAGGTATTAATCCCCCGTTTTCCCCTTTATACTTAAATAATGAACCTGCAAATCTAATCTGGTAAGACCCTTATCAGAATTAACCGGTATACCAAATTTGAAGCAAATCTGATAATTCTGCATGAAAAACCTTTTTATCTAAGTTAAGGGGGGTTAGCTCCCGTACCCCACCCTTTATATTTAACCAATTAACTCCCGAAACTAATCAGGGAAGCGCCTTATCAGAATGAACCTAGAAAAAAAATTGAAGCAAATCAAATATTTCTATCAAGAGTGATCGCGTTACGTACATACATACGAAGATACAGACGTACGTACATACAGAACCTGAGGGCACATTAGCTCTTAGGCTTTGACAGCCCGTGAGCTAAAAAAATACAAATATACCTTAATCTAAGAAACTATAATTTAACTACGAACGGAAACTATTAATAACCACATCCGGGTTACCCATGATTCCTAAAAGATTTATTTATTTTTAGGAATCTCAGAAACCAACATATTTTCAAAATTTAAAAATGCATTTATAAGTTCAAAGTTTCCTTTACTGCCACTGATTTCCGGAGACGTTTCCGAGTAGCTTTTATAGTGTATTAATAACATTTTTCAAACAGTTTTATCGTTTTTTAGGATGCTATCAATTCGGAATTAATCATTATCAACTGCGTAATAGAATTTATTCGGGCAGAAGTATGAAAATAATATTAATTTTAATGTTAATGGTGTTAACTTATCTTAAACATGTTTGTTGAACTTGAAAATGTTTACTTGAGATTTGGTAGCTTCCAAAAAACAGATGTTCCTCGTCGAGAAAACTTATTAACGCACTACAACAAATTACTCGGAAATGTTTTCGGAAGTCAATAGCAGAAAAAGGATTTTTTTTTTTCAGAAATTTCCATGAAATCTCGAAGTAAATATTGGTTTCTGAGGTTTCTAAAGTTAAAGAATGTTTTTTTAGGAATCGCGGGAAATTCAGAAAAATTTATCATATATTATTATTCATTTTTGTATTATATTTTCTTATCTCTCTATTCTAAAGAAATTAACTAACTCTGTCACCGCTGCCATAAATGTATTTTTGTAATCGGAGGTTTTTCTTCGCTATTATTAAGAAAACTAACGCATACAAATATATGAAAATGTGTAGTGTTATTGTGAAAAGTTTGATAAATACACCGAAGCAGACAGTTTTAAAAGCAAATATTTTTTTTAAGAGCTATTAACTGTTAAAGTTAGTCACAATCGTTCCATTAAAAAAGCTTCATAGGAGAAAACATTATACATAGGAATTTAATCATTTTTTCTAAGGATATACAGTAAAAACATGTGGTGTGCAGACTGCATTTTTTTACTAACTTTTTATGCCTTTTTCAGTTATTAAATGAAATTTTCATCATTTGATTATATATAGAGGAAAAGGTCCAAATACCGGTTAGGGTCCAAATGCCGGCTACTAGATGTTCTGAGAGCTGAGTGCAGCGCAGCCTAGCGGTGATAAGCAGAGTTTGTAACTTTAATTAAGAGAAGAAAGTTACGAAAAGTACGTCGCTGAAATCTGTGTCATTTAAAAATAGTAAATGCAAAAGTGTCGAATCTATGTAATATGGTACATCAAAAGTTTTCAGATGTGTGTTTCTCATTTTTTAAAAATATACTGATCGTATATTGGCTTGAATTGTTGATTAAGTTATTTTCCAGGCATATTTAGCTCTCAATTTCCACACGCACATTATTGGTATTTTATTATATGAATAAGTAATACCGGTTTTAACTTAAACGTAGCAACAGTCCGAATACCGGCTACCCAGAGTGGTCTAAATACCAGCTTGCCGGCATTTGGACCTCGCTCGGTTGCTCTGCTTGAAGGGGAAGAAAATAAAAAATTTAAATAGTTTCATAATTAATAAATTAATTTAAATGGTTCAGAAATAGTTCCAGTCCCATTTCGCAACATGAAAAAAGCAACCATGGTCGTAATTCTTCAGGGCCGACACTGGTTACCGGATCACTTTCCAAAAAAGCGCTGTTGGACACTACAAAATTGCCTGTAATAAATGTGAAGAGAAAAGAAAAAAAATGACGGAGTGAACCAGGCGCTCCCGCTGCGCATCCTGAATTTTCCTCGGGGATGCATTTTTCCCGTCCAATTAACCCTCCTTGATTATTCCCACCAGTTATTTTTTATTGTAAATTTTGCCTTATTTAATCGGAGCATTTTCCCGGTTAAATTAGACAATTTTTTTGTTTTGAAAAACCGGTGACAAAAGAATAAAAATTCTTAAAAGACGCTCGTCGCGAAGTGGTTGAATACGCAATTTTTGCAGCTATTTTGATAAAACAATTGCGCAGCGAGAGGGTTAAAAAAGTAAAAAAGGAAAATATCGAACAGAGGAAGATGATAAATTTTTGTCTTATACATGGAAAAGAATGGGAGAGGGGATTCTGGGTTCAATGTTAACCCTCTCGCTGCGTAATTGTTTTACCAAAATTGCTTCAAAAATTGCGTATTTAGCTCCTTCGAGACGAGCGTCTTTTAAGAATTTTTATTCTTTTGCCACCGGTTTTCAAAACAAAAATTTTCATCTGATTTAATCGGGAAAATGCTCCGATTAGATAAGGCAAAATTTACGATAAAAAATAATTGGTGGTAATGATCAAGGAGCGTTAATTAGACGGAAAATGCATCCCCGATGAAATCTCGGTTTGCGCAAATTTTGCTACTTTTACGTTGCCCGAGATACTCTCGGGTTGCGCAGCGAGAGGGTTAAGAATGCGATATGTGGGCTGATAGGGACTATATCTACGCAAAGATTGAAATTATATTTTTGATTTTTTTCAGATGAAATAATTCTCATTTCAATCAGCAAGCTCTTTTTTTTTTGTTTTACACGTTAAAAAACAAAATTAGAAACATAATGAGAAGAAGACTGTGAGAGATAGTCGTAAAGGATTTTAGAAATTTGGCAAAAGTACTTATTTATTAAAAATTGCCTATTTTTCCTGTGCGTATGAAATGTTATTAAGAGTCATTGCACGAGCATATCAGGCAGGGGTTTTCCATCACCATCTCAGAATTTCTTTATTTTTATTTCTTGTGTTGCCTTGCTCAAGGAAATAACAAATCTCAAACATTTTTGTTATATCTCTTTTAGTTTTGGAGTTAGGGGGTGTCAAAGTTCCCAAGACGAGGGGCGTAGGAAAATTTTGTGTCATTTTTACCACTTTATTCTCTCAACTGTGACTGGCTGTGATGTGCTTCAGAGATTTTTTGTTTTATAACTGATACTATCCCTTGAACATTAACATCTCAAATTGAAAATTCATTTGAAGATGGTCAGAGTCCCCAAATAGGGCACTCTCAAATACCCCTAATTTCGTAAAAAATCAGTTTTTAAGAATGCTTTAAATCTTGGCTCTGATGTGATACAGAGAACATTTTTGCACAATGTAGTTAGACATTGTCATACAAAGTGAATTTAACGTTAATATTTTTTGAAGGTCCCCAGAGCCATTCGGTATGGGGGCCCAAACACGGACCTGAACGCTAAGTTATGTAATTTCAAAGCATTGGTGTAGCTGGCTCTGACCTCCTACATGAAAACTTTTTGCATGGAGTTGTACCATCAACATAGTAGTTTCACATTATGAAAAAAAATATTTTGAAGGTACCGCCATTTTCAAGAAAAATCCATTTAAGTACACAGGTTTTGGTGCGGTAATTATGAGTTAGAAGCTCTTTTTTAAAAATATATATATATAACTATCAAGTATTAGCTTAGTATTAAAAAAGTACTTTTAAATGCTATTTGTTTGAAAATTACAATTTATGTTTGAGATATTATTTTTTTTGTAGTTTTAATGCCATTTCTGTAATGCTGGCAACTGATAATATAAGCTCAATATCAGCAACTACGTACTGTTTTTCACCAGTCTGTGAAGAAAATTACATTTTTAAAAAAGCTGAAAACAATGTAAAATATAAAAATGTTAAAACATTTTTTTTAAATATCAGAACATACTAAAATATAGATTACCTCTATATGTTGGCAATGAGCATAAAAATCATCTCTTAGGGCTGAAAAAGCACATTCTTCACCATCTTCCTCCTCAGATTTCTCATCTTTATTTTTGTTAAGCTTTACAGCGACTAAAGCATGCCACTATTCTTTCTTGAGTCAAGCATTCATCTGGACCAAAAAATTTCCTATTCTGTATATCCTTTGTTCCCATCAGCTTGTGTACAGAATCTGCTGTTAACGTGCTCCCAGTCTTCTCACTAATGTCATAGCATTCTTGAAGGAAGGTATTTTTGTTTTTCAGTAAGTCGAATTGGTTTTTTCCTCTTTTTAATGGCCCATCTTTTGCTATAAGTGTTTGTTTTGGAAAAAATGTGCTGCAGATTGGTTTGTTCTTGCCTTAAAATTTCACCTAGTTTTGGAGCAACAAATGTTGTTTTCAAGCGTTTTACATAAGCATGCTTTATTTTATCAAGTCCTGTAATTGGAGTAATTAGTGTATGGGTTCCACTAACAAGATGTCATTGCAAATCTTGTTCATCATCAAAGACACATGTACAGCTATCTTCAGGACAGAGAAGTTGGACTCGTACTGCTTTTTTCTTTTTAGCTTTAGTAGTAATGGGAGCAGTGCCTTCTTCGAAATCAGATATTATCACGAGACCAGATCGAAAAGACGGATATTTGTATTGTACTTCATGCTCTTTTCCTATTTCATATTACCTCTAAACAGTCATATGGTTTTTATGATATTCAACGCTGTGGATGTTGTTAATCGTTGGTATAGATATACCAGCTAATATCAAATATTATATGCATTCTTTAAGCTTTTTAATTGGAATTAAGTAAATGCAGACAAAATAAGTCACACAAATGTTCTTTAAAATACATTTTTATAGCAGACGATAATCTTGGCATAGCATGTATTTTAATCATTTTTTTTTTTAAGCTATGAGAAAAAGATATAGTAATCTACTATTTTCCCTTTACTTTCTACAGAAATGGAGTGCATCAGTTGCCAGCATTACAGAAATGGCATTCAAAACTACAAAAAAATTAATATATCAAAAATAAATTGATGTAATTTTCAAGCAAATTGCATTTAAAAGTACAATTTTCTTTACAGACTGGTGAAACACAGTATGTAGTTGCTCATATTTAACTTATATTATCAGTTGCCAGCATTATAGAAATGGCATTAAAACTACAAAAAATATTAATATCTCAAATATAAATTGTAATTTTCAAAAAAAATAGCATTTAAAAGTACTTTTTTAATACTAAGCTAATACTTGATAGTTATATATATATATATTTTTTAAAGAGCTTCTAACTCATAATTACCGCACCAAAACCTGTGTACTTCAATGGATTTTTCTTGAAAATGGCGGTACCTTCAAAATATTTTTTTTTTCATAATGTGAAACTAGTATGTTGATTCTACAACTCCATGAAAAAAGTTTTCATGTAGGAGGTCAGAGCCAGCTACACCATTGCTTTGAAATTACATAACATAGCGTTCAGGTCCGTGTTTGGGCCCCCATACTGAATGGCTCTGGGGACCTTCAAAAAATATTAACGTTAAATTCACTTTGTATGACAATGTCTAACTACATTGTGCAAAAATTTTCTCTGTATCACATCAGAGCCAAGATTTAAAGCATTCTTAAAAACTGATTTTTTACGAAATTAAGGATATTTGAGAGTGCCCTATTTGGGGACTCTGACCATCTTCAAATGAATTTTCAATTTGAGATGTTAATGTTCAAGGTATAGTATCAGTTAGAAAACAAAAAATCTCTGAAGCACATCACAGCCAGTCACAGTTGAAAGAATAATGTGGCAAAAATGACACAAAATTTTCCTACGCCCCTCGTCTAGGGAACTTTGACACCCCCTAACTCCAAAACTAAAAGCTATATAACAAAAATGTTTGAGATTTGTTCTTTCCTTGGGCAAGGCAACACAAGAAATAAAAATAAAGAAATTCTGAGATGGTGATGGAAACTTTTTTCTTTTTTTGCCTGATTCGCTCATGCAATGCCTCTTAATCAATACAATTTCTCAAAATAATAGTCTTATTGCTTAATAATGGTCATTAGCTCTATTTGTGTGATCTTTTGGAAAAACGTAGGTAGCCGGTATTTAGACCCCATTTTAAAATTTCAAAATTTGAAGATTTTCTGAACTTTGTTTTTTATAAACAGTAAACGCCTTTTAAACTGATTTTGTTTCTCTAAACAGGTGCAAAACATGTCAAGGTACCCTGCTGTCACTTTTTATTTTATTAATTTTGAAAATTTTATGATCTAGATTGAAAACAAAAGTGGTAGCCGGTATTTGGACCTTTTCCTCTATTTTTTTTTATATATTTTTAAAAAAAATATTATATTATCTTACTGTAAATTGTGAAAACAGCTCAAAGAGTAATATTTCGTTTCAATTAAAAATTTATTTATACGTGACTATTAAAAATGGATTTTTTTTTTTTTTTTTAGATTTAAATGATTACGTGTTAAGAGCATCAAAATATTGAAAATTGCGTCATAAAAATAGTATTTTCACGTGAATATTAAAAAAGGAAGATAACTTTAAAATATCAAATTCATTAATATTCGTTAAAAACAATAAATGGGGGGAAATTACATCATATTTAAAATGGTCAAATAACAATATTACCGAACAGTTTAAGTTAAAAAATATATTTACGCGATACATTTATTTCGTATTTCTAGATGATCCTTTTCACTATTGTTGCCAATTCTAAGACAGCGCAACTAATAATATTTCTTTTCTAACAACATAAGTATTTTCACGTGAAAATTACGTCAGATTTAAAACGATACATTTAAAATATCTTAATTAAAACCATTTTCACATAGCGTTGCTAAAAAATACCAGGAGGGAAAGAATCTGTTTACTTAGTTTATTTTATATTAGTTTTTTTTTTAATGTTTAACTACTAATCTTATTTAGTCAAACACGAAAACAGCCATTGTATGTCTTAACAGCAGGCTGATTCGAACTTAAAATCCCAAAATCAAACGGAAATGAATAGATCCGTATACTCGGAGATCGCCACTGGTTTTTAAATTGTAATTCAATCATACGTAATCTTTTTACAGTCGATGAAATTTAATTGATGAAATGTAATTTTGGAATCTGTAGTGTCTGAAGAGTTGGCGAGCGTAGCTTGTAGGGACCAGAGCTTCCTAGCATTACGAAACATTTGTCTTTTTTAGGTGCGTTCGTAATTATATAAATACGTAGCACCTATAATCGTCGTTCAGTCCGTCCGTCTGTCTGTCTGTCTGTCCGCATGTAACAGAGCAAAAACTACCCAACCGAATGGTCTGAAATTTTAAACATATGATTGTTGCAAAAATTTGTCGAGCCATTTCAAATTTTATAAAAATCGGATGTATAGTTTAATTACAGGGACAGTCAAAAGTTTTTCTTTACATTACGGCCAAATGGGAAAAATTATTGCAAGTGCATTTTAATGATGTTATAGCCTTCCGAATGGTCTGAAACTTTAAATATATTACTGTTGAAAAATTTTGTCGAGCCATTTCAAATTTTATGAAAATCGGATGTATAGTTTAATTACAGGGACAGTCAAAAGTGTCCCGTTACATTACGGGGAATGGGAAAAATATTATTGGAAGTGCATTTTAATGATGTTACAGACTATGCACCTTATGAAGTGCAAAAAATTATACATTCAGTACACTATGGGGTGCAAAAAATAATTATAAAACTAGTTATAGTACGAACGCACCTCATTTGCCACGTTTGACGAGCAATTTCCAACTTGTTTTTTTTTTTTTTTTTTTTTTTTTTTTTTTTTTTTTTTATTGCAGAAACATTAGATAAATATACGGCATCTGAAACTGTGCTATACACAGTGTTTTATAGAATATTAAAGAAATTCAATGATTGAACATAATTTTACTGTAAGCGGTTTCATGCATTCTCGGTGACGAATAATTAACATATATTGGAATTTCTTTTTAGGAAGTGAGTAAATATAATTCAAAACCTAACATATCCTTGTTTTTTTATAACTTTAAGCATTTAAAAATATTTTTTGGTGTTAAATGTGGTTACATATTACGTCGGAAACGTACAGACGCGTTGGCATATAAACGAAGTATATGGGGTCGATGAACTGAATCATACGTACGTGTAGAAACAATATTTTTTTAAATCTCAGTTTCTAATTGTAAATTAAGTTTGTAACTAATAGCCATTGGCTTAAATTTTTGAATTTTTTAAAAATAAGAAAATTACGCTATTTTGAAAAAAAAAATTACTTTTTTCGTTTAAAATTTTGATCATTAAACTTATTGGAAAAATATAAAAAATTAAAATCTTTAAAAAAAAATTAAAAAAGTGACTCGATGGCCTTTAGAAAATTTAATTTTTTGTATATGAGCGCAAATTTTACCCGGAAATTAAAAAAAAAAATTTCAAGCTATTATGCTGCCCATGTTGAAAAATGTAGTTTCCAGAAAATCATGTTAAAATTTTAGGTATCAACTTCTTTTGATCACGCTCACATTTTTGATCATATCTTTCTTAGTAATTGCGATATCCCTCTAAAACATTTTAACCGTAATTATACACACTATATGAATTTAATTTCCATTCAAAAATTAAAAATAGATCTTTTTTTTAAAGTTTAGATCGTGTGATACCTCTTAAGCAGAACAAACGGTGTCAGAGTACCAAAAATATGATAATTTATTTATGAACTAGCTGGATATGACATTCCCAAAACTTTCTTCTCCCTCATACATATTAATATTTCAAAAGTTGTTACATATGTTTAAAAATCTTCAAACACAAAATACTATTTAAATTACTTAAAGGTTTTTTTTTATTATTCATAATAAAGACCAAGTACTTTCAAACGTTTTTATACTCATCATCTGGGTGCTACATTTTAATTCTTCAGTGTTATTTCTTCAATTTTCATCTTAAATTTCTGCTTCCTTTTACTAATCGGAGTAAAAAAGAGTTAATCTCAATCATAATATTCAATAAAATCAATATTTTCTGTTATTCTATTGTACATGAGCTGTTTGAGAATCGCCGGGTTAGCTGGATGCGAATTTCTCGTTGCTGCATGAACAGTCAGTGTTCAACAGAATTATAAAAAATTAAGAAAAATCGCTCTTACAGAATCCCCTTCTGACGGATTGTTCCCAAATCCAAGAGCGACCAGCTGAACATAGACGAAAACATAAACTTAAAACTTGGTTAAGTTATATACATAATTTCATATACATTTCGATTATACACTATTCAACATGGCACGAAAAAGACTATGACAGAGTGTATAACTTCCGGCGGATTCTTCCAAAATTCACTTGGGGGTTTGCTGCTATAGCCAAACATATATATATGAAATTTAGTTCACTTCTATACATAACTACATACACTTTTCGATGATAGGAAGGGGACATACATACATAGGGGCACACGGACCCACGGGCATACGCACATACGGCCACACGGACGGAGAGACAGGCATTTTGTATAAACATGTTTTTCGAGATTTCTGACCTTTAAACATGTAAATCCGCCAAAAACGGTGAGTCGAAAAATATTTCGATTAGAATACTTTCTTCTTCAGAACGAAAAAAGGATAAAACAGATAACTTACGTATTCGTCGTACAACGCGCATTTACTTTAAAATACCTCCTCAAAAATGTTCGAAACAAAATATGAAGAATATTCCAGTGTTTAAAAAAGTTTTAAAAGATTGAATAAAAATAGTGTTGTAAATATTAGAAAAATGTCTTAGGTACTCATTACTTATAAGGTTTGCGTATTTAAAAAGTAAAAACAGAACCATTATAAGATCAATCCCGTGTCTGTCTGTCCGTCTGTCACAGCATATTGCTCGTAAACTATGGAAAGTGGAAAGTTGAAATATTCGGAAGTAATAAAGATTATTGACCCACATATTTACATGTTATTAAACATTCACAAGTATATATAGGGAAAAATGTAGAGGGGCTTATTAAGTTACTTAGAAAAAAATCTTTTCTATATCGGGTGAAAACTTTCGTAACGTTGAACTCAAAAATACATTTCTTTTAATATTAGGTATCATATTTTCAGAGATATTGTCGAAAATGTAGTGCAAAAATATGCCCCCCCCCCCCCTCATCTATTTTCGAATCCACTAAAACTAAAATTATGAAAAAATTAGAGGTAGTAGATGTTAATTTAAACTTTGCAGGAAAATTATAGCGATTACCCTAGGTCACGTAGTTTTTGAGAAAATCGCAGTTTTCTGTTACATACAAATTTCGATTTACAGGCATTCAGCAAAGGTGTCGAGGAGCGCTGTTGGTACCTATCATATCAGAAGTATTAAAGCATTGCTGATAATGATTTTCGAAAAAAATTAGTCCGTCATTAGCCGATATATTAACTCTTAAAGACACGGACGGTTTGGACATAAATAATGGCAGGGGTGGCGTACTCTATGTACCATCGACTTTTAAAGCCTAGATAACAACTTTTAATGATATATTTGTGTAATATATAAGCATAAAGCCCAATAAAAGCAATTAGGACAAAGGAAATAAACGTCAAATTATTATAAGCAGTAATTTAATTAGAATTAATCACATAAATACTATGGGATTCACGACTAGATTGCATTGCGATGATCTCTCAATACGTTCCCGTGTCTTTAAAAGGGAAATAACAACCTATTTGGGAAAACGCGGCACGGACCAAGTCGGAGTTGCAAACTTGCGACCTCCTTTCAAACGCGCTTAGTACAATGCCAAGTTTAAATTTTTAACAAGGGTTTGTTTTAGCTACACTCTAAAAACAAAAGATTATTACTACGCTGAATTTAGTTTTATGAAATGGCAAATGAAGTTTAAATATGCAGTTCTTTTATTGTCAGTACCGAATTAAGTTCATCATAAACAGATTAAGATAAGATTAAAAAAAGAATTATACAGAATAGCAATATTTGATATTTTTAAGGATTCATATCTCTTTGAACTTTTATGGTATACCGTTTCATAATTTTCTAATATATACAGCTATACCCAAACCTACGTTGAAATTTGTTTTACAAAGTCTTATTATTATTTTAAATAATACAGTTAGTAATTCATATATTCATTGTACGGAACGTTCTGAGCGCGAGTAATACTCGCACTTGACCGATTTTTAATTCTGAAGAAGTTTGCCAAAATATACGTATCTATCCATCTTTTTATAAAACTTAGCATACCTAAAATGACAAGAAATCATTAATAAACTTCAACGGATTCTATATAACCACACAATGAACAATTTTGATATAAAAATTAGTAAAACCATGAATTTTTTCAGACAAAACTGCAGTGAGAGAGTCTTGCTCTAAGCTTAACTGGTATTTTTAATCCTAATTTTAAAAACAATTATTTTCAGACTAAGACCGTGTAAAGCTGACAACATATGAAGTTTTATACTTCTATTGCATATCTACACACTGCTATTTATTTAAAGAAATAATGGGACCATTTTATGTGTAGATTCTTACAAGTAACATGTAGACATGTAAGCCAAAAAGAGTTCTATAATGAACATGCAGTCATTTAATTCATAAATCATAATTTTTAAGAGAAGATATTTTGATGGAATTTACAACAGTCTTATATTGAAAAATATGAAGACAAACATGTTCTTTACATTCGCGAAATTGAAGGACAATTCGTCAAGAGTTTGAGTAGCTATTCGACAGACGGTGTACAATCAGACGCATCTAGTGACTGTCGCATAAATTGTGGTCATCAGTATATGAATTAAAATAAAAAGAAAATTATATTAAGATAATATGAAAAATTATATAATTACCAGTTAGCGTACACGTATTAAATGTGATTTAAAATGATTTTGCAGTTTGAAATTATAAAAATGCTGCCACTTTTGTTTTTTTCTCTGCACAGTACGAAAGCTTTTGAATATTTACAAATAATAATAAAAAAAAAACCAGTAACCAAAAGATTATTTTTAATAAAATATTTAGAAAATAATGTTTTAATTAAACATTCATTTATATTATTTTTCCAATACACAATTCTATTATGAAGAGTTCTATTTATTATTCCGATTATACCACTCTTTAAATTAGTATGCATCAATTATTGAAAAAAAATGTCCTGCCATATTTAAATAACAATGAATTTTAATAATTTTTTAATATTTGTAATGGCTTAAATAACGATAAATAAGATTTTAGCTTAAACATAAACAATATGCCTTTAAAGAATAATTACGCCATAAAAGTTAATATACTTTCGATTGCAAAACAAGCATAAAAAATGTGAATGAAGTATTTAGAGTTATGCTATTTTTATCTTAACCATAACAACAACAAAAAAAAAAGTAAAAAAAGGAGGAAATATTTAAATTATTTTTTAGGGAACATCTTTTGTGCAGAAGTTTATTCTTAACCTTATTTTATTAACATTTTTTTTTTCCTTTGGTAACATTTGGTGCGCTATTCAGTTCTTCTCTTTTATATCTTTTTTTTTCCGTCGAGATGTATAACGCCACACTGAAGATATTGAAAGTTTTTGAATAACAAGGCTTAGAAGATTTGCTAAAATTCATTTATCTTTCTTTTTTATACACAAAAGCGTGGGTAGAGGTACGTGTGCTTTATTTTTCTCATATGTTACATGAAAGAAATAAGTTTCTTTAAAATATTATATATATTTTTTTATTTAAGTGTAGTTTATTGATCAAAACATATGGGCTTTATTTAAATTTTTCTAAGTGCAAAGTCTATTTGCCTGATATTCAATTGATTTACCAATGATTTACATAATGTACAAAAATTCAGAAATCAACTTTCATGTAATACACAAAATGCACATTAAATAACGTTAAATAACGTTTTAGAAAATCATCAGTAATATTTTATAAAAGTCTGAATTATTTTTTGCTAAAATGTGCATTATCAATTTTTATGAAGTGGGAGATCAGATAGGAGGATTTGTTGAAAAGCATCAGATCTGGATTTTGTTTTGATAGCACATATTAACCCTTTTAGGAGCAAAACAATTCTGTTCGTAAAATGATCAAATTATTGATTGACACCAGAAATCACAAACGAGTTACTTCGAGGATAAAAACTTATTTTTCTAAACTTTCATTACAAAAACAAAATTTTGTTAAATATTCTTGGTCCGTTTGTCAAATTTGAATTAAATTTAAGTAGTTATGCCGCACGATCACCGCCCTTGAAAGGGTTAACAAAAAATATGGAAATTTAATCAAACGATGTAAAATTAAAAAAAAAAAAACATTAACATCATATTTTTATTAATGCAAACCTTTTGTATATACTGTAATAAATACGTCTAAGGATTTTGATTCTAAATCCACAGATTTATTAGATTTATTCTGAAAAACAAACGTACATAAAATGAGTTGAAATTTCTATAAGTGTTGGTACTTAAAAAAAAAAATAAAACAGCACTCTAATGAGCTGAAATGATTCAAAAATTATTTAAAAAATAATATTTGCATTTCTTAAGCAATCATTAGCATCAATTCTTAGAAAAGCAGCTTTAAACACACGTGAGGTGTGTTGTAATATAAAAACACGGCTGGCGTACCGTATGCACCAAAGCATTATAAAGTCTAAATAATAACCTTTAACCCTTTAAGCGCCCTAACCTGGTTTTTTCGTCACATAATCTTTAAAATCAAGAGTTGATTTAATGCAAAACTGATATTAATGTTATTTATTTATTTATTTTTTTTTTTTTTGCAGTGCATAAGATAATTAAATATGTAAGTTAACCATAAACAAATTCCCATACAAATAGTTTTCATAGCTATTATTTTATGAATCATTAAACATAAAGTAAGAAATAGGACGTACGCTTAAAGGGTTAATGATATTCATGTTTAATGCATTGCCTAGTAGAAGTATAAGAGTAACAAAAATTAAATTGTCAAAAATAAGACTAATTTTATTGGAATTACTATAACACGGATTATTTATAGTAATATAAAGACAATGCCGGCGTTTTCTATGAACGAATGCCTTTTAAAGTCCAAATATCAACTTTTGATGCTAACGAAGAATAGCTTCTGATACATGCTAATAGTTTAAAAGTAATAGACATCACATTTATAAAAACAAAAATAATTTGATTAAGAAATAAAATCGAAAAAAAAAACTATTCTAATACACGTGCGTAGTTTTCTGAACGCCAGTAGTGACTTGAAAATGAAAGAAAGAAGAGAAAAATCAGAGTTACACTATAGAGATTGTATATTGAAGTGTCTATGAGAAGAGGAAAAATTAAGTACAGTTGTTAATTGCATGAGTATTTTTGAATTTTCAACTGCTGTTTTACTGAGGGGCACACTCAGTTCGCCGTCTGTGTCTTTAAATATTAAATAAAATTACCACTAATATTTTGATGTAAGTTCTTTTCTACTCCTTAAAAATATCAAAACGAAGAAAAAAAACTTAATTAAATCTAAAATGAAAAAAAAAAAAAAGAAAAAAAAAGAGAGAGAGACGGAAAGAAACAAAGAAGAGAAAGACAAAGATGTTTTGGTACGTATCATTATAATTAAAATGTACATTTACTACAAAATTTAAGTTTATAAAAAAAAGTAAACATTTTCCTCAACCAGCACCTTGATATACAGAAACATGAAAATACTTAACAACTTAACCCTTAAATGCGCGTTTTTTTATTTTGTTTCGAAAAAATTATACATGTATCTCTGAAAGGTTTATTACGCAGGGAAAATAATGAAAAAAAAAATCAGAGATATATTTTTCATATAATACATCAATATTTTCTTCAGTTACACATCTGCAAGACAAGTAAAAACTACTGTCATGTGACTTTTTTACGCTAAAATAATGCAAATTAGTAAATACTTTACAAAATATGTCTTCAAATACCTTATTTTATATAATTATTTATTTTATAAAACCTAACTTTTAACCATTTAATTCCCATAATAGAATACGTTCTAGAAATTACGTCATTCAGGGAATCTGACTTTACACCAGAAAGTTTCAATGGTTAATTTCGTTTTATTTAAATATGAGATGTTCCTTTTTTTGATTAAGGCAAATATTGTCAGTTTAATTTTCTGGTATGAATTAGGTATATGCGAATAAAAAAAAATAACAATAGTATTTCTTATTTTCCTCTGACGAAGACTATGTTTTTTATAGTTGAAAGTACTAAGGTATTAAAGTAATTTAGCGTTTTTTAAATGTTGTCATCTTTTAAGTACTACACACATAGTATAAATTTAAGTTAAAAAAATTCATTAAATTCAAAACGGTGTTGTTTGCATATATGCAAAGCTGCGCACTAAATGGTTAAGAGAAATTCAAAACAGTACAAATTGTAGAAACTTTATTTTAAGTATTTTATTTAGTTATTTCATCATGGGAAATTAGAGCATCGATACGACTCATGTGTAACTAGATAATAAACGAAATCTTAGGAATATTTATTTTTAATAAGGTATAAAAAGAAAAAAATCATGAAAGCAATAGCGGTGTTTTATCATTTTTCATCATTAGTATATTGGTTAAAAAGTGCTTTGCAAAATAAGTTTTCCAAAAGACTTCTAAAAACTTTTAAAGAAAAAAATTCTCAGTAAGTGAAGCAATTCGGCAGTTTTCTGATTTATTTTTTATAAAGTAAAATCTTTGACGTATATTTCACAGCAATCAATAACCGGATATTGCAATCTTTTCTTTGACGCTTAGAGTTGTAAGAAATATATTTCCAAACACGTAAAAAAATCGGTAGAGTTAAAATTAATTTAATATTTGAACGTTAAAATATATAAAGTTATTCGTAACTTTAATTTGAATTTAGTTGTATTGTGTAAGTTTATTTACTGGCTAATTATTGTAAAACTATATATGAAGATCACTTGAAACATCAAAACTAACTTAATATTTGCTAAAATGGATAAAATTATATCTACAAGACAAATCTTTGTGCATGTTACTTAAAATGTTAATACAAAATTAAAATGTAATGCGTATTTTTAAACAGCATGCATTTCATTGCCAAAATCCTTCGATCTATAAAAAAAAGTTTTGATTTGGAAATGGACCATTGAAAATCTGCGTAGATATTCCGGGCAGATCCACATCCAATTTGAATGCTTAAGCATGGCCTTTCATTGTTAATATTAAAAAAACTGTTGCATACAAAAATATGAAAATCGTGGTATTATAGAGAAATGTTTGATAAACATGCTGACGCAGACAGTTTTCAAATCGAAGAATTATTTTAAGAGATATTTAATACTACATTTGGACAAAATCGTTCCATTAAATAAGTTTTATTGGAGCAAAAACTGTACTTGAGAATTTAATCATTTTTAGATAATTTTATACGTTATAAGTTCCCGGTGTGCCGATTGTATTTATTTTTCTTATTTGACTCATTTTTTGAGGTTTTATTTCAATTTTAAATTCAAATTTTCAGCATTTCGAGAGATATTTTTTTACAAATTTTAGAAAATGTTATTAATTTAAACTGTTGCCAGTTGTATAAACAGCGCAAACAATAATGTTTACTTCAAATTAAAAATTTATTTTACACGTGACTATTATAAACAGAAAATATAAAAAGCAGGAAGTCATTGAAAATTACGTCATAAAAATTATAACTACACGTGAATTTTAAAAGAGACAGAATATTGTAAAATAATAAATTCATAAACATGCGTTAGAAGTCTTAAATAGGAGAATTTACGTCACATTACACTTATTATATAAAATGAATAAAAAATAATATTGCAAAACAGTTTAAATATAAAAATTGCTCGAGACATTTATTTGATATTTTAAGATGATCATAATATTTCATTTCTAACAAAAGTATTTTTACGTGAATATTAAAAAGAGAAAGAAATGTTTGGTGAAAATTACGTCAGATTATAATTCTCAGATTTAAATTATAATTCAATCTTCCGAAATCTTTTTAAAGCCGATTAAATTATCGTGCTGTTAGAGTATGTGGTGTCTGAACGGGGGTTGACGAGCATAGCTCGTAGGGGGCAGAGCCCCCTACTATATGAAAAAAAACAGTTCTATGTAAGGTATATGATTTTATTTATGATTTTCATATGATTTTATTTGTAAACGATGAAACGTGATCTAAATCATGTTATAAAGTAATATAAATTAAATTCAAACTTTAACCCATTTATGCCTGGATTTTTGTTTTCTCAAATTTGTAGGTAAAATCACTTTAAAATATTGCAAAATGAACCGGAAAAATTACTAAAAAAATTACGCTCTTTTTTGTGCTTATTTGATAAAATGTAAATGTACTATGTTACATTGTACAAGTGTACTAATATGGTAATATCCATACATGGAAAAATGCCTAATTATATATTTTGTCAAAATTTATATAAATTAAGCATTTAAATTGTGTATTATATACTATAATTTGCATTATATGAACTATTAGAAAATATTTATTTATTTCTTTACAGAGACTAATAACATTATGAGTATAATTAATTAACAATAAATGGGGGGGGGATATCACAATAAAACTTTATTTTCAATAATGGGAGCAATAATAATGTATTTTATGTATATTATACAGTTGTATCCAGTAAATCTAATATCCTACCACCCCAATACAACTATAGATTAAAAACGTACATGATGGGAAATTATTTCTTAAAAAATAAAAAAATCAGTAATTTCCAAATAAATTTTATTTGAAAGTATTTTTTTGCATACAATTTTATTGTATTTTTAATAAAAAGGTTTAAAGAGTAATATTTCTTTATATTTTTCTTAAGAAAGTAAACCTTTTACATAGTAAGTTTTAACAAAGCTTTCTATATCTGTGAAACAAACCATAACCTCCCCTTCCCATATTTTGTATATTACTTCCATATCTTACTAAAAAGTTCTTAAAAAAATCAAATAGCACAGCACTCTTTACAATATAAGTATCAGGTATGCTTTTTTGAAGGGGGGGGGGGGAGAATTAAAGGTGAATGGAAATCACGATTATGAGTTCCTATCATTAGCCTCTTAATTTTTTTTATCTTTTATTATTAACTTAAAAAAAAGTAATGATATCAATTAAAAAAACCCTTAACGGGTTAAAAGTCTGTGACGCAGCATTTTATCATATTGCTATAAGAATTTTAAATATGGAACTTAAAAATAATGATATCAAATTTTAAGTGACGCTATATTATTTATTTTATCATTTTATTTTTGTTTTATTTATAATTGCATGCGTAAGAATTATGTTAAATTTAAAAGGATGTATAAAATTTATTCATTGATGCGTTATCATTCACATTTTTCATAAATTCAAACTATGAGTTTTAAAAATATGATATCAAAATTTAAGTGACGCCTTGATGTAGCCTTAAACAATGTTTTAAAATTCAATTTTAATTATTTTCGATTTGGCTAAATATATTTACACATCTAACCAAAACTTTTAATTTTCCAATACATTGTTAAAAATACCACTTTCACTGAACCTGTACAATGCACTGTAATGTATTTATATGAATAAATTGATTTATCTTTTGCACCACGCTATCCAAAATCAAAAGTAAAATTTATGTAAGTGATTTCTTTACGTCATAATATCCATTTGCATATATTTCGCTTAGTTTGGATACAATGACGCAAAGAAATCACTTACATAAATTTTACTTTTGATTTTGGATATCGTGGTACAAAAATAAATCAATTTATTCATATAGATACATTACAGTGCATTGTACAGGTTCAGTGAAAGTGGTATTTTTAACAGTGAATTGGAAAATGAAAAGTTTTGGTTAGATGTGTAAATATATTTAGCCAAATCGAAAATAATTAAAATTGAATTTTAAAACATTGTTTAAGGCTACATGAAGGCGTCACTTAAATTTTGATATCATATCTTTTAAAAATCATAGTTTGAATTTATGAAAAATGTGAATGATAACGCATCAATGAATAAATTTTTATACATCCTTTTAAATTTAACATAATTCTTACGCATGCAATTATAAATAAAACAAAAATAAAATGATAAAATGATAAAATAAATAATATAGCGTCACTTAAAATTGATATCATTATTTTTAAGTTCCATATTTAAAATTCTTATAGGAATAAGATAAAGTGCTGCGTCACAGACTTTTAACCCGTTAAGGGTTTTTTAAATTGATATCAATACTTTTTTTTAATTTTAAGTTAATAATAAAAAGATAAAAAAAAATTAGAGGCTAATGATAGGAACTCATAATCGTGATTTCCATTCACCTTTAATTCCCTCCCCCACCTTCCTTCAAAAAAGCATACCTGATACTTATATTATAAAGAGTGCTGTGCTATTTGATTTTTTTAAGAACTTTTTAGTAAGATATGGAAGTAATATACAAAATATGGGAAGGGGAGGTTATGGTTTGTTTCACAGATATAGAAAGCTTTGTTAAAACTTACTATGTAAAATGTTTACTTTCTTAAGAAAAATATAAAGAAATATTACTCTTTAAACCTTTTTATTAAAAATACAATAAAATTGTAAGCAAAAAAATACTTTCAAATAAAATTTATTTGGAAATTACTGATTTTTTACTTTTTAAGAAATATTTTCCCATCATGTAAGTTTTTAATCTATAGTTGTATTGGGGTGGTAGGATATTAGATTTACTGGATACAACTGTATAAAATGCATAAAATACATTATTATTGCTCCCATTATTGAAAAGAAAGTTTTATTGTGATACCCCCCCCATTTATTGTTAATGCTGAATTTAGGCAATAGATGGCGATACCATGCAGAGAAGCATTTAATTATTGATGTATTTAACTAATCCTGCAACAAGCAACGTAAAATACTTCAAAAACATATTTTAATTATATTTTGTACCTTGAAATTTTTAATGCTAGGCAACGGTTTAATAATTTAGTTAGCCAACTGAATTATTTAATTTGAGGTTTTATTTCACTTAATTTTTTCTGTGAATACATTTCCCATTTATTGTTAATGCTGAATTTAGCCGGTAGATGGCGATACCATGCAGAAATCATTTAATTATTATGTAACTATCTAATTATGTAACTATCAGACACAGGAAAGAAGACTAGACTCAGCAACACCAATTCAGCCTATGTTAACGAATGAAGTAACGGAGAGCGTGATCTAGGGCTCAGACACAGGAAAAAAGACTAGACTCGGCAACACCAATTCAGCCTATGTTAACGAATGAAGTAACTGAGAGCGTGATCTAGGGACGTTTTCTGACCCTTCCAATATGGCAGCCAGTGCGAGAGCAGTGAAACTCAAATTAGTGATTATTAAAAATAAATTAACATGCATGCAATCCAAAGAGTTCTCGATTATTCCTGTTTTCATTTATGAGTAATACTATTAATTTCTAGAGATTTCTCAACTTTTATTTAATATTTATTGAGGAAATCCTTACTTGAAAATCTGAAAGAATAAAAATATTAACTGTCTAGATTGCTGCTGCTGCTGCCATCTGTTGATCCAAATTTGATGAAGTTGAATAAATAAATCTTTAACAGTAAAAATGTTTAAAAAATATGCTAGATTAAATGTTATTAAATGATACTGAAATACTCAAGAAAAATGTGTATCCCGGGAAAAATGTGTAATTCCAGATCTTGAGCTAGGTTTTTTTTTTTTTTTTTTTTTTTTGCATTAATTTTATTAGTGTTAAGTATTCTTATATATAAAAAAAAAATTAAGAATAATAAAATTTAATGACAAAATTAATTATTTTCCTCCCCCCCTCTCAAAATACCTTTTATTATTATTAATTTTATATCACATTAAATCAAAATTGACGTTTCTAAATTCATTAGATTTTGCGTATCAGAAAATTTATTAAAATAAACGTCAAAAGCCTGTGTTCTTAGATTTTAAACAGTTTTTATTGCATTAATTTCGTTACCTTAAAAAATATTTTTTAGAATTCTCATCATTAATTTAAAGTAAAATTATGAATAAGAAAATGTAAAGACAAAATTAATTACTATCCATTCCCACCCCAATATCTCATTTTTTATAATATTATTCATAATTTTAGTTCACGTTAGATCGGAATTGACGTTCCAAAATTCACTAGATTTTATCTACCAGATGGTTTTTTAAATAAACGTCTTAAGCTCTTAAGCGGTAGTCTTCAAATGATTAATTAGTGAATTAACAACAAATTTCTGCCTGATAAGTGATTTTTAATTATTTAAAAATTAATTATTTCGCAAAAAAGTATATATATATATATATATATATATTATTTGTTATGATTCACAAATTATTAAAATGCAATAAAAGTTTAGCGATAATGAAAAATTCTTCTATATTTTTGGTTAATAAAGACTTAAAATAATTTTTTATACTTCATTATCCCTTGATTAGTTTTCAGCTTTACAAATCTTACTGAAGTATGAAATGATTTTTATAAAAGTAATGCAATTCATTTAAAACACTAGTAATAATTTTAATCTAGGTTCTATATTTTATTATTTTTTGTTAATAAAATTCTAGATTTAAACTTCAGCATTGAAAAGCTAGTAATGGAATTCATTTAAAACACTAGTAATAATTTTAATCTAGGTTCTATATTTTATTATTTTTTGTTAATAAAATTCTAGATTTAAACTTCAGCATTGAAAAGCTTACAAAATCAAATGAATGATTTTTATAAAAGTAATGCAATTAATGCAACTCATTTAAAATATTTCTTATAAATAATGCACTGAGGTGCAATATATTGCATTTACAAAATAAATCTATATATATATGCTTAAAAAAATGCTTACTGCTTCAAAGAGGACAGACCTCGCGACCTATGTATTGCGAGTCCCGCACTTAACCGACTGTGCTACGGAAGGATCGTAAACTTTGCATTAAACGTTGATCAGAAGAAATTAAGCGCATGAATACAGTAGACGCAAATTCGGTGAAATTCCCATAAATGGTGGAAAAATATAGTCCGATTTTTCATGCTTATTATAAAACGAATAAGAGTCTTCCTGGAAACACACATGGTCTTATTCGGTTCACCTAAAATAGATTTATATTATATATTAATTTTAATAAGATCATTTTCGGAGGAAAAAAAAGTGAATTAAAAATAAAATTAGAGTTTTCCCAGAAAAAAGAAAAGTGTTATTCACCCCGTCTTAATCAGATTTATATTATATATCAATTTAAAAAAAATCGTTAGTACCGTTTTCGAGATTTTGAAATTAGGAACTTCTTACATACCGTACGAACGCTTTCGCTTTAAAAATGGCTATTTAGATCTCAAAATATACTGCACGTAGAAATGTAAAAATTTCAGTATACGATTAGACTGCAGATATAAGACTGTTCTAGAAAAATCAGAACAATAGGACCTATATCTGCGGAGTTATTAAAAGGCGGCTTTTCGCGTTTTCTTTGATGTCGAGTTAGCCGTATATATGAGTTCCGCCATCTACGAATTCTACGATACGGTTTTAGGCTTAAGGCTGCGTCACTCGGAATACTACCGTCTTCCATGATAGTAAATTAAGAATAATCGTATTTGAGGCTAAAAAACACTTTATTTCAAAATCACTTTACATAAATATCTGTCCCCTAAATGGCTAATAGAAATAGGAACCCATTTGCGCCTAGCACCTTATACATTTTACGTTACAAACATGCATAAAAAATAGGCTTGAACACATAATTTCGCAATTTAAAAAAATACGCATTTCAAAGAAGTCTAAAAGCTAAGATTATGACTTTTTTATTTCGATCATTGATATAAAAAATACAAATAAACTTACTTTTTACATTTCGCTATCTTGAAAAATGAAAAATCTATAAACACCGAAAAAAACCCTTCATTTAAGCAAATAAATATCAATCTTATGCTGCCATCTCTCAGTGTAATAGATAAAGACATTTATAGACAAACACTTGATAATATTTTCATGTTGTAAAGAAGAAGAAAATTATAAATTTTATTAAAATTCGAAACGTCCCAAAAATGGGAAGCTATTCATAAACGGGTTAAATCAAATCTTACAATAAGTCTTTAATTTTATCTAATATTTTAAAATTATCGACATTTTATCTACCCTATATATATAAAATCCTAATGAAACGAATTTATGAAACGAATATATGAAACGGCTGAAATGTGTATCGATTCTTTGAATCAACTGATTAAACAACTGATTATGTTTCACGGCAATTTCTCCTAAAATATGGAATACTTTACGATGAAATTAACACCAAAAATCCGTATTGATCTACAGATCTCAAAACTGGTATTAGAATTTTTAATTTCGAATTAGTTTTCGAAATATTAATTTTTTTCTAATTTTAAATACATTTTTCTAATGATGGCAACTGAAATTTTAATCATAAGAGATATTTTTTCTTCATAATTCAGAAAAGGTTACTATTTTAAATTAATTTGGCGACAAGTTTGGCCTCCTTTAAATCTATGTTAAGAACAATGCTTTTTTTGTATTTCGTTATCATTTTATTTAATACAAAACTTTCCTTTAAAAATGAAACATTTAAAATGATGGCTTTCACTTCTTTCTGTTTTCAAAAAAAAAAAAAAAAACGAAAAGAAAAATATTAGGCACAGATTTCATATACGCACTAGGGTACCTAATTGGCGCAAAAATGACATTATTTTGATTGACATGGCTATTGTCGTTTATTTAATAATAAATGTTTATTTACTTTTATTTCTTTTTTTAATTTATATAAATTATTTTGTTCTATAGTTATTAATTATTTTTTTGCTATTTCCTTTTGAAAATAATAAAAAATAATTAAAAAATACGGTACAAAGTAGTTATTCGGTCAACCAATTTCGCAAATTATATAAATCGCCAAACCCCTCGCAAAATTGTACAGATTGACAAAATTTTTATTTTAAATAACGAAAGAACAAATAAATTAGTATAACATTAATAAATATAAAAATAAAACTTCGAAATAAAAATCACCTGATGACGTAAACATGTGTAACTTGCTAAAAGTCAAGTGAATGTGACATTTTCTATCAACCGTTATTGGCATTTAATCTTATAGTTCGCGATAGGTTTTTCGTCGACGGAATAACTAAGTAGTACCAAAAAGACATATGTAACTGGTATTCGAAAACGAGGTTTTCGCTAAATTTTCGTAAAAAAAAAAAAAAAAAAAAAAAAAAAAAAAAAAAAAAAAAAATCATGGCAAACATAGTATATGACATCTGGCGAAATATTAAATTATGTAACAAACCATGACATTTAATTTCAACTTCAAATCAATGTTTTAATTTACCACTCGAAGAATAAAAAAATTCTAACTGGCGAGTTGCAAAAAAGATATTGGCGAGATTGGCACCCGGCTTTGTTTTCTTTCGGCACAGATGTCATATACGGCCCCATATTGGCGCAATTTTTTTCTGATGTCAATGTCATATACGCAACGGGTACTTAACTGGCGCCAAAGTATCGTTATTTTGCTTGATACGGTAAGCCGGATGTTGTTCTTTATGCTGTTGATGCGTTCCCCATATTGGCGTTGGAAAAAAATCGCGCCAATATGGGGCTTATATGACATTTGTGCCGAACCTTCATATGAAAGGTGAAGGGATCAGACCGTATTTGTTTATGGCATTTGATGACTTGAACTATTATAATATAGATGAAATGATAGGGATAGAATAATATTTGGCGACTTATCATCTGTGCCTGGATAACATTAAAGTATCAAAATAGCACCTAGAGTATAAAAAAGTCCTTCCGGCCAGTGCCGGGAGGAAGAGGTAGCTTTCATAATCCTTATTTTAAAAAAGCCAAATTATATCATTCAAACACACGAAGCTCAATTTAGTGGAAACCGAATATAGGAGATTTAATACTAATTTTTATCAATATAATGAATGAGAATTTCGCGAAATTAGTCAGCTTTATCCAAGCTGCTTTTCTTTAAAGTAACATATATTTGGCTGCCAAATTCGGCAATTTCTTAAAGTGCCTGTCATTTTAAGAAAACATGGTGGATGAGGCTTATCAGTGAACTTGGTCGAGACTTTAGTAATTGCTGTGCACATGCTCACTCACATCGGAATCGGTTAATATATAGGAGTGCTGTCGCAGGCACAAAATCAGATTTTTCAAAATGTCACCCACAATAGAAATTGAAACTGCTATATCTGAGCCATTTTTTAAGGTAAAGACAAACAAAAAATGCTCCTGAATCCTTATATCAAGGTCAAATACTTAAGAAAGAAACCTTTTTCAATTTCTAATTTTTTTGCACCTCACTTTAAATATATATATATATTTTAATTTAATAGTCGCCATTTTGAAACAAGATGGCTGATGAATCTGGCCAGCGAACTTGGTCGAGGTGTTGATGTATACTATCCACATGCCTTCCTACATCGAAATAGGCGAATACGTGTGTTATCGCGTGACAAATACAAGATCGTTTAAAAATGTTAGCCATGCTAGAAATTCAAAGTGCTATAAATCACCATTTTTTAAGATATAAACAAAAGAACAAATTTTCAGAAACAAAAACTGCTCCGGAATCTTTCTATCAAGGCCAAACACATAAAAAAATCTTTTTCATTTTCCAATTGTTTAATACCTCATTTTGAATTTTAAATTTAATTTTTTTTAAATGGCAACCCTTTTGAAACAAGATGGCGAATGAAGCTGGCCAACGAACTCGGTCGAGACATTGGTATGTACTATGTACAGACCAAGTTACATCCAAATAGGTTCATAATTACGCCTGTTATCGCGTGACAAAAATCAGGTCGTTTTAAAATGTCAGTCACAAGAGAAATTCAAAATGCTATTACTCAGCCATTTTTTTTAGATATAGACGAAAGAAAAACTGTTCCGGAATCTTTGTATTAAGGTCAAACACATACAAAAGAAAATCTTTTTCACTTTCCAATTTTTTGGTATCTCATTTAAATTTTTTTATTTTTTAATTTTTTTTAATGGCCGCCATTTTGAAACAAGATGGCGGATGAAGCCGGCCAACGAACTAGGTCGAGATATTTGTATGTACTATGTACACACCAAGGTACATCTAAGTCGGTTCATAAATACGCCTGTTATTACGTGAGAAAAATCAGGACGTTTCAAAATGTCAGCCACGCTAGAAATTCAAAATGCTATAACTCAGCCATTTCTTAAGATATAGACGAAACAAAAACTGCTCCCGAATCTTTTTATCAAGGTCAAACACATAAGAAGAAAATATTTTTTCAATTTTTAATTTTTTGGTACCACATTTCAAATTTAAATTTTTCTTAAAAATTTAAATGGCCACCATTTTTAAACAAGATAGCGGATGAAGCTGCCCAACGAACCCGGTCGAGACATTGGTATGTACTATGTATAAACGAAGTTACATCCAAATCGGTTCATAAATACGCCTTTTATCGCGTGACAAAATTCAGGACGTTTCAAAATGTCAGCCACGCTAGAAATTCAAAATGCTATAACTCAGCCATTTTTTAAGATATAGACGAAACAAAAACTGCTCCGGAATCTTTGTATAAAGGTCAAATACATAAGAAAAAAATATTTTTCCATTTTTAATTTTTTGGTACCACATTTCAAGTTTTAAAATTTTTTAAAAATTTTAAATGGCCGCCATTTTGAAACAAAACGGCGGATGAAGCTGGCCAACGAACTCGGTCGAGACATTGGTATGTACTATGTACATACCGAATTACATCGAAATCGGTTCATAATTACGGGAGTTACAGTGTGACATAGGTCAGATATATATATATATATAAATCTTGAACGGAGGGTGGTTTCGGGGTCTGGGGGTCATGATCGATGAAAATATACCAAAATTTTTTGAAATCGCTTTCCTCCAAACGGCTGCAATAGGTAGCTTTTTTGTAAAGAAAGCTACCTAAAAATGAAGTGTTCCGCCGGGAACTGTTGATGATAGTCACATGATTTAGGCTATTGTTATAGATATTGTTTTAAAATATCGGGAGACAAAGACTCTGAATACTTAATTCATTTTATTTTAGCTTCATTTCAAATGCTTAAGTGATCCTCTTTAATCAAAAACGAAAACAACCATTGGATGTTTTAACAGCAACTGATTCGCCCTTAAATTTTTGCAATCAGGGGGAATTGAATGGAAACCCATTTACAGGGAGATCTGCACAGCTTTTTCAGTATAATTTATAAAATTTTCATCAAACTTAAGGATCTGTGCCAAAAACATATTTAAAAACCGGTGAAATAAAAGGTCAAACACCACATTTCGCTGTCATTATTTTTTAAGAAGGCGATCAAACTCACCGTAACTATGTTTTTCTTACACAAATCTCTTATAGGACTGCTTTTTTTTTTTTTTTTTTTTTTTTTTTTTTTTTTTTTTTTACAAATTCCAATTCTTAAAACCTTTACAGGAAAGAGAACAGGAAAAAGATGGTTGTTGGACAATAAGGCTGCTCCTTAAAATATGTAATCGAGTGGTGAAATGTTTTTAATAGGATGAAGCGATTTAGTTAATGTCTATATCACGATGGAAAAGCATTTTGCACATAAATGAACACCACCGTCTGGAGCAATTTGAAATTAATCATAAAAAATAAAACATGACATGTATTTGAAAAGTTCCTAATGCACACGTACTGCTTTGATTTTTTTTATTAAAGCTATAATAGTAATGATGAACTATAGGTAAAATGTTGAAAGACACTGTTCATTTTAAATAACAGGTCTTATTTAATCATCATAGTGAAATTATAGCTAATTACAGGGTGACTACTAAATACTGTTACAATCCAAAAAATACGAATTAATTTTAATCATTTGGTAAAACAATTTATTTTTCTATTTTAGCGTTTGGCAATCTTCTATTAGTGCCGAGGAATTTTGTTATAAAGCAAATATTTTAAATTATTTTAAAGAGGAAAGCCAAAAGAATGCTGATTAAACAGCTATTCGATCGCAGATTTTCTACAGGTAAAATATTTAAGCAATTAAAATGCCTCGGTTTTAATGGAACATTTATATATAGAACTATATTTCGATTATTGGATACTAATAGCTATGTAAAGATCGATCTAGGTCTCGCCGTTCACGCTCAGTTCGTACAATAGAGTGCATCAAAAGAATTCGTGAAAAGCTGAGAAGAAATCCATAACGTTCTGCAAATAAAAGGGCTGCAGAAAAGAACGTGAGTCGCAGAAGTACGCAAGTTCTTATAAATGAAGATCTGAGTTACTGCCCTTATCGCAACAGAAAAATCCAAGTTTTGACTGCAGCACAAAGAATAAAAAGATTACAAAGAAGGAAGAAATTGATGAAGCGGCATGGTAGGAAAAGTGTTGACAGAATAATATTTTCAGATGGGAAGCTATTTTGCACTGAACAGTATTATAAGGCTAAAAATGATGTCGGATATTCAGCGACCCTCAAGGATATACGTTAAACCTTTAAAACTGTTAAACGCTTTCAGAGCAACAATTCTGTAATGGTTTGTGGTGCAGGGTCAAACAATGGAAAATTGCCGTTGAAGTTCATCAGTAAAGGGATAAAAATCAATGCAAATACTACAAACAAGACACATTGGCTACACATTTATTGCCACATGCAGACAGGTTGTATCCCAAAAAGAATTGGACATTTCAGCAAGATTCTACACCTTCACACCGAGCTAAATCAACACAGGCTTGTCTCCCTGTCAATTGTGTGAACTTTATCATGCAAGAAGATTGGCCACCTCCTTCACCGGATCTAAATCCTTTAGATTATCGCGTCTGGGGGATTTTAGAGGCTAAAGTAAACAGCAACAAACACAGCAGTTTGGACTCTCTCAACGCTTCCATATTGCGTGAATGGTACCTATTACCTCTTAAAATGATTCGTGCCGCAGTCGGACAATGGCATAAGGTATTATCTTTGATAATCGATAAAGATGGCGGTCAATTCGAGTAAAATTACTTCCCGGTAAACTTTCATCTCTGATGTTCATCATATTAGTGTAGGAATCATTTTATATTTTATATTTGTAAAATAAAATGTCTGAATATTTGTAACAGTATTTAGTAGCCACCCTGTATAATTAGTTAATCATCATAGGTTAAGTGAAAATGCAAATATTTTCACATATAGACAAATTTCCCTGATTTTCGAGTATTTTTACAAAATTCCCTGACTTTTCCAGATTCATAAATCATCCTAATGCTGATTTTTCCATGATTCCATGATTTCCAGATTCTGTAGACACCCTGTGAATTCTCCATCCCCCCCCCCCCCCCCCTAGTACCTTCTCAGATATCATTTCGTACTGCAACAGAAAAACATCTTGCAACTTCTTCATATTCAAGTTTTAAAAGAGGAGGAAGGGGCTAAGATTAAACTGTTAAATAAGACTAAGAACAGGCCCTAAAGACAGTGAAATTTCCTGAAGATTATAAAGATCCACATATCAATGGCCCTAAAATTCCCAAACTTCAACGCTAGAAAAATTTATTGAGTTATCAGTAAAAACACGTCATTTAAATGTTATTCGATTAATGTAACGGAATGCACGCCCTTTGATGTACATTGTAAAAAAAGACAAATGCTTCCTAATCTACTAAAAATATAACTGCGTACAAAAATATACGAAAACCCCTTCGAGTTACCTATAATTCCCAAACTTCAGCGCTAGAAAAAATTATTGAGTTATCAGTAAAAACACGTCATTTAAATGGTATTCGACTAATGTAACGTAATGCACGCCCTTTGATGTACATTGTAAAAAAATACAAATGCTTCCTAATCTACTAAAAATATAACTGCGTAAAAAAATATACGAAAACCTCTTCGAGTTACCTAAAATTCCCAAACTTCAGCGATAGAAAAATTTATTGAGTTATCAGTAAAAACACGTCATTTAAATGGTATTCGATTAATGTAACGGAATGCACGCCCTTTGATGTACATTGTAAAAAAATACAAATGCTTCCTAATCTACTAAAAATATAACTGCGTAAAAAAATATACGAAAACCTCTTCGAGTTACCTAAAATTCCCAAACTTCAGCGATAGAAAAATTTATTGAGTTATCAGTAAAAACACGTCATTTAAATGGTATTCGTCTAATGTAACGGAATGCACACCCTTTGATTTACATTGTAAAAATAGACAAATGTTATAGACAAATCTATTAAAAATATAACTGCGTACAAAAATATACAAAAACCTCTTCGAGCTACCCACAATTCCGAAAAAACTTCTTTATATCTACTAACCTCGAAAACCAGTATATCTCGGAGAATTAAATATCATTTATAAAAACAAAGTGTCTTTTGCTGCCACCGATTTTCGCATATGGTCCCGAGAAGTTTTATAGTGTACTAACCAATTTCATCAACCCGGAATATAGGCTTTTAAGATGTATCAAATTTGAAGTAATCATAGTTCAACATTCATTTCTTACAGACAAACATGATAAATGGACAGCATTAACATTAAAATTAATCTTATTTGTGACTTTTGCATGTATAAATTGAGATACGCACCTGAATTTGTTTAATTGAAAATAAATAGCATCCTAAAAACCGATATAGCGGTTTGAGAAAACTATTAATACACTATGAAAACTGCTTGAAATTTTTTCAAAAATCAGTTACAGCAAAAAAAAATTACTTTTTTTTTTTAGGCTTCTGTTAATCTCGAAAATATATTGCTTTTCGAGGTTTCTAAACATATAGAACGCTTTTCGGAATCTTGGCTAATTTGGTTGATGTTATTGTATGTTTTCATTTGCTGTTATATCATTTTTTTTTAGATTAACACGTTCACGCCGGCGCGGTGGGTCACACTCAACTGTCTCAGAGCTGCCAAGTTTCCGGCTTTGTGGATACCAGTACTTTAATACAGAAAATGTTTTATTTAATTAGAACAATTGGACGATTTAATTGAACAACATTTTCTCTAAAATAACAGTGGTGTGTAAAAAGCAAGAGACTTGACAACTCCGAGACAATCGAGTGTGACCCACCGCGTCGGCGTGAACGTGTTAAGAAACATTTGCATTTTTCTTTTATTACAGTGCATATTTACAAGGTAGTATGCATTCACTGCGGTTGGAGACATTTTTCAGTGGTGAGAAAATATGATTACAAGGGAGTATTTTCCAAAATTATAAAAATAGTAAAACAAAAAAAGTTAGAAATTTTGTAAAAAAGTATTTTGTTAATAAAATAATGTTATCATTTTACAATAAATTCTGTCATAACAAAGTTATGTTCTTTTTTATTTTTCCCATTATTTTTCATTTTTACTATTAATATCACATTTTATAGTATATACTACATTCATTTACAGTTATTTTAGTACGCTCTTTGAGTATGCTATTGTTTTTATGAGGATACAAGATAGACATTTTTAAATAAATAATAATAAAAAAAAAAATACTAGGGTAACTCTAGGATAGATGGCCATATGTTCTTTTTTATTTTTCCCATTATTTTTCATTTTTACTATTAATATCACATTTTATAGTATATACTACATTCATTTACAGTTATTTTAGTACGCTCTTTGAGTATGCTATTGTTTTTATGAGGATACAAGATAGACATTTTTAAATTAAAAAAAAAAAAATACTAGGGTAACTCTAGGATAGATGGCCATATGTTCTTTTTTATTTTTCCCATTATTTTTCATTTTTACTATTAATATCACATTTTATAGTATATACTACATTCATTTACAGTTATTTTAGTACGCTCTTTGAGTATGCTATTGTTTTTATGAGG
This sequence comes from Maratus speciosus, assembly GCA_963932465.1. Taxonomy (NCBI): domain Eukaryota; kingdom Metazoa; phylum Arthropoda; class Arachnida; order Araneae; family Salticidae; genus Maratus; species Maratus speciosus. The sequence continues at coordinate 398,463,541 of OZ010800.1, read as the reverse complement.
ATACAAGATAGACATTTTTAAATTAAAAAAAAAAAAAAAAAAACTACGGTAACTCTAGGATAGATGGCCATATGTTCTTTTTTATTTTTCCCATTATTTTTCATTTTTACTATTAATATCACATTTTATAGTATATACTACATTCATTTACAGTTATTTTAGTACGCTCTTTGAGTATGCTATTGTTTTTATGAGAATACAAGATAGACGTTTTTAAATAATAATAAAAAAAAAAAAAATACTAGGGTAACTCTAGGATAGATGGCCATATGTTCTTTTTTATTTTTCCCATTATTTTTCATTTTTACTATTAATATCACATTTTATAGTATATACTACATTCATTTACAGTTATTTTAGTACGCTCTTTGAGTATGCTATTGTTTTTATGAGGATACAAGATAGACATTTTTAAATAAAAAAAAATAAAAAAATACTAGGGTAACTCTAGGATAGATGGCCATATGTTCTTTTTTATTTTTCCCATTATTTTTCATTTTTACTATTAATATCACATTTTATAGTACATACTACATTCATTTACAGTTATTTTAATACGCTCTTTGAGTATGCTATTGTTTTTATGAGGATACAAGATAGACATTTTTAAATTTAAAAAAAAAAATACTAGGGTAACTCTAGGATAGATGGCCATATGTTCTTTTTTATTTTTCCCATTATTTTTCACTTTTACTATTAATATCACATTTTATAGTATATACTACATTCATTTACAGTTATTTTAGTACGCTCTTTGAGTATGCTATTGTTTTTATGAGGATACAAGATAGACATTTTTAAATAAAAAAAATAAAAAAATACTAGGGTAACTCTAGGATAGATGGCCATGTGTCCTTTTTTATTTTTCCCATTATTTTTCATTTTTACTATTAATATCACATTTTATAGTATATACTACATTCATTTACAGTTATTTTAGTACGCTCTTTGAGTATGCTATTGTTTTTATGAGGATACAAGATAGACATTTTTAAATAAAAAAAAAAAAAATACTAGGGTAACTCTAGGATAGATGGCCATATGTTCTTTTTTATTTTTCTCATTATTTTTCATTTTTACTATTAATATCACATTTTATAGTATATACTACATTCATTTACAGTTATTTTAGTACGCTCTTTGAGTATGCTATTGTTTTTATGAGGATACAAGATAGACATTTTTAAATTAAAAAAAAAAATAATACTAGGGTAACTCTAGGATAGATGGCCATATGTTCTTTTTTATTTTTCCCAATATTTTTCATTTTTACTATTAATATCACATTTTATAGTATATACTACATTCATTTACAGTTATTTTAGTACGCTCTTTGAGTATGCTATTGTTTTTATGAGGATACAAGATAGACATTTTTAAATTAAAAAAAAAATAATACTAGGGTAACTCTAGGATAGATGGCCATATGTTCTTTTTTATTTTTCCCAATATTTTTCATTTTTACTATTAATATCACATTTTATAGTATATACTACATTCATTTACAGTTATTTTAGTACGCTCTTTGAGTATGCTATTGTTTTTATGAGGATACAAGACAGACATTTTTAAATTAAAAAAATATATATACTAGGGTAACTCTAGGAAAGATGGCCATATGTTCTTTTTTATTTTTCCCATTATTTTTCATTTTTACTATTAATTTCACATTTTATAGTATATACTACATTCATTTACAGTTATTTTAGTACGCTCTTTGAGTATGCTATTGTTTTTATGAGGATACGAGATAGACATTCTTAAATTAAAAAAAAAAAATTACTAGGGTAACTCTAGGATAGATGGCCATAGTTTTTAAAGATTGAAATAAAAATTCTTGGAATGCAAATACAAGAAAGATTTATGCATAATTGAAATTCTTATACATATTCTCGTCATATTTTGGACAAAAAATAATTTAAAATCTAGAACAAAAGTGGCAAACAAAACTAAAATTAAAATGGCAGATGGCCATTGCTCATTCAAGCCGAGGAGAGGTGGCCATGCCTTACAAGAAAGAAAAAATGAAATTAAAATGCCAAAAAGTAACACATTTCATGTAGTTAATCATGAAAAATACATAAAAATTTTTAAAGATACAATTATATCGCGAAAAATCAGTGAATAAAATTTTAATAAACAAATTTTGAAGTATAATTTCAATCCTTCACTTTTCGTAAAATTTTACTGCATTTTCGGCAAAGATTGTGATAGTTTGTTCACGATTCATGGAACCATTTCAGGAACCTTATGCATTGTATACAGTCATCATTTTTGGTTGTGGTATTATATTCTTCTACACAACCAACACAGTGATCCTCGTCCAATCCTAGATCCCTCGGACTCTGTAGAATCTTACAATTTCAAGTGTATTTCAACTTCTTCGCTGCTGGAAATGTCGTGTTTAATTTTTTTTTCTCGCGTTTATTTTAGAGTTATTCACGGTTTTAAGTTTATTTATCAGCTTTATCTGTTTCTGGGATGAACGTTTCCGAAGTTTTTCAATATTTTCTGAAACAAAAATACATCGTTAGATTCTATTATATTATTGCTATTGAAATATTTATATTAGTCAAAATTGAAATAATTATGCCAATTATAATAATTATAAAAATAAAATCATATAATTATTATAAAAATAATCTCATTTTGTCAAAAACCCTCACTCTGTATAATTTTGAAATATTGATTATAAGTGGTTATCTCTCCTCGATTTGATGTGGCCATCTATCCTAAAATTGATGGATAGATTTCCATCCAATTTAAAGCGACACTCCGCCATTGTACGCCTTTGTTTTAGACTTAAAATCAAAGATTGGGTTACATACGTGGCTTAAAAGTCCTTATAGTAAAAACAATTGTAACATACGTACTGCCAAACGTTCAGATATTTAATTCAACAAAAATATCCAACCACTAAATAAAATAAACTGTAAATTATGCTTTCTTTTTATAACTGAAAAACACAGCTACACGTCGCATTGAATGTACACGTTGAACTATTTCTTAGAAATAAAGTTTGTGCTGCAATCTGTGACAGAGTTTTTGAAATATTTAGACTGGCCATCTCTCATCTATGACCATCTATCCTAGAATTAACCTATATAAATAAAAGTAGAAATTTTAATGAAGAAATTTGCTTACTAAGTTCTCCTTTACACAAAATAAACTTGTCTTTTTTCTAGAATTGTTTTTAAAGAAAGGTGCTTTATTTATAAAAATACATTTACACAAATTAGTTATTCATCTACTAAAGCAGAAAACTGTATTTTGTGTTTATATATATTGGTGGCGCCGAAATTCATCTGACAAATAAATTTTCAAAATCCAAGTGAGATGGGAGAGCAATTAGATTAAATAGTTTATTAAATAAAACTGAAATAGTATGTAAATTCTATTCATCATTAGAAGTTAATAATTGTTCCATAATAGTAATTCTCCGTATTTAACAGAGCCAATACATAAAAAAAAGAATGTTCTCTGCTTGGTTGCAGAGTCAGGACTTCCATTATACATTCTGTATTAAACAGAGCCATGATTTAACAATTGGCATCTCTGATTACAGAGTCAGGACATGTTACATGTTCTCTGCTTGGTTACAGAGTCAAGATTAACCATTTTAAAAATGATGCATATTATATAAAATAAACATCAAAATAAAAATTACAATATGCAGTTATAAATCTTCTAAATAGCTATAATATTCATTTAAATGACATCCAAGTAATTATAAAACTAATAAATCACCATCAATTCAAAATTATTATAAAGTAAATAAATCTATATTACATGACCTTGAAATCATAATGTTACTCATAAATATTGATTCAGGGTTATAAACAATTTAGATAAACAGATTAGATTTTTTCTGTCAAAAGAAATCAGTTTTATAATTATGTTTCACAATATGAAAGATAAACAGAGTTAAATTATAAACAAATAAATTTGAGGGCATTTATGCGGAAACATATATATATATATATATAAAGGTGGCTTGTTAGGCGGGAGCGCACCGAGAAATGGAGTTCAAGAGATGTACACGAAAAATCATCGTTGTTTTAATCTACAATAATGACCCCCCAAAATATTATTTCTAGTCCAAAAACTACGGAAATATATAGCGGTTTTAAAAATTATGTAATTTGAGTGAATTGTCTTTAACGTAAAATAACATGTGAATTTGCAACCAAAAATTTCGTTACTGAAAGTTATGTGATATCAATATTTTTAAAGATCTCTACGTATTCCATACTAAAAACATGTGCCGATGAATTTTCAAAATAGTCAGTCTGATTGATTAAAAATTGCCGTAGACAGAGTGTATCCGAAATTCTGCTCTACAGCACATGCTCTTAACGTTTTCGTTACTTTTTATTCTTCATAGCGTGTCCTACTTCTATAACTCCAGAATTCCCTTTCAATTTAGGTGTCCTTATATCCTAGAACATGATTTCCGTACTTAGAGTGACAAAAATGTTGGAAATTTGAACAGAAGAAAGAAATATTTACGTTAAAATTAGCACAAGGTGAAAATTTCACTTTCAAATTATAACTCACAACATTCATACTATCTGTGTAGCAATAAGACTTTGTTTTTAAGTAATCAAACTTTCAATTTTACAACTGATGATACTCATTCGAGGCAAATTCGATCATTACAAGTCTAATTAACTGGCGTTCTACTTACTAAAAAACTGAAGGCAAGGAACTCTAAATCACTCTATGCACAACGACAACTGATTCCCTAATTAGGCGCAATGTGTTGTAATAATTCGCTAACTCAATAAACACAGTCAACATAACTCCTATCAAGCAACCACATGCACATACTTATCAAAAATATTCCATGCACAAATAACATTCGAAATCAACCGTGCATTTTCATTCATAAGAAATTTAAAGATCGTAAAGTAAACTTTAAATTCCAGTAATCCACTCGTTATAACGTTTAAAGACAATACCTCATTAAAAGCGAGATATCTGTTCAGTACTTTATAGTGTAGTAATGGACTAAGTAATGGATATCCGCTACATCGTATGAGAAACAAAAATAAATAAACTACGTACACGTAGTTTATACGTAGTTTCCTAACTGTTAAAAGGAATTATAATTCCTTTTAACAGTTATACAGGGTTGTCACACTTCAGGCAATTTCCAGTCCAGGAAATTCTTCGGCACCAGTACTTTCTCACTGAGAATATCTGTTTAAATATTGCGAAATTTCGTGCGTTTAATCTAGATATAGCAAGTAAATATGTAAAAACAAAAAGGTTCACATCTTTTCGATGCTTTATTTTATCCAAATGAATGTAATAACCTGTCCTCTATTCAAACATACTCCTCAAGACTAGCACAATATAATCTAAAAAAAGCATTAAAATAAACTCGAAGATTGTAACTAAAGATTTTATTCTCAATATTGTAGAAAAATCTTTAAGTTTGACAAAGAAGTTGCCTTTGAACGCAAAAGTACATAAAACGCTGTTGCAATGGAATCTAATCCTTTGTTTCAAAATCCCCACAGTTGACATAACTACAGGATATAGAATAAAAACCTATAAGCATGTTTAATAATAAGCAATCGCTTACCCATTTCTCTAAAATTGGTAATGATGATTAAACTAATTGCTGCATTAACGTTCGAATGTCTGTACGAAAAAATATCCTTGGATAAAATACATTATATTTTTCATGTTTAAAAAAAAAAAAAACCCATTTTTATATTTATTACACTCTATTGAACAAAAATAGATGAATAGCATATTTTTGTGCAATTATTTCAATATTAAATCTCTTTTTTAACTGTTTCCCTGACTGGGTCCCATAAATATATAAAATTTGCATCATATATATGTGTAATTACTACTTTTCAGCTAATAATGCTTCTACTAATCCTCAAACTCGAAAGATTTTTTCGGTCTTTAATAATTAAATATTCAAAAATTTTAATTTCGAAACAATGTAACAGACAATTTAAATTATTTCGGAAAGTTTCGGGAAGTTACTTAGAAATTTCCTCATTTCTGTGATAAAATATATAACTTTTAGGATATCTTATTATAAAATTATCAAGATAACCAATGTAAAGTTTCACGTATTTAAAACTAGTGAATAATAAACCACATTCATAGATAAAAGTTGCATACTTAAAGTATTGCTTAATTTTTAAATCGTGCACGAAATAAAAAATTTTAAAAATGTTAATTCTTTTAAACAAATATTTGTTTATCCACATTAACTTAATTGTTATTTAAGAATTTTAAGGAATTATCTCAATAGTAAAATCCTTTAAAAGAATCTACTAATAGTTTTCTGGCAAAAAAAAAAAAAAAAAAAAAAAAAAAAAAAAAAAAAAAAAAGAGTTGTTTTTACATTTATAACAATTTAGCACTTTTGTAAGAGATCACTCTGGGGAGTTTTTATACCATTGGTCAACTATCATTGAATACATCCTGAAATTGTTTTCAAAACTCTGTTTTCTCTTGAAGAAAAATAATTTCATACGACTTATTTTATATTTTATTCAGTTTTGGGGCTATAAAGTATAATTTTCTTTTAATAGTTTTAGTTTAAATTCATTCAACATTTAGGAAATGAATGTAGAGAGAATCTAATTAGATAATACTTACTGCTTGTTAGCCGACGGCACGGTATGCTAATTCTTTCTCCCAGCTTACTTTGTGCCGTCTTCAATCAATAACATAACGTTACAGAGGCCAGCGGTAAAACAAAGCAGTGCGATTAAATACTCTATAACAATTTTTAAACTTCTAAGCATCGGACATTTTCGATTTTTATACCGTCGTATTGGAAAAAAAAATGTTCTTTTAAATGCATTTTGTTTAAAAACTGTGTCTCCATTTTTTTTTTTTTTTTTTTTTTTTTTTTTTTGTAGTTTTTAGAGCCATTCGCTTAATATTGGCAACGGAAGTACTCACTTTCTGTAGAAAGTTAAGAAAAAGTGGTTCTAAGAAAGTAATTATATAATTTTGTTGCTATTTTCTCATAACAGCTGAAAGAAAATGTAATTAAAATACGTGCTATTTTGAAAAAAAACTATAAACGAATGATTTCTGTTAAAACAATGGAGCTATTGTAAACTATATTTAATTTTAAGTATCTATGAATCATTAGACAGCCTTTTTTTTTTTTTTTTTTTTTGTCGATTTTCTTGAATGGCGGCATCTTTTTGCTGCTTTTGTGCAATATTTCGTGATAGTGATGCATGCTTTACTGTAGATGTTTAAGAGTAGATCGTAAATGTGGAATTCTTAAGCGGATGCGAATGACGTCATATTACATAAAATAAAACGTGTGCTTTAAGTCTTAAAATTGAAATATGTTTTGTACTGCTGTAGAGTCCCGCTTAAACGAGTTATTTTCTTGAACTTATTATGAAACAGCTATTATAAATGAAGCGTTAGGTGAAGATGAAAGAGAAGCCGTAAAAAGTTAGAACTATGATTTTCTGGTCAGAAGGGGGGGGGGGGGAGGGGGATGGCCAAATTTTTTTTTTGAACGCTTCATTTATAATGGCTGTTTCGTAATAATAGAAGTCATCGGTCCATCAGAAGAAAATGAAGTATTGGAAGGGGGCGACACTAAATTCTGAAAAAGCAGAATTCCTGTTCTCTAGTTGTATAATTTTAGTGGATACTTTAATTATCCGCGTTTCGTTTGGAGCGTCTGTAATGAGAAATAAAAGTAACAGCTTAAAATTGATTACATTATGTGCTTTGAATATTCCGTTAAGTACTTTTCAAATAAAAATTGAAATAAATTGCACTTACATAATTATTGAACATTCTCGTGAATATCCTTCTAACGATGTTCTGTGACTATCATATTTTTTTTTCTAAATCAGATTTACAAAACAAAGTTTTTTAAATATATGTTTGTGTGCCCAATATATTGATTACAGCATCAAAATTTCAATGAATTTTCTTAAACAACACCAAAAAAAATGTGAGCCTAAAATGGGACATTGGCAAAGAAAAATCTGCGTAATTATTATATTTGATTGCGTTTGTAATAAGTGTTCTTTACTATAGACATTCTTTCAATTGAGTTTTTATAACATTAGTCATCAAAGGGAAGCTATCAGACATGACAAAAATCTCACGAAACTTTTAAAATGAACAATAATGTGAACAAAATCCAAAGTGCAATTTATCAGATTTCGCAATCATAAGCACCTGAAAAGAACATCTATAGTATTAGTCTGGCTGCAATATTTGCAAATATAAGTTAGCAAACATAGTATATCCGTGGGTTGTTAGATATCTTGTACAGACCTTGTACCTCATCTTAATGGTGTACATGCCATACACACACATACGCCATTTCATGGCATGCTAATGTGCTCCATGCCATGCTTTAGCTAAAGTTTATGTGCACACCACGAAATGATTGTGACGGCACCAAAGTATATACTCAAGTGTAAGAAGCGTATTTGATAGTATTTTATTCTTATTTTATTCGCATTAATGTAAGCTCCTCAAATTTAATGGGACACAAATTATAAGATCGCAGATATTGAGGGGAAGTTTTTACTGTACATGCTCTATTCCAACTCTTGTGGAAAATTTCGGAATGAATATTGAAGTGGCCAGTTGAAGTAGCTTTGTTCACTTGCTTTTTCAACTCTATCTCTTTCGTGAAGATAATCGTACACAGGTCCGATATCTTCCATTGTTATGAGTTATTGAACGCATTGGGAGAGTATCTCTAAAAACCACGTATAAATGAAAAAAAAAATGTTTTCTTTTTTTAGTACGATATAAGTAGAATCCATATATATAAATTATTTTTAAATATACATAAAAATGAAAAAAATATATACTTAACACATCGATTTAAAATTCCTTTTCAACTTTTGAAAATCGAGTAAAGATGATTTGATATGAATAATATTTTGTTTTTATTTTTGCTTGTATATATTTTTACTGAATATCTTTTTACATTGTTTAAATTATTTAAGCAAATTATGATTAAGGTGCCGTTACTAGATTTGCTTTTTAAATTATATTTTTATTAAATAATGATACTATCTTTAATTGAATAATGTACTATAATTAATTTACAATTAATTAATCACGTATAATACGTTAACAAGTAATAGTAATGAAAATTTTATTCCAAATTTTATCCTTAATATAGTAAAATCTTCTTAAAGCGACTGCGTTCTGTTCCAATAAAAATTGCTCGCTTTGAGAGGTGGTCTCTTACTGGAGGTCATGTTTAAATCTAAATTTTAATTGTTGAAAAACAAGTAACAATTAATGTTACTAAAATTTATTTTTCAGATTAGGAAAAAATATAAAAATTTAAGTATCAAAACAAAATTAATTACATAAGTTAATTACTGCAGAGTTAAAAAAATCCCTGCTGGCTCGGCCTACAGGCGGAAGTAGATTTCGAAGTTAAGTAGAGGAAAAGGTCCAAATACCGGCTACCACTTTTGTTTTCAATCTAGATCATACAATTTTCAAAATTAATAAAATAAAAAGTGACAGTACGGTACCTTGACACGTCTTACACCTGTTTAGAGAAAAAAAAATCAGTTTAAAAGGCGTTTTCTGTTTTTAAGAAGCAAAATTCAGAAAGTTTTCAAATTTTGAGTTTTTAAAATGGGGTCTATATACCTCCTACTTAAGTTTTTTTTTTTTTTTTTTTTCAAAAGATCACACAAACAGAGCTAATGACAATTATTAAGCAATAAGAATATTATTTTAATAAATTGTATTGATTAATAACATTTCTTATGCACAGACAAATACGCAATTTTTAATAAATAAGTATTTTTGTTAAATTTCTAAAATTCTTTACGACTATCTCTCACAGTCTTCTTCCCATTATGTTTCTAATTTTGTTTTTTAACGTGTAAAATAAAAAAAAAGGTTGCTCATTGAAATGAGAATTATTTTATCAGTAAAAATCAAAAGCATAATATCACTCTCTGCGTTGGTATAGTCCCTACAGCCCACATATCGCATTCTTAACATTAAACCCAGAATCCCCTCCCCCATTCTTGCCCACAGAGAAAGCATCCATGCAGAAGACACAAATTTATCATCTTCCTCTGTTGGATATTTTCCTTTTTCACTTTTTTAGCCCTCTCGCTGCGTAATTGTTTTATCAAAATTGCTTCAAAAATTGCGTATTTAACGCCTTCGCGACGAGCGTCTTTTAAGAATTTTATTCTTTTGTCACCGGTTCTTCAAAACAAAAGTTTTTGTCTAATTTAACCGGGATAATGCTCCGATTAAATAAGGCATAATTTACAATAAAAAATCACTCGTGGGAATAATCAAGGAGGTTTAATTAGATGGAAAAAATGCATCCCCGAGGAAATCTCGGGTTGCGCAAATTTTGCTACTTTTACGATGCCCAAGGAAATCTCGGGTTGCGAAGTGAGAGGGTTAAAATCAAATTTCTGCCTCTTTCGCCTGGTTTACTCCGTCATTTTTTTTCTTTATCTTCACAATTATTACAGGAAATTTTGTAGTGTCCAACAGCTCTTTTTTGGAAAGAGATCCGGTAACCAGTGTCGGTCCTGAAGAATCACGGCCATGGTTGCTTTTTTCATATTGCGAAATGGGACGGGGGCTATTTCTGAACCATTTAAATTAATCTATTAATTATGGAACTATTTAAATTAATTCATTTTCCTCCCCTTCAAGCAGAGCAACTGAGAGAGGTCCAAATACCGGCTAGCCGATATTTAGACCACTCTAGGTCGTCGGTATTCTGACCACTGCTATGTTTAAGTTAAAACCTGTATTACTCATTCATATAATAAAATACCAATACTATGCGCGTGGCAATTAAGAGCTAAATATGTCTAGGGAATAACTTAATCAACAATTCAAGCCAATATACGATCAGAATACTTAAAAAAAATGATAAACAAATATCTGAAAAACTTTTGATGTACCAGATTACGTAGATTCGACACTTTTGCATTTACTATTTGTAAATGACACAGACTTCAGCGACGTACTTTTCGTAACTTTCTTCTCTCAATTAAAGTTACAAACTCTGCCTATCACCGCTAGGCTGCACTGCGCTCAGCTCTCAGAATACCTAGTAGCCGGTATTTGGACCTTCTCCTCTACTAATTTCACCAACAAAAACTAAATCAAGATTAGAGATAAACCCACTCTAACACTTTTATCTGGCCACTTTTAACGAATTTTTAATTTTATTTTTCTGCAAGAACTCGTTTTATGAAAATCCTATTAAGTCGGTCTGTATTAAAAAAAAAAAAAAAATTCCCCCGTTCAACAACTTGAAATTTTCTGACACATTTTAAAAAGTAAAAACATGAAACATGCTGACCTGATTTTTTGAAGAGGTTTATAAGCGACCTGTTTTTTTATTTTCTGTTCAATTAATTAGAACTTCATTTATAAACAATTATTTCCTCAGTAGGACCATATTTTTCGTTTCCAACACAATCGCTTCGGGAAATTCGGTTCAAAATGCCAACTTTGTCAACATTTTTTGAAATATATCTTGCCTTTATCAAAAAATCGACCAATACAGTACTTTATATAGTTTCTGAATAAGAGAACACGCCAATTGAATGCACTTGAGAGCGAAAATGAATTTAAAAATGAGTCCGAAAATAAGCCGCTTGGAATTGAGTACACCCTATTTATTTTATTATTATTATTATTATTATTTTTTTTTTTTTTTTTTTGTAAGAGTTGATCTTATCAAAAACTTTCCAATATGAAAGTTGTAGATTATATTAAGAAAATTTATAATAAGTTTAAGTGAATTTGATATCTTAAGAATTGACGAAGTTATGAATTTTTTTCTCCCTAAAACCGTATTTTTTGCGCCCTTTGAGCCCGTTTTTAATTTTATCAAAAAACTGTGATACATAAATTTTTAGCCCTTTTTCTAGAAGTAAAAATAACTTTAAACTGATTTGACATGTATAAAAATTAAGAAGTTTTTCGGTTTTCACAATACCCTTCCTATTTCCACCCTTTGGTTCGATTTTGCCCATTAACGAACTTGACCGATATTTTCTACCCCTTGATTACACGTATCAGTTTGGAAGAGATTTGTTCACAATTACGGAAGTTATCGTGTCCATAAAAAAGTTATATATATATATATATATATATATATATATATGTATATGTATATATATAGAGAGAGAGAGATAGATAGATAGATAATGTTTCTTATTGAAGGTAGTTTTTGGGTCTAGGGGTAATGATCGGTGTAGATCTGCAAACATTTTTCAGAAATTCCAACATAGGAGAGATCGCAATAGATAGTATTTCATACGATATCTGCGTAAAATGAATATATTGACGTTTGCTTTGATTTTATGGTTTTACCTTTGATAGCTTTTATTTCCGAAGTTCAGTAAATAAATGCAAGTTTTTTTTTTTTTTTTTTTTTTTTTTTTTTTTTTTTTTTTTAACGGAAACAAAAAATGACGATTTCATTAATTTATGTTTTTCTTTGAGAGTTTCCTAACAGAATAGGGCAGGGCAGTTTATTGACCATCACTCTTCATTCGTCACCAGAGTTCTTTGCCTAAAAAGGCACAAATGGGTTTAAACACTTAAAAGTTACATGAATAATAATAATAATAATAATAATAATAATAATAAAAACTAAACTTACTTTAAAAGTTGGATGAATAATGCGCTTTAATTATGTTAGCGCCGGATTAATTAATAACGCCGGAATTATATTTTTTAATAAAACCTTCTTCAAGCGAGCAGGAAAAAACAGAATTTGTTTCATTTTCTTCAACGAAATTGCTCGCTTATGGACGGAGTTCAACTGGGATGGTCTCTGAATGTGTATAAAATTAGTATTGAGCCTGGGAATAAATTTCGTTCCAGGAAAAAAGGATCGTTCAGGAAGGTGGTCGCACAGGGGGTTTCACTGTACTTCATTAAAGTTATTTTTCAACATTTTCTACAAAAGTTTAATATTTAGATATTAAATAAATGACATTATCGCCATAAGTGCATATTAATGTGTAGATTGTAGAAATGGAATTTTTACAAGTATTATGATCCTTTATAGAAGCATGTCTTAATAAAGATCCTAAAATTTACATAAAAAAATAAATTTACATTATATTAAAAAATATGAAATACAAATAAAATAATTTTACTAAAATTAACTCTATGTGCTATAAATTCCCCCTATTAAAAACATAAAAAAATTTAAATATATATATTTTTTAAAGAGAAAAGTAGGATGTTTAAGAAGAGTCAAAAGAAAAATAATTGTGCTCAATTTTCAGAAAAAGCACATTATTAAGAAAAATCATGCATTAAACTTAGATTATGAAACACTTTCCAACACTTCCTGAATGCTTTAACAAAATTTCGCTATTTAGGGAAATGAGGTATATGAGGTAATAAAGTAAACATTTTAGAAAACGCATGAAACATTTGAAAAACTGATTTCAGCAGTTACAGTCCATAGCAAATATGTATTCCAATTCTTTTGAACAGCCCTGTATTTGATCTGCAGGTTGATATACATACTATATAATGGGGTAATTTAGTTCAGCAGGAAAACGCATTAGAGGTTGAAATTTCTCTTTCAGCATTTTATACTAATACATGGAAACATACTTGTATACTTTTGTACAATCCTATAGTTAACCTATTACTTTTATTACACGCCACTATTTAGCTAAAATTTAATTCAAACTAAAACACTCTTAAAACTACTGAAATCACATTTCCGGAAGTTGTCATTTATAGATGGCCATGTATCCAATTCTTTGCGTGACCCTGTATATCATTTTATCTATATTCTACAAATATTTCTCAGTAAACTAAATGCAGTTTATCGTAAAAATGCATAACTCATTTAAAAAGCACTTTTAAGCAATTTGCTCTCATACATAGTAACCATTACGAATTCTTTTGTGTAGCCCTGTATATGAATTTATACACACCATATATTATGCATAAATATTGTGAAACATAAAAGTGCATAACATAATTAAAAATTAATTTCCAGCAATCATCGCTACTGTACAGTACTTAGGATACAATATAGTAATATACTAGTATCTGAAATATTTTTTGCGTCCATGTAAATGCTATTCATTTCGTATTATACATGAAAACGTTTTAGTAAACCTCAGCGAGATATATGAATTTCATTATACAGGAAATAATTTAACATAATTAAAATACGCAGTAAACAATTCCCTCCACCCCTATATCATTATGTAACGGAATTCTTTAGTGTGACCCTGTAAATGAATAATAACTATTCTTTGCACCGCATATTCTACAGAATTCATATTTTCGTGCAATTTATAAATGCATATCAATTTTCTTGTGTTTGAAAGTGTGTAACATCATTGAAAATCATTTTAAACGATTTCTTCCCTTGAGCCATAATGTAACGGAGAACTTTTGACTGTCCCTGTAAATGAACTAAACATGCTACAAACTTCATTTGAAATAGGAAACGTACTATAGAAACATCAATAACATCCGAAAATTTCAGGGCAATCCGAGTATATTTACGGAAGTTAGAGCGCGGACAGACGGACAGACAAACCGAAGTCATTAACATTTTTCAAATTTGTTGAAAAGTTTTAAAAATGTAGTGAATTCTTTCAATTTTATTATTTGACTTATTATTTTACATTTCAGTGTATTCTTAATTAAAAATAGGCTAATGTTACTGATGCAATTAGTTCATCCAATTAATTATACTAATTTAAAAATGTAATTTTATTTCAGCAATATTCTATATATATATATATATATATAACCAATAATTAAACATAACATACCATCAAAAACCGTAATATTATGAATTAAAGCTGTAAGTATATAAAGATTAAATTAATTATAAGAATTATTATGGAAGAAAAATAAGAACGTGGACATCGACAAATAATGGAAATGCTTATATATTGAATTACGTTTTCAAGGGCACAGAATTCAATGATATAAGCAAAATGGTGTTTTCTGTGGGAAAAATAAGCTAAAGCTAAAAGTTATTTTCCCCTGTGCCCAAACAACCATTAAAATCAAGTGAATTGATTAAAAATGAAAACAGAATAGAAACAAATAATATGAAATGGAAAAATCAATAAAACCTATTTAAATATTTATAGGATATAAAATGAAATAATAAACACCATACCGTTTAATATTTTAGAATAAATCCACGCGCACATGGCACCCGTAATATCGTAAAGATTAAGGTGAATAAAACAGTTAAGAAATCACAGTAATTGATACCATAGGATGCAGTTAATACATATGGAAATAAATGTTAAATAACTTTTAATATAATATAAAAGAATATAAATAGAAAGTAATTACATAATTAAAATGCACTATTAAATTAATTAAAAACCGTTAAACAATATCGTCAAAATTTAGCTAAAAATTCACCCTGGTGTAGTAAATTATAACTGAAATGTAGCTGGAAAAAGTAGATATAGAACTTATCGAAAAAAAACACAAATTGTGGTGCTGCCATCTAGTATTACTTTTATGATTTAATTATCAAAAGACAAACATTTGTAAGCAATTGAATGTAACAATTGTTTTATTAACAGCAAAACCAAACATATCCTTATATATAGATAATTATAAACAGAATATAAACCACACAATGTATTTTTAAAAAACTATTGTTAATAAAATTTAAAAAGCATACAAAATATTCTATTAGCTAATTTATTTAAACTACACTAAGAATTTAAATAATTCTAGAACATCGATAATATATAGCATATAGCTATATGCTATAAAACAAAATAAATTCATTAATAATTAATATAAATAATTATTAAAAATATAAAAATCTTTAATAAAAACTATTATATATAAGATAATTATAAAATGAACAGGAAATAAAAAACATATGGTAGTATAAAGAAGGTGAACAGATACTTAAATTCCGATTACCTAAAAAGCACAAATATAGTGTGTGGATTATTTTATACATCCATAAAAATCCTAAAAGTATGAATGTGGGACATTCAAAAACATTAAACCGATAATAAATTTTATAACACTAAGTGAAAATAAATAAATATTATAATATTAATAAGAATATAGGAATAATAATAAAAATAATTACCCAATTTTAATACATACAGTATAACTTTATTTATATTAAATATACTTATATATATATTAATCACTATAAAAATGGCATACTATTAGTAATTAATATGATATTGTCCATATTAAATTAAAATTTATAACCAATGATTGTAAATAAGATTAAACAATAATTAAGCTAATTATTAATGAAATTCACCAATAACATATAAAATATCAAATCAACATCCTTATAAAATACGTATCAAAAATATAGTAATAATACAAAAGCCCCCAATTTTTTTTATTTTTTTTTATTATAAATTAACCATTGCGTATTATCCAGACAACACCACCCTCCTCCGTACTCTAACATCTACCCACCCATCCAACCTATAATAATTTTGTTATGTTATTTTACAAGTTTTATTTTTTTATAGAGATTTTTTTATTTTATAATTTTTTTGTAATTTTGTTTACGCATGTGTTAATTTGTTTTAAAAGATCATGTAAGAAAAATACTAATTATATATTAATGAATATATGAATTTTTTTGGAAAACCATGATTTAATGCATCATAAATTAGTTTTTTAATATTATTGTTAATTAGAGGAGAAGAACATAAACATTTTATTCTATATAAATCATTAAGTATTATATTTCGAAATACAGAATGATGTAGACAAGATTTAAAATTTGTAAATGTATTAACTTTGAATTTAAATTCTTTACGTTTGTCATATAAATCTGTGATTGTTTTGTTGTCTTTTATTGTAATTTTAAGATCTAAGAAGTTAATTGTATTGTTAGATAAAAGGTTTTCCGTTAATTCCAAATTAGTGGGATAATCTACTGGAAATTGAGTAATTACAGAATGATCAGTATCAATTAAAATTATGTCATCAATATAACGATATAAATGTAGATTATTATTAGTAAAATTACGTTCATAATGATATAAGTATAAGTCTGAGAGTAAACTGGATGTACAACCGCCTTGTGGTATACCGACATGCTGTAAATATAAAGTGTTATCTTGCAAGATATAATTATTATAGATAATGAAGTTAGTTAAAGATTTAAAATATGCAATATCAATATATATATATATATATATATATATATATATATATATATATATATATATATATGAAATATAAATTTATATCAAATCCACTCCGAATATTTCAGCAATTTTATCAAATTAAATTAAACTAAATTAATTTTAATGGATTCAGATTATGATAAAAATATTTCAAAATTTTTAATAAAAATGTATTTTATGAGAAGTATTTCTTTTTCCCATGTATTGTGGCACTCGCTTTATCTTTTTATTGAAACAGTTGTTGCTTTTTAAATAGAAAACTTTTACTTAACCATTAACATTTTCACCATTAAACGAATGTATGTAAAAATTGTGGCTACTTAAGTACTGTTCATCTGATACAATTGAAAAATAGTTAGAACATATAGTTTGCTTTTTTTTGTTTTGTGCAAATAATTTATTTTCAAAAATAACTAGCTGATATGGATATAAATTAGTGTTTATATATAATATTTATGGATATTTTGTACAGTATATTTTATTTTCCCTTTTAAATTAATGCAACTTATTTACTATGAAACTTTTTCTTTTTCTTTTCTTTACATCCGCAAAAATTAAAATTTATATGGAACGATTGTATTCTAAGTTTTTTTTTTTTTTAGTTAATGTATAATAGTCCTTTATAAATTATAAAATTAACTGCTTGTACATTTTAAATATTTTGCTAAAGATTTAAATTATTAAAAACTAAAAATATCTTTTGTTGTTTCGTAATATTTTAAAAATTTAAAGGAGATTTGTGTGTTTGGTATAATAATCTGAAATTCTTCAATCCATAAAAATTACAAGAAAATTTAAGTTCACGAAATATTTGCGTTTCTTTTTATTTTCTTCTTTTTAAAGAAAAAAGTATTGTAATCGAAATTTTTTCGACTTCCGGTTATTGACGGATTTACATATTTTAGGGGTCAGAAATCTCGAAAAAAAAATGTTTATACAAAATTGACTGTCTGTCCGTCCGTATGTCTACGTGTCCTCTTTTATCATCAAAAAGTGTATAAAGTTATGCACACTGTAAAAAAAAAAAAAAAAAAAAAAATCTGTAAAGTTACTAATAATTTTTCTGGAAACTTGGATGCCTAGAACTTTTTATGTAACGGCAACAACAAAAATTCATGTAGCAGATACACGTTTGCACAGTAATTCAAAAGCTCTGTAAGGTTACTAACAATTTTCTAGTAAACTGGGATGCTTAGAACTTTTCATGTAACTGCAACCCGGGTTACAGATCAAATTTTAGTAAGATTACTGTAATTTTAGTAGATTCTTTTGTAAAGCTACAGGTTTCCGTAATTTTACAAAATCTAGTTTTCTAGATTTACATCTTTTTCTGTACAGTGTACAGATAAAATTTTTGTAAGCATACAAATTTCTCTAACTTTACATCTGTAGATTTACATTTTTTTTTTTTTTTTTACAGTGCATGCAATTGAACAAATTTTTTGTGTATGTTTTTGACTATGACCAGCAGGACCTCCTTGATTTTGGAAATATTTTGCCGGAATGGGTCGCTATAATAGCGATTTTTTGTAGCATTTCCATTATTGTACAATCGAATAGTGTATGAAGTTATGCATAGAATTTTTACATTCAGTCATTTTTTTTTTTTTTTTTTTTTTTTTTTTTACAGTAATATATAAAATTCCCTAAGTTATTTTAATTTTGCTTTGAAAAGGTTAAAATTACAAACTGTTATAGGTAGAGTTGAAAGAAATAGTTTATAAAATAATAAAAATACATTAACGTCTCGTAAATATTATTTTTTATTTTAATTCGCACTTTATAACTAAAAACTTTTCTGTATAAATCTATCTTAAGCACTGAAGCAGTCCAGGACCAGACGCGATAGGATAACATTATATCTGCGAAGCATGTAAGGCGATTGTTGTTTCTACATTCTTAAGGGTAAGTATATGAAGAATATCGTAATTAAATTTTTTGGAAAATTTAAAGCCGTTATTTGGAGAAAAAAATAACAAATTTTGAAATCCTATAACCTTCAAACTTCGCACTTTTTTCTAATAAAAATTCAACACTCCGTGCTTTTTTATAGCTAATAGTTTTCTGATTATTGTTTTTAATAAACGGTCAAGTGCGAGTATTACTTTCTGTCAGAGAGTTGTATACACTAAATATATGAATTATTAACTGTATTATTAAAAAAAAAATCGTTACTTGAAGAAAAAAAAGAAGACTTAAAAACTATATAAAGTAGGGTTTGGTATAGCTGTATATATACTAGAAAAGTATGAATGGGTATACCGCAAAAGTTGAAACAGATGTGAAGCCTAAATAATATCAAATATTGCAATTCTGTATAATTCTTATTTAAATCTTATCCTAATTTGTTTATGATGTACTTTATTCGGCACTGACAATAAAATTAGTACATATTTAAACTTCATTCGGCATTTCCTAAAACTAAATTCAGCGTCATAATAATCTTTCTTTTTACAGTGCAGCTTAAACAAAACACCTGTTCAAAGCTTAAATTGGCTCTTTGCTATGGTCACTTCGAAAGGAGTTCGCAAAGTGGCAAAGATAGGTTTTTAATTAACTTTTAAAGATACGGGAGGCCTATTGAGAGATCTAGTCAATGCAAACTAGTCGCGAATCCCATAGTATTTATGTGATTAATTCTAAATTAATTAGTCTGTTTTTAACAATTTGGTGCTTAGTGCTTTTATATTGCTACCGGACATTGTATTACACAAATGTATCATTAAAACTTGCTATCTAGGCTTTAAAAGTCGATGGTACATCCAGTGCTCCGCCAATGTCATTAAGTATGTCCAAACCGTCCGGGTCTTTAAGGGTTAATATCTGTGATAAGGATAAAACTATGTGACGTAGGGTAATAGCTATAATTTTTCTGAAAGGTTTAAATTAACCTCTGCTACATCTAATTGACGATATCTCTGAAAATATAATATCTCAGCTAATTACCGACATTTATTTTTCCGAAATCATTATCGACAATGCTTTTATACTTCTGCTACGATAGGTATCTCCAGCGCTCCTCAAAACCTTTGCTGAATGCCCGCAAATCGAAATTTGTGCGTAATGGAATATGCGCTTTACTCAAAAACTATGTGACCTAGGGTAATAGCTATAATTTTTCTGAAAGGTTTCAATTAACGTCTACTCCCTCTAATTTTTTCTCAATTTTAGTTTCAGTAGATTCGGAAACAGATGGGGGGGGGGGGCATGTTTTTGCACTTCATTTTCGACAGTGTCTCTGAAAATATAATACCTAAAATTAAATGAAATGTATTTTTGAGTTCAGCCTAACAAAACCATTCACACGATACTCCACACGACGTACGCAAGGAAAGATATTTTTTTCAAGTAACTTAATTAGCCTATCTACATTTTTTCTAAAAATATTTGTAAATGTTTAACAATCTGTATATATGTGGTTCAATAGTCTTTATTACTTCCCCAATATGAACTTTCCACGTTTCATAAGTTTACCAGTAAAATAGCTGTGAAAGACGGACAGAAAGACGCAAGAGTGATCTTATAATAGTTCCGTTTTTACTTTTTAAGTGCGGAACACTAAAAATGAGATAAATATAAGAATTATGCTTTGAATTCTACTTAAATATTGGTCTAAGCGAATATTTCAAACCATTAAAATATAAGATTTTATTTCATAGTGGTAACTTTAGACTCTGATGACACATTAAACTATGTCAATTATTATTAATTTCTCATATTTATTTTGTGTATAAACTTCAAAATAGTAAAAGAAAAACTTCAAATGTTAAAGAATTCCCCTACGAATCGGATTTGTCAACAAGGCGATTAATTTGGTATTCGTTTTTTTTTTTTTTTTTTTTGGATATTATTTTACGTTTTTAAACAGTAAATTAAAAAAAAAAAAATCAGGTATTATATACACAGCCGTGGGATTTTTTCTGAAAATTGCTTAAAGATTTACTTGGCTTATAGCTACAAGGAAATGCATCTATTAGCTTTTCAACTTTATACAACATTTATTATTCTCTCTAACAAATAATCGGCTTAGTGGATCACAACAATTCATCCACATAAATAATATAATACGCTCGTAAAAATAAATAATGGAATTCACCTATAATTCATGCTGAAATCAATTTTTTTTTTAAAATTTAACGGACCTTTAACCTTCAGGTTGATATAAAATCTGTGGAATAGTTTTCTCGCGCATTCTATTAGCCGATGATGTGCTATTTCTTTCGGCCGGCAATTAAAGTGTCGTCTCTAAAAAATAATGTTCCGTTAAATAAACCAGCCGTAAAACAAAGCAGATGTATCATTGTACGGGATAATCTCTACTTCAATTTTTTTAATTTCTAAGAATCGCACATCTTCAATTTTTATACCGTCGTATAGGGTAAAAAGTACTTTTAAATGCAATTTGTTTGAAAACTGCATATCAGTTTAATTTTCAGATATTAATTTTTTGTAGCTTTTAACGAATTTTCTTTAATGTTGGCAACTGAAGTATTCCATTTCTGTTTTAAAGAAAAGAAAAATTGTAGGAAAATTGTAGATTCTTGTAACTTTTCGTGGCCCTTTTCCCATAATAACTGAAAAAAAGATCAAAATCCGAGCTATTTTGAAAAAAAAAATAAATGAATGATTTCTGATAAAACATCGAGCTATTATAAACTATATTTAATTTTAACTATCTCTATTAAAGTTAGAAACAAATGAAGGCCTATGAATCATTAGATAGCCGATTATTATTTTGGTCAAGTTTCTTGAAGAACAACATCACTTTTTTGCTGAAATTGTGTATTATTCTGCGATAGTGACGTCCTATACACACTGTAGATGTTGTTTAAGACTGGATTGTAAATGTGGAATTCTTCAGTGGATGACATCATTTTATATAAAATAAAAGCGTGTGTTTTAAGTCTTAAAACTGAAATATGATTTGTACTATCTATATTTATATACATATTTCTTTCATCGGAGGCAACACTAAATTCTGAAAAAGCAGAATTCCTGATTTCTAGTTTTAAACTTATGCTTCTTTAGAAGATCACTTCATCATCATTTTGTGATTTATCCACGCTACTCATGTTATGCTTTATCTTTTTATATTATATTGTGTATCTATTAATTAAACCCTTGAGTTTCTTATGTTGAATTGTTTCAGATATTTATTATCCCATATAGCTATTTAATGTTTACTTTTTATCCCTGACAGGGCCTGTAAAAAATCTATTTGTTTTATGAGTCTCCTGTGGTTACAATATGACTCTTAAAACATATTTTATATGAAATAGCAGTAATGGAAATATTCTCAATTGTTGCTTGTAAAATTATGAAACGTAGATGATCCAACCTAGATTTCCAGAGTAATAGTACTTAAGTGGAAAAGTTTTTTTTTTTTTTATAGAAAAATTTATATATTTTTTACACTTAATATATTTTTAATAATTGCGCACTAGCGACAGCAAAAAACATTTTTATATAAAAACTAGAAATAATTATTCAATTAATGTTTTGAAATTTATTAAAAGCGATAATTTGTATGAGCACCACTCCAAGAGTTAATAGATTACTAAATAACGAGAAATTTTGCTAATTACCAAAGAAATTTTTTATTACTATTTCAGTGATTTAATTAACAAAATTAACAAACATCTTAATTAACAAACAAGTAATTAGATTGCACGTCTGTTACACTTATGTTTTATTTATATCATTTTATTCAGAAATAAATGCTGAACTATTAATTTTGTTTTTTGTGCAAAAGAATTAAACTTTCGCAATAGGGTTGTACTCGATATAGATAGAATTAAAAAAAATGACCGGGAATTGTTTTAATAGCTATAGAAAATCAATAAATTCAGCTACTGTTCTCAAACAGACTGTAATTGAAAGAACATTTTTTTTTTCTCTGTTAGACGCTGTAATAAACTGTGCGATGCTTAAAAGATTGAAAAACTGCAGTGAAATTTATTGCGGAGTTGTTGCCACCGTCAATATTAAATCAACGTTACACACGACATGATTTCTTTTTAGAAGTAGATAAAGCAACAACAACAACAACAACAAAAAGAGAATAAACTAAAAGTAATGTGTTTCTTTAAAATGTTGAAATTTGCAATCTTATAAAAATCAATATTTGTAGCTTTCTTCGAACTCCACGTGTTACTTAAATGCACAAAAATGTTTAAAAAAAATTCTTTTATATAAGTTGCATCGTGTAACTAAGTATCCGTAAAAATGTGACCTATATTAAATTCTTAATTGCAAAGTTTCTATTCATTAAGATAACGTAAACAAACGTCAATTCTTAATACTGTCAATTTCAAGCATATACTAGCAAGGGTTGATGATGCTCGCTCCTATCATTTTAGACCTGGTGCATTTTAAATTCCTATATTAGGAAGTTTAAGAATCGATAAAAGTTTCCTGTTAAAATCATATATATATAATTTTTCAGCAGTATAACTTTCTTAAAGTTCAATTTTCGAAACCATTTATAACATAATATAACCACTTATTAACATAGAACTTTTTTTTTTAAAAGAAAGCATTTAAAAATACAAATTAGTCAAAAATGAGTATAAAATATTGAAAAAAGTTTAAAAATTCCTTCAAAAACCTACGAAATTGATTTTGAAAAATTACAATATTTTATTCATATTTTTGGTGGGAGAAAAGTTGGTGTTTTTTTTTTTTTAAGTAGAGCTTTCCGACATCCCTATCCAAATGTCATAGCTGCTTGTCGTATGTGAGTGAGCAGTGGTTTCGACTTCACTAGAAATTACAATGTTCGACCTAATTAGACAGTGTAAATTTTCTAAATTATATAAAAATACTAATTTATTTTATGATTACTTTTACTAACAGACACAACATTTAATACAATAACGTTTCATTTTAAACTTTCGAAATTTTATTCTATCTGAATTCAAAAGAAAATAGTTTGCTTATTTTTTATTTCAATAATAAAAAAAAATAATAATAATTTTCAATGATCTTGAAAGCTGTTAACAGATATATATTTACTATTTATATATTTATCGTCTGCATAAAAAAACTAATATTGTTTCTTATGCTATTATCAAACAAATCGAAATATGATTTAATTATAATACGTACCTTATTGATGATTGTTGATTGATTATTGATATATGATTTAATTCTAATACGTATCGATGCACTTATCGTGCATCTTTCGTGCAATCACCTACAACAAGCAATACATTGAATCCAGTCACTGTTCGAAGTTGTCTCCTGGTACAGTTTCAGACATTCAATGCACTCATTCTCATTGACCTTCGTTTTTTTCCGTCAGTTTTGTTAATTCACTTTTTCTGGAAGCATCTTATCTTCAGCTGTTTTTTTTTTCTTGTAGCGCCATCCTTTTTAAGTCTTTTTTCATGTGTATTTTGCAGATCAGTAGCATTATTTGCAGTCTGTTTTCTTTTTTATTTCGATGGCAATAAGCTACTTGGAATGGGTAAAAGCTTTTCCAAAACTTTGTAGTTAACAGATTTTAACATTTAGTTAACAGAAATAATTTATTAGCAAATTAATTGTTCATAAATAAAAAAATGTATATATAATATTTAATTAATTTATTAACAAATATATTATTAATTTATTAACAAATATAATTACATAAAATTAATTTAGTAACAGCTGCATTATTAATTTATTAACAACATTTTTATCTGCAAAATCATTTTTTTTGTAAAGTAATTTGTTACCAAATTTAGTTTCGATAATTATGTATTTTTCCAAAATTATTTCAAAATTGGAAAAATGTATATTTCATATGTTTTACACATAATTTGCAATTCATGCAAATTTACCAATAAGCTGCGTAATCTCTCCTAGCATTGAAACTTATGGGGAAATGCGCCATCTCTCCTAAGTAGCAGATGTGCAAACTCTCCTATCTTGGTAGGAGAGATTGCGCGGCCTTTTATTTAAACCTGGTCACTTCTAAAATTAATTGTTGGTGTTCGCATCCTTAGTCTAGGTTAGTATCTTATAAGAAATCATTTAGGTTTAAAATATTTTTTACTACTGACATTCTATAAAAAGTCTGGCGAACGGTTATGAAAATTCAAGCACCTACTTTGGAAAAAAAAATATATATATCAATGCTTTATCCAAGACACTTGGAACAATCAGTGTGAACATTCATGTAGACAATGCACTAATGCTGATGTACAATTACCTGGAGTCGCTGCGCGCACATTCTACTCCTTTCCGTCGAAACTCTTTATTCGCGATCTCTCCTACCGCGCGATATCTCCTGGCTTTACATTACTGCATGCCATCTCTTTGTTAGAGTTGTTTTGAAGTCCTATCACTGTTAAAAATTTGCAGCATTCTGGCAGGTCATTTGACCGTTTTTTCCGAAAACGGTTACACAACCGTAATTTTAACACTATTCTGACCATATTATTGGCCATTTTATGGTCAGAATATAGTTAAATTATGGTTATGAAACCGTTTTTTTTCAAAAAACGATCGAATGACCTGCTAGAATGCTGCAAAAATTTTAACAGTGTGAACAATTTATGCACAGAATATGTATGTCCTAAATAAATACACTGTACAATACAACTACGTTTAAATAGGGAAATTGTGACCTCATTGCTGTTTCCGTTATTAGTCGGGATTTTTTCTATCATTTTCAGTCATAACTTTTCAAAGATACATCTACATCAAAAAGTGATATTCTCTGTTTAATTAAGTCTAGAGTAAAAACAAGCAATACGTACTAAAACGTGATATGAGCTAAGGAACTGGAACTTTTCAAAGCACCACATTCAACATTCAGCTACTATTACACAAGCCAAGCTTTCTAGTATCGATATTTATTGATTGCACATATTTATGTACACATATTTCTGCGTAATATTCTGCTCTTACACATATTTCTGCTTAATATTCTGATTTTACACATATTTCTGTGTAACATTCTTATACATAATCCTGTGTAATATTCTGTTTTTACAGATATAGCTGAGCAAAATTCGTGCGCAGATTTCTGTTGTTTTTAAGCATATATCGATGTAATATTCTTATGCATTTTTCGGTGTATTACGCAAAATACAGAGGTATTTGTGAATTATTCAGAATTTGTAAACTTACATTAAGACACCATTTCGGGTAAATCCGTAAAATTTTCTAGAGTTGCACATTTTTTTAACGTTGTGAAGTGATAACAAATTACTCACTTCTATTAAGCCAATAAATACACACACATACAGATAAAACTTTGTGACAAAAGTGTAATTTTCAAGTCTGCACACATACCATATGTAAAAGTGACTAATTTACATATTTATTTTTTAGATTGTAAGTAACCATACTTACACCGCTTATTCTTATGATTTATGTGTGTTTGGGAAAATGATTTAAATTTTTCCTTTCGTTCTATATCCGAATGGTCTGTATTTTGCAAGAAATTATTGTCTTCCCATATTACATTAAAAATCCCTATTAAAAATATAAAACACACATTTTTCCTTTGTAGCAAATGCCTATTATGATATTCATTAATTGCTTCTTTAAAAAGATTTATTTATTTTCTTTTAACCTTTGTTTTTTTATATTTTTCATCTTGATTCGTTATTAAAAGCATCGTGGGTGATTCATGTAGTTATATTCGTCTAATGCAAATTACCCTATACAAGTTACTGTAAAAATATATAAAATTTAATACAGATTAAAATTGTTTATAAGTAGAAACGTAAATATGTATACTATAATTTCTTTAAAATGAAAAAAAAAATTACGAAACGAAATTGAAAATATTGAGATAGTACTGGTATCACTGGTATGTTTATTTTGATCGATAATGCGCGGGGGATCATTTAGATGCCATAAATTCAAATGAATAAGCGCAAAAAGGAAAATTATAGAAATTAAAAAAGGATAGTTTTCTTATATATATATATATATATATATATATATATTATTTACAATTATATTATTACAATTATATGCAGTGTATAACTATTGCAGTTTAATATATCAGCGGGCAGACTATTATTAATTTTACAACAATACTGATATCTTATACATTTTATTCTCACATGTGTCACCGAAGTACAAGTTTTTTATACTGTTTTATAAATTCGTTAATTTAACTTGCCAATTATTTTGTTTTATATTTTCCTTTTATAAAAGTGTAAATATCATGCATAATAAACACTGTGCTTCCGTACTCGTGCAAAAATATTTAATTTTGCCTCAGAAGGGTTAAAATATATTTATGCTTGAATATTTAAATAACTTAATTAATTAGTAAATGATCTTTATTTATTTTAAAACTGAATGAGATGTTTGAAATATTCTTCGTGCAGTTAAATTTTAAAATGAAATTTCTTTTTTATTAAATTATTTTATAATGAAGAAGCCAGAAAAAAGCAAAAATCACTAATCTCCTTAAAATATTCTTTAAATGGAATCTTTTGTTAAACGCACCAGATATATCTCTTCTATTAATGTCTTATTTTTCAAAACTCTTTAAATCTTCTTATCGCTTTGTACCTTTTTACAATGGCTTCTTTGAATAAGAGTGTTTTAAGATAAGAATATTTTACTATGATTGTTTTTCTTTATTCTATATCAATTCCCTTTTCCTTGAAATATTTTTAAGTATGCTTTCTTTTGTTCCGAAACTGAATAAATTATGATGTTTCTTTTGCTTTCTGTGAAAACATTAGATCTTTGAACTTACTATTTTTATCCCATGTGTTCCATGTACATGTTCGAAAAAAGTTTAAAATTTGATTGAAGTATCTGTACTCACAAAAAAATGTGTCTTATTTATAAATTAATTTTATTAGATAGATGTATTTTAAACTTCATTTTTTCAAAAGAAAGAACCCGAATATAAAAGCAATAATATAATCACGTAAAAAAAAAAAAAAAATAAAAATAAAAATAAAAATACAATGTAGAATTGACATGTATGCACGTATACGCTAGTAGGAATACAGTTATTTGTGTTATTACAGTTTAAGTGAAGAGATGTCGAAAGCAACATCAGATGATATGACGTGCTCATAACCATAGTAGACGAAGCCCATAAAAAAAGAGATAGTCCATTTAGAAGTTGCATAAAATCTGTTTTACCCACTCCCACAGTAAACCAAGCCTGTTCTCACATACTTTATCATATATATCATCTATTTACAGACTTGTTTTACTGTGGGAGTTTATAAAACAGATTTTATGCACATTCTCAATGGGCTTTTTTTACCGGACTACCAAGAAGGGTTATGTGTTTCACGCGTATCTGGGTATGTGGATTATTTCTTTCGAAATATACCAACGGCTGAATGGATTTTAATGAATGATATCTCTATCGATTCGTCTTAACCGTCCGATGGTTATAGGTTAGGGTTTACTTTATATAAATTGAAAATGGTGGCTGTAAAGTAAAAAATGGCGGTAGAGACAAAAGAAATTTTACGCACCCTATTGAGTGGCATATCATTGGATAGGTCTTTCAAAATAAAGACGATGTTTCATTGACTATTTTACAGTCAGAAGCTCCGTTTAAATATAACACAACCTGGAAGTTGTGTAGGTAGGACCTCTAGCTTTACTGCAACTCTAACCATCATAGACATCTATAGGCCTAATCAAAAAAGTGTTTATAGATAGGAACTAACAATTAACCACAATTTAAAAGTCATCAATACAAGTAAATAAAAAAATAGGTAAGTAATATAAAAAATAGTTTCACATTGATGAGAAATAATTAATTTGTTCTCATTTTACGCAGTCGGATTTTGCATTTTTTAAATTTAATTTTTACTTGTTTATGGACTTGGTGTACTATGGTTGTGAACCCCTCATTTGGAACGAATAAAGAAAGTCTTATTTCCTGAAAAACGATTATCAAAGGATTACAGTAAGTTTTTTTTATTTAAATACATAAGTAAATGATCGCAATTCCCGAAGAATTAATCGCTGATGACCTTTAACACAATATGAACAATGAACATCCATCCCCGTTTACATTTTTATTTGAAGTTCAGTACTGTATTAAAAACAATACCTTTCATTGCAAATTGGTAAAAAATGGGGGTAATCGTCATTTAAATCTGTCTATACGTACACTGGCCTTCCTTTGAAGAATGTATGGGGTACTATTTTGTAGACCCATGACAACCATGTAGACTATGACCATCTACTACAAACTATTCGAAATCTGCAGTAAATGGCACAAAGTAAACATAATGTGGACGGTAATTGTGCGACAAACATTTCAATAGCCTAAACTGTGCATCGAAACGGAAATAGTCATCTCCACAATTGAAAACCAAATTGTCCTGATCACAAACCACAAACCTGGGAATATTTTCTGTAATCGGTAATCGGGGTAATCGTCATTTAGATCTGTCTATACGTACACTGGCATTCCGTTGAAAGAATGTATGTGGTACTACTTTTGTAGACACATGACAACCATGTAGACTATGACCATCTTTTATAAACTATTCCAAAGCTACAGTAAATGACACAGAGGGCGGTAAATGTACGAAAAACATTTAAGTAGTCTACATTGTGCATCGAAACGGAAATATTCATCTCCGCAATTGAAAACCAAATTGTTCTGACCACAAACCTGGGAATATTTTCTGTACTGGCTTTGATTGAATTCCATTTTTAAATAATATTCCTCTGCATAGTTTGGATTGCTTTCTTATCTTATTTCTACCGATCTCTGAAAACACAATTTCTTTGTAGAAACACTAGGGGGCTCGGCCCCCTACGAGCTACGCTCGCCAACCCCCGTCCAGACACCGTAGACTCTAAATGCACGCTAATTTGATCGGCTTTAAAAAGATTTCGAAAGATTGAATTATAATTTAAAAAACAGTGGCGATCTTTCTATAAACGGATTTCTATTCATTTCTCTTTGATTGGGGAATTTTAACGCCAAATCCGTTGCGGTACTACTTGATTATCCCGTCGACCAATTTCGCCAAATTATACAAATTGACATAATTTTTATTTTAAATAACGAAAAAACAAATAAATTAGTACAACATTAATTAAAATACAAATAAAACATCGAAATAAAAATAACTTGATGACGTAGACACGTGTAACAACATTTCAAAATAAGCTAATATAAAAGGAATTAAGTAAACAGAGGCTTTGTCTCCTGGTATTTTTTAACAAAGTGAAAAGAAAGTTCTTTTAAATGAGACATTTTAAATTAATCGTTTTTAATCTGACGTAATTTTGACCAAACTATTCTTTCTCTTTTTAATATTCACGTGCAAATACTTGCGTTAGAAATGAAATATTATTTGAGCTTTCCTAACAAAAATAGCTGAAAAGTATCCTCTTAAAATATCAAATACATGTCTAGCGCAATTTCTAAATTTAAACCGTTTTGCAATATTATTTTGTGTTCATTTTATGTAATAACTGTAATGTGACGTAAATATGACGTAATTTCTCCTATTTAAGACTTCTAACGCATGTTAATAAATTTATTGTTTTACAAATTCCTTTCTCTCTTAAAATTCACGTGTAATTATAGTTTTTATGACGTAATTTTTAATAAGTTCCTGCTTTTTGTACATAATTATTTAATTCTAATTCCAAATGTTTTTCTCTGTTTATAATAGTCACGTGTAAATAAATTTTTAATTTATTTACGCGTATAAATATTTTTTTTTTTTGAAGCAAACATTATTGTTTCCGCTGTTTATACAGTTGGCAACAGTTTAAATTAATATCACTTTCTAAAATCTGTTAAAAATATCTCTAGAAATGCTGAAAATCTGAATTTAAAATAGAAATAAAACCTCAAAAAATTAGTCAAAATAAAAAAATTAATGCAATCTGCACTCCGGCAAATTCTAACGCATAAAATGATCTAAAAATGATTAAATTCCTATGAACAGTTTTTGCTCCTATAAAACTTTTTTAGTGGAACGATTTTGTCCAACTTTAGCATTAAATATCTCTTACAATAATTCTTCGATCTGAAAACTGTCTGCATCAGCGTGTTTATCAAACATTTTTGTATAATACTACCGATTTTCATATTTTTGTATGCATTATTTTTCTTAATATTAACGAAGAAAGACCTCCGGTCACAAAAAATTCAAAACCGGCGGCGGCGGCGGCGGTGACAGCGGTAGTTACTTTTTTTTAGAATAGAGAGATACCGCGTTTTTTACTTAAACGAATTTAATAATTTATATTATTTTATGTGTAATTCTTAAAAAAAAAATTATCCTTAAATTAGGAAATAAAAAACACATTATTATACACTATTGGTAATTTATATGCATATTTTAAGTCTCTTACATTAGTACTGTGTTATAGGTTTTTTAATATTATATTATACATTGAATAACATTTTCCAAGATAGAGAATTTTGATGTGAAACAGAACTTATTATTATTTAACACCTATCAGTTACCATGGTATTTTTCACGAACTTCTATGAAGTAGAAAAAAATTATATATTGATGTAATATGCAACAATTTTCGAAACTAAATGTTTTAAAGTGAACTTTTCATTGCGTTCATTTTCTTAGAGAGTGAGTTATATAATTTTTACTTTTGAGACTAGTATTTCCTGAAATAATTAGAACATTTTTTTTTAAAATAAAGAAACGGTGTTCGTACATTTTTACACTTTGGTATTATAAAAATAAATAAAAAATATGTTTATAAAAATATTGAAACATATACTGAGTGAAAAATGGCGGAGGCTGGGAATCGAACCCATATCTCTTGGTTTAAATTATCAATGCTCTTCCAATTAAGCTACTTGGAACGATTCATGGTTGACACAATTTTCCCAAGAGACAGCTCAACAGATGTTTTGTTCTGCGTCTCCATTAAATTGCATTTACATTACGGAGTTATCGTCCTAGGTGTTGGTGTTCGTGGTGTGAAATCATAAAGTCAACCAATCAGCGTCATTTCGTTGGTCACCCAAGACGATAACATGCATGGGATGAAAATGCATCTTTATGTTACCTCCACGAATCCCAGATAAGACAAGTCTAGCTGTCACCCAGTGGAACTGTATAAATAAAATTATTTACGAACTCCCAACAAAGTACGAAGAAGACATGTCTTCGAAAGTTGATTAGAAGTCTGGCATTTTTGAAAATAGTACTTGTTCTTTATATATTTCGGTACTTATTTTTTGGCTTTGGAACCTTTTAAAATGCCATTGGCGCAGTTGATAAGTGAGATTTGTTGGAAATTTTGTAAAGAAAAATGGAAAAAAAAACAAAAAAAAACTAAAGCAATATTTTGCTTGTTTATGTACGCATTTAAAAAGTTACTTCGGAATACAAGTAATATATAAATTAGTGCTATTTGGAGAAAATAATTCCTAAAACGTTTCTGCATATAAATGTATATATTAGGTGAATTCTGCAAATATGAACGAATTGCTTATGTATATGAAATAGGAAATACGTTGCGAAAAAATACGTATGACAAATTTTCTGCTTTTGCTGTGGTCTTTTGCCAACTTCGCTAAGGGCTCTATATAAAGCGCGTACCTTAAAAATTTATGATGGTCAATCAGTTTGATGATCCATGTTGAAGCGCGTTTCGCTTGGAAGGAAAGCCCTTTAATATTTACTTAAATTAAGAGTTTTTGTTCTCACATGCAAGAATAATACTGCGTATTATTTATTTTGTAAGACCACTATTGATATTTCAAAACCCTCACATGTATCTGTAATGTTATGCTTTCGTAAAAAACCTTTTTTACGCTTTTTTGGTGTTCTTTTATTTACTTATTTTGCTGTTCAAAAGATCACTTTAGTGGTTTCCTTTGTCTGTATTGACACGTGCTCTATTGAAAAATGTAGTTGTGTTTCGAATGCCTCAAATTTGTCTAAGGCCTTATGTATTAGCATATATTAGACACATTTTATTTTCTTGAAACAGATTTAGTCATAATAGAATATTATATAAGAAAAGATAAGTTAAGAAATCAGATTATATTAAATAAATTAGTTGGTTGAATGGGGTTTTATGGCACAAAGTCTCTTTTGGGTGATGCTGCACCAAAAGTAAAAAAATAACTAAAAAATAACTAAATTAGACATCGAATAAAATTAAAATTAAGAATTGGATATCACATTAAGATTTTCAATCAATTTCCGAACCGTTAGCCACAATCTAGTTGAATTTAATGTAAAATTTGATTTTCGTACGAATTGTTTGAATCGTATCCAGAATGTACCGAATATAATATTATCAAAAGCTTTATAATTGATAAACATTAAAAAATAGTGACTGATAGCTGACACATCGTAGAAGAACGTCATTCAAGCAACAATTATTTACTCCTTTATATGAAAAAAGAATATTTTTATTTAAAATTTTGTGTTACTTTTATGATCAAAAGATTGTATACTTTCTCCTAAAGATGATAAATGAGGTACATAAGAAGATATATTTTTATATAAAGTATAAAAAGATCTATCACACGTTATGATAACTCTCATCTTAACGAATCTTTTATAACAAAAATTATTTTCTTGTTTCAAATTAATATAATTTCGAAAAAAAAAAAAGAATTTTTACATTATTGTGTGAATCACACATTAACAGTCGTAATTTTGCGGATGCTTAAATATTTTTTTAAAATAAAACAACGTAAAAAATTTTTGTTTCTTTTTTATCATGACATATAATCAAGATAATTACTGTTTTAAGCCCAAAATTATATTTTTAAAATATCTGATATATTCCTGTAATATATTTTGTAAATTTTTCCGCTTATAAATTAACGATCATGTTATTTCCATTCTTCCGGCAAAAAGTCTTATAAACCATTTTATTTGCGCCAGATTTCAATTTAATTTTTCAAAAAGTTGTCGATAGATGCAATCATTACGTTAATTGTCACCAAATCTGAAAATATTATATATAAGTCTTTATTGGAAATACACTACAAGTAGCTATCAAAAAAGTTATTTAATTTCTTTTTCCGATAATTGGGATTGTAGATATAACTAGATATAACTGTTTTAATTTCAGTTGTCATTCCGGAAATGAGTATTTAGGTAATTAGAATTGTGTATGTAAGTAACTTTAGGAAAGAGAATGCTTTCTATTACTGAGATTGAGGAAGGTACAGCATACGAATCTTAATTATTATATGGAATTAGCGAGAATATTTCTAATAGATTTAAAGATGCAAAAACTTAAATGCTTTTCGACAAATATTTGATTTCCATAAATGATCTCCTAAAAAGTATTCATATTTATATAGGAAAGTTGTCCTAAATTCTATGGGATGTTGTGATTGTAATAAACAATCGGATTAAATATCTGGAAGTTTCCAGAAATTTTATATATATATATATATATATTGTTTTATAAATAAACGTACAGAAAATCAATAAAAAAAATTAAAATCAACATTGAAATGGGTATACCTCTCGAATTTATCATTTTATGGGTTATGTTGAAAGCTGAAATATGCCAAATAGCATTTTTAGTAACACAATTTGTACATTTATGTGAAACTATTAGTAAACGATCAATTATTGCATTATTCTTCCTTAAACTTAGGAAAAAAAAAATAGAGGAAAATGATTAATTTTAAAAAATGAAGTTTTTATATACTAATCTGTTTGAAATAATCACTATTTTACTAAATTTTTCTTCATAAAACAAAAATTGATTTCAAACGTAATGGATCACTTTAAGAGTGGTAAAATGGACACTAATGGCTGAAGTTAATTATATCCTAAAATTTTCTTGCTTGATCAATCATTGTTTAGTAAACATCCTTTATAGTCATTTCATATCTTCAATACCATTTATCTTATCTTTACTATCTTTTATCATATCGTATCTATCTTTACTATCTTTTATCTTAGTTTTAGTATCTTTTATCATATATTATCTATTTTTCTCATATCATACTACATTTTAATTTATAAAAAAAGTAGGAATAAATCAAAAGTAAGTTTTATTTGTGCTAAAAATTATTAATACATTACTATAAATTCCCAGAAAGAAATATGTAAAATCTTTGTAAACACTAGTAAGGAAGAAAGTCTGCTTAGTAAACAAAAAAGATTTAACAGGAATAAAATATTAATATAAGCTCTATTTTGATGCCAATAACTGAAAAGTCCCGCCTATCTACATCGTTTATTTATTTTTTTAAAGACACCGCATTTGAATTATTTTCCTGTAAAAATTGTAGCGTAATATGGTGAATTTCCGAACAAATATAGCACATGCACATTAATTCTCACTTTCCACTTTATACTAAGAAAGGCAAACAACAGATTATCATTTCCACTCATCTTTATTCTACCATTAACGACTATTTTTATTATAATCAGGAGATTTATATAAATTGGGAAACTTCCTTACATAATATCCACTTAAAAATTTTGACTTCAGAAAAAACACCTTTCATACATTTTTAGAATTTGGGTGTATACTAGATGAAGTATAATTCTCAAACAGTTTTCCACGCGAAATACATTATAGATATACTTCCTGGGATAATTTTAAAGGAATAAACAACTCTTCCGCCTAACTTCTATGGGATGCTGTCACTTTATCTAAAGTTTGAAATATTTCATTCGCTATAACAAGTTGGTTTAAAGTACCAAAATCTGAAACATTTTTCAATTTCAGGTAATAAATACCAACTATTTATTAAGCGAGACGCAAACTGAACGCAAGTTTTGCCTTGTTGACGAGTTGTTTTTGAAACTTCTCAAAATAACCTTACGTGAGCTCCAATTCCGACGTCTTATAAAAAAAGAAAAAAAGAAAAGAAAAGAAAGAAAGAAAGAAACCAAGCACGAAGACAGAATTCTGCTTTTTCAAAATTTAGTGTTGCGCGCGCCCGATGAGGAATACATACTATTATTATTACGAGGGGAGGGGGGGACGCGTTGAGTTTCGCGAAAAAAAAATGTTTAAGAAGGAACTGTTACAACTGTTTCATTAATTTATAGTAAACCTACAAAATTAGTTAGAATAAAAAATACATCTTATATTGGCTAGTCTAACTCTCAAGGAAATATTATTTTAACCCTCATCTATAAAGATACTCTAAATTTTTGTGAAACTTTGCGTTTTATGAGTGTGGTATTTCAATTGCATTATTTTCACAAGTGAAGCATTTCCACCTGTGATGAATTTTAAAGTCTCTGGAGTGAAAATGATGCACTACAAAACAAATTTCAGTTTTAAGACTTAAAATACATGCTTTTACTTTACATAAAATGGCGTCATTTGCATCCGTTGAAGAATTCCACATTTACCATCCATTCTTAAACAACATCTATACAAAAGTATGCATATGACGTCACAATCGCGTAAGAATACACCAACCTAGATAAAGCGATGTCATAAACTCGACCAAAAAAATCGGCTATTTAATTATTCATATACCTTCATTTGTTTACAACAATAATATGGATACTTTAATACTTATAATAGCTCCATGTTTTATCAGAAATCATTCATTTATATTTTCTCAAAATAACACGTATTTTAATTACATTTTTTTTCAGTTGTTATTAAAAAAATGGCAACAATACCATTTTCCAAGTATTTTCTGTTTAATTTCTATAAAAATGAAGTACTTCAGTTACCGCAATTACAAAAATGGCATTAAAAGCTACAAAAAATCAATATCACAAACATAAATAGACACGCAGTTTTCGAAATAATTGCAGTTAAATGTACTTTTTCCCCTATACGAAGGTGAAAATATTGAAAATGTGCCATGCTTAGAAGTTTTAAAAAATGCGGCAGAGATAATCTGATTTAACACTACAATGATATATCTGTTTCGTTTTACGCCTGGCTTATGTAAAGTAACGTTATATTTTAGTGACGACATTTTAATTGTAGCCTGAAAGAAATAGCATATCGGGGGCTAAAAAAAAAACCAACTGAGCTGTACACCGGAAAAATTTAAAAGCTAAATTAATTAAAGTAAAGACACCGAGAGGCGGAGAGGTTAGGGTAAAGGCTGTGAATACGCATACATGCCCGACCTCAATCATTTTTTATACATTGTACCACACTCGGGGTATTTTAAACCTTTATAAATAATGATCGATTTTCAGAATGCACTAACATGTCATTTATTTTTATTGCTAACGTTATAATTTATAGCTTGGTATCACTTAGAACGAGTTGTTTTTTGGTGAGATATCTCTTCTTTCCCCAAGATAATCCATTTTTGTGCTATATTACAATGTAATTCAGAAAATGGAAAGAAATAAAAGAAAATTGATCTTTTTATTTTGTTTCAGTTTTATTTTGTTTTACGGCTTTCAAAAATCGTATCAAAATCAGTGAAGTAAGAATAATACAAAAGAATAAGCAGTAATTTTTATTTTAGAAGCAATTGTATTTCGTCGTTTTGAAAACTATATTTCAAGAAAATCTTTGCATTTCGAATCATTCCATTAGTGAAGTATTGGTCAAAACAGTATTTTTGCTCCGTTAGTTCTCAATATTTTTATTTCAAATTACTTAATTGCTACTTTTTAAAAAAATATATTAATATTAGTTTTGATTAATGACAGATAAAAAAGGCGAAAATAACGCAAACTACACTATTTCAAAAAGTGGTAATAATCAAGCAATCTGAAAAAAAAGTAGCCCAACTGGCAACTAGCCCAGTTTAATCATACCCTTTCTTATCCAAATTAATGTTGTTAGAAGCAGTGCCAGGACATGCGGAGCCAGGACAAACAGTAGCCTGTTTTAAGGAATAAAATATATTATAAAATGAAGCTATTTATGAAATACGCCGATAATAAGCGAAAATGATAAAAATACATTTTATCCTGAAAAAGAAAAATCCATCGGTTTCTTTTTTAAAAACTCAAATGGTACATTAAATAACTATTCGTTGATAAAATTGATACTATTAACAGTCTTTACCAATATAGAAACTTTATAGTTTCTGCATATCTTGCAAAGCTTGCTATTAAAGACGGTTAGATTAAATTAGAAAAAAAAAATGACGAACTTATAAATTACCCTAATAATCTAAATTGACGTTTGCAAATCAATAGATAAATTTGTTTTACATTATAAGAAGTACACAAAAACATGTATTTTTTCAGCCATATTAATTACAGACAAAATCTCCTTTGTTCAAAAGCTAAATCTTAGATGGAAATTTTAAAATCAACAAAAAAAATTGTTTTCCTCAATTCAATTTGAAAGGACCACAGTTTTTACGCATTAAGATAATCATTTAAAAAATACATTTCCAACGTTGAATGTGATAACCTGAAAAATAAAATTAAATAAAATAAAAGTCATGCAACTGTAATTTTTAGGATCGTGGGTAATCATATAAATACGTAGAACCTACAGTCGTCGTCTGGTCCGATCGTCTGTCTGCATATAACAGCGCGAAAACTATCCAACTGAAAGGTTTGAAATCTAATTTATATAATCGTTACAGAATTTGGTGAGTCATTTCAATTTTTTTGAAAATCGAATTCAAAACTTAAAAAGACATTAATAAAAGTTTTTATTATTCTATTAAATCCTATCATTGCGTAATTAATTCATTGATATATTTTAATAGGTAATGATTTTAAGTCCGAAAAGCATCCTTTTCTTTAGAACATACATAAAAAAATGAAATTTCAAAATTTAAATAAGAATTATAAAATCAAAGTCCTTTTCTTGCCACAGATTTTCGGAGACGATTCAGAGTAGATATTATAAGGTGTTGATGAGTTTTCTAAAGAAGAAACATAGTTTTTTCAGATGCTGTAAAATCTCATGTAAAAATTCATATGTTCAAAAATCATGTTTTAAAGACAAAAACAATTGAATTAAAAGAATTAATAAGAAAATTAAAATTAATGTAATTTTTTAGGGTTCCGTACTTAAAAAGTAAAAACGGAACCATTATAAGATCACTCCTGTGTCTGTCTGTCCGTCTGTCAAAGCCATTTTACTCGTAAACTATGGAACGTGGTAAGTTCAAATTTGGGGAATTAATAAAGGCAATTGACCCAGATATTTACAGATTATTAAACATCCACAGACATATTTAGGAAAAATGTATAGGGGCTAGTTAAGTAGCTTGGAAAAAAAATATTTTCTTTGTATATCGTGTGAAAGCATTCGTAATGCTGAACTCAAAAATATATTTCTTTTAGTTTTACGTATTATATTTTCAGAGATATCGTCGAAAATGTAGTGCCAAAATATGTTCCCGCCACATATTTCTGAATCTACTGAAACGAAAATTATGAAAAAATTAGAGGTAGTAGACATTAATTGAAACTTTGTAGGAAAATTATTACCGCAGGCCACATAGTTTTTGAGAAAATCGCTGAAGAATCGCTTTTGAGAAAAATTTTCCGTTACACACAAATTTCGATTTTCGGGCATTCAGCAAAGGTGTTGGGGAGCATTAAAGGTACTTATCGTAACAGTAGTATAAAAACATTATTAATAATGATTTTCGAAAAAAATCATCAGTAATTAGCCGAAATATTAACGCATAAAGACACGGACGGTTTGGACATATATAACGACAGGGATGATGGTTCCCCGAAGCATAATATCATCACAACAGGCCTGTGTATGACCTGCTGTATAAGGGCAAGCAACAACTAGCCTGGAAGACGACGTACCTTGACACGTCCATCGGTGTGTTGAAGAATGAATCGAGCTTCTTCCGATCAGACAACTCTCTGCCAATGATCCTTAACCCGGTTTTGATGTTCCTGGGCGTAGTGTAGAAGTAGTTGGCTATGATGCTTGGTCAACAGAGGCACATGAGTGGAACGTTTGCAGCGTGGTGTCATATTCAACAGTGTCATCTGAACTGTGTGCTCCGAAACAATTCTAGTATGACCTGTATTATATTGGGATGTCAGTTGATCCAGTCATTAGCTTGGATTTTGCGTTATCAAGTGGGAGAGTCTCCGACGTCCTTTTTCTTTGGAAACCCGTGGACGTCCAATGCCGTGGAGTCTACCGATGATTTCAACGCCATTCATCCATTTTGCATAAGTACTAACAACGATATGTTACGAACAATACACATGTCATACAGTTTCGTAGATACTTGCTCTGAGCCGTCTGGCCATTGAATTCTGTCCTCTATCAAAGTCGCTTAGTTCAACAGCCTTTCCCTTCACAGGCAGAATGTGTACAATCGGCTTTCAATGTCTAGATAACAACTTTTAATATCTGTGTAATACACTGCCCAGTAGCAGTATAATAGAAACAAACACTTAAAATTGCTAAAAACAGACTAATTTAATTAGAATTAATCACATAAATACTATTAGATTCGGGACTAGTTTGCATTCAGTATCTCTCAATACGCCTCCCGTGTCTTTAAAAGTTAATTAAAAACCTATCTGGAAAAACACCGCAAGGACTAAGGCGGCGTTGCAACTTTGCGACCTCCTTTCGAAGCGCGCTTAGCACAATGCCAAGTTTAAACTTTGAACAAGGTTTTTGTTCTAGCTACTATTTAAACAGAAAAGATTCTTACTACGCTTAATTTTGTTTTATGAAATGACAAATGAAGTTTAAATATGCACTATTTCTATTGTGAGTACCGAATTAAGTTCATCATAAACAGATTAGGATAAGATTAAAAAAAAGAGTTATACAGAATAGCAATATTTGATATTACATAGGCTTCATATTCTTTGAACTTTTATGGTATACCCATTTATACTTTTTCTAGTATATACAGCTAAACCCAACCCTGCGTTGTATATTTTTTTT
This sequence comes from Maratus speciosus, assembly GCA_963932465.1. Taxonomy (NCBI): domain Eukaryota; kingdom Metazoa; phylum Arthropoda; class Arachnida; order Araneae; family Salticidae; genus Maratus; species Maratus speciosus. The sequence goes on along the minus strand of OZ010800.1, from coordinate 398,422,610 downwards.
ACAAAGTCTTATTATTCTTTTAGCAACGATTTCTTTTTAATAATACAGTTAATAATTCATATATTTATTTTACGGAACCTTCTGAGCGCGAGTAATACTCACACTTGACCGTTTATTTTACTATTGTATGCATAAATTGAATTACACAGCTGAAATGTTTAATTTAGAATTAATCGAATCCTATAAACCAATATTCCGGTTTGATCAAATTGAATAATACGAATTAGCACTGCTCGGAAACGTTTCTTAAAATTAGTGGCAACAAAAGAATTAGTTTTTTTTTTATATATAATTGTTCATACCTTGCAAATACATTTCTTTCTAAGGTTTCTAATTATAAAGAAAGCTTTTCGGGAAAACTCTTCTAAATTTTCGTCATTAAACATTTTCGTCGTTTAAGAATCATTTGTCTGTTTTTTAGTGTGTGTGTGTGTGTATGTGCCTGCTCACATATTTTTATGTTTTTCAAAAAAAGCATATACAAAACTGCACTCTCCTTTCCAAATAATTTTCTTTGAGTGTTTGAACTATTCTTAGAATGTAACCTTTGAATGAGCGATCTTTAAAATTCGATGTACGCTTGAGTCTTAAAGACCTACAAGGTAAAAAAAAATACGACCAGTTTTCCTGTAGGAATCGGAAAAATAGATGCCCTTATCATTCCGGAAAAATTTCCGACTCAGCTCGGCATAAAATCCGTAAAATCGGAATAAAATCCGTAAAATACCGTTTTATTTACTATTTCCTATTTTTTACGGTTTTTATTCCGAGCTGGGTCAGAAAATTTTCCGGTACGTTAAGGGCAACTATTTTTCCGATTCCTACAGGAAAACTGGTCGGATTTTTTTATTTTATTTATTTATTTATTTATTTTTATTTTTTTTTTTTTACAGTGTACCTTCAAAGCCAAACATATGCCTGCACAAACAGATTTTCTTGAATTTTTGCAATAATTTTCTACTTGTGTTGGCAGATGACCGTGATCTTCTTGAACGTTACTTGTGAACGATTTGAACAGTTTTCTTAAACCTAAGCCCCCTTCCTCAAAATTAACATTGAATCTAACGATTGTAAGTAGTGTCAGTAGATCTGTTTGAAACGCACTCATAAACTGACTCTGTATTTCAGCTCTGCTTTGTTAAACTTCGAAGGAAAAGAAAAACATGCAGTTATATAAATCGTTAATAAATCGTCTGTACAATTTAAAACATCCTGTATATATATATATTTATAAATTCTGTTTCAGGGTTGCAAACACGCAAACAATTTTTACCATAAAGCAATTCTACTTTATCTAGAATTTGATTACTTTATCTAGATTTGAATTTGATTGGTTTATAAAATTTTCTTATGTAATATAATTTTCTGAACTTCAAAGGTTTATTTAGAAGGTAGTGTCATCAAATGTACTTAAAAAATATATATTCGGTCAATATAAGAAAATGTATTTTCGAATTAAAACTTTTTGTTATTCCTTTGCTTTGATCATTTGATTTTTTATTCTGATACTGATTATCCTTTGGTACTACATAAAAGACTAACCAATAAATTATACAGAGACAAAACAAAATCATTTACATTTTTAATGCTAACGAAGCAACTCTTTTGAATATTTCGAAAAACAGATAATAAATTCCGTTTGTATTTATAAAAAAAGAAATCAAATAAGAAAAATAATACACTTGTACAAACTTTATTATTTCTGTTATCTAGGGTTTTAATTAAATTTGAAAAAACATAACGTACGTTTATTATTTTACTTATAAATTACTTAGAATAAAATTACTTTTTTTTTTTTTTTTTTTTTTTTTTTTTTTTACAAAATACAACTTTGAAACAAGTTAAGGCATAATTTATAATCCTTTGTTTAAATCTTAAAAAAATATTATATAATTCAGGATGGATAGAAAAATGATTTATTATATCTTTAAACACAATTCCCCGACATTATAATTCATAAATAATTAATTATTGAAGTACATTTTCTATTGCGATAATATTCTTTATCTATTTTTTATCGAAAAAATGTAATATTTAATCAATAAAGCACATTTTTAAAAAATCTAAATTTACATACATTTTTTTTTTTTTTTTAAGAATACTCTCCATTTACGAAATTTTGAAAATGCCCACTAGATATAAGATAATATAATTTTCCATTACTTTCATTTTCCGTACAAAAAATGACAGGTGAAAAATAGCTGTATAACTTGATTTTAAACTAATCATTTGTAATTAAAACTTTTAAAGGGATGTGTCATAGAACGGTTTTGCGTTCAAAAAGAACAAATTGCGTATCATTCTTCATTTTTCCATTATATTAGTAATATTTAAATTAAATTTTAATTATTTATTTATTTATTTTATGAAAAGAAAAATTTTACATTCCTCTTTCAGCAAAATAAACTTAGATTTTTTAAATGTGGTCAAAGAGAATTTGAACGAATTATACTTATTTTCTACTACATATTAGTTACATATTAGCTACATATTAGCTACATATTATAAAGTATCTGAAAAAAGGGTACTGGGAAATGTTTATGTATTTTAAGTTGACAAGGGACCTCCAAACTCACTTTAAATACTATTCAAGGCCACACTATATGCATTATGGCATGTTATTTATCTCACAAGAAATAATTTTAAAACAAATTGAGAAAAGTAACCAATTTTCATGGATGTTATAAGCGTTATGAAGAAATTTTCAAAATGCCCAATGAGCATGCCATATCAATTAAAATCCTCAATATTTTTTATGCATATTTGATTTATATATACAAATAAAACTGTGTATGGGTTTTTGAAACTAAACACAACTGGAAAAGTTAAAGGTAGTTAATTGCAAAAATAGGATGCAAAAAGGCTGAAAATTTCATAAAATTTAGAATTTTTTTTCCTGTCTTTGTATTCAAATACAGAATATTCGATGTACAGTTTTATTTGTATATATAAACCAAATTGGTATAAAAAATAGTGGGATTTTTATTGATATGGAATGCGCATGAAGCATTTTGTAAAGTTCTTCATAACGCTTAAAATATTTTTAAAAAAATCCTTATTTTTCTCATTTTTTTTTAATTATTCCTTGTGTGATATATATATACCATAGTACATATATGTACCCCTGAATAGTATTTAAAGTGAAAAAAATGAGTTTGAAGGTCCCTTGTTCCCTTAATGTAAACAATTTCTGTCATGGTATTATTTAAGTTAAGGTGTATACATATATATTACTGTAAAAGTTCGAAGTACAGTAAATGCTAGGTTTTCCCGGTAAATCCTCGTATTAACCAAAATGACTTGGTAAAACACAGTAAAAGGCTTTTACTATGCTAAGCTTTTAATCATTTCAGGCTTTTGCCAACAGGAGCCACATTTACGAAATTTGTTTGGAAAAAGCTGGAAATGCAAGCAATGAATAACATATAAAGAATACATTTGAGATGTTGAAGTAATAATAAAATTTGTAAAATTTATTTATTTTAATGGTCCACAAATAAAAGGAGAAGAAGCAATCAACAGCAGAGGAATAAATGTATTCTCCATGATTTACAATTTAAAGTAAAAAAAAATACGTTTTGAATTAAAAACAGAAGGAGAAAACTAATAACATATAATATTTTTAGTGTTTTAATACAATGAATAATTAATTAAAACAACACAAAAAAAGAAATATTTAGTGAAAATGCTAAAAATAAATATATCAAAATTTAAATATTATAAAACAGTATAAAAATTATATATTATGACTTAGTTTAATATAACATACTATAATGAAATAAAAAACTGTCGTCATACTGAGAACGTTGACGTAAAGTCACAGTGACTTAGATGTTAAGTCGTTATTAGCCATTTATGAGCTATTTTTTCTGGCATCGGACATGACTATTTTGTAAAGTTACATATACTTCCTATAGTTGAGGTTCGTTATATTTATATGTATATATATATATATATAATTATTCAGCTTTAAATCATAAATTTTTAAAGAAAAACGACTTATTATTCAGGCGGGATAGACATAGAAATACATTGGATAAAAAAATAATTAGTAAAAAGAAATTTCAAATTTCAAAAATTATGTTTTTCAGCAATTTTCTATTAATTTTGCTTTTCGTGAGTAAAATAATACATTAAAGTTCCGTCTTTTCTTAAAATGGGTTGCAGTTGGGCGAATTCGTTTTATAAATTTTGAATTCGAGGAAGAACTTAACTTTTTTTTTTCGTAAGATGAATTTGAGTTTGAACGATCTCCCTCCTTTTGGGAATTTGTTTAAAACTGTCGAAAGAAAGGGTACAGGTCTATACTAGTCACGCGGAGAGTATCGAAAGATAATGTTAATCCTATGGGAGGATTTTTTATAGCTTTCTCGTATGCATATCTTTATTTATTTATTTATTTATTTATTTTTGCATAGGGTAGCTGAGGTCGATATCTTTTATTGTACGCTTGTACATTTTTTTTTTTAATTTGTCATAGTTTTTTTTTTATATATATGACGATATTTTTCCTAGCATAAGCATTTCGTACCGTGACTAGTACTCTTTAACGGGAAGTGATTGACTTAACAACAGTTTTGAGTATTCTGAAATGTGACGTAACACAAGTCTCACAACCACATTTTCATTTCTATTAAAATTTTTGTGAATGAAAAACGACAAGTTGACATGCATGGTTACTAAATTGTGAGGGTTATCAGATAATTTCAGCAGTGGCGAAATAAAATTTTTGATTGTCATCCCAGCAATGCTTAGCTATGTTACTTTAATTTTTGTTAAGGGGTCTCAGGACTCTTAAAGATTCAAATGTTTCGAATTTTTTTTTTTTTTTTTTTTTAGATGATTAAACTCCTATATTTTCTGAACATTTAGATATAATTTTTTTTCCTTGAAATTCTCATTTGAAAAGAAGTTATGGCTTTTAGAATTATAACCGCCCAATAGCTGAAGCGACGTTTCTGAAACTTTGAAGTCAGTTTTCTCCAGATGACGTTTTTGGGCGTAACGAGCAGGTTATCTAAAAAATTTCTAAATATTTTTTCATGAAATTCTCAACAAAAAATATTTCATATTAGTCTGTATAAACTGAACCTAAAATTTCATTTTTTTTTGTTCAAAAAATTATTTTTTTAGGTGCTTATACTGTTGAAATTTTCAAAAATTTGTATTAGCTAAATACAACTTTGTATTAAAAATATATAAATGCTTTAAATACAAATACATTTACGTTCAGGGTAATTATTTACAATCTGAGGTATAATTAGGCACAAAAAAATTCTAGTTGCAAAATGTATTTTGTAATCCTACGCGTAAGCTCTTATACAAATTTTCTGCTCGACAAATGACTGTTTGGACCGCCGTAAATACTAATTCTGCATCTTGCTATTTTTTGAATACGTGAAATGAAAGAACATACTTATATCTTTCGTCCCAAGAAAAATTGTGTTTTTCAATTATATGCATTTTAAGATATTTAATGTTGAAAATGGTCTTTTTTTTCCCTTGTTTCCAAGTTTAAGAGTCGTGCGACCCCTTAACATGTGCAATTTGCTCCTTTATCCTAAATTAGAGTGTGCCGATGAATTACAGGCGGTATTGGTAATTAATAAGAGGAGAATTTCGAAAATTAAATATACAATGCCGCTTTCTCATTCAAAAAAACTTTTATTTGATCAAATGTCCATTACAAATTACTTACTTGTATGTATATGCATTATTTTTCGACATAGTTATAGCATAGTTATATCATTCTCCTCTTGTTGAGTCTGGGTACACGCTTTTGTGTCTCACAGTTATAGAAGCTTATTGTCTGTTGTTGAAACCGCATTTAAACTTCGACTTTGAGCTCATCATTTTGACCATATTTGAATCATCATCATAGAATTTTTTTCCCCGCAAGATGTTTTTTCAGAGATAGAAATATACTGATGAGCCAAACATTATAACCAGCTACCTAATAACGCGTTGGTTCACATTTGGCTCGTAAATCATCTGCAACCCATCTTAGTATAGATACCACAAGCCTTTGATGGATAGCCGAAGTCAGATTGGGCCAGATGTTCAAACAGCTGCCACGCAAATCCAGGATACTGCGTCATAATTGTTTTTAAGCTCCGAGCTACCGTTCAATGACATCCGTAATTTGTTCTGTCGGATTGAGATCCGCTGAGTTAGGGGACTAAGACCTTAACTAGAATTCAGTATAATGTTTCTAGAACCACTCCAGCACAATTTGAGACCTGTGAAATGGAGAACGTTGGACCTGGACGTTGTCTTGCTCGAAGACTCCATTTCCATTTTGGAAGTCAGATACAATGTAAGGGTGTAACTTGTTCGCAGTGATGTTCAGATAGTCCGCGGCCTTCATGGTCAGTTCTACCACAACCACAGGTCCCCGAGACGCCCATGAAAACGTTCCCTGAAGCATAATATCATCACAACAGGCCTGTGTATGACCTGCTGTATAAGGGCAAGCAACAACTAGCCTGGAAGACGACGTACCTTGACACGTCCATCGGTGTGTTGAAGAATGAATCGAGCTTCTTCCGATCAGACAACTCTCTGCCAATGATCCTTAACCCGGTTTTGATGTTCCTGGGCGTAGTGTAGGAGTAGTTGGCTATGATGCTTGGTCAACAGAGGCACATGAGTGGAACGTTTGCAGCGTGGTGTCATATTCAACAGTGTCATCTGAACTGTGTGCTCCGAAACAATTCTAGTATGACCTGTATTATATTGGGATGTCAGTTGATCCAGTCATTAGCTTGGATTTTGCGTTATCAAGTTGGAGAGTCTACGACGTCCTTTTTCTTTGGTAACCCGTGGACGTCCAATGCCGTGGCGTCTACCGATGATTTCAACGCCATTCATCCATTTTGCATAAGTACTAACAACGATATGTTACGAACAATACACATGTCATACAGTTTCGTAGATACTTGCTCTGAGACGTCTGGCCATTGAATTCTCTCCTCTATCAAAGTCGCTTAGTTCAACAGCCTTTCCCTTCACAGGCAGAAGTAATCTCAAAAATAATTCCTCAAACTCCCGAGCAGCAGTTAAATACCATTCCTACCTGATTACTTGCCCTCGACGTCATCCAGGCGAGTTCATTGCAAAAAGTGGGGATGGTCATAATGTTTCGGCTCTTCAGTGTAAGTGGTAATCGCTGGATGAAGGGTCCTGGCTGTAAGGTTACATACCTGTTATAGGTTCTTCGTGAACATTGGTCTTACCTCCAGAGAAAGCACGACACCATTTCGTTACATTTTTGTCGACTCATAATGTTCCTATATGCGAAAACACTTTCTTTATGAATATCTACTGGACGTTAACATTTTGCATGAAGAAAACGCATGACGGAACGTGCTTCACATTTGGTAGGATTCTGAATTGACGCAGCCATTACAAACACATGCAACACGAAAGAGACTACCGTACAAATAACGAATGACTGCTAGGGAAAAGTCAAAAGTTCAAGGTTATAATATGCATTGCCAAAGCTCTCATTAAAATTTTTCTTTGTTGTACTGTGAGATGTGTCTTGACCTTTCGAAAACACCTCGTATTTATAAATACTCCAATAATATTTTTTCAATGAGATATTCGAGCTGGGATAAATTTATTTTATTTACAAGTGTAAAAATTATATCAAAATTAAGATTCACAGTTCTTTTGAAACACAAACACTGATATAAGGGAAAAAGGGAACAAAATTGAATTTAGTAGAAGAAGGAAAAGAACCAAATATCTTGAGTATGTTAATTTAAATTTTCGTGAAACTGAATCAGCTTTGAAGGGGTTCAATCCTCTGCCGACAGTGACAGAGGATTGAAGTCCTTTCCCACTCTAGACACCCTGGTGACTTTAGAATCTGTCAAAATTTTATTAAAAAATGGAGGAATTGAATTTGTGGCTAATTTTTATCCGCAGTAAAATTAACAGAAATAAAGCGTTTCAATGTAATAATTTAACATATATTGATAAAACAGATTTTTTTAAATATTAATCTAATATAAAGTCTGCTTTAAATCAAATTAAAGTTGTATTTTAAAATTTTTGAACTTCCTAAACAGATTAAGGGGACAGTTTACCTATTCATCAATTTTGTTTATTTTTAAAAGTATAGTTCAAATGGTGAACTCACTGCATTTCAATGTTCAACTAAAACTAAATTTTGAAATAAAAGTACTTTTTTTAACAGAATATTTAATTAAAATTTTTTTTAAATGCTTACTACTTTTTTAAATATCGATATTTTTTCCCAATTTTTTTTTCAAAAATTTTTAAATGCATATTATACAAGGCTGAGCATGGTCTTTTAGATACAGCTAATATTACATGTAATATAATTATTTGACTGATATATATATTGTAAAACGAGGAAATCTAATACATCTTTATATACTTTTATTAAAAAATCCCCCCCCCCCCAAAAAAAAACAAAAAAAAACAAAAAAAAAAAAAAAAAAAAAAACAGAAGGCTAACTTCATGCGCAGATTTATCACATATATAATGACGAACATGTACAAAACAATTTTAATCTCTATCTGTAATACAAAAAAGCCTTAGCATTTTTAAAACATGAAAGTGAAGAATGTATGAAAATTGAGAAAAAGCCATTTAAAGTTTTAATTTGTGAGTGTAATTGGACTGCGTGTATTAACAAAATTTAAAATATCCCACTATTTAATTGCTTTATGGGTAAAAATGAGGTGTCAAAATATTCAATTAAACAGGCTTCCGTTTAATATCAAAAAAAGAAAATCGACTTTTTGATCAGTTTTGAGGTAAACTGTCCCTGAGATTAATTTTATTGATATTGTAATTCACCAGTCTTAGATTTATACACTGTAAAAAAAAAAAAAAATAATGCCAGTTTTCCGGTAGGAATTGGAAAAATAGTTGCCCTTATCGTACCGGAATAATTTCCAACTCAGCTCGGAATAAAATCCGTAAAATGCCGTTTTACTGACTATTTCCTTATTTTTACGGATTTTATTCCGAGCTGGGTCGGAAATTATATCGGTACGATAAGGGCAACTATTTTTCCGATTCCTACCGGAAAACTGGCAGTATTTATTTTACAGTGCAATCTAATAACGCTTAGGCAGAATAAATCATTTACTTTGAACTAATATTTCACAAATTAAAATGAAATATTCATTTCTCTTTCTATAACCAGTTAAATATTCCTCGTTTAGCAATATTTAACGATTATTATTCAATAAATTTATAACATCATACATTTGTGAACAACTTTCCCTTCAATTAAAAGAGCATTTTATTTAGTTTCATCTAAACTAATATTTATTTTATTTCTCTGTTAAAACAAAAATATGTTTAAACACAGAGAAAACATAAAATATTTTATGCTTCGAATGCTAAAGTTTAATTTTGTGAAATGTTAACAGTCGTTTTTATCCCTGGAGCTTTAAAGCGGCTTACTATAAAATATTAAAAAAGGAATGCAGTTGAAATATTTTTTGTTTCTATTTTTAAAGAACGAAGGTGGTGTTGAGTTTACTTCATTAGCATTTTTACTGAAAGAATACTTCTTTACCTTTTAAAGAATTTGCTTAAATAATTTTCATATTTCAAAACTATTTTTTATTCCGCAATAATTGTGTTTTCTTTAAGTTTTACAAACATTTGTGCGTTTAAATTGCCATTAAATGTGTTCTAAAAAGCTGAAATTTCAGACTAATTTCTGTTAATCGTTTTATTATTTTTTTTATTACAATATTTTTTTGCTAAAAGGAACAAAAATTAATTCACTTATTTTGGGCTCACAAAGAAATGTGGAACTGTGCATTTTAGTATAAATATTTTTTTCTTGTTTTATGCATTTAGTTTAATAATAATATATATATATATATATATATATATATATATATATATATCAATTACCCTGGTAATTGTTAAAGAAAATTGACTTAAAATTTAACATACAGTCGGTAACATACAGTAAAATTTAACATACAAAAATTTTGCGAACTTTTCCTTGGAACCAAGAACATTTTGCGAATTTCTTCGTAAAATAACCTCCAAATAGCGAAGTGCATTCTCTATTTAACGAACTTTTTCTTGTGATCTAATTTTTTCTTTCTACCCATTTCTCAAAATATTTCTGGACATTTCAAACTTATTCTTTGTTTAAACACATTTTATGATGTTCAATAGCCTTGAACTGGCTTTACCAGCCTCCTTCTTTGTCAGCAGTGAGAATTCGGTAAGTACAGAAGACGGAGACGATAATCCCTTAGAGTAACTTAAAAAAATGTGGATACAGATGAGAAAAAAAAAGAAGAAATTAACCATGATGTGCTCATTGATGATTGTATTTCTTTTAATTCTGAAATTGAGACCTCTTAAACACTATCCGAATTGGATATTTTTGACAGTGTGAAAAATAAAAACAATACAGCAATGAATTGCGATGAAGACGAATATGATGATGATGGAAATGAACATGATGCAGGAATTAACAAAACTTCGTATGATGAAATGACAGAATCATTTGAAAGAATCCGACGCGGATTATAGTTAGAAGAAAATACGCATGAAGGGGTTTTTGGTGCATTGCAAAGATGCGAGACGTATTATGAGAGAAAGCACTTTTTAAAAGAAAAAAACTCAGACAAAATTAACAGAGTTTATCAGAAATTAAATTTAAGGACGCATATGTTAATGTATGGTTAAAATTATTTGTTATAAATAATAATAAATACGACAATGTCATTAAAATTCGTTAATTTTAATGTAAAACTATTTACTTTAAACAGAAAGTACAGTGTATTCCCGGACAATGTTTTGTTTTCCTTGCAGATTTCAAAGATTTAAACACATAGAAAAAATGAATTGATGATGGATATTGGTGGTAAAATAAGTAAAACAAATCGATATAATTTATTTAAAAAATGTGATTAATTACTTTTAGTAACAATATTTAGTGATTATGAATTTAAAATCTGTTTTATGTAGTTTAAAGTATTTTAAAAGGTGAATCTCTATTTAACGAATTTTCCATCTAACGAACTTTTTTCCGGAATTTAGCGACTTCGTTAAATAGAGGTTCGACTGTATTTCAGTTATTTTCCATAAAATTTTCAAATACGTTATGCCATAAAATAAACTACAGAAACTTTACTTCTTGAAATAATGTAAACGTGTGTTATATTTCTTTCTTAAATCAACGTTATCATTATGAATATTTCTTTGAAAAAATATATATTAAGTTGAAATTTCAGAAAATATTTGGAAATATATTTAAAAAAAATGAAAATAACGAATATTTCAGCCTTATTATTAAAGCAAATTTAAGTTATGTTTTTATATTCGCTGACTACTCTACACTAGATAGTTCATTACAAAATACACACATTTTTAGGTGTATTTCTAATAAATGCTTGTATTTGAGAATTTTTTTGCCTATGTTGCATGCCTCAATACATACCATTGTTATTTAAAATTATATGATTCCATATGTAAAATACAAGAAAATAGAATATTAAAAATTTATAACGTTCATACAAATTTTTATTACGTATTCATTTAATATAAAAATAGCTTATTAAATAAAAACCTGTGCAGATTTTTAATTTTTGTTTCACATTTATGTTATGTTTTGGATTAATATTGTATACGGAAAGTAGTGTAAAAACATATTGTCTGAAAAAAAAACGGGTTGTCTTAATTTTGCTTCATTTGAACAGCCCTATAGTGGCTAATGTTTGAAATACTTACCTCAAGGCATGAAGAAAAAACAACCGTTCCGCTATCTCCATTCTGGGATTTGTGTATTTTCTGTATTCGTCAGTTTATCATTTAAAATTATATGATTCCATATGTAAAATACAAGACATTTTGTCTTAATATTTGGTAGTTTTCAAGATTCCTAAAGAACATATTTAATGTTATCGAAACTTTTTTTTCTTTTATTGTATACAGCAAATATATTAGAATTGATTTTGTACAATACATTTTGCTAACATTTATAGGTGCACTTTTATGGCTTGTTAAACTTTTTGGATTTATCATCTTCGTGGGGTAAAATCAGAAACCCCACGTGAGATAAAAATAGACACTGGAACAAAGTAATTGAAGATCCGTAGCCAATTTTCCAAGAAAAGGCACTGAAATCTACATAGGCAACAGTGATTATCATAAAGTGTAGAAAGAGATGATTTTTTTCCCTGCAATTTTCATGTAGATAGTTATCCTTTAATAATTTATGTTAATTATTGTTTTAATTAAAATAATTTGTTGCTAAGAGGAACAAAATGTAATTTGCTTAGTTTTGGTTAATAAAGAAATATAAAATTGTGCATTTTAGGATAAATAAATATTTTATCCCCTGTTTTATTGATTTATTTTATTAAAATATATATCAACTACTTGGAAAGCTCTTAAAGAAAATAGACTTCAAATTTAAAGTATTTCAGTTATTTTACCCGAATGTTTGCGCAAATCCGGATAGTCTGACATATTTAAAATTATTATTTATTAAAATTTGGGATGAAGTAATCATACATTTAAAATGATATTATGGCAGAAAGATAAAAGCAGATAATGTAAACAATGTTACATTAAATTATTTTGAAATTCTGGCTTCAAGAAGAAAATAATAACAAAGTGTGAGATGCTGCTCTACATTCCCTTAAAGTTTTGTCAGTTGAGTGACCATATAGTTTTCTTTCTTTTGAACATTTTCAAGACTTTAAATCTTTATTGCGGATACATACATGGAATAATTCTATTGGTTGCCCAATACATTTTCTACCCCTATGCTTGAAATTCATATTTTTTACTTTTTGTAGAAGTTTAAACCATTTTTGTAGATGTTGGGTAAAAAACGCTATTATACAACCAGAATAATATACTTAACACGAAAGTTCTTTTTTACTATTTCCGTGGTTATTTTTTCAACAATACTTAACTTATTTCCTTTTTTTCAGAAATTTTTAGTATTATTGACACATTTAGATTCCCAGTCCTATAAAAATATTCAAAATCGTTTTTACTTTATTTATTTATTGAAAATTTAAGCTGGTTCAGTGTTATAAAATTAATAAATTTCTCTTTATTTTCCTTTATTTATATGGGTGTACGTGATCATGTCCTTTATGCTGCAGCATATTTCAGAATTCTTAATCACACTGACAGCTTTATTATTCCAGGCGTTTACTATATTTTCAGTTCAAATTCATATTTAAATCAAAGATTGAAAAATCTATTTGCAAAACACTTTTTACACTTTCCGAAGAATTTAACCTCTAAACTATAAAAATAGTGCATTGACAAGGTAAAAAATGCATTGAGCAATCAATTGAATTTATTCCATGCATGTATCCGCAATAAAGATTTAAATCCGTCAAAAGGCTCAAATAAAAGAAAACTAAAATGTCACTCAAATGACAAAAATATATGGGGAAGTGTGGCAAAACAGCACACTTTGTTATTATTTTCTTCTTGAAGCCAAAATTTCCAAAAGAATTTAACGTAAATTTGCGTACATTTTCGACAATTATCTTTATATTATAACATCATTTTAAATGTATGATTAATTAATCAGAATATTTTTAATAAATAATTATTTTAAATAAGTCAAATCACCCGGAATTAGCAACCACTGGGGTAAAATAACTGAAATATGTTAAATTTTAGGTCTATTTTCTTTAACAACTGTCCGAGTAACTGATATATATATATTTCATTAAAGTAAATGTATAAAACAGAAAAAAAATTATCGTAAAATGCACAATTCCGCATTTCTTTATGAGCCAAAAACAAGAAAATTAGCTTTTGTTCCTCTTAGCAAAAAATTATTTTAATTAAACAAAATGAACACAAATTAGTCTGAAATATATGTTTTTAATAATAATCTTTCTTAATCTATAAAATATAATATAAACACAAATTAAATTAAACAATAACCTCTAACGAGTTACACACGATTCCGAAAAACGTTGTTTATCTTTAAAAAAAAATAGGGGGCTCGGCCACCTACGAGCTACGCTCGCTAACCCCCGTTCAGACACCACATTTTCTTAAAGCACGCTAATATGATCGGCTTTAAAAAGATTTCGAAAGATTGCATTATAATTTAAAAAACAGTGGCGATCGCCCTATAAACGGGTTTCTATTCATTTCTCTTTGATTGGGGAATTTTAAGGAAAAATCAGCTGTGTTAAAAGATACAATGGTTGTTTTTGTCTTTGATTAAAAAAATCAGTTAAACATTTCTAAATAAGCTAATGTAAAATGAATTAAGTAAACAGAATCTTTGTCTCCCGGTATTTTTTAACAAAGCGAAAAGAAAGTTCTTTCTGACGTAATTTTCACCAAACTTTTCTTTCTCTTTTTAATATTCACGTGAAAATACTTTTTTAGAAATGAAATATTATTTGCGCTGCCCCAACAAAAATAGCCGGAAAGATCATCTCGAAATATCAAATAACTGTCTCGCGCAATTTTTAACTTTAAACTGTTTTGCGATATTATTTTTTATTCATTTTACGTAATAAGTGTAATGTGGCGTAAATGTGACCTAATGTCTCCTATTTAAGACTTCTAACGAACACTAATGAATTTATTATTTTACAATATCCTTTCTTTGTTAAAATTCACGTGTAAATAAGTTCTTACGAAGTCATTTTCAATAAGTTCCTGCTTTTTTATACTTAATTAGTTAATCTTACTTCAAAAGTTTTTTCTGTTTATAGTAGTCACGTGTAAATAAATTTTTAATCTGGAGCAAACATTATTGTTTGCGCTGTTTATACAGTTGGCAACAGGTTAAATTAATACAGTTTTCTAAAATAAGTAAAAAATATCTCTCGAAATGCTGAAAATTTGAATTTAAATTAGAAATAAAATCTCAAAAAACGAGTCAAATTAAAAAAATAAATTCATTCTGCACACCGGGAAATTATAACGTATAAAATGATCTAAAAATTAGTAAATTCCGATGTATAGTTTTTGCTCCTATAAAACTTTTTTAATGGAACGATTTTGTCCAATTTTAGCATTAAATATATCTTAAAATAATTCTTCGATTTGAAATCTGTCTACATCAGCGTGTTTATCAAACATTTCTCTATAATACCGCGGATTTTCATTTTTTTGTATGAAATATTTTTCTTAATATTAACGGAGAAAGAGCTCCGGTCACAAAAAATTCAAGACCGGTGGCGGCGGTGACGGCGTAAGTTACTTTTTTTTTAGAATACTAGGGGGCTCGGCCCCCTACGAGCTACGCTCGCCAACCCCCGTCCAGACACCGCAGACTCTAAATGCACGCTTACTTGATCTGCTTTAAAAAGATTTCGAAAGATTGAATTATAATTTAAACAAGTAATATAAAAATTTTGTTTTTAAAGTCAATTCCTACTTAGGCCATCAAAGAAATATTTAATATAATTAAGCTAATATGAGCTTTTGTTGCATTAAAATATCTCAATTTGTTGATTTTCTATAAGCAAGTAGGTTTACAATGGAACTCTATGGGAATTTGGCGAAATATTACAGATATCGCCAAGTTGGCGTCACTTTTGGCGACTCATTTTGGCAGCCAAATTTGGCGATATATCGCCAAGTTGGCGACAAACTTGGCGGTATTTGGCGACAGAACAGGTCCCCCCCTACGGTAACCCTTATTGAAAATACTTTCATTGAAATTCAATAACCAATGGCGGCCATTTTGTTTCCCATGCAAAACTAAAATTAATTAATAAAAATTTAATTGATAAAGTTAAAAAATACTATAAAAAGTGATAGAAAATTTTTATTAAGATTGACGATTGTTTCGTCGCACCAACGGCGACATTTTCAAAATCATTTTTGATAGAAAATACTTTCGCAAAATATTTTAAAACAATAAACCTAAATTTAAAATATTTTGCGAAAGTATTTTCTATCATAAATGATTTTGAAAATGTCGCCGTTGGTGCGACGAAACAATCGTCAATCTTAATAAAGATTTTCTATCACTTTTTATAGCATTTTTTAACTTTATCTGTTTATAAGTGATTATTATACATGTGTTTATAAAATTTAATTAATTAATTAATATTTGAAAAAATTTTATTAATATCAATTGTCATCCAGTACAAGTTTAAAAAAATTTATTTCAACCTGATAGGATGAATAATGAGTATTTTATTAACGATTGAAAATTTGTACAAGATAAATATATAAATATATAAATAAATATAGGGAGAGTGTGAGCTAATAGTAGGAATTGAAAAAAAAAAACAGTGGCGATCTCCCTATAAACGAATTTCTATTCATTTCTCTTTGATTGGGGAATTTTAACGCCAAATCCGCTGCGGTACTACTTGATTATCCTGTCGACCAATTTCGCCAAATTATATAAATCGCCAAACCACTCGCCAAATTATACAAATTGATATAATTTTTATTTTAAATAACGAAAGAACAAATAAATTCGTACGACATTAATAAAAATGCAAATAAAACGTCGAAAAAAAAAATAACTTGATGACGTAGACACGTGTAACAAAATTTCAAAATAAGCTAATATAAAAGGAATTAAGTAAAGAGAGTCTTTGTATCCTGGTATTTTTTAACAAAGCGAAAAGAAAGTTCTTTTAAATGAGACATTTTAAATTAATTCTCAAAATATCAAATAAATGTCTAGCGCAATTTCTAAATTTAAACTTTTTTGCAATATTATTTTGTGTTCATTTTATGTAATAACTATAATGTGACGTAAATATGACGTAATTTCTCCTAAGACTTCTAACGCAAGTTAATGAATTTATTATTTTACAGTATCCTTTCTCTTTTAAAATTCACGTGTATACTTTTTATGACGTAATTTTTAATAAGTTCCTGCTTTTTATACGTAATTATTTAATTCTAATTTGAAAGTTTTTTTCCTGTTTATAATAGTCACGTGTAAATAAATTTTTAATTTGAAGCAAACATTATTGCTTGCGCTTTTTATACAGTTGGCAACAGTTTAAATTAGTACAATTTTCTGAAATCTGTAAAAAATATCTCTCGAAATGCTGAAAATTTGAATTTAAAATAGATATAAAACCTCGAAAAATGAGTCAAAATAAAACAATAAATCAATTCTGCACACCGGGAAATTATTACGTATAAAATGAACTAAAAATTATTAAATTCCGATGTATAGTTTTTCCTACTATAAAACTTTTTTAGTGGAACGATTTCGTCCAACTTTAGCATTAAATATCTCCTAAAATAATTCTTCGATTTGAAAACTGTCTACATCAGCGTGTTTATCAAACATTTTTGTATAATACTACCGATTTTCATATTTTTGTATGCATTATTTTTCTTAATATTAACGAAGAAAGACCTCCGGTCACAAAAAATTCAAAACCGGCGGCGGCGGTGACAGCGGTAGTTACTTTTTTTTAGAATAGAGAGATAGAGATTCAAGAACGAATATATTTTCGATGTTTAAAGAAGCAATGCTTCTATCGTACCACTGATTTACGAAAAAGTTTCCGAGAAGTTTTTATAGTGCATGAATCAGTTTTCTCAACCTGGAGAATAGTTTTTTCCGATGTAATCAGTTCTCAAGCAAACATTCTCAATTTCGAAACACATGTGTTTCGAATCTCTCAACAAGTGCACATCTCTCAACAAGTATGAAAACATTAACAGCTTTTCTCATTCCCTATTCTGTTTTTGTCTCATGTTTTGTATCAAAATATTTTCTTTTCTTTATGTAAAACTGCTGAGGTTTCTTTTAGTTACTAAAATTACTTAAATCAAAAATTACTGAAACCATACAAAATGTATGGCATTAGGCATAATTATTTTTTTAATTAATTGCTAAGCTTTGCAAACGTCTTTATTTTCTGTTACTATTATTTAAAGATAATCTAAAAAATTAATTTAAATGACACTTTGAGATAATTACTCAGCTGTGACTACAACAAAACAATAGTTTGGCAGTATTGTTTTGACATGTTTCCCTTGCCATATCTCAGCTTGTAGTCAAATCTCCATCCTGAAGTTTTTTGTGCATAACACTACCATACAATACTCTCAGAAACCAGAACTTCAGATTTTTATCTCGCGCCCGACCAGAGATTTCAAAGCCTCAAAAGTGCGATTTTTGACATTTTTGAAAAAGTTGGGATTTTTTTAGCGAAGAGAAAGCAAGTCCAGATCTGGAACTTGGCCTGTGAGTACAAGTACTTTCGGAACTATTTGTAAAAAAAAATTAAGTCATGTTCACAGTTTTCTTTGCTAGAAAAAATTCCTTTTGTAAACGGACAAAGTTTGGAAAAAAACTGAAACTTTATGCTTAAATTTCACCAATATGGATTGATTTTCGGAAACCACTCTATTACCAAATTTTTAGCCCAATGTATTCTGTACTAATTGCTTTAATCCGCATTTGAATTGAAGAAATAAACGATAAATTATTTACAATTCCGTAAACCCTTCATGTGAGAAAATTGCTGCAGACGACGAAACAATTAAAATAATAAAATTAATAAAATTAAAATAATAGTCATTTTGAATTTCATTCACATTAGGGTTGTTGTACAAAATATTTCAGATTTTTTAAAAATGGTCAAGCAACGAATAAAGGATTTTTTGGACCACTTGAAATGGATTGACCCTCATATATAAATCCTATTTTTTTCTTTTTTTTTTCAAAATATTGCGATTTTTTTTTTTTTTTTTTGGCGCGAAGAATCATACGTTTATAACATTTAACTTTCCCTCTCTTAGAATTGCACACAGAGTGAATATAACCCATGCACATAAATAAGCGTAAATAAACATGCAATTTTTGTAATTATTCTATTTTTTTTTTCACTTTTTTTTACATCTGACACTAGTGAACAGAATTTTGATTTAAAATTCTCTAGTTTGTTAATTTGTTTTCCTATTTTAGCCATTCCTTTCGTCTTGTTAAATATTTTAATTGATTGAAATTAAATATCCAGTGCGAGGCGCAGTTTATTGAAATCGATATTAATTTTGTATTTGCAATTAAAACAATTTTCGTGAAACTCGAGAGACAATTTACGAAATTCGCTGGAATCAACGCAGAAATTCGCACCGTAAGAAAAGTTCGACACTACAGGGTCATCGAAAAATAATGCCTGGATTTAAAAAAATCATAACATCGAAACCTTTTATGTTAAATGAGTAATTCTTTCACTACACGATAACTGGTGAACGCACGTTTGGTTCTAGTTCACCAGAATTCGTTTGCGTGTCTGTGTTATGCGCGGATTAGTTGCGCAGTCGTCAAGGTGAGCCGAGGCGCCAGACTGCAACTGTTCAGTACGATGTTGACCGTGCAACAAAAAGCACAGTACGATATTGACCGTGCAGCAAAAAGCACAGTGTATGATTTGGTATGTAAAGTCAAAGTCAATAGTCAGTGTTCAGCGGCTTTTTCGAAGAACTTATCCAGGTCAAACTGCTCCTGGTGCTCACATGGCACACATTTGCTCCTGGTGCACGCCGATCTGTACTCACGTTGAAACATACTAAGGTATGAAAAAAAAATTATTTTTGCCGCACATTATAAGACTAAAACAAATAAATTACCTGTCATAGTTTTTTGTGACAATTATTTAAAATCTAGGCATTATGTTTCTATGACACTGTATATTTTACATTTTTGGGCCATTTACGAAGCCGGAATAAAGTGGGAAAAGCGATATAAGGCAGTAAAAATTTTCATTACCATCCTGAGAGGGTATCTGTGACGGTTAACAGCCTATATTGTTTAAAACAAGCATAATAAAATAAAAATATTTGTTTGATTGTATGTTTGTGTGCGATGGCTAAAAAAATGTACCGCACTTATACGTCTGAATTTTTGGATGAGGATTGACCATGGCAAGTCCTAACGCACCTCGGGCTCACATTTTTCATTTTTTGATAATTTGAGATGTACACTAAAAAGCCATTAGATTGTGATCACCAACTATCTATAACAATGAGCTCGCCCAGAAACAAAACTACAGCGCTTGCGCGGTTGATGATGTGGTATATAAAGCGCCCATACATTTTATTTCAAAACATAGCGTGGTTAGCGACATAATGGGTAAATCAGCAGATTTATCAGGCTTTAATAAAGATGAAATCGTTATGGCTTGGCGACTGGGAACGTCTATATCAAAAACGGCACGTTTGTTGGGCTGTTCACGTGCAGTCGTTGTGAGCACGTATCGAAAGTGATGTATGTATGGTGAAAGAGAAGCTGCCAGACAGCAGTGTGTCGTCCATAGCGCATTGATTCCAGGAGGAGAGTGGCGATTATTAGGCCTTATTCGGCGTCACCGAAGAGCTACAACAGCGGAAATTACAAGCTGCTATAACTGCGGCGACCCAGACAGTGTTTCGCAAGAAACAGTGTAGCGTACACTGCTTTGTATTGGCTTACGCTGCTGGTGCGTCATCGCCAGCATAACGCCTGCAATGAGCCCAGGATCACTGGAATTAGGCCATAGAAGAAGGGAAGAACGTTGCATGGTCGCCGAATCACGTTTTCTGGTCTATCACATCGAAGGGCGTGTTCGAATATGTCGATGTCCAATGGAAACGCTGGCTCCGGATGCACAGTATACCGGAGAGATACTGGTGAAGGCGGTATTATAGTTTGGGCGATATTTTTATGGAGCATAATCCCCATAGAACAATTCCTGACGTCTATGAGCTACCTGAATATCGTTGCACGCCATGTCCACCCATTCATGACAACAGTGTTTCCGGCAGGTGATGGCGTTTACAAACAGGGTAATGCACCATGCACCAAGTGATACGAAGCCATTCCTCAATGCGTGGTACGAGGAACATTCTAGTCACTTTCAAGTTATACTTTGGGTTCCAAATTTATCTGATATGAATCCAATAGGACATTTGTGGTTCCACCCGGAAAACCGAATTCGTGCTGCCACGCTACCAACTCGCAATATGCGGGAATTGCAGGACCAGTCGGCGGATGCTTGGTACCAGATACCCGAAACTACCTATCAGCATCTTGTCGAGTCAATGTCACGTCGGTGATCGCGGTTTTGAAGGCGAAAGTTGGTCCTATGTAGTATTAAACAGGTGGTCATAATGTAATGACTCTTCGGTGTATTATTAAAACATCACAATTAAAAAGATGCTGCCAAACAAACGACGCATGATGCGTACCAAAAATCCCCAATTATCAAAGCAGGGAAGAATCGACAAAAAAAATTACGGGTTATTTCTAAACGCGCATTGTACGAACAGAAAAATAGATGGCAACAAATTAAATATCGCGTACTTACACTTAAAAACTCTGCAACTTGTATAGAAAAATATTATTGTAAACCATTTAAACAGTGCAATTCGTTTTCTAAAACAGGACTGTTACTTTTTCACACTAATTCGATACTGGAGGTCTCTAGTGCCTCCCGGAGACACTTTTTTATTCTATACTAAAACTAACAAAACGTTGGTAACTTTTTAAACGCGTTTAGTACACTCGATTGATATCAAGTAAAAATATCTCGAAGTAATCGCACGACAACAAAAATTTAAAAAATAAAGTAAAACCTTTAAAATTCTTTCCCAGAATGTGACAAAACGGGCGTATTCTGCTCTCCATTTTGCGGCTAAATATGGAAAATTTTTCATGGATATTTTACACAGGATTCAAAACACTATGTTTATAACTAATACAATTTTAATGATTTCGGACGAAAAGAACTTTTCTTTTCTAATGTTAAAGGATCGGACGAGAGAGGAAAAAATCCACTAGGAAACACAATAATTTTTTTACGTAACACCGATATTTTTTCATGATTTTTCACACTGGCTTCAAAACCATCATGTTTATAACAAATAAAAATTGCAACGCGTTTGGATGATAAGAACTTTTTTTTTTTTTTTTTTTTTTTCAATTACTCGGAGTAAAAAAAAAAAAAAAAAAAAAAAAAAAAAAATTAGTGTTTATTTCCCACAAAATATCTACAATTTTCTTCATTTTTCGTCATTTTTTAGGACACCCGGTATATAGTAAACATTATAAAATATTTTAGTATTGTAAACAATATTCTTTTAATAATTTTGTTAAAAAGAAAAAATATTAGAACTAATTAAGGCAGAATCTCAATGAAATATCTCGAGCTAAATCAAATTAAACTATAAAAAACTTTTTATTTCTATAAAACATAAACAAACAAATGCAAAAAGTAATAATAGCCTAAATTAAATAAAGTTTTCTGACGTACGATTTAACTGCAGACAATATTCGTCATTTTAAATTTTTGTGTTTCTTTCAAATTTACATTGAATTTCTTGTAGCGTACAGTCTCTGCGAGAAACTCTAGACAGGAGTTGCAAATCAACACATAAAAATTGATTAAAAAATTAATCCAACCTCATCACTTTTTATTGCTATATACAACATCATTTTTCATTCTCCTCAATTCTTTTTTATAAAAATGCATGGCTTAAAATATGTCACGTATGTTTTAAAAGAAAACTATTTTAAAGAGCTGTTTTTTTTTTTTTTTTTCAAAAGTAGAAAAAAAATATATTGGAGGAATCTGAAAATTGTTTAAGAAAGATTTAATGAATAAATAATTAATGTAAAAATATATATTCGACTAAATAAAATTTAGTAACATAGTTTTAAACACATGGTTATTTTTCTTGTAGTGAATAGTCACTCCTTTTTAGTTAGAGTGTACAAAAGAAATAATAATAAAAAAAAATCGTAAGATAAATTTATTATAAATGCAATCAATTCGGAAATTGTACGTCAAACGTGGCAAATGATGTGCATTGGTACTACAACTAGTTTTATAAATATTCAGATCTTGGTGCATTAGCTATTGCACTCTTATGGAAAAATTCATGAATACAAAAATTTTCTACGATTCTATATATTAAATTCAGTAATCGGGAAATAATATGACTCTATCTTAAATAGCACTTAATCACCATGGAAACCTAGAATCCTTTCTTATCATGGGATAAATATTAATTTATCCCATTTATTTAATTACGTATGATAGGATTTAATAGAATGAAGAAAACTTTTATTAATATATTTTTATGTTTTGAATAGATTTTCATAAAATTTGAAATGACTCGCCAAAATTCGCCAATGTTTATATACATATTAAATTTCAAACCCTTCGGTATCTTTACCCCCTGAGTATCTTTTGCACTGTTATGTGACGACAGATGATCGGACCGACCAGACGCCGGCTATAAGTTCTACTTACTTATATAATTACGAACGCACCTAAAAAGAAAAGTCAAATTATGGTTCCATTGACTTAAAGCATGAGTCTATAAAATAATTTGCCTTATTTAATCATTACCTCCATATAAAACTAATCCAAAGTTCTTTATATAATTTTTAAATTAAAAACATGATTATACAATAGTTTAAAGAATTTTCTTTAAGTTCGTTATCCCTTTTTATCGATAAGAAACATAATTTAATGCTAGAGTCCTATATACCTATATTATATTGTATAGTTTAATAAATTCCTTAAATCCTATCCAAATACTACAGAAAATAAAGTTTTTCCCATTAATAAAAGTATTAAATCTTAGATGATTGATGACTGATAAATTTTAACAGAGCGCTATTTAAGTAAAAATGAATTAGTTTGTTGTAAGGTAGAAAAATTATGTTATTTTAAAATTTATGTTCAGTTGATGTCAAAAGATTTTTATACCTACCTCTAAAGATGATAAATGATGTACGAAAGAAATAGAATTTTATTTTATAAAGTTGGGGAATATTTTGACAACAAATTTATCTGCCTTTCATTTAAATTTCGTTTTCCCTATTTCAATTTTCTTTCATTCTGAGACAACTGTGAAAGGCATTTTTTCATAATTTTCTACCAGTTGTACGCTTGGAATTAGGACATTAGTAATAATCAATTAATTACATTAAAAAAGAATATTTACAAAACATTCACATGCAAATGAAATCATGAGACAAAACGCAATTTTTCATCTTGATTTAAACATCAAATATATAATGTGAACTTTAAAAAGTTCACTATCTTACTTAAAAGGCCACCAAATGAATGAAAAAAAGATGTTGCAAGTTAAAAATATATACTTTAATTAAAACTTCTTAGTACTTTCCATAAATAAACAACATTTAGTTATTAAAATATTATCTGATGATGAGTTTGGAAAACGTGAAAGTACTAAGAAGTTTTAAATAAAATGTATATTTTTAACTTGTAACATCTTTTTCATTATTTTAGCTGCTACTTTCAAGTTTTATAATTATTGGTTCTCTCATTTTCAAAACAAACTGACGCATTTGTATTAGTAAACAACATTTAGTTATTAAAATATTCTCTTGTGATGATCTTTGAAAGTTTGAAGCTAAGAAGTTTTAAATAAAATGCATATTTTGAACTTGTAACATCTTTTTCATTATTTTAGCTGCTGCTTCTACTTTCAAGTTTTAGAATTATTGGTTCTCTCATTTTCAAAACAAACTTACGCATTTGTATTAGTAAACAACATTTAGTTATTAAAATATTCTCTTATGATGATCTTTGAAAGTTTGAAGCTAAGAAGTTTTAAATAAAATGCATATTTCTAACTTGTAACATCTTTTTCATTATTTTAGCTGCTGCTTCTACTTTCAAGTTTTATAATTATTGGTTCTCTCATTTTCAAAACAAACTTACGCATTTGTATTAGTAAACAACATTTAGACATATTATCTTATGATGATCTTTGAAAGTTTGAAGCTAAGAAGTTTTAAATAAAATGCATATTTTTAACTTGTAACATCTTTTTCTTTATTTTAGTCACCTTTTAAGTAAGCCAGTGAAATTTTTTAATATTCACATTATATGTTTTACGTTCACATGCATTTTGCATTTTTATCATGAACAAATAGGATTTCTGAGCGTAAAGAGTTTTTTTGTTGTTGTTCTTGTTATTACACACTTTTGCACAACAGAAATAATAGATTTCCTATCTTTCCTCCGCATATTATAAATCCTTCATAAATATACGTCCAGTAGGAAGTTTTATTAGGTTGAGCAAAAAATTCTGGAAAATTTTTAATCTAATAGTTACCAGAATTTGTATCGTATATTGGAGTACTAGTGGTAAATCTAAAGGAGATATTATGGACTATTTTAGATATTATGCACTCCATCCAATTATGGCCTCTTTCGATCAATCAACACTTTTTCAAGGGCCTTCGATTTGAATCCTTTAATGAAGTTGAAGAAGCATGTCAAGAGTTTTCTGCCTTGTTGCTTTTGCTATTAATTTGCACATAACAACGTAACTTTCACAAATTTCTCAGAACTTTTTGCTCAACCTAACAGTACAGTAAAGTTGACATTAGACTCAAAAATTAAACTTTATGAAAGGGATTCTAAAATTAATGAATGATGTTATGTATATTATAACCTAGATTACTTTATAAAGAGTTATCAAGCGTATCCTGTGACAAATCTTTTATTATTTAGTTCATAATTTGTAGAAAGTTCAGGACAAAACAAAATTAAATGTTATCTTTATTCATACAGCAGCCGACAAATGTTTTGAGACGATCTAATTTTCTGTCCTAACTTCTTCAGTAAGCAAAAATTTTAAATGATGTAAATTAGTAATTTTTAGTTTTAGTCATCCTACATGATGCGCAACTAATGATATGTGTGGAAATTGTTACTATAAAGAATACCAAACGTGAATTTGAAAAGTTGAAGCAGAAATTTTGAGACGATCAGATAAAAATCAAGTTTTTAATACTTGAATTAAATACATGAGATATTGCCACACACACAAGGGCTCCGCTAGCTGAGGGGCTAAAGCAGAGGAATTCCACGAGAAGATGTGTGTTCGAAGCCCGTCCCTGGCTTTTAAATTTCATTTTCGTTATTTTATTTCTATACCAGCTGTATGCAAATGACTTTTAATAACTTTGCGCAGATATTCAAACTAGTAGCTTTACGAAGTCATGTTCCCAGAATATTCTAGAATATTCAATGCTTCATATATAAAGCACGAAACAACCCGGTACCTCAGACGGGTTGTTGTATGCGAAACTCTCTTGCTTAATGTTTAAAGCATTAGAATTCTATTTCGAACGCGAAAATTTTAATGCTGTTATCTGTACCAGTTTCAGTATGTAGACAGAGAAAAATACGCTTTTGGCCATTCGTCTTTTAAATATTAAAGAAGCGCGGGGGGGGGGGGGGGGGTCATATTCTTCTATTGCCATCAAGTTGGGAATTCCAAAATCAACTGTTGGCCGCATAGTAAAGAAGTGGAAGGATATTAAAGGTGCGGGCGCTCTCCAAACATTAGGCGCTCCAAGAAAACAACACAACGTCAAGGCGCGTTGACCTGGAGGAAGTCAGTCACTGACCCAAACAAGAACGCGACTGAAATATGTAAGGAGGCGGTTTCCGAACATGGACTCACAGTGATTAAGTACACCATAAGACGTCGTCTGGATGCCGCTGGATCGTGTGCACGGATCCCTGCGAAAAACCTCTCATCCGGGCAAATATTAGGAAAATACAATTGCTAAGGAGCACGAAACGTGGACAACCAGAGATTGGAAGAAGGTCCTTTGGAGCGTTGAATTATAATTCAATTTGTTCGGGAGTAATGGCCGGCGTTAAATTCGACATCCAAAAGACACCCGAACGGATCCCCGGTACCAACTTTCAACAGTGAATCACGGAAACGGATCAGTAATGTTCTGGGGAGCTTTCCTTCATGATTGCGTCGTCCCTCACCTACATCGATGGGATTATGGATAAAAATGTTTATAAAATCATTTCAGACAATCACATGCTGCCTTATGCTCATAAAAAGATGCCTCGTGGATGCATGTTTCAGCAGGATAATGATGACAAGTACACCCCCAAAATGGAGACAAATTGGTTTACAGCTAAGAAAATTAAAGTTTTAGACAGACCGATTCAGTCGCCTGACCTCAATCCAATTGAACATCTTTGGGAACACATAGGAAGGAAAGTCAGGACACGGAACCATTCTTCAAAGTTAGAACTCCTTCAAGATCTTCAATCGAAAGGGGCTAAAATCCCTAGATTCTCCTTAGAAAGACTTTTTAATTCCATGACCAAACGATGTGCCGCAGTCCTCAAGGCTAAAGAATATGCAACTAAATATTAAATATTGCTGTATTTCGTAACATTAAGATACTTATTTTCAATAAAAGTTTAGAAAAACTTAATCCTCTCAAAACTTTGCTTAAGTAATTTTGTGAATTTCCGAATTATTTTTAATTCAGGCGTATGTCTCAATTGTTCTAATCTTACATTTTGTTGACATTTAAAAAGGCTACAGATTAGTAATTTACATAATTTAGAAATTGTACTTACAGAAATATTAGGACAGAAAAACACATTGTCGCAAAAGCTTCTGCAGCTACTGATAAGCATTTATATGGAACTTTATTGTCTCCGATATACGTGCGGGATAAATACAAGTGGTAAACACAGATGCCGAAAAATACAAAATTAGTAATCAAGTAAAACGTTATTGGAACGTAAAGTGTATATAAATACACTTGATATTATAAAAATGACTAAAGTTATGATTATATGTACTCGTACATTAAATTTAACACAATTATTCTAATTGGTAAATAAATAATATGGGTTGTAAAGTTCCAACTGGGTGAAATATGTCCAGGACAGGAACATCAGGGTGGTTCAGTTACTAGAACATTGGCTGTGTCACCCAAGTGACCTTGTTCGAATCCAGGGCTGGACATTTTTCGCAAAGTTGGAAATTTACAACACGTGTTTAACTAATAAAACACTGAAGGAAACAACGGACGGGAACACTGTAAGTGTGGTGAGGGGCTTTTGAAGAAATTATAACAAAGAGGAAACGCGGAATATATGGATATTCGCGGAAAAATAGCTAAATATTCGTTTCACACTCACAATAACCGAATATCGAAACTGCAGTCAGGTCTCACAAGTACGTGCCGATGGAAAACTCTTGCTGTGAATTAAAAGGTTATGGGAAGTTTTTCATTCATTCCGTCATTGTCCGTCATTGTTAAAATAAATATCAAAAACAAGATATATGTCACTAAATTATATTGCCTGAAAATTCATAACTGGTTTCTTATTTGCTCAATCTTTTGACAGTGCATTTATTTTTGTAAAAAGAAAGTAGATTTTCTTTTAATGAAGGATTATGTAGCATTACGAAATTTTAGAAGTCTTGATCAAGTATCAATCACAACAGCAATACAGCTTCCAGAAGAAAAAAAAATCTATTTAGAACTTTACTCGCTGACAGTGTGTAATTAAACAACTACTTATTTTTATCATTGTTTATACAGCTGTATTTGTGTTCCGAAGAAAAAATCTTAGTTAAAATGAACTTCAATTGATTTCCATCAATAAGACCAACAAGCTATATTTTTAATTGTTTGCAATAATATTGTTTATAATATATATATATATATATATTTTTTTTTTTAAATGTTCACATAATTTTACCCCTTAAGGCTGTTCTCAAATCCAAAGGGTCAGCTTTCTGACATAAGTTTTAATTAATTTTTGTTTTTGTTCGGAAAAGCCTGAAACTAGAAGGTGTTGTTATTCAGAAACTATGTCATTGAACTGTTTTTTCCGTTTTCTTGTAAACGCAATAAATCTTTCAGAAAATACTATCAAAGTTGGCATTTTGAACCGAACTCCCGAACGAAGAAGAAAATCCAGTTAGTAAAGGGAGAAAAATGTCGTGTCACATGATGGAAATCGCTTATAACTCAATAGGTAATTTATTGATTAAAAAATGGAAAAAACAATTCGATTCCAAATCGCTTTCATGGTCAGGCTTTCCAATTTTATATCTTTCCGTTAAAAATTGATTTTGTAAATGTGTCAAAACGTTTTGTGCTTGTTGGACAGAGCAGTTGAGAACAGCCTTAATCGTCACAGTTTTCATTTCACGTGCTTTTGCCCGTTTATGTATCTGGCGAAACGATTAAGGCTGTTCTCAAATCCAAAAGGGCAGCTCTAAGGCATCAGTTTTAATTTGTTTTTGTTCGGAAATGCATGAAACTAGCAAGTGTTGTTTTTCAGAAAATATGTAACCAAACTGTTTCTCCGTTCTTTTTATTTATTTTTTTTTTCTAAGGCAATAGATCTTTCAGAAAATAGTGTCAAAATGGACGTTTTGAACCTAATTTCGCGCGAAAGAAGAATAACCACTCAAGGAAGGGTCAAAGAAAACATCTTTTTGACGTGATCAAAATCGCTTCTAACTCAATAGGCAATTTATTTATAAAAAAATGGAAAACACAGTTCGATTCCAAATAGCTTCCATAGTAAGGCCTTCTAATTTTATACCTTTCCGTTAAAAAATGAATTTGTATATGTGACAGAACATTTCGCGCTTGCTGATCAGAGCAGTTGAGAACATCCTTAAGGAATTAAATTTAATACCGCCTTAACCACTGACTAATTTGTCTCTAGATTATAAGCTTTATTACCGTTATGCCCTTTTACAAATTCCAAGCATGAGGAATGTGAGAATAGTGCTTTGTATATCTAATTTAAGCTCCTTTTTGCAAATGAAATTCTGGATTTTAATGAATTTGAAAATGTTATTGTTTGAAATTGGTTTAAGGAAGTAAACAAAACTGATGATTTGCTGCTTAAACATTAATTTATATACTCTTATGTGAAGTACAGCAAATAATATTTGTTTAGGGTAAATATATAAATACAATATAATATTAGATTTTTAAAATAAATAGTTAAAATAAATTAAATATTTACAAGTTTGCTTTTTAGGATACTATAAGAGTTTTTACATTATAAGATTTAGTAAGCATAATTTTATGTTGTAGAAGTAAAATATAATTTTAAAAATAAGGTATTACTTGGTTATCCCTTCGACCAAAAATCTATCTCCAAACTATAGATTAAACGCCAATAATGGTTGATCGTAAATGTCACATTTACTTGACTTTAAGCACGTTACACGGGTTTACGTCATCAAGGGATTTCTTTTTACGTTTTTTTTTTGTATTTTTTTTAATGCTATAGTAATTTATTTGTTCTTTCGTTATTTAAAATAAAAATTATGTCAATTTGTGTAATTTGGCATGTCCTTTGGCGATTTATATAATTTGTCGAAATTGGACAACTGGATAACTAATTAGTATCAAAAATAAATATTTATATAAAATTGATGTGTTTAAGTGGTCTCATACCTTTTGAAATCTTTTCAACGCCAGTAAAAATGATGTGGTTTGGGTTCTCATAATTTCAGTAAAACTTATTGAAATTGCATAAACCTTTATACAATATTTTAATCATATTTCAGGCTTTTTAAAATGTAGAAAGAAAATACGTATAACATAGTATAATAAACATACAGTTCAGTTAATATTTAAAAAAATTCTCATAGTATGTCTCAAGACGCCATGTTCAAGAATATGCCATTTTAAGAACTCAATTTTTCCGCGGTGGCCCCCTACCCACCCTGTCTTAAAATTAGTGAATTTAGTTAAAAAAAATTCTGGTGGAACATTTCATGAACGAGTCCACTACCGTTCCGGTCAGTAGCAGAATGAAGGAAATTCCGATTCATCCGCACTGCTTTTTCAACAAAGTATCGGTGGGCGGCTGAATCGTTTAAGAGTATATTTTCTCGTGTGGACTTCCCAAGATTATCAGATCATGAATATTTTCCTCCTAGAAAAGTAGAGTCAAACTTTCATTGGCTAATAAAACCCTGCTTTAATATATACATCAGAATCAGTTTCGATACACAATTGTACTCATGCGACAGTGCGTAGAGAATTTGCCGAGGAGCCCGGTACCTATGTCCCACATCCCCGGATACTGAACAGGATTGGTTCTTTAACAAGATGTGATTCCATAAGCACTAGCAAAAACCAAAAATGTGTGTGTGTGGGGGGGGGGGGGTTGCGATTACGACATAGCTTCTTGAGTTCAGGAGAGAAAAAAAAGAAGAAATTTGTTCTTAATCTAACAAAAGTTTTATTTATAGATTAGAAATTTTAGATTAGAAATGTGCTTAATATAAATCATAAAGACCTTTGCCTAGTACCTCTAAACAGGTGAAGTTTCCCAGGGGGCACGCAGAACTTGTTGCACTCAGAACGCCTTGAAAAATACTCTTTGATACGCCATAACATGTACTGATGAGGAGTTACTTCTTCTAGCATAATTGTTTTAATTATGTGATTATTTTGTTGTTGTTTTTCAACAAAGTATCGGTGGGCGGCTGAATCGTTTAAGAGTATATTTTCTCGTGTGGACTTCCCAAGATTATCAGATCATGAATATTTTCCTCCTAGAAAAGTAGAGTCAAACTTTCATTGGCTAATAAAACCCTGCTTTAATATATACATCAGAATCAGTTTCGATACACAATTGTACTCATGCGACAGTGCGTAGAGAATTTGCCGAGGAGCCCGGTACCTATGTCCCACATCCCCGGATACTGAACAGGATTGGTTCTTTAACAAGATGTGATTCCATAAGCACTAGCAAAAACCAAAAATGTGTGTGTGTGTGTGTGTGTGGGGGGGGGGGGGGTTGCGATTACGACATAGCTTCTTGAGTTCAGGAGAGAAAAAAAAGAAGAAATTTGTTCTTAATCTAACAAAAGTTTTATTTATAGATTAGAAATTTTAAATTAGAAATGTGCTTAATATAAATCATAAAGACCTTTGCCTAGTACCTCTAAACAGGTGAAGTTTCCCAGGGGGCACGCAGAACTTGTTGCACTCAGAACGCCTTGAAAAATACTCTTT
Source organism: Maratus speciosus (assembly GCA_963932465.1). Classification (NCBI taxonomy): domain Eukaryota; kingdom Metazoa; phylum Arthropoda; class Arachnida; order Araneae; family Salticidae; genus Maratus; species Maratus speciosus. The sequence continues at coordinate 398,390,811 of OZ010800.1, read as the reverse complement.
GATACGCCATAACATGTACTGATGAGGAGTTACTTCTTCTAGCATAATTGTTTTAATTATGTGATTATTTTGTTGTTGTTGTTTTTAACTTTATGAAATGTCTGATTTTAAAAATATTATTCAGAGATCATATGTTTAGTTCTTTGGTTGTTTTTTTTTTTTTTTTTTTTTTTTTTTTTTTTTTTTTGTCATTTAATAAATAGATAACAGAAAATATCAAAGTCTGCTTATACGTTTAAAATTTCAAGCATTTATAAAAATATTTTTTTTTACGTGAAATAAACGAAATTATGACATTTGTAATTAATAAACTTCAAACAAATTGAAATAATTTCAAAACGACTACAAGTATCTTGACGTTCATAGGAATTTCAGTCCGATTCACAACTGCATCCAAAGTACAGGGTGACAAGAAATAACTTGGACGAAGTTTCAAACCAAAAATCTGTAAGTACCACTAAAGTTATAAAGTTATTGTCATGGGAAATTGATTCTAGAAAGCTACTAAAGAGGTGTAAGTAAGTTAGTTGTGATAACTATCATGGTTAACAAACGATCTGCCATACTTGAATTACATATGCAAGGAATGAAACAATGTGAAATTGTTCAACCATTGAAAGTGCCTAAGCAGACGGTTTCATACACAATCAAAAGGTTTAAAGAACTCGGACATGATGGTGATAGGCCAGGAAGAGGTAGAAAGCTCACAGTTAACACATCAAGAACCTGGTAGTTATCAAAAAGCGAGTTCGACGAAATCCTAGGATTTCAATAAGAAAGGTTGCTAGAAATATGAAGATCAACAGAGAAACCGCAAGTTTGATGGCAGTTGTAGAGCTTGGTCTTCACCCTTACAAAATGAAAGAGGCTCAAAAGCTAACAGCAAAGAACAAACGCAAAAAACTTCAAAGGTGTAAAGAACTGTTAAAGCAGGCCGCAGGTGGTCGATGGCAAACATTTGTCTTCACAAATGAGAAACTGTTTTCGATTGAACAAGTTCACATTAGCCATAATGATAGAGTTTGGCCAGCAGAGGCACCTAGATCTTCTTGCATTGTTGAACGGCGTTAACGACCCCATTCTGTAATGGTTTGGGGTGGGATATGTGCTAGTGCGAAAACACCACTTGTTTTTGTTGATCAAGGGATAAAGATTAATCAACAAACATATCGCAAACTCATTTTGGAAGATGTTGTCTTACCTTGGTCACAAAAGTTTTTTGGAAACAAAAGATGGACCTTCCAACATGATTCTGCACCTGCACACAGAGCTAAAGGCACTCAAGATTGGTGCAAGACACATTTTCCTTACTTCATTGGAGCACAAGAATGGCCACCGTATTCCCCAGTTTTGAACTCAATGGATTATTCTGTTTGGTCCATCTTGGAGACAAGAGTGTGTACTAAATCTCATAAAACTTTGGCATCCCTAAAGAAATCCTTATGCAAGGAATGGGATAAAATATTAGTAAGTGTGTTGTGGCCCATAGCCGAAAATTTTGTGACACGTTTAAAGCTCTGTATTAAGGCTAAAGGTAGCCACTTTGAAAATTTGTAAATATATTAGACGAAATCATGTATTCATATTTATTTTGAAGTTTGGTCGCAATATTTTCATTAGCATTAAAGTTATAATGTATCATGTGTGTCCAAGTTATTTCTTGTCACCCTGTATTATTTTATAAAATCATTTAACGTACCTAGGAATAAATGTACATATGTATTTATTTTATTCAAACTGCTGACCCTCAATAATAGTTATTTTTGTTGAAATATTTATAATTAATTTGCTATGAAGAATATTTCGTAGAAACGATGCAATTAAACATTAATATAGCTTAAATTTGATTATGATTAATATGTTTAATTTAATCATGTACTTTAATGATTTTTACATACATGAAGAAAATTTCCTTTGTCAGATTTATTCCTTCTTTGTCATTAAGTGGTATTTCTTTTATAGACATTCAGAAAAGATTAAACATATTTTTTTTCTATTGTTTATTCTTTGTAGTAAGTGAGAATTAATATTGTTTACTTTTTTTCGTGATAGAAAATTGGCGAAATAAATATCCATTACCAAAATAATATAAAACGATATCCTTTGTGTGTTTCATTTCTTCTTATTATTTGTCAAAAGATTATTTTTTATTTCATATTCAATTTTGTAGTATCCTCGATTCAGAAAACAATTTTTCTACAATAATTTCGCATTTATTGTACTGGTCCTTTATTTAATGACAATCCTTTTGTTACTATAAGATTAGATTTTGATTTCCATAATTATTATTTAATTATTTTCAGAAATAGCAAATGTTAAATAAAATTCTTGTCATTTGGTCATTGATTAAAGATAGCATTTTTTAATATTTTGAAAACAAACTGATATTTATATATGTTATGCCCTATGTTCTGTAAATGTTGTTTTCTAAAATGTTTTCTGCTTGAATCTCTGTATTTCAAATTTTAAGTGTCTCCAACTCAAATGCCGATTTTCTTTCTTCTTAAAATAATGGAAGATCTTTTGTACTTTTTTTTCCATTCAACAAACAATTTATCTTTATTTGTCTTTATGTAATATTATTGGTTTCTTTTTTCTTTATTAAATGTTTCATTTTAAAATGTATTTTTAATTTTAATAATACGATTCAGAGTTACTTAGAGCTTTTAGTTATTTGTTTTTGTTTCTTAATAATTAGATACAGAAAATCTCTTAAGTCTGCATAAAGGTATAAAATCTCAAACATTTATAATATTTTTTTTTATGTGAAATAATCTAACTTTTGACATTTTTAATTAATAAACAATTGTCGTAACGTTCTTAGGAATTTCTGTTCAATTCTCAACTGCAATCAAAGTTATCTCCTTTTTTATAAAATGATTGAAAATACCTAGATTAAATGTACTTCAGTACTTATTTTAATCGAACTGCTGATCCTCAGTAATAGTTATTTTAATTCAAATATTTATAATTAAATTATTATAAAGTTTATTCTATATAAAGATGCAATTAAAAATTAATATTGCTTAAATTTTATTATGATTAATATGTTTAATTTTGGCATCTACGTTAATAATTTTTACATATATGAAGAAAAAGAAATTTGTAAACATTCTTTTCTCTGATTCATTTCTTCTTTACTATTAAGGGACATTTCCTGTTCTGATTTCTTTTATAGACCTTCAGAAAAGATTAAACATATTTTTTTTCTTTTCATTATTCTCTTATAGTAAGAAAATAATTAAATAATAATACTGCTTAATTCTTTTCGGGATAAGAAAGTGGCGACACAAACATCAATGAACAAAAAAATATACTCTTTGTGTTCTTAATTTTTTCTTATTATTCGTTAAAAAATTGTTTATTTTATTTTATTTTCAATTGTGGAATCCCCGAGTTAGAAAACAGTTACTACTACAATAATTGCATCTTTATTGTACTGCTCCTTTATTTAATAATATTCCTTTGTATTGGTACTATGAGATTAGGTTTTGATTTTAATAGATGCTATTTAGTTATTTACAGAAATAGTAAATGTTAAATAGAATTCTTGTAAAGTGTTTCATTTGATCATTTATTAAAGAATGCATTTTTTCAATATTTTGAAAATTTACTTATATTTATAGGTGTTATGGCCAATGTACTGTAAATATTGTTTTATAAAATGTTTTCCTCTTGAATATTTGGGTTTCAAATTTTAAGTTTCTCGTTCTCAAACGCCAGTTTTCTTCCTTCTTTAAATAATGGAAGATCTTGAGTATTTTTTTTTCAATTGACAAACGATTTATTTTGATATGTCTTTATGTAAAACGGAACTTTAAAAAATTTTGTTATTGAAAAGAGGCTGATTTATGAAATATATGATTTCAAAAATGGCTATTTTTAATTGATTATGCATTCGCTTTACACAAGAGTAAAATGTAGTGTAGCAAGTATTGATTTTAAATAATATTTTACAAATAATCGTTCTTCGCAGTGCAAAGGGATTTTTTTTTATCTCAAACAAGAAATCTGCAATTTAAAATATCACACATTTTTAACACTTTTCAACATTCTTGAAAATTGTTAAAACTGTTTATAAAATAGGTTTGTTTGGTCATCTATATGGCCGTCTGTCTCATTATCTGTGCTCGAACTTTAGCAATTATACTCGAATTGTCATGTAGTTGATATATGAGGACATCAGAAGCCATGGGGTACAAGTGACAAAATTTCGATTTGGATTAAATTGAGTTCAAAAGTAAATGACGTTGAAGTTGGACATCAATAATAATTGGCTGAATTGAAATAGGAAACCGCTGATTGTTTCATAGTGATCTTTGAACTCTTATTTCAATAAATGTTAAAAAAGTAGGGTGCATTTTTTTTAAAATTTATAAATAATCACTAATGATCATTATTCGGCAAAAGTGGTTGATCTCTAAAATACATCACATAATTAGAAAATCACTTGTATTTCTTTGCCTGAAAAGAAAAAAGCGTATTTTCAAGTCGTCTGTGCACTTAGTTCAATTTTTTCAATTTTGTCACATATACCCCTTGGCTTCTGGGTCCTCCTATCTTACTGATGTTTACTGTGGCATCTCGGTATTGAAAATTAAGTGTCTTCATGAAGTGTGATAGTTTAAAGGGGAACACAAAATAATTTCGATACATTATGAAATACGCGGAAAATCGTCTATTGTTTGTATTAGTGATGTTACACGATTTAAAACATTTTGAAATTTATATACATCATTTAAGTGCACTACGAGATGATGCACAGATAAGTGCACTATAGACTATGATGTACATAACATTATAATTCTAATACATTTCTGCTTCTTGAAGGGAATCTCTGAAGGCAAATTTCTAACTTTGTTACCAAGTGTGTTATCAAGTGACAATTGTATTTTTTCAAGTGAGTTTACTATCTGAACAAAATTTCGGTATACTTTTTAGTACATATGCAAATCTATATATCATATGCAAAGCTGCACAAATACATTCGAATATTTTTTCTACTATCAATTGCAATTTCTGAAAATGTGTTTTTAAATGTGCGATGCGTTTTTCATATTGTTTACTTCCACACCATAATTCTCTTTATTAAATATTGATGGTTTGTTATTGCATTTTGAAAGTGTTGGAAAGTGTTTGATAACATGTGCTTGGTGCATGAGTTTTATTTCTCATTCAACATTAATAGTAATTTCAATGTGTTATCTTAGCGTACGAAAAGTCTAAAGCCATTAAAACTTTCTTCTTCTTGACAGCATAAAACTATAAAAATTGTAATTGAATGAAAACAAATTCTTTATTTAAAAATGTGATACTGTCAGAAGCACGAACAAAATATGAAAATTTTCAGTTTCACAGGGAGGTTGAAATGCTAGAGATTTGTAATTCTGTACGGATATATAGTTTTCTTTCAACAAAAATATTTTATCTGCATCTCCGACCTTTTAATATTAAGTAAGACGTAAGCCGCTGTTTTTTATCTCTAAGGATACAAATGTGTGTTTCTGTTTGGAAAAATGAATATTTTATATAAATATATATATATATATGTTTTCTTTTAAGTCTGAATGGTTAAACATAGATTTTATGTAAAGCAGAAATGAAGTAAATACTTATTTAAGGGGACGGTGGAGTTAAAAATCCTTAAAAATAATTTTTTTTATTTTTGTAAATTTTAACTTAAATATTATTCAAGGGTACATTATATACATTATAGCATGCATTTATCACAAAAAAAATTTTTTTTTTAATTTATTTTTGAGAAAAAAATGGAATTTTACGCGTCGTGTTAGAAATCTTCGAAATGCCCCATGCGTCTTCCATATCAATGAAAATCCCCAATATTTTTTATAAAAGTTTGGTTTATATATAGAAATAAAATAGAGCATCGAATTTTACATATTTGAATTTAAAGGTAAAAAAAAAAAAATGAAATTTTTTCAATTTTTTTTTATTTTTTTTTTGTAAATTTCATCTTAAATATTATTCAAGGGTACATTATATGCATTATGGCATGCATTTATCACAAAAGAAAATTAAAAAAATATATTTTTGAGAAAAAATGGAATTTTTGTGTGGAAATTATGCCTTAGAAATCTTCGAAGTGAACCCTGCGCGTTCCATATCAATGAAACTCCCCAATATTTTTTATAAAAGTTTGATTTATATATATAAATAAAATAGAGCATCGAATTTTATATATTTGAATTTAAAGGTTAAAAAAAAATTTTTTTGAAAAACTTTGAAATTTTGAAATTTTGATTTTTTTTTTTTTTACCTTTAAATTCATTTATATAAAATTCGATGCTCTGTTTTATTTATATATACAAACGGAACTTTTATAAAAAATATTGGGGATTTTCATTGATATTGAAGACGCATGGGGCATTTCGAAGATTTCTAAGACGACGCGTAAAATTCCATTTTTTTTTTTTTAATAATTTTAATTTAAAATTTTTTTGTAATAAATGCATGCCATAATGTATATAATGTACCCTTGAATAATATTTAAGTTGAAATTTACAAAAATAAAAAAAAAATTATTTTTAAGGATTTTAAGCTCCACCGTCCCCTTAAATAAAATGTATTTTGTAAAACGATAATTGGTTAGTTATTTAACATTTATAAAGTCATGTAACATTTGTTATATAGCATTTATATGTCAAGCACAGTATATGGCGACTCTAGGATAGATGGTCATAATTTTTAAAGATTGAAATAAAATTCTTTGAATGCAAATACAAGAAATATTTATGCATATTTGAAATTCTTATACATATATTCATCATATTTAGGACAAAAAATAATTAAATATCGAGAGCAAAAAGTGGGAAACAAAATTGAAATTAAAATTGCAGGTAGCCATCTCTCCTTCAAGCCGAGGAGAGTTATCCATCCAATACAATAAAGAAAAAATGAAGTTAAAATAGCAAAATGTAACACATTTCATGTAGTTAATCATGAAAAACACATAGAAATTTTTAAAGATGCAATTATATAACGTTAAATCAGTGAATAAAATTTGAATAAACGAAATTTGAAGTATAATTTCAATCCTTCTCTTTTCGTACAATTTTACCACATTTTCGGTAAAGATCTTGATAGTTTGTACAGTTTTCAGGGAACCATTTCTGGCACCTTATGTACTGTATCCAGTAAACCATTTTGATTGTGGTATTATATTCTTCTCCATAACCAGAACATTGATCCTCATCTAATTCTATTCAGTCGGAATCTGAAGAATCTAATAATTTCTAATGTATTCCATCTTGTTCGCAACTTGAAGTGTCTTGTTTTTGCATTTTGCTCGCGTTTATTTTAGATTTTTCAGAGTTTTAAGTTTATTTATAAACTTTATCTATTTCTGGGATGAACGTTTCCGAAGATTTTCAATATTTTGTGAAACAAAAATGTATCGTTAGGTCCTATTATATTATTGCTATTGAAATATTTATATTAGTTAAAATTTAAGTAGTTATATGAATTGATATAATTATAGCCATAAAAATTATATACTTATTTTTAAAATAATTATATTTAGTTGAAATCCTCACTGCGTATAATTTTGAAACATTGATTATATATGGCCATCTATCGCAAAATTGATGGACAGATTTAACCACCCAATTTAAAGCGTCACTCCGCCATTGTACGTCTTTGTTTTAGAGTTAAAAGCAAAGATTGGATTATATACGTGCCTTAAAAATCCTTATAGTATAAAAAAAGGAACATGGGTACTGCAAAACATTCAGATACCTAACTCAACAAAAATATACAACCACTAAAATAAATAAACATTAAAATTACACTTTCTTTTTATAATTGAAAAACACAGCTGCACGTCGCAATGAATGAACACGTTGGACTATTTCTTCCGAACAAAGTTTATGCTGCAATCTATGATATATTTTTTCAAATATTTAGACTGACCATCTCTCCTCTATGGCCATCTATACTAGAATTATCCTAAGTGAATAACAATAATAATAATAAAAGTACTGTCTTAATTACTGGAAAATTCTTTATCAAAATAATTTGGCTAATTTGTTATTAGCATCCAATGATTGATATGTGTTTTTCATGCCGAAAGTAAACAAAAAAGAATTCCATATGCAAAAATTAAAAATACTATGCAAAATAAAAAAAAAATAATAGAAATGTTTTTCTCTTTCCATGTATTTTCACAACATCAGTACAATGCACCTCTTTACGTTGCAAATATTACTCTAACTGTCTTTGGTGGATTGTAGGTTACTAGAGCTTCCCTATTAACTTTATTCGCCTGATCTGAATACATCAGACATTCATCTTTTACCTGGCTTGACAAATTGATTTCAAAGGCGCCCCACCGTCTCGTAAGATACGATCATTTTAGAGGTTGATAAATCGTGTGAAGCATAGTTCAAATGATTATATTATATGAGTGTAGACAAATTATTGCAGAGCATGCATTGATACGTACATTGATACATTGTTGAATACGTGCATGGTACGTGCATGAATTGCTGAATTCGCACGATCTTCAATACGGAATGTTTTTCGATGCGCAAATTGTTCGAAAGACTTAGTTTTATACTTTAAGTTTCGAAATCTTTCGAAACTTTTATTTGTTTTAGTTTCGAAGTTCCTGTAAAGTTCGTTTTAAATTTTGAAATTTCCTTAAAGTTAACACATATTGGACAATTGCACCATAAAATATAATAAATAAAAAGACACAATCTTGTTCAATGGTGCACAAAATACGAACTTAATAAACTAACATTTAAAATCTACGTTTCGAGCTGTTTCTATAGCCGTCTTCAGGAAAAATATGATGTAAAATGGCTCAAAGCTCAGAGATGAAGACTTCCTGTGCAAGAAATAATCCGTCGAACCTTGACCAAAGAATATTTTGTAAACTTATACAGAAACAAATATTCGTTATATAAATATTTCTCTGTTGTAATAAAGACTATATTAAAATTGTATTAATTTTATGAAATTGCACAATTAAACTCACGAATGTGTCGATATATTATAGTGTGTGACCGCATGCAGAATTATTTAAATATGCATAATTAATGCATAGTCAAATTTGTACGGACGAATAATAAGATTGAAGTCACAGCGGTCATCCGACGTAATCCGAGTTTCGGTTCTGCCCTTCCCGCTGGTCGAGGCATTAAACTTGTGGAAAGGGTGTAGGGTTGGTGGATGAGTACGCGGACCGACTGCTTCTCGAAGTTTCGGCAATGTACCAGCCTGCCCACCGCCAACAGCCGACGAGACGAATAATAATCTCAAAGACCGTCAAAGGCCATCGAATTTCTCAGAGTTTCGGTCCTACCCTTTCCACAGGTCTTTGCATTAAACATGTGGAATTTAGCAAATAATATTTTCCAGTATTGAATTCAGCTTTTAAATTTTCTGGCGAAATCTTCGTGGTCGGATCTGCCGCCTACCGACCCAGGTCAGAGTTAGAAAGTGTCTAGCGATGTTGAACGAGTGCGCGAACCGACTGTTCCACGAAGTTTTGGTTGTCTACTAGTCTACCCACCGCCGACCACCGACGAGACGAAAAAGTAAGCTGAAAGCCATACAGGTCGTCGACGTACTCAGAGCCTCGGCTCTACAGTTTTCGTTGGTCGATACATTAAACTTGTGGAATTTAGCAACTATTTTTCTTTTAGGTATTGAATTCAGATTTTAATTTTTTCCGTCGAAGTCTTCCATGGTCGGATCTACGATCTACCGACCCAGGTCAGAGTTAGAAAGTGTCTAGTGATGTTGGACGAGTGCGCAAACCGACTGTTTCACGAAGTTTTGGTTTTCTACTAGTCTACCCACCGCCGACCATCGACGAGACGAAAAAGTAAGCTGAAAGCCACAGAGGTCGTCGACGTACTCAGAGCCTCGGCTCTACAGTTTTCGTTGGTCGATACATTAAACTTGTGGAATTTAGCAACTATTTTTCTTTTAGGTATTGAATTCAGATTTTAATTTTTTCCGTCGAAGTCTTCCATGGTCGGATCTACGATCTACCGACCCGAGTCAAAGTTAGAAAGTGTCTAGTGATGTTGGACGAGTGCGCGAACCGACTGTTTCACGAAGTTTTGGTTGTCTACTAGTCTACCCTCCGCCGACCACCGACGAGACGAAAAAGTAAGCTGAAAGCCACAGAGGTCGTCGACGTACTCAGAGCCTCGGTTCTACAGTTTTCGTTGGTCGATACATTAAACTTGTGGAATTTAGCAACTATTTTTCTTTTAGGTATTGAATTCAGATTTTAATTTTTTCCGTCGAAGTCTCCCATGGTCGGATCTACGATCTACCGACCCGAGTCAGAGTTAGAAAGTGTCTAGTGATGTTGGACGAGTGCGCGAACCGACTGTTTCACGAAGTTTTGGTTGTCTACTAGTCTACCCACCGCCGACCACCGACGAGACGAAAAAGTAAGCTGAAAGCCACAGGGGTCGTCGACGTACTCAGAGCTTCGGCTCTACAGTTTTCGTTGGTCGGTACATTATACTTGTGGAATTTAGCAACTATTTTTCTTTTAGGAATTGAATTCAGATTTTAATTTTTTCCGTCGAAGTCTTCCATGGTCGGATCTACGATCTACCGACCCGAGTCAGAGTTAGAAAGTGTCTAGTGATGTTGGACGAGTGCGCGAACCGACTGTTTCACGAAGTTTTGACGGTCACCCAGCCTAACCGCCGCCGACACACAGTTGACGAATAATGAGCTCAAAGATGCAGCGGTCGTCAACGTACTCAGAGCCTCGGTACTACCCTATCCGCTGGTCAATGCATTAAACTTGTGGAATTTAACTTTTAAATTTTGAATTTTAGGTATTGAATTCATCATTTTAATTTTTCCGGCGACATCTTCCGTGGTTTGCATGTACTTTAATTTAATAAAACAAATTTATTACTAATCAATATAAAGGATTTAGAAAGGGACAAGCTTCCACTTAAATGTGAAGGATTATTTAATATTTTAAAAGAGTTATAATTTATTCATTAAGCCGAACTAACGAATAGATAATTTTAATTATTAAGGTATAAACCTAATAATTGGTTTTTAAAAAAATCTTGCACAGATATGTAAAACATTATCCCATTTATTATTCATTCCTAACAAGACTTCATGTGAATAAATTTCAATAACAGAACTCATTTTTTTTTAATCACGTCTGAAATAACTTCCGAGAAAATTTATTATATATTATTCGCATGCTAAATCATTTTCACAATATTTTATAAACGTTTTTTATAAATACCATTTATTATTAAAAAAATATATATATTTGTAAAAATTTATAGAAAATATTTTTCAATACGTAATTTTTTAAAGACTTCTGAGGGAAAACATAAATATTTTTTTAAACATTTATCAGATAAAAATATTGTCAATTTAAGAGAACAAATAATACAAAGAATTAACTTAGATTTTGTTACACCTTAGAGTATATTTAACTGTAAGTAAAAATAACAAAATCTTTTAAAGTTTACAAAACTGTTATTTAAGAATGAAATATTTCTCAGAAAACGAAGAATTTTCAGCGTACATTTTTTAAAGTGTCTAGAAGTTTCTGAAGTAAAAATGGTAATGAAGTGAAGCATTGTCTTTTAAAAATGAAAAAAAAAATAATATTTCATCTGCATTCTCCTTTTTTTTTGTATTATGTTAGATGCAAGCCGCTTTCAAATCTCTAGAGATAAAAATGCGTGTAAGTATTTGAAATTTAAAATTTAACGAACAAAGCACTTTCTTTTATTTCTCTATCGTTAAACATATTTTGATGTAAAGGAGGGAGGAATTAAATATTTATTCAGGTAAAAAATTATTTTACAAAGCAATTATTGTTTAGTTGTTTAACATTTGTAAATGTGCAATATGTTAGACGTAAATCACAGACAAATAAAAATACTGTTTTAATTCGTTAAAAAAATATATTAAAGGAATTCGTAAAATTTTTTATAAAAAGTGGAAAAATAAAAAAAATGTTTTTTTCAGGCAGCAACGAAAACGAAACGAATTCTTTGAAGACGTTTTGATCGAAAACAAAAACAAAACTGTTTCAGAGAAATCACAAATATATTTTTATAACTATACTTATGGAGTAAAAATACTACACCCTGTTTCAAAAGGCTTGATTTAGCTTTTAAATTCGCTGAAAATGAAAGAAGGGTTTTAAAAATTATCTCACTCTTTATTTATATTGTTTACTTTTTTTGTTGTATTTCGTTGTTGCAGTTTTACAGCCAGGTGGCATATTTAAGTAAGAGTGTTTCGGCACATAATGAATTCCAATGTTTTTGTAACTCGTAAAGATTTGTAACCATAAAGGTTTTTTGCCAAGTTATCAACCACTTCCGGTTAACGTAAAATTGTCTTAAATTTAATTTATTTATTTAACCGTAAGTTCTAAAAATATCAAACTGTCATATTTTCATCGGGTTGGGTTCATTTTTGACGGCCGATTATCTGCTCGAGGGATATAGGACCTAGGGGGACTGCCCTCCGTAGGGGTTCTTACTAAGGGAACCTAATCCGTATTTACGCATGGAAATCCATGGTTCGAAGACAAACACGAAAACTCCGAACGATTAGGTCGACGGGCGCGATTGGGTTCGATCCCAGCTCCTCCCGTCTAACAGCTTCGAGAGCAGAACCTCTTGGCCTCTAGTGGGGCTGTATTTTCATCGAAAACGCACCTATGTGGGTAATTTTCTCTATTTTAATACATCAGGAAGTGTGTGAAAGATCACTATCAAAATTCCATCTTGACATACAAAAACTAATTTAAGTCGAAAAATTATAAAATTCTCATAAAAAACAACACTTTAAAAGTGTAATGGTACATTCATTCTTGTTTAATGAGGATGAAAAAATAGCAATTTTCAATTTTCAATGATTATTTCTATTGCAGAATTTAATGAATACACCTGTATGTTTAAATACACTTTTATACTGAAATGATGAAGAATTTTCAAACATTGGTATGTGACTTAAGTTACCAATGTTTCATACTAATCTTACTGCCGTGACCTCTCGCCTATGCGTGGGTGTCTGGGCTTATTTAAACAGCGCTTACTCGAGGGCGACGTCGACGCATAAGGGAGATGTTCGATTGTCATTTGTACTGCACTGTAAAAAAAAAAAAAAATGGTAACGTTCCATGTGAAATCCAGGAACATTTCGCCTTTTCTCAGGTTTTCAGAATAATTTAGCTCTTTCCTGTGAAATTCTGGTTTTCTTATCTGAAACGTCCCTGAACAAAAGTTGGAAACAGCAAAACGCTGCGGCCGCCATTTATTATTTTTTTGCTATAATCCGTTGCTCGCGCGCGAGTGTTGAAAACGAATTCCTTAAATGAATGTAAAAAAATCAATATGGAATGCAAATAAATCAATAGACGACATAATCCTTTACGTCTCTATTGTCAAGACAATTCAGATGAAAATACAATACCTCTGTGACATCGCTAAGAGATTATCTCTCGTACTTGTCTGTGGAATCTTTAACGAGCAGACTGTGTAAAAAAAATACACCTATTATTTGGATCTCCATTAACCAAGGGACCATCAAATATGATTCTCACCGATTTTAATTAATTTAAAGTATGTTTTAGAGTTCTTATCTCTAATTATTCTTGTGAAAGGATTTCTTCAAATGGGCCTTAGATTTTCAGAAATTAGATGCCGAGTTTTAGCATACGTTTCAAATACCCATTAGTTTGCAACTCTCAACGTGTCTTTCGTGGTGTGGACGCAGAAAGCTCGCACGCCACACGTACGGCCCGAGTTCGATGCTACCTCTTGACTTTTTTTTTTCTATTTTAATTAATTTTATATTTTAACACTTTATTACAATTTGATTTAAGTTTGATGTATATTTGACACTTTGAATTGCTGCAAATTTGATTTTTTTTTTTTCGGAAAAAATATACAATTACGTTTAGGTTTTTTTTTTTTTTTTTTTTTTTCATGAAAATTTATATGTATTTTATCTAACTTGTAAACTAACATAATTACTGACGAAAATCCAAAATATTTTATGCCTAGATTTTTATTCTAATTATTATTTACATTTATATATTTTTATATTTTAAGCAAAGTTCAGAAACAATATATCATATATATATTTACTTTATTGAATTTTAACTGAAAATTTATTTTTTCGTGTAAATTATAAATAATAATTTTGATGTCAATTTCAAAATATTTTTTCATTCTAACAAATAATGATAATAAAGCGAAAATTGTCAACTGGAAATGTAAAAATCGTCTGCGGATCCCGCATGCTGTGAAATGTCAGTAATGTTTTGCTGTCAACAGAAATATTCCTGGTATTTCGCAGGAAACTTACTGGCATTTCTGTAGAAAGTTTTTAACATATACAGTAAAGTTCCAGTCATTTTCAAGAAATGTTTCTTGGAAATAATGGGCAACTCAGCTGCCCATTTTTTCCCAGGAACGTTGGGGAATTTTTTTTACAGTGTGACTAAGAGGCTGTATAAAGCTTTAAAAGTGTATTGTAATTATTTTATTATGTGATATTAATTTGTTTTGTAGTTTTTAAAGTATCTTTTTAATTTTTATAGAAAAATAGTTTATTTAATTATAAAAGCGACAGAACATATTGTTATCAATTCTTTTATTCAAATTGTCGAACAATACAATATTTATGGTAATAAGCAATGTAAAAATTTAGTTTCATAATAAAAATTCTTTAATATTATTTGATTATAATATAGTCTTTAATACGATATTCGGTATATTAAAATGTAAAACTATAACTGTATATGTATTTTAAATGGGAAAAGGGAACTTTTTGAAAATCACATTTCAGGATGTGCGATTTTGTAATTGAAAATTAATTTCATATTTAAATCATAAATTCCATTTTTCATCTTTATGCAAAACCCACAAAACCACATATATTTTTTAATACGTTTAGAATATTAAGCTAAATACACGCGCGCGCGCACACGCACACACACACACACATACATACACATATATATATATATAACCATTAATTAAACATAACATACCACCAACAAAAACCGTAATATTAGGAATTAAAGCTGTAAGTAACATTAAATAAATCTTTTCAATGATAGGAATGAAAAAAATTAATGGAATCCTAAAATAGGTATCAGTTAACTACATGGTAGAAATCATATTGATAATACACATAGATAGTGCGCTATTGCAGCAATGATCTAAGCGTATAATATTTAAAAGATTGCTAAGTCATTTAGCGACCTAGGAATATATATAAATATATATAAGATACCAAAAGGAAAAAATACTTCAAAATGAATTGTTGACATTCAAAATGAGAAGATATATTAAAAACATCATAAAAAGCTTACATTCATAATTACTTGCGCAAATGCATCATAGTAATTTGAATGCTAATATATAACCATTAATTAAACATAACCTACCACCAACAAAAACCGTAATATTATGAATTAAAGCTGTAAGTAACATTAAATAAATCTTTGCAATGATAGGAATGAAAAAATTAATGGAATCCTAAAATAGGTATCAGATAACTACATGGTAGAAATCATATTGATAATACACATAGATAGTGCGCATATATATATATATATATATATATATATATATATATATATATATATATATATATATATATATGATTTTTAAATTTCTATGTTTTTTCCATTAATTTTTTATATTTTAAATAGTTATTTTACTACCTTCTATTTCAAAACTCCTACTTCTATTGCCTTGTAAACATGTTCTACGCCTTGTATCTCACCTTTTATGCGTTATTTTTTCCATTTAGAACGCCTATGTTTTTTTTTTTTTTTTTTTTTTTTATGATTGCGTTCTAAGAGTTTCCCTATTTTTAGGCCTTATCACTTTTCTTTTCTTACATACACAATTTTTAGTTTCTTGGTAGCTGGTGGTCGAGAAATCCAGTTCAATCCGCCTTCATGATGTTCCACTTTATCGTTGCTTGTGTTGGTATTTATGGATCTGTACACTGATCGAGTAAAAGACTTTTCCTCTTTTCCGTTGTCGCGTAAATTCCGGAAATCATCATGCTATCCGACGTATATTAATCTAATTATTCTGGAAACTTCGCGCTTAAAGTCTGCATTATTTACACTAGTAGCCAAAATTGTGAAAGTATTTAAGAAAAACTCAATTTCTGAAGTTTGATTGTTCATATCAACAATTAATATTGAAGCAATTTAAAATAAATAAATTTCTAATGCTTAACGGTGTTTCCCTATTTCAGAAACGTGTAATATTAAAGAAACATCAACATGTCTACAGTTCATAATAGTAATTTTCTAAGGATTTCAATTCCTATCTAAATATGTAACAGTGTAAAATTCTCTTGCATGCATCTAACGCAGTTCTTCCATTATCGATAATTACATATTAAACGCTATAATACATTGAAATAAAAGAAAAAAAAGATAATTCACTCATATCAAATCATTTCAGAACGTTACATATAAACAATATACTAATACTTTCTGACGCCATTTATTTACTGAAATGTCTATATGTTTGAAATGGCGGGTAAACGCGCTTTAACCGTTTGAGAGCTATCCATCAAAATCCTCATACATTGCAAAAGTGCTATAGATAATTTGGATATTTCAAAATAAAAAAATGTGTTTTACTGTAAATTTTATATATAATTTTTTTTTGGAATGAAAACTAATTAAAAACGCTATTTATGCTTTAAAAGATACAGTTTTGTTACGAAAACGCAAGAGCAGCAAAATATTTGCTCACGCGCAGAGATACAGACTTGTACTGAAATGACAGCACGAGAGCTCTGCTTAGCTTTTTCGGACTTGAAATCTGGAAGCACGATAGCACTGCATAGCCGTCAAACGGTTAAGGAAGCCTGCAAAATTCAAATCACAACATTCGCTTTAATGCAACGTATTTTTATCTCTCCTTATGCAACACCATCAATCCTGTGTGAGTTGGTGAGTTTTTGCCGAAGGTTGATAATGTGTAATCATAATTTCTGTCTAAATGAATGTGTTGCTAGCATCTCCTGTTTCCCTGAGGCACCTGTCTCAAGTTTTATTTCACGGCCTTTGTTATATCATGCCTAATTATTAAAATATAATCTTAATTTCAACTCAAAATTCATAGAGATTTTTAATCAATTAATGAATCTTATATAGAATCAACTATTTTAAACAACAAACTTCTTCAGATATGTTTCTGTTATAATAGCAGTTGCTAAGAAGAAAATTGGCTTAGAAAGATTTGGAATTGGAAAGATTCTTATCTGCGCAACTTTTAGTATTAAGAGTGGCGCTAAAAATTCTTCCCATGCAATAAACCGAGTTTTTCTGTTATCCAACTGTTTTCTATGAAACCATGAATAAATGTTTGCCTTTTTTTTATAAGGTTTTATTTCAAAATTTTGTGAAAGAAAAAAAAAAATTATTTAATTGCATACGTAAAATTTCAATTACTTTAAATTTTGGACTAGTCTCAGGCCATTTGCCTTCTAAGACATAATTATGTTAAAACTAATTTTTGCATAGAGCAACAATATGACACATGACTATATTCGGTTAAAATGGAAATAATTCTTCATTTTAGAAAAGTTCTCATATAGAAGACTTTAGTTTAGGTTCGATTATCTCATTTATTAATTTTTTAGCACTTATATTCCCATTAGTCCCTCAAGTTCCGCCTTTAATTTTAAATATCATTCTACAGCAGATCGAAAAAACTTTTGAATGTTTGCGGTACATTCTGAAGAAAATCTGTGAATTGAAGGGGTCTATTCCGTCGCTTTTCATTTGGTTAAAACTCATTAATTTGACCCTTTTCCGTCAAACGGTATATAGCCCCGTCATTACAGTATTCACCAATCGAAAATAAAAGTTACCTAAAGTCCTCTAATTTAAGCTGTATTTTCCTCAAATTACAGGGATATTACGCAATTGATAAGTTCGGTACGTTTACGTACTAGAAAGGATAGTTTTTGCACAAAAAAAGGGATTAATTTAGAGCCTATTTATTATAACAACAACAACTAGAAAATATTAACATAAGCGAAGATAAGCAAATGTCATTTCTATTTCATATCATGTATGGGGCACAATACTGGGGAATTTTTTTTTTTTTTTTCAGTTTCTGCATTTTTCAAAAAATGAGAAATCATGCTTTCAAATGAAAATTAATTTTTAAGATTTCAAAATCAAATTGTTTTTGTATAACAATAAATATTTTCTTTTTATTAATCTGTAGTATACATAATTAACGGCCAGAAAGTATATTTCGTTATATTCTCATTGCTTTATTTTTTCCAGTTTCAGAAAAATGTATTATGTAATTTCTTTTACTCAAAAGAAAACAAATATATACGGACATTTCGAACACTGTGTTGAGGTAGTTAAAATGGGGGGGGGGGGGGGGAATTTTTATAAATTTATGACACAGTGGAATAGACTGAATTCGAAGCCTGGACATCCAGATTTGAAAATGTAGATACTACCATAACGCTGTTATTGCTTAATACGTCCGCTGCCACCGACAAGAACCTCTTCGTATGCCGGCGACGCTCTGGAGCGTCCATCCACTATGATAAGTTATTTAGTCCAGGCATTAGGTGCTCAAAAAGGACAAATAGGGGAAAGTTTTGGTGTAGTTTTGATATTTGGTGCCTTTATGTTTTGTGGGTTGCTGAACACGAATCTGAAGTTTGACAACAAAATTTATCCCGGGAAACACGTTTTTTTGGCAAAAAACGGGAAAAAACGGGATTTTCTTTGTTTTTTTCCAAATAACTTCAAAATTATACATTTTACGTAAAAGTCCTCAATGCATAAATTGAAGAGGATAAAAGTTCCTACATTTTCTGTACTAAAAGTTTTTTTCTCTGATCAATGGCTTAGCCGTGACAACGCCACAAAAATGGGAGTTAAAATCAAAAAATTCAGAGAAAACGGGAATTAGGCCGCTGTACGTAGATTTAACATGAAAACTGACCATTTTACACAAGCATTGACTATAAATTATACTAAAGATTATATGAATGACTACATTTTACAATGAAGTTGCTGATAATAAATAGGACGACTATTATGAATGAATTATGAATCATTATTTAATTATAAATAAACATGTACATTAGTAAGTACATTTATTTAAAAAACAAAAAATTATTATTTCCGCTTTCTTTTACTTGAGGGTCCCTGCTTTTCACCGACATCTACAGCATAGAAAATAGACGTATAGAATTAGTGGGTGTTTTTATTACTACCAACAGTATAAAATAAATGTTTTTTAATAAAAAATATTTGATACCTTCTGGCATGACTTTTTCTTGACATTTTAGTTCAAGTACCATTTTTTTTTTTTTTTTTTTTTTTTTTTTTAAATCAAAGACAGCAGAATTTAAGTTAGTCACATAAATAAACTTTTGCACCATTATGCAACGGCAACAAGATTTAAAATGTAACGAAAATATGAATGTCGTTCAAAATATTTTGTTTATAGAGGAAAATTACAACGAAGAGCACATGAAGTTTTGCAAGAGCGAAATGTTTAAATTTATGACCAAATTTGGACAAAATTTGCTAGTTGTATGTAGGTATATCGGGACAAAATCATTTAAAATATATTACTTGGCTGCAAATTCTGAGTGGTTACAAAATTGATCCAGACAAATTCTCCAAATTCAGATTTGATACAATGCAAAACATAATGTAAGCATTTTCTCATGACATATTAATCATGATATCTTATGATTCCCTATCTTTACATAAGGTTCCTGTTAGGTTTCCTGTAAGGTTTGTGCAGAAATAAATATGAATATACAACAGAATATGCAACACAGCAATTTTCATTAATGCTGTCGAATGTTTGTCCCGTTAATTTAAATTTTAGAAAGAGAAATTTTAGAATTTGTTATAATAATAAAAATATCACTTTAGCTTCTATACCGTTAAGGAAGTATTATTAAAATTATCAAGAAGAACGTAAAATCATGCGTCAATCAGATTATGGAACATTTTTGAACGCATTCGGGCTACTATAATAAAACCTTTGAGTTTAATAACGTGAAAAACGATGTCTAAGTAATAATTTGTAAAACATATAACACGTTTGAAAACACAATTTCAACCAAAATCGAAAAAATAGCTAAAAATTTTGTACATCCCTGTATATGAACTATAGATTTATCATAATTCACAATATGCTAAAATTTAGAACTGTTAGTGAACGCATAGCACAGTTGAAAATTCCTCGTTAGCAATTTCCGGCAATAAGCTGGTATATAGTTGTCTTGCACAGCCCTATATATGATTTATAGTATTTATACAAGCTAAATAGTATGCAAATTTTAAAATTTAAAATGTGTTCCACAACTGAAAATGCACTTCCATCAATTATTGTTCATACAGAGAAAAATATAACTGATTTATTTTGTGTGCCCCTGTATATGAAAGATCAATGGCACATCATATTCAATAGTAAGCATCTTAATAGAGCTTCTCGGAGATATATATCAAATTACATACTTTTGAAAAGGTGTAACATGAACTAAATACATCACAAACAATTTTTCTCCATAGACCGTAATGTAACATAATTCTTTTTAGTGTCCCTGTAAATGATCGAAAAATACTACCCATACCATATTCTATAAGAAATAATCTTGTAGTGCACTTCATAGATATGTATATAAATTTCAAAGTGTTTGAAATTATGAAACATTATTGAAAAAAAAAAAACACAAACGATTTTTCCCCATAGGCCGTAATATAATGAAATACTTTTGAATGTCCCTGTAACGAAATTATGACTGCTACACGCAACATTTTGCAATACCTAACATTCAATAGTGAATATCAATAACATTTTTCAATTTCATAGCGATGCGACTACATTGACGCCAAAAATAATTATGGCCAGCTAGAATCGGTAAATCACCCACCGTGCACTGCAGTAATTCCCGTTTTTTCAGAATTTTTTAATTTTCACACCCATTTTTGCGGCGTTGTCACGGCTAAACCATTGATCAGAGAAAAAAACTTTTAATACGTAAAATATAGGAAATTTTATCTTCTTTAATTTATGTATTGAGGACTTTTGCGTAAAATGCACAATTTTGAAGTTATTTTGAAAAAACAAAGAAAATCCCGTTTTTTTTTCCAGTTTTTTGCCAAAAAAATGTGTTTCCCGTTATGAATTTTGTTGGCAAACTTCAGATTCGTGTTCAGCGACCCAAAAAACATAAAGGCACCAAATATCAAAACTACACCAAAACTTTCCCCTATTTTCTACCAAATGACTGGACTAATTGCTCTGTTTTTATTGTGGCTTTGGGCGTTGAACGGAGAGGTTATTTATGCACGTTTTAAAGCATCAGCCGCACTAAATAGATAAATAATATGTTTTTGCGTTTTTTCTGGTTTTATTAGTAAAATATAAGAAACATTTTAACCATTAAAACACTAAATAAATAATGTGAACATTAAAAAGTTCCACAATCTTTCTTAAAAAGCGACTAATGTAATGAAAAAGATAATACAAGTTTAAAATATACATTTTATTTAAAACTTCTTAGTACTTTCAAGCCTTCCAGGCTCATGATCAGAGAATATTTTAATAACAAATGTTGTTTGTTTATACAAATGTCACTTTGTTTGGAAAATGAGAGAGCCAATAATTACTAGAATTTAAAGTAGAAGTAGCAGTAGCAATTTCTTGCATCGAATTTAATTAGAGGAAATATAAAATGAATGAAATAAAATTCAATTCAGTTCAATCCAAGAAATTGCTACTGCTACTTCTACTTTCAACTCTAATAATTATTGGCTCTCTCATTTTCAAAACAAAGTGACGTATTTGTATAAATAAACAACATTTAGTTATTAAGATATTCTCTGATGATGACCTGGAAGACTTGAAATTACTAAGAAGTTTTAAATAAAATGCATATTTTAAACTTGTAACACCGTTTTCATTTTAGTCACTTTTTAAGTAAGATTGGGGAACATTTTAATTTTCAGATTATTTATTTTTTATGTTGAATCAATGTGAAAAATTACGTTTCGTCTTATGATATTATCATTAAAACACTGTTTTGGCTTCTGGGGATGGAAATATCATTTTTAGTGGCAGCGAATGTGTTAAGTATGTTGTCGCAATAGTTATCATTTATACTCTAACACATTTGCTTGATGATTTTCTTTGTAAACTCGGTCGCAAAATAATTCAAGAATTTAAAACTGATTAAATACTTAATCCGTCTGAAAACTTTTACAAAAATCTATGCAGTTCTTGTGGCGGTTTTGCATAATTTATTCGCCAATAGCATTTCCATAGGAAGAAACATTTGGGAGTTATCTCGCTCACTTACCCTCCGAGTCACACAAAAATCGATATCACAATATTTTCCTTATACCATATATTTAGAAATTAAAAATTCTTTTTTTTTCTAAAGGTAAAGTTCCCAAATATTTCTTAAGAACATATATTACAGTATAACCTCGAAAATCCAACATCGTCGGGACCGAGACAAAGCAGGATTTTCAAAAATTCCGGATTTATGAAAGATTATAAAAAGAACTTTCAATATTCTTAATGGTGTCTTTTTTAATAATTTAATTCATAGCCAAATAATATTTATGTGGGAAGATAAAATTATATATTTTAAAAAACTTACTTTAATTGATATTTTCCATGTAACAAAAAAAAAAAAAAAAAAAAAAAAATGTATTAAGCAGGGATTGTGTGCTTCCTGTGTAATTTCTGAAACCTCGATGTCAAAATTTTCGGCCATTGTTTAACAAGTTTTTCTCGGTTTTTATACAGGTGAAAAATATCTATTTCGGAAATACAGTTTTGTTTCTCTAAAGCAGATATTAATTTTTTAGTGAAATTTATGCGTTTTTGCAGTGAGGACTTTCCGTCTGGGGGCTCCTCGTCCTTGTTCCTCTAGCGGCTACCAGCGTTATCGGTGGTTGTATTTAGCACAGCGTCAGCGATCTCACAGTCCGATAATCCATCGCCTTCTATCTCAAAGTTATTAATTCGTAAAGAAAAAATATTTTCTGCATAAGTTGGAAGAGTAAAAAAAAGGGATGGGTGGGACATGAAGCTGGATTTCTGAATTTGTCTGATTTCCGAATGCCTGATTTTTGAGGTGACACTGTATATCAATTATCTAAGAAGTACCTTCAAAGTAGATGCTACATTTTTGTTGCTGTATTTATTTCAATTTCACCTTCTTACTATTTATTCCTTCGAATTTCTTAAAGTTCTACATTATTCCCATTTAAAACTACTTTTTTTGAACGAGAGGATTATATGCATTTTTGAAGATTTCTAAGTACAAACATTATTAATTTTACTTGTATTTACACATAAAACTCTTGTTAACTTCTTAAATCATGTCATACAAATCCAAATTAAATAAATAGAGAGTTTATTCTGCTTTTCATAATATTATTATCATTTACTTTACATGAGTTACTTATTTTTTTCTTACAAAATAATATTTTGAAACAAGCGAAGAAAATGTTTTTAATCCTATGTTTATATTTTTAAAATTGTAAATAAATTATGTATTCATTATGGATAAAAAAGATTTATTAACGACTTTGAAATTAACGTCATTATCTTTGATAAATAATTAATTATTGAATGAATTTTTCTATAGTTGATATTCCTAATATTTTCATAATTTTATAAAATATAGGCATTCAGATATTAAATAAAGAAACACTCTTTTTAATTAGCAATTTTCATATTATTTTAAACAACTATATTTTTCATTTATGACATTTTTAAAAACGTCCATAAGAGCTGCATGTTTTCACGATTTCCAATTAACAAAAAATAATTAAATAAATAAATAAATAATAAAAAAATTAAATTAAATAAGCATTGATTTATTGCACATAATTTGTTATAGGCATAGTTTCCAAATAACGTTTTAAAATGATATGATAAATAATAATTTAATACAAGTTTATTTGTAAAGTGAATTATTATGGAAATTTATGTCTCTATTTTTAACGAAAGTTATTATTTTTCAGTCATTTTCAAGAAAACTAACTTTGAATACAGACTGACACTAAATTTTATGTTGAATATAAAAAATAAAAATATCTCTAAATATTTAAACAGGAATTTTAAGAAAGGTAATCGTTCTTTATCTAAAGTTTTGAAGCTATTACTACTAAACTATGGAAATAAGTGAAGAAAACTTGTTTTGTAAAGAGTCATAATTTGTAACAGTATTAAAAAAATATATCATACAGGGTGAATTACTCATGCAACTGTTTCATTTTAAACCCGAACACAGTTCGGGCAAGAAAACTTTTCTTGCTTCGTTACCAAAAGCGTTTGGACACCACTAATTCATAACCGTAATCTTCTCTTCATTTAATGGCATACATTTTTCGATTATATAAGGCAAATATTTTAGTAAGGAAAAAGTGGTTTTGCCCCTAATTTTAGTTTATGGTGCGAAAATAAAATAAGATAAAATAAAATAAAGCAATTAAGGGGCTAAGGAAATTTGTTTTCCATTTTCTAAAGAAAGTGCTTTTATTCAATTTTCAAAATTTAACTATACAAAGAGGCTGGCTTTGACGTTTCTGTTGTAAATCAGAAAACTAGTCGGAAGTGGCAATCCCAAAAGTTTCTTCTATCTCATACATGTTAATACTTCAAAATTCGCTATTACATATTCGCTGTCGAGCCAAAATTAAATGGCAATCTATGACCATCATGAGGATTCTAAAGATATGCAATTCTTTTGCAATAGTTCTTGAGATTTGACTATTGCTAAAATCATGTAAATCCTAGAAAATGCAGCTTAGCAGCGCCACCTATTGGTTGGTTAACACCAAAACCTAATCAGCAACAACTTGTGTCAACGTCTAACTGAATCCGAAGTTAGATGAAAATTTGTGCATTAGGTCTTGAGATAGAGCTATTGCCGAAATCGTGAAAAATTCAGCATAGCAGTATCACCTGTTGGACGATATACATCAAAACGTAAACAGCACCAAATCATATCAGGGACTAACTGAATCTGAAGTTTGATGAAAATACACGCATTAGTCGAGTTCTTAAGGTATAATTATTGTGAAATCATGAATAATGCAGTTTAGAAGCGCCACCTGCGGGGCGATTTAAGCCAAAAAGTAATCATCACCAATTTATATCAAGGACTAACTGAATCTAAAGTTTTATTAAATTTCTTTCATTAGTTCTTGAGATAGAACGACCACAAAATTTGTGTCACACACTGACAGACAGACTCACAGAGACTCATAGACTCACAGAAAGACACTTTGTAAAAACATGTTTTTCGTAATCTCTGACCCCTAAAACGTATAAATCTGTCGAAATCCGGAATTCAAAACTGTCACAAATTCAATACTTTCTTCTTGTAAAAATAGAAGAATGTAAAAAACTTTAATTCTTAAATATATCTGAATATTTAGACAGAAATTTTAAGAAAGCTAATTTTTTTAGTTTAAAAAAGTAGATATAACTATGGAAATATGTTAAAGAAACTTGTTTTGTAAACCCAAATCAACCATTTGTAACATTTAAAAAAAAATTAAGATGTAAGAGAAATGTAAGATGCATAAAGAAATTTGTTTTAATATTTTAACCAAACTTATTATTTTTTAATCAGTTTCCAGACTTTTAACATTGCAAAAAGACTGGATTTGAAGATTCTTTTTAAATAAGCAAAAAAGTTTAAATTAATAATATCTACATATTTGAACAAAAAAATTTAAAAAGGCAATTTTTTAGGTAAAATCCAAAAATTTAAAACAAAGGAAATAAATCAAACAAACTTGTTTTGCAAACAGAAATCATTTGTAGCAGTATTAAAAAAATAACAAGTAAGAAGAATTATTAAAAAATGTTTAATTTTTGTTTTTTAATAAAAGTTACTTTTTTTCAGTCATTTACCATTATTTAACTTTGCAAAAAGACTGCCTTTGAAGTTCTATTGTACATATGAAAATCAAAAACTTTCAATTCTTAAATAAATCTCTAAATATTTAAACAGAAAATTTAAGAAAACTACTAGCTTTATTTAAAAAAAAATAATAATAAAGCTATGGAAATAACCAAAAAAACTTTATTTGTAAACTCAAATCATTTGTAAGTATTTAAAAAAGTATAGAGATATGTTAAGATTTTAAGCAACGTATGTTAACGCATTAAATTTAAAAAAATAATGCACTGAAGAAAAGAATGACTAAATAGATTTCAATGAATATTTAAGAGAGGTGCTGAATGTAAATAGTTAGAATGATCTCCATGTAGATTTTAAAATGACAATTAAAAAACTAGTCAGATATACCAATCCCAAAACTTTCTTCTATCTCATACACGTTAATGCTTCAAAATTTTCTATCACACTGCCAAAATTAAATGGAAATCTATGCAGCTCATGAGGATTCTACGGATATGAAATTCCGTGCATTAGTTCTTGAGATATGACTATTTCTGAAATGATGTAAATTCAGCAAAATTCAACCTATTGGTTGATTTATAGCAAAATCCAATCAGCAACAACTTATGTCAACGTCTGACTGGATCTCATGTTTAGAGAAAATCACTGCATTAGTTTTTGAGATAGAGCTATTGCGAAAATGGTGAAAATTCGTGCATAGCAGCACCCCTTATTGGCCGATTAATACCAAAACCTAAATAGCAACAACTTGTGTCAAGGTCTAACTAAATCTAAAGTTTGGTGAAAATTTGTCCATTAGTTCTTGAGACAAAGCTATTGCGGGAATCGTGAAAAAGGCAGCGCGGCAGCACCACCTGTTGGGAGATTTACACCAACACATAATCAACATAAATAAATATCAAGAACTAACTGAATATGAAGTTTGAGGAAAATCCGTGCATTAGTTCTTGAGACAGAGCTATTGCAGAAATCGCGAAAAACGCAGCACAGCAGCGCCACCTGTCGGGCGATTTACAGAAAAAACTAATCAGCACCAAATTATATGAGGGGGTATCGGTAAATAAATTTTTATGAAATTCCGTGCATTAGTTCTGGAGATAGAGCGCCCACAATATTTGTGTCACATACAGACAGACAGACGGGCGGACAGACAGACATTTCGTAAAAATATGTTTTTCGGGATCTCTGACCCCTAAAACGTATAAATCCTTCGAAAACCGGAAATCGAAAATTTTCATTAATCCAACACTTTCTTGTAAAGATAGACGAAAGTAATAATAATAATGCGATTTTCTCAAAACATAATTTAAAAAGACTGACACGTTCAACGGAATTTCATACTTTGAAATGATTTATTTTATATGTCCTATGGTTATCTTTTTAAAGGCTTGAAAACAGATCAGTGTACTATTATGCTATTTTCTAGCTATAAGTACGGCTCTTATCTAATAATCAATAAAAAAATTCGGTTTCACTATGTGAATCAAAATACTCATACCATTAATTTTTGCAGAAGGAAAAAAAAAAAAAAAGTTATATTTTACGAAAGTCTTTTAAAAAATTTTAGACAAATATTAAATAGAAACATAATCAAATTGTTAGTTGGTTAAAGTTATATTTTTCTGCATTTTAGAAAAACGTAAAAGCAATGGAAAAGGTTCTGTGTCAACAAATATATCAGTTATCATTTCGTATGTCAATAAAAGCCTCAATTTAATTTAATATTTAAGCAAGAATATAGTATAGAAAATCTGAATAATAATAATATAAACCTGAAAATTGTTACTACTTTTAATAAAATACAGAAAACAAACCTAACAAAATTGTTCTTGAAAACCTTTTTTTAACAGTATTCTTCAGTTTATCTTCGATCTTACTAGAAAGACTTTTTTTCATGTCCCCGATTAATAAAAAAAAAATCACATTTAGCATGGTACTGTTGCAGATATGTTGAAGATGCATACCTGAGGGCATTTTAATATTTGCTGCTGTAAGTAGTTTTAAAATATACAGGATCATTATTTTATACAGTAAAATACAGGAAATCGGAATCGTTAGATACCTAAAACAAAATTCCTTTTTACACATATTTCTGACTTATCCAGCGTCATTTGGTATTCCATTTGTCGGGACGATAATATTTTCCGTTATACAGAAGTTCCGTTTTCGCAGTTCTTACTTTATAGATTTATTAGTATATACACTATGACGCAAAAGTTTAGACAATGACGTCATTCAGCTTTAAAATGTAGAATTATGACGTCAGAATTACAAAAACCTGTAAATATATTCAAAAACTGATTTAAAATGCTATGTACAAAAGACAGTCGTTTTATTTGCTATAATACTATTTTTTTTCATGAAAATTCAAATGTGCTTGTCGCAAAAGTTTAGACACTATTCTAAATTTCTTTGAATATTCGCTGGCATATGCAAATTTAGAATCGATGATGTCACAAATTTGGAGTACTTAAGTTCTGCAAACGATTGCGCTTCATAGTCGGCATGCCGAGAGCTAAAGAAATTCAAGTGAATGAGGTTTCAAGGATTTGGCAGTTGAAAGGTGAAGGGAAGAGCGTTTCTGAAATTTCTGCTATTATTAATAGGTCAAAAAAATCTATTTATCGAGTTTTATCGAGTGTTTCCGAATATAAAGCAAAATGTCGGTCTGGGAGGCCACGTGTGACAAATGTACGAGAGGATCGCCTGATACAAAGACTAGCGAGTACTCAACAAATGAGCGTACCTGGAGTTCAAAGCTCATCGGGACTCTCTGTATCAAAGGATACGATTCGTAGACGAATTTTGGAAAAGGGAACAATCGTTTATAGCAAAATGCAGAAGAAACCAGCTCTGAAACCATATCATAAGTTACAAAGACTTATGTGGGCTCGAAAGCATATGTCATATGGAGAGAAATGGCAGTCAGTCATATTTAGCGATGAAAAAAAGTGGAATCTGGATGGTCCAGATGGTTGTTTATCGTATTGGCATGACTTGCGGAAGGAACCTCGACGTTTTTTTAGTCGCAGACAAGGAGGGGGCTCGGTGATGGTTTGGACAGCCTTTTGCTATAATGGACAAGTATCTCTGACCTTCACCAGTGGTCGTCAAACTTCACAGCATTATACACAGACATTAGAAGAAAACCTACTGCCAGTTGCTGAGCTTCTAGGGGGTCCTCAGTGGGAATTTCAGCAAGACAATGCTTCAATTCATACTGCAAAACATTCAAAATCTTGGTTTAATTCCCATAATATAAGAGTTCTCGACTGGCCAGCATGTAGCCCAGATCTTAACCCTATAGAAAACCTTTGGAGCATCATGTGTCGCAAAGTTTATAGCAACGCTAGACAATACTCTTCTGAAAAGGAACTTAAGACATCTATTGAGAATGCATGGTACGATATCGATCCACAAACTATGCAAGATTTAGTTTCTTCCATGCAATCTCGTGTATATGACGTAATACATAAGCATGGATGCGTAACCAGGTTTTAAAAATTGTTTATTTCGATTTTATTTAATTTGTGTCTAAACTTTTGAGACAGCAGTTTATTTTTGTTACCATTTAATTTATTGCAATATGCACAATTCCACTTTTCTTTGTTATAAATATTGTTTATATGTACAGCACATTAATTTCAAGCAGTGATTTGAAAATTGAATAAATATTTTTCAAAATATGTAAGAATTTCTTCATTGTCTAAACTTTTGCGTCATAGTGTATATCATGTATTCTAAAGAATTTAAATCTTAAATCTATGTGTTCTGCGGGGGCAGAGAACATGCGAAAAGGGTTCTGTTGTGATTAAGAAAAAAAGAACAGCTGATGCGGAGACAAAATAACACCATGTGAAATGACAGTATGACACAAAAAAATGTACAATACATAAAATTTTATTACTGATAAAGAAAACGAAAATATATTATTATTTAGTGTAATATTCATTCATTTATATTTTTTGAAACAAACATATTTTTGTTTTATGTGTAATACTATGATAAGTAAATTTGTATGTAAATATGCATGTTATAAAATTGATAAGAGGCTCTATAACCTTTTTACTTTCTTCTATCTTTACAAGAAGAAAGTATTGGATTCATGAAAATTTTCGAATTCCGGTTTTCGACGGATTTACACGTTTTAGGGGTCAGAGATTCCAAAAAACATGTTTTTACAAAATGTCTGTCTGTGACTCTGTGAGTCTGTCTGTCTGTCTGTCTGTGTGTATGTGACACAAATTTTGTGGGCGCTCTATCTCAAGAACTAATGCACGGAATTTAATAAAAATTGATATTCAGTTAGTGCCTAATACAAATTGATGCTGATTAGTTTTTGGTGTAAATCGCTCAACAGGTGACGCTGCAATGCTGCATTTTTCACGATTTTCGCAATAGCTCTATCTCAAGAACTAATGCACGGATTTTGATCAAACTTCAGATTTAGTTAGTCCTTGATATGAGTTGATGATGATTACGTTTTGGTGTAAATCACTCAACAGGTGGCGCTGTTATGATGAATTTTGCAGGATTTACACGATTTCCCCAATAGCTGTATCTTAAGAACTAACGCACGGATTTTCATCAAACTTCAGATTAAGTTAGTCCTTGATATGTCTTGCTACTGATTAGGTGTTGGTGTAAAGCGCCCAACAGGTGGCGCTTCTCTGCTGCCTTTTCCACGATTGCCTCAATAGCTCTATCAATAGAACTAATGGACCAATTTTCATCTAACTTCAGATTTAGTTGTATGTTGACACAAGTTGTTGTTAATTAGGTTTTGGTGTTAATCACCCAATAGGTGGCGCTGCTATGGAGAAATTTTCACGATTTTCGCTATTGCTCTATCTCAAAAACTAATGCACGGATTTTCTCCAAACTTCAGATTCAGTCAGACGTTGACATAAATTGTTGCTGATTAGGATTTGGTATAAATCACCCAATAGGCGGCGTTGCTAAGCAGCATTTTGCTGAATTTAGAAGATTTCAGCGATAGTCATATCCCAAGAACTAATGCACGGAATTTCATACCGTTAGAATCCTCATGAGATGCATAGATTGCATTTAATTTTGGCAGTGTGATAGCGAATTTTGAAGTATTAACATGTATGAGATAGAAGAAAGTTTTGGGATTGGTACATCCGACTAGTTTTAATTATATACCTTCCCCTTAGATTTTAACTCAATTTCTATATCTGCCACAAGTAGCACTTCAAAACATTAGAACCCCATAAGGGTTATTATCAAGTATAGCCTATTTTCGATAATCATCAGTGCAGACATATGCTCGATGTCTTGACACTCCTCAAACATCATAATTTTTTGGCTACTTCAAATCCCAATTAAATTCAGAAGTAACTTTTAACACATGGCCCAATTATCAAGTATTTATGACTTTGTATCCTATACTAAAGTGAAAGCCAATCATCCAAAATTACTCAGGAGCATCTAATATAAAACAGTCTAAGACTATAAATTGTAATAAAGTAGTCTTCAAGTGGTGATCTTCTGTTATAAATTTAAATTCGCGCAGATTCCTACGAGCCGCCATTGGGAACAGGCGGGATTGAGGCTGCTCAGATTGACCCCGGCGGGTTTCGCCCTAGATGACTGCGACTCCGGCTAAGATGTCTCTACGCCCAATAAAGCAATGTATGAACAAACTGTGTGTTTTTTAAGTGCGAATGCCACCTGCCACGACTCCAATACCACGTTTTATATCATGTATATTTTCCAAAATCAGTACACAAATTTCAGTATTCTTAATAAGTTCAGTTTCAAATTGTTTTCTCTCCGATCAATAAAGTTTCTTTCTCCAATCTCAAACATTCTATTGACGGCCACAATAGCAGGTGCATTTACAGAATTTTTCTCAGTGCGGACTCCCCTACATTGGGCAGACGAATCGTGCACAGATTTAGGTTGAGAGATAACTAGAATTATGTTAGAAGGTAGGAAATGGACAACTCTACAATAGCTAAGCATTGTTGGAATTCCAACCACCACACCAGTTTATTTTTTTTTTCAGTTTTTGATCTAGATTTTACGAATCTTATTTGATACATAAACCTACTACTTCCTTGGTAAATGATATGACTAGCACTCCTTTTCTCTCGCTTGTGTGGAGGGATCCTGCGTAGTGACTCCTGCTTTTGAATGTTTTCCTATCAGTTACGTGGGTTTTTTTTCGGATATATAAATTCTTGCTTTCGATACTTCAGTCATATCATTAGCATATACTCGGGGATATAACCGAGGGGTCCTAGGAACTAGTTTTAGGCTTTTGATTTTTTTTTTTCACGGAGGAAGGGGATTCAAGAATCCTTAAATTGACCGTATGTGGTTTATTATGCCATCGTGTTGTACAGTCGTGGGAAAAAAAGTAAACACCTTATGCTAACTCTGTAAGAAATTATTGTAGAAGAGAGTTAGTAATACCAAATGATTGGAAATAAAGTCTATTTTGAAATGATGTATATAAAATTTACTTAATGGGCCGTGTACCTATGAAAACAAACATAAACTTTGTTTTTTCAATTGCAATACCAAAGTTTGACACCATAAATAAATTCTATACCCCTCAATTAGCCTAAATCTAAATTTTTATGAAATTCGTACGACTATTTTCAGAGAAATTAATTATTTTAAAACGAGTATATTTTAGGGGTTGCATCCAAATTGAAGTTTGGTAATCGGTTGCTGAAATGCTACAGAATGATTATGACATTTCTATTAATGTATTATTTATTGCCAATGTGACCATTACACTCGCTTAATGTGTTTTGACTATTGCTAGCCCAAATGTTTCAATAAAATGAGTAAAAAATATATTTTTTAAATTATGATTTTCTACACATGATAGACATAGAACCATGGTTTTGGCGATTTTTAATCAAAATTCGAAAACTAGATGCAAGAAAAAATTTAAATTGAGAATTCGTATAAAGCAGGACATAATATGTATAAATACATCAAAAAATTGTAGCTTGCAGTTCATACTTTTTTCGAATATTAATTTCATAATTCATATTATAATATTTTTAATATTACAAATTCAATATTTGGTTTTTATAACCACACAAAATAATTATCACATTAAGATTATAATTACACGAGATATTTACGAAAATATGAAAATATAATTTAACATTACAAACTCTAAATTTTGAATGTTTATAATTCAAAAACATATCATCCAAATAACATGAAATTTCGTTTTTAGGCATAGTTTGAACCAAAGATTTAAAATATATCATCAAAATTGGGTGTTGCCATTTAAAAAATAAAGTTTAATCTGTTTTTGTTTTGTGGATGGCCTCAAATGTAGATGACAAGCAAATTTTATACAGATAATGTAAATGTAGGCTTTATTTCCAGTCGCTTAGTACCAGTAACTTTCTTTTATTATAAGTTGTTGCAGAGTTAGTAGGGGGCGTTTCCCTTTTTTTTCCACGAATGCACGTATTTGTGCGTTTGAACGTTGTAAAAAGTTTGTAGAGTATATATTTAAAACTCGCACAATGTTATTGATTTATGGGCATATGTAATACTACGTTAAACTTAATTTTGTTTTGATGTATTACATGCAAGCTTTATAACAAAGACAGATTTGACGGAATCTACAAATATTTATAATATCTCAAGCGCAAAAAAAGTTTTTAAATTATTCTTCAACATCATCTTTGACTATTTACAAAGTAGTTTTATGAAATGTTTTCTCAACAAAATGTACAGAATTCCTTCTAAAGAATATAGAGAAATATTCAAAAAACGCTTTTCGAAATATTGAATTTGCCATTAAATTTATTGAAAACTAGCAGAAAACTTATGTAGCACATCAAATGCACTTTAGGAAAAAATAATCAATAAATAAATATTTTTCGGGATGCCGACGACATTTTATGGTTAAATAAATGTGTACCATTTTATGAAACTGAAAATAATAGAAAATTTATAGTGTCTATTTTTTAACATATTTATTATGAAATATATATAAATATCAGTAAAAGTCTGCATGGTTTGCTTTAACGGTCATTTACCATTAAAATAATGAATTATTCTTCCTCGCTGTTACAAATAAATAATTGAAATATGTTAAAAAATCACATTTTAAACAACTTCCATACATAGTTTAAAAGGGATTATGGCTTAACTTTGTCTACCTACCGTCTGTCCGTGGTCAAACACTCGTAAAAATACTCGTATGGTCGTGTTATTGATATATTTTATAGAAATTTACAACATAATTTTTGCTAACGAAAATGAGGGTGGTAGCATTTGTTGTTGTTTTATAGGGACACTCAGAAAAATACTGTTACATGGTCAATGGAGGGAAATCGTATGCGGTCTATTTTAATGATGTTACAGTGACATAACAAAACTTATAAGGCTTTATGAAGAATTTAGTGTTCAAAGCATTTATCAAAGCATTTACATGGTCAATAAAACAAAATCGGTTGCATAATGGTCTGAGGGAAAATCTTGCCACGTATTTTAATGTTATACCCCAGTAAACGCTTTTAACTATTTAGAACGTTAAGTTCTGTTTCAGTATTCTGGAAATGTTTAAAATTATTTGGTAATATTCTTGATGCATGATTTTCTTTTCTTGTTTAGTAATTTATTCGCATGTGATTCCACCGATGAATCAATTTACAAATATTTTCTTAATGTGCACATCAGTTTTGGTTAACTTTCTTCTTCTTAAATTACTTGATACAGCGTAATTGTTTTCAGAAAGTTGTTGGATAAAAATGTGTGATTTGTTGTGTAGATATTTACGGGGCATTTACTTTGCAACGTTTGAAAATATGTGTTTAAGTTTTTCCCAATTTGTTTGAAGCTCAAAATTTCTTATACAATAATAAAAAGCACTCACTATTGTGCACTGTAAAAAAAAGGGACTAAAAAACGACAATTCTACTGGCAATCGAGACGCCAGTTCTATTTACATATTTTAACGGAAGTTTATTCCTCGTAAATTACACAAAACTTCTGGAATTTACAATGGAAATTTTCCGTTAAAATACGGAAATAGTAGTGGCGTCTCGATTGCCAGTAGAATTTAGTCCGGTTTTTTTTTACAGTGTAGAGACGTCATCTCTCGCAACAAGAACTTCCACGAATAATATATAATAAGTGACTGGCACGAAAAAATCCAGGTTGGTTATTTCTTCGTGCTTCGTGCTACGGTGCTGATCTTCTATATAGTAGGTCCCAGGATCACACCCGGCTAAGGCGAATTCCTAGAGACCTACGTTGTTGACACGGAAAAGAAACACACAATCCTCGCCACAGGTGGCAACACCAGAACGATTTCACCACAAGAGGCAAAGATTCATTGTAAACAGCTAAAGAGCGAAAGCCAATGTCTAAATAAAAAGCTTGCACCGGGGTTGGAGTGTGTAGTGAAGTCATCTCGCTACAACTTCAATTGGCAATACAGGATGTTCATGAAATAACTCCGGGGTTTTGAAGCAAAAAAATTTAAGTCAATCAAAAAATTAAGTTAATGTTATATATATATATATATGTGTGTGTACTTAAAGGTAAATTTATCAAGATTTTTACCATTTAATGGATTTCAATGTGTGTCCCGTTTGCGACACGACACACATCTAAACGGTATTCAATTTCTTCCCATGTCATGGCCAGTGTGTGTGTCTGGTTTGATGATTACCACACAATTGATTATCTCTTGACTGAGATGGTTTACATCATGAATTTTCTGAGCATAAACAAGATTTTTGACATGTACCCATAAAAAAAAAGTCTAATGCGGTCAGATCCACTTTCCGTTTCTTTAAACGCACGTAGCCACCGACGCACGTTTAAACGCACGTTTGTCCGTAGGTGCATTACCAACATATTTTCGAAGAAAGATCGGCTGTACAATAGTAACAGATCCAGTTTCTATAAGACAGATAACACACTGAGCCTCTTGTTGTAGCATTACTGTCACACTGCATTAAATGAGTGAAATGATGAATTAAGGCTGCGAACGCACCATCCTTCTAACTGTTATCAGTGTCGGCGTCTTTTTTATTTTTAATGACTTTAGCAGACAAGGGACTGATGTCCTGCAAAAGAGGAACCTTTCCTTCAAGTAGAGTCGAGCTCCTTATCTTCTGACCCATTGTTCATTCCCCTCATTCTTTTGTGAATAAACTGCAGAAAACATTCAGAATAAAAGATTTTCCACGAAAACTGGAGAACGAAGGCAAAACTCGCGTCTGTACGCAGCCTATCTGCTACGTTACCTCAAGGTCAATGACGCACAGCGCTACCTAGTATTGAAAAAAAAAACTGATACTGGTGTGGATAAAATTTGAGCTTCCGATTTCTTCAAATTTAACTGACTTCGATATGACTTTTTTGTTGTTGCTGATGTTGTTGTTTGTTTTATTAAGTTATAACTGTATTCCAGACAACTCTTTTGTATCCTTTTGTATTTTTTATTAATCCATTTTTATTTTAAAATATGCATGTGTAGTGTATACGATGTTTGATAAGATAGTCACAAAAATTACATTGAATCTAATGTAAATGAATTCCCAGATGTACATGTAAAAAGGCAAGGTAATTTAGATTAGTATCAATATGGATAATTTAAATAAAAATTTGGTTTAATTTTAGAAAACATATAAAACAAATAAAACAAAACATAGATTATGGAAAAAAGAACTTTTGATCAACGAAATATAAGTACTGTGTAGAAAAGGACAAACGTTTCTCATTCTATGAAAATATAGTATAACCACAAATGAAAATCTATAATAAACATTTTCGATGTTACTCATGATTCTGAAAAGCTTTCCTAATCGGTATAAACCTAACCCAAAATAATATATTTTAGAGATTTAAAAATCATTTATAAAACGAAGCTTCTTTTGCTTCCACTAATTTTCAGAAATGTTTTCTGTCAGTTATGAGAAAAATACAAAACAAATAAGGTGTTGCTATCCAACGTACTATTTATTCACAAATTAAAAGATGTAAAATAAACATATGAATAGCATAAATCTCTACGTTTCGGTTTAATCATTAAAACCTTCGTCAGGAGAAAAATGTTCTCCTGATCATAAATCGACAAAAATTCTTTATATGCTACATTTTAAAATCCTTTCAAAATGCAAAACAGTCTAACGGAAACTCCTTAAATTCCAAAGCTCAATGGCGCCATCTTTTATCCAAAGAAAAAACTAAGAAAGAAGGGCGGCAAAAAATGGAAATTTTCAACGACTTTTCAAAATAGAAACCCAAATTTCAGGAATGTGAAAGGAAACATTATCATTACATACTTCATGGTTCCTTGAACGCATTTCTAAAGATTCACGAATAATAGCATTGAACGGAACAACTTGCTTGGAAATAACTTTAGCATGGTCAAAGTCTATAAATAAAATAAGTCCTTTATGGAAACTTCTTGAGAGTGCTGTAGAAAATTTACGAAACTTCAAATCATTTTTGTGTTCTTTCAATCTTTCATTGGCAAGTTTTGACATTGTGTCATTGTTTCCCGCCGTTGATGTGGAAGAAGTTATTATTTGCATAGGCCCATTGATGAATTACCTCATTTAAGTGATAATATGAAAATTTCAATTAAGTCGTGCTTAAATTTATTTAAGGAAAGTAATGTATTTATTTTTAAAGATAAATATTTTAAATAGCAGAAAGGAGCTCCTATGGGTTCACCTATATCTAGTATTCTGGTAGAATTCAAATTGCGTCCATTGGATGAACTAATATTTAAGAAGCATTCCCCTATACCCACTTTATGGTTACGATATGTCGATGACATTTTTATTAACTAGCAAGATGGGAAACAAACCTTAGAGAATTTTTTTGACGAAATTAACCAACTTGATAACAGTATTACGTTCCCGATGGAGTTGGAAAGCAATTACTCGCTTTCTTTTCTTGATGTTCTTTTTATTAAAGAAAACAATAGTTTAAAACGGAAAGTTTTTCGTAAAACAATAAAATTAGACAGTGCTGTACCTGTCACTGCAGCTGCCCCATGGAATTATAAGATAGCAGCATTTAGGTCATTTATCCAGCGTGCCTTTCTTGTTTTTACCGAAGAGTGTTTGGATGATGAAATTAATTTCATCGTTAATATTGGTTTATGTCATGGTTATAATTCAAGTCTTGTCTATAAATTGATTGATAAAGTTTCCGTTAATCCCTCTCCCCCACCCAAATTAAATCAAGTTTACCGAAAGATTCCATATGTTCCCATCTTATTTGAAAAGTTAAAAAAGTTATTCATGAAATACGACATACAACTTGTAGCCTCTAATTCTACGACATTATTTAATTTTATGAGTAAAAAAATAGATCCAATTCCTTTTTCCTCTTTCTCTGGGGTGTATGAAATTCCCTTTAAATTTACAGATGAAACAATCTCTTCCTATATAGGTATGACTAAACGTCGATTTTTTTGAAAGATTGAAAGAACACAAAAATGATTTGAAGTTTCGTAAATTTTCTACAGCACTCTTAAGAAGTTTCCATTAAGGAATTATTTCATTTATAGACTTTGACCATGCTAATGTTATTTCCAAGCAAGTTGTTCCGTGCTATTATTCATGAATCTTTAGAAATTCGTTTAGTGAACCATGAAGTATGTAATGATAATGTTTCCTTCCACATTCCTGAAATCTGGCTTTCTATTTTGAAAAGTCGTCGAAATTTTCCATTTTTTACAGCCCTTATTTCTTCGTTGTTTCCTTTGGATAAAGGATGGCGCCACTGAGCTGTTTATTTGGGATTTAAGAAGCTTCCGTTAGACTTTAATAAATTGATTTAATAAAATAATCTTGAACGCCAGATTCATCTTTGTTTATTATATAAAAACATGGAAACATTTAAAATGCTTCATTTAAAACACATTACTATACAGGTGTGATAAAATATATACAAATGTTTTTAAAAATTAAAAACACTAGATGTTAAAATTATAAAAAGCTACTCCGAGCGCTTGATACTCACCTGCAAGAAGAACTGGATAAAATTAAGTCAATTGCTAATAGTAATGGTTTTTCCTCTAAATTTATTGATAAATTGATTTATAAGTTTAAGCACGCAGAACCAGCTAAAATAGAGTGTATTAGTAAAAAAGAGGTTAAATTTATGGCAGTTGATTACATTTCTCGTTTATATGAAAAATTAAAATACATCCTAAGGAAATATAATATAACGTTAATAGCTAGAGATAACACCAAGTTAATTAATCTTGTGCAAAAAAGAGTTGATCCTATTAGTATGGAAAGTAAGTCAGGAGTTTATATCATCCCATACAGAAGTAAAGAAACAAATAAAATATTCAATTACATTGGTATGGCCACAAGAAAATTCCAAACAAGAGTTAAAGAGCATATGCAGGATATTAATAAAAATAGACCGGCTACCGCCCTCTCAAGGCTGTTTCAAACTAAAGATATTGACATACTTTTCAATAGAGCAAAAGTCATTATGCAGGCTTCCGATTTTAATAGTTGTGCTATTTTAGAGTCTTTGGAAATTTTAACGCAAGCAGAAAATTGTTGTAATGACGTATTATCATACCAAATTCCGCGTATCTGGTTTAATTTACTTAATATCACTGGAGAGTTCGGTCTCCGGAGGATTGAGATTTCTCTACCTTCCCCCTCCTTCAGTTTAATGGATATGACCACCTGCGGGCTTCCTGAAGTGAGTTTCCGGTCAATGTGTAGCAGTGAACATTGAGCGTCGATTGCTTTTATCAGTCAATTCTCTTCTCCTTGACAAAGGCTTAAGGATAGCCGAAAGCGCTCGGAGTAGATTTTTACCATTTTAACATCTAGTGTTTTTAATTTTTAAAAACATTTGTATATATTTTATCACACCTATGTAGTAATGTGTTTTAAATGAAGCATTTTAAATGTTTCCATGTTTTTTTTTTTCCGTTAGACTGTTTTGTATTTTGAATTGATTTTAAAATGTAGCATATAAAAAAATTTTCTTGATTTATATTTTAGAAAATTTTTCTCCTGACGAAGGTTTTAAAGATTAAACCGAAACGTAGAGATTTATGTTATTCATATGTTTATTTTACATCTTTTAATTTGTGAATAAATAGTACGTTGAATAGCAACACCTTATTTGTTTTGTATCGATATTACAACGTAAAGTCCTTAATTATTATGAGAAAAATATTTTTTGTAATTTGTTAAAACTTGCGTATTTCATAATAATTCTTTTTACAATTTATAACAGATATTTCAATTTGTTTTTTATTTACACAATTAAACATATTTTAAATGCTAACAGAATAAAAGTTAATTTAAATAATCTAAAAATAATTCTTATGTAATCAGATATGTAGAAGCAATTCCAAACTTTGTTTTAAATGTTTAATTAAAAGATAATTCATTAGCTATAATTAGAATGTATATTTTCATTTATGCCAAATATGATACATTTAAATTTAAATGTATTAAATAAAAAGATTTAATTAAAGTAATATAATTAATAAAATAATGATTAAAACATTTTATAAAATTTATTAAGTAAATCTCATATTTATAAATATTTTATAAAATTTTTTTATTTCTACTTTTTTATTTCTACTTGAACTGAAAAACATTTCATGCAGCAAATTGTTTAAGTACTATTAATGCTCACATAAAAAAATCTGGCTTTATAAATTGACACATGTTAAAAATTTTATTTTTATCATACGCAGTTTCTACACATATATTTTTCACTCTCTAATATCTCTTCACTCTCTCATATGTATCAATCACTAAAAAACATGCGTTTAATATTTTCAAACTTGTAACTGTTTATTTCTACTTGTAATGAAAAAAACTTCATGCATCAGTATCTTTAAGTACGTTTAATGGGTATATTAAAAAAAAAAAAAAAAAAAAAAAAAAAAACAAGATCAGGCATTATAAATTAACACATATTGTGAAAAGATGTATTTTGTCATATGTTGTTTTTCCAGATATTTTTCACTTAAAGAAATGTATTAATCCTAGAAAAAGCTACGCTTACATTTTTAAATTTGAGACTACTTTTTTTTCTACATGTAATAAAAATAAATTCGTGCATTAGTTTCTTTAAGTACTTTTAATGCGTAAATTAAAACTACCACACAATATATTGCTGTATATACCATATATTAACACATATTCTTAGAAAAATATATTTTATCATATGTAATTTTTAAAAATATTTTTCATTTTACGATATCTATTAATCACTAAAAATAAGTTTTAAATACAATTATTGGTATTGAAATTAAATCTACTTTTAATTTCAACTCGTATAGAAAATATTTCATGCATCAGCTGCTTCATGCACTTTTTAAGGCGTAAATTACGAAAAACACAACAAATCAAGAATATTAGCAAATTATTGTTAAGCAATATATTTTATTATATGTAGTTTTTAGCTCCAAGGCTATCAAAGCCTGGACGTTCCTTGGTTAAGCATAAAGGGTGAGAACAGGGAGCTAATACCCTCCCCTTAAATTAGATAAATGGGTTTTACATGCAGAATTATCCTATTTGTTTCAAATCTAGTATACCAGTTTATTTTAAAAATGCAATTCCCTGATTATTTACAGTTTTGCTCAAACAGAGTGAGTTCTATTTTATGAATTATAGACATAAAAATGAGTATAATATACAATTATTGTGAATAGCCTGTGAGTATTTCAAATGAAAATAAAATTTCAAAGTAATTGCTTAAGAGGCGCAAAGGACCAACATAGTGAAAAAGATTCCATGTCGGGACACGAACCCGGTCCATCAGTATAACGCCCTGACTCTCTACCGAATAAACCACATGGAACGATACCCAGCCTGGAAATTTTCTC
Source organism: Maratus speciosus (assembly GCA_963932465.1). NCBI lineage: Eukaryota > Metazoa > Arthropoda > Arachnida > Araneae > Salticidae > Maratus > Maratus speciosus. Next base: position 398,348,987 of record OZ010800.1, on the reverse strand, counting down.
ACTATTATACGTTTTCAAGGCTACAGTTCAATGCCATCAGTTTAACCGGGCACTTTTTTATGACATACATTTTTCGATCTACGAATCTATCAATCAATTAAAAAAAAAAAAAAAACTTACGTTTAATATTTTCCAAACTGAGACTACTTTTTCTTCAGGAACAGAACTAAATAAAATTTGCCTTTAAGCTACGCTTGTAGATAAACTGTTATAGGATAAAATAACTTTTTGTCGAAAGTTTGGCTGTATGTTTCTCTCCGTTAGATGCAAAGTTGATATCATTAGCATATCTGCATGCCCGTGAATTTTATTCTGTAGTTTTCTTTTCTTTATCTTTTTTTTATTGTAAAAGTTGTTACTTTAGAAAAAATTTCCTTTTTCTGCATTCGCCTCACTGACTGAACTTTTCATTTCGTTCTTCGCTAAAGACGACATTTTCTTACATTAGAAAGGGAAATAAAATATTTTTAGATTTTGCAATTTGTATAAATTTGACTGAAAGTTCTTTTCCTTTTCCTTTTATATTTAAGGAAAAGTTTATTTACTTTGGATTGAATTGTTTTCTATTGTTATTTTTTCTGACAAATTCAATAAAACAAAAGTCTTTTCGTTAAAATTCCTTCAAGGCAAATATTATCATACGTACGCTTAAAAAAACTCGAAGATATTTTATATAACGATTACTGAATTCACGTATTTAATTAAAATTGTTTGCGGTAGAAAAATAATACGTACTACGTATTCGTACTACGTGTACATACTTCGTAGAATGGTTTACATATTATGAATATATTTAATTTACGATTCGTTAATTTGCGTATTAAATTTACGGATTTAATTAAAATTGTTTGGGGTAGAATAATAATGTGTACTACATATTAGTACTACATGTACGAAGGTACGCATTACATGCTATGAATATATTTAATTTACAATTATTAAATTTACGTAGATGTTTAATTAAACATATTTGAGGTAAAAAAGGAATATGAAGAAAGAACCCCCCCGGTGATGTTGAACCTTTAGGCGTGGAATTAATTATAATTTTTAAAATATCTCATTAGGAAATCAATATACGGGGATAGTTTATATGATTCAGCCGGTTTCAAAACTCTGTGTATTAAGAGGTATACGACCTACAATGACGGTGATACATGACAAGATATATACTCTCACCAAGTTTTAAAACCCGCCTCGTGGCTCGCGTGCAGGAACGCATCTCTGCTGAAGTGACAGTCATTGACAGAAACATGCTATTGAGCATATGGACGAAACTGGATTACTGTTGGGATGTGTCGGTGAGACTAAGGCCGCACACGTTGAACATGTGTAGCATGTACCAGAAACTTGGTGAGTGTAGGTATCTTTTCAAGTATCACTCGGCTTTGTACGTCATGCACTTGTAAAAAATTGTTTGAAATTGTGTTTTGAATCCCGATGAATCACTTAGGATAACCCTGTATTTGAACCTTTTTCCTCCTACTCTTCTTTTAGGATAAATCTTTCCTTTTTAGTTGTCAAGGTATTTCTAAAATATCTACTTAATTTCCTTTTAAGTGTTGAAAACTTACAGCCCATCATCTTTACACACATAACATATTCAAGTAAGCATAGATTGAAAAGAAAATATTTTTTTCAACTGAAAAAGAAAGATATATCCTTCAAAAAGAGTATGAATAAAAAAGAAGTTATAAATGTGGATTTTCTAATGAGCTTTTTTCAAAGTATGAATGCATTTAGTGCCGATAGTTTTATCATTAGTCAGGGGTATTTGAGATCTCTACGACCAATACCCTTAAATGCGTTTCGCATCAAGTGAGTGCTCTAACGAGTTAGCTTCAGTCGTGAATGTGAGGAATATGTAACGCAAAACGGATATGCAATATATAATGAAGTAGCTCGCAGCGCCCCAAGCAATAAATTCCGGAGTTAGAGATACAATTTGCAAACTACATGCATGCGACCAGAAGATTAATGACAAAGCTTGAGTGTACGGTCTACGTAGTAAGTAAAGACATATTTCGCACAATGATTAGATAAATAGTTTACGTACAGACGAGATTATATTGCATTAATGTTTTATGTTCTGTTTAAGGAAAGCACGAAATTTTTTTAGAATTGAAAGGAGATATTTTTTAAAGGTATGCAAATGTAAATTTCTTACACCAGAATGACACAGTATACAAATATGAAGCAAAATTCTGTTGCATAATTCAAGCAAGGAAAAAAAAAACTGAATCGACCATTAACTTTTGTACTTGAAACGAAAGTTAATTTTTAGATAACAGGAGATTATATCTGCATACGTGAATTCAATTGTAAAATGAATTTATTATCTACCATTTTACTCTTCTCAAAAAAAAAAATATCTCTTATCAAATTCGAATTATTTCATCTGTATATCTACAATGAACTACAAATTTTACAAAATACGTCATAATACATTCAAAAATATTAATACAAATGTACAACTGTAATTAATCTGTGGAATATTAATAAATACGTTAAACTTCGGAAATCAAAAGCTATAAACTAATGAATATATGATCAAAATTTATCCCTTTTTTAAGTTTTTATACAATAAACTAAAAAACTAATCCATTTTGTAATTATAACGTTCAGTTTTAATATACAAATTACGACAAAATTAAGCCCTCGTGAAAAAACTAAAAATTTACACTTGTAAAATCAAAAAGTCCTTCCGGCCAGTACCGGGAGGAAGAGGTAGCTTTCATATTCCTTATTTTTAAAAAGCCAACTTATATTATTCAAACACACAAAGCTCAATTAAGTGAAAACCGAATGTAGGAGATTCAATACTAATTTTTATCAATACTAAATCATTATGAATGAGAATTTCGCGAAATTAGTCAGCTGTATCCAAGCTGCTTTTATTTAAAGTAACTTATATTTGGCTGCCAAATTCGGCGATTTCTTAAAGTGCCTGCCATTTTAAGACAACATGGTGGATGAGGCTAACCAGTGAACTTGGTCGAGACCTTAGTAATTGCTGTGCACATGCTCACTCACATCGGAATCGGTTGATATATACGACTTCTGTCGCAGGCAAAAAATCAGATTTTTCAAAATGTCACCCACGTTAGAAATTGAAACTGCTATATCTGAGCCATTTTTTAAGATAAAGACAAACAAAAAATGCTCCTGAATCCTTATATCAAGGTCAAATACTTAAGAAAGGAACCTTTTTCAATTTCTAATTTTTTTCCATCTCACTTTAAATATATATTTTTTTTTTATTTAATGGCCGCCATTTTGAAACAAGATGGCTGATGAAGCTGGCCAGCGAACTTGGTCGAGATATTGATGTATACTATCCACACGCCTTCTTCTATCGAAATAGGCGAATACGTGTGGTATCGCGTGACAAATACAAGATCGTTTCAAAGTGTTAGTTATGATAGAAATTCAAAGTGCTATAATTCAACAACTTTTTAAGATATAAACAAAAGAACAAATTTTCAGAAACAAAAACTGCTCCAGAATCTTTGTATCAAGGCCAAACACATAAAAAAAATCTTTTTCATTTTCAATTTTTTAATACCTCATTTTAAATTTTAAATTTCATTTTTTTTTTAAATGGCAACCATTTTGAAACAATATGGCGAATGAAGCTGGCCAACGAACTCGGTCGAGACATTGGTATGTACTATGTACAGACCAAGTTACATTCAAATCGGTTCATAAAAACACCTGTTATCGCGTGACAAAAATCAGGTCGTTTTAAAATGTCAGCCACAATAGAAATTCAAAATGTTATAACTCAGCCATTTTTTTAGATATCGACGAAACAAAACCTGTTCCGGAATCTTTGTATTAAGGTCAAACACATACGAAAAAAATCTTTTTCATTTTCCAATTTTTTAGTATCTCTTTTTAAATTTAAATTTTTTTAAATGGCCGCCATTTTGAAACAAGATGGCGGATGAAGCTGGCCAACGAATTCGGTTGAGTTATATGTATGTACTATTTACACACCAAGGTACATCCAAATCGGTTCATAAATACGTCTGGTATCACGTGGCAAAAATCAGGACGTTTCAAAATGTCAGCCACGCTAGAAATTCAAAATGCTATAACTCAGCCATTTTTTAAGACATAGACGAAACAAAAACTGCTCCCGAATCTTTTTATCAAGGTCAAACACATAAGAAAAAAATATTTTTTCAATTTTCAATTTTTTGGTACCACATTTCAAATTAAAATTTTTCTTAAAATTTTAAATGGCCGCCATCTTTAAACAAGATGGCGGATGAAGCTGGCCAACGAACTCGGTCGAGACATTGGTCTGTACTATGTATAAACGAAGTTACATCCAAATCGGTTCATAAATACGTCTTTTATTGCGTGACAAACTTCAGGACTTTTCAAAATGTCAGCTTCGCTAGAAATTCAAAATGCCATAACTCAGCCATGTTTTAAGATATAGACGAAACAAAAACTGCTACGGAGTCTTTGTATAAAGGTCAAATACATAAGAAAAAAATATTTTTCCATTTTCAATTTTTTGGTACCACATTTCAAATTTTAAATTTTTTAAAAATTTTTAAATGGCCGCCATTTTGAAACAAAATGGCGGATGAAGCTGGCCAACGAACTCGGTCGAGACATTGGTATGTACTATGTACACACCGAATTACATCCAAATCGGTTCATAAATACGAGAGTTACAGTGTGACATAGGTCAGATATATATATATATATATATATATCATATAAGAAAGAAATTTCCTGTTCTGTATGTACGTAACACGATAACTCTTGATAGAAATATCCGATTTGGTTCAATTTTTTTTCCGAGGTTCATTTTGATAAGGCGTTTCCCTGATTAGTTTTGGGGGTTCATTGTTAAAGATAAAAAAAGGGAAAAGGGGGTTAGTCCCCCCCCCCTTAATTTTGATAAATGTGCTTTTCATGCAGAAATATTCGATTTGCTTCAAATTTGGTATACAGTTTTATTATGTTAAGGAGCTTCCCTGATTAGATTTGGAAGTTCATTACTTAAGTATAAATGGGGGGAAAGGGGGGGATACCCCCTTAATTTATATAAATGGGTTTTCCATGTAGAATTGTTTGATTTGCTCCAAATTTGGTATACCAGTTCATTTTGATAAGGCGCTTCCCTGATTAGTTTTGAGGGTTTATTGTTTAAGGATAAAGGGGCGCTAGTTCCCCCCCCCCCCCCTTAATTAGATAAATGGCTTTTTCAGGCAGAAATATTCGATTTCCTACAAATTTGGTATACCGGTTTATTATGTTAAGGAATTTCCCTGATTAGATTTAGGAGTTCATTACTTAAGTATAAAGGGGAAAAAGGGAGGCTAGCTCCCCTTAATTTAGATAAATGTGTTTTTCATGCAGAAATATTCGATTTGCTACAAATTTGGTATACCGGTTTATTATGTTAAGGTACTTCCCTGATTAGATTTGGGAGTTCATTACTTAAGTATAAAGGGGGAAAAGAGGGGATACCCCCCTTATTTAGATAAATTGTTTTTTCATGTAGAATTGTTCGATTTGCTCCAAATTTGGTATGCCGGTTTATCAGGTTAAGGAGCTGCCTTGATTAGATTTGGAGATTCATTAGTTAAGTATGAAGGGGGGAAAGGGGTGTACCCCCCCCCCCTCCTTAATGTAGATAAATGGGGTTTTCATGCAGAATTATTCGATTTGCTCCAAATTTGGTATACCGGTTTATTATGTTAAGTAGCTTCCCTAATTAGATTTGGAGGTTCATTAGTTAAGTATAAAGGGAGGAAAGGGGGGGGTGATAGATCCCCCTCCTTAATTTAGATAAATGGGTTTTTTATGCAGATATATTCTATTTGCTCCAAAGTTGGTATACCGGTATATTATGTTAAGGAACTGCCTTGATTAGATTTGGAGGTTTATTGGTTAAGTATAAAAGGGGTCGGGGATAGTCCCCCCTTTAATTTAGATAATTGGGTTTTTCATGCAGAATTTTTCGATTTACTTCAAATTTCATATACCAGTTTATTCCGATATGGCGCTTCTTTCATTTGATTTGGAGGTTCATTGTTTAAATATAAAGGGGGAAAACGGGGCTAAATTCCCCTCATTTATTTTTTGAGGCGCATTATTATTTGAAATAAGAAAATAATACACAATTAGTGTGAATTAGCCTGTGAGCTCAATGCCATCAATTTAACTGGGCACTTTCTTATTTTTCTTTTTTTTCCTCTCTGTTTGAATTCCTATGAATATAAAATGAATAAATCGTAAAAAAATAATTTAAGTCATTTTTTTCGCACGATAAAAAATTCGTCCCTGAAGAGGTTAACGTTATAAGAGTAAATAAATAAATCAAATAAAACAAAATCTACTCGTTCAATGTTCGGTAAAAGATCAATTATAACAATTATAAGAAAAAAAAAATGTTTATTAATCTGGAAAAATATATTATAACCACAAACAAAAACACACAGTAAATTCTTCCGAGTAACCCACGAGTTTGAAAAAATTATTTATCTTTAGAAACCACAAAACGACGGTCGTGATTTAAAGAAGATTTTTTAAGAAATGTGTTTTTTTTGCCTGCCATTGATTTTCGAAAACGTTTCCAAGTAGTTTTTTAGTGCATTATACTATTTTCTGAATCCGAAATGTAGATTTTTTGAATACTATCACTTCTCAAGCAAACATTCTCTTGGTCGAAAAATATGTTTTAATGACAAACATGACAAAAGAACAGTATTAAATATAACTCAAAAATTAATATTAATCCCTTGCTCTGGCATATATTAATCCAGCTATGTAGCTTAAATTGTTTAATTGAAAATTGATAATGTACTAAAAATCGGTATTCTGGTTTAAAACAACTGATTAATACGCTAGAATAAATACTAGGAAACATTTCCTAAAGTAATTTTGTTTATGAGAAATGCTTCTTTAAATTTAGAAAATACATTATTTTATGAGGTTTCTAACGATGAATAATGCTTTTAGCAACCTCGGGTAAAACTAAAGCATTTATTGTGTATTTTCCTATGTGGTAATTTTATATTTTTTCTAGATTAAAAGTATCTATATTATTATTAAAATCATTCATCTTTTTTAATAGCGTATATTAATCCAATTATTCTGAAAATCCATTCCACATGTTTTGAAAATTTCTTTTTTCATACCTTCTGCAACTAGTAAGTAGAATTGTTTTTCAGCCCAGTGTAACATTGCACAGAAAAAGGAAAAATCGTGCAAATATTGAAGTTTTATTTTATTTCATTTTAATTTAGCTAAAATAATACTAAAAGTTAGTATTAAAAAATTATCTTTCGCCTGTATTTTCTATGAACTTAATTGTTAATTAATTCTTTAAATGTCTTAAACAACTCAGTAGAACCGTAACTGTAAGTGTTATCATATTACTATTGTTAACTTTGTTCGGAACTTGTGCGCATGCCGAACGAGCTCCGCAGTTTTGCGTTCATGTGACCCAGTTCAGTTGTTCTTGAGCTGCCATTGTGGCACGTTGTTTTTAACGGGTCTCATCCCCAATTATTCTATTTATGTTATAGCGGGTCTTATCCCCAATTATTCTGTTGCTTATAGCGGGAATATTCCCCACAAAATGTTTGACGAACGTCATTTGCTCTAATAGCGAGTAATTACCCCAAAGTCACTTTGTGTGTTCTTCAGTGTTTGTGATTGTAAAATTTGTGTGTTGCGTGATATAAAAAAAATGTGAAAAAAACTATTCGTCTTCAATCTTAAAGTTATACACAAGTGGTCCGTCTATGTCGCAGCGAAATAGCTGACATGGGAAAATTAAATACAGCATAAAGTGCTCTAAAAGGTACCATAACGAAATTAGAAAATTTCATAAAGGATAACACAAACGAAATTAATTACTTGAATAATGAGAGCTTGAAATAAAGCTTCGACAATTACCTGAGCTTCAAGCAAAGGTATCTGAAATACGAGATAAATACTACGACATCCGTGAAATTAAGGACTTACCCAAAATCGAGAATGAATTAGATGAACTAGCAGATTATCTCGAGAAACTTGAGGTAAGTCTCAACATAGTTCTTAAAAATCTTAAAGTTAATGAAATAAATGTGCATGCTGATAGTTTTGAATCTATAAGTTTGAATAATATTAAAGTTAAGTTACCTGAAATCCCATTACCAACATTTAATGGTAGGTATGACCAGTAGTCAACCTTTAAAGTACAATTTACTAATTTAATTATTAATAATGTCTAGTTAAACGACGCACAGAAGCGATGCATCGCTAAAAATGAAGCAAAACAATTAGAATGTGCAGACAATTTCTTTGAGTCATTGTTTACAGCACTTACTGAAAGATTCGGAAATCAACGTTTGCTCATTGACACTCATTTATCAGCCATAATTAATTATGAAAAAATACATTACGAGTCTTCTAGGGGATTGAGATCCTTTATTGATTGTGTAAATAAAAATTTGAGGGCTTTAAAAGTATTACAATATGAACAAAACAATCTGTCAGATGCTGTCCTTATCAATGTTATATTACAAAAGGTAGATAAGGAAACGAGAAAATTATTTTAATATTCCATTAAAAAATCAGAGTGCCCGCAATTTTTTGAATTAATGACATTTTTGGAAAACCGGAGTTCTACGATAGAAAGCGTAAATCGATACTCTGCTTCAAAACCCTTAAATAAAAACACCCCTCTTTCGAACAAACAAAAAAATTTCATGCTAAACTCAATCGATAAATCAAATCGAAAAACTTGTAATCTGTGCAAATTGGCTTTTCATAATTTGAACACATGTTCTCAGTTTCTAAAAATGAATGTATCGGAACAATAAGATTTTGTGAAAAAAAATGAACTCTGCACCAACTGTTTGAATAAATCTCAATTTTGTAATTTCTTGCATTTCAAAATATAACTGTAATAGGTGTGGACTGCGACACAGCTCATTGCTCCATCGAGATAAAGAAAACAAATCAAAAAATGAATTGGCCGTCCACGCTTTTTCACAAATTTCATCCTCCCTTGCAGCTTCAGTAAAATGAGAAGAAAACATTTCGGTAAATAATGATGAATCTTTAAAGACCTTGAATAATATAAGCAAAGAAAGAAAGTGAATTTTATTGAGTACACGCTTCGTTTTTATAGAAGAAAATTTCGGAAATAAGTTTAAGATATTTTGGATAATGCTAGCAGTGTCAATATTTTAACTATGATTGCGCATATCGAAATTTAAAATAGGATAATTAATGTACCCGTTACAGGATTAAATGGTTATGCGTATAGTGTAAAAAATAAAATATCAAGTGTGATTACCAACTGGGGTGCTCCAACTGGGGTGCTAGGCGAGAAGACGCAAACAAATAAAAATGCTATGTGTAATTTTTTTAGATGGCACTTTCAGGGAGGATATAGATTTCTTAATTGTTCCCAAAATCACGGATATAATTCCATCAAAGCAATTAAATGTATCGGACATTAATTTATCGAATACTGTGAAATTGGCAAGCCCCACATTTTTTCAAACCGGGAAAAATTCACGCATTAAATGGGGCTGAATTATTTTATAGAACTTTAAAACATAATTCAGTTAAGATTAATGATAAACTTTTTCCTCAAGACACTGTTTTTGGATGGATTCCAACTGGGGTGCTAGGCGAGAAGACGCAAACAAATAATAATGCTATGTGTAATTTTGTTAGAGATTTCGATGAAATAAATGATAATTTAAAACAATTTTGGGAGCTTGAGTCTATAGGCATTAAACATGACGATGCAAAATTGTCAGAAACGGTTCAAGCGCAAGAATGTTTCGATAAAATGGTCAAATTTGTAGGCGATCACTATGAAGCTCAGTTACCGTGGAAGGGAGACTGGAAGGAATTAAATGATAACTTTAATGTTGCGAAACAGTGTTTGGAATGGTCTAAAAAGAAAATTTTATCGAAACCCAGAACTTTTAGTGACAATATTCTGAAATAATCACGGATTATTTAAGGCAAGGAATTATACAGCAGGTGCAAGAAATTGAACTTGTTTTAGACGGGGCGGTTTATTATTTGCCTCATCATGCGGCCTGTAAAGAAGATATACTTACTACAAAAATCCGAACCGTCTTTGATGTCAGCTCTCATGATAACAATGATTTGTCCCTTAATGATTGTTTATGTCCCGGCACCAACCTGAATCCACTTCTGTTTGATATTTTAATCCATTTCAGGTTATACGAAATTGCTTTTTCTTCTGATATCGAGAGGGCGTTCCTTCAAATCTCACTCGCAGAAAAAGACCGTGATTCTGCCCGTTTTCTGTGGTATGATGATGATTTAAAATATTTTAAATTCTTCAGATTTAAACGTGTTATTTTTGGAGTCAATGCCTCTCCATTCCTTCTATCAGCTACCATAAAGGAGCATATCAAGCGGTTTATTAATCTATACCCAAGAACTGTTCACCTACTCGATAAATATATTTACATGGACGACTTTATCTCTGGCGAAGATATGATGCAAGACGCTCTTGATGTTTCCCTGAATGCTAACAAAATAATGTCTGAAGCATGATTGGCCCTTCGAAAGTAGATAACAAATGATGAAGCGTTATTGAAGTTCTGGCAGAAGGGAGGTTTAAACATTCAAGAAGAGCATGCTGCAATAAGCCTAGGAAGCAATCTAATCAAGGTATTACGAATGTCCGGGAAAACACAAGAAGATTGTCTGACATTCGATGTCAAAGGCCTAATAGAATTCTTGTCATCGCAAAAAAGCTCAAAACACATACTATTGCAAGCAGTTGGAAAAATCTTCAATCCGTTAGGCATTCTCAACCATTCACCATTAGAATCAAGTGCTAGTTCCAAGAATTATGGCTAAAGAATACAGCATGGGATGAACAGTTGCCAACTAATGTGCAAGAAAGATGGTTAAAGTGGTTCGAGGAACTTCCAAATTTAGCAGAACTAAAATTTCTGAGGAAAATTCTTGGTTGCATGAATCAAGTAGTAGCTGTAGAAATACACGCCTTTTCTGATGCTAGTAAAATAGCGTATGGCTTTGCAATTTATCTGAGAATAAAAAGATACAGTGGAGTGGAAGTCAATCTCGTGACCTCAAAGAGTCGTGCTTCCCCGATAAAGTAGATAACTCTGCCTAGGCTGGAACTTCTCGGAGCCTTACTGAGTGCAAGGCTGAATAATAAAGTAAAACCCATCCTAGATTAAAAAAAATCACATCTACAGTGTACTACTGGAGTGATTAAAAATAACTTTATTTTGGATCAAAGGCACATCAAGGCAATGGAAGCAGTTTGTGGAAAACCGGCTATAGAGATAAATACACTTTCAGATTCGAACTCTTGGTATCACTGCTCCAGCAAGGACAACCCTGCCGATCTCTTAACTCGAGGTGCGAGTGTTAATTCTCTTGTAGAGAATTCAATATGGTTTAAACGAACAAAATTCCTAGCAGATAATCACTTAGTGATTGCGCAAGAAACTATTTCTGTGCAAGAAACAGAATATTCAGAAACAAAATCAAAATATAAAAATAATTATACTGACTCTAATTCTAATATTTCTCTTTCTGTTTTCGGGAATCCTTAAAGAGTAAATTTTTTCCTCAACATAAGTGGTAAATACTATAGTATTCTTCGCATACTGGCATATGTTTATAGATTTTTTCACAATTGCAAATGTAAGTCAGCAGATCGGCGCAGAGGCAGCCTCACCACCCCAGAAATAAAAAATTCAGAAACTTCTCTAATTAGATTAGTACAAAATGCAGTATTTCAGGAAGAAGTTAAGGGTTTAAAACGGGAATCAAGGGTTCCTCCTTCCAGTAAAATTAAATTTTTATCTCCCTTTTTGGATCAAAATAATATCTTAAGAGTTGGCAGTAGATTGAAAAATTCGAATTTAAATTTGGATAAGAAGCACCAGATCATTTTGCCGAAAGACCATAAGCTCCCAAAACTCATATTTGAGCATTTTCACAGGAAGTATTTTCATACTGGCCCCCAAACTTTAATCCATTACGTACGTATGCAGTTTTGGCCCGTAAGTGTAAAAAAATTAGCGCGTAAGGTCGTGCATGATTGCGTTGTCTGCTTCAGGAACAACCCAGTTACTGCCAAACAAATCATGGGTGACCTCCCATCGGAAAAATTAACTCTAAATTTTACTTTAAACCATGCAGAAGCTGATTTTTACGACCCTTTTGAGATGAAATATAAAAATCAAAGAAAAGCGATTTTCCATAAGGTTTATGTTGCGATCTTCGTTAACTTAGTAACAAAATATTAAGGAAATCTAATGAATTCAAAATCTAATACTTATTTTCTTCTTCTTTACTTATTTTAATGTGCATTTAAGATTTATATGTTATTTTACATTCAACTTTTCTTAAGAACAATATAGAACTATTTTTAGAAAACAGCTTAACTTTTATTTAATCTAAAACTTCATTTTATTGTATTGCACAGTCCTTGTTATTGCAACTTATCCTTATTGTATTTGTATTGCAATATTATTTTATGATATTGGTATTTTACTTAGTTCTTGTATTTATAGTGTATTTTTTAAATTTTGAATGTGCTACGTACATTGCAACGCGGGGCGGAATGTTCGGACCTTGTGCGCATGCCGAACGAACTCCGCAGTTTTGTGGTCATTTGAACCAGTTCAGTTGTTCTTGAGCTGCCATTATGGCACGTTGGTTTTAGCGGGTCTTATCCCCAAGTATAGAGTTGTTCTTGAGCTGCCATTGTGCACGTTATTATTAGCGGATCCCATCCTCATTCCTTCTATTTATGTTATAGCTGGTCTTATCTCCAATTATTCTGTTGCTTATAGCGGGAGTATTTCCCACAATATGTTTTACGAACGTCACTTGTTCTAATAGAGTGTTATTAACCCAAAGTCTCTTTATCATTCTATGTGTAATTCAGTGGTTGTGATTGTAACATTCATTTGCTGTGTGATATAAAAAATCTGAAAAAGAAAATTATTTGTCTTCAATCTTAAAGTTGCACACAGTAATCACATACAAACTTAATAATAAGATTTGTAGAAAAAAAATATTTTCTATCTTTTTTTTCTGTACTTCAATATTGTTTAAACATCTTCTTAATATTGAAGAAATGTTATTAAATTACATCTAAACCAAAACATTTTTAATGAAATTGGTTGAAAATTAAATTCTTACAGATTTCTTATTATTAATGTATTTTAAACTATTTTTATTTTTTCTCGACGTTTTCTTTTACTGAAAAAGCTTTTCTTTAAATTAAACTTTGACATTTTAAAAATTAAATTTTGTTGTTTACGTGATTTTTATTTTTACGTTAAAATTAATGTGCCTCATTTATCGAAAATCTTCTTGTAACTACATTTGTTATCATTTGATAAAATTTAAGTATTTTGAGTCACTATTTTCTGTATTTTCTAATACAGTAACATTTAAGTTTCATTTATCAGAAAATTGAAATTGCTATACATTTATACACCGCGCCCCAAAAGTTTAGACAATCAACAAAATTTGTATTAACATAAAAGTAATAAGGTACAATTAAAATTCGTGAGATAGGTAATAAATAAAAACAGTTTTGTTGATATACACATATAAATTATGATCAAAGGTTGGAAATTATAAAATATACATTAAATTATATAAAAATATGCTGTCCCAAAAGTATAGACACCTGTATTTTTTTTTTGGTTTTACATTTATGAAAGTAACTAAAAGCTTACTTTTAATATTTATATTTATTGCCACGACATTTTATAACAGCAAATACACGTTGTTCCATAGAATTAACTAAGCATTGCATTACAGAAGGAGGTATTCCATACCACGCTTTGTCAATTGCAATTTTTAAGTCATTTACACATGTATATTGGTTTCCATTTTCATATATTTTACGAGATAAGATCCCCCATATGTTCATCATGGGATTCCAAAATAGACTAAGTGCTGTCCAGTCTAATAGTGGGATATTGTCCTGCTTAAACCATGTTCTAGATGATGTGGAGGTATGGATGGATGCCCCATCCTGTTGGAAAACACAGTCCGGTCCTGCTGGTAAATCCATAATTGGCATAAATTGGTACGTAAAATATTTTTATAATCCTCTGATTTCATTTTTTTTCCATAAATCCAGAAATGTTTGGCCGTTGAAAGAAACAATCCCCAGGTCATTACGGAACCTCCGCTTTGTTGCTTGCTGAAACAAACAGTTCTTGGGTTCTTTTTTTATGTCATGCCAGTAAAATTCATGACCATCGGGGCAGTCTAAATTCCATTTCTTTTCATCACTGAAGATGACAGAAATCCGTTTTTCACCGTATGACATATGCTTTCTAGCCTACTTCAGACGTGCATCTTTATATCTCTGCTTTAAGCAAGGTTTTGCTTTCATTTTCTTGTAAACAATATTTGTTGAAGATTTAATTCTTCTGTGTACAGTACTTTTTGAAATTCTGGAAATTGATGCAATTTCATGCACAGATAAATTATCAACTGAAGCTATTTTTAATAACATTCTATCATCACGTAATTTGCATCTGCTAGCAGGACCTAACTGTGTTTTCTAACAAGATGCGGCATCCATCCATACCTCCACATCATGAAAACATGATTTATGCAAAATAATATCACACTATTAGACTGGCCAGCACTTAGTCCAGAATTTGAATCCCATGGAGAACGTATGGGGGACCTTATCTCGTAAAATAAAGAAAATGGAAAGAAATATACATGTGTAATTGACTTAAAAATTGCAATTGACGAAGCGTGGTATGAAATACCTCCTTCTGTAATGCAATGCTTAGTTAATTCTATGGAACAACGTGTATTTGATGTTATAATGCGTCGTGACAATACATATAATTATTAAAAGTAAGTTTTTAGTTACTTTTATAAATGTAAAACGAAACAGATTTACATGTGTCTATACTTTTGGGACAGCACAATTTCATATAATTTAATGTATATTTTATAATTCCAAACCTTTGATAAAAATTTATGTGTGTATATCTTCAAAACTGCTTTTATTTATTACCTATCTCACGGATTTTAATTGTACCGTATTACTTTTTATGTTAATGCAAATTTTGTTGATTGTCTAAACTTTTGGTACGCGGTGTAGTTATTTTTTTTCGTGAGCATTAAAATTGAAGATGTATTAAAATAGTTTCCCTGTTACTGAATCATTAATAAAAAATTTCACGACAATTTTTTATTTATGTTTTAATCAGCATTTCTTGATACCGTACAAATTTAAAAATAACTATATTTTATCAGGCATATATTTTTTTTTTAATTTAAGCACTTATTAGATTTTGAATCAATTTAGTATAGTTCTCTACGACAGTTTCCACGATATTGAATTGTCAACTTATTTTTAAAAGAAGATTTTCCTGTCAATTTTATAACTGTTTGAGATAAGGGTAAGATCATATATATAGCGTGTTGACGTTAGTAACTTATATAAAAAAATAAGCATATATAATTCAATTTATACTAAATAATTTTATTTTAAAGCTTATTCTGTTCCTTGGGCATGAAATTTATATCAGAAAAAAAATTCATTGTATTTGTAATTCTATAAATATATTTATTCAAAGATAAGTTTTAAAAGTAAATCTAGATATTTTAAGATTATATATTATACTTTAAAATACTAAATCATAAGATTAGGAATATAAACGTCAGCAGTACAAGATATAACCACACATACATGAATACGCACTTATTATTATTTTTCTAATTTTCCCCTTTTTAGTTCTACATTTCTGCATGTATGAAGTCAGATAGTTTAATAAAATCTGTTACACACTTACAAAAAAAAAAAAAAAAAAAAAAAAAGGTTGAAGTATAATTTCCGTAGTTTTCAATTATTTCCTCCGATAACATGATTTTGGAAATGTGTGAGAAACTAGCGAATATGGATTTAAGAATATTCTTGGAAGATAATCGTTCTAAAAGTCTAGATTGATTTGTCGTTTTCTGTAAGGATTTGGAATTTTTGACACTTTTACACTAAAGAAAGGTTTTATATATTTTGCCAATACAAGTTCTAGATTTTTAAGGATTTTTCTCTATTGAATATAATAATAAACATAAATCTCGTAGCTTTTAAGGAAATGAAATTTTAACATTATCTGACCAAGATGATCTGTAATTCATACTTTTTGACGTATTCACAAAAAAAACTTTCATCGAAAAAAAAAAAAAAAAAATCCGGAAACAGTAAATCATGTAACAGTAAATTTGTAATCAACAGTTCTTTTTCAGTATATGCTTAAATCACGATTGTTTAAAAACAGTATTTTTAGAGATTCGTTTTTCTTTTAAGTGGTGCTCTACACATTCCTTGACGCCTTGTTGTTTGATATCTCAATTTCATATCAATTATTGTTTAAAAAAACTATTTATGTATTTTCGAAATCTAAAGTTCGTAAAATATTTTTATGCATTAATTTTAAATTAATGCAAACTCAACTATATCTTTTTATGACTAAAAATTAGTTAAAAGATAAAAATCAATGCAAAGTCTTTTTTAGTTTTTATACACCAACGAAAGTTATTTTGTAAGTTATCTATTTTTTGTTGGAATTAGCCAATGGAACTTCTAATTTCTTCATATTTTGAATTTGTGTATTTTAAACGATGTATTTCAGGGGATTGTATATTTTTATAATTTATCTTGATGTGTGTTGTTAATATATATATATATAATAAAAAAGGTCAAAAATCTATCTGTAATAAATTCGGCAAGATCAAAAGAGTGACTTTTTAAATTCGATGTCTCAGAAACTATTCAATGAAAATTTATGAAATGAGGGATGCATTCGATAATTTCATTTCCATCTGGGCAATTAATTGTTAGTGAAATTATCTCAAGATTTCACATAACTTCTGAATTACAGGAGTGTTAAATGTCAATTTGTCAATGTCAAAATTATCACTTATTCAGCAAGAGGAAATTTTCAGTTCTCACTGAATATTATTTCAGAACTTGTTAACGTAAATTTATGTCATTTAAAAATTATGAAACAATGTATATTTTTTATTCAGTTACAAAAATTCAGCTCAAAACCATAATTATATTCTAACTTTAAAAGGATTTAGTTAAGCTTCGAATTGTAAATAACTTTAGAAATAAGAAAAACAATAGATTTAATGGACTTTGGGCACTCTCTATATGCCAAGTTAGAACCCTGTTTATAGTCGAAAAATCACATAGATTTTTAATGCTTGTTAAACTTCCATATACCATATTACCCAAAAAGTTTTAATATAAAACTTTCTCTTCAGACAACGAGTAAGTATTAAAATGCATGGTATTGGGGATTTTATGTTGTAATACTTATTCAAGATAAAATATAAATTCAAAATACACTAAGAAAAATGAAGTACTAAAAAATGGGTAATTCTATGTACTCATATCAAATTGAGTACTTTTGGATAAAAAATTATCCTATGCTTTCTCGATTTTGAATTTTAAAACATCACATGTTATCAAATCGAAACAAAACGATAATTTTGTACCCTGTAATCGTTTGTTTCAATTATGGCGGCATAAATGATGCTTATTAATGTAAATATTATATTAAATTATACACAGTATTTAAAAATTTTTTTAAAGTGCTTGGAAATAACGCTCTTGTCATAAAAATAATCGATTTGGGTATCTTGCTAATAATTTTGCTATATTTCTTAATAAATAATCAATTAAGCGTTTCGTGTTAATAACTTTGAACGAGAAATATATGTCAGTATATTTTTACTTTTAATTTTAGGTTTAGGGGGCAGTACATAACGATTCATATTTGAATAGAACCATGGAATAAAAAAGGAGTACACGTGATTCTCAATTTTGAGTACATTTGGATCGGAGCTATTTTGAGTATGTGACGTATTTAAAATTGAGTACTTTTTACTCAATTTTAAGTACCCATTTTTTCAGTGTATAGTGTAATAATAGTATTGTCAACACGATCTTTGTAGCAAATAAGTAAATGTGTATTTTATAAATTATTTATAATTCTGAAACAGAAATGTTTTCTAAAATTCTATATCACGTGACGTTTTCTAGTTATATACCTTTAAACACACTTACTATTTCGTTTTTGGTACATAATGGAAGATATCTTCTATTTTAAACACAAAAGATCATTCACGCATGACCATTAAATACTGTCATCTATCCGGCTCGAATGGATAATGTAATAAATAATCGAGTCATCCATGCAAAACTGTTTTGAAATAATGCAATCGCTCAGTGCAATTAAAGGCATTTGCGTATGTGGTCGTGTATGTGTAAATTCTGCGAGTTAAAAGACCTGTAATTCTTCAAGCTACGCAAGTTTGAATAATTTTGTTTTGTAAAATTTTATATGCCAAACATTTTGGTCGCAATGCAAATGTTATAATTTTTCAGTAATTTCTTAATGTTTTTTAACAAAAATGGGAGTCGCCATAGAGAAAAACGGATTTAATTTTCATATTAACCTTTGACAAAAGTATAAAATTAAATTATTGCCATTTCTCCGTCAAAAATTCTCTCTAAAATTGCATACTAGTGTAAACACCTTATTTTTTCAGTACGTTTTAATCTCCAAAACTTGCTTATTTTACTAGCTTTAAGTGTGTCAATTATTTTAGAAAACTTGATTTACAATGGTGTCAACAATAAACCAAATCAAAACCAAATCAATTTATATTTTCTTATTTAATTTTAGATTTTATCCTCTTGATTAAATGCACAACACTTATTATTTACATAATTTCAGATTTCTCGATTTTACAAATGTACTTTGTAATGTTCTAATCAATTTCTGATTTGATAAACAAAGAAATGTTTTCTTGAAATCTATATCTAAATGTCTAAATAAAATATGAGAAACTCTGGCCACCATGCAATAATAAGCTATTATTTCAGAAATAATTTTATAAAGTATGTTAAAGCAAATATTATATGTTTTGTAAACACTATTTGTTCAGCTGTCAGCGAATGAGCGACAAAATCATTGATTTCAGAATCTCGATATTTAAGATAATATAATAATATAAATATATGAAATTTACAGTGATCTATAGGAATTCTCATTGGAATATATTGAGTAAGTGCTAAAATTCTACCCGTTTTTTGGCGAAAACAGAAAGGCGGAGAACACAAAAAGTTAAGCACCTATGAATTCACGTAAGTACCATCATTATGTTTGACTTTTTGACATCTGTCATGCAGTAAGTGAATCTCACGCCGATAAAACCTTTGGTACAGATGTCATATTCGCCCCATATTCGCGCGATTTTTTTCGGTTGCCAATTTGGCGAAAACATCAACAGCATAAACAACATAATCTGGGTTACCATATCAAGCAAAATAACGACACTTTGGCGCAAGTTAAGTACCTGTTGCCTATATGATATTGGCGTCAGAAAGAAATCGCGCCAATATGGGGCGAATATGACATCTGTACCAAAGCTTTTTGTTTTAACATAAAAAAAAAACTATTGTAATGCCGTTTTTACAGCCTGCACATCATTTAATGTCCGGGACGAAGGCTTTTTATAACCATCGAAAAGGTGATAGCTCAAAGGTGCAAGGTCAGGTTATACGACGGGTGAGGTAATACTTAAAAAACAAGTTTCAGTAATTTTTGCTGAGTCCTCAAAACAACATGAGATCTGGCGTTTCCGTGACGAAAAAGAACCCCTATGAGATTCATGAGTGCTGGCTGCTTAGACGCGAGTTGTGCTCGCATTCTGTCCAATTGTTGGCAGTAGAGGTCTGCATTAATAGTTTGGTCTGGTGCGAAGACCTCCCAGGGGAATATTCCTCTGGCATCCTATCATACACAGAGAAAAAACTTTTCGGGATGGAGTCCTCCCGTTGAAGTCGATGGAGTACTCTCTGCAACTCGGCACACGATCCTTCAACGCTTCACATTGCGGTACTGTACACACGCTCATCATCTTTTACAAAATCGATCCACAAAAGGTTCCCGATTGTTACGGACAAGTAAAGAAACACAGCTGCTGATCCTCCCTTCTCGTTGCCTTGATGTAAGCTGATGTGGTACTTACTGATCGAGCTTGGTGATGAAGCCAAGCGCATGCATACGTCTTTCGACTGTTGTTCTGTATACCTAAAACGTTTCCGCTAATTTTTTTACGCTTGGATGTGGGGAATTATGGCTGTGTCCAGATTCCCGTCAGAGACCATTGATGGGCGTCCAGAACGATCATGATCTTTGCAGCTCCTGTCTCCGTTCCAGAATTTACAAAACCAACGGCGGCAGATGCTATCGTCCATGACATCCTCCCCATACACTTGATGAATGCTGCGGCTGCTGTAACGCATTTATCATTCTCGTACAGTAAGCAATGTGTTATGTGTTCTTTCTCGCATGCATGTTCTTTCCAGTTCCGCATGAGATCCTCTGACAAATGTTGTGCCGATATATACGCAACTGATCCACGCGTTCTTGGCCACTTTCCTGTCCTCGAAATGTCAGTTATGACGCTCATACTCCACTTGATATTTGCATATGCTCAAATGGGTAGAACTATTGCACTCAGCCAATAGCAAAGTGTCTCTAAATCTAAATTTTACTCTGAAAAAAAGTGAGGCGGTGATCAAACTATACTCCAATCCCTCGTTTTAATTAGCTGCATGAGATACGTATAATAGAGATATGTTAAAATTTGCTGTATTCTGCTATACACAACATTAAATATTTGTGAAATATAAAGATAACAACCTATATAATTAATTAAACGAAAACTAACACCACCTGATTTTCAGAAAGGATAATAAAAGTATAACTATAATAAAACTTCTTTACTTTCTAATTTTAAATTCCAATTAGTTAAACAAATCTTCAAACTAACTTTGAAATTTGTTTCTTAAAAAATGTACAAATACTCTTATATATTTTTATTAGTTATATAACTACTTTATCAAATTCGAAAGTTTAGAATATATAATAACATATTTTTGTGAGAATAAATATTTTTAAGGGTAGTTCTAAAAACTCTATAAAGAAAAAATCGATTTTGTGTAATAAAATATTGAAATCTTATATAATAATATGTTTCTTTTAAATACTAAACTGATAAAAAAGATAATATTTTATTTAACAATATTATTTCTTCTGAGAGATGAAATACATTATTTTCTTTTAAAAAAATATTGAATATGCACAAAAGAATTATATATTTTTCTGCATGAAATTAAATATCAGAGACTATTGGATGATTTTAACATCAGCACGTGCCAATCTAAATTTCATTCTTATGATAATATATTACGATTCAAGGCAGCTAGCACTGTTAATAGTTTCCATCACATTTTCTTTACTTTGCAATTTTCCTTCATAGAATTCTTTCACTTCTAACAGAGAACAGAAGTTGGATAAACTCCAGCATTTCGCATTACATTACTCCTTTTTTCCCCCTCAGATCTTTTACCACGTTCTCTCAAAGTTGCAGTTTATAGCTAAAGGTAAAAGTGAAAAAGTTGATAACAATTGATAAAAAAATGCGTGAATTTTTCTCCAATCTTATTCTTTGCATTCTTGCCAAGTGTCGCATAAGAACCGATTTATTCGGTCCGATAAATATAAAATATCAGATTTTATCGCATAAGTTTTTTTTTTGCTGAAAGATGAATAAATGTTACTGTCAGGGAACATGAAGCTGCTGTTATATCTCTTTCTTTTATTTTCTGAAATGATATTTGCTTTAATACTTTATAAATGTTTTTCATCGTTTTTTGGATATATTTCGAAAGCTTTTAGTTTTCAAATGGTTCCAATATAAAGGGTAACATGTAACGATTTAAACAAAAGCTTTATATTTCACTGGGCCCTAATAATAATTGTTGCAGCAATAGTCATTTATTCAAACTTTTTTTCACACAAATCAAATTCATTTTTATTTGTAGATATGTCCTTGGAAATGTCATATTTTTAAATTAATTTTTGAAAAAAAATATATGTTTGAACCTAAATTAAATAAAAAATAGATATTGATTTCTAGAAAAATATGCGATTTCAAAACTACAGCTAATTACACCGAGAAGTCATTATTGTTATGCTTAAACATGTACAAGTATTGCAATCAGTTTTATAATGATTAAAAATGAATTTTAATAAGAATTTCCAAATTTTAGATCTGAATAATCCATAAGCTACATGTTGGAATGACTACTCTTTTATTATCCGAAAATAAAATTTAAATCCAAATATGATGTCAAAATTAGGACATCATGTAATTTTATGGTCATGAAACTTTTTTAATTTATTCGAATACTTCTATGATTCTCTTAAAATTAAAGTATAGCACTCATTGTAGACATTATTACAAATGGATTGGTACCAATTATGTAATCTCTTGTAAAACGAGTTATAACTATATACTTAACAATGAAAATTTTTAAAGTAGAACATTCTATAGTGTAACACTATAAGCTATGTACAGTCGTGGGGAAAAAAAGTAAACACTTCCTACTAACTCCTCAACAATTTAACGTAGAAGAAAGTAACTGGTACCGAACGATTGGAAATAAAGTCTATTTTTAAATGATGTATATAAAATTTGCTTAGAGGGCCATGTACATATTAAAACGAGCCACAACGAGCCATTTTTTTCAACAACAGTATACAATTCTGACAGCATAAATGAACTCTACACCAATCAATTAGACTAAAAACAAATTTTTATGCAATTCGTACGATAAGTTTCCGAGAAATTAATTAGTTTAAAACGAGCGTATTTTAAGGACTGTATTCAAATTGAAGTTCGGTGCTCGATTGTTAACCGAGAGAGCCCGCTTCTTGATCAAGTCACCTTAAGCAGTCAATGAAGCCTGCTAGATGACAGGGCAGCAGAATAAATTTCAAAATATTTAGTCATTTCAATCATAGACGGCCCCTTAAACCATCATTTTGCCGTTTTTTATGCATAATTTGAAAACTACTTGGAAGAAAAATGTGAAATTTTGGATTTCCATAAAGCAGGGCATAATAAATCTAAATCCATAAAAAAATGTAGGTTTCAATTCATAATTTTTTCGAATATTAATTTCATAATTCATGTCATAAAATTATAAAAATTGCAAATTCAACGTATTTATGTTTGGGTATATTAGTATTATTGCTCCTCAAAAAATTAGCACATTAGAAGCATAATTTGAGGAGATATAAATAAAAATATGAAAATGTAATTTAACATTAGAAGCACTAAATTTTGAATGTTTATAATTCAAAAACTTATCATTCAAATGACTTGAAATTTGGTGTCTAACCATAGTTTGAACCAAAGATTTGAAATATCTCGTTAAAATTGGGTATTGCTATTGAAAAAAATGAAGTTTGGATTAGTTTTAATATGTAGATGGCCACCTAAGCAAATTTTATATACATCATTTAAAAGTAGACATTATTTCCAATCGTTCGGTACCAATAACTTTCGTCTACGATAATTTGTTGAGGAGTTAGTAGGGGGTGTTAATTTATTTTTCCACGACTGTACGTTTTATGACTGAACAGAGCGTTCAAAATATGACCCAGAGTAAGATCTTCATAATTTCAACTCACATTTCATATAGTAAAAAAAAAAAAAAAAAAAAAAAAAAAAAAAAAAAAAAAAAAAAAAAAAAAAAAACTTTTTATATCTCAAAACGTAAAATGCTTTAACGTTTGTTTTCATGTAGTAAACATTCATGGACTGAAAAGTTCTACAATAATATTGACAAGAAAACCACTTTTGGTGTTGCTCGCCCCTAGCATTGAGACTTGGTGCATTTTAAAGCACTATGTTACAAAGTTTGAGAATCGATAATTTTTTTCTGTTGAAATAATATTTCTTGATTTTACAGCAGCATAACTTTCTGAAAATGCAATTTTTGAGACCACTTATCGGACTAGTTAGTTAAAAATAAGTATAAAATATTGAAAAAAATTCAAAATTCCTTCAAGATCTTACGAATTTGATTTTGAAAAATTGCAACATTATATTCACATTTTTGGCGGGGAAACAGTTGGTGTTTTTTTTTCAAAAGTAGAGCTTTCCAGCAACCCTATCTAAGTGTCATAGCTGTTTGTCTTGTGTGAGGAGTGGTTTGGACTTCAGTAGAAATTGTAATGTCCGATCTAATTAGCCACAGTATTTTTCTAAATTGTGTAAAACTATTAATTTTCTTTATAATTGCTTTAATCAAAGGACCATTTAATACAGCAACATTTTATTTTAAACATTCGAAACTTTATTCCATTTGACTCCAAAAGAAAATAATTTGCATATTTTGTATTTCACTAAAAATATTTTTCAATGATCTTGGAAGCTTTTATAGAATTATATTTACTATTTATATATTTATCATCTGCATAGAAAAAAAGGGAAACACCTAATATTTGTTTCTTATGCTATCAAACAATCGCAATCTGATATAATTCTAATATGTACTGTACATTTACTTCCCGGATAAAGTAGGCGGAAAAATTGTAGCGCCATTTTTGGCGACTTAACTCACTTTTGGCGTGAAATAAACAGATAAAAATGTAATAATAAAAAATTAAAAATATAAAAAAGTATATAAAATATTATTATTCTAGGTGCGAGCAACACCAACAGTTGTTTCCTTGTGAGTGTATCTCCATACAAATGCGCTATCTACTTTGACTACATTCTAAATAGCACATGGTGTAATCGACCACAAGAAGATATCTAAATATTGTGTGCACTTTATCTTTTTTATGTAAGTTAAATACGCCAAAAATATGTTAAATGCTGCCGAACAAAGGAACAACGTGGCAAACGGATATAAAATGTAATCTTATAGTACATTGAAAATTTCATGAAGGTAAGGAGGTAATTTAACATAAGAGAAGTTAAAATGAGTTAGTAGCAGTAATCTACAAAAACTGTAACGTAATCCGTTCTGTAATAAAATATTAAAGGTAGTCGTAAGGGGGACATGCTGTGACCAAAGCCGAATACCCGGATTCGGAGACCCAGATGTCGGTAAAAAAAGAAAATCCCTAAATTACTACAAAAAATCCCGGTATGTTTCATTTATATGATTATTAATTCACCCGGGCTGACAGATAAAGTCCCAAAGCCGAAGGTATAAGGAAATTTACAGTTTGACTAAGCAACACTATGGTGGATGTCTGATTTTCAACAATTATTTATCAGTATTGATATAGGACAATAGTCTGTACTAATTCTACAAAAAAAAAAAAAACTATATTAGTAATTTATATGTAATGGTTTTGAAAAAAAAATGTACTTAACAAAACATTAAGTAAATCAGAAGCTTTTTATCACGGAAAGTGATATTCAAAAATCTTAAAGTATGATTATTACAATACTTTCAAATGTTTATTAAGTTTTAAATGAGCTAATCAGTAAAAGGAACTTAGATCTACTTGCATGTTGATGTTTCTGAGAATGAATAAATCTGCGACCATTATTTAAATGCATTATGCGTATGTGTAAATTTATAGGAAAATTAATACATGAGAAGAATGGTCAATGCACTATCAAAATTATTCGGAAACGTTTTTTTTTTTTTTCTCATTTTAAAACAGCTGGCAAGAAAAAAATTCTAGTATAACTCTCAAAACTCCAATGTTTTCTGAAGCTTCTAAAGATAAAGGAACGTTTTTCAGAATCGAGGATAGTTCATAAAATGTTATAGCACATTTTACTAGTTTTGCTAGGTACAGACACTTTTCTCTTTTTAGACTATTTTAACCTGGCTTTTCTATATAAAGATTTAAATATATAATTTTGTAATATAATTTTAACCCACTTCATGATATAGTTGAATTATAAGAAATACATTCACAAGTCTGTTGTCGAAGACAATACTACATTTTAATATTTTTAAAACTTAATTGTAAATCAATACTTTAATTTAAATCATTTTTACGCTAACACACACAAGTGATAAATAACCGAATGCTCTCTGTAACTCATACAGTTGTATAAGAGTTTAAACAACATCATTTTATTATGCGAAAAACAGGTCAAATGGCTGCAAAACTGCAACAATGAAACATTCTAATGGCTAAAAAGTAGAAAATAAATTATAAATAATTAAAAAGGAATATGCTTTTATCAATTAAAACCTTAATATTAATTAATTTACGCTTTTATCAATTACATTGAGCATTACATTACATTTATCAATTATACATTGAAAAATCAATTTAGAAATCCTGAAGTAATGCTAATATTTCATATTTTTTTTATTTCCCATTACTATGTCTTAAAATAGAAACAGACAAAAATTATATAATTTTAATAGATTAATTTGCTTGCGCTCTAAACCAAGATTTAAAAAAGCAGTGACTTTTTCATAATCGAGTTCGGTTCCCTGGTGAAATTAATGTATCCTAATGGACATTTTTGCGAAGAACATATATTGCAGTCTAAAGATTAAGCGTGATTTTCAAGATAAACATTGAATGAGTGATTTTTTGAAAATTATTTTAACTTTTTAACTTATTTTACGCTGCACATTAGTCTATTGGAATCGATGAACAACCGAGCATTTCATCTCGGTTATTTGTTGAACATATACAGCATAAAAGATGAACAACACATCCAAACAAACAACTTTCATCAAAGAATGGAATGGTCGGAATTCAAACTCAAAGGTAGAGGGCGTTGAAGGTGATATTGTTATGCGTGGCAAAACACACTCAAAGAATGATTAATTGACAAAGGAAAGTTTCAAAACTGCTCTCTATACAATTGTTGAGCCTCTGAGCAATTTCCATTTGTCGTTCCGTTGATAAAATCCATACCAGCCTATTCCCTATTAATGAATGGCAACATCTTAAGAAGCGTTCCTGCCGCGATTGACAGTTGCACACTCGGATCAGCGGCTTTTATGTACGAGGCGAAATTCTTCATACGCGTTCTACTTCTTCCCCATATCACATTTCAATGCTATTAGTGTCGTTCTTCTTCCAATAACTCGCAGCAGGAATGGAGCTCGTTTGAGTGGACCAAGTTACCAATCGCGCCAGCACCTTTGCGTTTTATTTCCGACCATGCGTTCTTTGATGAAATTTTTTTGTTTGGATGTGTATTATCACTCTTAAAGTTTTACCCATTTTTTATGAAACACTTGTATATATTTTAGGATATATAAAAATATTGTACGTGGTTTTTAAGATTATGAGAAAACGTGTATTGTTTTCTGGCATCACATTTTCACATATATAATTAATTTCTTTTTTTCTTTTTTAACAATATTATAGGCGGATTAATTATTTATTTAAAATTGTAATCGACATTTCTAGAAAATTACAATTTTAAAAGATTATTTCATTTAGTTATGGAGGAAAAATTGTTATACTGAAGGAATTCTGGTTTGCCTCTTATTCTCTGGGTTTGCCCTTATTCTCCTGTATCTCGGGATTTCATTTATACAATCCCAAGTTTCTGGGGTTGAAAATTAGGCTCAGCTTTGAACTTCCTAGCTGTTATACGCATCGATAACATATCGAATTCCTATATCTGTTTTCTTTTCAGGTATTGTCTCTCGATATATTATAAAAGAAGAATTTATCATGAGATTAAAAACTCAACTCGCAGAAAACAAAAGTATTTCTGAGGTGTTCTAACTAATTCTTAAATTATTTCATTACTATTAAGGTTTCAACAGTGTGACTTTAAAATATTTCGGATTAGGTTAACGGGTACGGTCAAACTGTTTCGAACTTCCAAAATGTATCAAATTCCTTTATCTAGTGGAACACAAAAATAATTTTTAACCGAGCTAAACTCAGTCTTTCCAGCTGGTAGAATGTAAGGTAACCTAAATTCATTATTACAATAAAATTATTGCTTGTCACATCGAAATGAACTGTTTTTAGTTAAATGTACTTTTCTTTTCAGGTATTGTCTCTCGATAAATAATAAAAGCAGAATTTATCATGAGTTTATCATAAGCAAAATTTATCACTAAATTATGTACCGTATCATTTTGGGTTACAGGAAGACCAATGGGTTAGGTCACATGTTCGAGAAATTTCAATTAGTGAGTCATTCTTGGGTCACGATGGAATACTATGAGTTTATCATGAGCAGAATTTATCACTAAATTTTTTATCGTACCATTTTGGGTTACATAGACCAAAAATGTCGCCAAGTTTGAAAGTTTTTGCAAAATTTTGATGACACTTGGCGAAAAAGTTGGCTTTAAGAATCTGAAGGAATTTTTCCAGAAATTCTCAGTAAGAGCCGATATACATGATTTAACCAATTAGAATTCACAGAATGCTCTTGAAAATAGTGACGTTGTTCCGCATTATACATACTTGCTGTAGAAATACAAATGTCACATTAATGTCGATTTTTTATCGAGTTGAACACAAAGATAATTTTAACCGAGCTTAACTTGGTCTTTCCCTCTGGTAGAATATAAAATGCATTGCTACCAACCGTCATTTTTTTTTTTTTTTTTTTTTTTGTCAAATTTTATAAACTTATTTTAACTAGAAGTTTTATCTAATGAATAAAAAAAAACATAACTACTACACGTAAAAGCCATGTAACATTTTATTTATTTATTTTAGTTTAAGGTATGTATATTTTATTTCAAATAATTAAAAGATTGCTTTGTAAACGCTATTTCTAAACTGGAAAATACCCAGTCATTTTTTATAGTGTGTTACACATGGTTTTTTTAAATAACTACTAACATTTATATAAATATTGCTACACATTTTTGAAATTATACTTACTAACGTTCTGAAATTAAAATTCCATAAAGTATGTTCAATAAAAGATTAATAACGCATGTAAATAAAAATTTTAAAATTTCAAAATCATGTTCTATTGTACATTTTAGGCACATTAGCAGTGAAGAATCATTTAAAATTACATATTTTATTAATATTTAAAATAGAAAAATATTCATGTAATATACTCGGATGTTGAAATATATTACTATAAATGAAAAACTACTTGACTTCATAATTTCTGGATTTCGGTTTTAAGGCATTCATCATAAATCAGGCGCTTCCAACAATATAAACTCGTGATTTATTGGCCCTGATAGTAAGAATCGTTCATAAATCAAAGTATTTCACAGGAATTTTGATTAATCTTCTGAAACTAAATTCGCATTGCATATTTTGCGAATTCATGAATGAAAATTTAAGTTTTTTCCACACACAATTTTGAAAAACGGTCTTTCTGGTTATAAATCATAATAGGAGTATTATTCCCATACATCACTGCTGAAGTTTGGAATGTTCTACTATATATATAAAATGCAAATGGGATTTTCATTTCGAATGCTCATAACTGGCATTCCCTTTAACGGCTTTTTATGGAACATACTTTTTTAGTTAAGTAAATGTTGGGGTGAAGGTTTAACCCTTTCAGGGCCGCCGTTTGCAGTCTGAAAACGGTTAATTTTAATGCCCAAGCTGACAAATGGTAACATTATTTTTATAGTACAATTCCGATCTCATAATAAACATGAAGTAAAGCTCTTGATTATTTAAAAAAATTATTCATAAATTGCGGTGCAAGTTAATTATTTGAATATTTTTGGAGCAGAAATGTTCTGCCCCTGAAAAGTTTAAGTGCACAACACATCGTTCTACGTTGCGTAGTTATAGAACTATGATAAAAAGTTCTAAAATTAGGCCAATCCGATATTGAATGACAATTTCATTTCGAAAAATTAAAATTTCGCCTCATTTAATTTATAATTCCTGTCATTAAATAAGACGAATTTGAATTTACTCATATTCAAGGACCGTATGAGCCACGAGAATCATGGTACGTTCTTTAACTCTTAGTAGGAGATCGAATCTAAATGGTCTACTATATTACGGCCAGAAAATGTGGCCTTTTTATAATTATTTATTATTATTATTATTATTATTATTATTATTATTATTTTACATTTTCATGATTTTTAGAAGAAAATTTTATTTTAGGTTATATATTTCAGAAACTTTTTTTTTTCTTAACTATGAAATAATGTTATTTTTGAGCATCATCTGTTTATAGTATAATCAACTTAAATTAGAAGAGAAAGGGATAAGAAAAAAAAAATCTAAATTGAAATAAATTACTTCCGGGAAGCTTGTCTGGATGGAAGGCCATTACTAACAGCTTAAAACACCTTTTCTATGAAAATGCCGATGCGTTAACAAAAAAAATTAGTTTTTCAATAGTAAATAATAAAATCTATTTTACATTATTTATATAAGAATGGGAAAGCTCTAAATTAAACAACATAAAAACTTTTCTTTGATCACGATAAAATATTTTGGTCTGACACTATTTAAACCTTAATTGTAGTTGGATAAGTTAAGCAATATTCTGAGAATCTCAGAAAATAGTTTTAGTTTGTGAGAGACAGTTTTTATTTAAACTCTCGATAAATTTTGGTTTTATAACCTATAGAGAAACATTATCGTAAAAAAAGTAAATTTTACTTCAAAATATATAATGTGAAAGTGACAAGCAATAATTTTATTGTAATAATGAATTTAATGAAATGTAATAAATAATGAATGGCATTGATACGAATTGATATGAATTGCACAATTTCCAAACTTCAGACTGTTTGTTAAGCCAAATAAGTACACATTTTAACCAGAAATTTTGTCTGACGAATCGAAAGATATAAGTACTACGTAGTAACATTTATTTTTCTCTAGAACTTTTATAAAAATAATGTTCTACATCATTCAAATTATACCTACTAAGGTTCTGGAAGTAAGCTTTAGTAAGTAAGGTTCAATAAAATATTAGTAATGCTTGTAAATAAAATTTAAAATTTCAAAATCGCCCTTTATTGTGAATTCTACTCATACAATGTCTAAAGAATTGTACAAAATTCCGTCTAGTTATATTCAAAATATGAGCATATTCTTCTTAAGAAAATCATTTGTTTATATGAAGGCGTCAAACAAGTGATTACTAACAACTTGAAACAAATTTTCCGTAAAAATACAGATGCATTAACAAAGTACAAAATAGTTTTAAAAAAGTAACTTCTAAAATCTACTTACCATTATATATATATATAAATCGGAAATCCCTGCCTTTCAACAGAATAGAAACTTTATCTTGTAAAATATTTTAGAGTCACCATTTTGAAACCTTACTAGTAGTGGAATAATTTAAGAATAAGATAGAGCATCTCAGAAATACTTTTGTTTTATGTAAGTTGGGTTTTAAAACTCATGATAAATATCTTTTATAATATATCGAGACACACTACCTGAGAAAAAAAAAGTACATTTAACTAAAAAACAGATAATAGCGATGTGACAAGCAATAATTTTATTGTAACGAGGAATTTAATTCATGAATTTAATATTGAAGAATTATTGCTATATTGATGTGCTTGTATGTCGTTTTAACTGTACACTGTAAAAAAACCAAGTAATTTTTTCAGAGAAAACTCTAATTTTTACAGTAAAAATTTAAATTTTTCACAGAGAAAAATTATTTGTATTACTACCTCTGCCACAGCATCTCAGTCACTCAGATTCAAAGGTTACACAAAATTATGTTACACCATTATGTAACCTTTTACAGAATCTGTTAGTTCTACATTTCGTAACCAGGGGGTGCACTCTATTCTAAACAAACCTGTATCCGAACGAAACTGCGTTTTACAAACTATACGCAGATATATTAGTCGAGGGAATCGGGCCTATAGCACACGAGATAGGTAGCCGCCCCCTGGCGGTAAACATAGGAACTAAAATATGTACGGCTATGGTGCATAATAATAAAGAGTGGTCAAAAGAATGTCAGCAAAAGTTAGAAAAATGCAACCCAGGTGAAAAGGGTGCCGGTTAGAAAAATTGCTAAAAATACAGAAATTAGAGTCCGGAGGGGTAAATAATGTAAGATTTTTTGAAAATTTTATGATTTTTTGTGTGATCGCAAGTGTTTAGCTATAAGAATTCAAAATTTGAAGTCTTCAACTTAATTAGGAGCTCAGATAGAAAAAAAAGCTTAAAATACACAAGTTAGAGACCATGGTGGGTAAATATAAGACTTTTTCACAATTTTATGATTTGTCGTTTGATGTGAGGTGTTCAGCTGTAAGAATCCAAAATTTGAAGTCTTCAACTTAATTAGGGGCTCAGCTAGAAAAGAAAACTTAAAATACACAAGTTAGAGTGCATGGAGGGTAAATATAAGACTTTTTCACAATTTTACGATTTGTCGTTTGATGTGAGGTGTTCATCTATAAGTATGCAGAAGTTAAAGTTTCCAACATATATAGTTTCTGAGAACGGGCTCTGTTACAGACAGGCAGACGGACAGGCAGAGGAGTGAGACGAATAGGGTTTCGTCAGATGAACGAAACCCTAAAAAACTAATTAATATGGGAGAGACTAGGGACGGTTGACCATATGGGAAGCTGGACCACCCGTCAATTTTCATATTTAAAAGAATTCCAGATTTTTATCAATATGTGTCAACTATAGCTACTGGAATGCTCAAACAAACAGTCTTCGTTTCATAGAGATAATCGAAATAGGAGTGAAAAAATCAATTGTGAGGCGTTTTCAACCCAAAAGGTGTGTTTTTTAGAAATATTTTGTAAGTTTTTCTCAAATAAATTATATGATAGAAATTTAAGTAAATAAGTTTAAATAAATGCAGAAACATCGAGCTTTCATTCCAGGCATAAAGACTGTACAGTTTTTTAGGTTTAACATAACAATATGGTATTCTTTAGAAAAGGTCTATGTAGGTAGGCTTGACCCAGTCAATGTGAGGGAGGGTTGACTAGATGTTCAATGCTCCCTTAATTAAGTGGTTTTGGAAATATTTTTATTATACACTGTGCATAATGGAAAGTTATTGGTATACACATAAAAGGATGTAAATTTATTCTGTAAAGCTTCAGTAAAATGGTGTGATGGAATAGTAAATGTTTAAAACCGACTATAGAAAAATGTGAAAAATTTCTAGAAAAAGGGAAAGTTTATAGGAACTTTTTTCCATTTAAATAGAGCTTACAATAGTTAAATATAAACGGTGGGAAAGACTAGAAAGGACCAGGAAGAATGAAAACAGAGGTCTTAACCCTTTGAGGGGCTGTGTTATGTCTATAAAAACCACTTAATTTTAATTCCGAAATATCACAATGGCACCAGAATTTTGCCAAAATCTTTTCATTTAATATGTATGTAAAA
Source organism: Maratus speciosus (assembly GCA_963932465.1). Taxonomy (NCBI): domain Eukaryota; kingdom Metazoa; phylum Arthropoda; class Arachnida; order Araneae; family Salticidae; genus Maratus; species Maratus speciosus. Next base: position 398,315,778 of record OZ010800.1, on the reverse strand, counting down.
TATAGCCTTTTTCTTATTTCCAAATAAATTTGTTCATAAATTCCAGTGCCAGTCATTTACTTCAACATTTCAGTACTGAAAGTACTTTCACCATAAAGGTTTAAATCATGTTAATTATGCTAAATCAAGTTAAGTGCTCATGCGGTTGCAAAAGAACATAGCATCGACCGAAAAACTTTAGGAAGGTATATAGAAAAAATTCTCCAGGGTGAATACAGTGAGATAAAGCCAAACTGTGTGACAACTAGAGTTGTCAGATCCAGAATCACAAAAAATAGAACAAGGAAATAAAAAAAGCGGGACATTTGATCCTAAATCCGGACATAATACCATGAAACACTATGAGAACGGAACCTGTCTCTAACAGAATACTGCCTTAAATTTTAAAATTTCATTTTCCCTGCTATACAATTATACCTGCTTAGACAAAACTATGTATCAAACAAAATTTTTCTTCTCTAACTTACGATTGTGTCTTAACAGGTTTGTTTAAACCTCATATTTTAAAAAATATATTTTTTTAATAATTAAAACATGTAGAACAAATTTATTTTGCTTTTTTTAAAACTGATTTTATCTCTCTTCAGAAATAGTGCAATATAAAACAAAGTGGGTCAAGCCTCCCATATAGTGGGTCAACCCTCCCATATGTGGGGATACTTGACCCATTATTTTTTCGTGATTAAAATCAATCATTTTCCAAATTTCTTATATGTTACATTTACGTAGCAATTTTATATTGATAACTGATTGTATAGCGAATAAAATGACATATAAAACTTTATTCTACGTTCAATATTTAAAAAATAAAAAATCATTTTGTAAAAAGTGCGTCAGTGTGTTACCCTCCCTAGTCTCCCCTATTTCAACCAAACTTTGTTTAATTGAATTAAATGAACGACACTCGTTTAAATAGAATATAAAAATCATAGCCGCAAACCGTTATTTTTATTTTTATTTTTATTTTATTTTTCTTTATTTATTTATTTAATTTTCGTGAAATCACGTAAATTTATTTTAACTACAAATTTTATCTGATGAATGAAAAAATAAAACTACTATAAGGTGTGTCCCACCGAAATAAAGCCACCGTGATTATGTGCTGTAATTGGACACGAAACAAACCAATAAGAACGAAACAAATATATTAATAAAGTGTATATACAAATACATATTTACAGAGAGTAACACACTCCCTGCCTTACATGGGCAGGAAAAAAAATGAATTTGTAAAAAAAAGAGGGGTGGGAAGTGTCCGGCCGAAAAAAACACTATTGTTAATAGACAATATATCCGCCAAGGTTATATCTGACTTGGAATATACGATGTGACATATCATTTACTAATCCTTTGAAGACAGTAGCATCAATATTCTGCCACGTTTCATTGATGACGACCTCCAATTTTGCCACAGAGTGAAACTGTCTGCCATTGACATATACAGCCCTACTGAGGGTACATCACACATTTTCTTGGGGAATTGAGATAAGGGAAAACGAACAGGCCATTCCATGACATGCACCCGATTATCCCAAAACAATTCCCAGCAGTATTTTGCAACGTGAATGGAGGTCTTGTCCTGCTGGAAAATCCATTTAGTCTGCCAATTCTTTTTGCAAATGGCAGAAAATGGTTTTCTACCATTTCTAGGTAATCGGTAGTTTTCATGTGGCCTAAGACGAAAGTCAAGTTATGTTTACCTCTATAGCCGAATCTTCCCCACACCATTAATGAGCCTCCACCTTGCTGTCTGATGGAGAAAATTTCCTCTGTTTTAATTTCCTCTGTCATACCAATTGAACGCAAGGCCGTTTGGTCCATCCAAATTATTTTTTCTCATCTGATATAATAACACGATGCCAATCGTCCTTCCAGGTTTGATGATATTTGGCCCATTCGACTCTCCTACGCATGTGGATAGCTTGCAATATGGGCTGCTGTTTCCTTTTCCTTTACTTATGGGATGTTATAGTTATTGGCCAAGTGTCTTAGAGATATATTACCTCATGAAAGACGACGCAAAACTTCTCCTTCCAGCCTGGAAGTCATTTTTCTGCATGCTCACCTCCTTTTCTTTAATCTCGTATGCATTGCCTTGATTTAAAAAATCGTCTATTACGATTTTAGATCGTTTGATTTGTTTAGATATTGGTCTATGTGAAAGACCTTGTTCCTTAAAAGAGGTTATTTGTCCTTTCTCGAATTTTGAAAGCTTTTTTTCCTTTCCCATTGCAATACTAAAGGCGAAATAGAAAATACAACCTTCTAAAGTCTGCACAAAGTTCGACTGGCACAGAACAAGTATTTGACAACTTCTGATGTCATAAATATTTTGAACGGTAGCAGCTCGAATGCCGGTAATTTATCAATATAAATAATATTGGCAGTGGCTTTATTTCGGCGGGACAACATTTCCTCTCTTTTTTTACACATTCATCTTTTTCTTCTGCCCACGTGGGGCAGGGAGTGAGTTACTCCTTGTAAATATTTAATTGTATATAGACTTTCTTAATATATTTGTTTCATTCTTATTTGTTGGTTTCGCGTCCAGTTACAGCAAACAATGGCGGTGGCTTTATTTCGTTGGGACACACCTTACGTAAATGGTAGGTAACATTTTATTTATTTATTTCAGTGTGAGGTATGTATATTTTCTTTTAAAAAAACGGAAGGCAGCTTACGTAAATGTAGTATTTTAAGTAAACGTAATTTCGAAACTGAAAAAGAGCCAATCATTTTTTTATAGTGTGTTACACATGATTTCTTAAAAGTAATTACTACCTTTTATATAAATATTGCTACACATTATGGAAATTATATCTACTAACGTTCTGAAATTGAAATTTCGTAAAGAACGTTCATTAAAAAAATAATAAAGTACGCAAAAAACTTTTAATTTTTAAAAATCACGTTCTGTTGTACATTTTATTTATTTTAACTGTGAAGAATCTTTTACAATTACATATCGTATTAATATTTAAAAAAGAAATATATTCTTATAGTAAAAACTATTTGTTTATACAAAAACGTCGTAGCCCCACCAGTAGCCGAGAGATTCTGCTCTCATATCTGGTAGACGCCATCATTCAGTTTTTCATGTAAGGCATGACCCCCCACCATTGGCTGAGAGGTTCTGATCTCGAAGCTGGTAGACGGGAAATGCTGTGTTTGAACTCAATCGCGCCCGTCGTCCTAATCGTTCGGAGTTTTCCGTGGTTTTCTTCGAACCTTCGATTTCCTTGCGTAAATACGGGTTAGGTTCCCTTAGAAAGACCTCCGCGGAGCACCGCCTCCCCCCCTCCTCTTTGGGCCCATATCCCTCGTGTAGATTATTGGCCGTCATAAATAACACCAAAACCACCAAAAACGCCGTAATAATCTCGTATGTTGAGATAAATTACTATAAATAAAAAACTACTTGACTTCATAATTTCTGGTGTTCGGTTTTAATGCATTCATTATAAATCAGATGTTATCAACAATATAAACAGAAACTTGTGATTTATTGTTCCAGATAGTATAAAACATTCATAAATCAAACTATTTCACAGGAATTTTGATTAATCATCGAAAACTAAATTCGCATTGAATATTTTATGGATTCATGAAGTTTTTTCCCCACGAAATTTTTAAAAACGGGCTTTTTGGTTGTATGTCATGATAGGAGTATTGTTCCCATACATCACTGCTGAAGTTTGGAATGTTCTACTCTATATATAAAATGTAAAAAATATATAATTTAGAACGCTTATAACTGGCGTTCTGCTGAGCGGATTGTTATTATAAGTTAATTTTTCCGTTAGGTAATTGTTGGCGGTTGCGGGTGGGGGATAGGTTTAAGTGCATAACACATCCTTCTACGTTGCTTAGTTATAAAAGTATGGTTGAAAGTTCTATAAATATGACAACCTATATAGAATGGGAATTTCATTCCGAACGTTTTTAATTCACGTTGTGCTAATTAGATCTTTTTGGGACTTACGTTGTCAGTAGGGTACTTTGGGGGAAGATTTTAGTGTGTAACAAATCGTTCGACGTTGCTCAGTTATAAAACTATGATGGAAAGTTCTATTATTAAGACAAAACTATATGTATTTGGAACTTTATTTCCAAAGTTTGTAATTCACGTTCTGCTAATTAGATTTTAATGGGACTTACGTTGTCAGTTAGGTAATTTTTGTCGAAGGCTTTAGTATGTAACACATCGTCCGACGTTGCTTATTTATAGATCTTTAAAAACTTTTTTTAAAGATTTACTGGACGGATTTTGATGGCGGTTGGCCTATTAGTTATACAAATTATGCAAAAGAATATATAAAAATAATTATATGTAAAATTAGCATTGAAAATCTTACATTCTACGTGAGCTGCGCCGAGGGCAAAGTTAATAATAAGTAAAATCCTGAAACTCGATTTTTATTACAATGATTTGGCTCGATGAGCATCTTAGGAACGGAACACAGAAACAGGACAATATTTTACAATGCATTTAGTATGAACTTTAAAATGTTCTACAACCAGTTAACAATGAGATTTTTTTTTTTTTTTTGTAATTTATACCTAGAAAAATAGACAGAACCATTATGTATAACTAAAGTAAAATGTAACATATATATACATAACAAGAGCGCTGCTTGTTATAAATGTAGTGCACTACGCTACAGGCTACTGCAAAAAGTAGTTCTACTACAGTTTCCCAACTTATGGCGCGCTGCTTCCGAGCTTTCACCTGCTATTTATGTAAAAATTTTATCTCCATTAACTGTTTTTATACGGTTTTAAAATCATTTCCAAGGACTATTTTAAAAATCTTTCTCTGTTTCGTACTGCCGGATTATAAAAAATTAACCCTTTTCCACTTTAAACAATATAAATGTTTCCGCTTTTGTTTCTGGTTAATATAATGTAACAAAATTAAAATTTTACTAAACAATAAATAAAACTAAATAAAAAAACTAAAACTTAATAACCATGTAATGGAACTATGTGCTTCAACAGAAAAAAAATATATATATATATTCGAATAAAAAAAGCTGATGTAAGTAGCGAAACTTTCAACTAATCGCACTTGTCATGTGCAGCAAATACAAATGTATGACCTTTAATGCAATTCAAAACTTTATTTGAATACATTACAGATATTTTTCATATAAAAATGCTTTTTAATCTTGTTAGTTGTCAATGTAAAAAATATATTAAATGTAAACGACCTATTAAAGTTTTCTTTGAGGTTTTAACTTACGTTCTGTAAAACAGGGAAGTCCGGATTCAATCCCCTGGTATTTAAAATTGACGATGAAGTTCACCATTTTTAGCCATTTGCAATTGAATAGAATTTCTGTTCCTATTTTTAACACTTTCCAACAAAGTTGAAAAATGTTTGTGCATTCGATTTGTCTGGCCGTCTGTTCGTCTGTTCACGCTCTAACTCCCGTAAATTTACTCAGATTTTCATGCAATTTATAAAGGTTACTTAGGGTCACCAAAGGACGTTTTGTATTCTATATGAACTATGTAGGATTAACAGTTCATTTACAGGGGTACTCCATTACAGGGGTACCATTACATTAACACTTTCAGTGCCACATCAGTCACCGGTGACTGATACTTATAGATTGTGTAAAGGGAATCTTATTTCGTGGCCCAAACGGATAGACAGACACAATAGACTTGGCATTAAACGTGTTAAGGTAGATGAAGAAAAATCGTTTGCAGAGTATTTTAATGACATTACGGTGTTTGAAATGTATTGAAACTGGCATAAACCACTGAATTTTGCTACGATCACTTTAGAAATGGGCATTCATAGCATTTTTATATCTATTTACAGGGGCACACAAAAGAAATCGGTTGTAGTACTGTCTTTGAATAATAATTGCTGGAGTGTACGGTTTGCGTTTTTAAATTTAATTAATGTTTTGCATTTTAATCGTTATATATAAATTCTACACCTCATATACAGGGCTACACAAAAGTATTCACGTACTATTTTCCTTATTAGAGGAAATTGCTCAAAGGGAATTTTCAACTGAAGTATATGTATTTCTGAAGTGAACTATATTTTGGCATGCAAGTAGTTAATAGATACAAATCTATATATCATATACACATATACACGGCTGCTGGAAAAATTCGTATACTTTCCCGATAGTAGATGGGAACAGCTGAAATTGAGTTTTGAAATGTGTTATGCGTTTCCATATGGCTGAATTAAATGTAATATTTTAATTTTTGAAACGGTGCAGTTTTGTTACATATTCTGAATGTATTGGAAAGTGTTTCATAATCTATGCTTGATGCATGATTTTTTCTTCATTCTGTTTTTTTTTTTTATCAAGATTCTGCTGTGGAATTCCTCTAACATTTTTACTGCAGAATTTTTTTTAATTTTTTTAAAAAAAAATTTTACATTTTTTTAAAGCCTTGAAATATTTTAATGTTCCTAAACATCTCTAAGGGATAGAGAAATTTTAGCAACTTCTTTATGACAGTTTTTTTTTCTCACTCTTTTTTTTTTTTTTTTCAAAAAGATAATCATTATTATTCGATAGAAAAAAATGTTATATAACTCTATTGCACTAAACAATTTATCAAAAATTATATTTAAGTTTATTTCATGTTGCAGGATTCCCATTTTAGCTGTTTTTATAATGCGGAAGATCTATTATTATCTGAAAAATTTATTTCGTTATTTGATGTCGTGCAGGATAATTACAGAGCTCAGTGGAAATCATGTATGATAAATTTTACCAAAAATTGTTTTATCTTATGGATGAAAACGTTATGAGGCATTGTATCATATGGTAAAACTTAAATATTAAAATTCGACTTAATATTAAATGTACAAGACAGTGTCTTTTAATATTTAATATTTTTATATTTAATAATTTAAAATGTGAAAATAATTTTTATCATTGAATAATTGAATGATAATATTATCTTCTAGGAGAGTTTAGTGTCGCCGATTAACATTCAAACATACGCTACTACGAAAGAATTAAATAAATAACTAAATTACAACGAAAATCTTACACTTCACTCTTCACTCTTCATGTTCTCGAATTCTAATTTTTGTTGCATAACATCTTCTTAAACTCAGGTCTTCAGTTGTACAAAGCTTCTTTTAGTTTCAAATTTCTCAAATTTTTCTTTGTCGTAAAACTCTAAATTAATAATAGGATAATTGTTATCATTAATATAAGTTGAAAGTTGTCTATAACTATCGTTCTAAAAGTGATTTACTTCTTTAAATGCCATATTACGACGGCAATGTAGAGAAAATTTCAGAGATAATGTTAAGTAAGCATTTTCATTGTCCATATTAAGAGAAATCCTATCTTTTATATATTTGAAAAAGTTATGCTGGTGTTTACGACCTTTTTATGTTATAAGGTTATTTTAATAAATTATGTTATAAGTGTTATTTTAATAAACAAATTTTACTGAATAATGAAGTCATAATTTAAATTTACTTATTTTCTATCATGTATTTTACTAATTTTACTTTTTTAAATGCCATATTACGACGGCAATGTAGAGAAAATTTCAGAGATAATGTTAAGTAAGCATTTTCATCGTCCATATTAAGAGAAATCCTATATTTTATATATTTGAAAAAAGTTATGCTGGTGTTTACGACCTTTTTATGTTATAAGGTTATTTTAATAAATTATGTTATAAGTGTTATTTTAATAAACAAATTTTACTGAATAATGAAGTCATAATTTATATTTACTTATTTTTTATCATGTATTTTACTAATACGCAGGGATAATGCAAATTTATCATGCACAAATATGCTCGTTTTTTTTTTTTTTTTTTTTTTTTTTTAATTCATTTATAAAAAATGTTCTGCAACGATAAAAAATTATTTTTATTGCATATTTTACTAGATTTTATCTTTATACATGTAAAGATCTGTACTTAATATGTTTTTATTCTTTCTTGCAGGTGAGTGATCTTAAATCGTTTATTCATGTGTGTGTGCTAAAGACCTTCCATTGTTTATTGTAGATAAGTGAAAAGGTAAAATTTAACGAATCCTCTACGTGTTTTTTCAAAGTATAAAAATCATTATTTATATTGTTTGTTTTATATAGTTTTTACTGAATAAGTTGTGTGTGTGTGTTTTAGTTTGCGTTTTTTTCTATTCTTTATTCATCTCAAATACAAGATTTTTCATTTAATTTAAATAATAATTTATCATTTATTAAAGAACGTATAATTGCTAAGAACACAAAGAAATAAGATATCTATTGACACATTTTGTTTCTGTTTCAAATATTTAATTCTTTACATATATAGCAAGCAAGAAAATTTCGAAACAATGCACTTTTAAAATATTAAATATATAGATTTAATAAAAGATTTATTTGAAGTAAAATTTATGATTCAAGACATAAATGTAAATAATGAATTTGGGTCGTTTTTAGTTTTTGCTTTAGCTTCTATTTCGCAAGAATTCATTAAACATCGTGATTTTTAATATAGCAAAAGATAATTTTTCAAAAATGGATTTTTATTAGAGTTCAGTTGGCTATATTAAATAAAAGTACAAATAATACACTTACTGAAAAATTATTAAATAAAATAAGGAATTTATTAGTAAATAGCTGTTAAACACGTAGAAATTTCAATTGCAAATGTAAAGGATGCAAAATAACTTTTAAAATTATTATTTTATAATATTTAGAGATTTTATAAGAAACAAATTATGTAAGTGATTATGTATAACAGACTTTGACTAAAATTAATATATAACAAAATAAATTAAGTTAAATATTAATTAAATTATAATGTTTCTTTTGTAACTTTAAAATGTAAAAGTAAGCAATGGTATTTTGGAATGATTTGTTTTATCATTATGCATCAAAATGATTTAACTACTAACTTTATAATAGATTTTAAGGTTACAAATCTAAATAAAAAAGCATTTAGACCTTTTGAGCTGATTGAATTATTTTACAATTATAAAAATTTCAACGATATGTCAAGGTAAACGGCGAATTCTTCTTTGTGTAATAAAAGTTTTACAAAATAATAAATGAAACATTACAGAGCGTTACTTTTTTATTTACTGCCACGTCTTATAAGGGAAAATGTAAAGTATAATAAATAAATAAATGAATACAAAATGTTAAGTGCTAATGCATATTTAGATGCATGTTGACAGAAGCAAATGTTCTAAACACAGAAGTATGATTAGAAACAAAGGGAATTTTTTTTATTGAAAAAAAAAAAAATTGAATTCCTTAATTAAATATAAGGTGTGTCCCACTGAAATAAAGCCAACGTGATTATGTGCTGTAATTGGAAACGAAACAAACCAATAAGAACGAAACAAATATATTAATAAAGTCTAAATACAAATACATATTTACAGGGAGTAACAAACTGCCTGCCTTACATGGGCAGTAAAAAAATCAATTTGTAAAAAAAGAGGGGTGGGGAAGTGTCCCGCCGAAATAAAGCCACTACTGTTAATAGACAATATATCCGCCAAGGTTATATCTGACTTGGAATATACGATGTGACATATCATTTACTAATCCTTTGAAGACAGTAGCATCAATATTCTGCCATATTTCATTGATGACGACCTTCAAATTTGCCACAGAATGAAACTTTCTGCCATTGACATATACAGCCCTATTGAGGATCACACATTCTTGGGGATTGTGATAAGGGAAAACGGGCAGGACATTCCATGACATGCACCCGATTATCCAAAAACAATTCCCAGCAGTATTTTGCAACGTGAATGGAGGTCTTGCCTTGCTGGAAAATCCATTTAGTCTGCCAATTCTTTTTGAGAATGGCAGCAAATGGTTTTCTACCATTTCTAGGTAATCGGTAGTTTTCATGTGGCCTGAGAGTAAAGTCAAGTTATGTTTACCTCTATAGCCGAATCTTCCCCATACCATTAATGAGCCTCCACCTTGCTGTCTGAAGGGGAAAATTTCCTCTGCTTTAATTTCCTCTGTCATACCAATTGAACGCAAGGCCGTCTGGTCCATCCAAATTATTTTTTTTTCTCATCTGAGACAATAAAACGATGCCAATTGTCCTTCCAGGTTTGATGATATTTGGCCCATTCGACTCTCCTACACATGTGGATAGCTTGCAATATGGGCTGCTGTTTCCTTTTCTTATACTTGTGGGATGTTATACTTATTGGCCAAGTGTCTTAGGGAAATATTACCTCATGAAAGACGACGCAAAACTTCTCTTTCCAGCCTGGAAGTCATTTTTCTGCATGCTCACCTCCTTTTCTTTAATCTCGTACGCATTGCCTTGATTTAAAAAATCGTCTATTACGGTTTTAGATCGTTTGATTTGTTTAGATATTGGTCTATGTCAAAGACCTTGTTCCTTAAAAGCGGTTATTTGTCCTTTCTCGAATTTTGATAGCTGGTTTTTCTTTCCCATTACAATTCTAAAGGCGAAATAGAAAATACAACCTTCTAAAGCCTTCACAAAGTTCGACTGGCACAGAACAAGTATTTGACAACTTCCTGATGTCATAAATATTTTGAACGGCAGCAGCTCGAATGCCGGTAATTACCAATATAAATAATATTGGCAGTGGCTTTATTTCGGCGGGACAAATTTTCTTCTCTTTTTTTACGCATTCATCTTTTTCTTCTGACCACGTGGGGCAGGGAGTGAGTTACTCCTTGTAAATATGTAATTGTATATATACTTTCTTAATATATTTGTTTCATTCTTATTTGTTTGTTTCGTGTCCAGTTATGGCACACAATGGCGGTGGCTTTATTTCGTTGTGACACATCTTAGTATGTACATAAAAACAGAGTTACACATTTATTTTAGATTGCGATTTTCAAAAACGGTATAGCTATTCCTTTTTGAAAAACCAATATTTTTATGTGTTTTCAATTTTTGCAAATTTAAATGAAGAATTACACGTGGAATAATTTCTAGGGAGCAAACGTTTAATGAAACCCAGTAAAATATCGTTGCAATGAATGATAGTTTAACGAATTTTTCAATTTAACGAATATAATTTGGATTGTTAAAAAAAATCCTGCATTATAAAAATATTATAAATATTTCATTATACAAATATTCATTTTAACGAATTTTTCAGTATAGCGAATTTAATCAGTTAAATCTTATTACAATGAATGGTAGTTTAAAGTATTTCTCAATTTAACGAATTTAATTTGGATTATTAAAAAAATCCTACATTATAAAAATGTAAATATTTCATTACAAAAATATTCATTTTAACGAACTTTTCAATATAGCGAATTTAATCAGTGTTCCCTCGAGATTCATTGTAGCGAGATTTTTCTGCATTACTATTTATTTCATTGACAATAGTAGTTTTTGTGCGAGAAAAAAGTCTTTATTGTTTTCTGCATCTGTTTTATTATGCAAGCAACACGTACTGCCACTATTTAATTTTTACAATATGCAGATCTTTTATTTTTCATGCATTCATTAACAATGAAAGTCCCGTAGCATATCAAAATTTTTAATAACCATTTTAATATTTAAGCTATCATATTTAAACTCTTAAAAAATTTCAGTTTTGATATAAAACATGTGAATTTATAGATTATGCTAACAAAAAAGTTACTTATTTAATGTATTTTTGCAGATTAAAAATGTAGACAGAAATTTAGAAATAAGTCACGCAAGGATATAATCGAATTTTAGAATTGAAATGAAAAAATAAAACTTTTTTTCTAAAATATCTTATCTTTCTAATATTATTATAAAAACTTATATTTCTTCTTCGGTAATATTCTGTGCACTATTAAATTTATTCTGTTTCGTATTTTCCTTTATTCGGCAAGATGTGTATCGCATGAGAATTTTTTTTATTATTATTATAAAAGTTTCAGAAGAATTAATAGAAAAACTTTCTTTTGTTTTTCTTATATACCAATGCTAGGGTTGAAAAGGGTGTGTTTTATTTATTTTAAATTAAACATCTTGAACATTTCTTTTGAAAATTTTTTTAAAGGTTTAATAAAATTTTTAAAGGTTTTAAAGGAAAAAACTTTTTAAAGGTTTAATAGAAACCTTTCATTTTATTTTATCGTACTAGGGAGGGGGGCGGGCTCTGCTCACCTGCTCGCAACGCTCACCAACCCTCCTGGTAATCGCTTCGAGATTCCGTTCACTATCGCAAAGCAATACTTATTTTATAGCAAACCCAGACGTAATTGTTTTGCGTTTACATTCTGAATCGCTTCACGATCCCTTGTTTTCTATGTAGTCAATTTTTAGATTCCAAACGCAGATGACCCCCCCCCCCTCCTTTCCCATTAGTTAATGGAAATTATCTTCTTTCTGTAAAACTCATTTTTGCCAACCATCCTTAAAAAAAAAAAAAAAAAAAAGTGTATCTAAATGCAGAAGATTTTTCCCTTTCCCCGCCCATCCTATCTAAATTCTCTATTTTCATGGTTTACTCCATTCCCGCTATGAAAAGAGAGAGAGCGCTGACCAGTCAGATGCTTTTTGCGGTATCTATGCAGATTTTCATTCGTCTATTTCCACATTTTTGACCCATTTCCAAATTGTTACTTTTTTTTACATAGAGGGATATACCAATGCTTTGGTAGAGAAGCATGTGTTTTATTTATTTTATCTAATACATGACCTTTATTTTAAAGTTATTTTAAATATTATTTCTATAAAACCATATAAAAATTAAATTTTTCTTTACCAATCAATAGAGTAGCGATTAATGAAGAATTTTTCCATATATTTAAGTAACTGGTTACTTAAAATTTATACCACGGCATGAGATAATCTTATTTCATCGCTGTTCTTTACGAAAAGAGACACATGTGTGACAAAAAAATCTTTTATTTTGGTTGAAATTGTTAATTGTTTTCCTTCAGTCACCGTTTACTTTCATAAAATAATTTATTAAACTATATTTAGGTGGGAATTGCAGGAATGATATTTAAAATACAACTTACAATTTCATCTGTTTTATTATAAATGTAGTTAAAATAATCATTGTGAAAATTTATATTTCTGAAACCTGGATAATATTAATTTTTAGGATTCATTAATTAAAGGGTCTGGTCACTCAGCTTCGGAATTCTACTCCGTAATGTTAAGTCTATGGACTTTTGGTGCATTCGTATATTTAAAATATCATCTCGGGAAATTCATATTTTTAAAATCTTTTTTCTGTGTACTCTTCTTAAAGGATGCCTTTTTTTTTTAGTTTTCAAAAGATTTGTAAAATCTATGATGAATTTAATATTTTATGTGTTAATACGGGAAAACTGTGAGTAAGATAGTAGACCTTAAAAAAAAAAAAAAAAAAAAAAAAAAAAAAAAGTGTATCGAAATGCAGAAGATTTTTCCCTCCCCCCCCCCCATCCTATCTAAATTCTCTATTTTCATGGTATACTCCATTCCCACTATGAAAAGACAGAAAGCTCTGACCAGTCAGATGCGTTTTGCGGTATCTAATAGCTAATAAGCACATTACATTATTTTTCTTAATGTTTTAAATTTTTATTACATGAGATGCTAGATTTCAATTAATTTTTTTTTATGTTATTGAAGCATTAAAATTGTTAATTCACACTTCATATAAAATTAAGTCTATACTTTAGAAATATTTTGAGAACTAAGAAGAAAAAAGACATCTTTTAGGAAGTGTACACAAAAAATGGAAGTTAAAAATATTAATTTCCCGAGGAGATATTTTAAATATATGAATGCATCAAATGCCCATAGTGAGGGGAAATTGAAAGCTGAGTGAACAGCTCCCTTAAAGACAGATGTATTGAAACATTTAAAAAAAACGCAGCTTTTGCATCTTTATAAATGAAATGTATGTTTATTCCTTTAAGACCGGACTGCTTTTTTTTTTTTCTTTTAACAATGATATAACTGAAATTTGTAACTGATAATTCACTATGTGTTGATAAAATTCATTTAATATAGTTTCTGTTAACCAGCACAATCACTCGATTCCGGCTTTTATGGAATAGATAACCCAAGAAGGTAGAATTTTAGTTAATGCCTAACCCGCACGATCGTGCGGGTCCAGTCTTAAAGGGTTAACACAGAGCATCAATATGATTTACAGCTTTTCCATTTAAAAAAAAAGGAAAGAATATTCATAGTAGAATAATTGATCAATCTCGAAAACACTTCAAAATCTTACAAACATTGAAAAGTAAAATAGTTTTCAACTATACGTTTAATGCATCCAACACGGGCTTGTGGAAGAATCACTTTCTTTGAAACATCAAATTAGTTTAAATGAAAATCTCGAATCTTAATAGTTAACCTGTTAAAAATTAAATCAGTATAATAGTTTAATAAAACAGTACTTATTAACATTTTTTAAAACATATGACTTATAAATTTGTGATAGTAACTTTGCGAAAACTTATTTTGAGATATTAAAAGAAAAAAAAATAATTTTTTTTTCATACAAATTAAAACCTTTCATTAAAAACTGATTCAGTTAAAAATAAAATATTACAGAAAAATTATAAATACGATACATCTATGAAATTTCAATTTTATTTTAGCTAATAAGCACATTACATTATTTTTCTTAATGTTTTAAATTTTTGATACATGAGATGCTAGATTTCAATTAATTTTTTTTCATGTTATTGAAGCATTAAAATTGTTAAGCTAATTATATCATTTCTTAAAGGATTTTGATTACGTTTTGCTACTTTTTATTCTAATTTAACTGGAACAAAGTTTCGAATATTTCAGTAATTTTAAAATACCAAAGTAAATGAAATACATACATTTAAAGAAATTAAAAAGAGATAATAATATTTTAAAACTCCTCAATGTAAATGAAATTTGATAATTATCTTTTTGAAAAAATTATACTTTTGTTGGAAAAGCTTTTATTTAAAATGAATTTTTCTTTCTTTAAATATAATTTTGGGAATGGTATCTTATGTTTTATTTTTGCTTATTATTTATTGAAACTCAATTATCGTAAAATTTTTAGCTAAGTCATTTCCTTTCGTCATATTAAATTTGAACGTTTTTTGGACGATTTTTGTTTATATATTTTTTAAATTTTAATTTAAACTCGTGGAATATAAACAGATTATCATATGTTTAGTAATTATTTCTAGACAATTTAAAATTTTAAAATCCAAAATTTGTTGTTTCCGCATCTTTAGTGAAAATTAAGGGAATTTTTTTTTTTCACCCATAATCACCAAATCTCAAACCAGCAAAAACTCAAAGATAATTTAATAATTATTTCTAGGATATTAAAAATTTTAAAATCCTAAAAATATCTTCGTTGTTTCCTCATCTTTAATGAAAATTAGAGGAAAATATTTTTAGTTTCTCTCATAATCACCAATTCTCCAACCAATAAAAACTCAAATTTAATTTTATTTATTATGTAATTATAGCTTTTCTTAATTGAGTATTTTTTAAATTTCAATTAAATAAGTATACATTTATATAATTAAGGTAATGAATTTCCGTCTTATTTTCTTTAAACAAACTTACACAATTTTGTAATTTATTGTTATTTTTTAGTTTCAAATAAGACTCAGATATAAAATCAATGATATATTGCTCTTCCGTAAGGGTATGGTTAGTTTAGAAGAAAATAAAAAGGTTTTACAATGAATGATAGATAAATAATTATATTTTCTATTTAAATTTGTTACTTATGTTTAAAATTCATATTACAAAAATATTTCTATTATCAAGATATATAACTGTATAAATATATTTCTGAGAAGATAAAAGAAAAAATGAGGTTAGACATAGTTCAATAAGATGACTCTATTTTTTTCTGGTATAATTTTACAAGCAATTCTTTAATTCATCGGAAAATCTGCGAAACGATCATTAGTGTGAGTATATTTTTCTTCTTTCCAAATATTAGAAAGCTGGTACGAAAATTGTATGCTTTACGTAAACTGCAAATTTATAACTTCATTGAAATTCGAATATTAAATGGAAATTGTTTTTTGTTTTTCCTTTCCTGTGTGCAGAGACCGACGGTAAAAACACCGAATGCGACCAGTAACGTTCAGAAAAAGACTCTCTAGTTAATTTTAATTTTTTTATATAACTAGGGGGGCGCTGCCCCCTAAGAGCTACGCGCGCCAACCCCCGTTCAGACACCGCGGATTCTAAGAGCACGTTAATTTAATCGGCTTTAAAAATATTTCGGAAGATTGAATTATAAGTTAAAAAACAGTGGCGATCTCCTTATAAACGGGTTTCCACTCATTTCACTTTGATTGGGAAATTTTAAGGCAAAATCAGCTGTTGTTAAAAGATACAATGGGTCTTTCCATCTTTGATTAAATAAAATCAGTTAAACATTTCTAAATAAGCTAATATAAAATGAATTAAATAAACAGAGTCTTTGTCTCCCGGTACTTTTTAGCAAAGCGAAAAGGAAGTTTATTTTTAAATAAGACACTTTAAATGTACCGTTTTTAATCTGACGTAATTTTCACCAAACTTTTCTTTCTCTTTTTGATATTCACGTGAAAATATTTTTGTTAGAAACCAAATATTATTTGCGCTGTGGTAATAAAAATAGTTGAAAAGATAATCTTCAAATATCAAATAAATGTCTCGCGCAATTTTTAAATTTAAACTGTTTTGTAATATTATTTTTTGTTCATTTTGCGCATTAAGTGTAATGTGGCGTAAATGTGACGTAGTTTCTCCTATTTAAGACTTCTAACGCATGTTAATGAATTTATTATTTTACAATATTCTTTCTCTTTTAAAATTCACGAGTAAATATAGTTTTTATGACGTAATTTTCAATGAGTTCCTGGCTTTTTATATTTTCTGTTTATAATAGTCACGTGTAAAATAAATGTTTAATTTGAAGTAAACATTATTGTTTGCGCTGTTTATACAGTTGGCAACAGTTTAAATTAATACCATTTTTGAAAATATGTAAAAAATATATCTCGAAATGTTGAAAATTTGAATTTAAAATAGAAATAAAACCTCAAAAAATGAGTCAAAAAACTAAATGCGGTCTGCACACCGGGAAATTCTGACGCATAAAATGATCTAAAAATGATTAAATTCCCATGTACAGTTTTTGCTCCTATAAAACTTTTTTAATGGAACGATTTTGTCAAACTTTTGCATTAAATATCTCTTAAAATAATTATTCGATTTGAAAATTGTCTGCTTCAGTGTGTTTATTAAACATTTCTCTATAATACAACCGATTTTCATATTTTTGTATGCAATATTTTGCTTAATATTAACGAAGAAAGACCTCCCGGCACAAAAAATTCAAAACCGGCGGTGGCGGCGGCGGCGGTGACAGCGTTAGCTACTTTTTTTTAGAATAGAGAGATTTCAACCACATTTCTCAAAGTTTTAAATAAATGAAAATAACGTTTTTGCTTAAACTTAAATTTCAAATATGATCCATATATTCTAAACACGTATTTAAAGAAGAAAAGCATTTTCAGAACTGAACTCTTAAAACTAAAGGTATTCGATTTCAAGTACTCAACTGACAGAAACATATTTTTTTATTCAACATTTCCTTTTTGTTAAAAAAGAAAGATATATTCTTCCCCTAAAAGAACCTATTAAAGAAAAAATAGCTCTTATCAATTCTTTTCCTAAATCAAATATAAAGATTCTCTTTTCGATGATTTTACCATTAAGGACGTGCCAAATCTACACTCCCTACTTATGGGAATACATTACGATGCAAGTCAGATAAGCTGTTAATAGTTTCTCATACATTTTCTTTATTTTGCAATTTCTCTTCAAAGAATCTTCTCACTTCTGATACAGAAACGAAGTTGGATAAGATCCAGCAATTCCCCGTTGCTTTTTTCCCTCAAATCATTCTACACGTTTCCTTCTTGTTGCAGTTTATAGCTAAAGGTAAAAATGTAAAAGCTGAATTCCTCCCAAACTATCTTTTGCATTCCTGTCTAGTGCCGCAGGAGCACTGATTTATTCGGTGTGATAAATATAAGATATCTGATTTTATCTTATCTTTTTTTTTTTTTTTTGCATGAAATAAGAACAAATGCTACTGTGAAAGGACATAAAACCTCTTTTGTCTTTCAATTTTTTTTTTTTTTTTTTTTCTGAAATCAGATTTGTTTAAATACAATTATTATTGTTATTTTAACTTTATGTCGATAATTTAAAAAAAAAAAGAGATTTAAAAGGAATTTAAATTTCGTTGCTTTAAATGAAATAATAAAAATAAATGGTACTTTTCGATTAGCCGGGCGCCAGTGTGATATATACATATATATGTATACATAAATGTATGTATATATACATATATATTTACACATATATATGTGTGTATATATACAATATGTGTATATGTATATATATGTATATTTACATATATGTATGCATATAAATATGTATACATAACACTGGCGCCCGGCTAACCGAAAAGTGCCAAATAAATAATAGCTTTGTTTTTTACAATTTTTTAATATAATTGCTATTTTTTATTCTATTTTTTTAAGTCTCATTTCCTTAAGTAATATTGTTAAGACTACTGTATATAATAATATTTTTTTATGCTATTTGCATTCAAACTGGACATATTACTTTTTGTGCTGACTAGAGGGCAAAGTACTAAATTGAAAACTAGATTCAAAATATAATTAAGATTATTAAAGCAGTGAATTATAACTTTGCTAACAAGACGTAAACTGACATAGTGAAAAATGTCCAAGCCTTACTGACATATATGTGTGAGAGATGCCAAGCTGGGCATCCGTCCGCGTGGCGTAGTGGTAGAGCACTGGATCGCTATTTTAGGGACCCGGGTTCGATTCCCGGCTTGGACATTTTTCACTATGTCAGTTTACGTCTTGTTAGCAAAGTTATAATTCACTGCTTTAATATTCAATAATTTCAAGCGTATTTTTACTGCTGAAAAGTAGTTGAGTAATTAATTAAAATTGTATAATTAAGATATTATTTAAAATGTGTTAATTATTTATTCAATTTAATCGCATCAGTTTTTGCCCCAGACTCCAACATTATTCCTTAAGTTAACATTTTTATTATTATTATTATTACTATTATTATTATTATTTTATTTAATTATTTTTCTTTTTATCAAACTTAATCATAAGAAAAAAATATATTTTTCGATAAACATAGGAGTTTTTCTTCGAAACTTCCTAAAAAATATTCACATTTAGAAAATTTCTAAGTTTCTAAAAAATATATGTATAGAAATTACTAGTACGTTTTATGCTAACATATATAATTTTTTTTAATTTTCTGAAAATTCATTTTAAATTTTAAGGTATCTGCGTTGAGATAGCCTTTTTTAACGTACAATATTGAATAAATACACATAAATTTTAAATTCATTGTAATAAGAGAATAAGGAAAAAAACACAAAATCCTAGCGATATATTTATAACAGTTTAATTAATTTATTATTTTTAAGAAAAATTGCATACTTATGCCAGATAGCTTGCATCGAATTCAACTAAATACATGGTCTACATGGTCATTCTAGTCTACAAAATAGTTGCGCAATTTCGTAAGTTAAGAACTTCCAAAATAGTAAAGAAATTAACTAGTTGAAAGTCAGACTAGTAGTAATATTGCAGAAGTTTATTCATAGATGGCGTTAGGGTCGTACTTGCACAGCAGAATTAATTTCATGAAACCAAAGACAGCATTTTGTTTTTTCAGTACCGCTGTACGTCGCTATTCTCATAATGCCGAACAAGAATGATTACCGCTCGCTAAGTGATAGCGTCAGTTATGACTCGTAACTCCATCTATGTATAAACTTAGGCAGTATTGCTACTAGTCTGACTTCCAACTAGTCAATTTCATTTAATATTTCGGAAGTTCTTAACTTATGAAATTGCTTGACTAATTTGTAGACACTGTGTATACTTCAGTTTCATTTGTACTATATACTATTATTGCAGTTACGTGTGCACAGTACTAGGAGTTTTACAATATCTTCAAATTAACTGAAATATCTCAAAATATGCCAACAAGTACTATTTTTTATTAAAAATTATCTTAAATTCTAGTTCAGAAATTCTAGTTTAGTGTGTGTAATATGGAAAGCATTCAGGCAATATTTCCCTGAAATATGTGTAAAACGTTCTATGTAAAGAATTTTATCGTACATGGAAATAACGAAAAAAATGATTTTCGTGAAATCGCCTTTAAAGATTTCTTATTTATATTATTCCTGATTTATAGAATAAATCTAGAAGCGTCAATTAAGATCCATTACTGTTTTTATGTAAAAAACGTAAGAAAATCAAGAACAGAAACATTGATTACATTTCCTCTGGCATTCCTGATCAGTTCCAGTACTTGACTCATTACTTCCTGCTTATTAAATTGGCCACAACTCCTATTCTAGTAATCATGGGAAAAAATTTCAGACAGATTTGGAATCGTAAAATATTGCTTTTTTAAATAAAACAATAAAAATATTTTCGAAAATTTTTACCAAAACGACCATTTTTATGATGCTTAATAACCACACGAATATTAGTTTCGAGACAAATAATACTTAAATATTTCACTTTTCAAAAAATTCAAAATTTAACTATCAAAATTGCAATGTTATGAGCAACAAAATTTGGTTTTGTATAAATTATGTTTTCAACACATTTTCTTTTTTAAGTGAAAGTATGCGGATTTCAGATAAATTTGTGAAAAAAGAAAAGTGACCGGTTAAACTGATGGCATTCAGCTCGCGGGCTATTGACACTAATTCTATATTATACTTTTATTTCAAAGGATAATCCCCTTTGAAAAGTAAAGAAATCGACAAAAACTCATTTAGCTAAATTAACGGGGGAAGGTTTTAACTAGTTCCCCATTTTCTTTCCTCTATGCTTAATCAATGAACCTCCAAATCTAATCAGGGAAGCACCTTATCAGAATAAACTGGTATACCAAACTCGATGCAAATAGTACAATTCTGCATGAAAAACACATTTATCAAAATTGAGGGGGATTATCTCCCCATTCCACCCCTTTATACTTAACCAATAAACCCCCGAAACTAATGAGGGAAGCGCCTTATCAAAATGAACCTATATCCAAAATTTGAAGCAAATCGGTTGTTTCGATCAAGCGTTCATTAAGGAGATGGTTTAGACCCACCCCCGTTACCCTCTTTATATTTAACCAATGATCCCTCAAAACTAATTATGGAAGCGCCTTATCAGAATGAATCTATATCGAAAATATGAAGCAAATCAGATATTTCTAACAAGAATTATCGTGTTACGTACATATATACTATACATACATACACAACATGTGGCCACATTAGATCTCAGGCTTTGATGGCCTGTGAGCTAAAAATCAATTGTGGACATATTTTCCTGAATCTGAAAGTCCAGAAATAACTTAATGCATTTTCAAGGTTACATAAATAAATTCACAGCAAGTGAAACATAAGAGCATTTATTTAAAGATGAAACAAAAGTTTTATTTATTATAATAATTAGATGCATAATTCACATGTTATTTTATTCTTTGTCGAAAACCATTTGTAATTTTTTTTACATAAATAAATATGAATAATTTTTATTTGCAAATTTGTAAATAATAATTTATTTTGGGAAGCAGTTATGCATTTGAAATATTAACTTAATTACACCAGTTTTAATGTAGGCGTGTTGCTTATAAAAATTGCTTTTTCACAAAAAAAAAACAAAACAAAAAACAACAAAAAAAAAAAATCACGCATATTTAAGAAATTTAATCAAATTGAGTTTTAATGTCTTAATGCAAATGAATTTTGTAATACCTTTTTATTATTTGTCATAAATTTTATCCTTTTATTGCAATACCTTTTACTTAAATTAACGCTTGTCGATTTTTAAATAAAAAGCTTTTATCATACATTTCATTTTCACTTTAAAATAAATGTAAGTCAATTACCAGAATGAGTTCTATCATAAATCATTTTAACATATGGAATTTACAAATTTTGCTTCACATCTATATTCATTATTTCTAAAAAATATTCGCAATAATTGACAAGTTAAACGCGAGAAGAATAAATTTGTTTATTTCATTTATTTCATTTGTTGAACTAAAACAAATTAGGATAGATTGATTTTCTACACTGTTAAAGATTTGCAGCATTCTGTCCAGTCATTTGGCCGTTTCTATCGCAAACGGTTACGCAACCGCAATTTAACACTATTCTGACCATATTATTGACCATTTTATGGTCAGAATATAGTTAAATTACGGTTAACAAAACCGTTTTTTCAAAAAACGGTCGAATGACTGGACAGTTTGCTGCAAATTTTTAACAGTGTATACACTTTGCTGGCTTGACACATTTTGAAGCAACTCTAGCCGGAATGAGTTCTATCGTAAATTAATTTAACATATCGTATTTGCAAATAATGTTTCACATCTATATTCATTATTTCTAAAAAATATTGTCAATAATTGTCAAGTTAAACGCGAGGAGAATAAATTTGTTTATTTTGTTTACTTCATTGTCTGAACTAAAAGAAATTACGATAGATTGATTTTCTATATGGTTTGCTCGCTTGAAACATTTTGCAGCAACTCTAGCCAGAATGAGCTCTATCGTGTATTCATTTTAACATATGGAATTTACAAATTATGATTCACATCTATATTCATTATTTCTAAAAAATATTGACAATAATTGTCAAGTTAAACGCGAGGAGAATCAATTCGTTTATTTTGTTTATTTCATTTGTTGAACTAAAACAAATTACGATAGATTGATTTTCTATACACTTGACACTCTTTTCAGTCACTCTTTGCAGCTACTCATTCTAGCCAAAATGAGTTCTATAATACATTCATTTTAACATATGGAATTTACAAATTATGATTCACATCTATATTCATTATTTCTACAAAATATTTGCAATAATTGTCAAGTTAAACGCCAGGAGAATAAATTCGTTTATTTTGTTTATTTCATTGATTGAACTAAAACAAATTACGATACATTAATTTTCTATATGTTAATTGATCGACAGACGATTTTTCGTTTTGTAGAATAAAAGTTGACTGATAAATGATGCTTCAATAGGCGAAATTGTGTTTTTATTTCTTCAAATTTCTTTGAAAAACGCTGATTTACTCACAATAATTTAATCACCGTGGAACTAATTTAATCATTATATTATTGTTACCATCTGTTTAACTTAAAATATAACATTACACTTCAGTTTTAATGTGAAAATGGCGTAAATGTTTTTTTTTTTAATAATTTTTGTGAATATCCAATAATCCAAATAGAAAATTTAGCGTTTTTCAAATCTTCACCCTTTAAAGATTTAGGTTTGTGGAATGAAAATGGTGTCAAAATTTCTCACGTATAAAAACAATACTTCATTTTTTAAAATTTATTATGTATATTCTATGTTTTGTAATTTTTTTGTTGCTTTCTTCTTCTATTGCCCATAGCAAAAGTCTTAAACACTATTTATTTAACAAAATTATTGGTACAAAATGGCATGAACAATCAACTGATAATATTTTTTTCCTTTTTTCTTTCTCAACAACAAAATATTTATGAAACTAAAAATAACATCATTAGGATGAAGATAAGCAAAAATATTTCAGAGCCATAAATTAAAAGAAATTCTAAAAACATGTAATTTTTCGAGCGAAACTATTCCTCTTTTTTCTCACTTTTGAAAAGTTTTAATAGCCATCTTTATACAATTATAGTTTTTAATCTGTGTTTCCCCTTTAAATACATTTCGAGTAAACAAGTGTCAATAACTTTTTTGTAATGCCTAAGTTTGCGATTCTTGCCACGCGGAAAGCTACAAATCCATCCTTATTTTCGCGTTACATAAGCGAAATATATATCGATAGATTTAAATTATTATAATATTAAAATATATTTGTTTTTCAAAGTCAAGAAGAAAGTTAAGAAAATATTTTTAAAATGAGTTATAAGCCATTTTTAGAAATTTAAATTTAAAGGGTAATTTAATCCCTATATTGTTATATAGCTTAATACCTAATTTTTATATTATTTTAATGTTATATATTTTAAACTTTTAATACAATTTGATATTCCCAATTAATTTAGTATAGTTGTTAAATTTCTAACATGTTGTCTTTTCATTTTGAAACGCACTAAATGTCTTAAATTCTGACTTGACTTTAAACATGAAAACGACATCATTTCGAGACTATCGCTCTCTTGAATTTTGATGCAATTAACTTTTAATATATTAAATATATTTTCCAAAGATCAAATACTGATTTATGATACACAGAATTTGGACAATAGAACGCTGGCGGAGAAAGACACAGAGTTGCAAACACAGTTAAGAGGAACAATTTTTGATGCACAACAATTTTTCTTCAATTCAAAACAATATAAAAGATTAAAATAGATATTATATTACAGCTGATTCAATCTGTTAACTAATTCAATAATTAATGAAATCAATTAGACAAATAATAAAGTGAATTGATGGGATCTTGAACTTTGTAATGCTATTTGAATAATCTTGTTATAAATTTTATTCTGTATTTTATTGAGGCGTTGAGAACCAGAGTGGAAAATTCCACATTCTTGTGAAAAATGAGTTTGAAGTGTTAAAGCATTGTATGCCATGCCATCTATTGGAAGTATAATGAATTTCATTAATTTAGTTATTTACTATTAAGTTATTACTATTTACTAGTTATTACTAAGTCCGCGGTTGGGTCAACCTCCACGGCGAGCGGCCTCTCTTCGTCCGCAGCCCTTTATTCTTCTACTCTATCCCGACTCTTTTGCGGGAGCAAGGTTCACAGGTCTCCAACCACGTCCCGAGTAAAAGACACTCTAGCGAAAGCGAGGTTGAAAAAAAAATCAAAAATTGAAACCGGACAAATTTAAAAGGGAAATTGCATAAATTAAAGACACCGAAAAGCGGGAAGGGAAGCCTTAGGGCGATGAAGTTACCGAACGACTTCTGCTACTTCGAGGCCATTATTACTCTAAATATAAGCATTTGTACATATTACATGCAATAATACATACAATACATTTGTACATTTTCTAAATCTATAAAATACTAAAAAATATATTTTAGTGGAGTTATAAATATTGCACAAAATCAATTCAGATTTAGTTAATTTAATTAACAAAATCCTTCTAAAATTTATCAAATGACTGCGTAAATTTTCTAACTTACCCTCATAAATTCGCGAAAAATACTTTACAAAAGGTAATTTTCTTGAATTCATAATTGGGACATACAGAGATTAAATGTATTGAAGTTGATATAAATCACTAAATGTCCCTACAAGATGATTACTATAGTAGAAGGCATTTATAACATTTATTGTTCAGTTACAGGGGGAAACACAAATAAAATCGGTTAATTGTTCAAGTTATAAGTTATTTACTATTTAGTTATTAGTTAGTAATTTCATTAATTATTCAAGTTTTAGAGCCAGTTTAACAGAGGGTCCAACGTAACTTGGATGTCAAGTTGCCAGTACAAGAGTGAATCAAGCAGCTTTGTATACTGTGAGACTGACAAAATAATCACTATGTGATCCTGAAGAAGTTTGGTATCTTTTGGCACTGACAGAACTGGCTTAAAACATACTGGCAAAATAATCACTATGCGATCCTGAAGAAGTTTTGTCTCTTCTAACACTGACAGAACTGGCTTAAAACATACTGACAAAATAATCACTATGTGATCCTGGAGAAGTTTGGTCTCTTCTGGCGCTGACAGAACTGGCTTAAAACATACTGACAAAGTAATCAACTATGTGATCCTGAAGAAGTTTGGTCTCTTCTGGCACTGACAGAACTGGCCCAAAACATACTGGCAAAAAAATCTGTAAAAATTTTGGAAAGCATGTCTCTCGAAATCACAGCTGGTGATATTGGCTCACTTTGCCACGCCATTTGTCCATGCCTCATATCTAAAATTCATATAACAGAAACATTAATTTTCCCCAACAATGTAATTATATAAATATATTTATACAAACAAGGTTTTTAATGTCACATATAATAAAGTTACTAATTATAAATAAAATTAATTACAATTTCGATACAGAACATAAAACATCATCGAATGTATTCGACAATCATTTATCACATATGCTTTCTATAATCTGTACCTCATATAAATGAAATTCGAATTGTTTCGTTATGTAATAGTATTTCTATTATTTTACAAGTGAAGTTGCATCTAAAATCTTGATTGTATTCTGAATTGCAAAAGATCAACTATCATTTAAATCTGAAAATTGCATCAATAAAGATTAAAATTTCTATCAATTATCGAAATATTAATGCCAGCAAGTAAGCGTTTACACTGAAAAAAAATCCGAACAGTATTCCAGTAGGAATCGGAAAAATAGTTGCCCTTATCGTACCGGAAAATTTTCCGACCCAGCTCGGAATAAAATCCGTAAAAAAAGGAAACATTCATTAAAACGGTAATTTACTGATTTTATTCCAATTTTTACGGATTTTATTCCGATTTTACTGATTTTATTCCGAGCTGGCTCGGAAATTTTTCCGGTACGATAAGGGCAACTATTTTTCCGATTCCTACAGGAAATCTGGACCGTTTTTTTTTTTTTTTTTTTTTTTTTTTTTTTTTTTTTTCAGTGTATTTAATTTAAGACATTTCCCTTCCATTACTTCAAAAACACGCAATTTGTTTAAGATTTTTATATGAACAAAATTTTACATACGTGTTCATAATAAAATTTTTAACTAACCAACAAGTTAGCATTATTGACAACGACGCTTTAAATTCTGTATTTCCCGCACTGTAAAACAAATCCGACCGTTTTCCTGTAGGAATCCGAAAAATAGTTGCCCTTATCGTACCGGAAAATTTTCCGACCCAGCTCGGAATAAAATCCGTAAAAAAAGGAAATAGTCAATAAATCGGTATTTTACGGATTTTATTCCGAGCTTTGTCGGAAATTTTTCCGGTAAGATAAGGACAACTATTTTTCCGATTCCTACAGGAAAACTGGTCGTATTTTTTTTATAGTGCTCTTTTCAAAAGATGAATGTGGGAATAAGGAATACTACGCGATAATAATATTATCATATCAATATTTCGTCTTCTTATGTTAAGACGATACGTTTTAATTTCTGATTCTTAGCGGTGACAATAATATTATGAATAAATAATGAAAAATAATGATAATTAATAAATATTAAGAATAACATTTAACATCTAATTTTTAAAACTCAGTTAAGAAAGATTTAATTTATTTTGGATTTTCTTTCTTCAACTGTATGCAAAAAGCTCTCTATGTAACGATTTTTTTAATTTGTGAGAATCACGAAAGTGATATAATGATTTTGAGTACACATGCTGAGATTTGTCACTGAGTAAAATCGAAAATGTTTTGTATTATGTACAGAATGGCCGTACAAAAATGAAAGTAATTTAAAATTTGATTATAAGAAATCCATTAAACAAACGCAAAAAATTGGTTTAAATACAATTTAACATTTTTAATAATTTAAAAATGATGACCAGTAGGGGCAAACGTGGATTTAGAGGCCCAATTAGGTAATAAAATCAAGAGGCAGATTGCTAGAGGCAAATTGTCAACGTTATAATAGTTACGGAGAGAGAGGGTTTGAGTTCGCCAGTAATAGACCATTTAGTGACAAATTCTTCAAATTTGTTTTTTCCTGATATAATTATTGACACACATTTTTTTAAATATACGTAAGTACTAAATAATATAGTATTCTTAAAAAAAATATATATGAGCATTAGTTTTAAAATCAGATTGCACTAGCAAATTATCATGACAAAGTCTTTAAGCAAACACATCAGTAATTGACCATTTCATTTTCATTGTAAAAATCTGTATATAAATTTTCGTATTAAAACTACTGCTAAAAACATATATACCGAGAGATCCAGAAGTCAAAAAATATTTAAAAATAGATAATTCACAAAAAAGTTAAGGTTGAAAGGTTTCAATTTGAATATTTAAATCCAAAGATAGTGTGTCCAGGAAAGTCGTTTTTCGTCCCCATAACTTCTGAATGCCTAGTCATGAAGATGGTATATATGTACAGTAAAATTTTCATACATTTTTATGATACATGTTTTGCAGTGTATTTTATACATGTCATGTTACCATTATGATGCATGCAATTTGGCCCATGCAACGCTGCCGGCGAAAGGCAAAGAGCGACAAACACAGTTAAGAAGCACAATTTCAGATGCATGTGAATTTTTTTTTTCAGTTTGAAAAATTATAAAGATTGAAATGGGTATAGATAACAGCTGACTTAATCCGTTACCCGATTCAATTATTAATGACCTCCTGTAGCAAAATAATGCGGGGAATTGATATGCTCATGCTGTGATCCATGTGTAACATAAATCTGAAATTTGTATATTGAAAAGTATTTTTAAAATTCAGAGCATTTTAAGATAGGCCTACTAAACGAAAATATAGTTTATGTATATATTTTGAAAAGAATTAATATATATGAATATAACTCTGAATAAACAGACTGCTTTTCTATTGATATATTTAATATTTAATTATTAATCATAATTTATCAAAGAAGGTATATTTATGTTCCCTCTTAAGGGTGAAACTATATCCACATTTCAACTTTATATGTCCTGTTTTAATCAGATTATATGTTAAGACAAATGAATGCGAAAGATAATTATAAATGAAAATAAAAATAACTTACTTTCGAAGAATCTGTTGTCGGGAAGTCGGGAAGTCGGGAAACAAGTCATTACTTACAGGAAAATACCCTATTATCATGGAAATGCGAATGCATTAGCAAAATACAAATTAGTTTATATAATGAGACTTTTAATTCGGCCCCTTCGTTTCCATAATGTAAAATATTTTTCTCGTATGTTAAAAAAATTTAATCTGCCTATTTCATCTATAATAATATTTCTCTTTGTAAAAGAGTATGACAGGTATATATTAAAATTTTATAAAATAATACTCATGATAATTTTCCAGTTTTATAAAGTATGGAATATTTTGAAAACGTATCTGGAAAACCAAACGAATATATAATGTTTTATATAAAACACATATTACCAATGTGGAAAGATTTCCTGAAATAAAGAATTTGAGTTTTGATTTTTTTTTTTTTTTTTTTTTTTTTTTTTTTTTTTTTTTATGTAAAAGACAGTTTGCAAAGTTATAGTTTGAATTCATGGAAAAAAACTAAACATTTATATAATTTCTAAACATTTTTATATAAAAAAAAAATAATAACATGGAAAAATTATACATATTGTTATTAAATTTAGAGAAATGTACTATGGAGGAACAAAAGGTACTATTGTATCAAAATCTGGATTGATTGCGTTGTGAAGTGATTAAAAGTAATAGACCATCATGGTTAACAGATATGTTTTCGGGCTGAATTTTATAGAACTTTATTACCAATGCAGGAATATTCGGAGCTATTGTATTAAAATCCGGATTGATTACTGTTGTAAAGTGAACAAAGTAATCAACCGGGATAAATAACAGATTTGCATCCTGAATTTTGGCGAACTTTATTCTGAGTCAATCCATTTCAAGTGGTCCAGAAAATCCTTTATTCGTTGCTTGACCATTTTTAAAAAATCTGAAATTCTGAAATCAACCCTAACATGATGGAAGTTCAAAATTGACTATTATTTTAATTTTATGAATTTTTGTTTGTGCATGGCGACCATCTTTATTTCATCGTCTGCAGGAATTTTCTCACAAGAAGGGTTTACAGAATTGTAAATAATTCATCTTTTATTTCTCCAATTTAAGTGCGGATTAAAGAAATATGTACAGAATACATTGGGCTAAAAATTTTATAATAGAGTAATGTCGGGAAATAAATCCTTTTTGGTGAAATTTAAGCATAAAGTTTCAGTTTTTTTCCAAAATTTTTCCATTTACAAAAGGAAGTTTGTCTATCAAGGAAAACTGTGAACATGACATAATTTTTCTTTTTCAAAGTACTGTACTTGTACTCACGCGCCAGTTCCAGATCTGGGACTTGCTTTCTCTTCGCTAAAACAAATCCCAAATTTTTCAAAAATGTCAAAAATCGCACTGCTGAGGCTTTGATATCTCTGGTGGGACACGAGATAAAAATCTAAAGTTCTGGTTTCTGAGAGTATTGTATGGTAGTGTTATGCACAAGAAATTTAAGGATGCAGATTTGAATATAAGCTGAGATATGGCAAGGGCAACATGTCAAAACAATACTACCAAACTATTGTTTTGTTTTAGTAACAGCTAAGTATTTATCTCAGTGTCACTTAAATTTATGTTTTTGATTATCTTTAAATAATAGTAACAGAAAATTTGTATGGTTTTACATTTTGTATGGTTTCAGTAATTTTTGTTGTAAATAATTTTAGTAACTAAAAGAAACCTCAGCACTTTTACATAAATAAAAAAAATATTTTTATACAAGCCCTGGGACACAAAGATAATAGGGAAAGAGAAAAGCTGTTAATATCGTCATACTTGTTGAGACATGATCAAACATATCAAAACACATTCTTGCTTGTTAGTTTAAAAACCACAATTTTGATCTTTCTCAAAATTTTATTTGTAGGAACCAAGTTTTGTCATCTCTTGATAACTTGATTGAAGATCTTGGCCCTGCTGGATCATAGAATCACTATGTGCAAGTCTCACTTCATTAATAATTCCTAGCTTACTTCTTATGCAAAAATGTCATTTTTCTGCAGTATAAATTTTGAAAGGGCTTTGGATATCTTTACTTTCTAAAAATTACTTAAGGCTGATGCACGGTAACATCGTATAATGTTTCATTTACAGGAACATACTTTTGGTAGGAACAAGTTTCAGGGACTGGCAAGCAGTACTAAAATTGTGGTTTTTAAACCAACAAGCAGGAATGTGTTTTGACACGTTTGATCATGTCTCAACAAGTATGCCAATATTAACAGCTTTTCTCTTTCCCTATTCAGTTTTTGTCTCAGGTCTTGTATAAAAAATATTTTTTTTCTTTATGTAAACGTGCTGAGGTTTCTTTTAGTTATTAAAGTTACAGAAAAAATTACTGAAACCATACAAAATGTAGGCCTTAGGCATAATTATTTTTTTAATTAATTGCTAAGCTTTGCAAAAGTTTTTTTTCTGTTACTGTTATTTAAAAATAATAAAAAAAATAAATTTAAATGAAACTCGGAGGTAAATATTTACCTGTGGCTACAACAAAACAATATTGTTTTGACATGTTGCCCTTTCCATATCTCAGCTTGTAGCAAATCTCCATCATGAAATTTCTTGTGTATAACACTACCATACAATACTCTCAAAAACCAGGACTTCAGATTTTTATCTCGTGCCCCGCGAGAGATATCAAAGCCTCAAAAGTGCGATTTTTGACAATTTTGAAAAATTTGGAATTTTTTTAGCGAAGAAAAAGCAAATCCCACATCTGGAACTAGGCGTGTGAGTACAAGTAATTTCGACCTATTTGTAAAACAAATTATGTCATGTTGACAGTTTTCCTTGCTAGAAAAATTTCCTCTTCTAAACGGACAAATTTTGAAAAAAAAACTGAAAATTTATGCTTAAATTTCGCCAATAAGTAGTTAGTTTCGGAAACTACTCTATTACCAAATTTTTAGCCCAATGTATGCTCTACAAATTTCTTTAATCCGCACTTGAATTGAAGGAATAAACGATGAATTATTTACAATTCCGTAAACCCTTCATGTGAGAAAATTGCTGGAGACGATGAAACAAAGATGGCCGCCATGCACAAACAAAAATTAATAAAATTAAAATAATAGTCATTTTGAACTTCCATCATGTTAGGGTTGTTGTACAAAAAATTTCAGATTTTTTTAAAATGGTCGAGTAACCAGTGCTGGACCACTTGAAATGGGTTGACCCTTCTCCATATATAAACAGATAAAGGGTTTGTATCAAAATCAGGTTTCATTGTTGTTGTACAATGTACAGTTAAGAAAGGAATCAGCCGTTGCCGGTAACACATATGCGTCGGGCTGAATTTCAGCCAACTCTCCATGGATGGTCAGAAGATCTATTGCGTCAAATTCAGTATTGATTGCTGTTGTGTAGCGATCAGATTAATCAAATGTGACGGGTAACAATTTGCATCTAGTTCAATTTTGGAGAATTTTGGTGAACTTTATTCTACCTGAATGAACGGAGAAACGAATATTCTTTTTTCTTCATAGTCTAATTTAATATTAGAACTTATGTTAGTGAAGGTTTGTGCAGATAACAATGCTCCGTACAGTGAAATATTTTTTTTTTTCGTTAAAAAGACGTGTTTTGTTATTTTTTCTTATTAAAAAGCTTTCGTCTGTTTTTTTTTCCTTTTTACAACAAACGTTCCGATTTTTATTAAATTCTACTAACACATTATAAAAGGATAGTTCCACGGGGTTTTGTAGTGTAAGTCACATACCTGATAACTGCTATGCTTGTTGGCCACCGTTAGTTCCGAAAAGTTTGCTTCGCGTTATTCAATTAATGAGATATGTCCGATAAAATGTCATATTTTTCCGTTCTAAAATACTGGTAGCCAAACATCAGAGGATGTGATTTACACTACTAGCCAAAGAAAATATTATCACATGCCATAAAAATTTATTTAGTTTTTTCTCGCGGAAGACTGTATGCACTGTCAAAAAATCCGACCAGTTTTCCTGTAGGAATCGGAAAATAGTTGTCCTTATCGTACCGGAAAATTTTCCGAACTAGCTCAGAATAAAATCCGTAAAAAAAAGGAAATAGTCAATAAAACTGTATTTTACGGATTTTATTCCGAGCTGGGTCGGAAATTTTTCCGGTACGATAAGGGCAACTCTTTTTCCGATTCCTACAGGAAAACTGGTCGGATTTTTTATACAGTGTGGTCTAACAAACTGTACCAGGGTTCGTACGTATCAGGGGATTCCTGGGATTTTAGGTGTTTTAGTACCAGAAATTTCGTAAAGTACTTGCCGCTATATCTGAAAATAGATTTTTTTTTCATTAAATAAGCAGAATATTACTTTACGAAAATTCTGGTAAACAGTCCATGAAGCGTACGAACCCTGTGTACGTATAAAATTAATTAAAATCGCAAAATTTAGGTAATGGAGATTTAATAAAACATATTTCTAAAACAAAATCAAGAAGCTAAGTTCCATTCATGCAAAAATCTCTTTATTAAATTAACCGAAATTTTTATTGTCCTTTAATGTGTTCTGTAACTTTTGTTCAAGACTGAAAACTCAGAACTAATGCACTGTAAAAAAAATCCGGCCAGTTTTCCTGTAGGAATCGGAAAAATAGTTTCATTTATCGTACCGGAAAATTTTCCGACCCAGCTCGGAATAAAATCCTTAAAAAAAGGAAATAGTCAATAAAACGGTATTTTACGGATTTTATTCCGAGCTGGGTTGGAAATTTTTCCGGTGCGATAAGGACAACTATTTTTCCGATTCCTACAGGAAAACTGCCGTATTTTTTTTTCTTTTACTGTGTGCGTTTCGTTAGAATACAGTAATTTGTCCGTGATACGTAATTATATTTTATATTTACTAGTAGTTTAAGTATTTTTGAATGGAAATGTTTTCTGGATGTCTAAATAATGCTAAAAAATATGTTCCAAATATTTGTTACTAAGATTTTGATCTACGTTTACGGATTATTGAAAGAATTTCTTCAAACATTAAGCGAATTAAGAATAATTAAATAATTTTTCAGTCTAAGTGTAAATTCGGTGTAAAAAAATTAATTATGGAAATTTACTTTATTTTTTATCTAAAGTCCTTTAGCACTACCAGAATCATTTAGAAATCAAGATGAATTTTATTACTTGTTTTGAAATGATTAATAATAAACGGAGAATTTTTTTTTTTTTTTAAACAAAAAATCTTCATAATAAAGTAGGAAGTTTATGAAATAAATATTAATAATTCAGAAGAAAAAGTTCACCAATTCTTCATTGTAATTTTTTAACTCGAACTGTATCGAATTCATCATAAATCATGTAACAGGAAAATCAGAACATGAATTTTTATTATTCAAGATGGCAGCACTCTTTCATAAATCAAAGTTTTATTCGAAAATTACTGATTAATCACTATAAACGAAATTTGAATGACATATTTTATGAATTCATGGAGGCATTTTCAATGATTTTTATAAGTAAAATATGAAAACAACCTGTCTTAAATATAAATCATAATGTAAAAATTACTTACACACATAATTGATGATTTTTTTTAATATTTAGAAAATAAAATTTTCAGCATAGAAATTTATATTGAGCATTTTAAAGAGACATGCTCAGAAAATGACATTGTACTTGTATTTGCGTAAGTTAATTTTGTTAAAACTAAACACAAACACTGTTAATAACGTTCTCTAACAATACTTTATACGAGTAAATTATTACTTTTTTTACGTTAATGAAAAATAATATAATGATACGTTAATAAAAGTATATTATTAATGAATAATAATTCAAAATAATTTTATAAAAAATTTAAAATTTCATAATTTCTCTTTTCCATAACATGTCTTCTAATTTCAGATTATATCATTAATTATCATTTTATTAGATTTTATAAAATATATATAATTTTATATTACAACAAACTAAATTGGTGTATTTGTATGTCTTAAAAATAAATGTTTGCGTAATATTTGTGGGTATATGTTACATGTCAGAATGTTGATATTTAAAGTATTGCAGAAAAATTTATTACTGGGTATTTAAATTGACTATATACATCAAAAGTGTACAAAAATCTGGACAATGAGTCATAATTAATATAAAATACTTTACTCATAGTTAAAACGGTTTTTAAAAAGGTATTGGACATTTATTACTCATTTAATCATTTAAAACTATTTTTTATAAATTGATAACTTTCATCGTCTTACTAATTTAATAATATTCCGTGCGCATTTTAACTTTTGTCCAAGCCCGCATATAATTAAAGCACATTTGGTTCAATTTATTCGCTAACTGATATTGCTATTACCAAGAGAAAGCAATTTAAATTATACACTACATTGTTAAAAATATCGTGAAAAATTACCTCTGTTTTTAAAAGCTATCTATTTTCTGACCAATGAGAACGCTCCCTAGGTTTTTATGCAGCGTTCTCATTGGTCAGAAAATAGATAGCCTTTAAAAACAGAGGTAATTTTTCACGATATTTTTAACAGTGTATATTATCTGCATTATTTGTGTCTGCCGTGCACTTTCTTTTCCCTTAGCAGAGTGAACTGGTTCAAGATCATCGGACACTTTATTATACGTGTGTAATATATTAAACATTTATTATTTATTTACTCATTTAAAACTATTTTTTATAAACTGAAGATTTTCGTCATTTCTATGTGTCTGTCGTGCACTCTTTTCCCTTAGCAGAGCGAACTGTTTCAAGATCTTAGGACACTTTTTTATACGTGTGTAGTTATGTAGTATTATACGTGTAAAGTTATTAAACATGTATTACTTATTTACTCATTTAAAACTATTTTTTATAAACTGATGATTTTTATCGTTTTAAAAATTTTAAAATGTTACTGCATTCATTTTTTAGTACAGTTTTAATTTTAGTCCACGCCCGCTAACTTTGCCTATGAATAAAGCGCATTTGGTTGAATTTATTCGTTAATTGAGATTGCTATCACTACGAGAATTTAACTTAAATACGCGTGGAATAAACACTATATTCTCTGTATTATTTGTGTCTTTCATACATTTTCTTTTCCCTTAGCGAAGTGAACTGTTTCACTATTATCGGACACTTTATTACTTGTGTAAAATTTACATAATTCCTTAAAAGTATTTAAAAATCAGGTTAGCTCAAAAATTTTAGTTTTAAGACTTTCTGTATTTTTTTATGCGCCTAACGAATGCGAATTACATTTTTTCTGTTTAGTTTAGATATCAGCGCAGAAGACAGAGCTAAATTAGCTTTAAAATTAGCGTTAACCCTATATAACGATAAATTATCGCTGTATTATTACGATAAAGTTCTTTACTACACTGTAAAAAAATACTGCCAGTTTTCCGGTAGGTTGGTTGGTTGGTTGATTTTGTGACGGCCGATTATCTGCACTAGGGATATAGGCCCGAGGGGGAGTGCCCTTCGTGGGGTCTTTCTAAGGGAACCTAAGCCGTATTAACGCATGGAAATCCATGGTTCGAAGAAAACCACGAAAACTCCGAACGATTAGGCCGACGGGCGCGATTGGGATCGAACCCAGCACTTCCCGTCTACCAGTTTCGAGAGCAGAACCTCTCAGCCACTGGTGGGGCGTTTTCCGGTAGGAATCAGGAAAATAGTTGCCCATATCGTACCGGAATAATTTCCGACCCAGTTCGAAATAAAATCCGTAAAAATAAGGAAATAGTCAGTAAAACGGTAATTTACGGATTTTATTCCGATTTTGTGGATTTTATTTCGAGCTGGGTTGGAAATTATTCCGGTACGATAAGGGCAACTATTTTTCCGACCAGCTCGTAATAAAATCCGTAAAAAGAAGGAAATAGTCAGTAAAATGGTATTTTACGGATTTTATTCCGATTTTACGGATTTTATTCCGAGCTGGGTTGGAAATTATTCCGGTACGATAAGTGCAACTATTTTTCCAATTTCTACCGGAAAACTGGCATTATTTCTTTTACAGTGTATTTGTTCTACGATACAAATGATTTTGTTCTACGATATATACATTTTTTAATCTAAAACATTATTCCAATTTAATTAAATTTGCAC
Organism: Maratus speciosus; assembly: GCA_963932465.1. Lineage (NCBI taxonomy): Eukaryota > Metazoa > Arthropoda > Arachnida > Araneae > Salticidae > Maratus > Maratus speciosus. Next base: position 398,279,026 of record OZ010800.1, on the reverse strand, counting down.
TATATATTTCTACATTTAAAGAAAAAAAAAGTTTCTGCATTGAAAAAACGTCTGATTTATTAAAGAAAATTCCTCGATTTGTTTCTTTAGAACTTGAAAATGTTGCATTGATGTATTATTAAGTTTTATACTCATCATATAGTTAATAATGCTTATTAGGGTTAAACTTTTGCACAGAAAAAATGGCTGCAAAAAGTTTTAGACCGCTATTTCCAAACAACAGTCTTCGCGGCATATTTCTGCATAATTTTCAATAGAAATACTATGAACCATATTGTTCGGAAATACTTGCGTTACATTTACTAGTAACATTAATTTCGCAAAGAATGGTCAATCCTGACTATATTAATTTTTTATATAGCTTTGTTATACTGCTCTTGTTATTTATATTAATTACCCTTTGTTACATTATTATATAAGTGTGTTGCCAGGTCCAAGTTCTGCATCGGGACGAGTAGGTGCTATATTTTTCCGTCGTGGATCGGGTTGACTTCTACTTATTTTTGCTACGGATCGGGTTGATTTGTATTGTTTCGGGTTGACCCTATTTTTTAAAAGAATCTCCGAAATATTTTTTCAAATTAAAAATTTATATACATTAACACCTCCACAACGGGTACTCCCGAAAAGCGGACACCTCTATTTAGCGAACACCTTTTCAATACCTAATACGCTTATTTTATACTTTTACAGTAATTTGAATATATACTCATATATATTCAAAATGTATTCATTTTCATTTGAAACATAGCTCTGCTCAAACTTTTTGTGAAAACCCTAACAGCCCGAGATGCAAAAAATCTAAATCTGACACACAAGAATTATTCTAGGGTGGAACCAACCCACAGAAAGAAAATTAGTCACCCCCACCTGAAATAAAAAAAAATAAAAGACAACCCGACTTGATCCAGGACTCTATACAACGATCCCGAGGTGTCCGCTATTCCGAGATTTTACTATATTTGAATATTAAAGAATATAGATATGTCGATTTTCCTATATAAATTATAGAAGTGGTATTCGAGATTACTTTTCATACTTGCATTAAACCACGATTTATTTTCCTTTCACTTCAGGTCGGGTGGAGTCGAGTTACGGGTCATCAAAAACTTTTTTGTCGAGATCGGCTCGGGTTGCGGGTCGATGAAATTTTTTTGCCGGCTTGCCGGTATACTTCAAATGAAATTTTCGGTTACAGGTCAGGTACAACTACTCGACCCGCGCAGAACTCTTGTCCAGTGTCAGAAAAAGCGGAACAGTGGCTTCTAAATTGGGACATAAAAATACAGTAGACCCTATAAAAATGGAACCTGTCTATAACGGAATCCTTTCTTAATAGTTAAAATTTCATTGTCCTTCCTGTAGGAGTAAGAGTACCATACAATTACATTTACTTAAACGGAATATCCTTTAAATGGATTTTTTTTTTCTTTTTTTTTTGCCGTCGTTTGCGACTCTATATCAGCAGATTTCATTACATTAAATAAGCATAATCTTATACACTAAAACCTGTAAAAATGCATTCACCAGGGACTGAAACAAAATTACAAATTAGCAAGTGTAATTTCAAATTATTCCTATCGTAAAGACAATGAAATTTTTACTTTTAAGACTGAATTCGGTTATAAACAGGTTCCGTGTACACAAGGTTTACTAAAACAAGTAATATAAAAATTTTGTTTTTAAAGTCAATTCCTACTTAGGTCATCAAAGAAAAATTTAATATAATCCCTTAAGCTAATATTAGTTTTTGTTGCATTAAAATATCTCAATTTGTTGATTTTCTATAAGCAAGTACACTGTAAAAAAAATAATGACAATTTTCCGGTAGAAATCGGAAAAATAGTTGCCCTTATCGTACTGGAATATCTTCCAACACAGCTCGGAATAAAATCCGTAAAATCGGAATAAAATCCGTAAAATAATCTTTTACTGACTATTTCCTTATTTTTACGGATTTTATTACGAACTGAGTCGGAAATTATTCCGACCCAGCTCAGAATAAAATCCATAAAATACCGTTTTACTGACTATTTCCTTATTTTTACGGAATTTATTTCCAGCTGGTTCGGAAATTAGTCCGGTACGATAAGGGCAACTATTTTTCCGATTCCTACCGGAAAACTGGCAGTATTTGTTTACAGTGTAGGTTAAAATTTTGCCAAATATTGCGAAATTTGGCGATATTCTTTCATTTGGAATTGAAAAATGACATTGAAGCATGTGTTTTGTATTGCTAATCCTGAAAGTTTATTTTCAGTCCAAATCAAGCTAATGTCGCCGTTATTTCGCCAGATATCGCCAAAATTAGAGAAATGTTGACAGCTTTGCAACTTTTTTTACTGCCAAATATTCAACAACTTAATGAATGTTTCTACATTTATTTCTATTGAAATGCGTTTATCCGTAGTGACTTCTAAATGACCCACTAATCGCATATTACCCAACATGTGACCTAGAACAGCGGTCTTTTCGTTCTCAAAACGGTAGGATTAAAAAAATTTTTTTAATCGTTAGATCCATTTTTTATGTAACATTCGCATATATACATACACATATCGACTCAAGACTTGCTCGTATCATAATATATGATATACCAGGTGATTATAATTAAAGTTACGATTTCAAAAATCGATAATTTTAAAACTATTGGTCAGAATGAATTGATATTTTAGCAGAACAATAGTGAGGCAATGAAAGTTTGGCGAAGAAACACATAGTTCCAATATGTGCTGATATATACCGTTGTCAGCGTAATGTCAGGGGAAAAGACCAAAAATGTAATTGTTAAACAAAGGAATGTTGTTAGCAAAATGAAAAAAATGAGTTCAGGAATTTACTAAAAATTTATTAGCGAAGAGACAAGAATACGTGTTTACAGCGACAACAGCGATAATGACAAACAATGAAAAAAACGAGCTTCATGGAACAAACACATTATTGATGATTAAGGCATAAGTTGTTCGATATGTCCTTTGCCTTTTTCCGCTACTAATCAGAGGCGCAAAACGGCATGCTCCACAACAGATCGGAGGATATCTGTACTGATGCAATGGGGGTGGTGTGTGATGCTTGAAGTCAAGTCTGCTAGATTCTTAATCCGCTCGCTGTAAACAACATTCTTCTGGTACCCCAAAAGCCAGAAATCATACGGATTTAAGTCGGGGGAACGTGACCGCCACGTTATTGGAAAATCGAGATTTATGATCCTATCATCTCCGAATTAACACTCAGTAGCTGCTTCACAGGAGTAGCAATGTGCAGAGGAGCGCCATCTTGCATGAATATTGTGCGATTCATACGCTGACGCTGCTGAAGTGCCGGAAGGACATGGTTACGCAAAAGTGCTTCATACTGCTTGCCAGTAACGGTGCAGGTAACGGGAACCGCAGGTGTGATCTCCTCAAAAAAACAGACCGACGATAAATGCTGCCGTTATTCCGCACCATGCAGTGACCTTTTCAGACTGAAGAGGTAATGGCTGTAGCTGGGACGGATTCTCGGTCGCACATATCCTGCAGTTATCCTGCAATTAGAAACTTGCAAATGAAAGTGGGCTTCGTCAGACCACAGAATATTCCATGGCCATCCGATGTTCCCTTCCATCTGGGCAAGAAATTGTAGTGCAAAAGATTGACGTGCTTCCGGGTTAGCAGGAAGCAACTCCTACAAATGAGTTATCTTGTACGGATAACAGCGCAAGATGTTCCGTAGGACTTTACGCACTGTGCTGTTCGGCACATCCAGTATTCGGCCAATTCCCCGTGCACTACTGATTCCAGACTCACTGTTAGTCTGTTCTTGTAATGTTGCAGCCACATCTTCCACTACCGCCGCCGAAACTGGTTTCCATCCTCTACCCTGTTTAACGTCAAATGAACTGGTCTCTTCGAATTTAGCAATCCTTTTTGCAGACCATTTGTGGTTATTAGACCCCTATTTATGGATTTTAATGTCCGAAACTTCCTAATAGCTGTAGGTGCACAGTCATCGTTCTTATAAAAAGGCTTAAAGAACAGAGCGCGATCCTTCATAGTCAGAGTCATGATAAAGCATTCAGGCAAAGAGCTAGAGCTCTGCATTTTTATGGCAGCTATGTCTGCGGTGCGCATGTCACGTGTTAGTAATTTGCATATCTCCAGACAATTTGAACCCTGACAGCGCCCTCTATCGGCACATTTTGGAACTGATTTTTTTCCTTCGCCAAACAAAATTTCATTGCCTCACGATTGTTCTGTTGAAATATCAAGTCATTCTCATCAGCAGTTTTAAAATTATCGATTTTTGAAATCGTAAATTTAATTATAATCATCCGGTATAAGTTGCGTTAAGTGTAAGAAATATCCTTAGATACCTTTTAAATTATTCGACACGTTTAAATATATTTCTTACTCACATTTTTGTGTAAATCTTGGCTCATGTAAAGCCATTTAGGAATTTCAGGAAAGTATACATTTCGTGAACCATCTTAATGGAAAATCAATGAATATTTAAAACTTTTTAGAAAGAACGGAATCATACAATCCCCGTTTATTTAAAAATTCTCTAAGAACTACAAGAATACTATATGGCTGTCTTAGTTTGCTTCCGTAATGTTTCCTTACAAGTTAAATTTCATTTAACTAACTCTCTTTTATTTTCATAAAAGAAAAAACTAAACAAATATAGATGTAAATAATATTATAAAAAAGCTTTAAATGTAATTGCAAATTTTTAAATAATTTGTAGTTTTATAAAAAAAAACGTACCGAAGATATATTTTTCCTTTCTATTTTAAAAACTTGGGTTTTTTAAGATAGAGTAAAAACATTGAATATAACTAAGACTTTGAACATTTATAAGCTTCCCTATTTTAATGCTGGAAATACAACGCATAACTCGTTCAGTAATTAATTTTGATATTTCATAAATGGAAATAATATTTATATATTGTTTTAAAAAATAAATATTTTGCTAATTTTATATATCTCAGACTAATCGGGTAGTTTGTCTTCTTGCAAATAATCAAATCTATTTACAAAGACCCAGTCTAATTTGTAAATCGCCTATAATTTACCAATTAGCCTATAAAATATATTTTTTGGCAACATCTACAAATAATATCGTATGCTTGATTTTATTGCTATCTCATCTCCTGGTAAGAAAGCTTTCAAGTTGGTAATGTGCTTTTTATTTCTCGATCCTTTTTAATCATGTTTATTTTAAACATCTGTTTATCCCATATTTTAATTCTCTATTATGATAATTAATTCACCTCTAGTATACTAATTATATTAATTCTCTATAATATCAGGTGTGTTAGTTTTGAAATCATTCCTTTAGCTTTTTTATGGCTAATATGAAGATGAAACCACACACTTTATTTGTGGAACTCAAGGATTTGAGGAATGATGAATCTGTTTAGGTTTCTCAAATTTACATCATTCCTTTTCCTATATTTTTAGGTGCGTTCGTAATTATATAAATACGTAGAACCTATAGTCGTCGTTCAGTCTAACTGTCTGTCTGTCTGTCTGCCCATTGGTCCGCATATAACAGCGCAAAAACTACACAACCGATTGAAATTTAAAATATATAATTGTTACATATTTTTTTTCGAGTCATTTCAAATTTTATGAAAATCGGATGAATTACAGGGACAGTCAAAAGTTTTCCGTTACTTTACGGCCAATGGGAATTTTTTTTTCAAGTGCATTTTAATGATGTTACAGCCTTTGGAACAGAATGAAATTGATATACACTTATTGGAGTGCACTAAAATATACATTCAGTACAATATGCAGTGCAAAAAATATTTATAAAAATATTTTTTAGTACGAACGCACCTCATTTGCCACGTTTCACGTGCAATTTCCTGCTTGTTATTATATGTTGAATAAGTTAAAGGGAAAAGTTTGGTTGTCAATATATAAATTTCTTTTTATTTATAATTTTACAATTTTTGTTGGAAATAATAATAATAATAAATAAATAAATAAATAATAATAATAATAAACAATAATAAAAAGACACTTGTATTAAATGAACTTAGAAATATGTTTTATAACTAAGAACATTTTGTAACTATTTCAATAAGCCCAAATAATTGTAATACTATCTCTAATTTTCCATTTGGCCTATACATTCAAGTTCATTATAAAGAACCTATTCAGCTTTAGCGTAATGTTAAAATGTTCATTTCCTTATTTAAACAGCCTGGTTCTGTCAAGGTTAATTGCAATAAGCTCAAAGTATTAATGTTTTGCTATAAATATATAAATAAGCAAGTAAGAAAAATCAAGCGTACAGCATAGATTATGAAACACTTCTGAACACTCCCTGGAAGCTTTAACGAACTTCGTTACTTAGGGAAATAAGGTAAATAAGATAACTAAGTAAACATTTAAAAATCTGATTTCAGTAGCTACCGTCCATAGCCAAATATGTATTTCAATTGTTTTAAACAGCCCTGTATTCGAAATCTATGTTGATATATATACTATTTAATGGGAAATTTTTGTTTAGCAAGAAAATGCATAACAGGTTGAAATTCATCTTTCAGCAATTTATACTAATAGATGGAAACATACCTGCATACTTTTGAACAGCCCTGTAGTTTACCTAGTACCTTCATTACATGCCACTAATTAGCTAGAATTTAATCCAAACAAAAACATACTTAAAACTACTGAAATTACATTTCCAGAAATTATCACCCATATAGATGGCCATGAATCCAAATCTTTGCGTCGCCCTGTATATCATTTTATCTATATTCTACAAATATTTCTTAGTACACTAAATTCAGTTCAGCGTAAAAATGCGTAACACCTTTAAAACCCACCTTTAAGCAATTTATGCTCATACTCAGTAACCATTACGAATTCATTTCTGTAGCTCTGTATATGAACTATAGCATTTATACGCACTTTATAGTATGCATAAATATAGTGAAAGAGTAGGTAAGTGTGATCACAGATCGCACAGAGGGTTTCGTTTAATATTCCTTTCAAAACACTTTATCCTTTTGGGAAATCTGTTAGTTCCACATTTCGCAACCAGGGGCGCTTTATTCTAAACAAACCTCTATCCGAGCGAAACTCCGTTTTATATACTATCCGTAGGTATATTAGTCGAGGGGATTGGGCCGATAGCACCCAACATAAGTAGGCGCCCCTGGCGGTAAAAAGTAAAAGCTAGGGTGCATAATATGAATGAATGGTCAAAGGGGTGTCGGCAAAAGTTGGAAAAGTGCTCCCCGGGTGAGAAGGGCGGAGGTTAGAAAAATTGCTTAAAATACACAAGTTAGAGCCCGGAAGAGTAAATAATATAAGACTTTTTGTAAATTTTATTATTTGCCGTGCGGTCTGAGGTATTCAGTTATACGTATGCAAAAATTCATGTCTCCAACTTAGTTAAGGCCTCTCTTAGAAAGAATTGCTTAAAATATATATGTGTAAGCTCAAAGGGTTAAACGTAAGACTTTTTCAAGATTTTATGATATGTCGCCTGGCCTCAGGTGTTCTGCTATAAGTACGTAAAATTTCAAATCTCCAATTTAATAAGGGACTCAGTTAGAAAGAATTGCTTAAAATACGCATGTGGGAGCCCGTAGGGTTAAATGTATTATTTTTCCAAAATTTTATGATTTGTCGTATGATATGTGGTTTTCAGCTATAAGTATGCAAAATTTCACGGGTCCAAGCTAAATAGGGGCTCACCTAGAAAGAATTGTTTAAAATACACATGTGGGAGCCTAAAGGGTTAAATGTACAACTTTTTCAAAATTTTATGATTTTTCGTGTGATGTGTGGTGTTCAGCTATAAGTATGCAAAATTTCAAGTCTCCAATATGTATAGTTTTTGAGAACGGGCTCTGTGACAGACGGACAGACAGACAGCGGAGCGAGACGAATAGGGTTTCGTTAGATGAACGAAACCCTAAAAAAGCGCATATCATAATTAGAAATGCATTTGTGAGCAATCATTACTAATATACAGTAATTCGGATACAATATAGTACCTGAAATCTTTTCAAATACACCGCAAACAATTTCCCCTATACCATTATGAATGGAATTCTTTTGTGTGGCCTTGTAAATGAACAATAACTATTTTTTGCACCGCATATTCAACAGAATGCATATTTTAGTGGACTTCATAAATGAATATCAATTTTACTATGTTTGAAAAAGTGTAACACCATTAAAAATCATTTGAAACGATTTTTTCCCATTGCCCGTAATATAACAGAAAACTTTTGACTGTCCCTGTAAATGAACTAAACAGGCTACAAACTCCATCTGAAATCGGGAACATGCTATGGTAGAGGTCACTAACAACCAAAAATTTCAGAACGATCCATGCATATTTACGAGAGTTAGAGCGTGGACAGATGGCCATACGGACAGACGGCCAGACGGCCAGACAAACCGAAGTCATAAGTGTTAAAAAGACAAATTTTTCCTAGATTTTTTTCTAAATATTTTCATTTAGCAGTTTATCTTTTCCTTCTTTTAAAGCTGCGAATACATAAAAAATATGGTTTATTTTCGTATTACTTTATTACATCTGCACTTGGTTTATAGGCAAATCTTACCTTTCAAAAAGTAAGATTTACGATTATTGTTGTGTAACCTATCCTCTCCTAGTTGGCAGATAAGTCAAATTGGTAGGTTATTAGCGCCCGTGTAAGCAAGGTGTAAATTACAATCACATAGAATGATAAAAACTTTCTTATATAGAGCTCTTTGAATCAAGTAACTTAAAAACCATGAACGCTTATTTTAAAATTTTAGATTAGAAATTATGTGTGTTATGTTCATATTTGTGAAATCTCCGTGTGTAAATATCAAGTTTAATGCAAGAATTTCTTATACTAAACTGAGAGTTTTTTTTTTACATATATATACGTACAGTCGTGGAAAAAAAAAAAGTAAACACCCCCTATTAACTTTTCAACAAATTATCGTAGACTATAAAATTACTACAAATTACACTACCCAACAAAAAAAATATTTTTGTCAGTTTCCTTGTTCTAGATAGTCAATTCTTACTAATTTTGTGTTGAGAAAAAAGAATATGTAAATGAAATTTTTTTATTAGCTCTTGTTTTCAAGATACAATACAGCCCACTGGAGAAAGACACACAACATCCCGCACATCGATTTAAAAGCAAATTGAAGAAGAAAAAAAAAATTCCTATGTAATAAGTACAATACAATAGGCATGTTTCATTAAACAATGTTCATTTTTCAAAAATCAGTGGTTGTTTTTAGGCTATTCTTGCAAACGTTTCCTTTTGTATTGTCTCTTGTATGTCAACACCGGAGCATCTCTTATAACAGTCCAGCAGTAGTCGGCCAGCATTGACTCATCCCAACGACCCTGATATCTGCGTTCCATTACAGAAATATCTTTGTAAAACCTTTCACCCTGCTCATCGATTACAGCTCCACAGTTTTTAGGGAAAAAATAAAGATGGGAGTAGAGGAAATGAAGTTTCAGAGACATGTTGCATCCAAGGTCATGCTACTTTTGTAGGAGTTCTCTCACCAACTGTTGGTAGTTCTCGGCTTTTCTGCAGCCTAGAAATCTTCGTACCACACATTTCAAGGCTTCCCAGGCTGCTTTCTCTTTCTCTTCCAAAACTTTATCAAAAGCAGGGTATTGTGCGTATTTGAGGGCCCACAAAGATTCCCTCTTTAGCCCTCGATTCACCCAGTCTTGGAAATTTCGCTCTAAGATACTGGAAAGCCTCTCCATCCTTGTTCATGGCTTTCACGAAGTTCTTCATTAATCCCAGCTTAATGTGCAGGGGTGGAAGCAGAATGTTTTTTGGATCAACTAGAGGCTCATTTTGGACATTTCTTTTTCCGGGATTTAGATTTCTTGAAGGCCATTTGTCTTTTATGTAGTGAGAGTTTCTATCTCGACTGTCCCACAAACACAGAAAACTGCAGTACTTGGTATAGCCTAATTGCATTCCCAGAAGTAAAGCAATTACTTTCAACTCACCACAAATCTGCCATTTATGATCCTCGTATTTGATTGACTCGAGAAGTAATTTCACATTCCCATAAATTTCCCGCATGTGAACGGAATGTCCAATGGGAATGGAAGGAATAATGTTGCCGTTGTGTAGCTGCTTTCAAACTAAGTTGGGAAGAGTCTATAAATAACCGCCACTTCCGTGGATCATGAATTATGTTCATGGAATTCATCAAACCATTCACATCAGTACAAGCAACAACATGTTCTTTCTTCTCAAAGAAATGAAGAAGATTCTTATTACGAGTGCTATGTTCTGTGATCTTGACATCTGGTTGGAGTAGATGCCATTGCTTCAGTCTGGATGCCAGAAGCTCTGCTTTCTCCTTTGGCAAGTCGAGATCTCTTACGAAATCAATCAATTCTGTCTGATTTAGTCTGTGATGCTCATTCAAATCTTCTCCCTCGAAATGCGGGTCATGGGAAGTCCCAGGTCTAGTGACGTCTTCTACAGCATCATCCTCTTCAATCTTATAATTTTGAGGTGGTTCAGGAATTGGCAGATTAGCCGAGTGAGAAATTAGCCGAATGGCTGATGGAACACTGGGATACTGTATCGATTCCTTCTTTTTTGTCCAACCTCAATTCACGGAGGGCGTCATGCAGAAATAACAATTGTCAACGTGCTTTGTTGGCTCACGCCAAATCATGGGTACAGCAATCGATATTGTTCGTTTCTTCCCATTCAGCAACTCTCGCAGTCTCACTGAGCAAGAGTTACAACAAACATGTGGGGCCACGGTTTATCCTGGTCACCTACCTTCACACCGAAGTAATGGAAGTAAGCTGTCTTTACAACTTGGTAATGGTTCGCTTCTGGGCTTCAAAAGTTATTTCACCACAGATGTAACAAAAGTTGTTGACGGCATTAACACACTTCGGTGGCATTCTGATCCGAAAGAAGAAAATTTAAAATTTTAGTTCGAGTGATTACTTCTGAATTAACAAGTATTAAAAAAATAGTTTTTAAATCGTAATTCAATTTTAAATTGTCAAATTTATTATTATTTTTTAATTTTGTATTTAAAACCCCATTAATTCTGAAAAAAAGATACCAAGCGTGTTAATAGACATCCACTACACCTGTTGAAATTGCAAGCTTTATGATCAAAATGTCAGAAAACTTAACTGAATTATAGCCTCAAAACAGCAATTTTTACTGATTTTAAACTCCAAAGTGGCCTTAAAGATTTGAAACTTTATTCAAAATGTCAAATAGAGTGATGGATACCGTCGATTAGACTGATACAGTTTATATAATTAAATTGCTTACCTTTAGTTGTCAGGCGAATAGCAGAGAATGTCACTTGAATCGTGAACTGTTATCTTTTTTCGTTCTACTGACGCTCTCACCGGTTCAAAAGACGGTCGGCCCCAGGGAAGGTGCTTATATCTGTTGCGGAAAAAGAACGTTAAAAAGATTCTTCACAGAGAATGCAGTTGAGGAAATTACAGCTATTAGGATTACCAATTTCCAAACATTCGATTTCCCTTAAAACAGCCATAGTGAGATTTCTCAAGTTGGTTCCTATCTTGAAAACAAGAGCGAAATCAACATAAAAAGTTGAGATTAATGTTAATTTTCGTGTTTAGCGAGACAAAATACTTCAGAAATAACTATTTTTAAGACCGAAACATTTTTGATGTTTGGTAGTGTATCGTAGAATAAAGCCTACTTTTAAATGATGTATATAAAATTTGCTTAGGGGACCATCTACATATTAAAACGAACCCAAACTTCACTTTTTTCAATATCAATACCCAATTTTAACGAGATATTTCAAATCTTCGGTTCAAACTATGCCTAGACACCAAATTTCAAGTCATTTGAATGATAAGTTTTTGAATTATAAACATCCAAAATTTAGAGCTCCTAATGTTAAATTACATTTTCATATTTTTATTTATATCTCCTGAAATTATGCTCCTCATGTGCTAATTTTTTGTGTAGCAATAATACTAATGTACCCAAACATAAATAGGCTGATTTTGCAATTTTTGTAATTTTATGATATGAATTATGAAATTAATATTCGAAAAAATTATGAGTTGCAACCTACAATTTTTTTTGGTGGATTTAGATTTATTAAGTCCTGCTTTATGAAAATCCAAAATTTCACATTTTTCTTCCAAATAGTTTTCAAATTATACTTAAAAACGGTAAAATGATGACTTAAGGGGCCGTCTATGATAGAAGTGGGTAGATATTTGAAATTTGTTCTGCTGTCCTGTTATCTAATAGGCTTCATTGACAGCTTCAGTGGTGCTTAAGGTGCCTTGATTAAGAAGGGGGCTCTCTCGGTTAACAATCGAGTACCGAACTTCAATTTGGATACAGCCCTTAAAATACGCTCGTTTTAAAATAATTAATTTCTCTGAAACTTATGGTACGAATTGCATAAAAATTTGTTTTTAGGCTAATTGAAGGGTGTAGAGTTCATTTAAGCTGTCAGAATTGTGTTTTGCTATTTGAAAAAAAAAAAAAAACAAAGTTATGTTCGTTTTAATATGTAGATGCCCCCCCACCCAAGCAAATTTTATATACATCATTTAAATGTAGACTTTATATCCAATCGTTCGGTACCAGTAACTTTCTTCTACGATAATTTGTTGAGGAGTTAGTAGGGGGTGTTTACTTTTTTTTTCCACGACTGTACATATTGAAAGATATATATATATAAAATAGAATATATTTAGATGAAAAATGCAGAAATATATAATAAATATATAAATTATTATTTTTTTAATTTATTCCCTCTGGCTTACAGTAGAGCGAAATACATTCAATTGTGAATAGAAATTAAAAAATTTAAATTAATAAAAAAAAAGTATTTGGAATAAATTAATAAATTTGTGAATCACTGAATATAATATAAATCTTTTAAATAAATAAAAAAAAATATATAATATTGATTCAGAAGCGGGATTAATACTTTCTTATTTGTAAGCATAACAAATTATGTGTTAGGTGAAATCTCGTCTCATGCAATGGAAAATTTCAAAGTAAATGATCAAACAGAATAAAATATATCTTAGGTATCTATGTTTCTATAATTTTCTTTGAATTTCTTTCAGTATAAAAATTCAATATTTTGCAGATATGTTGTTTTGAAGTTTAATAAATTTCTTTACGACTTTGTGTTGCTTCATTCTAAGGAATACATTTTCAGAGAACAAAGTAATTTCCTTTTCACATTTAAACACTTTTTGTTTAAAAATGTATTTCCAGTACGTGTTTTTATTCTGAAAAGAAAATCATTTTATTTTAAACTATCTTTGAATTTATACAATTTTATCATATGTTTTTTAACAGAACGCGTTTTTCTTTGCACTTGAAAAAAATTAGACTGAAATTCAATTTAATAAATAAAGATAACTATTAATGTAAATATTAATAATAATAAATGGAGAAATATATAACCTTATTCATGATTTTTGTATTTTCTCTCTCTCTATCTCGTTTAATACTTTTTAATGTGTTTATACATATGTATATATATATATACCGGGTGTCCTAAAAGGGACTGAATGATTTTAAAATTCAATAACTTGTAAACGGTGACAGATATTTAAAAAATTCTTGCAGGAGGGTTGTGCATGAGTTCAAAAGTTGTCAAAACTGTCAAAAGTTTTTTTTAACAGTGATTTCATTTTAGTTCGAATTACAAACAATAGATGGCACTGCGATCAATAGACGCTAAATTCAGGCTCAATTTTTGGTCCTTCGGGACCCACTCAATATATTTTAATCTCCTTTTACCGCCTGGAAGAAGAGATCGGCCACAGAATCGAGCCGTATTTAGCGCCTATTGCTTACAGCGCCATCTATTGTTTGTAATTTGAACTAAAATCGAAAATCCCTGTAAAAAGAAAACTTTTGACCGTATGCATAACCCTCCTGCAAGAAGTTTTGAAATATCTGTCACCGTTTGCAAGTTATTGAATTTTTAAATATGTCAGTCCTTTTTAGGACAACCGGTATATATACATGGGCTAAAAAATTTAAAAAAATAAAACTAAAACTAACATAAAAATAAAAATAACACCCATGCGATAAGAGCTACCGCTGAAAAGATTTACACAGATTATATGTAGCACATTATGTATAAAATGTATTCGGAAAACCCAGAATTTTAGCACCATAATTAAATTGCCACACAATCGCAGACATCTCTGTAAAATCGTCCAAAAAGGTTTGTTGTGTATGGTATTTAGTCTGAAACATTGCTGTGCTTTTATAAAATACCCACTGCCGACGAAGCCAGAGCTTTTTGGTTTTGTTTTTGTTGTTCTGGTTGTATTTGTTGAAATTCCTTTGATGTTTGTTATTTATTCTCAGTTTAATTTTGGTGCGAAATTCTGGGTCTGCCTAATACATTTTATACATAATGATATATATATATATATATATATATTTACATTTATTTTCATACTATGACTTCATCTTAATTATAAAATATTTCTACGAAGAATCTTTAAATAAAAATTCGGTCATTTTTGTAAAACGAACATGTGAGCTATTTTTATGATTTCAAAGGTATATATATATATATATATATATATGTATGTATGTAAATCCTAATGAAACGAATTAATGCAACGAATTAAGAAAATTTTTTATGAAACGAATTAATTAAACAACTGATTACGTATCACGGCTATTTCTCCTATTATATGGAAGGTTTGGTGGTGAAATAAATCCAATTATCCGTATTGATCCACAGGTTTTAAAACTGGTATTAGAATTTTAAAATTTGAATTAGTTTTCAAGATATTGATTTTTTTTTCTAATTTTTAATGAAATTTCTCTAATGACGGCAACTAAAATCCTCCATTTTTACTGGAAAAGGGGAGAATAAAGAAGATTTTTAGTGATTATAAGATTTCTTCTGTTATTGTCATTTTCAAATTAAAATTGAAATTAACTTTTATCTCAACCGATAGTGAAACAATATTGTGATTTAATTATGTTTTCAGTAAAAATAAAAAAATAATAATTATTTTTTTTTTGTGTTCATTTTCAAATTGAATTTACAGACATTAAATATCGTTATATTTAAAACGCTTAAAATAATCAAATTGTTACGCATGGAAAACTTTTAATGGTGAATATTAAGTCATGTTTAAAAAGCTCAAATAATGATATTTGGAAACACTTTTAAATTAAATAATATATATACCCGTAAATATTAAAAAGAAAAGAAAATTAAATAAATAAATTATTACATGAGAAATGCATTTAATAGTGGAAATTACGTCATGTATTAAAACGATACATTTAAAATGATTTTCATTCCAGAGTGTTTGACCCAAAAGTATGAAAACCAAAAAAAGGTGAAAAGGTGTGACCCAATGGTAGAAAAACATGTAGGACTGGGAGCAGGAATACACAATGGTAAACCTACAAGTCAACCATTAAATTTGGGTTTGCAGGTGTTTTCCACCAAGATATGACTTGGCAAAGCAGTTGCATTTTATTATGAGAATCGTGTTCTGTCCTGAAATTGCAGCCATCAACTCGGTGAGGTGATGGTTTGGAATCTTTTGATATGATATGACCCTTCCGGTCTATATATCATAAACTCCTTGGAGACTCCAGAATGAAAAAGTTCTCAAATCACTGTAAAAAAAGATTAATGCTTCTTAACGTACGAAATTATATTATAACCAGAAACAGAAATATACAATAACCTTTTCCAAGCACTTTGTTATTAGATGGATCCAGGTGGAATAAAATATTCTTTTATATTAGGTTTAGCAAAAAGTTCTGGGAAATTTTTAATCTAATAGTTACCAGAATTTGTATCGTATAGGATGGTCGTGCCATCAATGCCGAACTCTATTGCCAGCAGTTGGATCGTGTCTACGACAAATTGTTGCAGAAGTATCAAAATTGCTCCGCCGAAAGCGCGCTTTGTTTCAGCAGGACAATGCCAAACCGCACGTGGCCCAATGGACCAAGGACAAGTTTGCACAGTTGAACGACTTCGAAATTCTTCCATAGCCCACCTACACTCCAGACGTGGCTCCATCGGATTATGGACTCTTTCGATAAATGCAACACTTATTCAAGGGCCGTCAGTTTGAATCCTTTAATGAAGTTGAAGAAGCATGTCAAGTGTTTTTCGATTCCAAAGAGCTGCCATGGTACTTCCAGCAAATCCGGAATCTGGCAGAAGGATGGCAGAAAGTCGTGGACTATGATGGTCTCTACTTTGAAGAATAGTCCTTGTTGCTTTTGTTGTTAATTTACGCATAACAACGCAGCTTTCACAAATTTAACAGAACTTTTTGCTCAACCTAGTATTAAATTCTTCAGTACTTAAATTCGTCCAATATCATATATATATAAACTCGGTTTATGGCATCAGATACCGCCATCCGAAGAATCCTCAAGAGTCTTTTATCATTTCTTCCGATCAAGGGTCCATTCCTCTTCCAGACCTCTATCCCTCATTGCCTTTGAGATATCATTCATCCAGGTCTTTCGTGGTCTTCCCCGTTTCCTTTTTTTGTTTGTTTCATAGTTGAATGTTATTTTGGGTAGTCTTTCATTATTCATTCTTTTGACATGACCATAGCAGATTAATAGCTTTTTTTGAAAATCATCTAGTATGGTTCCCTTTATTTTCATCATTCCTTGATTCTGTCATTTCTTACTCTTTCTATTCTTGATATCCTGCATGATCTTCTTAGGGCGTCCATTTCTACTGCCGCTAATTTCTTTCTTTCTGTCTCCATAATTCTCCATCCTTCTGCTCCATATAACAATATGCTCTTTACAATAGAGTTGTAAATATTATATTTTCTTTTCCTAGAGATCTCCTTACTCCACCAAATAGAATTTAATATTTTTACAGCCTTTTTCCCCTGACAAATTCTGTGTTTAATTTCCTGTGAGTCTCTTCCTTCTCTATTAATGTATACTTTATTATTATTCTTGTAGATTCTTTTTGCAAGGAGAGGTTTTTTACATGAAATAGGGAGCAGGCCTATTGTCATAACCCCCAACCTGGAGGACCAGGGTGTCAGATTTCGTCTGGCACCAACCCTTCGACCAATCCGGCCCTACCAGTAGCTACGCTACCGCCGGCATAGCTCTCCGGGTCACTGGTGCACACAAGCCCCTCCACCACAGCAAGGTAGAGACACCACGGAGGAGGTTCCTCCAATATCTATTCAATAAAAAGTAGACTCATAAAATTGGATTACAAAACATATTTACAGATGTCTACTTATAATCTGCTGTCATCACAAAATATCCTACATGTCTAATGAAATCTTCAGTAGAGAAAACTGACTTAAATTACACCTGTAAGCAAAATGAGCTAACTCCGATATTTTTAGAGTTTCTTCTATTTCTTCTCTACCTGATTTTCCTTCTGCAACAGGAAGAAATAAAACACCTTTGAGTAGGTGTTTTTCAAAATGTTTTGCATATGTGTTAAAATCAAAACATTATTTATGCATATTTTATAGTTTCAGTCATTAAAATTAAATTAGTTTACATGTAGTTTTAAATTAGGCATGTAGACGAAGAAAAATCTGGTTGAATTCTGGATTTGATAGTAACTAAATTTTTTTCAAAAATTTTTAACTAGATTTTTTTCAAATTTTCAATAAGCGAAAAAAAGAAAAAAAAGTCGTCTTACACAAAATGTACATCTCGTGTAATATCATAATGTAATAAATTTCAGGAAAATTAGTTTTTTGTGGTACATTGTAAGAAAAAAGGAGAAAACATGTATAAAAATGAAAGCAACTCGAAAAAAATACTTTTTTTCAACACGTAAAAAGTATAAGCACATGTGCATATTTCTGAGCAATTAATAATAATTAGTGCCTCTGCTTTTTTCATTTTTATAAATAAGTTATAAGGAAATTTTCACGACATGATTTCTTATCCAATAACTGCTCTGATTTAGCAAGCATCATGAAGTTACCTAAATGCTCCTTGACATATTACATCTACTTACACACACACACATAAACTTATATATAGGTATATATGCACTATAGTTTATATCCGTCTGTGATTTCTTTCACTTTGATATTTCTTCTCGCATTAAATAATATATAAGTATAAAATACTCACGCATGAAAAAATAATGCATTTTAATTTTACGTTATTTAGATATCAGAACTTTACTCTTCTTTTTTCAAAATTGCGTTTATAAATATCGTAATCTCGAATAAATATTTTTAGCATATTCTTTGTCTTTCTAAATATATTGGGATACATTTTTTATATTTATTTTGCTCTTCCGTACTCAATGCTTACGCTTTTTTCCAGATTTCGTGAATAAATTTTGTATCGCCTTTGATTTTCGTGCTTCCACTCTGAAATTGTTCTGTACCAATAAATACTCCTTCATAAAGACAGCAGAAAACTATTAAATAATTCGGTACAGTTTGTTGTCTAAACCTATAAAAATTCTATAAAATTTCAAAAAATAAAAATAATAAATTATTTTTAGAAAAATGTCCATAAAGGATAAAAAATTGTAAATATTTTAGAGAATAAATTTCCGGCAACAGCTTATTATTTGAAACTAAATTTATTCTCTGATACTTTAATTTTCGTCTTATTTTAAAATGATGCATGTAAACAAGCTGTGGATTAGAGAAATTGAAAAGATTAGAATGTGGATTAGAGAAATTGAATTTGAAAATCATTTATCAGGAGATAAATCTAAATACTTTGTTACTCTTGGTAAACCATAGGTTTACATAAATGACTGCAACGAATTAAAGTACGCTTACCATAAAAAATATACATGAAAATACATCAAAACCTGCCATACAAAGAAAGTTTCAGTAACAGTTTTATTGTTGTCGCAGGTTTTTCTTATAATAGAAAATTAAAAATAAGAAGATTAGAAATAAATTACTTCAAAATCTCATCTTACTATTAGGCGAATGTTTTACGTGTGGTATTTATAGAATTTTTTTTTTCCCTGTTTAAAGTAGCATTTCTTTATCCCAACGACTTATAAAGGCTGAAATTTCACCAATACAAAGCGACCGATCATATTACAAAATCTACAGATGCATTCCTTAAAAAAAATATATAACTCGCATAGGTAGGGTCAGGTGGGGGTAATTATGACCAGGGGTAATTGTAACCGCCGTCATATTGGAGAATTATTAATATATGGTAAAATTTTGTTTCAAGCTTAGGTATTAACCTCATAATGTATATTTCTTCTTAGATATTCTCTATCGCTAGTCTGAAGTTTTTTTAAAAATCTGAATAGCAATTTGAAACTGTCTATCAAAATTTTTGATAAACAGATTTGGTCTCAATTATCCCAAACAAATA
The DNA here is from genome assembly GCA_963932465.1 of Maratus speciosus. NCBI lineage: Eukaryota > Metazoa > Arthropoda > Arachnida > Araneae > Salticidae > Maratus > Maratus speciosus. The sequence continues at coordinate 398,259,675 of OZ010800.1, read as the reverse complement.
TGTATTGGCAAGTAAAAAGAGAAAATATAGTGGTCATAATTTCCCCACTAATGCTCTTAATTACCCCAAACTTATGTAATTGTGAGTTTTTGTGAGGTAATTATGACCATCCTTTTAACTTAAAATAAAAACAGCTATGATAATTGAAACTTTTAAAAGGTTTTCTTAAAGAATCAAAGTTACTTTCTATGTACTTAAAATACCACTTTTCCAAATAGAAAAAAGCAAAAAAAAATAAATAAAATAAAGTAAAAATAATAATAACAATGTTGAAAATGTAAAAAGTGGTCATAATTACCCCCACCTGACCCTATTGTTTCACAATATTGCTGCAAAGTCACCTGAAGTTTCCCTTAATGATTATTTTGACTTTTATTCGCTGAAGAAAGCTCTTTCAAAGCGGAAACCCGCCACGATTGATGGACTCTAAAAAGTAGCAAAAGAAGATTGGTCAGCAATGCCCCTGGAAATTCAGTGAAAAGCAGTTCTATCATGGAAAAGACAATGTAAACTCTTATAATAAAGAAAGACGTTTATCAACTCGTTTAAAGAACTAGTATTTAGATTTTAAATATTAAACAAAGCGGTATCAAAATCATTTTATGAATGTTTAAAAATCAAAATCAAAAGTTTCATTTCCTGTTGCTTAAATAAAAGGAATAAAAATCTGTTTTAAACAAGCAGAATGATAAATTAGTCTGGATAAGAAGGATTACTGGTTTTATTTTAAAAAGTTACATCAACGTTTTTCAAATAAATGTATAATCACATAATTAGAAAACATAGTATATTTTTATATCCACAACTTGTTACGTATCTTTCCATTTAGGAATATTTCAATATGTTCATTATTGGTACGGACCATTTTATTATGTTTTAATTTTATAAATGTGTTATTTTTTACCATGAAACTTCTATGATTAAAATTTATTAAATGCACAAAATAAGTTAGTAAAAGGAAATAAGTATGTAAGTCTAGTAAAAAATTAAATAGGACCAACTTATATTATTTTATTACCAAATTATCGCAGAGATTTGCGAGATATACCATTCGGCTATCCATTTTTATCTTTTCCGAATATAAAAGCGATATTTAAAATGCAGGTCTTCTACTTGTAATAAATGTTTTAATTTTCCCTTTTCGAATATTAACAACACTTTTAGTACTTTGTTTGAATTACTTGGATCAGGATAACACTTTTTTTTTCATATGGGAGATTCTCAAAAGGTGGGATGATTAAACGTTAACTATATGTAATTTTTAAAATTTTCAAGTTTAAGGCCAATTTTTTTAATAGTATAGTATTTTGTCTATAAATATAATATATAAATATTTTTAATAGTATGTCTAAAAAATTATACACAAACATTAAAAGACAGCAACTATTCTGGAAAATTAATTATTAAGCATTTAATTAGAAGTTGTATACGTTACAAATTTTGGACATTTTTTCGCACGTACGTTACAGATTTTGGACGTTGCTCTTAGTATTTAAAAAATTCTTAAGACTAAGAATGTAGTAAATGTGTCCTATAAACATATATATATGTATAATTAACTTTTTGTTATCCAGTAATAATAATAATAAAATCAAATGCTTTGTTACGTACGTTACTTTCGGGCATAACAAAATACAGAAAAATTCTTTATAGAACAGTCCTTCAATCTTCAAAAAAGCAATAAATCAGCCTGCCATCTCATAACGAAATTATCAAAAAATCATCCGTTTCCTTTATGCATTCGTTGTTTACCATTAGAACCACCTGGGAAAAAGTTAAAACTCTTTTTCTTGGTGGTACATTGGAGCAGTTAACGTTATGAATGTCCGAAATTGGCCTCTTTAGCATAAAATAATAAAATTTTAAGATATTTATACAAAGTTTTTACAATAAATTATGTCATTTTCTGTCTCTGAATAGAATTAAAAACTTAGTGTAAAAAAAAAAAAAAAAAAAAAAAAATCAATGATAATTAAAGTTGAAAGGCTTAAAGTTATGACTTGTGTCCAGTGCCAACATTTGAGAATCGCCCATATAGCTAATCAATGTCCTAGATTGTTCAAAACAAACATTTGCAAAAGCCAATCAAAAACAAACTATTCCCCACAAAATTTGAAAACTCAGTCCTCAGCGTGTGGTACAGGGAAAGCTCCTTCCATTTTTAACTATTGAGACAAGTAACATTTTTATGTTTTCTCATAATATTCCTTGAATATTTGATGTCCCTACATACTGGTTGATCTATTAAGATGTTCTCTCTTTGTTTAAAACATTTTTTAGATATTTTTTCAGTTATTGATAACATTGGTATACACAACACGTCATAATCTCATACAAAGAGTACATATAGTTTATACTATATGCACTGTAAAAAAATGGCTGAATACTACTGAAAAGTAATACCACTTGAAAAGTAATACCACTGTAAATGACAGAATATTTAAAAAAAAAAAGAAGAAAAAATTATACTTCTGCATTAAACTGTTAAATGTTTTGTTTCAAAACAAACAGTTTTTACTGAAGCTTTCTGGGTAACACTAACTTGGTCTATACAAGCAAATTAATTGGTGTATTTGTACACTAAAGAAATCGACGATTACTTTTATAGAAAAACACTAGCACGGTAATTGATATAATATTTTTTTAACAAAAAAAATTGTACTTCTGCATTAAAATGTTACATATTTTGTTCCTTAAAACAAAGTGTTTTACTGAAATACTGGCTAACAGTAACTTGGACTATATATGCGAATTGGATGGTGTATATATTCTAAAAAATAATGGATAATTACTTTTATAGAAAAAACATTTACACGGTACCTGATATGAAAAAATTTTAACAGAGAAAGCGTGTATTTCTGCATTAAACTGTTAAACATTTTGTTCCTTAAAATAAAGAGTTTTTACTGCAACTCTGGATAACAGTAACTTGTTCTATGTATGCAAAAATTGGTTGGTGTGTATGCTCTCTAAAAAATCGATGATTACTTTTATAGAAAACACTAACACGGTAATAGATATAATATATTTTTTAACAGAAAAAAACTTGTATTTCTGCATTAAACTGTTAAATAATTTGTTCCTTAAAACAAAGAGTTTTTACTGAAATTCTGACTAACAGTAACTTGGTCTATACATGTAAATTGGTTGGTGCATATGTACTCTAAAAAAATATATGGATACTTTTATAGAAAAATACCAACACCGTAACTGATAGAATATTTATTTAAACAGAAAAAAAAACTTGTATTTCTGCATTAAACTGTTAAATCTTTTGTTCTTTAAAACGAAGAGTTTTTACTAAAATTCTAGCTAGCAATAACTTGGTCTATACATGCAAATTGATTGGTGTATACGTACTCTAAAAAAATATATAGATACTTTTATAGAAAAATACTAACACCATAACTGGCAGAATATTTGTTTAAACAGAAAAAAAAAACTTGTATTTCTGCCTTAAACTGTTAAACATTTTGTTCCTTAAAACGAAGAGTTTTCACTAAAATTCTAGCTAACAATAACTTGGGCTATACACGAAAATTGATTGGTGTATATGTACTCTAAAAATATATATGGATACTTCTATATAAAAATACTAACACCATAACTGACAGAATATTTGTTTAAACAGAAAAAAACTTGTATTTCTGCATTAAACTGTTAAGCATTTTGTTCCTTAAAACAAAGAGTTTTTACTGCAACTCTGGATAACAGTAACTTGTTCTATGTATGCAAAAATTGGTTGGTGTGTATGCTCTCTAAAAAATCGATGATTACTTTTATAGAAAACACTAACACGGTAATAGATATAATATATTTTTTAACAGAAAAAAACTTGTATTTCTGCATTAAACTGTTAAATAATTTGTTCCTTAAAACAAAGAGTTTTTACTGAAATTCTGACTAACAGTAACTTGGTCTATACATGTAAATTGGTTGGTGCATATGTACTCTAAAAAAATATATGGATACTTTTATAGAAAAATACCAACACCGTAACTGATAGAATATTTATTTAAACAGAAAAAAAAAACTTGTATTTCTGCATTAAACTGTTAAATCTTTTGTTCCTTAAAACAAAGAATTTTTACTGAAATTCTGACTAACAGTAACTTAGTCTATACCTGTAAATTGGTTGGTGTATATGTACTCTAAAAATATACATGGATACTTTTATAGAAAAATACTAACACCGTAACTGACAGAATATTTGATTAAACAGAACAAAAAAAAAACTTGCATTTCTGCATTAAACTGTTAAACCTTTTGTTCCTTAAACCGAAGAGTTTTAACTAAAATTCTAGCTAACAATAACTTGGGCTATACACGAAAATTGATTGGTGTATATGTACTCTAAAAATATATATGGATACTTCTATATAAAAATACTAACACCATAACTGACAGAATATTTGTTTAAACAGAAAAAAAACTTGTATTTCTGCATTAAACTGTTAAGCATTTTGTTCCTTAAAACAAAGAGTTTTTACTGCAATTCTGGATAACTGTAACTTGTTCTATGAATGCAAATTGGTTGGTGTATATGTTCTCTAAAAAAATCGATGATTACTTTTATAGAAAAAACTAACACGGTAATAGATATAATATCTTTTTTAACAGAAAAAAACTTGTATTTCTGCATTAAACTGTTAAACATTCTGTTAAACGTTCCTTAAAACGAAGAGTTTTTACTGAAATTCTGGCTAACAGTAATTTGCTCTATACATGCAAATTGGTTGATGTACATGTACTCTAAAATAATATATGGATACTTTTATAGAAAAATACTAACATCGTAACTGACAGAATATTAGTTTAAACAGAAAAAAAAAACTTATATTTCTGCATTAAACTCTTAAACATTTTGTTCCTTAAAACGAAGAGTTTTTACTAAAATTCTGGCTAACAATAACTTGGTGTATACATGCAAATTGTTTGGTGTATATGTACTCTAAAAAGATGTATGGATACTTTTATAGAAAAATACTAACACCGTAACTAACAGAATATTTTTTAAACACAATAAAAACTTTTATTTCTGCATTAAAGAGTTTTTACTGAAGCTCTTGCTACAAGTAACTTGGTCTATGTATGCTAATTGGTTGATGTGTATGTGTGTATTTAATAATTGAAATACAGTAGAAGATCTTTATAACGCAAAACTAAAAACGCAAGGTTGTGCGTTATATATAATTTTGCGTTATATGGATCACATAATTAAATTCACCTTGTAAACATGGCCAAATATGTCTGAAACACATCAAAATACATTAGAATATCTTTATACTGCATTCCTTGTTACCAAGAGTTATCCAAATTATAAATTTTTGCATAATATAGGTCAGACATTGTTAAATTTACTCTATAAACATGATCCAAATATAACTGACACAACCATCCCTTATATTAGACATTTTCAAAAATGTTCATTGTAATAATAGCATTTTTTTCAGTAAAAAGGTCTTAAATTAGAAGATAAAGTTGAACTAATGTATCAAATTTAGTCCTCTAGAGAGTAGCAATATTTTACAATGTGAAAGTGCAGGTGCTTTTTAACTGCAAAAATCATTGTTTACATCTGATAAGTTGTGCGTTATATGGAGAATTGCATTATATAGAATTGCGTTATAAAGATCTTCTACTGTACTACTTTTAATTTTTTTTAATAATAAATGAAAATTAAAATACAATTTAAAAAGCCCCTTGGAAAATGGCAGGAGAAAATATTTATCTTAATTATTAATCCAAATATCAATCCAACTAAAAGAAAATGTCTCATGTCTTTTATAATGCATAAAAAATTATCCTATTCATTTTTACGTGCGTTCGTAATTATATAAATACGTAGTACATATATTCGTCGTCTGATCCATCCGTCTGTTTGCCCGCATATAACAGCTCAAAAATAATCGAACCGAATGGTTTGGAATTTAATATATATAATTATTGCAGAATTTTAGCGAGTCATTTCAAATTTTATGAAAATCGAATCAAAATACAAAAAGATATTAATAAATGTTTTCTTTTTTTTTTATCCAATGCTATCACGCGTAAATAATTCAATGATATCCAGAGATAGGTAATTATTCTAAGTTGTTATGGTGATTACGTTCTTTTAAAGTTGGAGTCCTATTATTTCCGTATTACGGAATTTAATATATATAACCGTAAAAAAAAATTGTATTCATGCGTTTTTGTGCAAGAGTGCAACAGCTATTGCACCAAGATAGGAATACTTATAAATCTAGTCACAGTACGAACGCATCTCATTTGCAACGTTTAACGTAAAATTTCCGACTTGTTTTTTATCTTCTAAACTGGAAGACAGATTTATGCTTTTATACCTGTCAATATAAAAAACGTTAATAAAACATTATACCTATCAATATAATGTATATATTTTATGTTGTTAATTTTCTTATCAGGAATAATATAGTATTTAAAGTTTCATAGACAACTTGCTCGTGAGATTGCGATCCACTTGTTTGGTTCAACTAATCTCAGTTAAATGTCAACAACTTAAGCTCCTCGAACTGATAAGTCTTCTTCCCTTCATTAATTTTAGTGGCATGTTAATCACTCGCCTGTGAAATACTCCGAGGAAATTTTAGGGTATTTTAGATCGTGGAACTTAAATCCTTGTTCATCAGCAGAAACTTTCTATTAAAGGAAATTTCGACTTTTAAAGGATTTATATAGATGAATATCCTTCTCATGATCCTTTTAAAATGCTTATTGTGACTTAGGACTGCTAAAATATCGAAAAATGAAAAGAATTGACAATATTTGTCATTTTATATCTTAAAAACTATATTTTTCAAAACCACAATTTTTATAGGTAAAATAGATACACATTTTTTCTTTCTTTTCATATTTTTTGAAGATCACAATGAGAAAAATTAGTTCTTAAGGGGTCTTCTACTTTTCAAACGTGACGAAATTTAACGAAAAAATTCCAAGTTTGAATTAATCTATCTTCAAAACTTTTTTACGTATAAAAATGAAATTTTGGATATTGGTTAAACAGATTGTGCTTTGTAATATGCTGTTATTAGAAATTTATTAGCCTTTTACTAAATTTGTGCATTGTTGAAATCAAAATAGCTCTTTTTTGTTACTCCATAAGTCAATGCGCGCTTAAGATCTTGAGAAAGTGTATATGGATTGTCATAAAAATTTGGTAAAGATACTAAAAATATATGTGTGTTTAAAATGAACTACTCTTAGGCCAAAATTATTTCATTTACTATATAAGAAAAATATTTTTGCAAAATAAAAGTAGCTTTAATGAATAAAAATAGTCATAACTAAAAATATTACCATTGTAAATACCTAAAAGTACACACACGTATTTTCTTAGTATCTTTACTAAATTTTATGACAATCCATTCATACTTACTCAAGATATCATGCACGCAATCACTTCTGGAGTAAAAAAAGTCCTTCCGGCCATTGCCGGGAGGAAGAGATAGCTTTCATATTCCTTATTTAAAAAAAAACATCTTATATTATTCAAACACACGAAGCTCAATTTAGTGGAAGCCGAAAATAGGAGATTCAATACTAATTTTTATCAATATAATGAATGAGAATTTCGCGAAATTAGTCAGCTTTATCCAAGCTGCTTTTCTTTAAAGTAACTTATATTTGGCTGCCAAATTCAGCGATTTCTTAAAGTGCCTGCCATTTTAAGACAATATGGTGAATGAGGCTAACCAGTGAACTTGGTCGAGACCTTAGTAATTGCTGTGCACAGGCTCACTCACATCGGAAATCGGTTGATATATACGAGTGCTGTCGCAGGCAAAAAATCAGATTTTTCAAAATGTCACCCACATTAGAAATTAAAACTGCTATATCTGAGCCATTTTTTAAGATAAAGACAAACAAAAAATGCTCCTGAATCCTTATATCAAGGTCAAATACTTAAAAAAGAAACCTTTTTCAATTTTTAATTTTTTTGTAACTCACTTTAAATATAATTTTTTTTAATTTAATGGCCGCCATTTTGAAACAAGATGGCTGATGAATCTGGCCAGCGAACTTGGTCGAGATATTGATGTATACTATCCACATGCCTTCTTACATCCAAATAGGCGAATACGTGTGTTATCGCGTAACAAATACAAGATCGTTTCAAAATGTTAGCCATGCTAAAAATTCAAAGTGCTATAATTCAACCATTTTTTAAGATATAAACAAAAGAACAAATTTTCAGAAACAAAAACTGCTCCAGAATCTTTGTATCAAGGCCAAACACATAAAAAAAAATCTTTTTAATTTTCCAATTTTTTAATACCTCATTTTAATTTTTTTTTTTAATGGCAACCCTTTTAAAACAACACCGCGAATGAAGCTGACGAACGAACTCGGTCGAGACATTGGTATGTACTAAGTACAGACCAAGTTACATCCAAATCGGTACATAAATACGACTGTTATCGGGTGACAAAAATCAGGTCGTTTTAAAATGTCAGCCACAATAGAAATTCAAAATGCTATAACTCAGCCATTTTTTTTAGATATAGACGAAACAAAAACTGTTCCGGAATCTTTGTATTAAGGTCAAACACATACGAAAAAAATCTTTTTCATTTTCTAATTTTTTGGTATCTTATTTTAAATTTTAAATTTGTTAATTTTTTTTAAATGGCCGCCATTTCGAAACAAGATGGCGGATGAAGCTGGCCAACGAACTCGGTCGAGATATTTGTATGTACTATGTATACACTAAGGTGCATCTAAATCGGTTCATAAATACGCCTGTTATCACGTGACAAAAATCAGGACGTTTCAAAATGTCAGCCACGTTAGAAATTCAAAATGCTATAACTCAGCCATTTTTTAAGATATAGACAAAACAAAAACTGCTCCCGAATCTTTTTATCAAGGTCAAACACATAAGAAAAAAATATATTTTCAATTTTCAATTTTTTGGTACCACATTTCAAATTTAAATTTTTCTTAAAAATTTAAATGGCCGCCATTTTTAAACAAGATGGCGGATGAAGCTGGCCAACGAACTCGGTCGAGGCATTGGTATGTACTATGTATAAACGAGGTTACATCCAAATCGGTTCATAAATACGTCCTTTATCGCGTGACAAAATTCAGGACGTTTCAAAATGTTAGCCACGCTAGAAATTCAAAATGCTATAACTCAGCCATTTTTTAAGATATAGACAAAACAAAAACTGCTCCGGAATCTTTGTATAAAGGTCAAATACATAAGAAAAAAATATTTTTCATTTCCAATTTTTTGGTACCACATTTCAAATTTAAAATTTTGTTTGTTAAATTTTAAATGGCCGCCATTTTGAAACAAAATGGCGGATGAAGCTGGCTAACGAACTCGGTCGAGACATTGGTATATACTATGTACACAGCGAATTACATCGAAATCGGTTCATAAATACGCCTTTTATCGCGTGACAAATTTCAGGATGTTTCAAAATGTCAGCCACGCTAGAAATTCAAAATGCTATAACTCAGCCATTTTTTAAGATATAGGCGAAACAAAAACTGCTCCGGAATCTTTGTATAAAGGTCAAATACATAAGAAAAAATTATTTTTCATTTCCAATTTTTTGGTACCACATTTCAAATTTTAAATTTATTTTGTTAAATTTTAAATGGCCGCCATTTTGTTTCAAATGGCGGATGAAGCTGGCCAACGAACTCGGTCGAGACATTGGTATGTACTATGTACACAGCGAATTACATCGAAATCGGTTCATAAATACGCCTTTTATCGCGTGACAAAATTCAGGACGTTTCAAAATGTCAGCCACGCTAGAAATTCAAAATGTTATAACTCAGCCATTTTTTAAGATATAGACGAAACAAAAACTGCTCCGGAATCTTTGTATAAAGGTCAAATACATAAGAAAAAAATATTTTTCATTTCCAATTTTTTGGTACCACATTTGAAGATGTAATTTTTTTTTAAAAATTTAAAAGGCCGCCATTTTGAAACAAAACGGCGGATGAAGCTGGCCAACGAACTCGGTCGAGACATTGGTATGTACTATGTACACACCGAATTCCATCGAAATCGGTTCATAAATACGAGAGTTACAGTGTGACAAAGATCAGATATATATATATATATATATATCAATTTTGAACGGAGGGTGGTTTCGGGGTCTGGGGGTCATGATCGATGAAAATATACCAAAATTTTTTGAAATCGCTTTCCTCCGAACGGCTGCAATAGGTAGCTTTTTGTAATGAAAGCTACCTAAAAGAGCTATTCTGATTTAAACAATACACAAAGTCTGTAAAAGGCTAATAAATTTCTAATGTTAGCATATTACAAAGCGCAATCTGTTTAATCAATATCTAAAAATGTATGTTTATACATAAAAATGTTTTGAAGATAGACTAATTGAAACTTTGAAGTTTTTTCTTTTTAACTGTATATTGCTTACATGAAAAGTTTTAAAAAGCTTAGCAATAGAACAACGAGCAAAAAATATTTTTTCAAAAATAACAAAAATAATCAACATTTAAGTATACAAAATTCACAAAATGAATAGTAAAGTTCTCACTGTTTTACTCAAAAGGCGACAAAGAGGATAACAATATAGTTGTTGCAAGTAAAAAATGTACATTTTATTTCAATTTACTAGTACATTTGACTTGCAAGCCCGCGGCCATCGTCAGGGAATAATTTTATTAATTGCAAATTAATAAAAATAATTATGAAAATTAATGATATTAAATATGACATACATAAAAACGGTTAAGAGTGCCATTATTAATAATAATTATTAATAATTATTAATATGAAATTATTAATAGCAAGTAATAAAAATATTCCCTGACGATTGCCGTGGGATTGCAGGATGAAAGTACTAGGAAATTTAAATAAAATGTATATTTTTAACTTATGACATCTATATTATTAGTAACTTTTCCCCGTTTGAAGTAAAATAATGCGCTTTTTAAAGTTCATATTGTGCCTTTATGTGCTTAAAAATTCATTTTTTTGTTGTTGTTGTTGAAAACATATTTTTTGCTCGCTGTTATATTGCTTATTACTATTATTATCTTTGTCTCCGATTAAGTAAAATGGTAAGCTTTTAAAATTCATATTGTGTATATTGTGACTGAATGAAAGCGGAAAGTTGCATTTCGCCTTGTGATTTTATATATTTAAGTTCACTTTATATGCCCTACCATACACTATATTCGTATATGCTGAAAGTTTTGCGAAATACCTTGAGAGCAATGTCCCAAAATCACATTTTGAAAGAAACAAAATCCTTTTTAGGTTCTCGCTTTGAAAATACGCCATGTGTAAAAAAGTTTAAGAATGCAATTCATTTTGTTTTAAAATGTTCATAGATTATTACTTTTTAATATATGGTAAGCTTTTAAAGTTCATAGTGTGCATTTTGTGATTGAATCAAGGTGGAGCATTGCAATTCGCCTTATGATTTTATATATTTAAGTTATTTCATACGTTCTACCTTACACTATATTCGCATATCCTGAAAATTTCATGAAATACCTTGAGAGCAATCTCCCAAAATCACATTTCGAAAAAAACAAAATCATTTTTAGTTTCTCTGTTTGAAAATACGCCATGTGTAAAAAAGTTTAAGTAAGCAATTCATTTTGTTATAAAGTGTTCATAGATTATTACTTTTAAATATATGGTAAGCTTTTAAAGTTCATATTGTGTATTTTGTGATTGAATCAAGGTGGAACATTGCATTTCGCCTTATGATTTTATATATTTAAGTTCACTTTATACGTCCTGCCTTACACTATATTCGTATATCCTGAAAATTTCATGACATACCTTGAGAGCAATGTCCCAAAATCATTTTTAGGTTCTCTGTTTGAAAATACGCCATGTGTAAAAAAGTTTAAGAATGCAATTCATTTTGTTTTAAAATGTCCATAGATTATTACTTTTTAATATATGGTAAGCTTTTAAAGTTCATATTGTGTATTTTGTGATTGAATTAAGTTGGAACATTGCATTTCGCCTTATGATTTTATGTATTTAAGTTCACTTTATACGTCCTACCATACACTATATTTGTATATCCTGAAAATTTCGTGAAATACGTTGAAAGTAATGTCCCAAAATCACATTTTAAAAAAATCATTTTTAGCTTCTATCTTTGGAAATACGCCATGTGTAAAAAAAGTTTAAGAGTGCAATTCATTTTGTTTTAAAGTGTTCATAAATTATTACTTTTTAATATATATATGTTTTTTTTGTGGGTTTTTTTTTTTTTTTTTTTTTTTTACAAAAATTTAATTTTTTGAAGTTTCCGAAAGCTTTTATGATCTCTGAAAGTTTGTAACTTTTTAAACTAAAAAATGATATTTTTATTGTAATATTTTTTTTCTCCATTAACTTGATTGAAATGAATAAGAAAAAAGTATTGTATCAAACTTTTCAAAACTTTTCAAGAAAGTTTTCGTAAATAAAATTTTAATACTTATGCACCTATTAAAATTAAATGAAATACATATATATATAGTTCTGTTTTAATTTTTAGGTAGATTTCGTATGAAATACTACCTATTGGATTGTTCCTATGTTGGAATTTCTGAAAAAATTTTGCAGATCTACACCGATCATGACCCCTAGAACCCAAAACCACCCTCAGTAAAAAACTTTATATATATATATATATATATATATATATATATATATATATACCTATCTATCTATCTATATATATATATATATCACTTTCTTCTGGACACGATAACTTTCGTAATTCTGCACCAATCTCTTCCAAACTGATACATAAAATCAATGGGCATAAAATCTCGGTCAAGTTCGTTAATGGGCAAAATCGCACCAAGGGGATGGAAATAGGGAGGGGTTTTGTGAAAACCGAAAACCCCCCATAACTTCTTAAATTTTATACATATCAAATCAGTTTAAAGTTTTTATTACTTCTAGAAATAGGGCCAAAATTTTATGTATCACAGATTTTTGGTAAAGTTAAAAATGGGCTCAAAGGGCGCAAAAAATAGGGTTTTTGGGAGAAAAAAATTCATAACTTTGACAATTCTCAAGATATCAATTCCAATTAATTTTATTATAAATCTCCTTAATATTATCTACAACTTTTATATTCACAAGTTTTTCATAGGACCAATTCGTACAGCAAAAAAAAAAATTAAAAACGAAAACAAAAAGGGGGTTTGAAGAAGTAAAAAATCCATAACTCCGTCAATTCAAAAGATATAAAATCCCCATGAATTTATCATATATCTTCTTAATATTGTCTACAACATCTATATAGACAAGTTTTGGATAAGACCAATTCTTACAGAAAAAACAAATTAAAATTACATAGCGGTTGAAGAAAAAAATCATCTTATTAAGGGTGTATTCAAATCCAAACTGCGTATTTTCTGACTCATTTTACAATTCATTTTTGCTCTCAAAGGCTTCCAATTGTTACGTTTTCTTACTCAGAAACTATATAATGTACCGTAATGGTCGATTTTTTGATAGAGGCAGAATATATTTTAAAAACTGCTGTTAAAGTGGGCATTTTGAACCGAATTTCCCGAAGCGGATTGTGTTGGAAAAATCATTGCATTAAGGATGCACTCAAAATCCAAACTGCTTATTTTCTGACTCATTTTTAAATTCATTTTTGCTCTCAAACGCATTTAATTGGTAGATTCGCTTATTCAGAAACTATATAATGTACCGTAATGATTGATTTTTTGATACAGGCAGAATATATTTCAAAAAATGATGTTAAAGTGGGCATTTTGAACAGAATTTCCCGAAGCAATTGTGTTATCACTTTCTTCTGGACACGATAACTTCCGCAATTCTGCACAAATCTCTTCCAAACTGATACATAAAATCAAGGGGCATAAAATCTCGGTCAAGTTCGTTAATGGGCAAAAGCGGACAAAGGGGACGGAAATAGGGAGGGTTTTTGTGAAAACCGAAAAAAACCCCATAACTTCTTAATTTTTGTACATATCAAATAAGTTTAAAGTTTTTATTACTTCTAAAAATAGCGCCAAAAATTCATGCATCACAGATTTTTGATAAAATTTAAAATAGGCTCGAGGGGCGCAAAAATAGGGTTTTTGGGAGAAAAAAAATTCCTTACTTCGCCAATTCTCAAGATATCAAATCCAATAATGTTATTATACATCTCCTTAATATTATCTACAACTTTTATAGTCACAAGTTTTTGATAGGACCAATTCGTACCGCAAAAAAAATTAAAAATGAAAACAAAAAAGGGGGGTTGAAGAAGAAAAATTTTCATGTAACTCCATCAATTCACAAGATATAACATTTCCATGAATTTATCATATATCTTCTTAATATTGTCTTCAACATTTATATAGACAAGTTTTTGATAGGGCCAATTCTTACAGCAAAAACAAATTAAAAATACATAGCGGTTGAAGAAAAAAATCATCTTATTAAGGATGCATTCAAATCCAAACTGTCTATTTTCTTAATCATTTTTAAATTCATTTTTGCTCTCAAACGCATCCAATTGCTAGATTCTCTTATTCAGAAACTATATAATGTACAGTAATGATCGATTTTTTGATAGAGGCAGAATATATTTCAAAAAATGATGTCAAAGTGGGCATTTTGAACAGAATTTCCCGAAGCGATTGTGTTAGAAAAGAAAAATATTGCCCTACTGAGAAAATAATTGTTTATTAATCAAGTTTTAATTAATTGAATGAAAAATAAAAACACAGGTCGCTTATAAATCTTTTCAAAAATCACGTCAGCCTGTTTCATATATATTTTTTTTTTATTAAAAATGAATCTGAAAATGTGAAAGAAAATTTCGAGTGTTTGAGTATGGAAAAATATTTTTTTTTCAATATCGCCTTAACATGATTCTGATAAAACCAGCTATTTTATAAAAAGGAAATAAAAACTCGTCAAAAGCAGACAGATAAAACTGTTAAAGTGGATTTATATCTAATAATGATTTAGTTTTTGTTGGTGAAATTAGTATACTTAACTTCGAAATCTACCTCTGCCTGTAGGCCGGGCCGGCAGGGATTTTATTTAATATTGTAAAGAGTAATAAAATTTGCAATTGAAATTCTGGAAAAAAATGACTACTTAATAAACATATAATTTGAAATTCCTTACATATCTAAAAATCACTCTAAAAATTGTCTCTAAAAATTGCTCACTCCTCAGCTGGCTTCTGTATCTATATATGCTCCATATTTCACAGAAATACAGGAAGTAGGATAAAATATAAGAATTTTGAAAGAAGTGTCACGTTGTCTATAACAAATTAACTTAGAAAACGCAGAATGTTAAAATTATTAGTATTTGAAAAATATGTTTAATACATTATCTGGAATTATCTTTTACTACATTAAGAGTTTTTATAGTGTTTATCCAGATAATATTTACACAATTTAACTCGATGAAAGGGGATTTTCTCAGTTCTTTCTCTTTTACCACAATTCACCGCAATATAATTTTACTGCTTTTGATCAATCATGTGACCATTATATATAATTTAAAAGCAAATATTATATTCCTTATCGTCAATAGCTTAGTAATAAAAGAAAATTCTTTAAACATTTGTACATGCCAATTACTTTTAACTTACATGCCTTTAAATATGCCAATTTAATGGCATTGTATTATGCGAACTATCATTATTTATTTATATTTAAATTACCAGCATGGGAACACGATGTATTGTATTTCATTTACATAAGATCTTTGGATCGTTTGGAGGAAAAATAAATCTAGTTTTTTTTTTTTCACATTAAGAAATAAATATATAATCCTAATGTTATTAAATACAAAATCCAAAGAAATAAATCATATTTTATTGTACATTAAGAGATTTCTCAACAAAAATAAGCTGTTTAAATGATGTCACTTACTAAAGGATTTCGTTTTGATCTAGATGTGGCAATTAATTGCAGATCTAGCAGAATTGAAAGGGCAACATTTTGAAGTAACTGTGCACAAATATTTTAATTTTATGAATTGAATCAAATGATTGAAAAATGTCGTTTTTACTTGGTAAACTATTTCACTTTTAGCGTCGATATCAAATGGTTCAACCACCATCGTTTAGCAATAATTCCTTAAAAATCTACATTTTTTATTTAAATTCAATGTTTTGTAAATAAAGGGACATAATTTTGCAGTTAAATATAAGGAGCTAATTTTGTTTTTAGTTGTTTAAATGCAAAAGTAAAAAAAAAAAAAAAAAAAAAAAAAAAGATAGTATAAATTGCGTTTTAGATTTATGGCTAGACGATTTTTTGTCTACTAGAATAAATTGATTCGTGAAGTTTGAATATGTAAAATATGCTTTTTATTGCTTCGCATTTTCATTTTCTTGAAAAATGTAATTATTTCAAGGTTTGTTTTTTATCATCTAATTAACTTGAATATAATTTTTCTTTTCTGTTTTAATGAGAAAATGACTTAAATAACAATTTACTTATCCATATTACTGCAGTTTTTTTTTTTCTTCGCAGAATAATACGAGAGGATATTCACTTAGGTACGGGCAAATTCCGTTGCAGTTATTAACAGCTAAACTATGACTGAATTTTTTTTCTAATATGTTCTTTATGAAGTAATTCAGTTATAAAGAACAATGATTTAATTTTCAGTACTGATAAAATGGAATCTTCCATTATTAAATCACTAAAAATACCTTATTAATAAAACTCTCAGATTAATGCGGGTTCCATATTATGTTATGTTCCATATTTTGTCCCTATGGCAGCGTTTACAGGGAGTCGGTGTTTTCACATGTATTTATATTATAAACTAATGCTTCCCTGGTCGGTTTCTCCAAGCGAACCTTGATTCAAAAGAAATATGTTCGTAAATTTGACGTTTAAAAACAATATGGACCTTTACCTTGAATTGCACTTGGAATCGCTGAAAACGATGCGGATACATACAATAAATTGTATGCATGTCTGTTTAATATTTAAATATACTGTTAACCGTTGAATGAGGCTTTATTTGTGTGTGTTTTATTATATATTGTAGTGTGTCTGTGTTTTATTATATATCATAGATCGATGTAATAGTAAAATCTATTCATCGTTGTCCTGTCATCCAAGGCTGTCGTATAGATGGCTGGTGACTTCCCTAACATGGTTTATTTGTGAAAAATTGCAGACCCAGTATCGGTCGGAGTAGCTCAGTGATCAGAGCGACAGCCCGAAATGATGTAGTCCCGGGTTCGATTCCTGGCTCTGGAAAAATTTTCATTCCGGTTGGGATTATTGTTTTTATTGTATTGTTTAATATTGTATTGTTTAATATTTATATATACTGTTAACCGGTGAATGCACGCGTTATTTTTGTATGTTTTATTATATATTGTAGTGTGTGTGTGTTTTATCAAACTTCGGTCTGTTTAGAGTAAACTCTTTTAATTGATCTTTACAATAGGATTTGGTAAAGAACGTTATGCAATATACAAAAACTAACCGTGAAAAATTATCTAACTAACAATGAAAGTCTCATCAACATTCGTCAAGTAGAACTTAAAAAAATATCTAATATTGTAAATAGGGTTCAATTTATTATAGGTATTTTGCTTTTAATTCTATACCTAAACAACGTAAAACAAAATGATGGGGACTAAAACCTTTCCTGAAAGACTATCAAACCAACCGTGCAAGTTTCATCAAAATCCATTCAACAAAGGCATATAAGGGGTGCGAAATTTACATATGCATTTTATACATATGGCAGATATTAAACATTTTCCATTACGGTCTTCGAAAGAGAATATCCTGGAGGAATTAAATGCCCTTTTCTTTTTCCCTTTTAAAAATGAAGTATTTCAGTTGCTAAATTTAGACAAACTTCGTAAATTTTAGCTACAAAAAAACATTAATATGTTGGAAACTAATAAAAATTATAAATTTCTGAGAGTTTATATGACATTCTGGAATCAACGCAAATAACTGTTGTTAAATTAATCACCCATTGTTTCCAAATATAGGAGAAGTAGTTATTAAACAGTCAGTCAGGTTCTAATATAAAAGATATATTTCTTTACAAAAATAAAGTATGCTAATTAAATTGCTTTTAAAAAATGTTCGCTAACTCTTCACTGAAACTTCGCTCCTGTCTAAAATACGGAAAATAATACAGTGAAACATCATAAAGCAAAATCCGGAACAGTTTATTAATAGAAATGCAAGTTTTTATTAAAAAAGGAAATTTGTTATAAAATAAAGAAAGATAGTTATTCGTAAATAGTGGTACTCAAAAATAGAAGATTTTGCGGCAATGTGTATGAGTCCTGAAAATGGGGAAAACGACGAGATCATTTGTTAATTTTTATTAAGAAAATAATAAAAAGTTTAAATAAAGTAGATTTCCAACAACCCACTGAAATGTTATTGAATTCATATATCTTGAAACTGCAAACATGTAAAAAACCACTGACGTTCTAATTGAATAAGACTTAATAATTATCATAAGTACAGAACACTTCAGATATCGGAAAACAGGTGAAGAGTCTGATTTGAGCCAGCCCTTTAACTAACAGAAAAAATGCATCGTTATTGTGTTATTTCAAATCTAATATTTAATAATAAAAGCATAATATTTCGCATGTAATATACAAAAATGTGTAACTGTTTACTTCTCTTCATTTAATAAAAGATATCATAAATCAATCTGTTTAATAAGATACAAATTGAACACGAATGTTGCTATATATGTTATAAATAACAAGATAACATGCTTAAAACACTCGAAAATAATTTTTAATCAAATTTCAGAAAACGATAGTTCCAAAATTTTAATATTTTTATGTTCTGAATGCAGATTATTAATATTAAAGTTTTTTCATATTTTACGGTTATAAATAAGTTATGTATAAATCGATATAAAATCCGTTTTATAACTTATGAGTCTAAGCAGAATTTGATGCGGTCTTGAGGATATAAACCTTACTTTGAACAAGAAAGATCAGTCATTAAACTGAACACTGGATTTAGCTATGTCATTAATCAAACAAATTCCAGCTTTTGGTGACAGCTTCTTATTGATCATAAAGGACTTAGATCATAATTATAAAAAATATTTTTACTGTCTTTCAAAACTAAATTTGGAAAATAGATTGAAATTAAGTACATAATAGGATAGAGTGTATTTCTCTGTATGACTAGTGTTTTCCTGCGAGATGGGAAGTGTATTTCATATTCTGTGTATATCATCTTTGTCTGTGAATTTATCTGTAGCTAGTTAAGCAGATTTTAATGACATAAAGAAATGTTATATAAGATTGATATGCTTATATATTGCTTATATATTGTATTCTTTGTTTTATCAAACAAAGTATTTCTTTAATTAAATTTTAGTATTATAGTTTAAATTGTGTAACTAACTTTAAAAAAATACACGATATTTCAAAAATTAATTGGTGATTTTAAAAAGCTTATAAATTTCCATTGAATTGTTTTCTTTTTTTATATCTACAATTTAAACGGGCTGCAGCTATAGCATGCAGTAGGACTTTTTTTCCTGTTTAATGTTTTAAAAAACATCCCAATGTTTTAAAAAACATCCATAATCTTATTTGTTGAAGATAACTTCGGTTATAAAGTTGTAAAGTATATAATGTAAAGATATTTAATGTACATAAGGTGTTACAGGATACGAAAGATATTAAGCATATTAAGACATAAAGTACATAAGGTATGAAAATAATAAGTCCACGTAATAAGTTCATTAATAATTATTAAAAAGCACATTATTACATACAAGCACTCTATATTTTCCCCTATTCCTATGAATATTCTATATATATGGTTTATATTCGCAATATTTATATTTAGTGGAATTTAAATTCCAGATGATAAGGTACAATGATAATGATAGTATAAAATGATAGAAGTATTTTTGACTTGATCTGAAAAAAAAAAAAAAAAAAAAAAACTAGTGTACTTAACTTTCAATTTTAATAGTGAAGGTAATACAATTTTTATGCTGCACTAAATACTTATAATAAGGTTTGATTTAGATGTATGTGTCCACATTTATTTCAATAAAAAAAAATTCTTGAACAATGATGTAATGATTCGTTGTTCTAATAAACTGACACAGACACACTTGTGTTGATTAATCTTATGTTGTCTAAAATACCTTTCATATAATAGATTCTTATTTCTGCAAAGATTTTATAGTTGTGTGAAACATTTCATTCAAAATCAAATTAAAAAAGATCTTGAACAAATGAATAAGGTAAAGCAAGGAGAGATCGCGCACAATGAGATTCGACGGGGAGGAGTAGCTTGCTCGCGCAGCGACTCCAGGTAGTTGTACAGCAGCATTACTGCAGTGTCTACATGAATGTGCACATTGATTGTTTCAAGCGTGTTGGATAGAAAATTGCTCTTTTGTTTTGTTTTTTCAAAGTAAGGGCTTGAATTTTCATAACTGTTCGTCAGAATTTTTATAGAATGACGTTAGTACAAAATATTTTGAATTTAAACGATTTCTTATAAATTTATAGCCTAGACTAAGAATGGGAACACCAAAAACTCATTTTAGAAGTACCCACGCTTAAATAAAAGGCCAGGCAATCTCTCCTACTAAAATAGGAGAGTTTGCGCATCTGCTATTTAGGAGAGATGGCGCATTTCCTTATAAATTTCAGTGCTAGGAGAGGTTACGCAGTTTATTGATAAATTTGTATGAATTGCATACGTGTAAAACATATGAATGAATAAATTTTTAAATAATTTCGGAAAAACATAAAATTACCGAAACTAAATTTTGCAACAAATTAATTTGCAAAAAAATACTTTTGCAGATAAAAATTGTATTAATTAATTTATAAGACAGTTGTTATTAAATTAATTTTATGTAATTATTTTTATTAATAAATTAATAATATATTTGTTAATAAATTAATTAAATATTTATATATATTTTATAACATATGAACAAATAATTTGCTAATAAGTTAATTTTGTTAAATAAATTAAATTTTCTAATATCACCTACAATGTTTTGGAAAAGCTTTCACCCATTCCAAGTAGTTTAATGCCATCGAAATCAAAAGGAAACAGAGTGCAACTAATGTTACTGATTCACAAAATATACATGAAAAAATTAAGAAGGATGCCGCTAGAAAAATAAATAAATAAATAAAAATCTGAAGATAAGGTGCTTCCAGAAAAAGTGGGATAAAAAACCAAAGGAAAAGAAACGAAGGTCAATGAGGATGAGTGATTGAATGTCTGGAACTGTACCAGGTGACAACTTCAACAACTGACTGGATACCATGTTTTTCTTGTGGCAGGTGATTGTACGAAAACTGCATGATTTACAACAATAAATGCATCGATTGAGGACGACAACAACTTCCGTTAGCGAACAAAATACATTGAAACTGTGTAAATGAAAATGATGTAATTTTCAAGTTAAACATGTTACCAAGTAGATTAATGTTATTTTTAGTCTTAGTACGGCTTACTTTTACTTATAATTCAATATTTTTCTAAAATTAAATTTGTTTAACTGTTTTTAAAATTCTTTCTTTTCTTTATTATTTAAGCATTAAGTTGAAATATTTATTCCTAATACAATAATATTTACTCACAAAAAGCTTACAATAATGTCATTAAAGTGTAATTATTATTGTTAAAAATTTAACTGTAGTTATTATTAATAACAATCTCTTCTACCCATGTGCGCAATCTCTCTTACCCATATGCGTAATATCGGAATCCCTTTAAAGAGAGATTGCACAAAATATTTTTCTTGGTTTGATTACTGATGTTCTATTAAAATACAGGATAACAACAAAATAACAATGGAAATGCATAAAGAACAAATGAAATCAAAATTATTCATGCATAGTTTAGCAAAAAATTAATATTTAGACTTTTTATTATTATTCTTATGAAATGTGCGCAGACTCTCCTCGCTTTACGTTAATTTTAATAAAAATTTTCAAGCATAGCTTTTTTCAATAGACCCGATGCAAATAACCAATTCCAGAAAATTAACCCGTTTCCACTTGAAAAAATGTAAATAGCTGAACATTTGTATCCGCTTATTATTTCACATCCAAATTAAAACTTTCAAGAATAAATAAATAAATAAATAAATCACAAGTTACCCAGATATGTAATTGAACCACGCGCCTAAACACTGAAATGATCAGTATAAAAAATGTTGCTGTAAATCGAAAAATCTGCGACTTCTTTGGCATGCGGCTAATACGAAAGTAACACCATTTTTAATAAATTTAAAAACTATAGTATTCGAGTGCGTTATTTGTGTTCCATGTTAAATTCCTTTTTGCTATAATTGTTGCATAATCTAAATATATATATAATGAAAATAAAAAAAAAAACTATTATACTTTTCAATTAAAAATGATTTTCACCTATGTTCTGTACATCCGGTAGTACTTTCTTTAATCCAGTATTTCCGTTTTTTACCTCCTGGTTTGAAATAATGTAAGTTTTCTTTCGTACACTACTGTATTACAAAAAAATATTACGTTTTCAATATTATAGTAATCTGTCAGTCGTTTCTTATGCAAACTCATAAAAAAAACTTTTTATAGTTATTTGTTATACATTTTTTGTTTTAGGTGAAACGTATTTTATATCTCAAATATTATTTCTCTTTTTTTTTTTTTTTTTTTTTTTTTTTTTTTTTTGCAACTGATATCACTTTAACTCTTATGTTATCAGTGCGTAACGCTGACATCATTTTGCGAATGGCAACACTTTGGAATTTGAAATGAATTTTCGGTTTGCAATTTTCGCTACTTCAAATTTTTAAATTTCTAAACATCGCACATTTTCAATTTTTACACGTCGAATAGGGGAAAAAATGTACATGCAATTTGTTTGAAAGATGTATCTCAATTTATTTTTGAGATATTAATTCTTTTGTAGTTTTACCTCCTAGCTTTACCTTAGTTTGTCTAATTTTTTAAAAAAAGGTATTAATAAATTTATCTCTAAAAATAATTATATGAAAAATGTTTTGTGCTAAATACACAAACTTAGAATACACTTCATTCCACACATGGATAAAACAATAAAAAAATATTCAAATTGGTCTGCATATTTCTTTTTTTAAATCAACATATATCCTAATTATATTTGATTTGTTTAATTTAAATGTAGAAAATAAAATTTCTTTAATTTTTTTTTTATAGAAATGGAAAATAAACAATTTAATTTAACAAATATTTTGAAATGTTACATTTTCCCTAAAACACAGAAATTTCTGTTCTGGTGACAACTAACTGATCACGATAATCTTCTGATCTAATATCTATTTTAATTAAAAAGACAAAGAAAATTTTTAAATTATAATTTAGTTACATATTTGTGTATTATACCTTTTAAATATAGCAGGTGTTTTATTTTATACCAATTAAAATTTCATGTTCATGAAGCAACCGGTGATTCAAATTATTCAAATATTCGGCCCATTTAGACATAGATTAAACATTCTGAAAAATAAGGCGTATTATACTATTTTCAAAAGGTAGTGACAGTCAAATAATCTGAATTAAAAAAAGCCCCCAATCTGGCAACACTGACAACTACCTCTTTGACGAAGATTGTATTGAATATAGTTTGTTAGGAAAAATCGAGTAAGGTATGAATGTGGCTATCAGGCATGTTATGTGGCAATTACAAAACAGTTAGACTGTTACCTGTTTTTCATTTTAACCCTTTTTGAGATTTAACACTCCCGTTGTGAACAACACCAAGTTGGGTCGCAGTGGACCATTCCTTCAAAATGTGCTTGTTTTAAATTGCTTTAACTTCATATTTCTCGTATTGCCAATAAATGACACTGCAGTAAGGAATATTTTAAGTTTTAAATCATAATTTTAAGTTATAATAGGTTAAAGCAGAATGTATTTATTACAGAGGAAGATTGTTGTTTTTAAATGAAAATGTAAAATTTACAAGAAATAGTACATATTGATTCATGCCACTGATATTTCTAACATGTTTAATACCTAAAGTAAATTTATTGTACTCATAATTTGTGGAAGTTTCAAAGCTATAAACTGCAAAGTTGATGACTGAATTCCATTGATTTATTAAAAAGATAACAGTTTTTGATAATAAAAACGTTGTTGATCATGTGATAATAATTTACACAAAGTATAATTTAAAATAGTACTACTGAGATTTTCATTATATTTTACTACACTAAAGAGTCTGGAAAATTTTACTAACGTAAATTTCAATAAACTTATAAATAACAAAGCATATACAGGGTTGTTATAATTAAAGTTCGCCTATTCAGAAGGCTCTAGAGCCGGTTGTATGGTTCCAAGCGAAGCAAAATTTCACTAGTACGTAGTTGAAGAGATGCGCCCTGCGAAAATCGAAAAAAAATTAGCTGAAATTTTTGTCAATAGGTGGCGCTGCGCCAATATTTAAGCCGATATTTGCAGATTTCTTTATTTTGTGAAAAAACAAGATACAGGAAATTTTATTTCACAGTTGGTAAAAGTTCACAGTTGATAACTTTTTCAGATTCGTTATATCAATTTCGGTCAATCCAGATGAAACACACAAAATCACAAAATTTCACTCAACGCTGGAAAAATATCACATTTTATTCAAATTTTCGACGAACGACGTCAAAGTGACGTCGCAACTTCGAAAACTTGAAATTCCCTTCTGACCACCTGACCTTTCTGACCACCTGAAAGGCACTTCTTGTAAAGTTATTTTATCAAAATAACAGCAACGCAGCTCTAATAACTGCAGCTCTTCGAGAATTCCGAAAACTAAAAGATGTTAGACGTGGACAAATGTCGGATAGTGGATTTCACAAAATGATTAAAAAGTTCGAGGAAACAGGAAAACTCGACATTCTTCCTGGCAGAGGACGAAAAAAGGTATACATTTCTAGCATTGAAGATATTGTTACTTCTGCCGTGGATTTAGCAAGTCAGTCATCATTTGGTAATGCAAATGTGCCAGCTAAGCGAATAAAGTCGATATGCCGATTTCCACCGTGAGAAAAGTGATGCGTCAAATTTTGCGCTACTATCCATACAAGATTCAGAGTGTGCAACAACTAATAAAGGGTGATACCGAAAGTCGGCTATCATTTTCACTACAATTTCTTGCACGAATGAATATGGATAATTCTTGACCCTGGAATATTCTATGGACTGATGATGCTCATTTTTATTTAAACGGACAAGTGAACACACACAACTGTCGAATTTGGGCGAAAGAGAATCCTAATGCTGTCCAAGAAGTTCCATTGCATGCAGCTAAAGTGACGGTGTGGTGCGATTTCACAGCTACTTTTATAATATGGCCATATTTATTTGGGGAACTAACATCCACAGGACCCATTACATGTTCAGTAAATGAGAGAAGGTATCTCAATATGTTGTCAAATTTTCTGGTTTCCAAGCTGCAACAACGAGGCTGCTTCCAAAATATCGTGTTTATGCAAGACGGTGCATCACCGCACATTACTAGAGCAGTTCGGACTTTCTTAACAAACCATTTTACAGTAGACTGCATCATAAGTCGTTATTTTCAAACAGTCTGGCCACCACAATCGCCTGATCAAACACCATGCGATTTTTTGGTTATGGGGCTTTTTGAAAGATTCTGTATCTAAAGACAGATGTCAGACAATCTCTGATCTGAAAGACTGTATTAGACTACATAATCGCTCAATCTCACAGGACAGTTTACGCAATGCTGTAGAAAGCACAATTCTGAGAATGGAATGCGTTATTGAAAATGGTGGAGGGTTCATTGAGTATGCGTAATGTTATTCTTCGTTATTTCCTCATTGCCGAGCGACATGTTTTATTTTTGTTGATGCAGATTACATCACATGAAATTATATTCATTTTTCTGTATTGTTTGTAT
This sequence comes from Maratus speciosus, assembly GCA_963932465.1. Classification (NCBI taxonomy): domain Eukaryota; kingdom Metazoa; phylum Arthropoda; class Arachnida; order Araneae; family Salticidae; genus Maratus; species Maratus speciosus. Next base: position 398,233,779 of record OZ010800.1, on the reverse strand, counting down.
CATAGGTCAGACTCTAGAGCTATCTGATTAGGTGAACTTTAATTATAAAAAATTCGCAGTTCCTCGAAGTTTGTTGAAACTTTTAAATTTGTGTGCTTCGTCAGGATTGACTGAAATTGATATAATGAATCTGCAAACATCGCCTTAAATATTGGCGCAGCGTCACCTACTGACGAAAAATGTAACTAATTTTGTTTTTCGATTTTCGCAGGGCGCATCTCTTCAACTACGTACTAGTGAAATTTTGTTTCGTTTGGAGCCATAGAACCGGCTCTAGAGCCTTCTGAATAGGCAAACTTTAATTATAACAACCCTATATATATATATATATATTAGATGTAATAAAAACTTTCGATAGGAAGAAGTTTTGCTTTGAAGATTCAAATTAGCAATTCTGTCATCAGTGCATTTTTATGAAAAATAAAATGCACAATGAATGCAAGTGCATTAAGCAGAAATACAATACAAATAGCTGTATTAGTTTTAATCAGATGGAAAATATAATTGAGATGACGCATCATTTACTTTACATAATAAAGAGAAAATGTTGAGAGATTTAAAAAAAAACTATTTGTAAATTCTGGGAAGAGATAGTTATTCGAAGTATCATATTTAATCTGATTCACGGAATATTTTATTTATGACAATTGGGTATAAAAACCTTCTATTATGGAGATAACAATAAATTTAGATATTTCCTTTTCAAATACTTCTTTTTTAGCAAAATAATCAATTCAAAAACTAAACAAAACAAAATATATTCTCTGATTTAATCCTTATTAAAAGTCCTTAATAATTCATGAATTCGTTTTCCTATTTATGTTATCAATTGTACTGTAAATTTGATAACAATTCCAATGCTTTAAAAGGCCTGAACATAAGAAAAATATTTTTGGTTTAAATCCTTAGTTAATAAAGTTATAAAAAAAATAGTGAATTTTTTTTGCCTGTTTTCTAAATTGGATAAAAATATTTTGAAATTTAATTAATGTTTAAAAAAAATGTTTTATTTATTAGCTAGCGAGGAAGTATATTTCGTCTTGAAATATTTCTGTCATAAAATAAATGTTTTATTTAATGTTTTATTTAATAATGTCATACGGAAATTAAAAACTAAATTTAGTACCAATATTTCTTCTAGATTCCAAAAATTTTATAAACATACAAATAATTTTTGCATGAAATTATATTTAATTCGTTATATCGGTTAGCGATAATAGGTGAAATTCTCTTTTAAATTTCAATTTAATTCATTAGAAATTTTTAAGGAACAATTACACTTACTATGCATTAGAAGTCAATTATTCACTATAAAGTTTTTATTAAACATGACATATTATATTTCGATAATTACACAGAGTCAAAATTCTGTATAGCGTTATACAGATATGATGTCGACGACATAAATTGGTATTTTTCATTACCCTTTAATAAAATATATTTTTGTAAAAAAAAAAAATATGAAGAGAAACCAGTGAAGTTGCACAAGACAGAAACAGAGAAAGGTATTCTCATGAAATCTATATTATATTGCGAAAGCATGTCCGTGAGTACTAATGACGTCACATTAACTGCGAAAACACCTAAATGAAAAAAAAATGCCTTTTACGGCTTTTTTAAAAATTTATTTTAAATAATTCATTCAACAGTTATCATTCATATAATGTTTTTTTTTAATATTAACTCAATTTACAGATTTTTTGTGACCTTTAAAGTAACCTTCAAGCTTGATTTTTTTTAACATTTATCGTTATGACGTATACCCTTTTATGAAGGGTTAACCCGTGTATTTAAAACAATATAAATAGTTAAGCGTTTAATTCCGTCTAATATTCCGTGACGAAATTAAAATTCATCAGTAAAAAAATAAAATAATGTACATAAAACACAAATTTAACAGATATGTAATCGAACTACGTACTTAATGGGACTGTGGACGTTAAAGGTTATTTTTTTTCATCATAGAGGTATAAAATTTTGTGGAAATATACATTTCAACATAAGTATATAAACTACCTTAAACGAAATTTCCAATCTTATTATAATTTTTAGATTTAAAAAAAAAATTCAAATTTTAAAACAAAATTTTGAAATGCTCCATGCGTCATAATTTTTGAGATATTTCCCCGATTTGGTATTTTAATCACTTAAAATTCTACTACAACAAATCTATGCATCGGGTTTTTTAATCCCTTGAATATTTAATTTTTAGAGATTTTTTTCTGAATTTGATTATCGATTTTCATGGAAATTTAGCTTTTTAATAAGCTGAAAATCAGATTTAATTATCTTAATGAAGTTGAATTTTAAAATGCATGCACAGTTTTTTTGCAAGCAATTACAGGATTCGTTCTCATTTATTTCACGAATTTTGATTAAATATTATGACGCATGGAACATTTAAAAAATCTAAAAACGGTGAAAAGTCAGTTTTGAGAAAAACAGATTTAAAGTATATTATAGGCCCAAAAAATCGTTTGTGTACAAAATACGAACGCTTGTAACTTTACGAAAAATAATCGCATCTGCGTGCGGTTTTTCGCCAATGGCTCAGAATAAACTGGAGAATAATAATACGCACAAAAATGATTTTCAATTTTTGGGTCGATTTCCGCTTAGATAAAGGTCCACGGTTCACTTAAACCAGTGTTTACCAACCTTTTAGTGCCTAAGCCTCACCGAAGTATCTGAAAAATCACGACCCCCCCCCCCACCCCACCCCACCCTCCTCGTAATAGAGATTTTAACTTTTAGCCGTGATTGAACGTGGAAGGAGAAGCAATAACCATTAGTTTAAAAAAAACTCCAATCTGGCATACGAAGATTTTTACTCTATCATGAAAAGCAGAAGGGAGAGGTACAAGGGGGGAGGAAAAACAAGACACTTCTTAGTGCCTCTTTCACAAACAGCGTCAGGGCGAAATGTTCGTTGAATATGCAGTTACAACTTTCTTGCTTGGCGGACTACAATATCGCCAATCTACAAGTATTTTGCGCCATGCACAAGAGAGACAGAAACACATTGGCTGGTATGGATTCGCCAAATACATACGGTAGGCTTCTACCATATATTAATCGTGTAGGGGTGCCAGATTTGTGGGTTACTAAAATTCCTGAATCGTGAGAGGCGCAATATAATCTGTATTTTGATACAACTGCGGTTAAGTGTAAAAATAAAAATGTTTCTGGATAAAGATAGAGGGTGAAAACTGACCGAATTCGTTAGGCGAAAAGGGCATGAGAATGTATTTTTCTAGAACAGATGTTAGCTCAAAGATTAACAACGTGCATTGTCACAAAAATGCAGAATTGACGTACATATGAACAAAAGGGTGTGAATGTTAAAGTGTAGTGCGAAAATAATTCAAATGAATAGATTGCATGTTAAGTGATTTTAAATGATGAGTTATATTCATGCCCAAATAAGGAAGTGACCGAAGTTAAAATGCTTTTGTTACTAACAGTCAGCAGTAACGTTTCTCTACAAGGTTAAATCGTATGTGTGAGAAACTCTCAAAGTAGAATTGAAGACTGAATCACTGATTTATTTTATTAAAGAAATGAGTAACTACAATAATTTAATTTAAATGTGAAGGGCTATTATGACAGGCGATATATCTATTAAATGTTAAATTTAAATTAGGGGCAGCACTGTGTGACTATAGTACACTAAAATAAATAAAGTATTAAACAGAATTTTAAATGAAACTGGGGGGGGGGGGGGGCGGGGTGGTTATCGAACGCAAACATATATAACGAGATAATCGTTATACTCCTGACACACATTTTCTGTAACCTATACCTCTTATTATTTGAAAATCGAAATGTATTCACCTGAAGGAAGCCTAACAGAGTTTTAACGATAACTATTCATTTCACATTTCTTAACTTGTCATACAGCTGAATTTTCTTCCACAAATGTGTTTTTAGTATCATTTTATAAATGGAATGAAGGCTATAAATCACTTTTATGCCAAAATAGATATGTTATGCCTTCCCAACTTACTTGAATGTTTAACAAAAGTGTTATATGCCTGTATTTTTATTGTCTTAAAATGACTAAAGAGACTCTCATATTTAGTAAATTTACATGTTATACATTCATTTACCGGATAGGAGGCCTGCACTACAGCCATAGTTATTTACAATTTATGCATTTCTGTATTTAATACTATTAAAAATTTAAAAACTTTATAAAGTTGTTAGTACCATATTTAGTTATTTCAAATATTTTTTAGGTTAAATATGTTAAAGACAATAAGATTTAGGTATACTTTTAAGTAATTTCAAGTGCAGAAGTTTCTTTATGTTACATACAGCAGAATGAATAGATCAAAATAGATCATTTGATAAATAATTGAAAAAAATTGTAACATATATTAGTAACCAGAAAAGTTATAGAAATTTTTAAGCATAAAAAAAGGAGAGAAGGTGATGCTAAAATATTTAAAAAAATTGTTCATATAATTATTCTGGTATAGATTCCATTTTCACATTTTGATTTTAAGCTTTTTTAAAATTCAACAAAAAAACTTAATAAAAAAAGGAGAGCGAATGGGCGAGTTACACATTTGAAATTGCCCCCCTGAAGAATCAAATGTCCCCCCGGTGGGGAATGCGCCCCACTTTGGGAACCACTGACTTAAACCATGGAAATTATGAAAACCAAAAGACTTCTATATGTCTAGTATGTAACTCAAGAACTAGTTCAGGAATTTTCATCAAACTTTAGATTCAGTTAGTTCTTGATATAAATCAGTTCTTGGTGTAAATCGCAAACAGGTGGCGCTGCTGTTCTGCATTTTTCACGATTTCCGCATTAGCTGCATCTCAAGAACTACTGCACGAATTTTCTTCAAGCTTTAGATTCAGTTAGTCCCTGGTATAAATTGGTCCTAATTAGTTTTTGGTGTAAATCTCTCAAAAGGTGGCACTGCTATGTGGATTTTTTTTTTACGATTTCGTACTTGCTCTATCTGAAAAACTAATGAACAGATTTTCATCAAACTTCAGATTCAGTTAGAAGTTAACATAAGTTGTTCACGATTAGATTTTTGTGTAAATCTGCTAAACGGTGGCACTCATATGCTGCATTTTTCGAGAATGTTTTGAGATTGACATATCCGACTAGAGTGGCATATCTGTACTTTCTGTTTTGGAAAGATTTTTTTTCTTATTTAATGTTTCCTAGTTTTCAAAATTCATAAATATGAACACATTTAAATTTATTAAAAAATGTTTATAACTTTGTTTAGAACATTTAATAAGGTATTATTTCCCAAACTGAATCTATTGCTACCATTTATAGATGAAATTTTATCACTTGCTTTGCGATCCTCATTCTCTTGAGGTAAAATACACTGAAAAAAAATTCTTTCACTGGTATTAATTTCAGACCATTCGGTTGTGTAGTTTTCGATCTGTTACATGCTGGCGGACAGACAGACGAACTGAACGAAGACTATAGGTGCTATGTATTTATATCATTACGAACGCACCTGATGAGTAAATACAGCAGTGAAAGTGACATTTTTGGCGACAACACGGACTCTGATCCAGACTACATTCCAGGTTGAGATTCAGATCTATTTACTAATAATCATTCATTCCGATTAGGTCAAAAACGTAACAAATTAAATAACTTAGGCTCTGATGAGGTTCAACAAGTGTGTGATAATGATGTTCTTGTTGAGGAAAGCAGAGACTCTCCTCTTTTACATTTTGAGGTTAGTTCTAGCCCGGAACCTATTTGAGGCGATAAAAGTAAAAGAAACCCTGATAGTTCCAAGAGAAAATGGGAAAAAGAGGCTTTCTGATAAAGAGTATCAAACTAGATCAGTCCATACAGTCGCTGCAAAAATCTTTACTGATAAAGAATGTAAGTGTGCAAGAAAAGACAATGAAATAATATCAACAGATGAAAGGGAAACTCTTTTTAAATCACCTTATAGTTTAACTACTCACAGTAAGCAAAACATATTTACCAATGGCTGTATCGCCCCACCAGTGGCCGAGAGGTTCTACTCTCGAAGCTGGTAAAAGGGAGGTGCTGTGTTCGAACCCAATCGTGCCCGTTGGCCTAATCGTTCAGAGTTTTCGTGGTTTTCTTCGAACCGTGGATTTCCATGCGTAAGTACGGGTAAGGTTCCCTTAAAAAGACCCCCAAGAAGGGCACTCCTCCCTGGGCCTATATCTCTCGAGTATATAATTGGCCGTCAAAAAACAACCCAATGGAACCCAACAAATCAAGAAGTATACAAAGACGTCGACCTACTAATCAGTCTAAACCTCTAAAAAGTCATAGTTTTGCGGGGTTTTTCTCGAGTCCAGAACAGTGATATTCAGGTTTGTAAAACAAACACTGTCAGAAAAAACTGTAAATTTGTGAGCCTTTGTTGTTCAAACCCAACATCGCTGAACACATATATAATTTTAATTATTTTTTCAACAGTGCAATTACACTCGAAATTATTGAATATATAATACGTGAATTATCACATTGCTAACAAATCGTTGAACCAATAATGGGGAAAATGTCCAAGCCGGGAATCGAACCCGGAATCCTTGGAATAGCGCTCCAAATGCTCTACCATTAAAGCTGCAAGGACGAGGCCCAGCTTAGCATTTTCCACATATGTTACTAAGGCTGCAACGGCAACACAAGATGAAATAGTCTCCATTATGTATAATCATAAAACTTGTTTGTTTATGATTTTCGTGTTTACGTTTATAATATCTAAAAAGCGTACATGTACGTATTGCCGGAAGCCGAAGATTCAAGAGGTTCGCAAGAAATTAGCTCTTGTGCAATAAAACACCTGACTGGTCATGACAATAATGCCAAACATATTGTCATGCACTCTGACTCATGCGGCGTCCATACCTGCAACATAAATAATGTTCTATTTATTATGAAGTACCTGCAAACTCAGTGTGGTAGTACTGAAACTATTGACTTAAAGTTACTTGTGCCAGGACCCAATTAACTTCCGAACGATTCAATTTTTTTTATTATTGTGAAAAGGGCAATAACTAGTTCCAACATCTTTTCTCCAAAAGGTTGGTACGATATTAGTCTTAACTGCAAGAAAATATACACGTATTTCCTCACAGAAATGAAACATGAAGATTTCTATTCAACGGAAACCTAGAAAAATCTATCACCAACAGGAAAAAATAATTGCCGGTGAATTAGTTAACCCTTAAATGCCGGCTGTTGGTTTTCGGCAACATACCCAATTTAGGCTTCTAAAATACTATTAGAATACTATTGAAGCTATAATGCCTCATGTTGCCAATAAAATACATTCTGAAAATATTATTAAATCGATTTTCAACACGTAGATGGCTACACTTTCGCTGTTTAAGAATAAAGATAGATTTATTTTTCAATTGTTGTTACTTGTTCTTTTTGTTTTGTTTGGAAGCTTGCGAAATACCATATTTTGTTTTGCAGTGAGCAAGTAAAATTTATTTCTTTTGATAGTTCCTAAAATTCTTGTGTGTTTAATATTATAGAATGTTATCAAGGAAAATAATTTTTTCAATTTAAGACCAGTATTGCCGATTAGTAACAAACTGTTTTCTAGCCGTAAACCATACTTAAAACAAAATATAACTTTTTAAGCATTTTTCCCATGATTTATTTAAAAAATGAAAGCCGAAAAACATTATTACAATGATTTTTGAAAAATCAGGCATATAAGGGTTAACTGGTTAGAAATGAAATGGATCAGGATTGAGAAGGCCGAACCATTTGCTATCGAATATAAAATTAGTTTCTTACCAGAGATACCATTTGGAAAAATAACCATAAAAAATAAAAATGAGAACGGACGGCCTTTAGAAAGCATTGCTAATGTTCCAGAAGGTATTCTTTATCCCACATCAAGATCGATGACTATAGCAAAAAAGAAGGATATGATGGAACTCTTGAAGTATAAACTTCCTATTCATCACCAGCATTATAAAGACTTAAAGACTAAAAGAGGTATCCCGCAAACCGAAACAGACAGTGACGACCACTGCATGATTTACACAGAATAGAGTAATTTGCATTTCTGTACGTAATTTCTACATTTTTTTCAAAACACAGGATATCAATTTTATTATTTACAAAAATAGTGTTCACTTTTCATGTAAATACGTTTTGTTCATTGCGTATTTGTTTAATAAAATTTCCTTTATACGAACCACTCAGTCTTTTTTGTCAATACCTTTCAGTTGGCAATGTGACTAACGCCATACAAAGTGGCTTTTTTTTAACAGAGGGACATTGAATTTTTTATATGTATTTATACAGTGTTGAAAAGTTACCCTTGATTATAAGAATGAGTTTAATCAAAATATGCTGAAAAAATCATAGATATTTTTATAGATACATAACTTTAACTGTTTATACTGAATATTTTCATATTATGGGTTGACTTCTGAACGTCTCAATTACATAATGATTATATTTTGAGAAATCGATTTAGAAATCCTAAAAAGATAGTTTAAATAATGTTTCATTTCTCATATTCAGTTGTCATACATTACAATAGAAACAGAGTCAAAATTATAACTTTTTTTTTTACTAAATTAGCAAGCTCAAGCTATCGTACACATGTTAAAAAGGTAGTGAATTTTCCATATAAGGGTTCGAAGACACCGCCAAATTAAGGTATTGAAACGAAATTGTACTGGAAATATAATGAAGTGCAGCTGTAAAATACTTATAAAAATGCCCATTAAAAAAAAAATCGAAGACTCAAGCAAAATTTGAACATTGAATGTTTCAACCCAATTAATGTCAATAACTTTAAGCATTACTTATTTATAAGTATTTTTCGTTTCATCAGATTTGGAGAGCCCTTAATTAGACTCTTGTGCATGTGCAGTAATCGCAGAAAATTTAAGGAAAGTTTTGATCATGAAATTTAATTACTTCTCATCAACAGTAACTTTATGAATCAGAGATATTGTTGATTTAAAATGATTGCATTAGTGAAAACATGTTTTAAATTGCTATCAAGAATGTGTAAGATGACTATTGACAGATTTCCTTATATTAATAAATACAGTTTATGAATTGCTTTAGTTTAAATATAAGGAAATGCAAATGATCAGGAATTTATATATTTTTATCGGCTGGAAAATAAATTTGTTTTTAATGAGGTAAGAAATTTTAATCTGTTGATTTTCGGAAATGGTGAATGTTATTGAGCAAAGACCATGCATTATATTTTGCTTTTCAAATGAATTTTGTTATACATAAACATTTGAAATGTTGCAGAAAGGTTTTGAAGACGGCTGTTTATAAAAAACAATGGTATTAGATTTGTACAAAATATTTAAAGAAGTTAGAGAATCCATCGCAGATGAACCGTAATCGGGTAGGCCATCCACTTCTATTAATGAAAAAGATATCGATTAGGTCAGAGAAATGGCGCTTGGTGATCAACGTCAGAGTAAGAGACATTATTGATAAAGTTCTTATTTAATTTGGTTCCTGTCAAACAATTTTAATAGAGCATTTAGCTGCACTTTTCGAGTTCTTTCAAGAACTTTCAATTCCTTCCAAAAACAACAACATGCTCAAGAGGACCGAGAGATGCTTTCTTAAGAGGGCTGGTCACTCTTCTTCCTTTTTTTTCTTGAATAATGTAAAGTCTATGGGCATTTGATGCATTCGTATATTTAAAATATCTCCTCGGGAAATTAATATTTTAACTTCTATTTTTTGTGTACACTTCCTAAAAGATGTCTCATCTTAGCTCTCAAAATATTTTTAAAATATATACTTAAAACTCGGCTTCCTTTTTTTTTCTTGAATAATGTAAAGTCTATGGGCATTTGATGCATTCGTATATTTAAAATATCTCCTCGGGAAATTAATATTTTAACTTCTATTTTTTATGTACACTTCCTAAAAGATGTCTCATCCTAGCTCTCAAAATATTTTTAAAATATATACTTAAATTTATAGGAAGTGTTAAAATTTTACTCACAGTTCGCCCGCTTTTAACACATAAAATATTAAATTCAGGATAGATTTTAGAAGTATTTTGAAAACTAAGAAAAAAAGAGACATCTTTTAAGAAGAGTACACAGTAAAGAGATGTTAAAAATATGAATTTCCTGAGAAAATATTTTAAATATACGAATGAATCAAAAGTCCATAGACTTAACATTACGGAGGAGAATTCCGAAGCTGAGTAACCAGCCCCCTTAAGACTATTTCTTTCTAAAACGCATTATTACGGGTGATTAAGCTTGGATATATGTTTTTGATACAGAAACATTTCAACAATGAAATGAATGGCGCAAAACCGAAAAGACCATGTCAAAGTCTCTCAAAAATCAATTACAATGTTGACTATTTTCTTCTATTATTGTGTTGTTGTGCATTATGAATTCCTGCCAACTGGCCATAGAGTCAATAAAAATGACTATTTGAAAGTTTTGCGCCATTAGCTTGAAGCAATTCTTTGAAAACTCCCTGAAATGTAATAAGAAAACTTATGGGTTTTGCTCCGCAATAGTATCCTTTTTCACAGTGCAATTACTATTTCTAAATTTTTAACCAAACCTTCAACCAATATGGTTCCACAAGCTCCGCATTCACTTGACATGATACTGTGTAACATTTTCATAGATCCATTGTTGAAATTTCCTCTTCGTTACCATCGTGTTGGGTCCATTAATTTAATAAAACCAAATTCTCAACGAACTCTGAAGTGGTTTCAGAAACACGATTTTAAGGCATGTTTTAATGATTGTAAAAAAAAGTTGTCATAAGTGCGTTGCAGTCGGATGAGATTAGATTGAAAGAGATTCAATAACTTTTGACTAATACATTCGTACCTTTTGTTTTGTGCCACTATTTCGGATTCTTTTGTTATCACAGTAATATACATACCGTGTGTCCTAAAAAGGACTGACTGATTTTAAAATTCAATAACTTTCAAACGGTGACAGATATTTAAAAAATTCTTGCGGGAGGGTTATGCATAAGGTCAAAAGTTTTTTTACAGCGAATTTTGATTTTAGTTCGAATTACAAACAATAGATTGCGCTGTAAGCAATAGGCGCTAAAAACAGTCTCGATTTTTTCCGCAGATCTCTTCCTCCATGCAGAAAAAGGAGATGGAAATGTATTGAGCTGGCCACGAAGTACCAAAAATCGAGCCTGAATTATCGTCTATTAATCGCAGCACCATATATTGTTTGTAATTCGAACTAAAATCGAAAATCACTCTAAAAAAAACTTTTGACCTCCTGCATAACCCTCCTGCAAGAATTTTTTAAATATCTGTCATCGTTTGCAAGTTATTGAATTTTAAAATCAGTCAGTCCTTTTTAGGACACCCGGGATATAGGTTTTCATCTGGTCTAGCAATACATCTCAAAATACCTTCTTACGCATCATAATTTTTAAAACTATCCTTTCTTGTCTAAAGCTTTATCTAATGAAGGTACTTATAAGTACTATTCGTTTTCTTTTCTACTTAATCTAAACATTCATTTCAAAACAAAATCTAGCATCAAGGTGGTTCAGTGTAACTTATTTCTACGAATAATCAACATTCTTTAAGGCACAAAACAAACATTTAATTACAAAACGGAACATAAAAATCTATTAACTGACATTCGACAGGTTACATTGTTGTTAACACATACATCTGACTTGTGTGCTTGACATCTAGGTCCACTTATAAGTCATCGTCAATATACAGGGACGAGATAGCACAATTAAATTTACAACACAGAGAAATTACATCCGGGAGTTCCACAAAGAGTGTGCAATGGAGCCAGCGAGAGTCGAACTTTCAGACCTCTGCCGCTTTCAATGCTTGGCGGCTGGCAGCGCGGTCTCCTAACAGCTCGACCACCGAGGCCCCACAGGTTACCAGGTTACATCTAAAGAATTCTAACATCAACAAAAAGATTAATTCGTTTCAGTTCAAAAGTAGACATTTCAAAGAGAGCAGGCGCTGGATAATTAGCTGTTTTGAGAATTAGTCGGAACAAGTAGCATTAAAATAACTTGTTATAAAATTCATTTAATACATCGGTTAGTTGTAATACAGTTTAGAATGAGTTATGAATACATTACTGCAAAAGAAAATACATTACTACAAAATCATTATTGGTTACACAAAACAAAAAAATTTTTTAAAGGATGATTTATTTTGATTTGCATCTTTTCAGCTTTCTTGGCGTGAGGGGGGGGGGGGGGGATTTATCAATTCGGAAATATTTCTATATTTCTATTGTAAGAATTGATTAGGCATATTTGTACATTTCCTAATTCTACAAAATACTGAGGAAAATATTTAAAATAAAAGATTTGAGTGGGGTTATAAATATTTCACAATAATCCTTCTAAATCCTTCAGACCTTCTAAAATCCTTCTAACATTTATTAAATGATTATGTAAATCTTCTAATGTAGTTTAAATACTTCACTAAAAGTGCTTTAGAAGATAAAATTTTCATGATTCATAATTCAGTACATAAAAAGTTAAAAGAAAAGAAAAAATGTTTCTCGTAATATGTGATCCATCAAAAAAAAATTTTAATAATTCCGATTTAAGTTTCTAGCTCAGTCTTGCAAAATAACGCGTCCGATTTATTTTCTTTTGAAGATAAAATATAAACTTTTGGGGGCGGGAATCGCTTTGAAAAACTTAAAATAAGAGAAACATGCAGATAAGAAACATAAGAATATGCAAATAAATGTAAAAGCAAACAGAAAGAACGGCAAAAGAAAAAGACAATTCGTGAATTTATAGAAAGAACATTTTTTTTTTTTTTTGAATAAATGAAAAATATAATTGGAAACATACATCACTGGCCTGGAGAGTGGGAACATATCATATTTCATGCGTAATCACCTTTGAATGTGTATACAGTGCTAAGAAAAATCCCAAATAATTTCTCACGAAATCATTTTTCATTTAAATAGAAACATATATTTTGTAAGAAGTAGTCTGATATATAATTGTTTCAGACAATTTCTATAACTTATAAATGTATTTTTTTTTTTGTTTCTTTGTTTAGTTGAAATTTTTTTCTCGGTTATAAAATGATTTTTTTAACCGAAGTGGGTTATCCGTATTCTGTTAAAACTTGGCTATATTTGATGCCATGAAATGTTTTGTTTATTTAAAAATTCTTATATTTTATTTATCATATCATAAAGCATTTTGCTTTATGCATTTTGCAGGATGCAATTTTTTTATAAATAGTATGGAATATCTATAATATTTATTTGATCTATTTTCAAAAATGATCACATAAGCAGTTATAATTTATTTTATTTTCAAACTTCTAGAATATAATATATAATTTTTTGTTTAAATATTTCTTCTTGGAATTTGATTTTTTTTATATATATAAATAGGAAGTATGTACGTTGAAACATGTTAGTTTTCTCACTCAAGTACATTTAAATTAGTGTACATAACCATCTGTAGAGAAGTATTTTTAATTAAGTTTATATTGTGTGTTCTATTTGCGCTAGGAATAATTATACATAATTTTACGTGAATAAATCGACTGGAATAGAATATTTAAAATTGGTTCACTGATACGATGAAAACTTACATATATAAAAAAAAATCGCTTCCGGCTAGGCCGACAGCACAGACAGATTTCGAAGTTAAGTACGAATTTCACTAACAAAAACTGAATACAGATTAGAAATAAACCCGTTTTAACAATTCTATCTGGCCGCTTTTGACGAGTTTTTAATTTCATTTTTCTGTAGTTGCTTTTATGAGAATCTTGTTAATACGATAATTTTTTCTTCAACCTCTATTTTTTCTCTGTAAGAGTTGGTCCTATCAAAAACTTGTCAAAATAAAAACTGTAAATAATATTAAGAAGATGTATAATAAATTAGATGTATAATACGAACCTTTACCTTGAAGTTCCTACCGCATTGCAGAAAACGATACGAACGCTATTGCGCTATTATATTTTCTTTTGCATCAGACATAATTTGGGCTGATAATGACAAACTATTTTCATTGATCCTTTACAGCAGGATTTCGTAAAGAACGATGGAACGATAGGCAATATAGTAAAACCATCCCTGAAAAACCCTCTAACTAACACTGCAAGTCCCATCAAAATCCACCCGGTAGAACATTTTAAAAGGCTGATATTTCATAATCGCGTTCATTGTAGGACTTTCCCTCATAATTTTATAACTAAGCAACGTAGAACGATATGTTACATACTAAAACATTTCCTGAAAACTTATCTAATAGCAAAGTTTCATTCAAAATTTATTCAGCAAAATCTTTTTTAAAAGGCTAATCTTTTACAATCGTGTTCAACTGATTACAGAAATTTTCCTATAATTCTATAACTAAGCAAAGTAAAGCGATATATTATGTATTAAAACCTGCACTGAAAAAAAACTGATTAAGACACCCCTAGGTAATTAACAACTGGGGGATCTATTTGCGAGAGACGGTGAAAGCTATGTGATTAAAGCGTGATTAATGATAAGGCTGGAACTAACTGCCCAAGGATATCCGTTCATTTGCAGTCGAAAGAGGGAAAACTCCCTAAGCATAGATTCAATCTCTATGTTTGAAACAGATATGGAAAGCTAGACAAATGCATGATAAGTTATTCGGTTATAGAGAAAAAGGGAATTGAACTGTAGAACAAAAGTAGTAACTTACTATTGTAAGATTTAACAGTGATGTCGATTATGAATTTTCGTGGGTTGATAGTTACATAATCTCTGAAATAACGATATTCATGTTCTGGAATTCGAAGATATGCGAGGTAAAAATTGTCGACATTTTTAATAATTGAATGTGCCTTAAATTTTCAGGTACATGTAGAATTTAATAATAATAATAATAATAATAATAATAATAAACTTTTTTTTAAATATTTGAAGAATAAAGAGAAGAACACGAAATAGTATTTTTTTTAACCCCTTTCAACTTGAACAAGCGCCAATCCCAATTCAATATTTTTTAATTGTATCTTAGAAGAACATAATAGAACGCTTGAATACTTATGTTTAAAAAAACGTCTTCAAGCTTGTCTAAAAATGAATGCCACGTATCTTTATGTTTAAAAAAAGTCTTCAACTAGTCTAAAAATGAATAACCGTTTTTTTTATATACATAAGAAACGTCTTGAGTTACTCAAAAAATGAATTCAGCGATATCTGTACATCACTTAACAGAAAAGAAATATTTCTTGCGTCATTCACAGCCAATATTCGCGGATGTAGTTAACATTTGCAAAAAAATACGTGAAACCTTATAATTGTTCGCTTATTGAACATTAATTCTAAAAATCTTTTGAAAGTAGATAAATTATTTTCATATATCTATATATATATTACGATAATGGTATAAAAAAATCTTCATCCATGCAAATCTCGACATTAAGACACCCCCAGGTAATTAACAACTGGGGGATCTATTTGCGAGAGGCGTTGAAATCTATGTGATTAAAGCGTGATTAATGATAAGGCTGGAACTAACTGCCCAAGGATATCCGTTCATTTGCAGTCGAAAGAGGGAAAACTCCCTAAGCATAGATTGAATCTCTCTGTTTCAAACAGATATGGAAAACTAGACAAATGCATGATAAATTATTCGGTTATTGAGAAAAATGGAATTGAACTGTAAAAAAAAGAGTAGTAATTTACTATTGTAAGAAATAACAGTAATGTCGATTACGAATTTTCGTGGGTTGATTGTTACATAATCTCTGAAATAACGGTGTTCATGTTCTGGAATTCGAAGATACGTGAAGTAAAAAATTTCGATATATTTAATAATTGAATATGCCTTCACTTTTCAGTAGCATTTAAAATTCAATAATAATAATAAAAATAAACTGTTAAATAATTTCTTATGTTCTACTCAATTAAGGCCAAATAGCAATTTAGAATTTAAAAAAAGAAAAGAAAAATTTTAACACCTGTAAAGAAAATGTGTCATTCCCAACCGGATTTATTTACATGTTACGAAAAAGAAGACAAATAACAGTTTATCAAACGCTGCATTAATTTATTATTACTTAAACAGGAGTTTTACAATATCTTCAAAATTAATTGAAATATTTAAAAATGTATCAAAAAGTACATATATTTTTTTTATTAAAAATAACCATTTTTTTATATGTGAGTACCTATAAAATAATTACATTATCACATACAGCTTAGATTCTACTTCAGAACATAGTGAGTAATATGGAAAGCAAGGTGACAAAATTTCATTGAAATATGTATTTCAATGAAAATTTCATTGAAATATGTTATGCAATAACATTCCATATAGTGAAATTTATCAAAAATGGAAATAACGAAAAAAATTATTTTACAGAAATCGCATTTACGGATTTCTTTTGTATCATTCGGATATATACAAAATTAATCTAAGAGTGTCAATTAAAGTTTATTAGTTTTTATGTAAAAAAGTATGAAAATAATGCATAGAAACATTGTTTATATTTTTCCTGCCCTTCCTACGCCTGCTTCCAGTATTTGACACATTACTTTATGTTTATTAAATTGGCTATAACTCCCCTGCAAGTAATCATAAGATTGAATTAAACAGATTTGTAATAGCAAATAAAACAATTTAAAAAAGAATAAAATAAAATTTTTCACAAAAACGGTTATTTTAATGTAGGCAGATACCTTAAAATGCAGTTTTATGTATAATTATATGAAACAATTAACCTAAAATCATGGAAAGAAATTATCTTTTATAAGAGATATAAAAAATATTTTTTTAAGTTTGTATTCATGATTTTTTACTTTTTTTTCTCAGCGAATTAATATTGCAAATGAATAATAACATAATTGAAATATAACAATTGAATTAATATTAAATTATTAAATGATAAAAAAAGTATTTTTAAAAATATAAATTTAACTGTTTATTTTTATAAAAATATGTATATTAATCACTTATAATGAAACAAAGCTAAAAATGATATAAAAGTAATGTGATACCTTCATTTAGATTAACGCTCGTTTCATCGTACAAACGGTCACATTTTCAAAATCATTCACGACAGAAATATTTTTGCAAATAAATTTTTTAAATAATAACTTGGTAAATAATGTCACGAGAGTTCATGAAAATCCGTGCAAATATGTACTGTTTTAGTAACAATAGTAAAAATTAATCCACGCTTCACAACTATCCAATTTCATTTTATTTTATTTTTGTACGGATTTTCATTATACATGAAGTCTCGTGACATTATTTACCAAGTTATTGTTTTAATAATTTGTTTGTAAACATATTTTTATCATGAATGATTTTGAAAACTTCGCCGTTTATGCGATAAAATGGGCGTTAATCTAAATAAAGATATTATATCACTTTTATAGAATTTTTTAGCTTGGTAATTTTTAATTTTCTACTTTTTAGTGTTTAAAATATTTCGTCTTGACAGTTTCACAGCCAGTTAGCATCTATATAATAAAAGCCTAAGTCATGTGACTGTCATCAATAGTTCCGGTTTGACCGCTTCGTTTTTTGTATGCCAGGCGGCCAATTTGGTAATTTAATGTTAGCCGGGCGCAGGTGATAAATCGCTAAATATTGTTCCATCGCCATCATGTCATCAGTATTATAACAGTAATACGACTGTCATAAACAATTTTTCGCGTGGTAAATTAAAACAAACACTCTCAGAAATGAATACTCAGATTTCACGAAATTTTCTTTGTTTTTGACGAAATAGTTTCCTGGAAAATGCTCCGAGCGAATATTTCGTCAAATTGATGAAATTAGTTTCTTCACTTGCTTGACGATGTAAATTTCGTCAATAGTTTCGTCAAAAGAGGCTGGTGGCGCCATCTCTCAATCAATTTGTAAGCTCCAGTATTTGACACGGGGAAAGAAAAAAAACCACCTCTCTCTTTCCCCGGCGTGATTCGAACTAATGACCTTTCGTGTGGGAGGTCGCTGTTCTTCCAACCTGGCTGCTGGGGACTTGAAAGTGTCTGCTTTTAGACTGGTATAATGAATTCTACTTCGTGTTTTATTTTTATAACGTAGATTGCAATTTTATCGGGCTGCTATATTTTCTGAAAGTTTTAAGGAAAGCTAATTTATTTTTATGGTTTTCTCGTATCAATGAATAATTATAATATGGCTTGATTAAATAATTTACAACTGAAATTTTCTTTGATCAATGGATGATTAGAATATGGTCTGGTTAATTTGTTGCTCACAAATATTGAATTGTGAAGTGCATATTGCGTGAGATTTTATCACTTTGAGTAGGAGGATAAGATTTTAACACTTTACTGTTTATAAAGAGGAGAGGGATCAATTATGTTTATTTTTAATTTGATTGAAAACATAATATACTTCTTAAAAAAAAAAGATATCCTAGAAGTTTGAAATTTTATTGACCTAATTTTCTTATTGAATGGTTTTGAAAAACACAGGAAATTTATTCTTTTCGAATTAAAACTAAACGAACGACAACATATAAATAAAATAATAATAATATTAATAAGCATTCCTAAAAATTCTAACAGCTAAAAAAATAACTAATGAAGAAACAATAACTACCTATATTTCAGTATTTTCTGAAAAGCACTAAGTGCTGTTTTAAAATAAATGATTACAGGACTAACATAAACAAGCAAATATCTGTTTGCTAAAATTGTAGGATTTGAGGAGGATTTGAGGAAATGTTTCCTTAAAATGCATTGAGTCTGACCGTGATTGAGGCAAAACATTCGTCAAATATTTGAGGGTTTACGTTTCGTTAAAAGTCACGTGATGTTAATATGAAATGATCGTCAAAAACGACGAAATACAGCTCGAGGATTTCTGAATCGTCAAAAGGGAGAGTTTTATTTCTGAGAGTGAAGCTTTGATATTGAAATTAAATGTCATGGTTTATGGTATTATTTATTATTTTTCGTTTTTTTAAGCAATAATTGAGAGTCATATTTCAGTTTTAATTTTCAGTTTTGAATTGAAGTTATGCATTTTAAATCAAGTGAGTGAAAGTTCTATATTTTAAATAAAATTAATGAAATATGAAAAAATACGAAAAAATACGACAGGAATAATGTTTGGCGATTTATCACCTGCGCCCGGCTAATATAAAAATACCGAGTTTATGATTTCTGTATCAGAAATTTCGTATTTTGCAAAGTATTGGGAAAATAAATTAAATTATGTATAAAAGTAACATGATACAATGCTTAGCATACATTTAATGGAGACCAAACTGGTCTCCAAGGGCGGCTAGTAATCAATAACAACATTGCTTTTTAAGCTCGTAAATAGTTGTAACGTTAAAACATTTTGACGATTTATCAGCCGTGGCTGGCTAATGGAAAAATGCTTCAATTTTTTTGTTTTATTAATTTAGATTCTATAAATATTAAATATAATTTTAATTAAAAAATATAATTAATATTAAAAATAATATATAATTAAATTTTATAAGTATTAGAATGTTGCATTATCCTAGGAATATACACAGGTGTGTACATATATTTTATAACTGTAGCATACCAAGAAGTGAGTCAAAAATCGATTATGAAATTCCACCTTTACAGACAAAAACCAAGTTGAGTTAAATAAGAGATTGTAAAAATGGATTTTTCTTATCATTAATTCTGAAAATGAAATCCTTTTTTAAATGAATATTTTTTTTATATTTTTGTCACGAAAAGGGTATAAAAAATCGTTCTCGAGATTTAAATACTCATCTTAATTAACACCTAGTGGATCTACTTGCAAGCGACCGCGGAAGCTATCTGATTAAAACGTGATTAATGAGAAGCCGAAACGAACTATGCTCAACAATACTAGCTAATTTGCAGAAGAAAGAGGTATAATACAAAAAATGCCTAAAGGGATAAATTAAAGCTCCTTGTCTTAGACAGATATGGAAAACTAGACGAATGTTTGAGAAAGTGCTTCATTATGTAGAAAAGGGAGCCTGAACTATAAAAAGGTACTTGATTAATATTTTAAGGGAACTTTAATTGGCAAAACATTAAAGGATAAATTGAAGCTCTCTGTCTCACAGAGGTATGGAATACTAGACTAATTTTTGAGAAAGTACTTGCTTATATAAAAAGTAATCTGAACTATATGAAAATGTAAGTACATTTACATATGTCTCAGACAGATATAGATTAATAGACGAATGTTTGAGAAAGTACGTAATTATATAAAAAAAAAGGAATCTGAGCGAGATAAAAAGTACTTAATTAATATTTTAAGAGATCTTAAGGGACAAAACATTAATGGACAAATTGAAGCTCTCTGTCTCAGGCAGATATTAAAAACTAGACGAATGTTTGAGAAAGTACTTCATTATATAGAAAAGGGAGTCTGAACTATAAAAAGGTACTTGATTAATATATTAAGGGAACTTTAATTGACAAAACATTAACGGATAAATTGAAGCTCCCTGTCTCGCAGAGGTATGGAATACTAGACGAATTTTTGAGAAAGTACTTGATTATATAGAAAAAGTAATCTTAACTATATGAAAATATAAGTACATTTACATATGTCTCAGACAGATATGAATTAATAGACGAATCTTTGAGAAAGTACGTGATTATATAAAAAAAGGGAATCTGAACGAGATAAAAAGTACTTAATATTTGAAGGGAACCTTAAGGGATATTAAAGGACAAATTGAAGCTCCCTGTCTCAGACAGACATGGAATACTTGACGAATGTTCGAGAAAGTACTTGATTATATTAAAAAAAGGAATCTGAACTATATAAAAAGGTATTTAATTAATATTTGAAGGGAACCTTAAGGGACATTAAGGGACGAATTGAATCTCCCTGTCTCAGACAGACATGGAATACTTGACGAATGTTCGAGAAAGTATTTGATTATATTAAAAAAAGGAACCTGAACTATATAAAAAGGTATTTAATTAATATTTGAAGGGAACCTTAAGGGACATTAAGGGACAAATTGAAGCTCCCTGTCTCAAACAGACATGGAATACTAGACGAATGTTTCAGAAAGAACTTGATTATATAGAATAAACGGTCAAGTGCGAGCATAACTCGCGCACAGAGGGTTCCGTAGAATAAATATATGAATTTGTAATTGTATTATATATATATATATATATATATATATATATATATATAAACGTTTCTAAAAGAATACTAAGACATTGTAAAAAACTATACAACGTAGGGTTGGGTATAACTGTATATATTAGAAAAGTATAAATGGGTATACCATGAAAGCTCAAAGGGATATGGAACCTAAATAATATCAAATATAGCTATTCGTATAACTCTTTTTTTATTATTACCCTAATCTGTTTATGATGAACTTAATTCGGTACTGACAATAAAAGCAGTGCATAGTTAAACTTCATTTGGCATTTCATGAAACTAAATTCAGCGTAGTAATAACCTTTATTTCTACAGTGTAGCTAAAACAAAACCTTTGTTCAACATTTAAATTTGGCATTGTGTTAAGCGCGCTTCGAAATGAGGTATCAAAGTTGCAACGCCGCCTTGGTCAGTACCGCATTTTTCCAGATAGGTGTTTAAATAACTTTTAAAGTCACTCGAGGCGTATTGAGAGATACAATCAATAAACTATCGCGAATCCCACAGCATTTATGTGATTCATTCTAATTAAATCTTTCGAGGGCGATGCCCTTAAAAAACGGACACCTAATTTTAATTCCAAAAGAGACAAACGGCACTAAGAACATTTAATTAAAATTTTCCTTTTATCATGTACGTGAAAATAAGCAAGTTCGCATTTTCTAATAAATTCGTTTATAAATTCTGGTGTCAGTCCATTATTTCATAAGTTTATGAATAGAATTACTCCGTGCCGGAAAGGATTAAGTGGTCGCAAGACTCTTAAAGCTTCAAAATTTAAGTAATTTTTTTAGATGTTAAACTTCTATCTTTTCTGAATATTTTGATATAATTGTTTCTTTGAAATTCCCATTAGAACAGAAGTTTTGGCTTTTAGAATTATACCCGCTCAATAGCTGAAGCGGCGTTTCCGAAACTTTAAAGTCATTATTTTCTAAATGGCGTTTTGGGGGCATAACGCGCAGGATACCTCAAAAACTTCTGGATATCTTTTAATGAAATTTTCAAAACATATATTTCATGTTAGTCTGTATAAACTGAACGTAAAATTTCCTTTTTATTGTTCAAAAAAATATTTTTTAGATGATTTTACTGTTGAAATTTTCAAAATTTTGTATTAGCTAAATGCAACATTGCATTAAAAATATAAAAGTGCTTTAAATACAAATTTATTTAAGTTCAGGGAAATTATTACAATCTGAAGTATAAGTAAGCACCAAAATTTTCATTCTAGTTGCAATATTTATTTTGTAATCCTGCGCGTAAACTGTTATGCCAATTTTTTGTTTGACAAATGTCTAACAGTTTCGAGCCCCCTATAAATACTAATTCTGTATCTTGCAATTTTTTAAATACATGGAACGAAAGAACATACTTATATCTTTCATCCCAATTAAAATTGTGTTTTAAAATCATATACATTTTAAGACATTAAATGTTGAAAATGACCTTTTTTTCATTTTTTCCACTTTTTAGAGTCCCGAGACCCCTTAAATTAGTACGTTTTTAACAATTTGACGTTTATTGCTTTTATACTGTTACTGGACATTACATTACACATATATATCATTAAAAGTTGTTAACTAGGCATAGAGTACGCCGGCCCTGTCCTTGTGTATGTCCAATCTGACCTTATTTTTAAGGATTAATATCTCGGCTAATTACCGATGATTTTTTTCGAAAATCATTATCAACAATGCTTTTATTCTTCTTCAACGATCGGTATATTCAGCAATGCTCAACAATTTTTCTGCATACCCGGAAATCGAAATTTGTGTAGAACAGAAAAATGGTAATTACTCAAAAACTATGTGACCTAGGGTAATCGCTATAATTTTACCGCAAGATTTATATTAACGTCTACTACCTCTAATTTTTTCATAATTTTAGTTTCAGTAGATTCGGAATTAGATGGGGGGGGGGGACATATTTTTGGGCTACATTTTCAACAATATCTTTGAAAATATAATACCTAAAATTAAAAGGAATGTATTTTTGAGTTCAGCGTTACAAAAGCTTTCACAGGATACCCCACATGATATACAAGGAAAAGATTTTTTTTTTCAAGTAGCATAATTATCCCCTCTACTTTTTACTAAATATATTTATGAATGTTTATTAATCTGAAAATATATGGGTCAATGGTCTTTATTAATTCCCCGAATTTGAACTTTCCACGTTCCATAGTTTACGAGTAAAATGGCTGTGACAGACAGACACAGGAGTGATCTTATAATGGTTCCGTTTTTACTTTTTAAGTACGGAACCCTAAAAAGGAACCTGAACTATAAAAATGTACTTAATTAATATTTTAAGGCGGTTTTCAAATTCCCTGCTCAACACACGCGAAATTTTCTGAAACATTTTTAAAAATAAAGGCCCAAAAATCGCAGAGCTGGCTGTTGAACCGATTTGCAATCGAAATACGTTTTCCATTTTTTGATAAATAAATTAGTTATTGAGTTATAAGATATTTTCGTCTCGCAACGACCTGTTTTCTCTATTCTCTCGCTATCACGTCCAGAAATTCGGTTCAAACGCCAACTTTGACAATATTATGTGTACAATCTTTTGCGTTTACCAAATAATGGAGACCACTTTCAATTACATAGTTTCTAAATAATAACTCGTGCTATTTTCATGCGTTTCCGAGAAAAAATGGATTAAAAATGTGTCTGAAATCTCGATTTGAGAACAGTCTTAATAAATAACATTACGATGAGAAATAATTTATGAGAGTTTTTTATTTATTTATTTATTTATTTTTTTTTTTTTCATATTCTGAATCTGACCTGTCGAGTAGCGTTCTCTAACCACTGCATTTTTTTTTATTTATTGGAATCTATATGCTCCGCAATTTCTCTATTATTGTGAGTTGGAATCCCATGAAGAAGGAGGTTCATTGATATCTGTTGTTCGAAAACTGTGTGACCCGTCATTGAGAACAAATTTCATATTTTTGAATTGCAAAAACCTATGGCGGTGGACACATTGAAGCATAACTCATTTTGCATACGCAGCACAAACCTGAAAAGCAGCATTGATTAACAAAGCTCTATTAAATTGAGGTTTGGACCACTTTCCATTCCATATTAATGATTAGAAAATACACGTGTAGTCTACACACGTATCAGAAAATACACGTGTATACAGCAATGTAGTCTAAAATTCTAAATACACTATCTTCTACAGCAAAAATTCTCTTTTAAATAACAAAATATTTTGCTAAAGCGTTTGATTACTATGTGCATTTTGAAATTTGAAAAATAAAAACACTCATGAATTAATTCTTGACCTATAGAAATTCCAATTATGAATTTCTAATAATTTATATTTGTAATGATACGTACAGTAGTCATTAGAGTACGCCACTAACACGCTTAGGACCCAGCTTCAAATCCCGTGTAGGGCATTGTATAATTGAGTGTGTTCTTTAGAGATATATCATACTTATATATTAAAAGAGCAAGCGATTTTTCCGATTATGATTGATATCCTTAACGGCTGAGAATATTTTTACAAAACTTCGCTCCCATACTAATTCCAGCACAAGAAAACGTTCTAGCTAGGTCAAGACTTCAAGAAAATTCGTTTTGACAGGTTAAAACAAACTCAGTGCTAATAATTCTGCTTGCTGTAAATCGAAAAATTCTCATGGGATTTACATGATACACACCTCGTATACTAATGTGAGCATGTAAAATTGAACTAGCACGGTCTCGAATTCGTAACAGTTCGTTTTCACAGGTTAAAACAAATTCAGCACTGAAAATGCTGCTATATATCGAAAACGGCTTTAATGATTTTCGCAAAACTTGCTTTCTATGTCAATTCGGACACGAGAAAACTACATAGTTAGGTTAGTAAGGAGATAGGGGAATTTTTCTTTCTTTCCTATCATTTTGGCAACACTTTCCTCCCTTGCATGTGCTCCTCTTGATTGGTGCTTAACTTTCAGCTAGCGCCATGTATCGCATTCTTTGTAAGTTCTACCCCCTACATTTCAGTTCATTTGTGACCCTGTCCTTTTACGGACAAGTATTTACTTCGGCTGATGACGGACTGTTAAGAGCCTACTTCAGTCAAACGAAAAGACGCGTTCGCTAATGCTAATCTTATGGAAGACTTTTATAAAAATATCTCGGTCGCATTTCAATATTTTTAAATGATTTTCTTTTTGCATTGATTAGTTGAGATCGATCTGTACAAAGACCGTTGTTTACTTTTTCGATTTTCTTTACAGGTATTTTTAATGAGGACACTTTCATTTTCGAAACCGGTTTCGAAAGTAAAAGCATTCTTATAAAAAAAATCTGCAATCAAAATCGAAAAAGGGAAAAACGGCCTGCATACAGATCGATCTCAGTTATCCAATACAAAAAAAAAAAAAAAAAATCATTTAAAAATATTGAAATGCGACCGAGATATCTTTATAAATTTCTTTTATAGGATTAGCATTAGCGAACGCGTCTTTTCGTTTGACTGAAGCAGGCTCTTAAAATTTCAGCTCGTCCTATGTGTTTTTATATATTTATGGTGATTTATACAAAATTGTATTATTTAATTATGGTTTATCGCTAGTTTTTCGATGCGGTTTCATTAGTAAATAAATTATTAACGCATTTAGCTCATAAACTTTTTTATCTTCGAGTTAATTCAAAATTGAAGCTTGAAGTAATAAATATATTTAGATTAGAAAAAGAAGAATCTGGGAATTTTAAATTAAAATTTTGATTTTTAATAATGTTTTAGTTTCTTATACTTTCATATATATATATATATATATAATATTAATTTCTCTCACAATGAAGTCAATTGGATTCGAATACTGGACTGATCTATAAAATTGAGGTGTTCCTGTGCGCAACTAATGATTGATTTCATCGCATCAATATTTATTACTTATGGTTTGTTATATTACCTTAGTGCCTTTACTGTATAATCGGTCACAAAATCGTCTGAAAATCGTTTTAAAAGGAATTAAACACCTAATCCATACAACGATCTGTACAGAAATCATGACGTTCTCGAGACTGTGATTTATTACATATTTGCCAAATCGGAGCTTAATCGAAAGAAGTTGGGAGTTATGATGGTATTCAGTTATATACAAACATACAAATCTTTATTACAATACTTTCCTTACACTACTTTTTCCAGAAATAAATTAATATATGTATTTTATACAAACCTTGAGAATAAAACATTTTTGGAAATTGTAACATTATGAATATATTTGCAAGAGATGGTGACAACTATCTGATTAAAGAGTGATTAATGAGAAAGCCAAACTGACTGCCCAAGAACGTCCGTTCATTTGCAGGCGAAAGAGCGAAAATGAAACAACTCCCTGAGGACAGATTGAAACTTCCTGTTTCAAACTGATATGAAGAGAGAGAGAGATCCGAATTTTTCAATCGGCTAATTTCACAGAGAGACTCAGTAGATGAAGTTCTACTGGGAATTGAGTCTTCTGTAACAATTTAGAAATAAAATAAGCTCAGGGGTAGGTCTTTATATTGGATTAATAACGAACTGAAATGGGCAATCTTCAACTTAGCACGTAATAATTAAATTCCTCTGTAAATTTTAACTTAAGGCAAAATAAAATGCAATAGTGGTATTCTAATGAGGTGAAAATCGTTTTTTTTTTTTTTTTTTTTTTTTTTTTTTATCGAAAACTTTAATATATATATATATATATATATATATATATATATATATATTTTTTTTTTTTTTTTTTTTTTTTTTTTACAATATATATACATATATATATATTTAGATTGCTCATTAACAAAAAAAAAAAAAAAAAAAAAAAAAAAAAAAAACCTTTTATAGAATACAAAATGTCAATAATGCATTCAAAAAAAATCTTTGAAACTTATTAAAAGCGATTTTTTAGTATTAGCAGCTATGCAGCTGAAGAAATTGGCAAAATTTTTGATACTTCCAGCAACAATTTTTCTCCCGATAATTGCATTGTCTTAAAAAAGTAATTCAATATATGTTTCTTAAATTTGTCTTTTATTTATGTTATTTTATTCATTTATGGATGAAGTTTTAAATTAGTTATGGAATACTAAACGGAAAGAACTACTGAACTATTTGTATCGTTTTGAGACAAATGGGTTAATTAATCGTAATCTAATTGTACACGATAGACATGTGTTAAAAGAAAATTATGCTTCAAAATACTTTAAAAAAAAAAAATCAGCAAATTGAGATGTAGTTTTCAATGCGTTTGAGAGAATATTTTTTTCCTATTTGACAGAGTAAAAATTTTAAATTTGCTAGACTTAAAAGCTAAGAAAGAAAGGTAGTATAATTGAAATTTATTGGTCCTGTGCTACCATCATCAATATGCAGATTTTATGTTTTTTAATCATATTTCCTGTAATTATTTTTGTATTAATTTATTCTATTGTGATAGTATTCCAAAAATAAGTATATCATTTTTTAATTATTCTTATGTATGAAGCATGAAATGTCAAATGATAATTTAAAAATCTATGAATTGTTCCGTGCAAATATTTTAACAAAAATTGATTTTTTATATATATTCTAATATGCTCACACGCAATTTTAGATTTTTCTAAGGAAACGTTTTTAAATTAGACTCGATAAACATGAAGTGTTCAGTCTGAAGCATTCTTTATGCATTGAAAGAAAAATTATAAAAAACAATTAATGTATGCAACACTGGAGAATTATTCCATGAAACAATTAAAGGATTTCTTTCTAAGAACAATGATTTTTTTATGTACTGAAATTTGTTTTAATTTTTTCAACTTGCCATGATTGATTTCACTTTTGAGACCGTCCCATAATTTAGCCTCTTTTTATTGAATATACATTTTAGTAAAGCTTACATTTAGCCAAATTTAACAATCTAAATTTGTATTCGGATGTTGAAATTAGATATTATTGTTAAAATTTCAAAACTTTTTTTCTTTAAGCTCTACAGAAAATTTCTAGAAATTTTTCTCAATATTCCGGTAAATCTTTAAAATATGTAAATGCTTAAGATCTATCAATTATTCTTATATTATTTCAGCATTTCCTATCGACTATATTTTGTCCCTATTTTACAATCTGTGTTTAATACAATACCACTTTTACATTACACATGGATTTGTAAGTTGATTAATAGTAGCATATACAGCAATTGTTACGATATCTGCTTTTTAATTTCTCAATTCTCTGAATTTCTGTTTTAAAAGGTGTATTTCTACATTTTTATGAAAATATTAACTTTTTCAATAAGATCATAAATGGCAACATCATTAAATTTAATTTAAAAATTATTACACCTGGAAGATTATTTTCTTAATCAAATTAAATATATTCAAGAACTCCTTTTTCAGACACTTCTCACAACATATGTTTGCATATTTGAAAAGCATATTTAGTTACATGATTTAATTTTAGCTTAAACTCTGATATCTGTGAGATCGAATTGTGTGACAGACGGACAGGCAAACGAGTGAGACGAATAGGGTTTCGTCAGATGAACGAAACCTTAAATAATTATTTTTATTTCTGGATTTGAATGCCATCCCCTTAAAATGGCTAAAAAAATATGAAAGTTCTTTTAATTAAATCCATTGGACAATGATATCTAATCAAATTAAAATGTCTTATATTCATCTTATACCAATATTTCAGGCATTATTATTGTAGTAGCCAATTAGAGTATAGACATTTTTCTTATATGCTATTACATTAATATATATATATATATATATATATATATATATATAAGAAAATCATGAGATCTTTTTTCATTTAAAAATTCTTTACTTGTATCTATACATATTAAAATCAATTTCCATAAAATCAATTTCCTTTATTTTTTCATAAAAACTTTAAAAACATCTTTCCTTATTTTATTTAAAAACATATATCACAGCAGGCTTTAAAAATATGTTATATAACAATTAATGCATTGTCTAATACCCTTCGGCTTCTTTCTCAAAAACATTTTCATCCCTCTTTCGGAGACGTCCTCAGTTTCAAATGGTGTTGTTTAGCAGTTTCACAGGAGATCTTGTAACTTCCCTCTTTTTCTCTCCTCTCTTTTTCGTTTTCCCTTCTTTCTAGCATCCCCTGCCAACGAGTGTCAATATTTGAATGTGTAATGTTGTTGCATACACAGTCGGACCTCTATTTAACGAACTTCTATTTTGCGAGTTTCTCTATTTTGCGAACTTTTCCTTGGAACCAAGAACATTTTGCGAATTTTTTCGTAAAATAACCTCCAAATAGCGAAGTGCATTATCTATTTAACGAACTTTTTCTTGTGATCTAAAAATTTTTTTCTCCCCATTTCTCAAAATATTTCTGGACATTTCAAACTTATTCTTTCTTTAAACACATTTTATGATGTTCAATGGCCTTGAACTAGTTTTACGAGGCTCCTTCTTTGTCAGCAGTGATGAGAATACGGTAAGTACGGAAGACGGAGACTATAATCCCTTAGAGTAACTTAAAAAAATGTGGATACACATGAGAAAAAAAGAAGAAATTAACCATGATGTGCTGATTTCTTTTAATTCTGAAATTGAGACCCACTATCCGAATTGAATATTTTCGACAGTGTGAAAAATAAAAACAATACAGCAATGGATTGCAATGAAGACGAATATGATGATGATGGAAATGAACATGATGCAGGAATTAAACTTCGTATGATGAAATGCTAAAATCATTTGAAAGAATCCGACGCGGGTTATAGTTAGAAGAAAATACGCATGAAGGGGTTTTGGGGGCATTGCAAAGATGTGAGACGTATTATGAGAGAAAGCACTTTTTAAAAGAAAAAACTCAGGCAAAATTAACAGTGTTTATCAAAAATTAAATTTAAGGACGTATATGTTAATGTATGGTTAAAATTATTTGTTATAATAATAATAAATATGATAATGTCATTAAAATTCGTTAATTTTAATGTAAAACTATTTACTTTAAACAGAAAATACAGTCTATTCCAGGACAATGTTTTGTTTTCCTTGCAGATTTCAAAGATTTAAACACATTGCAAAAAGGAATTGATGATGGATATTGGTGGGTAAAATAAATAAAACAAATCGATATAATTTATTAAGAAAAAATGTGATTAATTACTTTTAGTAAAAATATTTAGTGATTATGAAATTAAAATCTGTTTTATGTAGTTTAAAGTATTTTAAAAGGTGAAACTCTATTTAACGAATTTTCCATATAACGAACTTTTTTCCGGGATTTAGCGAGTTCGTTAAATAGAGGTTCTCTGTCAAATAGAATGTTAAATAGAGATCTCTGTCAAGGTTGATCTCTATGGCTTCTCTCATTAGTGTGTTATGGTTTTTCGTACTTGACTATTTTTTCTATTTTAATTGACTGTGGTTTCAAGGAAGTTTTTAATTTTTCTCTTGAAAGGGCTGTTGCTTGGCTATTGTATTTTAGGTCGCGAATATGCTCTTTATACCTTTTATATAATTTTCTATTAGTCATTCCGATGTATGTAACTTCTTTATTTTCTGTATTCGAGGCTTTAACATGACCAAAGCGCCTCAAACGCCCGGTCATTCAAAATACCGAAGACGCCCAAAATCGCTTGAACTATTTCAACCACCCTTTTGTCCCCAGAGATCCTCTCAAGACGCGCGTTGTGGGGTGAGTCTGAAGAATTATCTTTTCTTTGTTAACTTGATTTCACAAAAGGGATTTTTTTTTAGAAACCAGATAAGGGAAAATGAAGTGTGTTTGAGCTCTTTTAAAAAGTATTTCGGCTTGAGTTTTTTATTGAAATGAAATTTCCGTTTTTTTAGGTAGATTTCGTAAGAAACATTACCTATTACAGTCTCACCTAAATATTTCAATAAAATGAGAAAAAAATATTTTTCAAATTATGCTTTTCTGCACATCATAGACGGTCCCTTACACCATCATTTTACCGTTTTTCAATGATAATTCGAAAATTACTTGAAAGAAAATTATGAATTCGAGAATTCGCATAAAGCAGGACATACTAGATATAAATCCATAAAAAATGTAGGTTGCAATTCATATTTTTTTCGCATATTAATTTCATAATTCATATTATATATTTTTTAAAAATTCAATGCATTTATGTTTGGGATTTTTAGTTTTATAAGCACACACAAAATTATTGAATTTGCCGGTAGATATTAATAAAAATATGAAAATGTAATTTAACATTAGAACCTCTAAATTTTGAATGTTTATAATTCAAAAACTTATCATTCAAATGACTAGAAATTTCGTTTCTAGAAATAGTTTGAACTGAGTATTTAAAATATAGTGTTAAAATTGGGTGTTACCATTGAAAAAAACAAAGTTTGGTGTGGTTTTGGTTTGTAGATGCCCCCCACCCTCCTAAGCAAATTTTATATACATCATTTAAAAATAGGCTTTATTTCAAATTGATTGGTGCCCGTAATTTTCTTCTACAATAATTATTTGCAGAGTCAGAAGGAGGTGATTGCTTTTTTTTTTTTTTTTTTTTTTTTTTTCACGACTGTACTTCTAATGCTTTATTATCCAATTTTGGTGAAATTTAATATTTAGTTTTTGCTACTAGCATGCATAATTGATCTTTTAAAATGTCTACTTCAAAAGAACTAAATTTCCATGGTATTACTGGTGTAAAATATACAGTGTGTCCACGTATAACCTGGCCGACCTTTATTTTCGCAACCGTTGGTCCTAGATGCATACTTCCAATTACAAAAATGGTTTAAATAAGGGAAACAATTATTTTTAAGGCGATTTGGCTCAAGGAAAACATTTATTAGAAAATTACGAAATTTAAATTTGTATACGGCCTCGCGGCATCGCTAAGTGATATTTAGTAAAAATTTACTGTGATACTAACAAGTAAGCCAAAAAAAAGTCCCCTTCATCTTACATTAAAATTGACCGAGTTATGAAACATTGAAATGCATGACTTATACCACATTTTTGCATCTCAAAACAGGTTATTTCGACCATGCTTTCAGGGGTCGTATATAGAGTACTTAAACTTATTTCAAGGTATCTGCGCTTTGAAAGAAATCATACAACTATGACGATTGAGTTAAATTTTATTAGTTAAATTTCAGATTAGTTAAAATAATTGTATTTTAACATATGTTTTATTTTGTAAGGATTTGAGAGTATGATTTCTTTTAAATAAAATTACGTTATTTTCATAAGGTTTTATTTAAATTGCAACGATCGTCTTTCCAATTTAAAATTTGTACTCTAAGTTTAACTCACTTTCAATGCCCGATCGAAGTTAAATTTTACATATTGACTTAAATCCGATGGCAATGTAATATTATTATGATTTTCGACGCTTACACTCTAAAACTGGGAGGAGTGAAAAGCTCACTCTTTGAAAGAGTGACAGGCCTTTTCACTTCTTTTGGAGTGAATTTTGTAAAAATACACTCCTTAAAGAGTGGAATTTCCCACTATCTAGAAAGGAGTTAAATATCTCACTCCGTTATCGAGAGTGAAGTTGTCACTCCCGAAAGAGTGGCTTGCGTATGCATTGCTTAGTAGCCAATTAGAACAGCAAGGCGACAGCGCCCTCGTAAGATAAGAAAAATGATCACATTTTCGTCTGGTCCGCCATCTTATGATTAACAGATAAGGATATCATTAAAATTATTCTTAATGGAATACATAAAATAAAGGTAAGTCTTATTTAATTTTAACCTATATTCGTGTAGATATGTTAAGGTTATGCACTAAATAGTTGTATGTTGCATAGAAAAAGATTGATCGTTAGAGTGTTCAAAAGTGATTGTCTGTTATATTTCTTCATGTAGCGGTTTGAAATATAATTCTTTTAACAATTGAATACGCACTAGAGATCTGCACGGGCCGGCTCGTGCTCGGGCCGATTTTCACTCACGGAACTCGGGCCGGTCCCGGGCCACACTTTTTTCTGAAGGCTCGGGCCGGGCCTAGCTTATTTTTTCTGTACAAAGCCGGGACTGGTTCATTCCGAGTCTTCACGACCCAAAATTTTCAGTCCTAATTTTGACCCAGCCCGTATGAAAATCCTTGTCTCACCGTGGCTTGGTCGATTCAAAGGTCAGTAAAATTAGATCTGGCACAAAAATGTTTGCAAAAAATGCATACATTTTTAAATCGTCATTATTCTACCCTTAAACATTAAAATTTATTATTTTTAAAGAACACTAGATTTTTGCGCTTATTAAAATATAGCTAAATTAAAACATAGTAAAACGTGTGAAAAGAACCTGCGTATGACGGAACCCAGTTTTAAACTCGCTAACGTATTGATCCATGCATAATTAATATACTAATACATAAGAAAAGAATATATAATACATTTACACTCGCTAAGAAGGGAACTTGTCTATAACGCATTTTTTTTTTCCTATACAATTCCATCTTACTGTATAGTAATTTGCAGATTTTTAACACTTCAAAAAAATAAAAAATCAATGTTTTGTTGAAATTCACTCGGGCCGAGATTTTAACTTTTTTCCGGGCCGGGCTCGGCCAGAACTTTTAAGTTTTTTACCGGGCCGAAAAAATTTTTTCTACGGGCCGGGCCGATTTTTTTTTCTATGAGTCGGGCCGGGTCCTTGGAAATTTCGGCCCGAGCAGACATCTAAGCTCACAATGCTTAGCAAAAAAATAATCCAAACTTCATTAGTTCGGGAAATGTGAATTAAAAAAAAATGAGTGAAAATATTTTTTTATTCCCTTTCAATGCTGTGTTTGCAAATTATAAAACTTTTACCAACAACCAAAACAAAGAAGTTTTATCTCTTTCGTTTAATAGGGTGACTGACTCATAAGATAAGATAGATTTTCTCAATCGTAGGAGACACGTCATTCGAAAACATTAATTTGCCGTTCTATGAGATTTTTTTTGGATTAATTTTGATTTCGGATTATATACAGTTAAGAGTACTTATTATTGTTTCGGAGTTAAATGTGATATTTGATGTTTATGATATTACGAAAAGGTTGGTACAGTCAAAACCTTTCTGTGCGACCAACTCTATTAGGCGACCACCTCCCTCAACGACCATTTTTTCATGGAACGAAATTTATTCCATAAGATCAATATCAATACTAATTTGACCTCCATTCAGAGACCATCCCAGTTGAACCCCCTCCATGAGAGACCGATTTCTTTGAAGAAAATGAAATAAATTCCGTTTTTTCCTGGTCGCTTGAAGAAGGTTTTATTAAAAAAATAATTCCGGAGAGTACATTATTCATCAAACTTCTAAACTAAGTTTAGATTTTTTTTTTATATCCCGGTAACTTTTAAGTGTTTAAACCCCTTTGTGCCTTTTTAGGCAATGAATTTAACTCTGATTACAAATTAAGACTGACTAAACTCCTCTGCCCTGTTGTGTCGGAAAACTCTCAAAGAAATAGATAAAGTAATGAAATCGTCATTATTTGTTCCCGTCCACAAAAAAATGCATTTATTTACTGAACTTCGAAAGGACTTGGAAATAAAAATTATAAAATATAAAACTGTAAAATTAAAGCAAAACTCAATGTGTTCATTTTTTAAACTCTGCAGTAATTACCTTATGTACTTAACTTTTATTTTGATGCTTAAATTTTTATATTTTTTCCTAGTGTGAAAAATAAATTTAAGTAACATTGTTACCATTTTTCAACAATTAAAATCTAGATTTAAACATGACCTCCATTAAGAGACCACCTCTCGGAGAGACCAATTTTTATTGGAACAGTACGTGGTCCTTTTAGGGAGGTTTTACTGTATATTAATTTTTTAAAATTGTATCTAAACATTTTTCTGCGGGTTATGATTTTAAAATTTCGAGACTGAGTAATATAAAAAAAATAATTATAGACATTCTGCATCAGTTATTAAATTTCCTTCAATTTAAACGCATTTTGTACGTTTTTGATGCACGTAATTTTTGGCACTAAAAAATAAAACATGATATTTAAGCATTGAAATAAAATGCTTTTTATGCCTGTTTTGAAGTTTATCGATAAGACAGTTTTAGTATATTTTTAAAAAAGTTCATATTTTCTTACATGATTTAGGACTGGATATTTTTTAAAGAGATTAATAACTACTTTTTTACATTAAAATGTTTTTCAAACAATAAGAACTTTTATATGCAGTCATTCACTTTATCTTTATTAAAATTCATACAGATACAAATAAATGTAATGTGTTTATTTTTATATTTATTTTTTATCTATTTCCTAGGTCAATCTTTTCCTATAAAACATATCAAATCTATTTTGCTCATATTCCCAAAATACAATATCTACGGGAATAAAAAATTTAAATTAAATATGACTTACCGTGTTGTTTCATTAATAAGTATTATTTTCAACAATAATGGGCCAAAATTAGAAATCATGATTAAGTTAAGGAATATGTTTAAAAGACATATATATACATATTCCAGAGAACTTAAAATTTAGACTACATGATCATATTAAATAAAACAAAAGCAAATCACAGCGGAAAAAAATACACATTCTTAATATTTAAATCATACTTAGAACTCATTTAAAAGAAAAAATATGTAAGTTTTATAAGCATTGTTTTTAAGTAAAAAAATGAAAAATATTTTAGAACAATAGGACTTTGCAAAAATAGCAATAATTTACGGAAAAAGTACGGTAAAAAGATAGGAATTTATATTTAAAACCAAAAATTAAAATGACATCAAACATTGTTAAACATATAATATCCACCTATTATAAGTTATTTATAAAACTTTAAAAATAATATTTTTATAGGGTATGCAATAAAAGCAAACACAAAGGATAAAATTGGAATAAAATATATTAGTTTATTTCCGTCAGTAATCTAAATTAAATTCATATGTAACTTTAACTGATTTTTTCCTTAAAAGTTCAATTAGTGTTACAAACTATGAATTAAATAAATATTGCTGATAAAGTATTTTATTCCAATCTTTACCACGCTTGTATCTATTTTCATTGCATGCTGTAAAAGATGTGATTCTTTTAAAATGCCCATAAAAGCAAAATAAAAAAAAAATTGACTCCATAAAAAATGAACATTCACTTCTATGAAAGAGTGACTATTCACTCCTACCAGGGGTTAAAAACCGCACTCCTTTAGCAAGAGTGAATAGTCACTCTTCCGAAAGAGTGATTATCCACCCCTGTTTAGAGTGAATATTCACTTCCCAGGAGTGACTATTCACTCTTTCAGAGAGTCAAAAATTTCACTTTTGCTCAGAGTGAATAGTCACTTTAAAGAGGTTGGGCATATTTTGACTCTGCGATAGAGTGAAGTCACTCCTTTTTATTTAGAGTGTACCATCTTATACATACTTGTATTTGAGTATAACACAAAAAAATCGGATAGATTACCGTCCACAAGTTTAAGAAAGAGTTTTAGATTAGATAACATAAACCTGCGATGGTTTTGTTTTTCAACTTTTATAATTATGTGTTATGTATTTTTAACTCTGAATAAAAGAATTACCTTAATTTTATTTAATTCGATAATTTATTCATTTTTTTGTCTTACTGGGTTTCTTACAGCTAAACAGCTCAGGAGTCCGATGAGGTTGGGAGGGGAGGGGGGATTAATTTTAACTTTGAGCTTTTAAACTTTGAAATTTGCGATTTGAGAAAATTCCTGACGTGATGGTTTAAAATGACGGTCATTTTCGGATTCAGCGCTAAAAAATACATAAGAATCAATTTTCAAAAGTCAGAAAACATGGCACAACTCAAAATTTGAAAGACAGTGTAATCTAACAGCATTTTAAAATATGCATAATTTTGTAAAGAATGGTAGCTATTGTTTTTCATTTTTTTATTTAACAAAAATTCTGTTATTTTTATCCTCTTATATGTCCAGTAAAATTGTATATTTTGCAATAATATATCAGAATGACTATAGATTTCAAATTTATATTACAATGCTAATTTTACTCTCAACCATTTCTTTAATATATCTGACGAAATTATATTTCTACTAAATTTGCGAATGAACCCTAATTTGCAGCAAAATATATGCTCCAACTTTAAACAGCTATTATTAGTCAATTTTAATCGTAGAATAGCGGAACTTTTCACGCCTTACTTGTCAGTGTAACAGGAAAATTTTACTAAATATAACTTATAGGACCGGGGGACCGTATAAAAATTTAGATCCTGTAATTCTTCACTAAATTGTGTTCGCTTCAATTTTTTTTTTTTTTTTTTTTTTTAATCTTAACTCTTCACCTAATTTTGACCACTTTTGTAATTGGAAGTATGCATCTAGGATCAACGGTTGCGAAAATAAAGGTCGGTAAGGTTATACGTGGACACTCTGTATAGCAGGCTAATATTAATACTTTTCGATTTCCGTTTGTAAAAGATGTATTTTTTGTCCGAGACTGATTAAACGAAATTTACAAATTTTCAATGCTTTCAATTAACAATCTCTTTTTACCTTTCCATAATAGGAAATACTATTTTTTTCGCCATAAAGTTTCCTTGACGCCCTCTGCAATAGCACACAAAATATACGTAATAAAAATAAAAACCATTATGGTGTATCTTTAATTAGTTACATGAGGATTAAGTTAATCATACCATGTCAATTCAACTAAAGTATTCTAATTAATCTGAAATTACATTAATGGGAATACGTAAAGGGAGGAAAACTTTTTTTTTTATTCCTTTAAATAATCCGGACGCTTATTTCTTTTCCTGGATAGAAGATCCTTTCCTCTCTGTGAAATAGCGTGCAAAAAAAAAAAAAAAAAAAAAAAAAAAAAAAATCGTCCTTATGCAATTGCAAAAAAATTACACATATATTTTTTCAAACTAAATTATACTACTATAAAGGTATATATAAATATTATACAGACATACAAACAATAAATACAATAAACCCAACTGGAGTGAAAAATTAGCCAGAGCCAGGAATCGAACCCGGGACCACAGTATACAAGACTGCTGCTCTAACCACTGAGCTACTCCGGCCGATGCCTGAGTCTGCAATTTCTCACTAATAAACCATGCTGGGGAAGTCACTAGCCATCTATACGACAGCCTTGGATGACCGGACAACGATGAATAGATGGCTAGTGACTTTCCCAGCATGGTTTATTAGTGAGAAATTGCAGACTCAGGCATCGGCCGGAGTAGCTCAGTGGTTAGAGCAGCAGTCTTGTATACTGTGGTCCCGGGTTCGATTCCTGGCTCTGGCTAATTTTTCACTCCAGTTGGGTTTATTGTATTTATTGTTTGTATGTCTGTATAATATTTATATATACCTTTAACTGTTGAATGCAGGCGTTATTTATGTGTGTATGTGTGTTTTAATATATATTGTAGTATGAGTGTTTTATTATACTACTATAGTTTGTATGTTTTTTTTAAATTATATACACAACAATATAATCAAAACAAATTTAACAATAGAGATATGAGTTATATTTAATATACTAATATTTTTCGAATAAAGTAGAAAAGAAAAATGTATATTAATAAAGTTGAGTCCTGAACCTATGTCCCATTTCTCCATGTAGAAATTATATAATACAATTTTGAACAATACTGTAAAATAATAAGAAAAAGGAAAGTAAAAGAGCACATTATACGTTCTCGGATTAATTTTTGTTTGTACACACATGAGATTGGTAGGGCTGCTACTAAGAAACTATAAAATCAAAAAGGTTTTACTACATATCTATGATATATACGAATACATATAATAGATACGGATGCCCCAGAAAGTATTGTGAAAATTGGCGTTTTGTAACAATTTTTTAAAAATCAAAACGACCGTAATTGAATAGCAATCAA
This sequence comes from Maratus speciosus, assembly GCA_963932465.1. NCBI lineage: Eukaryota > Metazoa > Arthropoda > Arachnida > Araneae > Salticidae > Maratus > Maratus speciosus. The sequence continues at coordinate 398,194,859 of OZ010800.1, read as the reverse complement.
TTGTAATTCAAGATATATCAAGCCCTTTATATAGTATTGAAATATATACGTGTACAATATAACTCTCAAAATCTGACATCGTCGGATGAGACTAAGCGAGATTTTTTGAAATTTCCGGATTTCTGAAAGCATATCAAAAGTACTTTCGATATTCTTAATGGTGTTATTAGTCATAATTTAATTTCTATCAAAGAGATAATTATGTGAGAAACAAAAAATATTTTTAAAAATACATAATTGTTGTTTTTTGTGTTACAAAAAAAAAAAAAAAAAAAAAAAAAAATCTAATAAATTGTGGTCATTTTTCCTGATGTAATTTTCGAAACATGGATGCCAATTTTATTTGCTTTTACTTTTAATCTTGAATTTTTAATTCATAAACAATTTATATCTTCCTTTTTCACGTAAGTTGAAAGTGTAAAAAAGAAACGGCGCTGCTGACGGAGGGGGGGGGGGGGTATACTGGATTTTTGAAGTTGACGGATTTCCGAAAGCAAGGTTTTCGAGAACACACTATTCGCACACTCAAGAGAAAAAAAAATCTGTTTATTTCTTAAGCATTTTAATGCGAATATCTGAAATTTTAGGAACATGCGAATGGAAATAAATTTAAGAATACGTTATCAAGTTTATTTTTTTCCTTTTTTTTAGCAACGAAAAGAAATTTAAGAGCTCTGATTAGTGGTTATTTCATTATTGGTATAGCTGTTTAGTATTTAAAAACTTTATTTAACAGGATTTCCACAGCAATAGCTTTTAATTATTGATCTCCACGCTGTAATTCCTTCAAAATACTGATTCGGCTCATTATTATTTTATTTCATTGCGATATTTTTTGCTCTTCTGTCTAAATTATTATAAAGAGACCGGCCCCTTGAGCATAAGAAATATCTGAACTATTTTAAAGGTCAATATTTTTAAATATTTATGAGCAGTTATGTGCAAGCGAAATCCATGGTTAACAGTAACCACTTTTAATATATTAAATAATAATAATAATATGTTGCAGGGTTACAGAAAAAATGTCGCTACAGAGAAAAAAAGGAATTGTTATTCCTTTATTTTTGTAAGATGTTTATTTATATTTGGATGTATATCAAATGAGAAATATTTTATTTTGTATCATTTTCCCCTTACTCAGAAAATTATATTTCATTCAAATACCTATAGGAGGGTATCTGTCTAATACATAGGATAACACGGGTTTTTTATTTGCTCTGTTTAATTCGTCTTTCAAAATGCGAAAGGAAAACATCGTTTATAACTTCGATTTTTGAGACAATTCACGAGGTTTTAAACTTATTTCAATAGTGATTGCATTTCTAGGTTCGATAAATTCAGACATTTTAAAAATACATCACTGGATTGACAGTACCATTTGGACATTTCTAAATCCATGCTATAATGGCAATGTTAAAGACTGGTTGTATGTCAAAATATTTATAAAACTATAAAATTTAAGTCTCTCTCAATACAAAGCGATACTAATAAGTTTCACATTCATATCGTATAGGTATTTCCATTTAATCTGGATAACTTTGAGCAATAGATGTTTGCATTTTGTTCTAAAGCTCTCTCGGGAATTTTACTGCTAGCAAAAAAGTACTATTCAGTCGGAATTCTTACCTTTTCCCCCATGCAGGTGAAAACTCTAATCCTTTTCTACGTTCTTTACCTACCTACAACTCCTAAGATTGATGTCATCTCAGTTGACATTTCTCCTAAGTAGGGGGTAATGAAATTTTTCAACTGAAATTTGGGTGTTTCGGTTTTCTGAAGCACCTATATAATTTCAGCCTCGGTAACGAAAGAGTTAATTTTATAAACTCCTGTTGTTTGTAATTCATCGTATTTTTCGGATTCGTTTCGTAACATTTTAAATAGTGAGGGGTTGGGTGTGATTAGAACTTTTTTTCCCATTTTACTCATTTTACCCCCATGAAACCACAGTCAATTAAAATAGAAAAAATAGCCAAGTACGAAAACGTCCATAACACACTAATGAGAGAAGCCAAAGATAATATATGCAACGACATTACACATTCCAATCTTGTCACTCGTTGGCAGGAAATGCTAGAAAGAAGGGAAAAACGAAAAAGAGAGGAGGAAAAAAAACGGCAATTACAAAATCTCGTTTGAAACTGCAAAACAACGCCATTTGAAACTGAGGACGTCTCCGAAAGAGGGATGAAAACGTTTTTGAGAAAGAAGCCGAAAGGTATTAGACAATGCATTAATTGTAATCTAACATATTTTTAAAGCCTGCTGTGATATATGTTTTTAAATAAAATAAGGAAAGATGTCTTAAAGTTTTTATGAAAAAATAAAGGATTTATATTTTATGGAAATTGATTTTAATATGTATAGAAGCAAGTAAAGAATTTTTAAATGAAAAAAAAAACATGATTTTCTTATATATATTTTATATATATATATATATTAATGTAATAACAGATAAGAAAAATGTCTATACTCTAATGGCTACTACAGTAATAAAGCCTGAAATATTGGTATAAAATGAATATAGGTATAATACGGGCATTATGAAAGACAGTGACTTCTGTCGATAAACTTCGATCCAAAAAAGGGAATTTTTGAATTAAAAAAAAAAAAAAAAAAAAAAAAAAAAAAAAAAAAAAAAAAACATTGATAAAATATTTTCCAACACCTTTCAGCTTTAAAAGAGCAAAAAAATTTCAAAAAGTCTCTAAAATTCAATATATTAGAGGGGAAAATTGCAAATTCCAACGTTGAGCATCGAACCCGGAGCCTTTTGTTTAGCAGGGAGATGCGCTACCATAGAAATTTCATTAACACCAAACTCTTTACGATACTAGCGAAATATAAAACATCATGAAAGAGCAAGATATTTCAATGGGTTTTAAATTATTATATAAAATTTAGCACAAAATTATAATTACAAGGGAAGTTTCTAATCAGAAAAAAAAAAAAAAAAAAAAAAAAAAAAAAAAAAAAAAAAAAAAAACGAAACTTTGTGAATATTGAGGGAACCAGGAAGTATGTTGTAAATAATTATTTTTTGTTACTCAAATTCACTAAAACGCACTGGATATTCTTCCGAGTTATTATATCTGAATAACAGTAAGGAAAAAAAATTTTTAGGTTAAAAATAACTCATTTTTATTTGAGGAAAACTAACAAAAAACTTTGAAATCAATTAAAATAGCGATTGTTGATAACATTCAAAAACTTTTATCAATAATAATTAAAGTCTATATATAACATATATTTTAAAGACTTCCTTTAATAGTTATTTTATTTTAGTGTAATACAGATTTATTTATTGTTTATAGTTCTTGTTTATATTAAAAAAAGACAGATATACTGTGTGTGAACGAAAAGCATTACGAAATAATTGTTGAAATAGTCAACCAAATTATAACACATTCCTACAAAATCAAAGTGTGTTTATGAATTCAATTTGTCTATCAGTCTGCCCGTGCTTTAACTAGGTAAATATCCACGGATTACTATGCAATTCACATAAGTTGTCGAGGTTTCCTAAGACATGTGAGTTATTGGAAATTAAGTGTGGAATATTTATAATTCGTATGGTGGCGCAGAAACCTACCATACGTTCAAATCTTGAGATAACCGTAGAACGTGTCTGGTACTCATCCCGTTCCACAAGAACACCGGAACTATGAGTTGCCCTCCTGTGTGTAAGTCAAAGCTGAAAACTATTAATTTGTAGCACCTGGAATTCAAGAGTACTCATTAAATCACAGTACTTTAAGCACTACAACACTTGCTTTATTTGCTGGTTGATACATGTTCAACAAGCAGGGAGGTCTCCGTCTTGCATTATGAAATTTTGTAATCTCTTCTGCATGAAACAGCGGTGTATTAGAGTTTTGTTCAATTGGAGAACATTAGATAAAACACGCAAAACTTACACCAAAATATAAAAACAAGACACATTCTGGCGAAAAATCAAAAACTCCGGCAAAATAAATCTGATGACTTATCTATTATTATTTCATCAACTATATAATAATATTTTCAATAAATCCTAAAATGATTTAGATTGATTAAATAAAAAAACAGATTCTGTAATCAACAGACAAGTTTAATTATTCTTTTTTTATTATTATTATTTATGAAATGGATTTCGTAAAAGGAAATTACAAGCTGTCTATGATTACTGCTTAACGGATCCGTGAAATACGTTACTTATGAGATGCAAAATTAACATTATCGTCTAAAGTAATCTAAAGAATAATATATCGCAGGGAAATGAAATGTTTTTATTTACAAAATATGTAACTGTTGCTAAATAATTTGTAATCATTTATCTGCCTTTTATTAGGATTTAAAAGAAAATACTAAAAGAAAGAAAGTTTAATGATGGAAAATCTATTATTTTTAGAATAAAATGAGTGTCTGATTAAAATAGCTATGTAATTTAATAATTAAAGCTTCCTACGGAATTTGACAATTATATGTGATTGACATTACAATTCATTCACAAAGACACTCAAAAGAATTACGTTGCATCATGAATTATGGAGAAAAATCGTTTGCGGTGTGTTTTAACAATTTTACAGGGTTTCAAACATATGGAAACTGATACATATCACTGAGGTGCACTACAATTAGCTTGGTGCGTATAGGATTCATTATTTATTTTTAAGGACGCATAAAATAGTTCAGTAATAGTACTGTCTATAAACAATAATTGATGGAAATGCGTTTTTAGTTGTACTATGAATTTTAAAATTTAAAGTAATTTTTTGCCAGTATTACATGGTATGTATAACTTCGGTATATCATATACAGTGTAGAATATTTCTGCTACATTTCCGTATATTGACGGAGGTGGCTGAAGAGAATTTTCAATAGAGTTATGTACTTTCTAACTGAACTAAACTTTTTCATACTATGTATTATATTGTATATACAAATCTGTAGGTCATAGACATGGCTGCACATAAGAATTCTGATATTTTTCCAGCTATTCATGATAATAATCGGGTTTTCAAATGTGTTAAAAATTTTCCGAATTGCGTACTTAAACATCACCTTTCCCCATATTAAACGGGAAAGTTTTGTTAAAATATTCTGTAAGTGTTCGAAAGTGTTTCATAAACTATGCTTAACGCATGATTTTTCTTTCGTTTTCTTTATCCACTTTAAACGATGTAAATAAACGATGATCGCGATCGAAGTAAAAATTGAACACTATTTTTTTTTTTTTTTTTTTTTTTTTTAATATAGCAAAGCGATGATCGTCTTATCCGCTAATGTTGACTGTAGCCGACAAAATTATTGCAGGTTATTTTATCAAAATGTATATTAAATTAGTTTTTGCTAAAAATGTTTTTTAACATTATTCAACCCTTTATCTACTGACGGTGCTTATAAGTGCCATTAAAATAACTTGTTATAAAATTCATTTAATACATCAATTAATAGTAATGCAGTTTAGAATGAGTTACAGATTCATTACTTTATCTTGTTCCAAAAGCATTATTGGTTACACATAACAAAAACATTTTTAAAAGGATTAATTCTTTTGCCTTTGCATCTTTTCAGCTTTCTTGGCGTTGCAGGATAGCGGGGGATTTTTCAATTCGGAAATACTTCGATATTTCTATTGTAAGAACATTATATTTGTACATTTCCCAATTCTACAAAATAGTAAAGAAAATATTTAGAATAAAAAAAATGAGTGGTGTTATAAATGTTGCACAAAATCTCTATAAATTAAATTTTAATTAATCCTTCAAAATCCTTCAGTGCTTATGCAATCCCTCTAAAATTCATTAAATGATTAGATAAATCTTCTAATGTAGTTTCAAAAATTCACGAAAAATGCTTTAGAAGATAAAATCTTCATTAATTCATAATTCAGTACATAAAGGGTTAAAATTGATATTTTTTAGCTTTTAATAGAAATAATAATTAGAAGCCATTTTCTTTTATTTATTTCTTACCATTAATTAATTTTTAAGGGAAGTCGAGATATTTTTCTGTTTAAAATTGACCGCTTCCAATTTGAGGAATTTGAATTTGGGAAACAAATATAAACTACATTATCATTCTGAAATAATTCTCAGTACTGCAATAAGTTACTATCGGATACCCCGAATACCAGCTGACAAATGCTAAGAAAACCTGTTTGATTAATGATGTAATCGGAATTAATCTGTATAGACAAGAACCGATATCCATTCATCAGATTTCTTGGAACAACTTGTCTAGAGCAGAAGAGGAAAATAGTAGAAATACCTTTGAATAGAAATTTGTATGAAGCTATTTATTGTGTATAAGATAACATTTATTTTTTTCCCCCTGATATCAACGAAAAATCAGTGATAACGTATCTAAGAGAATAAATCAGATATTTACTAGATCTTTCGATTTTACGTGGAATAAAAATAAAATTACAGGAAAAAAGTGTCAGTGTGATTTAAATAATATTACTATTATATTTTAGTGTTTGAATATCAAAATGTTTTGTTAATTTACATGAATTTGTTTATAAAGAATGTAAAACATTTTTCATAATAATGTGAAAAATTCAATCATGGAACAATCCTTCCTCTTCCAAATTCGTCTGCCTTAAATAACTTTAGAGTAGAACACGAATTATATTAAAACAATACTAATTATTTTAAAATGCTGAAAATATAAAACAAAATATAACAGTAAAAATAAAAAAAAATAATAAAGGTTTAAATAAATGATAATAAAGCTTTAGAATTCGGCATAAATTAATACTTAAAAAATTTTAATTTCATTAATTTTCAGGTACATAATTTTTTTTATTGCAGGTATCACTAAATTTTATTATTTTCAAGTGCAAATAAACATGCCTTTACAAGTATTAAAATTACCAGCCATAGATGTGGACATCTCAATTTCTAGTAAGCTTTTAAATCTTCCCAATAGGTGACATCCTTCATTTCTGCTTGATCTACGTCACGTGTGTGTATTACTTTTTCTTCTTTTTCGAGCATCCGAAAATACAATATTATCTTTACACAAAAAGAACCACGCTCTGCTACCATTTTGCAAGATCTTAATTAAAATTAAGACAATTATTTCATAATAAATACTGCTGCTTTAAACACACAAAACAAATAATTTTTATTTCGATAACAACAACACATCACATCTAATAATAAAACAGCATAACAAATATAAACTTCATAGTAAAATATGTTGCCCTTATCTTACAGAATCATCTCAATAAAATAAAATAATTATATGGAGTAATGAAAACATATTTATACTGTTCAAAAGTTCATCTGTTTATAAAATGTTCATCTGTTAATATAATCCCATGCTACTTTAATTTCAGTGTGACGTCTAAGTAAACGTTAGATAACAAGAAATATAAAAATTTTGTTTTTAAAGTCAATTCCTACTTAGGTCATCAAAGAAAAATTTAATATAATCCCTTAAGCTAATATTAGTTTTTGTTGCATTAAAATATTTCAATTTGTTTATTTTCTACACTGTAAAAAAAAAATTCTAAAATGGAACAAAAAATGACCCAAATTGGGTTGTAAGATTGCTGGGTACAGCAATGTTCTAAATTGGAAGTGTCTGTTTGTAACCCAAAATGGTTTTAAAAACTGTCTACTTTGGGTTTATAGCAGAACCCAAATTGGAATTCTGAGTTTATCCAAAATGGGTACCAGATAAACCTATTTTGGATATCTACCCATTTTGGATATCTCCAATTTGGATCCTGTAAGAAACCCAACTTAGAATCCAGTTAACCAAAATGGGTTAAAATTTCACTCTTTAATGGAAACTATGTACTCTAATTTAGGATCAGCAAAAAACTTAAAATGGATACTTTTTATACCCATTTTGAGTTATAAAGAGACACTTTCCAATTTGGAACATTGCATTACCCAGCAATCTTACAACCCAATTTGGGTCCCTTTTTGCTCTATTTAAAAAGAAGAAAAAAATCCATAAGATATACTACAGATTCTGAAAATTTATAAAGCACAGCATTAAAACTTTAAATTTTTGTAATGGAAAATATACTTTTTTTCAGCTGTCTAAATTGAAATCTTCATAGAAAAAGAATAAAAATTCTGAAGGCCAGTAAATTATAAGAAAATATACAATTTAATTAACCATATTAAATAGCTTTATAAAACAAATTTTTATATACCAAACAATTTGAAAATTTACAAGATTTTGAACCCAGATAAAACACACAGAAAAATTAAGTAATAAAAAACTTCTGTATAAAATAAAATGAAACTTTTTAAACTAAATGAAAATCTTTATTAAAAATTTTCAGGCTATAAAAATAGGTTTCTCTTAGCAATCATTTAATTTAAATTGAAATTAAAGTTGAAAGGTAATTTTAGTTATTGATTTAAAGTTTTTAGTTATTATTTCTAGTCTTTCCATACTATATGACCAGATATTATTACAGATACTGTCAATGAAACTATATTTAGATTTTAAACAATGCCACATTTATCAACTGCTGAAAAAAGTAATATATATTATTTTTTTTAAATCTCTTGCATTAACAAAAATATCAAGTAAGCAGTTTTAACACCACTGGATCAGTTAAACTATCATAAGCAAATTTTATTATTTGAAAACTGCATCCTACTCTGAAAGTAAAGCATGAACTTGAGAAGAGTACTTGTAAAAATTCTTAAAAATGAAAGAAAAATAAGGAAATATAAGCACTTTGTTACAATTGGAACCCAATTGCTGGTAAAAATATATAATATTTAAAAAGAAAATTTTTTCCCATGATCAATCACAAAGAAAGTAATCTTTGACATTTTTTTTTAATTCCTCAGTGATGCGTAACTTAAAATAATTTAAAAACAAGAGTATGCAAAAAAAAAAAAAAAAATCAGACTTGGTAAATATGTATGTGCATTTTTTTTTTTTAACTTAGCAAAATAACCCGATCTCATTTCATTTACTCAAATACTGACTGAAGACGATAACAATAGAATAGAAAAACTCAAAAAGAGTTTAAAGCAGAATGTTACATTCACACTGCATTAATATAACTAAAATAATCCTAAATTTTCTAAAAAAGATGCTTAAAATTTATTTCCTATTCCATTACAAATGAATTGGTCTTAAAAACTCAAAACCAGTGGTATTCAAAACAATGTAAAGAAAAGAAAGATGTTAATTAACACCGAGATCTAACGAGCACAAACATGATCATTTTCATGTAATTTTTCATGACAGCTATCCTTTCAAAAGACCTTGGAGTTAATATAAGGTCTTTCTTTTCTTTACATATGTTTTTAATATCAATGATTTTAAGTTTTTAAAATCCGTTTGATGTTAAGAATATTCACCATCATATTTGAAATTCAAAAAATTTTTAAGAATAATGGGACAGTAAATATAAATATATTAAATATTTAGTTGTGTATTTTTGTTCTGTTTAACTATAAAGAACAGAAAAAATAAATAAAAGTAACAATTATACAGTAAAAGAATATTTATTTAAAACACAACTACAAATCAAACTGTTTTAACAAACCATACATGTTGCTAGCAGCAACCAACTACCTTTATTAGGCATTTCTCTGAAAAAACTGCTACCTCATTGACATACCAGAACAGCACCTTACCCTTTTTTACATTCCAAATGCTATAAGACATGGGCGGGTGGCTTTTAACTGGAATGGCGTTGCCCACAGCAGTATTATCCTGTAATAATAATAATATTAATAGCAAATTTTACTGAACTAATTGCTAGTCATTATGTACATTTCATTGGACAAAAACAGAACAGCAGCAAAGTAATGATTAATGATACCTCAGTATTAAAAAAAAAAAAAAAAGAAGAAGAAGATAAAATTTGAAAAAATTCCCCAAGTAAAAATTTTCTAGTTTACAAGGTTTTAAAACTATATATTTTAACACATTTAAGGAAACATTTTTTGAAAACTCACTACGTCAGCTTTGGAAGTCGGCTTATATTTAAAAAACAAATATATTTCAGACTAACCATAAAATCCTTATTTTTATTTTCCAAATTTGTCCACAAATAAATTATATTAACAGTTTGTTATTTACATGTTCATAAGGACATATTGAGATCTCTACATAATATGAATAAAAATACTTTTGAATGACTTATATTAAATTATTTCAAAGTTTCCCATATCCTTGTAGAAAATCTTTTATTTAAAAAAAAATCTGTACTTTTCAGCTAGCCAAGCGTCGATGTTATATATACATATACAAGGTGCATCGAAAATGCTTCAACAAACTTAGGGGGATGATAGTACTCATCAAGACGTAAAAAAATGCAGTGGAACATGGGGTCGCAAACCACTTATTGAGTCACAAATAGAGGGTGTTTCACCCTAACTCAAGTCAGCTTGTGTGTAATAATTTTGCGAAAAATTGAAATATTGCAATAAAAATGTAACGATATGTACCTTACTTTGTATGAAATGTGATAACATCACAAAAAAAGTGATAGAAGTTTCCATTATAAGCGCCAGCAGTATGCATTGGACGCTCCGCATTTTGGACAGTAATCATCAGTTCATACAGTATCATCGATTGTATGAGTACCCTGTTTTCCAGAACTTTTCGTGATGTTATCACATTTCATACAAAATAATGTACATATCGTTACATTTTTTTATTGCAATATTTCAATTTCTCGCAAAATTATTACACACAAGCTGACTTCAGTTAGGGTGAAACACCCTGTATTTGTGACCCAATAAGTGGTTTGCGACCCCATATTCCATTGTATTTTTTTTTTCGTCTTGATGAGTACTATCATCCCCCCTAAGTTTGTTGAAGCATTTCAGATACACCCTGTATATGTATATATACATATATGTGTGTGTATGTATACGATATATATACAGGTAGGTATGCATACTATATATAACACTGGTGCCCGGCTAACTGAAAAGTACCAGAAAATCAAATAAGACAAATATTTTCCAATAGGTAAAAATATGCATTAATCGTTTAATATGTTTCACAATGTATTCAGTGTGTACCTGTACAATGATGTGTCAGCTGAGATTCTTTATATTTAATTTAGAATTTTTATTTTTAAATGTGCTATTTGATTAGGGTATAAAAAATCATTTTAAAAAATCGGATTTTTTTTATTTAAATCGGATTTTATTATTTCTTTCCCCCATCATTCAAATACTGAATAGCTACCAACAGTTTTAGGTTTCCAAAACAAACTTGTAATTGCACATGCAATCTGTGTTTTTGAACTTTAATTAATAAAATTATAATTATTAGTTTGTAATTACATAAATTATAAAAACTGAAAATTGGTGGTTTCATTGCATACAACGTTATATACCTACATTTATATTTTGTAATAATTATGTAACACTGAATTAAATACTAGTGATATTTACATTTATTAAAATTATTAATAATTGCATTTAATATTAAATTTCTTAACACAATTTAAAATTAATAATTATTAAACAATTAACTGTGTAATTAGAGACATAATACACATTTTTATGCCTTAATTACTAAGATAAGTAATAATTTACTATTCATTCTAGAAAGTAAAGGACAGGATGCTAGTTGCAAAAAAGGGTATTATTTCATGAGGAAATGTAATAGTACTAATGTGTTTAGTAATTATATAAGAAAAAAAAAATAGTATATAGCTTTAGTATAATAAATGTCATTAATTTTATGAATTACAAGTTGAAAAATACAATTAAATAACATTTTTCCCCCCTAAAGAAATAAAGATGATCATTTTTGCAAGGTCCTGGCCACAAGAAATACTGTTGAATTAGGAAGATTTTTGCGTGAAATCTCTGTCTACAACTACAGGTGAATTTCATTATTTTTCAAAAGTAAGGGTGCTTATTGGCAATTTCAAAAGAGGCAATTTGTGGTGCCCTAAAAAGACAGAGGAAAATTATAATTATTATAGCAATAAATAATTACAGAATTAATAAAAATTGCAAATAAGTTATTTCATTAGTTAATAGCACAAATAACAAAACTAACAAACATTATTTCCAGCTCATTTTGCATTTGTACATTTAATCACCCAAATCTATTGTTACACACATATGAATATACTACAACCCCCACCCCCCCACCCCACAAAAAAATGTTTTAACCCATTCATATACATGTACAGAGTAAATCTAAAATCCTCAAAACATTAAACAGCAGCATTATTAGCAGGGCTGCGGAGTATGAGTTGGGCCCATTTTTGAGCGAAAGAGTCAGAGTCTGATCTGTTAAAATTCCAGGAGTCTGAGTGGAGTCGTCCATTTTACAAGCAGGGCCGTGTTGTCGGATTCGGGCCCATTTTTCATCGAGAGTCGGAGTCGTCCATTTTCCCCCACCAACTCCGCAGCCCTGATTATTAGCACTCAGTGCAAAATCTCAGCATCAGTGTTTCAAAACGTTTTGCCGACTTTTTAATCCATAACAATTTTCATTTGATGTATGCGAGTTCAAAAATTAAAAAAAAAAAAAAAAAAAAAAACATAATTCAACGTTTACTGAAGAATCTCTTTCTCTGTTTAACATTTTATACCAGATGGTTCTTTTTCTCTTATACAATCCTTTTACAATAGCGGTTCAGGCGATGTCATTCTTTCATTCTTCTTTGGCTACAGTATTTGCTATAAATTTATTATTGCAAAAATATTATGAGAAAATAACATTCTGGCTATTTTATTCTTTTACATGCAGAAATTTATTATATTTTCTGCGCTTATTTTGAATTCCGCTATACACTGACTATTGACTGACTCCACATACCAAATCACGCACTGTGCTTTTTGTTGCACAGTCAACATTGTACTGAGCAGCTGCAGTCTGCCATGTCGGCTGACCTTGACGACTGTGCAACTAATCCGCGCATAACACAGACACGTAAACGAATTCTGGTGAACAAAAACCAAACTTGCGTTCAACAATTATCGTGTAGTGAAAGTATTACTCATTTAACATAAAAGGTTTCGATGTTATTTTTTTTTTAATCTAGGCATTTGTCGGTGACCCTGTATTATATACACATGTACATATATCAATCAAGCAATTCATATTTTAGCATACATAATTTTTTCAGAGATTCACAAATTTTAAGAGTTTATTTTAGGCATATTGAGCATGACACTGTACTGTGCGATTTTCAAAGAAGACTTATGACATTTTAAGTATACCATGCCAGGGGTCGATGCAGGTTTTTATTCTTGGGGCCCCTTTTGTGAAAGGTATAAGTTATTTTTGTGAATTTTATTATACTTTTGTGAAAAGTAACATTTTGTAACGAAAGTTGAAATCCAGTTACTGAAATTCGAAGCAAGAATTTATTAACAAAATCTTCTTTAAATCCCCTTGCTAAACTTTGTTTTTCATGACCTGGTTTTGTTTACAAATTTCACATTTTAAAACAGTTTATATGGAAAAGAATTTTACGAAGGGGCCCATTTTATTGAATTTATTTTTGTGAAGGTGCCCATTTTATTTAATTTATTTTTGTGAAGGAGCCCATTTTATTTAATTTATTTTTGTGAAGGGGCTTATTTTATTAAATAGATTTTTGTGAAAGGGCCCTCGACAGGGCCCAAATTTTGCCTGGATCGACCCCTGCATGCAATTTTTAAAATGTGTCAGATTTTCCTCAGATCCCAACTTTTTAAAATATACGAAGTAACATCTCAACTTTACTACGTTCATGATCATCAATGGTAAAAGTTGCCTAACTAAGTAGCTTTTTGCAGAGAGGGGGGGGGGGGGTCACTTTTGCAATATCAGCCAGATGAATTTTTTTAACATAAATTTTTTTAATACTTTATATCCTGATTTTCATCTTCAAAGCTCCCCACCCCCCTCCCCCGTCGCATTGTATAAAAGTATAACATTTTTTATCCTGTTTTTTTTTCGTCAAAGCCACGACCCCCACCCCCCCCCCCCCCCCACCAAAAGTCCCATGGATATAAAAGCATGTCCTAGTTAATACAGAAAATCTCCGCGAGTATTAGATATAACTAAATGGAAATGGGCTTAATGATTTCTATATCTTGTACTTATATTATGACTAAAATTTATCTTTTATGATAAAATAAAGTGATTAAACAATTTTGCTAGAAAAGGTCCTTAAGGATACAAAGAAAATTTTAATATCAATCAAGAATCTCCACTGAACTAAAATCGGTTTTGAGACTAAAGGTCTTGGAACCATGCCAACCCCCCCCTCCCCCCCCCCCCGATCCATGCAGCAGTATTTTCTTTGAACAAACATTTTTATAAGTAGTACTTCTAAATGAAGTTTCTATTCATTCATAACTTGAAAGTACCTTACTAAATATTTCACATTCTCCCCCTCCCCCAAAATCAGATTTTAGAGCCAATAGACTCCCAATGATTTGATAAATTTAGCAGCATCACTTATCTTAATATATTATCTCGTTAAAAATAAATAACATGGAAAGTAACAAAATGAAAAAAATAAATAAGTGTCTCATACCATATGATTATTCCTGGTATATAATGTACACCTGGTTACCTAATCCCATTTATAGGTTTTTTGTCATGGGGTTAAAACGTTCAGTCCTCTTTAAATAATGTCTCGAACACTCAATAGCATCTTTCCATTTCTTAATCAATGTTTCTTCAGGGGGCATTTACTAATTTTTTGAATTTCGAAAGCAAACAGCAGCTACAAACAAAAATGTAAAATATGATAAACATCATAAAAAACAAATTTTTCGCTTTTTTTTCTGAAACACATTTGTCAAAAAACTTAAATTTACTCAACACACAATTTAAAGCTTACAATTAATTAACCTTATTTTACTTTTGTATTTTTTGGAAACAAATTTGCTTCATTTTTTTTCAATCAACAAAAGTTCTAATTGCTTTTGTTAAAATAAAATTAACTTTAAAATATTTTTCAATAAAAAAATGTTTCTTAAAATTAATCAGCAAGGAATGAGCGAGAAAAAACAAACAAAAAACATTGATGCTCATAATTATATTGCACTAATAAAAAATTGGTTACCTCTACAGGCACTCATAATTATCTCATAATTTAAAAAAACATCCACCGTTTTTTTATGGCTTTCATTTATTTTTGAAAAATGAATTGTTCATAAAATACTATAAAGCTTTTTATTACTTATTTAGGTATATATAATGCATTAATTAACATCCTTTAGCAATGTAAAAAACAGTTTTACAGTTGTATACAGTCAACTCTGTGAAATCCGCACACTTAGGGACCGAGGGTTTAGTGGATTATACATTTTAGTGGATTATAGATCATCCCTTTGTTTACATTTTATTTTTTAAAGTCTGACTATAAATTAGAAACAACTGTACAAAAATTACAATTACAATGGACAAGAAAAACATAATGCAACATTGGTTTAATAAATTTAATAATTAAGATTAAAGAAAAGTTAAATTAAATACAATTTTTACTGACTATTCATTATTTTAAACATTGCCACAACACAACGGTAGTTTTGGTTTGTTGTCAATAATTTTTTTCTGTAGTCTATGAGCATTCATTACTTTTTGATCCAAGATAAAATTTTGTTACTCAAGGCAATTTAAATATTTATATCCAAATTCATATTTAAATATTTATTCATTGGAAAATTGATAAAGTACCAAATTTAGCTTTTGAGTTGAACTTTTAATGACAATTTTCATTGTTAACATTCCAACATGTAGTGCGGATAACAGACATTTGCGGATTATACATCGGCGAATTTCACAGAGTTGACTGTATTAGCAGAGTTTCCCTCAGGTTTAAAAAAGGGCAGGGTGCTGCTTGTGAGAAAAGGGCACAGTTTAAATTCTTAAAGGCATTTTTTGACATTTTTAATGACATTCTTTTGATTTTTAAAACTACTTTTTAATATTTAATAGACAACACTATTTTAAAGACAGCAATGAGTCAATTTTTACTATACAAGTAATTTTTTAATAAACAAAGGAGTAAAGGCACTTTTTTCAGGTTGGGGCAACAAGTGAGCTAATTTTTTATATGAGGGTCAAGAGGGGTGCTATTATGTAAACCTAAGGGCAACCAGGGTGCAGCACCCTCTTCAAACTGTCTGGGAGAAACTCTGATATTAGAATCGTGTAATAAAATATTTACAAATACCAAAATATGTGTTTCACGGTTTTCACTTTTTATCAAATATAAGGTTTTAAAAATATCAAAATGTAGCTTGTAGCACATTTATAGGTGTCGATGCTGCACATATTCATTACATTGCTTATAAAAATAAAGTTAATTATGAATAAAAAATTGTAATCTCATAATTTCAAAAAGCGACCACCTTTTTTATTCTGTCTTACATTTATTTTTGAAAAATAAAATCATATAAAGCTTTCTATTACTTATTTATTACTTATTTCTATTACTTAATATATATTGCATTATTAAACATGCTTCAGCAATGTAAAAAACAGTTTTACAGTTGTATATCTGAATCCTGTAATAATATATTTACAAATACCAAAAATTGTGTTTCACGGTTTTTACTTTTTATCAAATATAATGGTTTAAAAATATCAAAATGTAGCTTCTAGCATATTTATAGGTGTCTATGCTGCAGATATTCATTACATTGCTTATAAAAATAAAGTTAATTATGAATAAAAAATTGTAATCTCATAATTTCAAAAAGCGACCACCTTTTTTATTCTGGTTTACATTTATTTTTGAAAAATGAATCGTTTATAAAATCATATAAAGCTTTCTATTACTTATTTATTACTTACTATTACTTATTTCTATTACTTAATATATACTGCATTATTAAACATGCTTCAGCAATGTAAAAAACAGTTTTACAGTTGTATATCTGAATCCTGAAATAATATATTTACAAATACCAAAAATTGTGTTTCACGGTTTTTACTTTTTATCAAATATAATGGTTTAAAAATATCAAAATGTAGCTTCTAGCATATTTATAGGTGTCTATGCTGCAGATATTCATTACATTGCTTATAAAGATAAAGTTAATTATGAATAAAAAATTGTAATCTCATAATTTTAAAAAGCGACCACATTTTTTATCCTGGTTTACATTTATTTTTGAAAAATGAATTACTTATAAAATCATATAAATCTTTTTATTACTTATTTAGCTCTATATATTGCATTATTAAACATGCTTCAGCATCATAAAAAACAGTTTTACAGTTGTATATCTGAATCGTGTAATAGTATATTTACAAATACCAAAAATTGTGTTTCACGGTTTTTACATTTACCAATTATAATGGTTTAAAAATATCAAAATGTAGCTTGTAGCACATTTATAGGTGTCGATGCTGCACATATTCATTACATTGCTTATAAAGATAAAGTTAATTATGAATAAAAAATTGTAATCTCATAATTTCAAAAAGCGACCACCTTTTTTATTCTGTCTTACATTTATTTTTGAAAAATAAAATCATATAAAGCTTTCTATTACTTATTTATTACTTATTTCTATTACTTAATATATATTGCATTATTAAACATGCTTCAGCAATGTAAAAAACAGTTTTACAGCTGTATATCTGAATCCTGTAATAATATATTTACAAATACCAAAAATTATGTTTCACGGTTTTTACTTTTTATCAAATATAATGGTTTAAAAATATCAAAATGTAGCTTCTAGAATATTTATAGGTGTCTATGCTGCAGATATTCATTACATTGCTTATAAAAATAAAGTTAATTATGAATAAAAAATTGTAATCTCATAATTTCAAAAAGCGACCACCTTTTTTATTCTGGTTTACATTTATTTTTGAAAAAAGAATCGTTTATAAAATCATATAAAGCTTTCTATTACTTATTTATTACTTACTATTACTTATTTCTATTACTTAATATATACTGCATTATTAAACATGCTTCAGCAATGTAAAAAACAGTTTTACAGTTGTATATCTGAATCCTGTAATAATATATTTACAAATACCAAAAATTGTGTTTCACGGTTTTTACTTTTTATCAAATATAATGGTTTAAAAATATCAAAATGTAGCTTCTAGCATATTTATAGGTGTCTATGCTGCAGATATTCATTACATTGCTTATAAAAATAAAGTTAATTATGAATAAAAAATTGTAATCTCATAATTTTAAAAAGCGACAACATTTTCTATCCTGGTTTACATTTATTTTTGAAAAATAAATTGCTTATAAAATCATATAAAGCTTTTTATTACTTATTTAGCTCTATATATTGGATTATTAAACATGCTTCAGCAATGTAAAAAACAGTTTTACAGTTGTATATCTGAATCGTGTAATTGTATATTTACAAATACCAATAATTGTGTTTCACGGTTTTTACTTTTTATCAAATATAATGGTTTAAAAATATCAAAATGTAGCTTCTAGCACATTTATATGTGTCTATGCTGCAGTTATCCATTACATTGCTTATAAGATAAAGTTAACTATGAATAAAAGATTCTAATCTCATATTTTAAAAAAGCGACCACCTTTTTTATTCTGGTTTATATTTATTTTTGAAAAAGGAATTGTTTATGAAATCATATAAAGCTTTTTATTGCTTATTTAGCATTAGCTATATATAATGCATTATTAAACATTCTTTAGCAATGTAAAAAAAACAGTAATGTTTTACATATCAGAATTACGTAATGATTCATAAGAACAGATAATACAACTTTGGAACTTTCAACATGCAAGAGTTCGAAAGGTTACGCATAAAAAAAGAAACATTTTTAACGTGATTACTTAAATGATTAAGATTCAATAAATAAAAAACAGATAAATACATACCTATAAATAAATTCAGTTATAAGCTGCAGTCTGTAGCACAAACATCACTACATAACGAAACGAGTTCCGATACAACATACCGCCACACACAACATGCATCAGACGTAAATATTTCAAGATGGCGCGTTCATTCGTTGCCATTTCTTCAATCTCAAAACGGGGAAGCCATGGAACCTAAATTAGTTAGAGTGCGTGTCTATTTCAGAGTGACGTTTGCTGGAGGACATTTTGCGTATGCAGTTTTTACTCATTTTGGAATGACTTTTGCTGAAAGTTTTGATTTGGATATGATTTTATCCGATTTAGGGATTTTATTATTTTTTAAACCTAAATTGGGTACAAGACTAATTTGGAGTTGCTCTGTTTTGGGATTTAATTTTTACAGTGTATAAGCAAGTAAGTTTACAACGGAACTCTATGGGAATTTGGCGAAATATTAGAGATATCGCCAAGTTGGCGTCACTTTTGGCGACTCATTTTGGCCCCCAAATTTGGCGATATATCGCCAACTTGGCGACCAACATGGCGGTATTTGGCGACAGAACAGAGTCCCCCCCTAAGGAAACCTCTTATTGAAAAGACTCATTGATCTTCAATAACCAATGGCCGCCATTTTGTTTCCCATGCAAAACTAAAATTAATTAATTAAAATTTAATTAATTAGTTAATATTTGAAAAAAACTGTATTACCATCAATTGTCATCCAGTAAAAGTTTTAAAAAATTTATTTCAACTTGATAGGATAATTAATGAGTATTTTATTAATGATTGAAAATTTGAACAAGATATATAAATATATAAATATATAAATATATATATAAATAAATATAGGGAGCGTGTGAACTAATAGTAGGAATTGAATAAATATAGGGAGAGTGTGAAGTAATAATAGGAATTGAAAAAGCAGGAGGCGACGGGATGAGCTGAAAGAGTAAAGATGCGTGGATAAGTTGTCTATCAGATGTTATTAATGTATGATGTAAACCAAATATATATTAAAGGTATATATAAATATTTTACAGACATACATACAATAAATACAATAAACCTTAATATACAATAATATACAATAATATATATACCTTTAACTGTTGAATGCAGGCGTTATTTATGTGTGAATGTGTGTTTTAATGTATATTGTAGTATGTGTGTTTATTATCAAATATATATTGTTTAAACATACTTGTAAACATTGCTTCCGCGATTACATGATTTTACATTCTAACATGATTCATTGATCATTTTTAATGAATTTTAATTAACATGATAATGATCTAATGTGTTAATTAAAATGATAAATGCTAAAAATAATTTTAATTTTGTATTTCTTCTCAAGTAACAAAATCTAAAGAGGTCTCTCGCTTTCGCATTTAAATGTATTAAAATATAACATAAAATTATTAAAATTTAAGCATCCATATAGATAAGAAAGCTTTCTACATAACTAAAAGTAATTGAATGAGCTTGATCGAGAGTGAAGATTAAAAAATATATATATATATATATATATATATATATATAAAAAAATAGGAAAACTTTATATACTAGTATATTATGTACAAAAAACATTATATACTAGTATTTTATCCCCGTCACAAATGACGGAAAGTGAATGATAAATCTTCAAAACAATAATTTAAAAAATATTTTTCTGACTTAAAAAAAAAAGATGCCTGATGCATTTTGTTAATCAAAAAGTATTATTCTTTGATTTTTTATGATTAGAGCAAATAAATATGTAAACTACAATTTAGTCACCAGCGCTTAAACGCACCATTTCCAGCTACACATTCTATGACGAAAAATGACGGAAAGTAAATGATATATCTGCAAAACAATAGTTTAAAAAATATTTCTGACTTAAAAAGAAAAAAAAAAGATGCCTCATGCATTTTGTTAATCTAAAAGTATTATCCTTTGATTTTTTATGATTAGAACAAAGAAATTATGTAAACTACAATTTAGTCACCAGCGCTTAAACGCTCCATTTCTAGCTACACATTCTATGACGAAAATGCTTGTTTAGGTTCCCTCTACATTAAAAATTTGTTGTTTAGTGGGACTTTATTTTTTCGCTACAAACTATGTTAAAATTCATATTTTTATCTGCAAGATAATTAAAATATGCTGCACCGATAAGAAATATTCATTTTATTTGCAATGTCTTCAAATCTGATGAAATGCATTGTAAAAAAAATACGATTACAACAGAAAGTTGACGGCAAAAGAATTAGCAAGAAACATAAGCTCCTAATTTATTGGGAATTAACACGGCCTACAGAGGCGCTGCTCGCAGCCTTCGGTACAGAAAAAATTGTCTCTTTAACCCTTTATCTACTGACGGTACTTATAAGTACAATTAAAATAACTTGTTATAAAATTAATTTAATAAATCGATTAGTAGAAATACAATTTAGAATGAGTAATAGATGCATTACTTTATGATGTCCCAAAAGCTTTATGGGTTACACAAAACAAAAATATTTCTTAAAGGAAATTTCTTCTCTTTGGCCTTTGCATCTTTTCAGCTTTCTTGGCGTTGGAGTGGGGGGTGGAGGAGGGGGGGGGATTTTTCAAATCAGAATTATTTCAATATTTCTATTGTAAGAACGTTATATTTGTAGATTTCCTAATTTCGATTTCCTAATTCCTACAAAATACAAAGAAAAATATATAAAATAAAAGATTTGAGTGGGGTTATAAATATTACACAAAACCCTTATAAATTCAAATTTAATGAATCCTTCTAAAATTTATTTAATGATTATGTAAATCCTTTAATTTTGGTTCAAAAATTCACGAAAAATGCTTTAGAAGATGAAATTTTCATGAATTAATAATTCAGTACATAAAGGGTTAATTTCCCTTTAAATAATGCTGAAGTGCCATTGAAATAATTCTTTATTGTAAATGGATTTGAAAGTTTTAGGTATTCAAATTCGAATAATATTTGCTTTGTCATATAAGACAGAAAACAAATGTCACAGTAAATATGAAATTGTACAAAAGAATAATCATTCTGAATAAATTAAAAATACATGTAATGCAATGTGCTTGAACGCACCTTTTTAGAGCGAAAGTTCAATCTTTTCAGCCTAGATGGCGATAGTTATCCGTTATTTTTAAATTAAAACTTGTTGTTGTTGTTCTTGATGATGATTTGGCCCTTAAATTTAGAACTTAACAGTTTTTGAAAGTTTTAACCAAAGTTAAAATATTTAAAGGTTTTAATAAACTATTACAAATATTTTAAGACAACATCGGCTTTAACCTGTATATATATATATATATATATATTTAATGAAGCGTTCAAAGAGTCATTTGTTTGTTTGTAGATTTCGAGATTTGCTGAAATTTAAATCTGAATGGCAGCAGTATCGTTTGTTTACGTCCGATTTCTATGTTTATTATAGCTTAATTTTAATTTAGAACTTAATACATTATAAATAGATATCATACACATGTTTCATGCGAAAATATGCTAAACAGACATGATTTCAAATAGAAAAAATTATCATTTAGCCGTCATATGCTAGGATATGTTTTTCATTAAGCCTAACATGGCGTTTAGCTACGGTTGTTTCGCAGACCAGAGTGGTTCGCACCGGCATGGTTCCGACATTCCCCTGCACTCAGATTTTATTATAAGTAGATATATATATATATATATATATATATATATATATATATATATATATATATATATATATATATATATATATATATATATATACTGGTTATCAAAAATTAAGGAAAAGTCACAAAATGCTAATTTTCAAATATGCGAACACTCAAAAGGAAATAATATAATTCGAGTAATTACTATCTCTACAACACAGCTAGCCCATATAACATCTCACTCATGTCACACATGGTCACAAGTGTCACAGTCACTACGGTGAAGCAAAAAATAGGAAATTCCATACATCTCATTATGAGTCTCACATGATCACTGTATGTGACTCCACTGAGAAGTCAATGTGACTGCTGCTTTGTGACGAATCACCAGGTGACTTTACAATGTAGTTAAATTGTGACTCTCATGTGACTGTCATTTTGGGACTCAATTTCATAGTCATCATGAACGTTGCATTATGATAAGTCACCAAATAATATCATATTATACTCACATGAAGACTTTTCACAAAAGAGCACATGGGTGACTTCAAAGTAGTCTCTCTGTCACCTGAAAGTCATCATGTGACTTTAATGTGATATTATTTGGTAACTTATCACAATGCAGCGTTCACGATGACTTTGAAATTGAGTCTACAAATGACAGTCACATGAGAGTCACAGTGTAACTACATTGTAAAGTCACATGGTGACTCGTCCCAAAGCAGCAGTCACAGTGACGTCTCATTAGAGTCAGATATAGTGATCATTTGAGACTCATGATGAGATGTATGGAATTTCCTATTTTTTTGCTTCACCGTAGTGACTGTGACATTTGTGACCATGTGTGACATGAATGAGATGTTATATAGACTAGCTGTGTTGTAGAGATAGTTGAATTATATCATTTCCTTTTGAGTGTTCGCGTATTTGAAAATTAGCATTTTGTGACTTTTCCTTAATTTTTGATAACCAGTGTATATATATATATATATATATTTTTATATATATATATGTACTTAAAGAATGGCTTTCTTGTATTAATAAAAAACACTGTTCTACATCTTCTTTATGTAATTCAGAAATACAGAGTAACCGGACACTGTTAGACACACAAGAAGAAAAGATGCGAAAACGTTAATTATTATTATTATTATTATTTTTTTTTTTTTTTGCAATTTTGAATTTATTAAATTTGAATTTGAATAAATTCAATAGTTTTGAATTGAATAAACTGAATTCAATAATAATCAATTCAAAAATATAATCAATAATCAATTCAATAAATATAAATTCAATATTATATATATATATATATATATACATATAATTATCAATATAATTGTCAATATAATTATTAATTCAACATAAATGCAATATAACTCAATTCAATATAAATTCAATTACAAATCAATTAAATTCAATAATAAATAAATGACAAAATCAATAATGAAATCAATAATATATTCAATTGAATAAAATTCAAGTCAGTAAATATTGAATTGAATAATAATTGAATTTCAATAAATTCAATAATTTGAATATATTTAATTTGAATAAATTCAAATTCAAATTTATTGATTTTTTTTATTTTATTATTATTTTTAAAAATTTTTAAATTCCTTAAATATGCCTTTCATGACGTCTTCTTGTAAGGGATTGTGCTGCATAGCTATAATTCTGAAAATTCTATAGCTACATTTTTGAATAATTTCCACACTTGTGACAATTATTTTGCTAGTACACTACTCCATCTCTTGTTAAATTAAACATATAATCATATCCAAAATAATAAAATGCAACTTTAAAAATCAACCTAACAATTTTTAAAGGAAATTAAATTTTAATTTCTTCTAAGGAGGCTGAATTTTTTCAAACCAATGAGAAAATAATCCGTTATCCTTGGTTCCTTTTGAATGAAAGAACATTTGAAAACGCATTAAAAAACCTAGAATAATTTGTTTTCTTTGTTATATCTTCAACAGGAATGATTTTTGTAAATTGGAAGATATACAAATTCCAAACAAACTGACAAAATATATTTAAATATACATTTATGAAATATTTTTCTTCGAGAAAATCCATCTCTTTACCGCGAAAAAAACTTATTTAAGAAATATGATTTTCAAATTCACATTTAAAGTGTGTTCTTCTAAAGAAAGGAATGAAGTTATTATTTATCATGGCATTAGTGTGGTCGGAGAAGATATTCCATTTTTTTTTTCTTTTTAGGAATTTCAAGCACTGGTATTTATTTTTTAAGCGATTTTATGAATTGTTTTGAATATTACTTTTACAAGTAATACATATTACTGATAAATTAATCATATCATTTGAAACTCTTTCTCAAAGAGGGTCATTTTTGAACATATCTATGTGCAAAGATTTATCTTCGAATTATGAAATCATAAATATTCAGTAACTGAATAACGCGATAATTACTATTAGGAAATAATAAAATAATAATATTATAAATTAATTGTAGCTAACCATAGAAATTTTACACACTTTATACGACACGTATATGAGGCTCAAAAGCGGGACGTTAAGCGATTACAAACAACACACCGAAGTATGGAAAGATATATGTCAGGCATAAGTAGAAAAAAAACAGAGTACAATAATTTGGGTAAGCTGTCAGACCAAAGTTTTTGACGCCAACGAGATAAATAAACAGTTAAAATGGAAAAAGACCGGCGCATTGTAAGAGAGGAAGACAATAAATGGAGTTAAAACGCCCTACAGTGGTGTACCAGAGAATATGAAATGACCAAGATGACGACATCCTGTAAGGTACAGAGACAAAATCAGAAATGTGTCTGGAGTTAATTAGAGGATTAAAGCGCTAGTCAGAAACCAAAATAAAATTCTGGGGAAGACTTACATCTAGTAGTGCATTTGAAACGGTTGATGACGATGATGATGATTATATATGCCTTAGAGGATGACTTAAAGGAATCGACTGGGAGCAAGGACTTAACGTCCAATCTGCACCTTCCACCGGTGCAGACAGTTAGTACCCTTGCCTAGAGCACGGGGAACAAACGCGGATGGGCTTCCTCCAACCTGCTTGGACAGCGTGGAGAAATTTGGCCACCTTTGGCCACCAAATTGCAGTTTTTGCGTTACGGAAGGGCCCAGAATCGTGAAATTTGGAATGGTAGTTAGTTTTAAGATATAAATGATCTCTAATGACATTTCCTAACAAAATCGAAATTTAAAAGGGGGTCAAAATGCGCAAAAAGCGTTGTAAAAAACGTTCTAAATTGCGATTTCTATGCAATCTCAGGAAGTACGGAAAAGATTTCAAATATAAGGTTGTAAAAATGATGGTGATAGATCTTGCTTCAAGATAGGCTATATTTTATATCTGTTTCCACTACCCCAGAGAGAGATTCAGGAGCAAAATGCGCGAAAAGCGTTCTAAAAACGTTCTAAATGAAGATTTGTCAGCAACATCTCAGAAAGAATCAAACTGATTTCAAAAGTAATGGTAGAAAATTGATTCTGACAGTCTCCGCTCTAACATAGATGCTACTTTATGTCGGTATCACTATCACCTTGACGTTGCAGAAGCAAAAAAGCGTTCTAAATTTCGATTTTTGTGATCGGTAGGAACTAGCAACTTAAAATTAGGCAAGGTACATATTTATTAGATATAAATGATCTTTAAGAACAGTTTCGAAAAAAATAGAAATTTAAAAAGGGGTGAAAATGCGCGAAAAGCGTTTTAAAAACGTTCTAAATTTCGATTTCTACTCAATCTCAGGAAATACAAAACCTATTTCAAAAATAATGGTTGCAAATTAATGTTGACAATCCCTGCTATAACATAGGTTATATTTTATGTTACTGTAATTATCATCTGAGAGTTGCAATAGCAAAACATGTTCTAATTTGCGTTTTTTGCACAACTGAGGGGCGTAACACTTTGAAGTATAGCATGCTATTTACTTACAAGATGCAACTGCTTTCTAAGAACAGTCGAAAGAAAATTCCAAATTTAAAAAGATGAAGTGAGGGAAAAGCGTTATAAATTACAATTTTTATGCAATCTTAACAAATACCGAACCGATTAAAAAAATAATGATGACAAATTGTTGGTGATAGAGCCTGTTCAAACATAAGCTATATTTTATGTCTGTGCCCCTACCACCAGAGGGTTGCAGTAGCTAAAAACTTTCTAAATTGCGATTTATGTGATACTGAAAAGGCTAGAACTTTAAATATGACATGGTAGTTACTTATAAACAGGAGTGTAAAAATCTAGGCGTCAGCGGGATTATAATTAATTACATTACAAACATTACATTACAAACATTAATAGTGTTATTACACGTAAAAATTGCAAGCCAAAAATATCGCCTGCGACCCGTCAGATTTCATGAAACTTAAGTATTATCCACCTGAAACTTACGTAAATATCCAAGCATTTCATTGGCTGTTCGGGAAAAGGCTTTTCAAACGTCAGATTTCCAAGAAATCTGTCGGCCAATTTTAAATGAAATTTAATTCTTAAACTTCTAAACATCCGACAATATTACTTTTTACACCGTTGGACAGAGAAAAAAATGTACTTTTAAATGCAATTTGTTTGAAAGCTGTATCTCAATTTGTTTCTGAGTTATTAATTTTTTTTTTGTAATTTTTATTACTTTTTTGTCATAGTGGCAACAGAAAGTATCCATCTCTGTTGAAAGTAAAGGGAAATACAGATTATTGTATAGACCAATCAGAAAACGAATAAAATGCGGATTAAACCAATAAAAACCTTCAGATATGCTTTTGATTTCCTACCCTGACGAGAACAATAACCATTTTTCCAAATGGTTAAAAAAAAATAAAGTACAACTAATCACGAGTATTGCACTACAGTTTCAAATAATCGCACAACTGATGTGATGCGGTCTGACAGACCCCAGCGTAACAATAACACTTTTAAAATCAACTCATAGAATTATCGCTTTGTGTGTGACCTTGACAAGCTGATAGAAGAAGGTATTGGTAAGGGCAAGTAATATTTGCACTTTTAAGGTGTGGAAATATGTATAGCTGGGAGTCACAGGGTCTGTGAGACCGCGTGACATCAGTTAAGGTTAAAATCGAAGAATTATTTTATGTGGACTTCAGTATTGAAATTCTTCAAAAATTTCCGTACTTTTTTGTTGTTATATTTCGTGACATGAATTCGATATTTGAGAATTTTAATCTTTATAGAAAATTTATGCGTAATGTAGTTCTCTCCTTGGTTGTATTCAGATAACGTCAGCTAAGTACTAACAACTTAAGTATCTCCTGTCAACAAATCCTCTTCCTTTCATTAATTATGGCGAGTCATTAATCTATCTCTTCAGTAGTAACCTGAGATACTTTCAGGAAATTTTAAAGAGTGAGATTTAACTACATTTTATAAGGGTCGCCTGTACGGTGGAGCGACGAAATCAGAAAAGTGGTTGGGGTTCATTGGATTACCAAATCAATAGTCAGAAAAGAAAAGGGAATTCTGGGATATACCTACATCTAGTAGTGGATTTTCAAACGGCAGATGACGATGATATATACAGGATGTCCATAAATAAACTACCCTACATTAAAGTTGTCTATAGACGAAACTATTGGTCAGAAAATTGTGAAATTTTGTGACGGACATAATAAAAGAATAGGAATTTGTTTGAGCAAAAAAAATGTACTTCAAAATTTCGCCACCAGGGTTTTTTTTAGTGAGTTACACACTTTTAAAGTTTTAACGCTTTATTTTACTCAAATTAAATAAGAAATGTAGAGATCGCCCCCTGAAGAAAATAAAGCGTAAGAACTTTTATAAATTATTGGTGTTCGAATTGAACGGACCGTACAAACTGTAAAAAAAAATCCGCCTATAATAGCGGCCATTTTTTTCTCAGAGCTCAGATCTAGTATTCAGTGGACGATGACTAAATGTGTAATTCATTAAAAAACGCCCTCTCGTGGCGAAATTTTGAACTGAAATTTGTTTTCTCTCAAATAAATTCCCATTCTTTTTTTATGTCTGACACAAAATTTCACAACTTTCTTACCAATACTTTCGTATTCAGACAACATTAAAGTATAGTCGTTTAATTATGGACACCATGTATATTACAGCCATACATGATAAAGATGCTGGATCAAATAGTCTTGAAATCGAAGAATTATTTTAAGAGAGGCTCCATGTTGAAATTCTTCTAAACCTTCTTGTACTTTAATGTTGTTATATTTCGTGAGATGAATTCGATATTTCAGAATTTTAATCTTTATAGAAAATTTATGTGTGATGTAAATCTCTCCTTGTTTCGGTTCAAGTAACTTCAGCTAAGCACCAACAACTTAAGTATCTCTTGTCAACAAGTCTTTTTCCTTTCATTAATTTTGGCGTGTCATTAATCTCTCTCTTCATTTGTAAACTGAGATACTTTCAGGAAATTTTAGAGAGTGAAATTTAATACATTTTCATCAACACTAACGTTATATTTCAGGAATATTATTGAATTTAAATGGATTGCAGTAAAGATAACATTTTAATACACTGGTAAAGTTAATTTTGAAAGATTTCCTTATTATATTAAATCTAATCTATGAAGTGATTCAGTTGAAATGCAAAGATAATATTAATATGTCACTTTTGAAAAAAAAAAAATCAAAAGTTTTTAGAGTATATTATATATACAAGAAACAAGAATTGTTCAACGAAGGGCCAGAATCCAGATAATTTATTTCTGTTAACAGCGGTGTGTTTTTTGAAAAAAAAAAATACAACAAAGACTGAAAAAAATACGTTTTGTTTTAAAGAAAAAAAAGTCATATTTACTGTGGATGTTTTAAATTTATTTTTAATACTAATTTCATACGAAAATATTCCTCTTCCAAATTACCCACATTTCTGAAAAGTATTCATAATATTTAGAAACCTCAAAAATTACACTGCTCAAAAAAATTAGGGGAGCAAGCAAAAAAGTGAAGAGAACATTGCAAGACAGCCATGTATGGACATAAAATGGATAGTACGTGTATCAATGCGCAATACATAAAAAAAGAAGCAAAAAATTGTAAAGGATCTTTTATTCTTTGAAAAGATGAAAATAACATGAAAAGATGGTTTAGGCCAACAATTTGGTTTCATGTAAATGATAAAAAAAGTATTGTTTAGAAATTATGCAAGATTTTTAATATTGTGTGTAGTCTCCTCAAACAACTAAGACTTCTGCACACCTGTTTTCCATGGATGCGATGAGGTTATCGATAAGACTTCGGGGAATACTGTTCCACTGCTCAAGAATTGCAAACTCTAAGTTCCGAACAGTAAAAGGAGGCCTCGGTCTCGCAGCAATGCTTCGTCTGAATAAGTCCCAAACATGCTAGATCGGATTTAGGTCAGGAGAGCATTCTGGTCATTCCATGCGCTGTATTGTTTTAGCTTCAAGCATGTTTTCCACAAGACGAACTGTATGAAGTCAGGCATTATCATGCATGGAAAAAAGGAAATCACTAATTACTGCAACATAAAATACGACATGAGGTATCAGTATCTCGTCTGTATTACTTCGGACCGTCAAAGTGTCATTCCGAATGAGATGCAGGCTCGTACGTCCACCTATGCTGATTTCAGCCAATAGCATCAAACCTCATCGTCTGTAATGTGATCTTTTACGAACGAATGTGGGATTATTTTGAGTGCCTCTTTCTCTCCATGCCAAAACACATCAGATGTCACATCCAGACTGAATCGGGACTCGTCTGTAAACAGAATTTGACTCCAACAACGTTGCCTCCAACCTCGATGTTCAGTTCCCTAATTTCTTTGGGCCGCACAGTGGCTTGAGGTCAAAGGAATACAGACCATTGGATTACGTGCATGAAGACCACCCTGATTAAGCCTATTTCGGAATGTTTGGCTGGACACCCTTCGTCCTTTGGCCAAGAACCACCGTGTTTGCAGCTGAGTAGCATTGCCCATTCCGTCTCGACGAGCTGTTAACAAGATATATCGGTCATCAGTTTCTGTGTTAGCACATTTTTTACCTTGCACTTGTTGATTACTACCATTCCGTGTGTCTTGGAATCGATTCCACAGCTTTTCATGGACAATTCTTGCGACTCCAACAGCGCCCACTACACTTCGTTGTGTTTCACCAAATTCAACTCTCTCGATAACACGCCAAGCCGTGGATTGCGGTAAATCATGTTGTTTTGACATTTTCAAGCCACCTTTTCTCAAAACACAAGCTGAACAATTGGATTTTACAACTGAGGTAGTGAAAGAGACGTTTCTGCAAAATCCAGATTTCTGCACTTATCTCCTTTTTCCAGTTTTTAACGTCACAAACTTTTATTTACATGTGAAGTTTTCTTTGTCTGTTTTCTAAAGCACTTTAAATTATTTTACGTTACTTATCGGTGTAAATATTTGCGTAATTTCTTTAAAACCATGTACTCCCCTAATTGTTTTGAGCAGTGTAATAAATTTTACAGATTTAAAAAATCACTTGCAAAAACAAAGTTTCTTTTGCTTCCACTGTTTTTTTTTATGTTTCCGACAGGTCTCTATAATGCATTAATCAATTTTCTGAAACCAGAATACCGGTTTTAGGAAGCTATCAATTCTCAATGAAACATTTTCATCTACGTATTTAAATTTGTACACATAATAGAGTAAAAAATAATTATTATTTTAATGTCAACTTTAATGCTATTATCTGAAAATTTTTGTAAATAAAATATGTTTATTGAACACAAAAATGTTTACTTGTGAATGGATAGGATCATAAAATCCTATATTCAGGTTCAGAAAAAACTGATTAATTCATTATAAAAACTACTAAGAATCGTTTTCGAAAGTCAGTGGTAACGGAAGAAATGTTGTGTTTATAAATGCTTTTTTAAATCTTGAAAATGTTTCTTTGATTTCTAAAGATTAGGAACTCTTTTTGGAATCTCTAGTAGCTCGGAAGTGGTGGTTGTATATTTTCTTTCATTGCTATGTTATATTATATATGTGCCTTAAAAATCGGGACACTAATTCCTGAAATTAGGCACTAAAAACAGACTCATCAAACAGTGCATGATTATTTTAGTATAACGTTATACTATTTTTATGACATTAGCTTTTGGTGTTCAAGAGGTACCGCGTGAGAAAGAACTTTACAGGACATTTTCTTCCTATCAAATCGAAACATGGTAGTTAAGTTCATTTCTGTATATCTTTTATGTACATTATACAGTTTAAATAGCAATTATTATTAATTAAGCTGTATATTATAATACTGAAAATCCTACTACGAACTGATTGCTTAATATACGGGATTATTTCAGCATCCCTAACGCTGCGCTGGCTATAAAAAAATATTTTTCTTATATCGAATAATTTTAAATCAAAGCAAGTACCTTCTTTAAAAAAAAAATAATAACATCAGTTTTCATATGTGAATATTTTTGACAGTACAAAGTAAATATTTTGCTTCTGCATCAAAAATGAAAGCAACAAATGTAGACTTTTATATATGTAAAGAGATTAATTTTTTCGAAAAAAAAATAAGAAATACTAAATAAAAGGAATTCCTGTAATTAAAAGTAAAGGGAAACAAATATAAAAATAAAACTTAAATAAAATTCGAGAATTCAGGAAACATTTGGAATAAATGGAAAACATAATTTTAAATTATGTATCATTTGGCTGGAGAATATGAACAAAATATCGTATTTACATCAGAATCTCATTTAAATATGTATATGGCAAATAAAAAAAAAACGAATTAAGAATAATATTTCATCTAAAAGTACAAATTTTCTTAGAAATACATGTACTAAATATTTTTTGAGCAGACTGAGATAACTTAAAAACGTTTGTATTGTTTATATATACATATATATTTACCAAAAGAGTTCCATAAATGAAATAGCGTGAATAACAGAAATATTTTTCAGTTTTCTCATTTTTTAAATAAGAATTCATTTTAAAAATCATAGTTTTGATATCTATAATTCAGTAAAAGTATGCTGTGATTGATGTTTTGAAATGATAAATATACTAATTGAAAAAAAATAGTACTTTTCAGATAAGTAGCACATAAAAAAAATGACGTATGCATAATGTTTTATGGAACACACAGTCAAAAGTTTTGTCGTTAATTGAACGATGGTCTACTTGAGTAATGACCAAGAAAGATCTAGTTTGTTTCCCCCGAAGTATGGAAGAGTTCATAATATCAGATCAAGTGATCTTTGTTCGGCCCAATCGGCTGAGAACGCTATTGTTCGTTTTGCCTACCCAAGGAGGACTTTTCCGGTCTATTGGGTAAGCAAAGGTCACAAGATCTGTAAACATGAACTCCGTCCTAATCCACCGCCCTAACGAACAAGGGTTTCCTTGGCCGGTTCTAAAGTTACCTGGGTTTGAAAAAACTTTTGGTGCTACTGTAGCTGCTACTGTAGCTACTACTGTATAAGATGGTGAAACCTCGTTCTAGCATTTCGAAGCTAAGTTTCAACCGGAGCTCTAAATGTCGGAACAAGATTTGACATAAGTAATGGTTTCAGCTACTGCAATACCGAAAATTGGGTCAACCAACAACGGAGTTTTAACTATGTATATCTATTTCTAAAAGCAATAATCTTACTAATGTTCTCATAAAATATTGTAATTTGTTTTTAATTAGTTTGAAGTAACTTATATAACATTTTTGTGTTGATGATTTTAAACACAATATAAATCCATATTTTTTTCCGAAACGCGTTTTTTTTTTTTTGTAACAAGGGGAATGTACGCGCACATGAGTAGACAAAAGTTATGTACGCGCACATGAGTAGACAAAAGTTATATATGATTATTTATTCCTTACAAATAAAAACAAGAACAATACTAAAATAATTGAATAATTGATAAGCGGGTGGAAGGGAAAACTTTGCCTTTGAAAAGAATTCCGACATTCGACTCCGTCAAAAAAAAAAGTAATGTATCATTATCTTAGATCAACTGCAAAATATGTTATACAGCAACAGGTCCCACCAATACATCAAGGAAAAGAAGTATAATGCAGAACCCGTGCTTAGGTGGTTGCATAGGTCTGCTACGCTATTATTGATACCGTGTTAGTGTAGCACTTCAAAATCAAAGGTGCGGAGAATTATTTCGCTAGAAGGTGGGTAGGTGCACTGGTTACAAAAAATTCCGACATTGGTGTCCATAAAAAAAAAGTAATATATCATTAGTCTGGACCAACGTTAAACAATCTTATACAGCAACAATTCCTATTAAAACAACAAAGTGAAACAGAGTAGGACCCAGCCAGTGCTTGGAAGGGCGTCTCTTGGGACCTTTACGCTATTGCTGAGACCATGTTAGTGTCGCTCTTCAAATCAATGATGCAATGAATCATGACATTGTACTTCGCCGGCTGCAGATACTCGCATTTTTGGAAAAGATTGGGTGGAAACATTGAGGACAATTCGATTTTTTTTATTCTTGGGCTGTTTCTCCAAATGGAAGCTGGACCCTTCATGCACTTCATTCGGTACGTAACTTGCTCTCAACGGATGACCAACAGCAATTTAACAAAAAAATTAATTTCCTTATTTTTCTTATAAATATATGTCTTTTCAGTTTTATCAGCACATACTCTATAATATAAAAAGCATTCAGTTTTAATTTATTAACATGCTATAGAAAGAATAAAAAGAAAGTAGACGAACGAGGAATTTCTTCAAAATATGTAGCTTTTTTTACTATTTATTGTGCATTTAAATAATTTATTTGTAGTATTTAGTTTTGAAGTATCTTCACTGCAAATAGAGACATCTTAACTTTAGACACATGTGTGACTGAAAAGTATTTTAAGACACTAGTGTCTTAAAAACTCTTTACAACTCTTAGTGTCACTAGTATTTTAACACACAAGTGTCTTAATCTGAAAATTAAGACATTATAGATGTATTAATTTAAGACACATGAGTGTCTTTATAGGATCATAGTATAAGCGAACTAAGAAAATGTCTAAAAAATCAGCAAACGTCTATATTTAAAACACTTCGTTGCTTCAAATGTGTCTTAATTTAGGACACTCTTCATGTTTCTTTCGTTCTTCCGAAGTAAAAACCACCAGGGAACAATCCCAGTTGCGCATGCGTTTTAGATTTTTTTCGTTCGAATTTTGTATACGTTGAAATTCAAACTGAAAGTTTTTTATTTTTTATGTACGCGTTTATTTTAATTCCTCATTTACTAAATGTGAATTTCTGCAATTTTAATTCCTATTCACTTAGTTTATTTATTTATTGAGTACATACATCTGACTTGTGTGCTTGACACCAAATGTTTTTAATAAGCTATCATCTATATAATGACGGGATAGTCACAGAAGTAGGCATCACTTGAAGATTAAATCCGGGAACTCTACAAAGTGTGTACAATGGACATGGACTTAGTGTCAGTTGGTGCTAATTAATATCAATAATATTGTGTTATTATTGTTCGTCTTGTCAAATCTGGTTAACAAGTTTAGTCCTGCGAATTATGTTTTAAGGATGAAAAAATTTCATTCTTATAATATAATTAGCCGGGTATATTAAGGATTTTCTTCTAAAATGATGCAAGTCTTCCTCCCTCAATGTGAAGATTTTTAAATTTCAAATCGAGAAATTTTTCTTACTGTTTGCAATAGCAATTCAAGAAAGTATCATGATTTTTTTATAATAATAAAACTAGTGTCTTTTTTTCTGCATAGATATAAATAAAACATTAAATTTAGTTTTGAATCTGTTTGCTAAAAAAACATTAATTCTTGAATTATATACTTTTAGGCTTATGACGTTGTCCTGTATAACAAATTATATATTCTAAATTCTCATCTTTTTTCCCAAAATTAAAGTAACAATATCTCTAAAAAAGACATTTTAACTTAAATTCATTCTCTTCAATTCAATGGCAGCTATCTGTTAGTAACCGACCATAAGTCTAAATAAAATATAAATTAAAAGGTTTAAGCGATCATCTAATGCTTTTAAAAATATCTTTCTTCATCTTCATGAGGCAAACGTATTCGTTAATCATCCAGTTTCTGTTCTCAACCACACATTAAAACTAAGATAAATAAAGTATATTAAAATATATGACGTTCTCAAAAGACTCATGTATTATGTTCTGTAAATCTATGAGTAACTGTAAAAATTTTAATGCCTGTAAAATATACATAAATAATTCATTTGAAATCAATACCAATATATTTTTTGATTATTTTTTGTGAGAAAGTAATTTGTAATTTAAAATGGGTATTAGTAAAAAGCTGTTACTGGATTTTGCACATAAAATTGTGGTTTTTATAACTTTATTAATATGCACTTATATGAAAAATACAAAAATGACAAATATATATTACGATATATATCTACGAAAATAGAAGTTGAGAAACTTCTTCAAAATTTTGAAGATAAAAGAAATTTTTTCTTCATGCTATTCATATAAATATTTAGTTATTTATTTTTGTTGATAGTTAAATAGTTTTTGTGATTATTCTTTGAACTATATAAAAATATTGCCTATGTGGCGATATAAATTTTAAAAAAATCTAATTTTTAAATGATATAAATTTTCATTTATTTATTTATTTATTTTTTTTTTGATGCGGGGGGATTTTGTATGCAATTTTCGTAATGCTGATATTTTAAATCTTTTTGGACATTGCACAGATTATAGTGAATATTTGGAACTTTTAGAGTAGGACAAGATTAAAAACTCAAAATATATTTAACCAAATACCGAAAAAGCTGTCAATAGCGGACACTTCGTTTGATTATGGCATTTGTTCGATAATCGGAAGTGTCTACTTTTGTGAGGTAAAAATAAACAAATATGTATGCATTTTGGATTAAAAAGGGTTTATACTAAAAAGAGTTGCACGAAATTGGAGAATGTCCATTAACCTTTCTAACGGACACTCCCGAATACCGGACATCTCTATTTAGCAAACAGGGTTGGATTTTTTGTATAAAATGAATTTGATTGACGCATGGGTAAACTGAAGAATGATCCCTCCCCTCTCTCTACCGTTTTACGGGCCCCAAATTAGATATGCAATTTTTGTAAAGCTAATATTTTAAATTTGTTTCGACATTGTTCTGTTTATAATCAGTATTTTGAACTTATGAAGTATAATAAGGTTAAAAATTAAATAAATAAAATAATTAAATACAGTAAAACCTCTCAATCACGAGCAGTTCAGGAACGCTGAATTTGCCTGCTATATGAAGGCTTTTCTGACGTAAAAATATACATTTATGTTGAAAAAATTGAGTGCCCGCTAAATAAAGTTATCCGTATGAAGGTTTTGAAATAAAATTTTCATAGCAGAGATTCCTAAATAGAGGACACCACTGTTTAGGAAACACATTTTGTATTCACAGCAAGCAATTTTTTTTTTTAATTTAAATTCAGAAAAGCAGGCGCCTCCGAGTGGCAGGCAAATTCCACGGTCCCGAAGTACCCAGATTGAAAGGTTTTACAGTATTTAGATAAATATTTTTTGCTTTTAATCTTGTTCTACTTCTGAAGTTCAAATATTGATTATAATTTGTAGGATGAGGAAAAAGATATAAATTAACAGCTTTACGAAAATTGCAAAACAGCACTGGGAGCACCTAAAATCAAGTTGCATGGGATTGGAATGGGCAGGACCATAGTCAAATATTTTTCCGGGATTCAACGTGGTCCAATATGGCTACGTATAACGCTTAGAAAAAAATGGCTGCGATTTAGATGCTTGAACTATCAGAAATTCAGTTGCAAAAACTGTCTGAAATAATTAAGATATTTTAAATCATCTGAAAATTCAATACTCTGTTTCAGACATTTAAATATCTGAATTTCAGACATTTCAATTTACAGCTTTTAAAAATGTTTCCATAGCAGTGACATTTCAGATGTCAGGTGTTTTTTAGGGATGAATTATATTGCACACAGCAGTATTATACTACTAAACTTCTCAACTAAGATAAATAAATAAATAATAACTGAAATAAGTCCTAACAGCAAACAAGTTTTTTTTTTCCAACTAGCGCACCTTTAATAACAAGAGCCACATGACAAAATTGTTCCAGTAAATGGTACTCACAAATAATGTGACATACATAATCAATGTCATAACACATGTCATTACATATTGTGTATTTTTTTAAAACTCATTTCAATTTTTTTACTTATTTAACTTCAAACACTACATTTACAAATAAAGGTTTAAAATATTCTGTGTGAAATGCTGGTAAGACTGCCATAAATGCTTGAGGCTGTTTAATATTTATTAGTTTTTTTATAGTTAAAAATAATTTTTTTCTCTGTTTTTAAGAAACTCTAAATAAAAAAAATAAAATAAAGTAAAGAAACAATTCGTTCGAATTTTATACATTAGATATATCTTTATTTTGCGAAATGTTTGTAACAATAATAAAGTTTTTAAAAATATTTTATGAACAGGTGGAAGTTTTTAACAAATATTCAGATATTTTTATAATGCTTAGTAAAGAAATGAGATGCCGAACTATTTTTTAGAAATCATGACATAAATAATTTGAGTATTTTCTTTCTTTGACTAGTCTGTTTCGAATTTTCTTCACTCGCGAAATGTTTTTAAATGCTTTAAGATAAATTGAAGAATACAGTCAGTACTGGATATACGGTCACCTGCTTATAAGGTCACCCCGCTTATAAGGTCACTTTTCGAAAGTCCGGACTGACTGAATAGGTATTATGTGTTAAAATACACCGCCTATATGATCAGTTTCTAATGCCTATTATCGGATATATGGTCACCTTTTGTCTCCCTTTTTTTGCAAAAAGTCTTAGTTTTATGTGTTTTCCTTCACCTTTTTTGGGTTTAAAGTACCAAATAGACGTATCTTTTAACTATATTCAACTTTCGGCCTCTTTGTATTGATTACGCGCTGCTTTTCATTTTTAATAGCTTCAGAAAGGAGTGGATGGACATCCTAAATGAGGAACGTTTTTCATTCTAATCATTTTTCTTTTTTTCCATCATTGAATCTCCGTGCTTTTGTTATAAACCCCAAGTGCGAACTTTCATATGATAAAGAAAGGTCAGTTGACATTTTAATTCTTTTAGAATGGCAGGGAGATCTTTTTCCTTTTAAAACGAAACCGTAGAGATCGCGATAATATTGCATACCACGTCTAGATGCGTGCCGATGCTCGAGGGATGTCGGGTCCACCTCTTACCGGATGCAGCCGATAAGAGAAACTCTTGCCTGTTGGTAAGATTTTATAAAGCTCTTGAGATTTCTCCCTCAACTGTCGCATTAGATACCGATTCTTAGAAAATATGCCATAACCCCTTGCGACCGAATGAGAATTGTCCTCCGTGTAGAGAAAATTTTATATCACGTGTTTTTATTGTTTTGTATTTTTCATTACTTGTCGCTGTCTGTAAAGTGTTCGTTCATTTTATAATTGTCTTTTGTGAATACAACATGTCAGGAAAACGAAAAATTTGATAATTGTGGAAAAAAAGAAATTGATAGAAAATTTTAAACAATCGAATGTATCGAAAGCAGCTTTAGCGAAGACTCGTCGAATAGCGAGAACGATACTGAATAACGTCTTACGGTTCAAATCTTTTTAAGCAGAAGATGTGATATATCAAAAGAGAAAGCGACAACATATTTTCATATGAGAATGTTGAGAAAGATCTTTTCATTTGGATAAAATATGCTACATCGCAGAATGTTCCAATATCATGGATTATCGAAAAAAGTTTTTGAAAATTGCTGATGAACTAGGAAATCCGAATTAAACTGCTAGCAAAGTGTGGTTACAAAGGTTTAACTTACAACACAATCTTACATTTTACAGATGTGTGGTGAAGCTGCTGGTGTTTATGATAGTATACAAGAAAAAGAATAGATGGAATGGGTGTAAACTTATTAAGTGACATTCTCAATTGGTACAATCCTTGTGATGTTTTTAATTTTGATGATTGGGGGCTGTTTTTTCATATTTTGCCAGTTAAAATTTGCTTTTAAGAACGAAAAAGGAAGTGGTGGGAAGGTAAGCAAAAAAGATTGACCGTTTTATTATGAGCGAATAGAGATGGCTCAGATAATTTGACTAAATTAGTTACTGGTAAATTTATCAAGCCTCGTTGTTTGAAAAACTAAAAATATCTGCCTGTATTATACGATGTAATCTGAAAGGCCTGGAAAACAGCAATCATTTGGGAAAAAGAAATTCCGCGTTTCGATAGAATTTGAACAGACAAAAGGAGAAAAGGGGCCATAATCGCAGACAACTGTACTGCCCATTGCGTGATTAGGAATTTAAAATTGAACTTGTTTTCTTGCCTCCAAACTGAAATAGTATGACACAACCTTTAGATCACGGAATTATTCAAAATTTTAAGATAAATTATCGAAAGCTGCTTCTAAAAGACTTCATTGCTGCCACTGATTAAAAAAAAAGAAGTTTCTCGTGACCATGTGTTACGTAGACAACAGTTGGAATATGGTATCAAAGAAGATCATTGAAAATTGTTTTAGAAATCCTTAGCTTCCAGAATGTGAAGAATTATCGTTCGATGACAATGGCAGCGAGGATGATTATGATGTACCCTTATTTACAGTTGCACAAAAACTACTGAATGCGTTTGCACAATATAAGACGTTGACATATGCAGTTGTCGAGGCAGTTGTTAACAATGAAATTGCTTCTAATGGATTTTACCCACGAGTGGAGACAGCCACGCCTTAAGGAGTGTGTACCCTCCGAAAAAGAATGCTTTTTAAACTAAGAAGAAGCTGTGTTAAAATGTTCTTCACGCATATTGGTATTTTTCTTCTAGATATCCGCAGCTGAAGTGACATGGGTGACGACCATGGTGAAGCTTCTATACTGGAAATCGTTTCGGATTTTTAAATATAAACACTGTTGGAAACGAGGATAATGACCCTGAGTGCGACGCTGAACCCAGTGTTGCATGATTGGCAAAATTTGGTCTCTAGATTGTTGATTGTCACCGCTTTTTTTAAATAGAAATATTCGCCCTATGTAAAAATAGATTAAAAATTCTGAAAAATAAGGCGATTATATTATTTTTAAAAAGTGGTGACAGTCAAATAATCTGAATTAAAATAGTCCCTAATCTAGTAACACTGGCTGAACCGACAAGGAGAGCAGAAGCTCTGAAATCACTAAATATCCTCAGATATTTTTTTACCAATCCCAAAGGCAAAAAGGAACATTTTAAAACTGTTCGTGAATAAGAAAAATCAGTTTTAACTACTACGAAAAAAACTAACTAACCTGCATAAAAGATTATTTTTACTACTACGAGTATACTCATCAATTCGAAAATTTCAGTGTAAAGCAATTCTTGTTTATACCTCTTATTTAATAAATTATATATTCCTAGTTTCTTTGTACATTATTTTAGTTATATAACTAACTTATTAATAATATTTTATTGTGTAAAGTAAAATTCATGTTTATACTGCATATAAAGTCACCCCGCTTAAAAGGTCATATTTTTCAGGACCGCATGGGTGACCATATAACCGATACTGACTGTAAATATTTATTTTGGAAATTGTAAAGTATTGAGCTACATTTTACAAAACAATATATAATTATAAAATTTATATCTAGATGCAAATGCGAAAATAAATACCTCATATATCATGAATTATGTCAATGATGTATGTTAATGAATATGTCATGTACATTAATAAAAACTACAGTAATTTAATGCAAAACGATTATGACTTTGGGTGATTTATTATTAATATTATTTTATTTTCTGATTATTATTTTTCTTTTAATTTTGAAGCATTTCTATATATTGCAAATCTTAAGTATTAAGCCTCAATGAAATAAAATTGTAGCTCATGGAAAAAAGTAGCTTTATTTTTTATAATAGATTTTTTCATACCGTTTGATAATTTCAGATGGTTATAATTCCCACAGAACATATTATTGACAGTATTTATTTATATATTTACAGAATTTTATTTTTTTATTAAATGTAATGGCTTTATTTTGAAAGAAACTGTATAAAAATTAAGAAAACAAAATAAGAGAAAGCACTCAACTAAAGCAGAATGTTATAGTATATAACCCAGCACATCTCAAATTATTTTGTGACGCATTCACATGAATTCAATTTTTTCAATACCAAATGATATTTAAACTTAAACTTCATAAAATACATAATATTATTATTATTAAATAAATCTAATATTTCTGCTGCAATAAAAAACATTCCCTATATTTACATATATTTGATGGAATATGTTTTTTTTATTAAGTGATATACGCGATGTGATCGTTTGAATAATACAGATAAGTAACAGGTACAGGATTTTTCTTAGAAATTAAATTTAGTGATGTTTGTGGGTTAAATAAGATTAATATTTTTCATAAGCTAAATTTTAGATGAGGAAAGATTCATTAATTCGTTTAAATTATTTCACAAAATCTATCTGCATGTATATAAGCAAAATTGTAAGCATATAAATAATTACAGTAGTCAAATAATATAAATTTTCATTTTAATCTCTGATATTGTAAAAAATATCTCAGATTGATGTGTGAACAAATATAAATTGTTCAGTAAGGTGGTTCACAAACTTATGGAAAAACATAAACTTTCTGCTACAGACCAGGACACCCCCTCATTCTTTTACATCAGTTATTACTATTATTCTTGCAAAGTTTCAATGTTCTACTCCAAATAAAAGACAGTGCTCAATGACTTTTCACCTTTTGATTTTTGGAGATATTTAGGCATTTATAATTGAATTTTCTAAAATTTAAGGTAAAAACCAAATTATTTAAATATCTTTTATTTATGTATTTACAATACTAGTAAAGCCTAACAAAATTGTTAACGTTGTCAGATTTATATATATATATATATATATATATTGAAACAATATTAACAACTGATTTTTCTGTTGTCGTCGGTAGGGAAAGTCCTATTTGCTTCAACGTCTTGCAAAAGAAACTGCATATCATCCTCATCATTTGTTAAAAGTTTGTTGAATTCTTGAATCAGCTGAACACCTCTCTTAGCAGTATCGTTGACTACTCTTAGTCCTTTTAGATAGTTTCTACCATTTTTTTAAATTGATATTGTTCTTCTATTCTTAAGGCGAAAGTTATAGAAAAGTCATAAATATTCAAACGAGAATAGAGCTCAACAGTTCTTTTTGTTGCAAAATCTCCAAGGCAATCTGCATCATCTTTCAGTAAATTTGATTGTCCGCTTACATTTTGGATTGTTCATTCCTGCAATAATTTTTGCTTTCTCTTTTGTTGGTACTGTATCTGAAAACAGGGAAAGACCAACCAATTCGTCATAAAGGTATCACATGTGATTTTCTAGGGCTTTCCTTGCTCCTAGTCCAATCTCAGAACCAGTAGTCTCATTTTTCCCAGGTGTTTACATAATTGCAAGTCAACTACAGGAGCTTCAGCTGCAAGTGGAGATTCTATCCATGCTTTGCTGTATAG
Organism: Maratus speciosus; assembly: GCA_963932465.1. Taxonomy (NCBI): domain Eukaryota; kingdom Metazoa; phylum Arthropoda; class Arachnida; order Araneae; family Salticidae; genus Maratus; species Maratus speciosus. The sequence continues at coordinate 398,151,939 of OZ010800.1, read as the reverse complement.
AAGAGTACTGAACTGCACAAATCATGGAGCTGCATTTCTTCTTTCTTAGTTAGATGGAAAAGTTCTGGATAATCTGGAATTTTGAAACCGCACAGGAGTTTAGCTATCCACCGAGCGTGCTGAATAGCACCTAGTGTTCTCCAATGATTTTTCTATGGTGTATTTTCCAAAATAGCAAGTGTCAACTCAATCATCTGTAATGACCACAGATTTACCTACAGATAAGACAGGCAATGGTTGAATCTTTAAAATCTAGTGCATTTGTTTTTCCAATTCTGTACCCGAAAATTCCTTTTTCAATTCCTTGCCAAACATTCTTAAATCTCTTGAAGAGTGGAATTTCTGTTAAACTGGATAGCCCAAGGCACAAGCTAAAAGCCTTTGCCAAGATTAATTCCATCACATGGTGTCGGCAGGCTAACCACAATAGTTCACGGCCATTTTTTTCTCCAAACAAATGCATACTCTTTTTACGTAACCAGTGTTTACACTCGTTGTGTTAAAACATAAACCTTGAATGTTTTTCTCTACACACAACTCGTGTAATAGGTTAAAAATAGAATTCATTATATTTTCTGCTGTTTCACGACCACTGAACTTCCAAGGAGCTTTTCAATACCAACTTCCGAATCAAGCACAATAAGTGAAAAAACCTTTTCTAATCCAAGACATTCAAGTAAAAGTTTGCCGTTCCAATGGAGGACTTGAGAACAATTTGGTTTGAAATCACGAATTTCTGACTCAATATATTATTTTCTAGCTTTTTTTTCTTAATCGTTGTATGGTGCTTCTTGAAAGAGGAATTGCACAAAGATCATGCCCCAGAGCTGATACAATTGGAACAATCAAATGCAGATCTTCACAATCAGCTGTCTTAATACGATCTAAAGCACCAATAACATGGGATGTGAACAATTGTATTTAGACACATCTTGTTTGTTTTCATGATTGTCAATAAGGTTTTTCTTTATATTCAGAAAAATATCATCAACATCATCAACATCTGATTGAGAAGGGGACTCTGAGTTTCCTGAATTAGCCATCGAATAAACATATCAGCTGTTGATGAAGTTTCAACACCTATGAATTTTTTTTCTTTTCGTCGTTCTTCCTGTTTTTTTCCGTTAAGAATTCTCTCTTACTTTTTAAAATAAATTCTCTATCTTCATTACCCAAATACATTTTACGTCTATCCCGTTGATCTATAAGGAAATCACAATCTTCTATTATTTTTATTAGAATCAAAGCATCAGCATGGGCAATATAAACAAGTTGGAAATTGCTCGTCAAACGTGGCAAATGAGGCGCGTTCGTACTGTAACTAGTTTTATAATTATTTTTTACACCCCATATTGTACTGAATGTATAATTTTTTGCACTTCATAAAGCGCATAGTCTGATACATCATTAAAATGCACTTCCAATATTTTTTTCCCATTCCCCGTAATGTAACGGAACACTTTTGACTGTCCCTGTAATTAAACTATACATCCGATTTTCCTAAAATTTGAAATAGCTCAACAAAATTTTGCAACAATTATATCTTTAAAATTTCAGACCATTCGGAAGGCTGTAATATCATTAAAATGCACTTGCAATAATTTTTCCCATTGGCCGTAATGTAAAGAAAAACTTTTGACTGTCCCTGTAATTAAACTATGCATCCGATTTTCCTAAAATTTGAAAGGGCTCGACAAAATTTTGCAACAGTTATATCTTTAAAATTTCAGATCATTCGGAAGGCTCTAATATCGTTAAAATCCACTTGCAATAATTTTCCCCATTGGCCGTAATGTAAAGAAAACCTTTTGACTGTCCCTGTAATTAAACTATACATCCGATTTTTCTAAAATTTGAAAGGGCTCGACAAAATTTTGCAACAGTTTTATATCTTTAAAATTTCAGATCATTCGGAAGGCTCTCATATCATTAAAATGCACTTGCAATAATTTTTCCCATTGGCCGTAATGTAAAGAAAAACTTTTGACTGTCCCTGTAATTAAACTATACATCCGATTTTTCTAAAATTTGAAAGGGCTCGACAAAATTTTGCAACAGTTATATCTTTAAAATTTCAGATCATTCGGAAGGCTCTCATATCATTAAAATGCACTTGCAATAATTTTTCCCATTGGCCGTAATGTAAGGAAAAACTTTTGACTGTCCCTGTAATTAAACTATGCATCCGATTTTCCTAAAATTTGAAAGGGCTCGACAAAATTTTACAACAGTTATATCTTTAAAATTTCAGATCATTCGGAAGGCTGTAATATCATTAAAATGCACTTGCAATAATTTTTCCCATTGGCCGTAATGTAAAGAAAAACTTTTGACTGTCCCTGTAATTAAACTATACATCCGATTTTCATAAAATTTGAAATGGCTCGACAAAATTTTGCAACAATCATATATTTGAAATTTCAGACCATTCGGTTGGGTAGTTTTTGCTCTGTTACATGTGGACAGACAGACGGACGGACAGACGGACGGACAGACGGACAGACGGACGGACTGAACGACGACTATAGGTGCTACGTATTTATATAATTACGAACGCACCTAAAAAGGGCTCTTGCATAAAAAATGGCGGCTTCTTGTGTCAAAAGTATTGCAATGTTGTCAGATGCATTAGATAGAAAAACTGTTGCTAAATAATTCAACTAAACTTTTTATTATTTATTAGGAATTACCAAAGCTTAAAACGATGAGTTTTTGTTTTAAAATGATGTATTTTAAACGCATAAATTATCAATCTAAAACTATAAAAATGTGTAAAATTACCAAAAAGTGTAAAAATGAAGGGTCATTGAGCACCATCTTCCTGTAGGTGTAAACAACTGCAATTTTAGGAGAGTGATACTATGGATAAATATAAAAAAAGTAGGGGGTGTCTTGGTCTTTACCTCGAAAAAAAAATTTTTGAACCACCCTATTGTTCAGTCTATAAAGATTCATGGATAAAAATAATTATATAAATGTTTTAAAAATCTATGCTAGAGTCTTAATCATTGAATGTCCAAAGCTTTTAGAATTCATAATGTTTCAATCAAATGCCTAAGTTTCTTTGAAAAAAAGTTATTTATTTTTATTGTAATTTCTTTTACCCGAATTTCCTCCCACACACCAGAATTTCTTTTTTGAGAAAATATTTTTTATTGTCTACAATAAATCATACTTGGATGATTTTTATTTTGAAGTAAAGCTGAAATAATAAATAATCATTTTTTCATATGAACAAAATTAGTAATTGAAATAATGGACGATTGCAATATTAAAAATATGGAAAACATTTTTATGTACACCATTAATAAAATGCATTAATTTTTAAATTAAACTCTTCTGGTCGGATTATTAAATTTAAATTTCTTAAACTAAATATGGTCTTATTTAAATAACTATGTGTCATTAAAATAAATTATCCTCTTTTTTCATAATTTTACTCGAAATCTAAAACTCAGAAGCTAGAAAAAATTATTTATACGAGCATTTAAATTAAGATTTAAAACATTTTCACTGCAATGCGTTAATTTTTACTACACAATACTTTTTTCATAAAGAAATGTATTCTCCAATAATAGTGAGTAATGTGTTACGAATGCGTTACAAATCAATTTTTATGAATCTATGGAATTTTTTTTTCATGATTGGAAACTAATTTGAACTACTTTTTGAATAATAAGCAAAGTTGTATAAGAATTTTTACAAACCATCTATTAAATCAATACTGTTTCAAAAATTTACTTTTGAATCTTCAATACAAATCTTATTCATTTATACAATTTTCTTTTCATTCAAGAGTATTTTTTTTTAATGTAGATATTCGTTATACCCAACAACATACTTAAAGCACTTTCTTCAAATTATCCTGAAATAATTTTAAATTGTATATATGCAAATATATTAAATCCGTCTTCAAAAAGAACGTTTTTATGTGCATCATGAAATATTTATTGTAATATTAAAAGTCATGTATTTTAAAATTGAGTAATAATACCATATTTCATAAAATAATTTTTTTGTATAATAACGTTAGAATCTTTTAAAAAGAAAACGGAATTAGGAATAATACAAATAAGACATTTCGCTACAAAAACAAACGTCAATCATAATTATGTGTTTTGAATTTAACGCAAAGAAAGAAAGAAAAAAAAGATAACCCAGTGTTGCATTTATTTCTATATAAAACTATTCTAAAAATTATTCTAGAAAGATTTTTTTACTCGTTATAGTTAATAGGATGTACAAATATAATATAATACCAAATTTCTTTACATTTATAAATATCTGGTGCTAAACTAAAATATAGTTATCATATATAAATATGGCGCTTCAGACAAAAGAAGATATCTATACGAATTTCAATCTATTACAGATAGATTAAGGCTCAATGCCCTTTTATTCTGAAAGTGGTTTTTTTTTTTTTTTTTAAAGAGAAGGGTAGATAAAACCTGTTATTTGGGAAATCGCTGGGCTGAAACACGCCTAGTAATAAAAGTTGTTCTCAAATTCTCAAATTCATTTGGGGACACTTAACTGGATTTATTTTAAATCGTCAAATAAATATTCAGAAGATATTTGTTGGAATAGAATTATCAATTTCTTGAAAAAGGCAAAGGACCTTTCAGTAATTGCTATACAAATCAACATATTGAACTAATTTTTGGTTGAGACACTCCAAGACATGTTCATATGAGCAAAAATTGCTGAAATATATACATTACTTAATAAAATATAAAACCACTATTCAAATCCAAATCACTCCACACGTCAAGTGTGTCAATTTCAGGCTTAAAAATTATCCCATGATTTTGCGTTGTTAAAGAGGGAAGAATATTTTATTATTTAACTAATTTCTAGTACCATCTCATAAATCTTTTTCTTTCGCAAACACATGAAAATGGCCAGTGCTGTTTTTTAAAATAAAAAATAAATAAAAATAAAATAAAATTGAATAATCTTGTCTGCAAGTGTCATGTTTTTGCATTTAAAAATGAGGCAGAAAATGTAAAAAAAAAAATTAAATGCGTTTTTGAGCGGTAGGAAAATATATATTTTATTTATTTATTTTGTGTGTGTGTGTGTGTGGGTGATCCCTATTAACAATCAATGGAAGTGTTTGCAAGAGACAGCTAAAGCTATCTGATTAAAGCTTGATTAATGGGATGGACGAAATCAACTATCCATGAACATCCGTTCATGTGCAGACGAAAGAGGGACACACTCTAATGACAGATTGAAGCTCTGTGCTTACAACAGATATGGAATACTAGACGGATATGTAATAAATTACTTAGTTGTGAAGAAAAATGGAATTGGGCTATAAAAGAAGTATTTAATAATCAATTTCCTGATGAAAAACGCAAATGTGGATGAACTTATACGTTGATAGAGGTGTCAATAACAATTTGCAACTAGCATGAATGCAGTTTTTCATCAGCCCGTATATCGGAATGACAGGACTTCCTGCCAACCAGTGTCGGCAGTTGGACAAGTTATTTGTATCCAAACTAAGCTAAAAATTGCTAAAAGTGGTAAAAAATACACTTAAAAAGCATAAAAATACCTTTATTTAGATCAACATTTGGTTGATCGCGTAAACAGTGACATTTTCAAATTCTTTGTACATACAGATATTTTCGAAAATTCTTTTTTTAAACAAAGCTTGTTTATATAAAGTTTTTGCGAAAATATTTGTATCAACAGAGATATTGAAAATGTTGCCGTTTGCGCGATGAAACCTATGTCGATTTAAGTAAAGGTATTTATATGCCTTTTAAACGCATTTTTTTATCACTAAACATAAGGAAACATAAAACATAATAATGATTGAAAAAACTTTCAAGTGATCTTTTAAAAAAACAAGAAATTTTAAACAGAAAGTCATATTCCAGAAAATGTTTAAGAAAAAAACAGAATTGAGTAACAGAACAATCAAAAAGTTTAATAAGTGCTATAAAATAAAATGCATTAATCTTTTTATATATTTAGCTAATGAATACTATGTCATAAAAAATAAGAATAGAATATGTATATAACATTCTTTAATTGGATTTCGTTTAATTAGATGTATGGGAAACAGCTGCACGAAGGATTACCTGTCGCATCATACAATGATTTCATATAAATATTTTTAAAATACATATTGTAAAAAATTTTACAGTAACTGTGCACAAAATACGGTGGCATCTAATTTGCACCAAAAGTGATATAATTAAATACCATTAATAATATTTGGTACAGTGAAACACCAAGTATTATTCTTGGTAGTCTGCTATACCACTATTAGTGCGTAGTTGTTGCTACCATTTTTGTTGTGCACTAACTCTCATTTTTTATATTGGTTAAAATATATTGTTTAGTTGCAAGAATAAAAGCTAATAGCCACATAGATGAGGTAGATTCCCGTAAAGCATTGTTATCTCATGGCAATGTCATATTGTGACTTTACTGAGTTAGCATTCCTGAGATGACGTAGCTCCCCGGTGAAATACCGAATGAGATTTTAAAAAAAAAAAAAGAAGTTCACCTAACTTTTCAAAAAACTGACGTTGGCATTTAGGAAACAATATCGCCAAGATTAAGTTCATTAAAATTCAAATTAATGAAAATAGTGAATAAATTTTACAAATGTTATGATATTTTTCCATAGTCGCTCATCTGTAGAATAATTGTAGATGGGCTTGTATACATTTGAGTATAAATGTATAGACATTAGACATAGACAGTGCTATAAAATTTCTAAAAACCATGTACTTTTGTCTTCAATTTAAATTTTAACGAATTGAAATTCGGCAATATTATCCATCGTCATTGTTTTGCATAATTAGCCGAAAAAAAAAAGTAACATTGTTTCTGCATTTGATGTTTTTCAAGTAAGCTGCCTTATCTGTGTTGTTATATCCTATTATTCATATATCGAAGCGTTATATTTTGTAGACAAAATTTAATTTTCATACTATTTTTATATAAACTTATTTACCGTTTTCATTTTATAAATTACGCTTCTAAATAATTTTTGTACCTCCTACTTTCGAAAGAAAATTTGGTTCAAAATTAAAGATTCAAATATTTTTCACATCCCTACTTTTAAAAGAATTCGCTTGAAAAAAAATTCGCATAATTTTCACTTAAAAAATTCATGATAATTTGAGATATTGAAATAAGTTACCGTACTAGGGATAAATTGAGCTATTTAAATATGTCCTCATATTAAATATGCCCGCATATGCCCTAGTGAAGTTTCAGTTGCATATGATCTATTAAGTTTCAGTTTGGTTCTATGTATCCAAAGGAATGAATTCTCAAGTACTTATCTCAGGATTTTATACACCGGAAAATATTTAAGAAGTACTAAAGTGTTTTAAGGCTTTAAAAGGATAAAAAAAAAAATGATTACACAAAATTTTTCTATCCATGTCTATTAAATTTCATTCCGTATTCACCCGCTGATCAGAAAGAATATTTCTCATATTTTATTGCTCAATGCTCCGGAAAATTAAAAAAGATTAATTTTTACTGGTCCAAGAACTACATCTACGACTTTTAAAACGGTAGTACATTTTAATTTTAATAATTCATGAACTAAGATATTATACTTCTTTGTAGACAGTTATTTATCTTTTAACTCTAAGTTAACCTTCGTGAAAATTAATGCCATAAAAAGTGGCATATATTTTGAACTTTTTTTTTTTTTTTTTTAAATAAAAAAATAGTGAAAAATGTGCAAGACATGTTTCACTTTAATTATCTTTTCGCCAATCAGGATTAAAAATCGGAAATTAAAACAAATACCCACCTTACTTATATTAAATATAATCCTATGTGTAACTACTTCACGATAATTGTAACAAGTTGGAAATTGCTCGTCAAACGTGGCAAATGAGGCGCGTTCGTACTATAACTAGTTTTATAAATATTTTTGCACCGCATATTCTGCTGAATGTATGTTTTAGTGCACTTCATAAGTTTATATCAATTTTATTCTGTTCGAAAGGCTGTAACATTATTAAAATGCACTTGCAATATTTTTTTCCCATGGCCGTAATGAAACGGAAAACTTTTCCCTGTCCCTGTAATTAAACTATACATAGGTTTTTCATATAATTTGAAATGTCTGGACAAAATTTTACAACAATTATATATTTAAAATTTCAGACCATTCGGAAGGCTGTAACATCATTAAAATGTACTTGCAATATTTTTTTTTCCTTTGGCCGTAATACAACGGAAAACTTTTCACTATCCCTGTAATTAAACTATACATCAGATTTTCATGAAATTTGAAATGACTCGACAAAATTTTGAAACAATTATATATTTAAAATTTCAGACCATTCGGAAGGCTGTAACATCATTAAAATGTACTTGCGATATTTTCTTTCCTTTGGCCGTAATATAACGGAAAACTTTTCACTGTCCCTGTAATTAAACTATACATCAGATTTTCTTAAAATTTGAAATGACTCGACAAAATTTTGAAACAATTATATATTAGAAATTTCAGACCATTTGGTTGGGTAGTTTTTTGCTCTGTTATATGCGGGCAGACGGACGGAGTGACAGACATACAGACAGACGGACTGAACGACGACTATAGGTGCTACGTATTTATATAATTACGAACGCACCTAAAAAAGGGGTGGTTGGGGAGGCATAAGAAAAAATTTGGGGTTTAGAAGTAAATAGCATTTTTTGTTGTCATTGCTGATAATCGTCATTGACGAGAATCTTTACATCATAATGAGCGGACCTACTGCTTTCGGCAGCGTAGTAGACATCCGAATTTGTATTGAATGCTCTCAACATGCATGTTCATACATGTGGAAACATGCTCGCTAAACGACAAAATCTGGCTATTCGGTTGACTTTGTTTCACAATCGCTAAAATTTCAGTTGTAGAGTTTGAATGTACAGGAGGATAAATTCCAAACTTCTGAAGTGAAACTGGGATCCAAAGTATTGGATGAGTAGATTTAGAAATTGTCCTTGTTAATGTGCACGCTATACAAGTGAAATCTGAGAACTCAACTACTTTACTGTGTAGCAATTCTTCCATTTTGCGACAATGAATGAATGGCTGGAGAGTCAAGCGTGCTACAAGAGAACTAAACACACTTCCAGAACTAAAATAAACAGACAGGAATATTTTGTTTAAAATTCATTCTGACCCACTAGGAATATCCTGGATCGAAGTGAAAATCAAAACCGATCCTTCTTTACATGCAGCCTGCTCACTAATGACTATAAGAGTAGGTTGGCTGAGACAAGAGAATTAAGTCGTTAAAGATAAAGTCAGATATAATGAAACAGTTAATTCCGTCTACTAATTAACATAATAGAAAAATAATGTGCTCGACAATAATTCGAATAATCATAAAAAAGATCTATTATGACACTAATGGGTTGTAAAAACAGCACGTCAGTTTACATTAGAGGTCTTAAATAAGAGAAAGTTTGGACAAAAACGAATTGTCCGTCACTGTTGTTCAAAAGCACAACGACCGCAGTAGACCGCAATGTATATTCATCAAAGTCTAATACATTTATTCTTAGTCCAGGCAATAGAGACTGTATAGGGGCTCTACCTAGCAAAATTCATGGTAGTTCTGGAAAACAGCTTACTATATGTTTTTTGGGTCTCTGAATTCGAATTTTTAACTTCGCACCAAAATTTCCCCCGGCAACCCCCCCCCCAAATTTTGATAAAATGCACATCCCCCCACCCCCCCAAAAAAAGGTTTTTATTAAAAAAATCATTTTTTTTTTTATGGAAAACGTATCTAGAAATTCAGAAAGTAGACAAAATTTGCAACAAATTATATATATGACTTTATGACTTAGGATGAAGGGGAAGGGGGGATCTGCCTCGGAACATGCACGGGGTGCTGCGTGAACTAAATTGTGCAATTCCACTTAACCACTCACAGGTTTACATTCGCCCTCCCATCTCCCTTCCGAACTTTCTCTATAAGGTCTACTTTAAACTTTTTGGGTCGCTGAATCCGAATTTCTAACTTCACCCCAAAATCCCCCCCCCTAACCCTCCCCCCAAATAGTTGTTTTTAACTTAAATTTCTTTTGATTTTAGGGGAAAGCATTACGGAATTCAGAAACTAGACAAAATTTGCAACAAATAGGATACATGACATTATGACGTAGGATGAACGGGGAGGGGGAGGGCTGCCTCTGAACATGCACTGCGGCGCTACTTGCACTAAGTCCAGGCAATAGGGGATTTTACCTGGAAAAATTAATACTAGTTCTGGATTTCGACCCACTTTATGTTTTTTGGGTCGCTGAATCCGAATTTGTAACTTCCCACCAAAATTTCACCCGGAAACACCCCCAAAAAATTGATTTTTTGAAAAAATTTGGTTTTTGAGAAAAGCGTACAAGGAATGTTCCGAGGCAGCCCCCTCTCTCCCCGTTTATCCTACGTCATAATGTCATGTATCCTATTTGTTGCAAATTTTGTCTAGTTTCTGAATTTCATAATGCTTTTCCCCTAAAACAATAAGAAATTTTAGTTAATAACAATTATTTGGGGGGGGGGATTTTGGGGGTAATTTAAAATTTCGGATTCAGTGACCCAAAAAACTTAAAGTAAACCTTATAAGGAATGTTCGGAGGGGAGATGGGAGGGCGAATGTAAACGTGTGAGTGGTTAAGTCGAATTGCGCAGCTTAGTCCACGCAGCACCGAGCGCATGTTCCGAGGAAGATCCCCCCTTCCCCTTTACCCTAGTCGTAATATCATATATCTAATTTGTTGAAAATTTTGTCTACTTTCTGAATTTCTAGATACTTTTCCCCTAAACCAATAAAAACCTTTTTTGGGGGCATTTTACCAAAATTTGGGGTGGGATTGTCGTAGGAAATTTTAGTGGGAAGTTAAAAATTCGGATTCAGCGACCCAAAAAACATAAAGTAAGCCGATTTCCAGTACTACCATTAATTTTGCTAGGTAAAATTCCCTATTGCCTGTATTATCTATTAAAATTCATTTTCTAGGAATGAATTCTTATTCACTAAAGTGAAAATTCACTTTTATTTATGTACTGCATAACTTCCTGGATGCATATAAACGAATTGTCCATTATTTTAATAGGAAAGAAAGGCGTTACTCTCTGATAGGACAGGACGCGGCTGCACAAACTGCCACCTCATCGAGTTAACGGCTGAAATTCCAGGATTAGATAGATCTCGATTTGCAATTAAAATGTAATATTGTAATGTGTGTAAATGTAAATATTAAAATGTAACTGGTCTGCCAAATCACATCTTGATGGAAAGCACCTGCAAACCCAATTTTATTGGTTGACTGGTAGGTTTACCATTGTGTTTTCCTACTCCAAGTCTTCAATGATCTCATACATTTTGCTGCGGAAAAACACAATGTTAAATCGACCGATCAACCTCTAAAATCAGGTCTACAGGTGTTTTTCAACAAGATATGTCTTGGCAGACCAATTACAGTTTAATATGCTAATCGAGATCTATTTAATTCTGGAATTTCAGCCCACAATTCGTTGAGGTGATGATCTGTGCAGCCTTCTCCAAGTTTATGATGAATATATTGCTTTTCACGGGAGCTAACCATCTGTTTTTGAACAAAAATGACGAATATTTAGTCGAAGTCCAATCTTTACATTGTGAATCTCTGTTTCAATAGATTAACTATCTTACCGCGAATTGAATGGAGATGGGATTTTTTATGCCACTTAATTTTAATGAAGATTTGTATCAGAAATTTTATCAAAGTTTTTCTTCTGTAACTTTAATTTAAAAAAACCGCTTTAATTCCGTAATTTAATTCCCTTTATTTCCGCCTTTCCGTAATTTGAATTAAACTTTTTTGAAAATTCTGTGTTGGAATTCAAAATTACATAAACACAATTAATTGCCCCTGAAAAAATTAAAATTTTTTTTACATCATTGCTAAACGACATCTGAATATATTTTCTAAATACAAATAACGCACTAAATGGAATGGTGTAATCTACTCGAATTATAAATTACCCGGATGCAAAATAACTTCTAACTAAATATGAGTAGCTTATTAAGTTTTCAAAATCAATCTGCCTTTTTTGTGAATTGATGGCTTATTAATTGCTTTTATTACGGCAATTAAAATTGCATTAACTTGCAGTTTAAGATGCGGGCTGTTTTAAAATAGACAAATATTAAAACTCCGTACATAAAAAAAGCTAATCATTAAAGCAAAGTACTTAAGTAACATTCTAAATTACTTCTTGTATATAAAGAGAAAAAGCACTTAAGTAACTATAAGTTTTAATTATTTTATGTAAATGGAAATAATATTATGAAATTCACGAAAGCTCATGCGTGTCGTATATAACTTTTAATCTTTCTTCCTATTTTAACTCCAATGTCTGTCAGATTTTTTTTTTATTTTAAAATTTTAGTTTGATCTTTTCCTGAAATTAAGAAAAAAAATTATATATATGTATATATACATATTATAAAGATGAAGTCACAAATTTATGAACAAATTGGTAAAATTCTAAAAATTAACAAGATATGAACATTTTAAAACAGTATGTAAAATAAGAAACTATGAATGACCCACAGAATCATCAGAGGGGCTTGCAGGTTTAATTCATAGTGAAGATGGATTATTTCATCCAATTTTGTCAACATGAAACCTAAAATAACAAAATTTAGCACATATAGCGCGCACAAATCATAAAAAAACAAGAGATCAACCAAGATATACCTCACACAAGATATTAAAAACTGAAAAATGTTTAGAGCAAAATACCTCAATTATAGACAAAAGTCCAAAACTCCCGAAATTTGATCCTATATATATATATATTATAATGAAATAAATTTCTTTGTGATGAAAATAATTTTAAATCTTTTTTAATATGTCACAAGTTAAAATTAATGCTACCTTGATAAAATAAATCTTATAACAGCAAAGGAAAATACCTTATCTAATTAAACAAAGACTGTTATTTTAAATCTACCATTAATCACGGAAAATACAGCTTTTAGTGACGGCTTCTTGTGGGCAATGATGTCAATAGTTTGATGATCTTTAGAAAAATTTTCGTGCTTAGAATATTGGTAGAACAGAGAATGAAATAAAATTAGTTTTACAATTTTATATAATTATCGAAATAAACACTTAATTTCTTAAAATTCGAGTCATTAGTTTTTCAGTTTGAATTTACAATTTGCATGTATAGTTATTATTGCTGGGTTTTTTTCTCATTGTTTAAGTTAATTTTAATTTTAGAAAAATCAAATTATGATAATGTAAATCCAGTTTGTGTGGTTTTAAACACGGAAAAGACTATTTTTTTTTTTTTTTTTTTTTTTTTTTTTTTTTATTTACCTATTAAGAGTAGAATAGATCGTTTAAGTTTTTGTTTAAAATTTTCAATGGTCAATATTTATTCCAAATTTAGATTTGTTAGATGCTTACGCTTTATATATTAATATTATTTTGGCACTTTAAAAAGAGTTCTGAATATATTGCCTTCAATTTTTTATTAAGAAAAACTGTCATATGTAATAACGGGAAATAATATAATATTCATAACACAGGTTACAAAAAAAGTCTGCTGGATATTCAAATTCATTGACAGTTAACACATTTTTTTATGTAATTATAATGTTATTTTTCTACATCAAGTTTGTTTGTTAATTTAAAAGTCATAAATAATAGGAAAGTTGTATGAATAGTAGCATATATAAATTAAATAATTCTTCAATTTTCCTAATTTTCATAGCTTTCTATATCACTTATGCAAAATATGTAATTTTTTAACCATATATATATGTATAATACTGATTCAATTTATAAATTTTTTATACGCATTTATTAATAATCAAAAGAATATATATTAATAATCAATATGGCTCTATCTAAAAGAAATTCACATCTATTGCATGAGATAATTTCGTATTATTTCATGGAAAAAAAAAAGAAATTTTCTTAGGCCTAGTATAATAAAAAATTGTGTCAAATACTTCCAAATAAAATAAAATAAAATTTGTCATTATGCATGATACATTACCCATAAAGTATTTTTAATAATTTTAAGAAAAGAACTGCTTCCGTGGTGGAAAATAATGCTACAGATATATTTTTTCTTTGAAAGACAAAAATACATTATTGAGAGAATAATTCATTTGGAAAAAACTAAAACAATATCGACCCTCATTATTGTAACAATGAGAACTTGGAAACACTTTTCACGTATATTGTTTTTATATACATATATATACTTAATTAACTGGGTTGCAGAGTAGTATTCGATCACATTAATGCTCGTGGTTTGTATTTGTTTTGAAATGCATTTCAATGCCGTTATATAATTTGAATGCAACTTATATGAGATTGAGCTATATCACAATATATTCCGAACTGAAAATATTGTAGGTAGCAATATTTTACACAACGATGAAAAGAAAAAAAATATTATTTATGAAGATTTATTGTTAGAAGTGCGTTTGGATGTTCTTTGGATGATTTACAAACGCACTCAATTTTTTTCCTCATTTCTCTGAAAATACAGGGAAATTCAATTTAACTAGTTCTTGGTTCCCTATTTAAGATTGTGTTCGATAAAATTCGGAAGTAATACCAAGAGTCACACAAATGATCAGCTAGCGTGGAAATATTTGGTGAAATGTTGCCAAGTTTAGTACATTGTTAAAAATAATGCTAACTTGCCGATAACGTGAAACATTGCGCCTGTCGTGTTCAACCATTTGTGTAAAGTGATTTTTTTAAAAACACTTTAGATTTTCTAATTTAAAAAATTCTGTAATTAGATTAAGGGCGCCAAAGTGATGCTAAACTTTAACGCATTATTTGCTTTTCTTTACGCATCATAATTAGGCTTTGCAAGTCCCAGTAAAGTCCTACTTTCAGCTAATCGTAAACAAAATTAATAACAAACAAATATTAAGCGAATATGCTAAGGAATAAAACTTACACTTTTAAAAACGATGAATCAATGAAAAATGTTATTGGGAACATATATCATTTTCCTGGATAATAGGAATAACATATCTTTTTTTTTTTTTTTTTTTTTTTTTTTTTTCGTATTTCATTTGAACGTGAAAGAAAATTATAATAATAACTACTCGAAAAAATATATTTCATCTGAAAAAAAATTATTTATGTGAAAAAACGTAATATATATGTGTAAAAGACTGCGATAAATTATGAATTTTTGTTCGCTTTTAAATACATCTCCATTATGAAAATGTTGCCATATATCAAACAACTGAGGTTTAAAAAAATGCTTTTTTGTTTTCACCTATTTTGAGCTGTTATTAAGTATTCGTATTTTTTTCTTAACGATCGGTTGGCCATTTATAATCTAACAAAATAACACCGTATTTGATGTATCAGCGTTTACTTCCAAAAGTTCTTAATCATATGGCGTGTATCTAGAAATGTACCGTGATGTTTTATAGTCAAGTTTATCTAACATAATTCGGAATGAAATTATTAAAGGGAATTTTTCAGTTAGTAAATAGAAAATTTTAAAAATTCTGAATTTGATATATTTTAGGTAGCTTTCATTACAAAAAGCTACCTATTGCAGCCGTTCGGAGGAAAGCGATTACAAAAAATTTTGGTATATTTTCATCGATCATGATCCCCAGACCCCGAAACCACCCTCCGTTCAAAATTGATATATATATATATATATATATATATATATATATATATATATATATATATATTATGGTACTAAATATAGACTTCCATCTAAATTTAATGTTAAATCTATTATCAAACAGTTTACACATGATATTGATATTTTTATTTATAAAATTTCTATCTCTTATAATAAGCCTATTGAATATTTTAATCAGTGGAAAATATTAGTAATTGAAAAATTAACTATGGCTTTAAAAAATAATATGGCTGATTTGGTTTCTATTAATACACAGCATATTTTCCAACAAATTACTAAATTACAAAAAAACTACGTTATTACATATGTAGACAAATCTCCTAATAATTATGCTATTATTTGTAAATCTTATTATCACCAACTTCTTACAAATTGTATTTCTTCTAATAAGTCATTTAAAAAAACCAATGAAAATGTAATTGTAAATAATCGTAAAATTCGAAGTTATTATAAACTATTAAATATTTTATCTACTAACTTTAATTATCCATATTTAGTTCTTATTCCCAAATTTCATAATACTCCAATTAAATTTAGGACTGTAACTATTGGTTGCAATACATATAATAATAAAGCCAATAAACTTCTCTTAAAAATTCTTAATCAATTATATGTCCTTACTACAAACAATGATAATACACATTGTATAAAAAATAGCTATCAACTTGTCAATATTTTAAAGAATCTTCATTGTGTATATAATATAACAACAGATGACTTCAAAGATCTTTTTAATAATATAGACCTATTAGATTTACATAAAATTATAAATGCATTATTTAAAAAGTATTATAAAAAACTGGAATTACCATCTAATATTGATATTGCATATTTTAAATCTTTAACTAACTTCATTATCTATAATAATTATATCTTGCAAGATAACACTTTATATTTACAGCATGTCGGTATACCACAAGGCGGTTGTACATCCAGTTTACTCTCACACTTATACTTATATCATTATGAACGTAATTTTACTAATAATAATCTACATTTATATCGTTATATTGATGACATAATTTTAATTGATACTGATCATTCTGCAATTACTGCATTTCCAGTAGATTATCCCACTAATTTGGAATTAACGGAAAACCTTTTATCTAACAATACAATTAACTTCTTAGATCTTAAAATTACAATAAAAGACAACAAAACAATCACAGATTTATATGACAAACGTAAAGAATTTAAATTCAAAGTTAATACATTTACAAATTTTAAATCTTGTCTACATCATTCTGTATTTCGAAATATAATACTTAATCATTTATATAGAATAAAATGTTTATGTTCTTCTCCTCTAATTAACAATAATATTAAAAAACTAATTTATGATGCATTAAATCATGGTTTTCCAAAAAAATTCATATATTCATTAATATACAATTAGTATTTTTCTTACATGATCTTTTAAAACAAATTAACACATGCGTAAACAAAATTACAAAAAAATTATAAAATAAAAAAAATCTCTATAAAAAATAAAAATTGTAAAATAA
The DNA here is from genome assembly GCA_963932465.1 of Maratus speciosus. Taxonomy (NCBI): domain Eukaryota; kingdom Metazoa; phylum Arthropoda; class Arachnida; order Araneae; family Salticidae; genus Maratus; species Maratus speciosus. The sequence goes on along the minus strand of OZ010800.1, from coordinate 398,134,749 downwards.
CATAAAAAAATTATTATAGGTTGGATGGGTGGGTAGATGTTAGAGTACGGAGGAGGGTGGTGTTGTCTGGATAATACGCAATGGTTAATTTATATATATATATATATATATATATATATATATAAATGGGGCTTTTGTATTATTACTATATTTTTAATACGTATTTTATAAGGATGTTGATTTGATATTTTATATGTAATTGGTGAATTTCATTAATTATTAGCTTTATTATTGTTTAATCTTATTTACAATCATTTGTTATAAATTTTAATTTAATAAGGACAATATCATATTAATTACTAATAGTATGCCATTTTTACAGTGATTAATATACATATAAGTATATTTAATATAAATAAAGTTATACTGTATGGATTAAAATTGGGTAATTATATTTATTATTATTCCTCTATTCTTATTAATATTTTAATATTTATTTATTTTCACCTAGTGTTATATAATTTATTATCGGTTTATTGTTTTTGAATGTCCCACATTCATACTTTTAGGATTTTTATGGATGTATAAAATAATCCACACACTATATTTGTGCTTTTTAGGTAATTGGAATTTAAGCATCAGTTCACCTTCTTTATACTACCATATGTTTTTTATTTCCTGTTCATTTTATAATTATCTTATATATAATAGTTTTTATTAAAGTTTTTTATATTTTTAATAATTATTTATATTAATTATTAATGAATTTATTCTGTTTTATAGCAGATAGCTATATGCTATCTTTTATCGATGTTCTAGAATTATTTAAATTCTTAATGTAGTTTAAATAAATTTGCTAATAGAATATTTTGTATGCTTTTTAAATTTTATTGACAATAGTTTTTTTTTTTTAAATACATTGTGTGGTTTATATTCAGTTTATAATTATCTATATGTAAGGATATTTTTGGTTTTGCTGTTAATAAAACAATTGTTACATTCAATTGCTTACAACTGAAGCAAGTCTTTTGACAATTAAATCATAAATGTAATACTAGATGGCAGCACCACAATTTGTGTTTTTTTTTCGATAAGTTCTAGATTTACTTCTTCCAGCTACATTTCAGTTATAATTTACTACACCAGGGGGAATTTTTAGCTAAATTTTGACGATATTGTTTAACGGTTTTTAATTAATTTAATAGTGCATTTTAATTATGTAATTACTTTCTATTTATATTATTTTATATTATATTAAAAGTTATTTAACATTTATTTCAATATGTATTAACTGCATCCTATGGTATCAATTACTGTGATTTCTTAACTGTTTTATTAACCTTAATCTTTACGATATGGGTGCCATGTGAGCGTGGATTTATTCTAAAATATTAATCGGTATGGTGTTTATTATTTCATTTTATATCCTATAAATATTTAAATAGGTTTTATTGTTTTTTCCATTTCATATTATTTGTTTCTATTCTGTTTTCATTTTTAATCAATTCACTTGATTTTAATGGTTGTTAAGGCACAGGGGAAAATAACTTTTAGCTTTAGCTTATTTTTCCCACAGAAAACAACCATTTTGCTTATATCATTGAATTCTGTACCCTTGAAAACGTAATTCAATATATAAGCATTTCCATTATTTGTCGGTGTCCACTTTCTTATTTTTCTTCCATAATAATTCTTATAAATAATTTAATCTTTTTTTTTTTTTTTTTATATATATCCTTACAGCTTTAATTCATAATATTACGGTTTTTGATGGTGGTAGGTTATGTTTAATTATTGGTTATATATATATATATATATATACATATCCATATATTTATACTTACAGCTTTAATTCATATAAAAAAAATTTTATACTTACAGCTTTAATTCATAATATAAAAAAATTTTTATACTTACAGCTTTAATTCATAATATTACGGTTTTTAATGGTGGTAGGTTATGTTTAATTAATGGTTATATATATATATATATATATATATATATATATATATATGACCTTTTTCACACTGTAACTCTCGTATTTATGAACCGATTTGGATGTAATTCGGTGTGTATATAGTACAAACCAATGTCTTGACCGAGTTCGTTGGCCAGCTTCATCCGCCATTTTGTTTCAAAATGGCGGCCATTTAAAATTTTTTAAAAACTTTTAAATTTGAAATGTGGTACCAAAAAATTGAAAATGGAGAAATATTTTTTTCTTATGTATTTGACCTTTATACAAAGACTCCGGAGCAGTTTTTGTTTCGTCTATATCTTAAAAAATGGCTGAGTTATAGCATTTTGAATTTCTAGCGTGGCTGACATTTTGAAACGTCCTGAAATTTGTCACGCGAGAAAAGGCGTATTTATGAACCGATTTTGATGTAACTTCGTTTATACATAGTACATACCAATGTCTCGACCGAGTTCGTTGGCCAGCTTCATCCGCCATCTTGTTTAAAAATGGCGGCCATTTAAATTTTTAAGAAAAATTTAAATTTGAAATGTGGTACCAAAAAATTGAAAATTGAAAAAATATTTTTTTCTTATGTGTTTGACCTTGATAAAAAAGATTCGGGAGCAGTTTTTGTATCGTCTATATCTTAAAAAATGGCTGAGTTATAGCATTTTGAATTTCTAGCGTGGCTGACATTTTGAAACGTCCTGATTTTTGTCACGTGATAACAGGCGTATTTATGAACCGATTTGGATGTACCTTGGTGTGTACATAGTACATACAAATATCTCGACCGAGTTCGTTGGCCAGTTCATCCGCCAGTTTGTTTCAAAATGGTGGCCATGTAAAAAAATTAAAAAAAAAATTTAATTTAAAATGAGATACCAAAAAATTGGAAAATGAAAAAGATTTTTTTCGTATGTGTTTGACCTTAATACAAAGATTCCGGAACAGGTTTTGTTTTGTCTATATCTAAGAAAATGGCTGAGTTATAGCATTTTGAATTTCTATTGTGGCTGACATTTTAAAACGACCTGATTTTTGTCACGCGGTAACAGGCGTATTTATGAACCGATTTGGATGTAACTTGGTCTGTACATACTACATACCAATGTCTCGGCCGAGTTCGTTGGCCCGCTTCATTCGCCATCTTGTTTCAAAAGGGTTGCCATTTAAAAAAAAAAAATAATTTAAAATTTAAAATGACGTATTAAAAAATTGGAAAAAAGATTTTTTTATGTGTTTGGCCTTGATACAAATATTCTGGAGCAGTTATTGTTTCTGAAAATTTGTTCTTTTGTTTATATCTTAAAAAATGGTTGTATTATAGCACTTTGAATTTCTAGCATGGGTAACACTTTGAAAAGATCTTGTATTTGTCACGCGATAACACACGTATCCGCCTATTTCGATGTAAGAAGGCCTGTGGATAGTATACATCAATATCTCGACCAAGTTTGCTGGCCAGCTTCATAAGCCATCTTGTTTCAAATTGGCGGCCATTAAATTAATAAAAATTATATTTAAAGTGAGGTGCAAAAAAATTAGACATTGAAAAAGGTTTCTTTCTTAAGTATTTGACCTTGATATAAGGATTCAGGAAACATTTTTTTGTTTGTCTTTATCTTAAAAAATGGCTCAGATATAGCAGTTTCAATTTCTAATGTGGGTGACATTTTGAAAAATCTGATTTTTTGCCTGCGACAGCACTCGTATATATCAACCGATTCCGATGTGAGTGAGCACAGCAATTACTAAGGTCTCGACCAAGTTCACTGGTTAGCCTCATCCACCATGTTGTCTTAAAATGGCAGGCACTTTAAGAAATCGCCAAATTTGGCAGCCAAATATAAGTTACTTTAAATAAAAGCAGCTTGGATAAATCTGACTAATTTCGCGAAATTCTCATTCATAATGATTTAGTATTGATAAAAATTAGTATTGAATCTCCTATATTCGATTTCCACTAAATTGAACTTCGTGTGTTTGAATAATATAAGTTGGCCTTTTTAAAATAAGGAATATGAAAGCTACCTCTTCCTCCCGGCATTGGCCGGAAGGACTTTTTCTTATTTGCTTTCTGTTTGGCGCATCAATAAATAAGTAGTGTGAATAATCGTCTATACATGATTACACTTAATTAATTTCAGTGTATTTTAATGAAGATGAATTAATTACATCCAATTAAGTTTAGAAAACCTTTTATTTAACATTAACGTAGTGTAGATTTTTTTATATACAATGTTTTATATACATTATTTTGCTTTCCAACTGATAATTAAACAGTCTAACAGACGCGTAAAATATAAAAATCGCATGTTATTTACAAAGAAATATTTCTTCCTTAGTCGCAGTAAGACGTGTTACCATTATAATAAGCGAAGCCAGACTTTTATCGCCGAAGAGTCTTGCTTCTGTTTTGATTCTGTTTAGATATTCTAAAGTTTTTTCTCCAGAAGAAGGATTATAAATTTTGCTCAAAAGGAATTGTGTTTACTTTAGAGCTTTTTAAGCGTTTTCTTCTTTAGAATTTTCAATCATTTGTTTAAAAATCATTTCAGAAAATTTTAACTGTGAAAGATGTAAATATATAACAAATCTAAACACTCATGGCAGCTAATACACTTCACAGATTGCTAAATTGTGTTAAACAAATACCATAAAAACAGTAAAATAAACTTTTATATGTAAACTGTGTACTTTTTAGTTTCAAGACAAAAAGAAAATTGAGTAAAAAAGGCTATAGTGAAGCAGAAACATGTAGAAAGTTTACATACAAAATGTTTTTTACGATTTTTATGTTTTATTTTCAAAACCTTTTAGTAGTTATTTAAATATACTATGAAAGATGTGTCTTGATCTGAAACAAATGCAAAACAACATATTCTGATTATATTTTGTGTACTAACATTACAATGTATACGGAACTGGAATAATTCATAGTGGAATAAAAATTAGATTTTTAATTTTCATTTATTGAGAAGCAGGTAATGTTTCATTTTCCATTATGCTGTAAAAGTGAAAGTACATATCATTCGTAATTTTTTTAATTTCTAACGAAAAATTTATTTGTCCACTGTTATGGGAAACACATCTGTTTAAATATTCGGCCCAAAGGTTTCTTTTAGCTTTGCGTTGACAGCACATATCTTCGTTTCTAATTTCAATTATGGCTCCATCGCATTGACCAAAACAAAGTGCTTTTAAAAAAGGCTTATTTGAAAATCACAACTTCATTAACACTAGAACCGCGGGACTTTCGGTATACCTAGAACCGCGGAGCGGGTCAATTTGACCCTAGATATTAAAAAATATATAAATATGCCCAAATGTTTTAATTTAATTAACTAAAACATTATATTTTCGTATAATAATCAATATTTATCATAATTTATATAACATTTCAGAAATAATGCAGGAGAAATTTTAGAAAATGATAGTCAAATTCATATTTCCTTAAATATAATCACATATATTTTAACCAAAAATAAACTTAGACTTCATAACTTTAATTGAAAATAGAACAAAAAATAAAAATAGAATAAAAAAAAACAGTTACTTACTAGTTTTACAGGTATATTTAATCCAATTTATTGTATGCATTGTATCCAAAACTTGATAATACGGTTTGTACATTTACCACAAATGGGGGCATTACATTGTGAACAAATATCTTGAGTTTTATTTTCACATTTTGAAGTGTGACATAGGACTCGTTTGCGCTTAGGTTGTGGTTGTCCATCATTTTTAGTAGTTGCTTCACACTCAAACACTCTTTTTTGTCGGGGGCGAACAAACTGTTCTCGCAAGTCTTTAATTAAATCTTGAATGAATTGCCGTCTACTAATAGCTTTCCCAGTTACGACTTTGTATAAAACCCATGCATTGATTGCAGCAAGATCCAACATATTATAGAATACGTGCACTGGCCATCTACGTGAAGCAGACTTGACAGTATACTTTCTTGTCATCTGGTCAATCACATCCACACCGAATTTAGTTGCGTTGTAATAAGCAACTGTATCAGGTAATTTTTTAGAATTATCTAAAATTTCAACAGTTGGGTGTAGACTGCTGAGCAACAACACATTTTTATTTCTTTTTCCCTGGTAAACAGTTAAACTGATACCTTTATGAGCTAATGCAGTTGTCGCATGCAATTCTGATTTTGACATTTTTACAGTGGTTGGTATTTCTCTTCTTGATCTTTTTACAGTTCCTACAAGGCTGGTATTTTTAGATTTCAATGCCTCTGCTAGCTTCAACGTTGTAAAAAAGTTGTCTTTAGTAACATTCCTACCTTTGTTCTCATATGGACTTATTAGTCGCAGTACTACATGTTCAGAAAGAGAAACGTTAGATGGACATTGGTTATCTTTTCCAAGGTATGGGAATCCATTAATCAGATATTTTGAATCAACATCTGCAGCCAACCAGAACTTTATACCGAATTTATCTGGTTTGTTAGGCATATATTGAGTAAACCTACACCTAGCTTTTGTAGGAAATAATTGCTCATCTACGCTTATGTTGGGCCCTGGAGTATAGTTAGTCTTGCAATTTTCAATGAAACGATTCCAGATATCAGAAATGAGGGCAAATTTGTCTGTCTCTAGACGACATGATCTGGTTGATTTTATATCGAAGCGCAAGAATCTCATTATTTCACGAAATTTGTCTCTTGGCATTGTATTTCGGAAAAATGGCGGTCCCCAGTTCACAAACCATAGGCTATCCAGTTCAAGCCCTTTTGCGCAATATATGCCCCGTGCATATAAAATTGATATAAATGCATCAATTTCATCCAAAGTAATAACCCAATCATGTTCATGAAGCTGTCGATGAGCTTCGTCTTCGGTACATTTCTTTATATGCTTCAATATCCATTCGTCTATAAGAAGTCTCCAGGCACTTGCCGGACTGTTATCCATAATATTGCGTTTAGCATGTGGTGTTGGGCCCCCAACTTCCTTTAAAATATTATGCTGTGCCTTTCTTCCTTTGTTGCTAGTGCCTATTTCTGCAACATCCCAAACTGTCCCATCTTTACCAACTTCTTCATTTCCAAGTTTGAATTCGCACGTTACAGCTGATTTCTTTTTCAAATTTCTCTGAGTGTAAGTGCCTTTTGTACGAAATCTCAATTCTCCTTTTTTGTCTGATAAATACGATGCACTTTCATTTAATACTGGTAAATCATCATCATCATTGCGATGAGAAGGTCCAGCGATATTTAGGGCACTGGTAGAGTCGTCATCACTTTCATTTTCTTCATCAGAATGGGAATTTTCTTCATTTGGAGGCAGATATTCATCCTCGCTACTCAAAATTGAAAGACAGTCATCATTATTATCACTTTCTGAATCGTTTTCAGATAACTGTTGCAAATATTCTAAAGCTTCTGTAACGGTAAGATTACGTCGTCGTGACATCTTATTTAAACTTAAAATAAATACCTAAAAAATGCAACTTCAAGAATTCTCCTAAATATCACTTCTAATTTTCGTCTGCATTCGACCTCTTTTCACACTGTGCATATATGACCTTGGCTGAAGACCTTCACTGTTTCCCCTACCAGATCTGTCCATTAGAGGAATTCGGGGTGAGGGAGGTGTACTTTCTCGTTACTTCCTAGAAAATGTATCTCTTTTTCGTCTTTTATGCGTAAAACATACTACGGGTCAAATTGACCCGCTTCGCGGTTCTAGGTATAACGATTTATAACAGGAAATGTATTTATGCTATACGTTTTTAAATTCGTTAAGTTGTTGTTTACCTTAAAATATTAAAAGTCAGTAAAGGAAATGTTTTTTCATTTAATATTTTTCGCGCGGCAAGAAATTAAATATCGATTTGGGTCAAATTGACCAGCTCCGCGGTTCTAGTGTTAACCATTTTATAAAAAATTATTTTAAACCATACATTTTTAATCTCTTAAACCAAGAGTAAACGCTTGAGGGCTATAATATAAAGTACCACAAATAAACACATGGATTCATTAAATATTCGAAATTAAGGAGATATTTTCAAAATTACTACAATTGGTAAATTCTAATCGAAACTTGTTGAGGGCACCTCCTTCTCATTTCTTATAACATAAAATCGTTATTATTTGTCAGTAAGCGCTAAGCCAAAAGATAACGCTAGATATTGCAATCTACACGGAAAGAAAGATTTTCTTAAAAAAACAAAAAAATAGTTGTTTCAACCAAATTTTTTGTATACTATTTCCCCGGCTAAACGTTAGGTTGTATTTACCAAATTATTTTGTTACTGTAACTAAATGATTTAATTTCAAGAACCAAATCAATTTGGTACTTTTGACCAAATCTTTTTGGTTAATAGTGCTAACCAAATAAATTTGGTTACAAGGACCAAAATGAATTTATTTCTTTTAACCAAATCTATTTGATTAAAAGCTATCGTAACCAAATGAATTCGTTTGCAAGAACCATATCAATTTGTTTATTGCAACAATATATTTCCTGTTAATAGTTATCGTACCGTTACGATAACTATATCAAACAATCAAAAAAGTTGTCGGTCAAACCAAAAATTTGGATTTGGCTATAATATGCAAATAATTTCGTTCCTACAAGTTTTTTACAAATAATTTACTTCATACAACAGTTTTTTTTTTTTTTTTTTTTTTTTTTTTTTTTTTTACTCCATACTTTCTAGGTAATTGCTTCAGAATTTGTTTATTCGCAAACATTCATAATAAAGGTATAATTCGTAGATTTAAATATGTACCCTGTTTATAATCCTTTAATTTAAAGTCCAAGAAATAAAATATGTTTTTACTAGACCTTACTTAGGTTGAGTTTCTTTTAAACTATGTTTTTTTTTTTTTTCCACAAAATTCGAAATAAAAGCACAAGTTGGTATATATATATATATATGTGTGTGTTATAGACAAATAACATTTATATATATATATATATATATATATTATCCATCATATTTAACTTCTAACAGCATTATTTTTTTTTTTAATCTGTAAATGGACTTGAAATACTTTTTTCTTTTTGATTATTTTTATCATCGATATTGATTTCTTCTTATATTCCGATAGATCTATATATTTTGTATTTCCATCATTTTCATGTACAATTGTCACATTTTTACTTTTCTTTCACGAGATAAAAAAAAAAAAAGATATTTAATATTTTAATAGTTAATATAAAGGAAAAATTGGTATTTCTTCCCATTGTTATTAAAAGTACAATGGTTGGACACATGGAATTTATCATGTTTTCACTACTTTAGGTTTTATACATTTTAATCATGGACAGTAAAATTAACATATCTTGTTCAAAATCCCAATTCTGAAAAGTTAATCATACAAATGCTTTCATTTTTAAATTACCATTAATAAAGATGTAACTTTTCACTCATTCGAAGTTTATTTATTTTTCTTGAAATTTATATGAGTGTTATATATATAATTTTTCTTGTATATTACATTCTTATTTATATTATAAAGCAAAAACATGCACATGAGCAACGCTGACACATATACACAATGTCAACAATCTAAACATTCCATTTTACTTTTTCCTCAAATTTAGTTACTTCTAACCATTACAAAAATTTCACTTTTATGCTGTCAGATGGGGCAAAAAAGACAATTAGAGTGTATTTCGTTTGAACTGTATTTCAATTTACTGATTTTTCATGTTTTTGTTTTGTTTTTTCTTTTTTCTTTTTAAATTATTTTCAAACATGACTCTTTCAAAAATCTACCTTTCTAAATCTAAATTTAACATATATGTATTAAAATGTGTGCTAAATAACACATATTTTATTATCTAATAAGTAAGATTTAGGTGCACCATTTTTTAGATTTTTTTTCTTTCTAATTTCTGAAGAAAATTGACTTTTTCATTTTATTTCCTCTCGCTTTAAAACTAATTTCCAAAGATAAAATATTTTTCAGGATAATATAAAATAATACATATATACAATATACATGTTTAAACATTTAAATTGAATGCTGGAAATTTTGTTCGTTATTTAATGTTTAATTATAAATAAATTAAAAAAAATTCAATTGTTATTTTATACAGAAAATAAATATGCATATTAAATTACTTAGTTAAAAATTTATTCTCTACCCTGCTTATACACATGAAATGTTGTTGGTGATTTTTCTCTCTATATATTTTTTATTATCATTTTCTATATCTCTTAAAATGATAATAAGTCTGACATAATCTATGCTCAGTTGATTTATCTTTATTAAACGTATCGAAATATTAAGTTCAGAATTTCTGCATAATTGAATTTTGTATAGATTATTCTCTTAACAAATATATAAAAACAAATAAAGAGTTTATATAATTCCTGGGCAAAATCAAAAAAGGGCATTTTTTGAAACTTTATTCTGAAATATTTCAATATTATTTGCATGTTGCATAGTTTTTTTTATTATTATTTACACAGATAGACAATTGTTTTTCAGAATCATTTGCATCTTGCATTATATTTTATTTGATGTTCCATAATTTAATTTTCATTTAAGTTAAGTAACAATTTTTTTTTTTAATTTTTCTTTTCTTTTTTTTCAAAATCTTTCTTTTCAAATATAAATATGTATTTTCAAAATCTCTCGTGTCTATTATTATGTGCATTTTAACTGTCAAATATTGATTTAATCTAAATAATTTAATTTTAAATTTCACAGAAATGAAAAACATTAAATATGTTTAATAATATATTGAAATTCACACAACATGTAAAATCAAAATGTAATAAATTTAAATTCACATGCGAAAACATCTGCTGTTGAATAGTATCAATAAATGAAATTTTATACAGCACCAAAGTATCAAAATAAGTAAATATAGAAAAAGAGCATAAAAATGTAAAAAAAAAATGAATTATTAACTTTTAATAAATTACATTTCAAATACTATACCAATCCTTTTTTTATACAATCTAAATTATTGACGACTTTTTAAATACGTGAAATATAAACAGAGATATTTTAAAACTGTGGAACATCAAACGGATAATAATGTAAAAAAATGTCATTATGTATTTGTCAGACTAAAAACACGTTTAAAGAAGTAGCACTAATTAAACAGAATGAAAAATATGCTACAGATAATGAAAGTTTACATAAAAAAGGTAAATGAAAATTGCATAAAGATATTTTTCTAATTTAACCTTATGTTTAATTTTATTGGACTAAAAATACCTTCACAAATTTAAACTTAAAAAGAGAATAACCTCTACAAAACAAAAATATGTACAAAAATAACGAACTTAAGTACGATTAATTAGGATTTAACTAAATAAAATTACGAGCATAGCATAAAATCAGACATACCAGCATTTGAATCACATGCTCAACGAAGGCTTCGGTGTTGTGCTCGAAAACGCGATTTTTGAATTTTCACCTCTGTCAGTAAACCCTGCTTACAAGGAAGCGCGCACAATTTCGCTGCTTTGAGCGATTGCAACTAAAATCCTCCGCTTTTGAATGTAAAAAATGCTCTTCACTCTTTCCGTAGAACTGTCCCCGCGTTTTGATATATTCTGCTTTGTCTAGAATGGCCTGTCTCTTCCAAAAAAAAAAAAAAAAAACTAGCAAATAACTATTACTCCTTCTATGTTCTCTTCCATACGATCCGCCATTTTGAATTGCCGTAGACGTTGATTGGGAGAGGAGGCACAGCAACGCACCTTCCGACCAGTGATTGAATCTCAGCTAACCAAATAATTTAGTTAATCCAACAAAATAAGGTTCTTTTAATTAAATTCACCTGCTCTTTCAACTAAATAAATTAACCAAATTATTTAGATTAATCGACAAAACAGTTGTGCTTGTTGCAACAAAAAATTAGTTGATGCAACAAAAGGGAACGTCCAAACGGTGTAACAAAAAAAAATTTAGTTATCGCAACCAAACAGTTCTTTCCGCGTATGCTATCTCTTTAATCGCACTATCTCCTCTTTAAAGCATTGCATAGTTTAAAAAATGGAATTAAAAAAATTCTTTTCAAAGGCATAATTTATTGTTTCCCTTTTTAATATTTTGTGATAAAATTTTAAATTATTCATGTTTTACTATATTAAAGCGAGACTTAGCCATAAAAAGTTTTTTTTTTTTTTCGAAAATAATATGATTTAAAATCTTTGGCTATTCAATTACAGATTATGCACGAGCGTCTCTTACGATAAAGAAAGTCATAAAAATCCATCACAATAATTCAAACTTTTCTTATAGTCCAGTCATTTGGTAGAAAATAGGGGAAAGTTTTGGTGTAGTTTTGATATTTGGTGACTTTATGTTTTTTGGGTCGCTGAACACGAATCTGAAGTTTGCCAACAAAATTTATCCCGGGAAACACGTTTTTTTGGCAAAAAACTGGAAAAAAAACGGGATTTTCTTTGTTTTTTCAAAATAACTTCAAAATTATGCATTTTACGCAAAAGTCCGCAATACATAAATTAAAGTGGATAAAATTTCCTACATTTTACGTATTAAAAGTTTTTTTCTCTGATCAATGGTTTAGCCGTGACAACGCCGCAAAAATGGGTGTGAAAATAAAAAAATTCTGAAAAAACGGGAATTACGGCAATTCACGGTGGGTGATTTACCGATTCTTGCTGGCCAAAATTATTTTTGGCGTCAATATAGTCGCATCGCCATGAAATTGAAAAATGTTATTGATATTCGCTATTGAATGTTAGGTATTGTAAAATGTTGCGTGTAGCAGTCATAATCTCGTTACAGGGACATTCAAAAGTATTTCATTATATTACGGCCTATGGGGAAAAATCGTTTATGGTGGTTTTTAATAATGTTTCATAATTTCATACACTTTGAAATTTATATACATATCTATGAAGTGTACTACAAGATGATTTCTTATAGAATATGGTATGGGTAGTATTTATCGATCATTTACAGGGACACTAAAAAGAATTATGTTACATTACGGTCTATGGAGAAAAATTGTTTGTGGTGTGTTTTGTTCATGTTATACCTTTTCAAAAGTATTTAAATTGATATATATCTCCAACGTGCTCAATATGATGCTTACTATTGAATATGATGTGCCATTGATTTTTCATATACAGGGGCACACAAAATAAATCAGTTATATTTTCTCTGTATGAACAATAATTGATTGAAGTGCGTTTTCAGTTGTGGAACACTTTTTTAAAATTGCATACTATTTAGCGTGTATAAATTCTATAAATCATATATAGGGCTGCACAAGACATCTATATACCCGCTTATTGCCGGAAATTGCTAACGAGGAATTTTCAACTGTGCTATGCGTTCACTAACAGTTCTAAATTTTAGCGTATTGTGAATTATATGATAAATCTATACTTCATATATAGGGATGTACAAAATTTTCAGCTATTTTTTCGATTTTGGTTGAAATTGTGTTTTCAAACGTGTTATATGTTTTACAAATTATTGCTTAGACATCGTTTTTCACGTTATTAAACTATGAAGTTTTATTATACTAGCCCGAATGCGTTCAAAAATGTTCCATAATCTGATTGATGCATGATTTTACGTTCTTCTTGATAATTTTAATGATACTTTCTTAACGGTATGGAAGCTAAAGTGATAAAACTATTTTTGTATTAGTATAACAAATTCTAAAATTTCTTTTTCTAAAATTTAAGGTACGGGACAAACATTCGATAGCATTAATGAAAATTGCTGTGTTGCATATTCTGTTGTATATTCATATTTATTTCTGCACAAACCTTACAGGAAACCTAACAGGAACCTTATGTAAAGATAGGGAATCATGAGATATCATGATTAATTTATCATGAGAAAATGCCTACATTATGTTTTGCCTTGTATCAAATCTGAATTTGGAGAATTTGTCTGGATCAATTTCGTAACCACTCAGAATTTGCAGCCAAGTAATATATTTTAAATGATTTTGTCCCGATATATCTACATACAACTGGCAATTTTTGTCCAAATTTGGTCATAAATTTAAACATTTCGCTCTTGCTTCATGTGCTCTTCATTGTAATTTTCCTCAATAAACAAAATATTTTCAACCAAATTCATATTTTCGTTACATTTTAAATCTTGTTGCCGTTGCATAATGGTGCAAAAGTTTATTTATGTGACTAACTTAAATTCTGCTGTCTTTGATTTAAAAAAAAAATGGTACTTGAACTAAAATGTCAGGAAAAAGTCATGCCAGAAGGTATCAAATATTTTTTATTAAAAAAACATTTATTTTATACTGTTGGTAGTAATAAAAACACCCACTAATTCCATATGTCTATTTTCTATGCTGTAGATGTCGGTGAAAAGCAGGGACCGTCAAGTAAAAGAAAGCGGAAATAATATTTTTTTGTTTTTTAAATAAATATACTTACTAATGTACATGTTTATTTATAATTAAAGAATGATTCATAATGAGTCGTCTTGTTTATTACCAGCAACTTCCTTGTAAAATGTAGTCATTCATATAATCTTTAGTATAATTTGTAGTCAATGCTTGTGTAAAATGGTCAGTTTTCATGTTAAATCTACGTACAGCGGCGTTATTCCCGTTTTCTCTGATTTTTTTGATTTTCACTCCCATTTTTGTGGCGTTGTCACGGCTAAACCATTGATCAGAGAAAAAAACTTTTACTACCTAAAATGTAGGAAATTTTATCCTCTTTAATTTGCGCACTGAGGATTTTTACGTAAAATGTATAATTTTGGAGTTATTTGGAAAAAAACAAAGAAAATCCCGTTTTTTTCCCGTTTTTTTGCCAAAAAAAACGTGTTTCCCGGGATAAATTTTGTTGGCAAACTTCAGATTCGTGTTCAGCGACCCACAAAACATAAAGGCACCAAATATCAAAACTACACCAAAACTTTCCCCTATTTGTCCTTTTTGAGCACCTAATGCCTGGACTATTAACAGAGTTGTGACATTGAGTATCAAAATAAAAAATGGCACATTAAAGCAGAATGAAAGCAAAAAGGAAGAAAATTAGAAATATAAGCTAACTCAAGAATGTAATAGTTATTTTTCTCAAGTCACGGGATTTCCTAGTAAAGCAAACAACAAAAATTAAAACTCTTTCACGTACATGTTACTCAAAAACAATGTATTAACTTATAATACTTAATTTATATGTTATATAAAAATTTTGCTTGCAACATTCATTTAAATTATTCTAAATTTCAAGCGTATTCACTTTTCCCTATTCCTTAATGCTCTGTTTTATTTATTTCTAGTTTAATTCCTATAAACTTAAAACGCGTATCATAATAATTATCTTATTCAAAACCTTAATCTAAATTTTTAATCCCTTCATTAATTTTTATCAGCTACCAAAACTGAAATATTCTGAGCGCTGCTACTTTTATTTTTCGAATGTTTATAAAAGCCATTTTTACTATTTTTATTTTATTCCATGAATGAATTTCCTGCCAACCTGTCTAGCGTCAGCCGTATTACATCGAAATTTATCCGTAAGCCGATACGGAACTCGTTTCTATGACGCCCCTATATCACTCTCCATTGGTTGAATGACGCAATGACGGATCGCATTTCATTCCATATCTAGTTTCTGAATCTGTTTGGTTCGTTTGAAGTTTACATTTCAATATGTATTGCTACGCAAATGCTGACAAAACTGTCGAGCATGAAGTCAGAGAGAGCAATTTTTTGTGCTGTTCGATTGTTTATTTAATCTGTTACCAGGTGTGTTATCGTCTCGTAGACTATCTAAATTGTCATTAACATCTTTTTAGCATGGAAATTTTATTCGTGCTCTAAATTGAAGGCTTTGATAAATTCTCACATTGTGGGAATTGTTCACGTTTATATGTGTGATTGAATAAACATTTTCAAGTGATTTTTGCCTATGTTTTACTAGGAAAAGTACCGGATTTTTTTTTTAATCCATTACTTGCCACTCATGCGGCCTGACCTGCATTTGACTGCATCATGAATCGATGGTGTTTTGATTGAACTTAGCCAATATCATCACTACAAACAGACAGAATTGATTAAATTGGTCAACTAACAAGTATTCTACCTGTCCACAGCTGCTAATATCTCATCCTATTCATACCTTCAGCAGCAATGTTGTCACTAAGTGGTACGAAATTTATGCAACCTCACCAATACCTGATACTAATATAACTAGCATGAATGCTTTCGAAAATTACACATTTTTATTATTTTTAATAGTTTTTCAAAGTTTTGATTAGCTTCTAAGCTAAATAAGTTAACAATGCAGAAAGAATGACAATTTAACTGAAAAGTGTTGTTGGAATTTCTAATATTCCATTTTTATTTTATTTATTGAACTTATGTTAATAACAAAAAGTTTATGACATATGTATTTAACATATGAAAGTTTTTAAGGAATATTTAAAGAGTGTTGTATCGTTGTAAATAAAGAAATGAGGTGTGTAATCACGTTTTCTAGAAATCACGTTATGAATTATTCGAGTGATTTTTTTTTCTTTATTTCTTCGAAACATATTTTATTGTGTCAATAATAATATAGGGCCAGATTTTCTTTTCTGTAATTCAATATTTATAAAGTATTTATCAAAAATTAAAAAAATAAAATAAAATATTGAAATTTTAAAAGGCAAAAATATTTTATTACAACAAATAAAAATTAACATTTTTAAGAGAAGCAAATACAAAACTAAATAAATAATATCAGTTTATTTATTTATTTATTTATTTATTTTTTTTTTTTAAGTTAGACATGAAAAGAAAATTTACCTTTTATCTTACTTTTTAAGTTCAAGTTTTCAGCTTTGAAGTTAATGTGTTTTTGTTCTTCAGCTTTAAAATTAATGTGTTTCTTATTAAAGAAAATACGGATTATTTTCATATTACCTTTAATTTTTGGAATGCTTTTGTTTTTGATGGAAGATAAATGTTAGACTTTTTTACAAAAAATTCGCTTTTTATTAATCTTTCATAAGAGCTAAATGAAATTGAATGAATTTCCATAGAAGCAAATTAATAAAAATAATTTTTATACTCAGTAAAGAAAGACAGTTTTTTCTAATTCCAGGAAAATATAATATAACCACTAACGAAAAGGTATAATACTCTCTTCCGAGTTCTCTACTATTCAGAATCTCAATTTTTTTCTTTGTGAAACTCAGAAACCAATATAATATATTTTCGAGATTTAAAAAAACATTTTTTTTAAAGTTTCTTTTGCTGCCGCTGATATTAAGAAATGTATCTGAATAGTTTTTATAGTGTATTAATAAGGTTACTCAATCCCTAGGTTTTAAAAAAGCTGTAGGTCTTCAAGTAAACGTTTTCATGTTCAGCAAAACTGTTTTGCAGAGAAGCACGATAAATGAACAGTATTAACATAAACATCAAAATGAATAGTATTTTGTTAATCTTGCATGTATAAATTCGGTTACGCAGCTAATAATGTTTTATTTAGAATTGATAACGTCCTAAAGACTGATATTGCGCTTTGAGAAGATATATTAATATGCTATAAAAACTACTCGAAAACGTTTTTGAAAATTAAACGCAACATTTGCGAGTAACGCTCAAACATTTATTAAAAAATAACTTTTTTTATTAATGTTTCTTTAAATCAGAAAAAATATACTAGATTTCGAGGTTTCTTAAGATTAAAAAAAAAAAAGAAAAACATTTTCGTAATCACGGGCAAGTCAGTAAGTAGAGGTTATTTTATCTCATCAAAAACAACTCGTTGTAAATGATCCCACCAAGCAACAAATCTAAAACGACAGTCATAAAAAGAAATGACACTATCATACAAAAGGAAGTGACATAGAAATGCATACGAAGGGGTATCAATAAGTTTTTGCCTTCACATATAAATAATTGTGTAAAATTTATGAAATGGCTGCATTGTATTAGTCCTTTTCTATATAGTCACCGTGCGTAGTAACACGCTTCTGCAAACAGTATTTCAAAAACAGGGGGGGAGGATGTATTCCAGGATCCGCGATAGTAGACCCGGGCATTTTTCTAACTTTTACCGACCCCCACATGTGACATATTTTGGACATATCTTGAGGCCCTCCCACACATTTGCCCTCCAGGGGGAACTTTTCTACATTTTTTAGACGCCATTCACGCCCCCGGAGGGCAAATTTGTAGGGTAGGGGCGTAACACGAATAAGTGGTCACAGACCTTTCCAACTATATGTAACATGTGGGGGTCGGCAAAAGTTAGAAAAATGGCCACCTTTGGGTTTACTATCGCACCTCTTTTAATACATCCTCCCCCCTCTTTTTGAAATACTGTTTGCAGAAATGTGTTACTGTGCACGGGGACTATATAGAAAAGGACTAATACAATGTAGCAATTTCATACATTTTACGCAATTTTTTTCTATCTGAGGGCAAAAACTTACTGATACCCCCTCGTATTTTGAGTGCTGTGTAAAAATCTATCACTGCTAATAATGTTTCCAAAGATTTCGGAGTGATGTGCAGTATGTGAAAACTGCTTAGCGACGAGCAGGCTTTTACAATGTTTGTTCATCCTGCACATACATCTGACTATATGTTTAACAATTTTCTTCTTGTATTTCTGTTCACATTAAACTGTAAAAAGTTAAAGCTTCTAGTGTTTGCTTATTCATTCTTATTTATCATCATGTGGGATCGGTTTTTTGATTTTATTTACCATTATTTAAACGAGAAACACCACTTTTACGAGAAGGATTTTCCAAGTAAACATGTAAACATTTTGAGTTTGCAAAATAATAGTAAAAAAAAATAATAATATGCATAATAATAACAACGCACCTAATAATAGACGTTAGCTAAACTAAGATAGATCGCAGTAAAAGACTGCGTAAACGGAATTACACATGACTGGGGAAAAATCTCTTCTACTTAGGTTTCTGTTTTAACAGTATTATGTAATAGTCCTTATGTTGGAAACACGACATTTTTCGTTTAATAAATAATTGCGTCATAAACATAATCTATTTTGTCCTTTTACCCTTTAATATTGAAACAGTGTATTATTAAACGTATTTATGTAAATAAAGGTTATGTTATAAAATATTGGAATGTGTAATTGTAATAAAAGGTGATTACCACAATTGCATATCATTTCCTGCTTGTCTTACAATTATTTCTGATTTATTACAAACTGAATATATTATATATACGCTGCATTTCTCCAAGCACTTTTCACATACTGTACCTCACTCCGAGTCCATTAGAAAAATTATGAGTAGTGATAGATTTTTACACGGCACTCGGAGTATACGCGCCTCGCTTCTTTTTACGTGATATCACTTCGTTTTATGACTGTGGTTTTAGATTTGTTACTTGGCAGGATCATTTACAAAGAATTGTTTTGATGAGATTACCGCAGCTAAAGAAACTCTATATAGCTTAAACGGTAGAGCATTGGCCCTGTAAGCCAAGGATCGGTGTTCGATTTCCGTAATAGACATTTTTTCGCTCAGTTACAAATATTCAATTCGCATGATAAATTTACCAATTCAGTTTGATTGTGTCAAAATAATAGTTTATCTACTTATTCATCGTTTATGCGGAGTTCATTTACCTGCGCTTTATTCTGTTGAGCTGTATACATGACCGACCAGATGTTATTACCAATAAGGTTTTCTGAGCGAAATATGCCCGCCGGTTGTCGGCCCAGTTAGCTTAAACGGTAGAGCATTGGACCTGTAAGCCAAGGATCTGTGTTCGATTCCCGTCTTGGGCATTCCCCTCCCCCAGTTCGAAATATTCAATTTGTATGATAACTTTACCAATCAATTTGATTGTATTAAAATATTAGTTTATATACGTACCCATCGTTTATATGGAGTTCCTTTACCTGCGGTTTATTCTGTTGAGCTGTGGATATGTTGATATGTGTATGAGCTGTTGATATGTGACAGACCAGATTTTATTACCAATAAGGTTTTCTGAGCGAAATATGTTCTCCGGTTGTCGGCCCAGTTAGTTTAAACGGTAGAGCATTGGCCTGTCAAGGATCTGAATTCGATTCCCGGCCTGGGTATTTTTTCGCTCAGTTGGAAATATTCAATTCATATGATAACTTTACCAATCAGTTCGATTGTTTTAAAATAATAGTTTAGTAACGAATTTCAATATCATGTGTATACGGCCATTTCGACAAGAGTTTGGTAATTTAATATTTTTTTGCTGTATGTTAAGTATAGGAATTAATTATTTCAAACTCATATAAATCAAAAACTAATCGATATTTTCCCACGAAACTTTCAAATGTTTGAACTACTCTAAAAACAATTCAAATGCGACAAATCGCGTAAAAATCTGTTACACATCGCTCTAGCCCTGTCAACAATTTTTGGTCTGAACAAGAATCTCAAAAGTAAAAAAAAAAACAGCACTTTTAAAATAGAATTTACTAAAAATCTTTTGGTCGGAATCCACTTTCTTTTGTTTCCAGAGTCACTTGGCACGCCCCATTTCATAGAAACAAAAATTTTGTTTTTATGATTAATAGAACTCGAGCTATAGGGGTGTCAAAATCCCATTTTGGTCACTCCGCAAAATATAAACTAGAGATAGTACTAAAATATTTTTGTAAAATCGTTTGGTATCAATTGGCGGAAATTCCCTTAATTTACGGTCCATTGGATCGCTGTTTTTTTTTTTTTTTTTTTGGCTTGGCGAGAAACTCTGTCGAATTTCTATGATATTTTCATTGATGGTTATATTATATTTTCTTAGATTAAAAACATTTGTTTTTCTTTTACAGTATATTTGCTATATCTAAATTAGATCTTTAAAAATTTGCCAATATTTGTATGAATTGTTGCTCAGAATATAAAATGTACATTTTTGATAGCATTAGTGTAATAGTCATAAAAATGCTTTGCAACTTTACTATTGTTTCACTGTAAAAAAACCAAGGTAGATTTGCAAGAACAAACTCGATCACAGTGAATGTGCTGTATCTTTCTTTGGTTTCCTGACTATATTAACATGGAAAATACAGTAGTTGCGTAAAATCAACAGCACAATGTGCTGGCAATTTTGACGCATTTTTTTACAGCACAAACTGCTGGCGTCCAAACTGCCAGCACATTATGCTGTTAATTTTACGCAACTACTGTATTTTCCATGTTAATATAGTCAGGAAACCAAAGAAATATACAGCACATTCACTGTGATCGAGTTTGTGCGCGAGATGAACAGTACTTTGTACTGTAAAAATGTCGTTTTTTTGCAGTGTTCTCGTGCAAAACCAATGTTTTTGTATTACTGGTTTATAAATATCTCCATTATAAAACCAGCCATTATACGTAATTTCTAAAACCAAATATTAAACATATATTGATATTGAATTAAAAGTATTTCCGATAAATGTAAAATTCGCGCAATACTACCCAGGTAAAAAAATCAGAGAAAAACCTTTAAAAATTTTGAGATTTTGCTGCTATTTTGAAGGTTTCAACGGGTATCTTTAAGGCAAATGAAAACTAAAGGTTATCTTAAGAGAAGTATACCTCTATTTAAAAGATTTCATACAGGTTTATTTCTGTAAGTTATCATCTCCAAATTACCTTCAATGACTTAGGAGATTTTCGTGATATCACATGAGGTATGTTGAAGGAAAATGAAAATTGTTTCTTTACCAGGTAACATGAAAGTTTTACTTAAAGGTTTTATTATTGCACATTATGGTATCTAAGATTTTGATATGCCCGCATTTCCTCATTAATATTTTAAATTTATTTCGAAATTAATATATTAGATAATTCCCGGAAATCTAACGTCTTCCACCGGTTCAGTCAAAAATTCTTAACTCCCCCTCGTTAAAATTTTTAATTAATATTTAAAATTAACCATTTTAAATAGCGATATAAAAATCCCATTCTAGAAATAAAAATCTGAAAATTATCTTAAAGTCCTCGCGTTGAGATTTTTAATTACCATTTAAAATACTATTTTTTAATTCCCTACAAAAAGAAAGAAAAATCTCGAAATTATTTTGAAGAGTCTACTAGTTAAAATTTTTAATTACCCCATTTATGAAGTTATTACGACCAACAATTTTACCTCTAACACGCTCAAAAATTTCAATCCCCGAAAATTCCCCCTAAAAAGAAAAACAAATCACGAAATTTTTTCGAAGCCCTTTTTGACCTTAAATTTGTCACAATTTTTTCTAATATTATAACCAGTAACAATGTCACCTCCAACTCTAACAAGCTCAAAAATTTCAATCTCAAAATATTCCCCCTAAAACGAAAAAAAATAATCACGAAAGTATTTCAAAGTCCCCTTTTTATCCTAAAATTTGTCATAAATTTCTCTTAAATTACCACCAGTAAAAATAACCCTTCGAAGTCTAACACGTACAAAAATTGCACCCTAAAAAAAAAAAATCTCCAAATTATTTCAAAGTCCCTTTCATTAATATTTAAAATCGTATTCAAACACGCACAAAAAATATTTTAGTTAAATTTCAAAATCTAACGAGGGCCCTCAATTTCCCTTCTCCCTTTTCTAAAAATGTCTTATTTAGTTTTCCATTTTAAGTTTTTCGAAAAGAATATATTTTACTGTGCTCTTCTAAATCTGACAAAAAAAAAAAAAAAAATAGTTAATTAAATTTCAAAATGCAGGAAGGGATACAATGCACTCCGCTCCCCCCCCCCCTCTTCCACCATGCCACTCCTGTCGTCCTAGCTCAAAATTCTTAGTTCCTCTTCAAAACCACTCCACCAGTGGCCGAGAGGTTCTGCTCTCAAAGCTGGTAGACGGGAGATGCTGGGTTCGAACCCAATCGCGCCCGTCGGCCTAGTCGTTCAGAGTTTTTTCGTGGTTTTCTTCGAACCGGATTCTTAAATACGGATTAGCTTCCCTTTGAAAGACCCCAGGCACCCCCCCCCCCCTTCGGCCCAATATCCTAAGTGTAGGCAATTGGCCATCATAAAACAACACAAACAGCACCTCTTTAAAAAAAGAGGAACTAAGAATTTTGCACATACTAACATTAAAGAAAAGAGGCTCTTTTAATTTAGTTACTCGAAAATAATACATTTTATATTGTTTTTGAAAACATAACAAAAAGAAATATCTAGTTACTTAAATTTTAAAATCTAGGGAGGGGCAGGGTCCCCCCCCCCTTTCCTCATTTCGGTAGCGTCCATGATTAAAGCTGAAAAATATAGGTGGGGTTATTACATGCATAATTTGCCTTTATCCTCTATCAGGCGTGAATTCCAGTTTTTATAAAAGTTACTTCGTCAAAAACAAAGTTTTCGTTGCAACATTTGATTTTTGATCATGTAGCTGTCATTTGACATCCGAGGTGGAGAATGCTTTGGGGCCTATAGCTACAATGGCTGTCGCCTCGAATGATCCTTATTATACATAGTAACAACAACAAGTCACAACAATTTTTATTTTCCATTATATATATTATAAAACTACAATGGTACATACACAATTACATCCATGTCTTACCCAGGGACTCGAACCCGGGCCCTCGCGTAACAGCAGCCCTCATGTAGATGTATTTCTGACTCCATGTCATGGGAGAATGAGAAGGAAGTTATCAACTCAACACACAGAAAGCATGTTTACTTTTCCGCCACTCGGAAAAAATGCGGGAGTAGTCGTTACGCTGTCGTTTTGCTATTCTATTTTTCCTTTTTGCAGGGCTCTTTTTATCTGTATATTAGTCACATTTTAATTAATTTTTAAATGTATATATATATAGCCGTAAGAGGGGTATAAGTGAGCCTTGTATTATACTTATTTTTAATATTTTAGCTTGATATTGGCACTTTGTATTCAGCCATTCATGCTGAACATTCGGTAAACCAGATCGCCACGTATAGAAATACTGTGGTATGGGGATAATGTTTTACACGAAATCTTCGTGTATGACTAAAGATGAATTTTTACTATTTTTTAAAATATTAGCGATAAAAATCTCTCCGTTTTAAAAACGGCGTGACACTTCACTTTTCAAATACATCCTAGAGAGAACTATTTTATTTTTTGATCTTTTTATTTTTGTGAAAAATCTAGTCATAATTTTCTGAATTTCAAAGAATCGTTATGTTCAGTTTCTTGTTTATACTTTTAAGGAGATATATGCATATATTTCCATTATGCATAAAAGTGATAGAAGGATTAAATTACTTCTTGATAATTAAACTTGCAAAAAGCTCAGTTTGGAGGTGGAAACGTTTTGTGAAGGGCCCTTGTTTTGAGGGGAAAAAGTTTGTGAAGGGTCCTTTAAAGGACCTAAGTTCTTTCTAAGCAGATCACTGTATTGGAATATCATTTTATGAGTAAGTAATTTGGTTTCTTTAAAAATCAGGCAGCTATAATCTTTTTAGGAACATAGATGCTTGATTAATACTCAGTGGAGGTGTAATATCTCTGGCAAATCATTTAGCGGGGTTTAATGTCTCTAGCTGCAATATTCGACTCATAAAAATTAATTTAAAAAAAATTATATATTGTAGAATAATTTATAATACAGAATTTGAAATATGGGAAAAATAATTTTAAAATTCTTTACATGTGTATAATTATTTTAAATAAAGTAATTTTTTCACGAAAAAACATTTAAAGACAAATTTAGAGCAATAATATTGTTCTACAGTGCGTAACATCATTAAAAATTATATATATAGATTCTTGGGGCCTTTAACAAACAGGGGTCGATGCAAGTTTTTATTCTTGGGTTCCATTTTGTGAAAATTAAAAGTTATTTTTGTGGAAAGTAATATTTTGTAACTATAGTTAAAATCCAGTTACTCAAATTCGGATCAAGAATTTATTAACAAAAACTTCTTTAAATTTCAGTTAAAGTTTTTGTTTCGCATGACCTTGTTTTATTTACTAATTACATATTTAAAATAGTTTTTATGCAAAAGAATGTTATGAAGTGGGCCTATTTTATTAAAAGGAATTTTGTGAATGGGCCCATTTTATTAAATTTATTTTTGTGAAGCGGCCCATTTTATTAAATTTATTTTTGTGAAGGGGCCCATTTTATTAAATTTATTTTTTGAAGGGGCTCATTTTATAATATTTATTTTTGTGATGGGGCCTATTTTATTAAATAGACTTTTGTGAAAGGGCCCTAAAAAACCCCTCAAGTTTTGCCTGAATCGACCCCTGTGTTTACCTCCTGTGTGTACAAAACAATTATTAAAAAGGACTGTTCTGTAATGGGTGAGAATCTTCTATGTTTTGAGCAGATTCGCATGTTTTATTGTGTATGTAAATTTTATTTGTGTAATTTTCTCTTTTTTGCATTGTTACTTTTATCATTTACAGGCTTAAAAGAAATAACTGATTTCATTCTGTGCTTGTTCAGTTCATATTGCTTAATATGTTTTTGAGTAGTAAATATTTAAAAAGTCATATTATTCATTGTCAGTTCAGCTTTCGATTTCCTTGGGGGTTTGCTGGGACTGTTCTGTACCACCAGAAATTCAATTGGACCACTAATTTGAAAAATTTTATAATCTGCAGGACCAGTAACTCCCCCCCCCCTCCCCCCTATCTGACAGGTAAACGTAAACTTTCTTCTCCCTGCAAAAACTGCAACTAAGCACATATCGCATAACTTTATTTTATTTAAAAAAACAAAGAAAATTCGATTAAATCTTAGATGAAGTAATTAATTGTCACTCAAAGGATTAAAGGGATGAAATAGAATTTTATGTAGCAGACCGGTGATGATGACTGCAGACATAAATTCTTATGGTTACTGTTCCTTGGGACCAGTGGCTTTTTTATGTCAATTCTACTACTGGTCAGTTGGTGTTTTTTAGATCTTTTTGTCAACTTGATTTAATCATGTAAAAAGTATGCATGTATGCATTTTTATTATGTGCCTCCTTCCTTTTTTTAACATTAATATTACATTACATATGCAGTGTTGACTCTAGAAAAAAAGACTGCCGGGCAGGGAATTTTTCAAAAAGGAAACACCATTCTAAAAAAGGGCACACTTGTACATTATTCACAAAAATATTTTGAACTGGTTTGTTTAGAGTCCCTAGAATTTGCGATATTTTCCCGCGATCAGTTGAATTGCCACAGGGAGCATAGGAAGTGTTAAAAAGAGCAGAAGGGTTTAATGGGGCTTTGCCATGCACAAAAAAGAAAAAGGGCTGCCGGCGCTGTGCCCTGCTAAAGCGGCTTAGACAATGCTAATATATATGGATTCATATCATAAAAGGGTGAAAAACAAGATTTCTTTCTTTCTTTTTTTTTTTCCTATTTAAGAGGAAGATAATAAAAATGCACACCTGCATTCTTTTTTATATTGAAATCACCTTTAAAAGAAATATCCACAAGCAAATGTAAATAATAATAAAAAAAAAATACAAATTCACAATAACACTGTCTTGACAAATTAATTATTCAGAAACATATTAAGCAGTATGAATAACAATAGAGTAGTAATCACTTATTTCATTTTATTCTATAATTATATTAAAAATGCCTTCAACAGTGTGGACTCTAGAAAAAAATTACTGCCAGCTGGACACTTAAAAAAAAACACTCAAGAACCTTGTTCACTGAAAATATTTTGCATTTAGTCCTTTTTTATTTTGACCTTTTTAATTTTGTGATATTTTCCTGCAACTGATGAAATTTCTTGATTTTCCTCCCTGTTGACTGACGAATTATGTTTTTCTCCTGTAACTGATTGACGAATTTCACATTTTTTTCTGCAGCCAACGGTAAAATTTCACAACTGTTTCTCATGATTGCCTGCTGAATTTCATGTTGTTTTCCTGTGACCAATTGACGAATTTCACAATATTTTAAAGCAATCGACTGAAGGGTTTCTAGATTTTTTTACCCCCATTAATCGACGGTTGAATTTCTCAGTTTTTTTTTCAGGTGACTGAATGAGAATTTTTGCAATTTTTTCCCCGCAACCAACTGATAAATTTTGTGATATTTTATTTCAGAACTAATGTTTTATAATCCCACATCCGCCATCTTGGATTTTTTTCTTGGTGTGAATAAAAAAATTTTTTAATTAATAGTTAATAATTAATAATAATTATTATATTCCAGTTTTTTCAATGTTATATTAATCTATCAACAATATTTAACCATTGGCGACATTTACTACTTGGCGAAAAAGGAGTTTTCATCCAAGAAAAAAATCAAAAATGGCAAATGCGGGATTATAATACATCTAAACCATACCGATTGGCGTATATTGCATTTTTCCTTGCGGCTGATTGGCAAAACTCGTGTGATTTTTTTCACATATCCAGTTTATGAATTTTGCCGATTTTCTTCCCAGCTAATCAACAAACTTCATTTTTTCCTATAAACAGTTGAATTTTTTTTTCATATGGTCGCTGAATGAATTTCACAGATTTTCTCTGCGGCTGATCAAAGAATTTCATTTCCAAAGCTGAATACTTTGCAATGTACTTCAGCTAATCAAATGTTCTGTGTGAATTAAAAAAAAAAAAAAAAAGTCACAGGAAAATTTTCTTTATATATGAAGAAGTGCAATTGCATCTTTTATAGAAATGCAAAAGACATTTCATAAAACCCTGACATACTCACACGAATGAAATTATTGGTGAATTTTGTGAGTTTCCCCCCCCCCCCTCCCTCCTAATCGAATGATAATTTAGTGGGATTTTTTTCCAACAATCGATTGATGATTTTCGAATTATTTCAGATTTTTCCCTCTGTCAACTGGCGAATTTGGCCTTTTTTCTCTGACCAAATCGTTGAATTTCACAATTTTTCTCCTGCGATTGGGTGAAGAATTTTGATATATTTTCCCCAATTCATTGACGAATTTCGCATTTTTTAACCACGACTGGTGGATGAATTTTGTGATATTTTTCATTGACCTTTTGGAGAAAATCGTAGCCATAAATTATAATTAACGTCAAAATAAGATTGCATTTAAATCATAAATTCTAATTAACTTTCTCTGCCTGACAGTTATTTAGGTCATAAATAACAATTACCCATCAAATTTAAAATTGACTGTCAGTGATTCAATCAGGTTGGAGTTAAGCCTGTTGCCGCCACAAGACCTCAACTGTTAAAGGATATTGGAAAATTAAATTAGACGTTAATCCAAAATAGACACTTTCGCCACCTGCTCGAATATATTACAAGGCCCAAAATATTAGCAAGAAGTCGCGCGTTAAAGATTAGATTGTGCAAATTTGATATGCTTGCCTACCCTCTGACCATATAGTTCCTGAAAATTGACATAAATGGCTGCTCGCGGGACCTCAGATCGGACCCACGAAGATGACGCTATCCTGTGGCGGTGCAATAAAAGAGTTCGGGCCATAAAAGGATTCTCGAGTAGAATTATTATCTTACAAGTTATCTCCCACTTATTCCTTTGATGGCCTGAGTGGAGCAAGATCGCCTAATCAGAAATCCAGCATAAAATTATTTACACTCCACCAGGGGTCTCCCCGACACGCAAGGCCTCGCAGGCAGAAACCCAGCCCATGCAGAAAGGGAAGGCGCTTATTTTTTACAAATCATCCGCACACACACAAAAAAAACTCATTCAAGTTAAAATTAATTTACAAATTGCGGCCAAAGTCATGCTGACAATAGTCCCATAAGGGGCATCATCATCAGTAGTTCTGGACCACTTCATTACTTGAATTATTCCTTACTTTTACATCCCAAACCCTTGAATTAGTTTAGAAAAACTATTCTTTTAATTAACTTTTTTTATTCTTATATGTTGAATTTACTGTTACCGGATATCATTTACTAACACTTTTTACTAACACATTTAAAAATTTATTCAATAAATAATAATTAAGTTTTAACCATATTTAACTATTGTGTTCTCATCGGAAATACACTTGTGCGTAATTTTTTTCAACTATAGCATATCAGGAAGTGGCTGAAAAATTGATTACAAAATTCCAACTTTACATACAGAACAAAAATAAAGTTCAATAAAGAGTGCAGTTAATGCGGAATTCTATTCAAAATAACACATTTTAGTACAGTCTACTTTTAAAATGACACATTTCCACGGATACAGCTAACAATATTTCGATTTGTTTTGTGTTAAAATGTTTGCTTTACTTATTTCATTAGAAGAAAAAAATTATTTTAACATAAGAACCTTAATTAAATTTGAAAATCCTAAGTAAACATTTGCATTTATTTATTTATTTTTTCATAGACTTGTATTTTAAGACAAAACAGAGCAAGGCAAAAAATAAAAAATAAAATAAAGATGGAAAATATTTTTTGTCAATGTTCTTTAGCAAATATTTTTTTTTTATGTATTTGGATATTCCGCCTTTCTGAGCAATATTTTAAATACATTCAACTGCCCGTTAGATACACTTCTACTTAAGGTGTGATGACGAAAAAAGTACTTATCAGCTTTTATATGAGGTTTCTAAATAAAACCTTTAACTAAGTATTAACAGCACACCTTTAATTTACAAAATTTAACTAGGCTTCGATATTTATGTAAATATCTGTTTAAACATTCAAGTTTTATCGACACATAAAATGTATATTAATATAACATTTCACTAGAAAAGAAAACCAGGCATTCATCTGCTTTCTAAAGCTTTTTTAATTGAATATTGTATTGCCATCGGAAACACACGTGTGCGTCATTTTTATTACTTTTATGGTTTTAAAGGACATATGACTGTTTTATCGTTTTAAAGGACATATGAATTTCAAAACAATTATCATAAGAACTTTTTAGCACTGATGCATATACACTGTAGAAAAAAAATATATATATCTGTAATTCTACAGATGTAAAGTTAGAGAAGTCTCTATGCTTAATCAACCTTTATCTGTACACTGTACGAAAAAAGATGTAAATCTACAAAACTTGTTTTTGTAAAGCTGCAGAAATCTGTAGCTTTACGAAAGAATTTACTAAAATTACAGTAATATTACTAAAATTTTATTTGTAACCCGTGTTGCAGTTATAAGAAGTTTTAGGCATCCCGGTTTCCTAAACAATTCTTAGTAACCTTACAGATTTTTTGATTTACTGTGAAAAAGTGTATCTGCTACATGAATTTTCGTTGTTGCTGTTCCATAAATTGTTCTAGGAATCTCAGTTTCCAGGAAAAATTTTAGTAACTTTACATTTTTTTTTTTTACAGCGTTAGCGCTGTAACTTACCTCTACTTGCAGAAAATCACTAATGAAATTTTTCTTATCGCCATGGATCACAAAAGTTGCAAATTTCGTGACCTATTCGTGAGGTTATGGGCTGATTATCTCTGGTAGGCACTTGATAGGCACTTGGATCCTACTCTTAGCTATATTACTTCCCTCAAAAAATCTTTGCCCTCCCCCCCCCCCCCCCCCGAAAGAAAGTTCTGAAATAGCGTCCCTGATTGTGGGTTATTTAATAAACTTATTTTTACATCTAAGACACCATGTCATACTAAATCGTTGACGCCCAAACATTTCGTAATTTTTTTATAATCTTTTCCCCCTATCTTGTACCGTTTTTGGGATAAGAAAGGCAAGTCTGCTGTTCGCAACTAGATGACACTGTAAGTGATTTTACAACGTAGCACAGTCACACTTTACCTAGCTTAGACACCGCGCTTATAACTAGCTACTCATGTCGCCGTTCTAAAATGATTGGAGCTGAACCGGACTTTTATGGGCACCTTGCATGGTTAATTTTAACACAAAATTTAAAGGAACATTTTTAACGTAAAAGAAAATTATGATTCAAGCTTTTGAGTAAATAATCTATTTTAAAACGTTTCATATTTTATGGACCTATATTTTCACACAAAACATAAAACAAATATTCAATGTCGGAACACTTTCCTGTTTTCCAGTTGTTTTCCACAAATGTTTATTTTTGTGTACTTGTCTCTCTCGTTTTCTTGAACATTATTTTAAGTTTATTCTCTTCCCATTCCAGAAGTTCTTTTACTAAAGAATTTTTGCAAAAAGAAAAGTATTTGTTCGGTTCCATATCAGATTTCACGTTAATATCATTAAATAAATTGTAAAATAACGCTTTGAATTAGCGAGATTTATTTTGATTGCAAAATTTTTTTAATTAATAGTTACTTTTGAATGCTTTACAATGTCATTAATGCATTATTTGACTTATGAAAATTAAAAACTCATATTTCTTTACGACCCTTGTTTTTTTTTGTTTTGTTTTTTGTTTTTTTTTTTACAAAAGACGTGCCCTGTGGCTTATTTTATCACTTCCTATGGTTCTTTATTATTTTTATTTAAGCACACTTTATTCCAAGACAATACTGAAAGGATAAATATTTTTTGCTGGAAAATGTTTTTTTTTTTTTTTTTTTTGGACCGTTCTTTAGAACAAATGTTTCTTTTAACTTTTTTGCGTATCTGTCTCTCTCGCTTACCTAAGCAATACTTTACGTTTACTCACCCCGTATGCCAGATAGTCGTCGTCTACAGAATGAGTGATACAAAATGTATATTTGTCGACTTTGCGCGTAAGGTCAGTGTCTTTAGTCAAAGTCATGTCATCAGTGTCTTTAAACAACGTATACTAAAAGAACGATTTTATTTCAAAGCATTTATTAGATTTCAAATTAAATCTAAATCTCTCTCTCTCTCTCTCTTATATATATATATATATATATATATATATATATATATATATATATATATATATATATATTACAGTTTTGTTAATACATTTTATTTGTCAAAAGAAAAAAAGTGAAAATAAATGAAAATAAAACATTTTATTAAGCGTTGAATTAAGCCTTCAAATTTACGTTTAAGGAAGTGTTTTCTTTCCTACTCTCTTCACTCTACTACTCATCTCTTTCTTTTTAAAATCTATATTTCGAAGAATAAACATCTCTGTGATCGGCGCTGATGTCAATTTGATGCTAGCAGCATCTGACCTATAAATTTCGCCTTTACTGCAACTTTTTTAACTTCTAGACATCGCACAATTTCAATTTTCACACCACAGATAGAAAAAAAAATCTTTTCCAAATAAAATTTGTTTGAAAATGGTATCTCAATTTACTAATTGTTTTATGGTTTTCAAATGTAATTTTAAGCATTTTTTTTTAAATATATCTATATCGCTTGTACCCCGATTTCGCGAGATCAACCCGTTTGCATTTAAAACAATATTCCGTGACAAAATTAAATTTTCACCAGTAAAAAAGTAAAATAATAAAATAATATAAATAAAACAATGATTTAACAGACATGCAATCGAACTACGTTCTTGAATAACTGCAATTAACAGAACTTTAAAAAAAAGGTGCTGTATGTAGTGAACATTCGTAAATTATTTTCGCTATCAACTGCTAGCATGCAGCCAATGCTTTTAATAAGGTTCAAAACTTTATTTAAATACATAATTAATATATTTCATGTAAAAATGCTTTTCAGCATATTGTTAGTTGCAATCTAAAATAATGTATTTAATGTAAAAAATCTATTAGAGTTTTCAATGATAAAAATGATATATTATTTTTTTGTTAATGTTTTTATAGCCGGGATTCCCAGGTTCAATACCCGTAGTGAAATAGAACCTGTAAAATCCGATAACGGAAAAAAAATTAAGATAAAAACCTTACAATGAACCCTAATGGGTACATCTCGATTTTGGTGGAATTTTTATCATACAGAGTGTGTTCATGATAGGATGAAAAATGGTGCCAATTTTAACCGCCATCGTCATAGTTTAGTATTTTAAAAATATTTTTAAAGTTTTTATGTTGCAACTAAACCTTTATCAACGCAATGATATCGAACAGCTGCAGTTCCAGTTCCTTCATCATAATCAGTTTTCATCGCCTCGAATTGTTGATATGTTTAACACAATTATGCTTAGCATCCCATTTCTGGGACGCTTCGAATTTTAATAAATTTGTATAATTTTCTTCTTCTTTATAACATGAAAATTGTATGAAATAATTGTCTATAAATACCTTTTCTGCTACTGAAAGATGACTGCATAAGATGGATATTTATTTGCTTAAATGAAGGATTTTTATCAGAGTTTATAGATTTTTCATTTTTCAAAATGGTAAAATGTAAAAAAAGCAAATTTATTTGTGTTTTTCAAACCAAGCATCCAAATAAATTAGTCATAATCTTAGCTTGTAGGCCTTTTTGCAAGATGTATTTTTTTTTAATTATAAAATTATCTGTTCAAGCCTATTTTTTATGCATGCTTGTAATGTACAAAATATTGGGCCCCAGGCACGAATGGGTACATATTTTTATTAGCCATTTAGAAGACAGTTATTTATGTAAAGTCCTTCTGAAGATGATTACGAAATAAGTTGTTTTTGAGCCTCAAATATTATTATTCTTAGTTTACCATCACTAATACATAATGTTATTAGCCTCTGTAAAGTAATAAATATATTTTTTTAGTAATTCATAAAAATACTAATTATATAGTATATAATTTACAATTTAAAAGCTCATTTTATATAAATTTAGACAAAACATATAATTATGCATATTATACTACTTACAAATATTATGCGTATTCCCATATTTTGTTAGTACGTTTACATTTTATATATAAAAAAAAAAAAATTAGCGTATTTTTTTTTTCTTTGTACTTTTCTTGTGAGTTTTGCAACATTTTAAAGTGGTCAAAGTAAAGTGCGGATATCTTGAAGAAAATCCCGTGCTTTTTAGATTCCAGTTGATTTTTGTTTCATTAGTTACCGAACCGAATGTCATGGATGAGAAAATCTTAATTTTATAATTTGTGGATTATGTAAAAATTTATTATGTTTTACTCATTTCTATACTAATTATAATGTTGTTTGAAATTATTGGAAAGTTTTTTAATAAGACATTTAGCGTATTTCATTAGTCGCATCATAAATATTTTACAAATCTATATATATATCACGCTATCGTACGTGGCACAGAAATCGCGATTATTTGTTAATTGTTTAATGGCAACTCCCGTATGAAACGCATCTCATTGATTACTGAACAGCATTTAATGCATCTCCATACCTGAGAGGGGTTACCACAGGAGGGATCATGTTCTGTCGCCAAATACCACCAAGTTTGTCGCCAAATTTGGCTACCAAAATGAATCGTCCAAACTGACGCCGCCGGCTTGGCAATATCTCTAATATTTCTCCAAATCCCCATAGACTACTATTGTAAACCAATAGGGTCTGATTGCTTGCAGAAAATCAACAAATTGAGATATTTTAATGCAACAAAAACTGATATTAGCTTAAGGGATTATATTATTTATATTTAAGGGTGTCCAAGTAAATTTAATTACGAATAAAAGTAACATGATACAATACTTAGCATGCTTTTTCAAATATAAGTTTTATGGGAGACCAAACTGGTCGCCAAGGGTAGCTAGTATTTTAAAAATACTAAACCTTGACTATGGCCGATAAAATTGGTATTATTCTTTATCATAACGTGAGCACTCTCTATGTGATAAAAGTTTCATCGTAATCAAGATGAAGGGTCCCTTTTTAGTCTACTTTAAAATAAAAATGTTTTTATACTTATATTTCTCTATTCTAAAACCAAAAAAAAAAAAAAAAAAAAAAAAAGTAACTAACGCTGCCGACGCTGCCGTAAATGAATTTTTTGTGGCCAGAGGTTTTTCTTCGCTTATATTTTTAACAAAATCTACTGCATGCAAAAATATGAAAATTGGTATTATTATAGAGAAATGTTTGATAAGCACGCTGAAACAGATAGTTTTTAAATCAAAAAATTACACAAGCCTGCGATGAAAAAATTGCCGGCATAGTAAGTTGTATTTTTTATAGTTTTTTGGATGCTGATTACTAGAAAAATAATGAAAAAATTCCATCACGTACAGTTTCATCACAAATCGCAATCTATGTTTTTATGAATTTAGTATATTTCGGACCAAAAATTATTATTTGTATGAGTTTGATAAATAAATTTATGGACTTAAAATAAACAATTTGTGCATTAAACTAATAAAAAAGAAAGAAGAAACTATTTCAATACAAAATATTTCTTTTTATCGGTAAAGTGCCTATTAAAATCAATATTCAAGACTTTAGAAACCAGTTGAAATCGGATCTCTCCTTCTTGCAGGTATCTGCTCTCCACCCCTTCTTCACACGTCTTTTCACGGACCTTATGTATACTTCTGAATCAGTGTCTTTCTTTACACTGTGCTGTACACATGTGTGTTTGTTCCAACTTATGAGTTATAAGTTATAGTAGTAAATTTTACTTCTAGTTTTTTTCTGCATTAGAGAACATGGCTTCCAGAGGATGTGATAATTCACCGAATTGTTTCTGCTATATTTATTGTAACTATACAGTGAAAAAACAAAGAAGCATATCTGATTTTGTAAAAAAAAAAAAAAATGTGTATTTTGCTTATATTGGCATGAAATTAGGCGATCAAGACAAGCCTTGGCCTCCACACAAAGTTTGTCGTATTTGCGTTGAAGAATTAAGGCAATGATTTCAAGGTAAAAAGCAATCTTTTCGGTTTGGTAAACCAATGGTTTGTAAAGAACCTAAAAATCACTGTAATGATTGCTATTTTTGTATTTGTAATGTGAAAGGTTTCAATATAAAGAACAAAAAGGAAATATTTTATCCTGACATTCCGTCTGCCATACGTCCTGTCCCTCGTGGATCTGGGAAAGGAAAAATCTTGTTGATCCAAAAAAAGTGTTACTTCCCCTGCTTCATATAAAATTAGGTCTTATGAAACAATTTGTCAAAGCTTCACCAAAAGAAGGTGAATGTTTCAAATACCTTTGTGAGCAGTTCTCGGATTTATCCAAAGCAAAAGTGAAGGAAGGTGTGTTTGTAGGACCAGACAGCAGGAAAATGATGAAAGATGGAAATTTTGAGAATAAAATGAAAACAAACGAAAGAAAAGCCTGGAAACCTTTCAAACCAGTTATTACTAGCTTTCTTGGCAACAAAAAGAACTCCAAATACAAATCTATTGTAGAAGAGATGGTAAAAAATTTCAAGATTTTAGGGTGTAATATGAGATTTAAAGTTCATTTTCTCGATTCACACCTAGACTATTTTCCTGAAAATTTAGGTGCAGTTATTGAGGAACAAAGTGAAAGATTTCACCAGGATATAAAGGAAATGGAGAGGTGATATCAAGGCAAATGGAATATTAGTATGATAGCCGACTATTGCTGGATGCTACAAAAAGACAATCCCTCTGAAGTTCACAATAGGAAAAGTGGCAAAAAACTTTTGATGTAAAGAAAAAACATTACTCTAAGGCCTTATAACCTTCTACATATACTTAACTATTACTTGAACTCAGATATAAATGTAATTTATATAGATTTATAAATAAATGAAATTTAAATGAAATGTCAAAATTTCATGATTTTAGCATTTTCTTTAAAAATATGCAACCATTTTGTGAAAAATCCTTACGTGATAGAAAAAAATGGATTTCATTTTCGGAATCAGCAATTAAAAAAAAAAAAACATAAAAGTTAGTTATCAAAATTAATGCAATTATTAAAAAAGTATTTTTTTGCAGGTCTGTGTTATTTTAAGAGATATTTAATGTTAGAGTTGGTCAAAATCGTTCCATTCAAAACTATACTTGGGAATTTAATCGAACATTTCGTCTAAAGATATACCTTACTCACTCAGCTGTGTGTAGACAGCATAGAGGTCTGCACGGGCCCGGGCTTGGCCCGAGGCCCGTAAGGAGAATTTTCAAACGGGCCGGGCCGGGCCGGCAGAATTAGGGCAATTTTTTCAACGGGCCGGGCCGGGCCGGACCGGCAAAAAAATTGAACGGGCCTGCAGGGCCGGGCCGGGCCGATAAAAAAAATTAATCGGGCCTATCGGCTCGATATAAGAATTTGAGAGAAGCAGATAAAATACGAGGCCATTTCCAATGAATATGACTTTTTCGAGAAGTATAAATGTGCGTTACGAGCCGATGCGAGTTTAACAACATCAATACAGAAATGTAACATGTCCATCGTAGAGATCGGCATCGTACAGTTACCTGATGCCTGATCCCGGGTTTAATTTTATCGGCAGACTTGTGCCGGGACGGAACTGGTCTTAATCGTTCTCAGGATGTGTAGGACAGGCATTTTGTAAAAGTATTAATAGCAATAATGAACTTCTGTTAACAGTATCTTTGGAAATGTACCTTAAGGTGGTTCTCATACTTACTGCTCAACAATGCGAAACTTTCAGACACATTTTCTGACTCATTTTTAACTATAAAGGCATAAAATTGACAGGTCTAAGTATTGAAGGCATTTGGAATAGAATAGCGTTTCCATTTTTCATAAATTACGTACAGAGATAACAGAGACTCTTGTCACGTGACTGTACGTTTTTCTCCTTTCCTGTGATATCGCTTCCGGAAATTCGATTCAAAACGCTAACTTTGGCAGTATTTTCTGAAAGATATATTACTTTTATCTAAGAAAAAAACGGCATTTACATGGTTTCTGAATAAGAATACCTGCCAATCTCATGCGTTTCCGAAAAGAAATGAATTCATAAATGTATCAAAATGTAGCTCCTTTGGATTTGAGAAAAGGCTTAAAAATGGCAGAAATATTTTCACAAATCTACTTTTTATTATAAGCTTCAAAAGTTATCATGTTTTTTAACACTTTATTCTAAACTACAATAATCTTTTAATGAACCCTTATTTAAATTTTGAAACGTCTGTAGAGACGTTGACTAAAACTCTGTAAGTAATCGTTAATGTTTACTATTGTGTGTTTTCTATTTCGCGAACACATAGTAATTTAAAATATACTGTAAAATGTTCCATAAATATGCATGCATTATTCATTAAAAGAATCTTAATTGTATATCGAGAAAAAACGGAATTTTTTGTTGAAATTGAGTCGGGCCGGGCCGGGCCGGGCCGGGCCGAGAACGGTAAAAATGTAAACGGGCCGGGCCGGGCCCGGGCCTGGAAATTCCGGCCCGTGCAGACCTCTAAGACAGCATTTATTTTTTTTATTTGGCTAATTTTTGGAGGGATTTTCTCAATTTTTTATTCAGATTTTCATCGTTTCAAGAGGTTTTTTTCCGTATTTTAGAACACGTTATTATTTTAAATTGTTTCCAAATGTAAAAACAACCCAAATAGTAATATTCTCTTTCAATTAAAAATTTATTTATATGTAACCATTAAATTCAGAAAAAATCCCTTTAAAATTGGAATTAAATAATTAAATGTTAAAAGCAGGAAAATAAAGAAAATCACATTATAAAAATTGTATTTACAAGTAAATACTAAAAATTGAGGAAAACTTTAAAATAATAAATTAATTAATATGCGTTAAAAGCATTAAAGGGAGAAATTGCGTTCGATTTAAAATGTCCTATTAATAAAATTATCAAACAGTTTAAATTTAAAAATATATTTACACAAAACATTTATTTCATTTTTAGAGATGATCCTTTTAATTTTTGTTGCCAATTCTAAAACAGTGCAAATAATAATATATCCTTTCTAATAACAATAGTACTTTCACGTGAAAAAAAAAAAAATTAAATTCATTAATATGCGTTAGAAGCAGTAAGTGAAAGAAATTACGTCATATTTAAAATGGCCAAATAATAATATTGCCAAACAGTTTAAATTTAAAAATATATTTACACGAGACATTTATTTCATATTTCGAGATGATATTTTTAACTATTGTTGCCAATTCTAAAATAGCGCAAATAATAATATTTCTATTTTTTTTTTTTAAGAAAAATATTTTCATGTGAATATTAAAAAAAGAAATAAAACTTCGGTAAAAACTGCGTCATATTAAAACGATACATTTAAATTGTCTTATTTGAAGCAATTTTCTTGCAGTTTTGTTAAAAAATACCAAGAGGCAAAGAATCTATTTGCTTAGTTCATTTATACTAGCCTATTTTCAAATGTTTAACTGATCTTACTTAATCAAACACGAAAGCTGCCATTAGATGTCTAAACAGCAGCGTATTCGGATTTTAAATTCTTCAATCAAAGGGATATAAATGCAAACTGGTTTACAATGAAGTCCCCACTTTTTAATTATAATTCAATTTTCCGTAATAGTTTTAAAGCCAATCAAATTAGCGTGTATTTAGAGTCTCTGGTGTGTGAACCGGGGGTTGACGAGCTTAGGTCGTAGGGGGCGCAGTCCCCTAGTTTTGAAAAAAAAAGTAAATAAATAAACAATGAGAGTAATATTCAATACCGGAAAACACATTTCCCTTCCCAGGATTCTTTTAAACAAATGTTTCTTTTTACTTCTGTCTCTTTCACTTTCCTGGGCAATATTTTAAGTTTATTCACCTCCCATGCCAAATAGTCGTCTACGGAAGGAGTGATGAAGGAAAAAAAGTTTTTGTCGGCTAGCGTGTGAGGTTTCTCGTCAATGTCAAGTTTAGAATATTTAGATCTATTTTAAATTCACGCAGTGAGAATTTCCCCCCCCCTCTTTCCAAACTCAATAGCAGCTGGCAAGCTTTATATATTTACTTCTAAAGAAATGGATGTAGGTTGACTATTTTTAAATTCAGCGATGCGATTTCTCAGTAAAAGTAAGAGAACGTATATTGTGTGAATTTGAATAATTGAGAGCATGTATTTAAAGAAGGAACTTTATTTGAGATTCTGGGCATTCTTAGAAATAATAATATAATTAGTTGAAAGAAATTCGTTGTAATTCAAAACACAGATTTAGAAATAGAATGTGTAGCTGTTTTAATTCAAATAATTGTATACACTGTTAAAAATTTTGCAGCATTCTGGCAGGTCATTCGACCGTTTTTTGAAAAAACGGTTTCGTAACCATAATTTAACTATATTCTGACCATAAAATGGCCTATAATATGGTCAGAATAGTGTTAAAATTATGGTTGTATAACCGATTTTGGAAAAAACGGTCAAATGACCTGCCAGAATGCTGCAAATTTTTAACAGTGTATTTGAAAGAGCCAGTCTGATCAGTAAACTCAATGGGAAAATAACAAATAATAATAATATAATAATAATTATTATATTACTATTACTATTATTATAATTATTATTATAATAATTATTATTATTATTACGATTATTGTTATATAGTTAATATTTAATAATAACAATAGCAGGAGGAAAGCTTTAATTTGTGAGTAGTAAATAAAGGAATATATGCTTTATCTTTTAGTTTCGTTTTAATTACTGTATGAATTCGCTCTAAAAGTAAAACAGTGCATAGAGATTAAATATGAATAACTCAGCGAATTTAGAAGACATTTTATTTTTTATCCTAGGCATTTGCAAAGACAGTGACGTAATTTGTTTTAAAAAAATGAATTGGTTTTTAAAGTATTAGACCTAAAACTTACCTTATAATTTAATATTAATCATTGCACTTTTGAACAAGTAATGATACGGATTTCAATTATATTTATGATACTTAAAATTATTATTACTTTTTTTATTATTCTCATCGTAAGGAAAAAAAAAATATTTTAAAAATATTTTTTCATTATTACAGTTTTGATTACTTTAATTATTATTATTGTTGTAGTTATTATTATTATTATTATTATTATTATTATTATTATTAGGTGCGTTCGTAATTATATAAATACGTAGCACCTATAGTCGTCGTTCAGTCCGTCTGTCCGTCTGTCCGTCCGCATATAACAGAGCAAAAACTACCCAACCGAATGGTCTGAAATTTTAACTATATGATTGTTGCAAAAATTTGTCGAGCCATTTTAAATTTTATGAAAATCGGATGTATAGTTTAATTACAGGGACATTCAAAAGTTTTTCTTTACATTACGGGCAATGGGAAAAAAATTATTGCAAGTGCATTTTAATGATGTTACAGTCTTCCGAATGGTCTGAAATTTTAAATATATAATTGTTGCAAAATTTTGTCGAGCCATTTCAGATTTTAGGAAAATTGGATGTATAGTTTAATTACAGGGACAGTCAAAAGTTTTCCATTACATTACGGGCAATGGGAAAAAAATTATTGCAAGTGCATTTTAATGATGTTACAGACTATGCACTTATGAAGTGCAAAAGAATATACATTCAGTACAATATGGGGTGCAAAAAATAGTTATAAAACTAGTTATAGTACGAACGCACCTCATTTGCCACGTTTGACGAGCAATTTCCTACTTGTTATTATTATTATAGTTAGTATTTAATAATAAGAATAGCAGAAGGAAACTTTTAATATGTGACTACTAAATAAAGGAATATATGTTAGATATTTTAGTTTTACTGTATGAATTCACTCTAAAAGTAAAACGGCGCGTAGAGTTTAATTTGAATAACTCAGCTAATTTAGAGAAATTTTATTTTTATCCTAGGCATTTGCGAAAACAGTGACGTAATTAGTTCAAAAAGTTGAATTCGTTTTAAAACTTTTAGAAATGAAACATGCCTCATAATTTAATATCAAGCATTGCATTTTAATAATAGAAACAATATTTTATAAATCAAGTGCATAACGAATATACAGATAGAATGAACAAATAGTGGTAATAATTCAAATTTTACTAATGATACTTAAAATTATTATTACTTTCCTTCCTTATTATTATTATCATAAGAAAAAAATATGTGTGTCTTGTGCACAGCGAAATAATTTTGAAAATTTGGACAGCTGCTTATCACTTAAATCATATGCGTTTAATTTCTTTTACAAAATTAAAAATTTTTAATAACTATTACTAAAATATTAACATAATGAAAGTATTATGATACCAAAAGCAGATTTTGAGTTTATTATGTGACTACACTATAAACAGATATGGGCTGCCTATCTTTAAATTTCGCCACACCACGTGACTTCTCTTTTACATTTACAGAGAGTGCAGAGTTTATATATGAATAAATGAGATTTCTGATTTTAAAAAGAAATTGTATTTCTTGTTTTTAGCATTCTTAATAACAGTGATATATTTAGTTGGAATATAATACATTCAAATAGATAGTTTTTAAAATTAAATATATAGCATAAATTCCAAGCGTTTTACTTTTGTACAGCCAATGATTTCAATTCTAGTATATATATAATTGTAAAAATGTAACACATAATAATAATAATAATAACAACAACAATAATAATAGTAAAAAAATAATAATAATACATTTAAATGTAATAGCATTAAATAAATGTACAACATAAAAAAAATCTTATTGAATGATGGTTTTATAAACACGATCATTAAAAACATTTAATGACGCATAAAAGCTTAAAAAATGGATAAATATGTTGCTCAATTTTCATATCAATTTCAACATTTGGCACTCAGATATTCCATACACTCCTTTAAAAAAAAAAATCCAATACTAGAAAACAGGAATTCTGCTTTCTCAGAATTTAGTGTCGCCCCCGATGAAAAAAAAAAAAATATGTATATATAAATAGTACAAAACATATTTCAATTTTAAGACATAAAACACACATTTTTATTTTATGTAAAATGACATCATTCGCATCCCCTTAAGAATTCCACATTTACGATCCACACTTAAACATCTGCAGTAAAGCATGCTCAGGATGTCACTATCGCAAAATAATACACAAATGCAGCAAAAAGATGCCGTCATTCAAGAAACTCGACAAAAAAAAGGGCTATATAATGATTCATAGGCATTCATTTGTTTGTAACATCAATAGAGACGATTTCAGTCGTGACGTCAGTCATGACGTTTTGGTTGGAAACTGACTACAAACAAACGGTTGCTATGTTGTATTTTCTATTTTGTTTGTGTGTTGCAGCTATATCTTATATCTATATCTCACATCTAAGTGTTTTAATATTGGATATTTACTGGTAATATTTTCCACGATTTATATTTAAAAAGAAATAATTCATAGGAACCGTTCGTTTGGAGTCGGTTTCCAACCAAAACGTCATGACTGACGTCACACTGAAAGCGTCTACAGATACTTAAATTTAAATATAGTTTATAATAGCTGTTTAACAAATATGTTTTTAATTATGTTTAAATGTGTTTTAACAGAAATTCTTCGTTTATGTTTTTTCAAAATAGCACGTGTTTTAATTACATTTTCTTTCGGTTGTTATGAGAAAATGGCAAGAAAAAGATATAATTCCTATTTTTCAACTATTTTCCCTTTACTTTCTATATAAATGGAGTACTTGAGTTGCCAAAATTAAACAAATGTTGCTAAAAACTACAAAAAAATTAATATTTCAAAAATAAATGGAGATAAGTTTTCAAACAAATTGCATTTAAAAGTACTTTTTTTTCCAATACGACGGTATAAAAATTGAAAATGTGGGACGCTTAGAAATTAAAAAAAATTGCTATAGAGCATTTAATCGTACAATGATACACCTGCTATGTTTATTGCTGGCTTCTGTAAGGTAATGTTATTTATTGGAAACAAAATAAGCTGGGAGAAAGTAATAGCATACCATACCGGGGGCTAATAATCTTTAGAGTACATAGTTTAATATAAAATACTTGATTACATACCTATCCTCCCCTTCCCCCGAAAAAAAAATACAAATAAATGAACAAATAAATAAATAATCCGATATTATAACAAATCTGAATGCCTTTTAAGTTCTTCGTGTATTTTATTATCAAAGAAATCCAACAAATAAATTAATTGAGCCCAAAAATTCAGCCTTATTTTATCTCTCTGACCAAGAAACTAAAACAAACTATGAGATATAATGAAAAAATATTTAAGTTACAGAATTCAACGAAACAATGTTTACATGCAGCAGTGAACTCTGAGCCAAATTAGAA
This sequence comes from Maratus speciosus, assembly GCA_963932465.1. NCBI lineage: Eukaryota > Metazoa > Arthropoda > Arachnida > Araneae > Salticidae > Maratus > Maratus speciosus. The sequence goes on along the minus strand of OZ010800.1, from coordinate 398,091,113 downwards.
AAGCGAAGAAAAAAAAAACTTTTCTACCTAAATATTTCTCGTAATTACATTTAAAAGCAGTGTTAATCTCAGTTTAAAATTCGAGGAAAAATTAATGAAGTAAATTGTTAAAAATCTTTTTTACGAATATTTTTATTATTTATAGAAATTAAAGTAGTGCCCTCAAATTGAAACTTTTGGATAATTTAATGTAGCACATCAGACTAAAACAAACGATGAGATATAATGCAAAGTTATTTAAGTTACATAATTCAACGAAACAGTGTTTCCATGCAGCAGTGAACTCTGAGCCAAATTACAAAAGCGCCATCTCTTGAAGAACAAATAAATAAATATAATTTTTTTACCTAAATATTTCATGCAATTACATTTAAAAGCAGTGTTTATATCTCAGATTAAAATTCGAGGAAATAATAATGAAAGAATCGGTTTAGAATATTATATATTTATTTATTTATTTATTTATTTATTTATTGTTTATAGAAATTAAAGCAGTCAATTCAAATTAAAATTTTTGGATAATTAAATTTAACCAAATGTAAACAAACTATTACTATGAGATTTAATGCAAAATTATTTAAGTTACAGAATTCAACGAAATAATGTTTACATGCAGCAGTGAACTCTGAGTCAAATTAGAAAAGCGCCATCTTTTACCGAACAAATAAATGAACATAGCACTAGATTAATTTTAACACAATTGTATTAAAATTAATCTAGTATAATTACGCATCCAGCGATTTCTGGAGTTCCATTACTTGTGATTTTTTCTGTTGAGCTGAACCAGGTTTCAGACCAGATGCTATAATCATTACAGTTAGCTGGGTGAAAAAGTTCCACCAGATTCCTGCGGGATAGCTCAGATGGTAGAGCACTGGCGGCGTCAGCCAGGAGATCCCTGGTTCGAATCCTGGTCCGGACATTTTTCGCCCAGTTGGAAATTTACATCTAAAATGAACATAGCATTTCTATAAGTACTTCGCGTAATTGCATTTAAAAGCAGTGTTGATCTCAGTTTAAAATTGGGGGAAATAATAATTAAATAAAATGTTAAAAATATTTTTCACATATATATTTTTATTATTTATAGACATTAAAGCAGTGCATTCAAATTAAAACTTTTGGAAATTAAATTTAACCAAACTTTTGGAACGTGATGAAAAATTGAACGAAATGAAATTTCAGTAGTATTCAGTGTAATCGAAAATCGATCATGCACCCATCACCATAGTAATATTACTATCCATAATTATATATAGAGAAAATATCATTTTATTACCTAGTACTATCTCTTATTATAGCATCTTATTATAATATGTTATTACTGAAACTACGTAAACATTCATTGCACATGACACGAATACTGCAAACGAATATTATTTTGCACGATCTACTTCACCTTCTTAGCATTTTGCGCGGCGAACTGTTAAAACTTGTAAGCAATCTTCAAATTGTTTATTTTACAAAATATAAAAATTCTGGAAGCGAAAGTTTTGAAACACGATAATTTCACGTTTTAAAATTCATAAGCTGTATTTTAAGATCTGAAACATATCCGTGAGTAACACCAAGGCCGAAACTAGCCTTTTTTGCACCCGGGTCAAGCATGGATTTTGGCACACACACACACCCCTTCTCCTCAAGCACATTAAAAGTTATCGACCAAAGGTAGGCTGTGCAAAAAAAAAAAAAAAATAAATAAATAATAAAAAAAAAATAATAATAATAATAATAAATAAATAAATAATTTTTTTTAATTATTTAACAATAATTAAAATGCTAACAAGAAATATGTAAACAACGCTCTATGGGATTAATATTAGCTTGAGCCTTAAGAGCCTGCATTATGAGCCTACACCAATCAATAAAGTGTGCGAAAAATAAATGTAAACATATTTGTATATCACTACAAAAAAAGAAAAGAAAAAAATTCCAAAAATCAAAATATTTTTTTGATTTTAAGAATATTTTTTAATTAAAAGATTGGGATTTTTCAAAATATCATAGTACAAAAGTTAATGGAATATATAATAAACTATCCTTCAAATTATATTTGAATAATTTTTTTTTTTTTTTTAAACATTAGTTGGTTTACTTTTCAATAATTTATTCTTAGCGGCTGTACTTATATAACGTTATCAACTTTTTGGTTATTTTTGACGCCCCTCCCCCTTTAGGATATCACACGTTATTATCCCTCGAACCCCCCCCCCCCCCCTCCGTAATGATATCGTTATCAATGACTGAAAAATATTAATAATAAGATCTAAAACGCTACGTACTAAAGCATTTTAACATGTTTTCATGTTAGGGCCCTGCATTTAACTATCAGTTGGCCCCTTTTTGGGCCCTCTATTATACGCCCCCTTAAAAGTGGCTCGATTCACTACATTTTTTCCCTAACAATTTCTAGCGTCCTCTGATTACTTTAAAAATTACTAAAAAGTATATTTATACCAAACTACATGTCACTTGAAGCTTTTAAACCCTAAATTGTCAATAAAAATCTTAATCCGATCTTCATTTTTGAAACCATTTTTTCATTTAGTTATTCTCCCGTTTCTATATTCCTGTCATAATCTTGGGACAACCTTGAAAGGCCCTAAGGCCCTTTTTTAAGCATTTACCAGCATTTTTGCGCATTTCTTAAAATATTATTCTAATGATTAATTCTTACCCTATGCTTAATTTTGATTCAATTGAAGATCTAAAACGCAAAGTACTAAAACATTTAAACATGTTTTCATGTTAGGGCCCTACTCTCAACTATGTGTTGGACCCTTTTGGGCCCTTGTTACAGCTCCCTTTAAAATGGTCCGATTCTCAAACTTTTTTTCTTCTAACAAATTTTAGGTTCCCTAGCTACCACATGAACGACAAAAAATAAATAAATAAATAAATAAATAAATAAATAAATAAGACTTCAGCTACCACCAATTTTGAATATTAATCGCCTTCTTGGGGCCTTTGTTGTAGCTTCTTTAAAAACTATCCGATTCTGTTGCAATTCTTTTAACATAATTTTAGCGTCTTCCAGCTACTTTAAAACAACTAAAAAATTTCCCTATACCCAACTGCATTCCAGTTAGGACCCTGGCCTGAATCACGCGAAGAAATTGGAACGCTAATGTTAAACCTCTTGGAGTATTCTTTTTAAAATATCTCAATTGCATGTTAATACTTTTAAATGAGTTTTTTTCTTGCTTAGAATAGCTGAGATTGAATTCTAACCGGGCTAGTGTTTACTTTTTCGATTTTGGTTGCAGATTTTTTTTAAATACAAACTTACCTTCACTTTTACAAATTTGAAAAGAACACTCCCGCAGGTTTAACATTAGCTTGCGAGTTTCATTGAATTCCATATATATACACATTTTTGCATCAAACGACAAACAAAATCTTCATTTGGCGCCCCCCTCTTTCGCCTTTCGTTCTGGCATCCGGGGCACAGGCCCCCTCTGCACCCACATAGTTTCGCCGCTGACGTCGTTTTGAATGTATTCATAAGCCGACCAATAAATTTTGTTTTTACTTCAGAGTTTTTTAACTGCTAAACACCACATCATTTTAATTTTTAAATCATCAAATATGAAAATTAAAAAAAAAAGTGCCCAGTTAAACAGATGCCATTGAGCTCACAGTTTATTCACACTAATTGTAAATTTTATAGTCTTACTTCAAAGAATAATGCCTTTCGAAAAATAAATTCAGGGGGCGGGATTGGCAACCCCCTCCTGTTTCACATCTTTGTACTTAGCCAATGAGCCTCCAAATCTCATCAGTGAAGCGTCTTATCAGAATAAACCGGCATACCAAATTTGAAGCAAATAGGATAGAAAAACCCATTTATCTAAATTAAAGGGTTCCCCCCCCCCCCCGATCCGCACTTTATACTTAACCAATGAACCTCCAACTCTAATCAGGGAAGTGCATTATCAGAATTAACCGGAATACCAAAATTTAAGCAAATCTGATACTTCTACATGAAAAACCTACTTTTTTAAGTTAAGGAGGGATTAGCTCCCCCCTTACTCCCCTTTATACTTAACCAATAAACCCCCAAAACTAATCAGGGAAGCGCCTTATGAGAAGGAACCTAGAAAAAAAACTGAAGCAAATCGGATATTTCTATCAAGATTTATCGCGTTACGTACAGTCGTGGGAAAAAAAAAAAGCATACACCCCCTACTAGCTCCTCAACAAAATATCGTAGAAGAAAGTTACTGGTACCGAACTATTGGAAATAAAGTCTACTTTTAAATGGTGTACATAAAATTTGCTTAGGGGGCCATCTACATATTAAAACGAATTCAAACTTTATTTATTTCAATAACAATACTCAATTTTAACGATATATTTCAAATCTTCGGTTCAAACTATGCCTAGACACCGAATTTCAAGTGATTTGAATGATAAGTTTTTGAATTATAAACATTCAAAATTTAGTGCTTCTAATGGTAAATTACATTTTCATATTTTTATTTATATCTCCAGAAATTATGCTTCTAATGTGCTAATTTTTTGTGTTGCAATAATACTGATATACCCAAATATAAATCCGCTGAATTTGCAATTTTTATAATTTTATGATATGAATTATGAAATTGATATTCGTAAAAATTATGAATTGCAACCTACAATTTTTTTGATGGATTTAGATTTATTAAGTCCTGCTTTATGGAAATCCAAAATTTCACATTTTTCTTCCAAGTAGTTTTCAAATTATGCTTAAAAAACGGCAAAATGATGGTTTAAGGGGCCGTTTATAATAGAAGTGACTGGATATTTTGAAGTTTCGTCTGCTGTCCTGTAATCTAGCAAGCTTCATTGACTTCTTAAGGTGCTTTGATCAAGATAAGGGCTCTCTCGGTTAACAATCAAGTTCCGAACTTCAATTTGGATACAGCCCTTAAAATACGCTCGTTATAAATAATTAATATCTCAGAAACTTATGGTACGAATTGCATAAAAATTTATTTATAGGTTAATTGAAGGGTGTAGAGTTCATTTATGCTGTCAGAATTGTGTACTGCTATTGAAAAAAAACGTAGATTCCCCCCTAAGCAAAATAGCTCTTTTAAATACGCTGAAAGAAGAAATATACTGCGTTCATCTAGAACGAATAGGTAGCCATTTTCTAAATCCTTAACTAGAAATATAAATTTTAGAGTTATGTGAATAAGGTAAACAAATAAACTGAATAGAAGAAAGGATCGAGGATTTCTAGCCTATAGTTTCCTAGGTTATGAAATGATATACAGGGTGAACCAAAAGTTTTGTCCTCATTATAAATATTTATTGCGCTCAAAGTATTATAATTAGATGTATGTTTGTTTGGATACATAGTAAGTACTGTTATAATTTTCTTTATAAGACCATGTACAGTCGTGGAAAAAAAAAGTAAACACCCCCTACTAACTCCTCAACAAATTATCGTAGAAGAAAGTTACTGATACCGAACGATTGGAAATAAAGTCTACTTTTAAATAATGTATATAAAATTTGCTTAGGGGGCCATCTACATATTAAAATGAACCATAACTTTGTTTTTTTCAGTAGCAGTACCCAATTCTGACAGCATAAATGAACTCTACACCCTTCAATTAGCCTAAAAACGAATTTTTATGCAATTCGTACCATAAGTTTCCGAGAAATTAATTATTTTAAAACGAGCTTATTTTAAGGGCTGTATCCAAATTGAAGTTCCGTACTGGATTGTTCACCGAGAGAGCCCTTTCCTTGATCAAGGCACCTTAAGCGCCACTCAAGGAGTCAATGAAGCGTGTTAGATTACAGTACAGCAGAATAAATTTCAAAATGTCTCTTCACTTCCATCATCTTAAACCATCATTTTGCCGTTTTTTAAGCATAATTTGAAAACTACTTGGAATAAAAATGTGAAATTTTTGAATTTCCATAAAGCAGGACTTAATAAATCTAAATCCATCAAAAAAATTGTAGGTTGCAATTCATAATTTTTTCGAATATTAATTTCATAATTCATAAGTCATATCATAAAATTATAAAAATTGCAAATTCAGCTTATTTATGTTTGGGTATATTAGTATTATTACTACAAAAAAAATTAGCACATTAGGAGCATAATTTCGGGAGATATAAATAAAAATATGAAAATGTAATTTAACATTAGAAGCACTAAATTTTGAATGTTTATAATTCAAAAACTTATCATTCAAATGACTTGAAATTTGGTGTCTAGGCATAGTTTGAACGGAAGATTTGAAATATCTCGTTAAAATTGGGCATTGCCATTGAAAAAAAATGAAGTTTGGATTCGTTTTAATATGTAGATGACCCCTAAGAAAATTTTATATACATCATTTAAAAGTAGGCTTTATTTCCAATCGTTCGGTACCAGTAACTTTCTTCTACGATGATTTCCTGAGGAGTTAGTAGGGGTGTTTACTTTTTTTTTCCACGACTGTACCTAAGTAAATTTCAACATGTGCCACCTTGGTAGCTCGGAGAATGTCTAAGCGGTATTCTACTTCCCGCCAAGCGTTCTTTAACATATCTTCTGTTACAGTACACACAACAGCTTGTACCCTAGTCTAGAGATCTGCACGGGCCGGCCCGAAGCTCGCGATTTTATTTCATGGCACTCGGCCTGGCCGGGCTGGGCCTGCTATTCACTCTGCTCGGGCCGGGCCTGGCTTCATTCTTAGTCTTCACGGCCCAAAATTTTCAGTCCTAGTTTTGAGCCAGCCCGTATGAAAATCATTGTTTCAGCCTGGCCTGGTACTGGTCAGTGAAATGAGGCCTGGCCCAAAAAGTTTTGCAAAATATGCATATATTTTTGAATTGCCATTATTCTACACTTAAACATTAAAATTTATTCTTTTTAAAGAATAGTAGATTTCTACGCATATTAAAATATAGCTAAACTAAAATATAGTAAAATGTGTGAAGAGGAACCTGCCTATGACGGAATTCAGTTTGAAACTGAAAAACGTGTTGATCCATGCAAAATTAATATACTAGTAAGTAAGAAAAGAATATATAATACATTTAAATTGGCTAAGAAGGGAACTTGTCTATAACGCGTTTTTTTTTCTTTTCTATGCAATTCCATCTTAGAAGATTTTACTGTATAGACTTCTTCAGATTTTTAACACTTCTATACATGGAATATGGATTAACAATATTAATGATAACTGAAACATTTACATACAAGAAATAGAGATTCATTAAAAAAATAAATAGAAGATTTTACTGTATAGCCTTTTTTCAGATTTTTAACGCTGCTATACATGGAATATGGATTAACAATATTAATGATAGCTGAAGCATTTGCATTCAAGAAATAGAGATTCATAAAAAAAAATAAATAAAAATAAATATCGCAGCCTGCGGCACTGCTATAAAAATTAAGATTACAAACATGAAAAAAAAAGTTAAGGTAACTATTTTTGGTCAGAACTCCTCGTACGAGACAAATTTTTAACCGATTCGACGTAAAAATCAATGTTTCGTAGAAATTCACTCGGTCCGAGATTTTACCTTTTTTCCGGGCCGGGCCGGGTCCGGGCCGAACTTTTAATTTTTGCATCGGACCGGGCCGGGCCGAATTTCTTTCCCTATGAGTCGGGCCGAGCCCGGGCCTTGAAATGTCGGCCTGTGCAGACCTCTACCCTAGACTTCAGGTCTTCGACGTCAGGAATTGGTGTGGCAACGACTCTGTGCTTGATATAGCCCCAAAAGAAAAAATCCAGAGGATTAATATCTGGAGATTGTGGGGTCCAGGCTGTTAGTACATCCCTTCCGAACCCCCAATCCGAAAAACTACTAAAAAAACTACTAAAACTGGCCTGTCCAATGATACAACGAGTTACATTATTGTACAAACGGTTAATTTGTAATAAATTATTATAATCAGTTCAAGACTTCTGGTTCGCCCTATATTATATTATGGATCGTTTGAATTGCGAAAATTTATCACTTGATTTCTAGAACTTAACAGAACTTAACTAAAATTACAGTTACTGAAACAAACTTCTTGTGTTCTTTATTTGAAGAGATTTTAAACAAGTTTGACTACGATAATATGGGAGAACGCTTTTGTATTTTAATAGAAATAACTAGAACTCTAGAGCAAAGGTAATTAGAATGTATAAGGATAACATGGAACTATTTTTAGGGTTGCGTACTTAAAAAGTAAAAACGGAACCATTATAAGATCACCCCTGTGTCTGTCTGTCCGTCTGTCACAGCTTTTTTACTCGTAAACTATGGAACGTGGAAAGTTCAAATTAGGGGAAATAATAATGACTATTGACCCACATATTTACACAATAAATATTCGTAAATATATTTAGGAGAAGTGGGGTATCGTGTGAATAATTTAATGAGAATTAATCACACACATACTATGGGATTCGCGACTAGTTTGCATTGAGTGGCTCTCTCAACACACCTACCGTGTCTTAAAAGGTTAACTAAAAACCTATATGGAAAAACGCGGCACGTACTAAAGCACGTTGCAACTTTTCGACGAAGCTCGATTAGAACAATGCCAAGTTTAAATTTTGAACAATGGTTTTGCTTTAGGTACACTGTAAAAAGAAAAGATTACTACTACGCTGAATTTAGGTTTATGAAATGCCAAATGAAATTTAAATATGCACCACTTTTATTGTCAGCACCGAATTAAGTTCATTTTAAACAGATTGCAATAAGATTAAAAAAAGAGTTATACAGAACAGCTATATTTGATATTACTTAGGTTCCATATCTCTTTGAACTTCCATGGTATATATCCCTTTATACTTTTCTAGTATATACAGCTATACCCAACCCTACGTTGTATAGTTTTGACAAAGTCTTAGTATTCTTTGAGCAACGGTTTTATTTTCTTTCTAATAAGACACTTACTAATTCATATATTACTGTACGAAACCCTCTGTGCGCGAGTAATACTCGCACTTGACCGTTTATTTAGTAGAGTCGCAATTTATTTGCTAGATGCCGTGGCAGAATTTTTTTTTCAGTGTACAATTTCTTTGAAAACTGTTTCTCAATTTATAGATTTTTCTTAAAATGATTTTCAAGGATGATTTTTTAAATTCTATCTCTATTACGTGTAGCCCGATTACGAAAGATTAAGCCGTTTGCATTTGAAAAAATATAAATAATTTTGTATTTGCATTAATCTGCTATCTTATAACGAAATAAAAATTTCATCAATAAATAAATAAAAGATAAAATTATATAAGTAAAATCCAAATTTATAGGACGTGTTATCGATTAAACTACTAATAAGAATAAAAAAGGCTACTTTACTTTAAATAACGAAATCTTTGGCGATTTCTTCGGCTGGAATGCGATTACGAAAATATCCTTTTTAAACGACTTCAAAACTTTATTTGAATATATTATCAGTAGTTTTCAAATAAAAATATTTTCGTTGTTGTTATTGGGCAACCTAAAAAATATATTAAATGCAAAATATGTTTTATTGTTTTAAGAGAAATGGTTTCACTTATATTCTTTAAAACAGGAATCCCGTGTTGAATATCCTGGTGATAATAATAATAATAATAATAATAATGAAATAGGTAAATAGGTAAACCACTAAAATTAACAAAAATTAACAAAACTGTCCCTGTAGATGAGCTAAACATGCTATAAACTTCATTTGAAATAGGGTTCATGCTATGGTAAATGTCAATAACTTAAAAAAAATAACATCAAAAAATTTCAAAGCAATCCGAGTATATTTACGAGAGTTAGAGCGCGCACAGACGGACAGACGGCCAGACAAACCGAAGTCATAAACACTTTTCAACTTTGTTGGAAAGTGTTAAAAACGGGACATATGATTATATATTGACATTGACAATTGTGTACATATTTAAGAAATATATAGATTAATTTTACCCTGAAGAGGGATCACAGTATACTAGTTCACATAAAAGATTATCCTAACAGATTTACTTTCTTCTCTATATCATTTCTCGCCTTGTTAGTGCTGGAAAGATTGACGAAAATATTTCAAATAACTCTCATATCAAAAGACGATAAGAAAAAAAAATGAAACAATTTCTTATTAACTCCAAAATAGAAACAGATGCCAACTTTTATTTCATAAATTTTAATCTCTTCTGATGACAGAAAAAAATGTAAAATAAAAACCATAGCAACGAGCCACGATTAATATATAAAATAAAATATCACAGCTGCATTTGCCAAAAGCCGTGCGTATAAATAAAATATTAATTTACCAAGTCTTAAAAACGATATTTTATTAAAAACGTTTTCATAACTATCCGAAACCAATTTTTATTTTTTTTTTCAAGATTTCAATATTCATATTTCTAGTTGGTTCTTTAACAATCAACTTCACAAGATATGAGTTAGTATTCAACAGATTTGAGTAATGCGTCGATGAGTTGAATTTTTTTTTTTTTTTTTTAACTTGTCTACTAGATCAGGATATTTTTCTTGCAGTTTAGAAATTCATGAAGGTACAGTTTTGCTTACGGCTGTTCTCAAAAATATATATATTTCCCTGCGCACCGCGAAACATTCTGGGAAATTTTCTCACTCATTTTTTAAACATAAAAGCATGAAACTCTCAGGCCCGATTATTGAAGTGATTTGTAAACTAACCGCACTGTTTTGCTTTGTTTTCCGATAAATGAATTACATGTTGAGTTATAAACGATTGTGAAAATCAGGACTTTATTTTTTGTCTTTACGGGCGCGACAGCACCCGGAAATTTTGACCAACACATGCTCTTTAACAGCTTTTTTTTTTTTTTTTTTTTTTTTTTTCCAATACCGAAAAACGCAAAAAAAAAAACCCGCCAAAAAAATCGCAAAAAAACCGCAAAAAAAACCGCAAAAAAAAAAAACAAAAAAAAAAACACGCACAAGTTCCAATTTCAGGCAAGCCTACCAATTTCATAAGTTTGCTAGCAAAAATGATTTGAAAAGTGTTAAAATATGAGCTAGTTTATATTTCTTTTAAGTTTATGAATTTCCGAAATATGTATAATTAAAAAATAACACGTTTAGATTAAAGTCAGGGTCTGTTCTTTTAGCATAATTTATGATATATTCGATACGCAATTTTAAAACACGCATTGGTTTAAAATTTAATATACTTGATAAATTAATAATAAATTAATTTGATTTTACAATTATTATCTACACTTTCAGTATATTTACATGAAGTGTGTTAAAGTTCGAACAGATAGACGGCCAGACAAACCAAATGCTTAGATGTTTACTAATGGCATGTTCAATTTTGGAAATGAAAAGTATAGCATTTATAGTTCGCTTAGAGGGAAACTGAAAATAATTACGCTTCATTATGGTATATGGGGAAAACCTTTTGCAAAATGATTTATTGATATTACTCTATTTGAAAAATATTGAGTTTGATATAAATAATTGAGATTCACTACAAGAGACTTACTGTATTATATAGTCATGTTCACATAACTTTTCAAATTAAAGCATTAACTCAAACGTTGTTACGAAAAATCTTTAGCGGTATTTTTACAGAAAAAAGACACATATTTTAATGTTCTTTTCTTTCCGATGTCCGATTTCAGCTTCTGTTGCTTAATAACACTTGTTTCTTGAATTAAACATGTTTTGAAATTTATTGTTTTTGAAATATCCGTAATTGTGTTTTAATTTGCAGAAAGCTCTAAATTTGTAATTCTGACATTCTCTTCAATTTTTCTCAATTAAGTTTAAAACTTTTAAATTATTTTCCTAAAAATATTTTATCTTCTTTAATCATTTACTTTAATGGTAAGGGCATTTAGTTTTCTGTTTCCTGTTATCATTAACAAATATGAAAATAATAATTTTAGTAAATAATGCTTAGAACGTCGGATTAAAAGATTTTCTCTTCCTCATCTTTTAATTAATTTGGTAAGAAATAAGATTTACGTCTCACTTACGTGTTTACCTAAAAATATTAACACCAAAAGACTATCCCTTACTACTTTATTATTAACTTTACTGCGCAGCAAATTAAACTCATAAAAGGAAATTCACTTCATAACGTAAATTTTTCTAATTATCAGACTTAAATTATGAAAAAATTGGGAGTCTTTTACTGTTGTATGTGTCGTCCTCCTATTTGCCTGATTTTGAGATTTTATTTTTGTTTTCGCGTGCTAATGTACTTCGCAGTAATAGCTTTCAGGATTGAAAAAAAAAAATCATTCCCGAAGCTCGTAAAACACATCTGTTGACTAATGTGACATGGAGGGTTTTCTATTAAAGTTATTGACCTGTCTTTTGTTTATAAAAATGCTAATACTTAGCATGTAAGCAGGCTGAATGATAAAGGAGATAATCAAAAAAAGACATTCGCGCATGAAGGTTTAATAAACTGATCAAAATATTTTATGCATGCATTGACTTACAAAATTAATAAAAAGAAAAGCGCCCAGTTAAACTGATGGTATCGAGCTCAAAGGATATTCACACTAATTGTATATTACACTCTTATTTATAGCTATTATTCATAAAATAAAACTCGCTCTTTTTGAGCAAAACAGTAAATAATCAAGGAAGCACTTTATCTCGTCTCACCAGAACAAACCGGCATAACAAACTGGAAGCAAATTGGATAATTCTGCATGAAAAACCATTTATATAAATTAAGGGGAGGATTATCCCTCCCTTCCCCCCTTTATACTTAACCAATAAACCTCCAAAACCGATCAGGGAAGCGCCTTATCAGAATAAACCGGTATACCAAATTTAAAGAAAATCGGATAATTTTGCACGAAAAACCCATTTATCAAAATTAAGGGAGGGTTATATTCTCGTTCCCCCTTTATACATAACTAATGAACCCCAAAAACTAATCATGGAAACGGATTATCAGAATGAACCGGTATGACAAATTTACAGCAAATCGGATAACACTGCATGAAAAACACATTTATCTAAATTAGGGAGGATTAGACCCCGTTCTCTTCCACCCTTTTACTTAAACAATGAACCCCGAAAACTAATCAGTAAAGTGCCTTATCAGAATGAACCTATTTACAAAATTTGAAGTAAATCGGACATTTCTATCAAGAATTTTCGGGTTACGTACACACATACATACGTACGCACATACAGAACCTGCGGACACAAATGCTATCACTTTTTGATAGCCAGTGAGCTAAAAAGTATAAATATATTACGGAACTGCACATAATGCAGATATTTTATTAACGCATAAAACGGATATAAATGAAGAGAGTTTTTACCAGGGATGTAGTGGAGGGTATACAGGGGTATACGCCGTATACCCTCTGGATTTTTTTAAGGAACACCGTATACCCTCTGTTTCTCAAGAAAGCTATAGTATATATATACTAGGGTATACCCTCTGCCTTGAGCGTATACCCTCTGTTTTTTTTACGACTACACCACTGGTTTTTACTATTTTAATATTGTAATAATAATAAACATGTGATTCAAAAACTAATAATTATTGGATAGTTTAGACATGGCTGATTTTTAGCATACAACAAACTAAAATGTTATGCAACGAGCTTTTCAATTTAAAAATGGGACTCTTCCTTTATAGGGTGCTTCACGTTTTTTTTTTTTTTTTTTTAATCTTAGCACAATTCGGTCATGTATATAGTTGAAGAGAGGTTTGTCTGTTTTAGGATTATAATAACTTTTAATTTGCTGTTGAAAAATTATTAGATATTCACTACTTCAGATAATACAGTTTTTAACATTAAAAAAAACTGGAAAGAAATACAATTAGCTCTCTCAATCTCTCATTTTTTTTTCTTTTAAGCGTTGGTTAAGCTGCAAAAAATTCGTACCACTTAGAAAAACATTGCTGCTGGAGGCATCAAAATGATAGAATATTGGCAAATGTGGACAGGCTGAGTACTTTGCTGTTGACCAATTTAATCAACTATATCGATTTGTTTGTAGTAGTGAAATCACCTAAGTCCAATGGAAACACCAGTGATTCATGAAGCAGTCAAATTCTATTTAGATAGTCAGACCATATGAGTGCTAATCAACAGATTAAGAAATCCGGTAGTTTCCCCATTAAAACAGAGGCCAAAATCACTTTAAAATGTTTATTCAACCACAAATAAAAACGTGAACAATTAGAAGAGTTTTCGCAGAGCCTTCAGGCTAGAACACGAATTACTATACCATGCTAAAATGATCGTAATGCATAAATTTAGATGTTCTACTTGACGATAAGACACCTGGTAACAGAGTTTTAAAACAATCGAACAACACAGAAATCTTCTTCTGACCTCATGCATGATGATTTTGTCAGGATTCGCGTAGGAATACAAATTGAAATATAAACTTCATGAAGAACCAGATTCAGGAACGACACACAGAATGAAATGCGCTCGGTTACTCGACAAGCGGAAAGCGAGAGAAGAACGTAATAGAGAATGGGTTCCGTGTCTGCTCACTGACGGATTTCGATGTAATATGCTCGACGCCAGACATTGCGCGGGAAGCTGATTCATGGAATAACATTAGAAATAGTAAAATGGCTTTTTAAAACATTCGAAAAATAAAAAGTAGCTTCTCTCAGAATATTATAGCTTTGGTAGCTGATAAACATTAATGAAGGGATTAAAAGTCTTATATTAAGGTTTCGAATAAGATAAGTATTAAGATATGCATTTTAAGTTTATAAGAATTTGACTAGAAATAAATAAGATATTATTAAAAAATATGGAAATAATCAATATGCCGTAAATTTAGAATAATTTTAATGAATGTTGCAAGAAATATTTTTATGTAACATATATACATATGTATATTGCCTCATGTCCAATGTTATACCATTCTGTATCTTTGCCCCATTTTGTTTTTGTGGTGAGTTGCGCATCTTACGTTTTTAAGTTTTTTTCAATTCATATGTGTTTTTTTTCGGATGTGTTATGATAAAAGGTTTCATTTCTATTTCATTAGATCTCATCGTTGTTGGAATTGTTTGGGCTTTTCCGATATGTTATAAGGAGCTAAATATTATCATTTTGGACATACTGTTTACAAAATTCGACGAAATAACATATCTCTACTATAAATGAAGCTTGCATAGCTCCTCTGACGAATCTGTAAGCTATTCATAGTATGATGGTTTTTGCCTTTCATTTTCTCTATTGTATTTCCATTTTTTTTTGTTATTTCGTTTTTATTATATATATATATATATAATAAATTTGAAATCAGGGAGGATTAGAGAATCCTAAATTAGGGAGGATTAGACCCCGTTCTCTTCCACCCTTTTACTTAACCAATGAACCCCGAAAACTAATCAGTAAAGTGCCTTATCAGAATGAACCTATTTACAAAATTTGAAGTAAATCGGACATTTCTATCAAGAATTTTCGGGTTACGTACACACATACATACGTACGCACATACAGAACCTGCGGACACAAATGCTATCACTTTTTGATAGCCTGTGAGCTAAAAAGTATAAATATATTACGGAACTGCACATAATGCAGATATTTTATTAACGCATAAAACTGATATAAAATGAAGAGAGTTTTTACCAGGGATGTAGTGGAGGGTATACGGGCGTATACGCCGTATGCCCTCTGGATTTTTTTAAGGAACACCGTATACCCTCTGTTTCTCAAGAAAGCTATAGTATATATATACTAGGGTATACCCTCTGCCTTGAGCGTATACCCTCTGTTTTTTTTACGACTACACCACTGGTTTTTACTATTTTAATATTGTAATAATAATAAACATGTGATTTATAAACTAATAATTATTGGATAGTTTAGACATGGCTGATTTTTAGCATACAACAAACTGAAATGTTATGCAACGAGCTTTTCAATTTAAAAATGGGACTCTTCCTTTATAGGGTGCTTCACTTTTTTTTTTTAAATCTTAGCACAATTCGGTCATATATATAGTTGAAGAGAGGTTTGTCTGATTTAGGATTATAATAACTTTTAATTTGCTGTTGAAAAATTATTAGTTATTCACTACTTCAGATAATACAGTTTTTAACATACAAAAAACTGGAAAGAAATACAATTAGCTCTCTCAATCTCTCATTTTTTTTTTCTTTTAAGCGTTGGTTAAGCTGCAAAAAATTCGTACCACTTAGAAAAACATTGCTGCTGGAGGCATCAAAATGATAGAATATTGGCAAATGTGGACAGGCTGAGTACTTTGCTGTTGACCAATTTAATCAACTATATCGATTTGTTTGTAGTAGTGAAATCGCCTAAGTCCAATGGAAACACCAGTGATTCATGAAGCAGTCAAATTCTATTTAGATAGTCAGACCATATGAGTGCTAATCAACAGATTAAGAAATCCGGTAGTTTCCCCATTAAAACAGAGGCCAAAATCACTTTAAAATGTTTATTCAACCACAAATAAAAACGTGAACAATTAGAAGAGTTTTCGCAGAGCCTTCAGGCTAGAACACGAATTACTATACCATGCTAAAATGATCGTAATGCATAAATTTAGATGTTCTACTTGACGATAAGACACCTGGTAACAGAGTTTTAAAACAATCGAACAACACAGAAAGCTTCTTCTGACCTCATGCATGATGATTTTGTCAGGATTCGCGTAGGAATACAAATTGAAATATAAACTTCATGAAGAACCAGATTCAGGAACGACACACAGAATGAAATGCGCTCGGTTACTCGACCAGCGGAAAGCGAGAGAAGAACGTAATAGAGAATGAGTTCCCTGTCTGCTCACTGACGGATTTCGATGTAATATGCTCGACGCCAGACATTGCGCGGGAAGCTGATTCATGGAATAACATTAGAAATAGTAAAATGGCTTTTTAAAACATTCGAAAAATAAAAAGTAGCTTCTCTCAGAATATTATAGCTTTGGTAGCTGATAAACATTAATGAAGGGATTAAAAGTCTTATATTAAGGTTTCGAATAAGATAAGTATTAAGATATGCATTTTAAGTTTATAGGAATTTGGCTAGAAATAAATAAGATATTATTAAAAAATATGGAAATAATCAATATGCCGTAAATTTAGAATAATTTTAATGAATGTTGCAAGTAATATTTTTATGTAACATACATACATATGTATATTGCCTCATGTCCAATGTTATACTATTCTGTATCTTTGCCCCATTTTGTTTTTTTGGTGAGTTGCGCATCTTACGTTTTTAAGTTTTTTTCAATTCATATGTGCTTTTTTTTCGGATGTGTTATGATAAAAGGTTTCATTTCTATTTCATTAGATCTCATCGTTGTTTGAATTGTTTGGGCTTTTCCGATATGTTATAAGGAGCTAAATATTATCATTTTGGACATACCGTTTACAAAATTCGACGAAATAACATATCTCTACTATAAATGAAGCTTGCATAGCTCCTCTGACGAATCTGTAAGCTATTCATACTATGATGGTTTTTGCCTTTCATTTTCCCTATTGTATTTCCATTTTTTTTTTGTTATTTCGTTTTTATTATATATATATATATATATATATATATATATATATATATATAATAAATTTGAAATCACAAATATATGAATAAATTGGTAAAGTTCTAAAGATGAATTAGAAATGAACACAGGGAACTAGTATGTAAAATAAGAAACTATGAATTACCCACAGAATCTTCAGAGGAGTTTGTGAGTTCATTCATAGAAGATGCGTTATTTTGTCGGCATGAAGCCTAAAATGACGAAATTTAGTTCTTTATAACGTAATATAATAACATAAAATAGATAGTAAAAATCCAAGAGATCTAAAAAAAAAAAAATACACCTAACACAGGGTATTAAAACTTAATACAGCATAATACCTAAATTACTTACTAGGAAGCAAAATTGCAGCATGTCTGAATGGAAAAACAGAGTTAGAACTATTTTAACATGTGAGCCTACAGTTGAGTATTTGACTGAAACCCATAACTTTGCTGCCATCTGGTGTGAGAAAGGAAAAAAAATGTAAATTGGAACTGGATTATTAACAATAATGTTTAGTGCTGCCATCTTTACCCAAAAAAGGAAATTGCTGTTGTTGTTTTTTACTTAAAATTTACTACTGTTTTCACATAAAAATAGATATATGGCTTCTCTATAAAAAAATGTATTTATATTGAAAATAATTGCTTGTGTATATGAAACAGTGAATAGGTTTTCAGTAAAAATGCATGAAAAATTTCATCCTCTCACCAATGCCATTTTCTCTTTCTCGCCAATGTTCCTCTACTGCAAAAGCAACATAAAAAAATAACAATATTTAACACATCAAAATGCTTATATTATATTACAATTACATTAAATGTCTTATTTTAATAAGCTTTTATCGTTTCCACATACCTATTTGAAGAAACTTCTTATATCATTAAACATAAAGTAAACTTTCCTTCTTTACGTGATACTCTTTTACTAAGGTAGAAGTATCATACTCATGTTTTATTCAAAGCGTTACATAAAAGTTTTTCAAAAGTGTTTTTGTTGATTATCTTCAAGGGAAAGAAAGAAAAAAATGTTGACTATCAGGCAACATTGAGTATCATTTTTATGCTTTTTGTAATATTTCACGATTTATCATTTTCCTTCTTCTTCCTGATATAAAATATTTTCATCGTCAAACTACATTTAAACAACATTTTATCGCTGCTCGTAAACTTTTCTTTTTTTATTTAAAAAGCAAATTTAATTTGAAATATTATAAATAAACTTGCGATAACTTTTTAAAGGAAGTATGAATACTTTATTTTATATTTTAAGAAAAAAAGTGCATTTATGGAAAATAATTTACTTAGACTTGTTGTTTCGAATGTTTGGATGGTTATATTTTTTGCATAAAATCGGAATTTAGACAAAATAATTCTATTAAAAATATATAAGGTTAAAACATAAGGTTAACCAAATGTAATTTTGAAACTTTCGTAATTTTCTTGGAAATATTTTTTTTTTAATATTTAAAGTAATATGAAATATTCGTATATAAAATGGGAATTAATATTATCTGGTAGTTTATATTATTCTAGTCACGCTTTAGTTACATTTTTAACTTGTTAAAAAAAATAAACTTGCCCACTACAATCAATTAAGGATTATGTGCTATAGCCCCAATCCTGTTTTCTTCACCATAGGCATGAGGTACTATATAGCAAGTATTCCAGTCCGGTGTTTAGACTATCGTGGGACACTGAGTATTAAGTTTCCAAGCAAACTTGGTGCACATTTTATCGACCTCGAAGCAATAAAAAGCTGATTGAACACTGCCCAAGCTTGGATTCAAGCTATGTACATATAGCATGGAATCACAACGTGCTGATCACTAAGCTACCGGGAATTAATATGTTAAATAAAATGATATAAAATACTATCATTAGAATATAAAATTACAAAAGTATATACTCCTATTATTTATTAATCTAATAAAATTTATAATCTTAATAATAATGAAAATAATAATTGCTTATCTAATAAAGTATGCATTTTAATAAAATGGTATGTACTGTAAAATGTATTTAGCTTGAGATTAATAGATACAAATGAGAGTAAACAGAAGTTAATTTTAATTTTAATGATAGAAATGTTTTATTTCCAAAGATAAACTGGAGTTAGAAATAACTTACGATATACAGTAAACACATATTCATATAAAAATCTATATATAAGATCTATAACTACATCCGTATCTACAAATTCACATACACACATTCATATAAATATATGTCCACCTGTATAATTCTAAACTTTTCGATGGACGCCTGCACACCTATATATAGCATCAGTGTGTACATATACACCAACAGAAGTATTATAATATAGATTTAATATAAATTTTAATTGTTAAAGCCTGTGTAAGGATTTTGCTATAATTTTTGGATTATTTTTTCAAACAAACATTATTTTTTCAAAAAAAAAATATATATATATATGTATATATATATATTTATATAACGACTATTCTCTCAGTAAAAATATTTAAAGACTACAAAATGAATAATCTATATTTAATATATTAAATATTTTATTTTATTAAGCAGTAAGTAATGCGATTATACTTTGTAACGTTCAATCACAGTATAATATTGGCATTATTAATATCAGACGCCATTTAAAATCAGTCTAATTATTTTCTCAGTAGGGTAAAGGATATTTTTTTAATGTTAAATGAATGAAAATTATACGATATTTGAATAAATGATTTTTTTTTTCGTTTGAGAAATTAACAGTGAATTTTACACTGATTAATTATTTATAATATATTTACTACCACTGTTGCGGAATCTGACGGACTTTTTATTTAGAAATGGGATCCAGATCCTTACCAGAAATTTTAATCAATTATTTTTTCTTTACATAATACAGTGATGGAACAGTGGCGCAGCAGCTGGGCGACTGTCACCGCTAAATTTTAATAGTATTCTTGGCCTTGAAATACCTCAAAAATTCTGTCCTTAAATTAGACGAAGAGCATTAATAAAATTTTGCGGTGTCATTTGATTCTTTGGTTCTACACTGTTCCATCACTGCATAATATCAGATATTCCATGGGTTGAATAGAAGGAAGTTGCAATTTAAAGTTTCTTACATTAATTCGAAATTTCTGAATAAACAATCTGCCAGATTTGGCAACACCTTTTTATATGATATTTTTCCAATATCATAGAAAATGCATTTCACACTTTTATATATTTTACGAGGGTTGGAACTTTAATAGTGGCAACTATTTACTTACATGGAATACAAAAAGGAATCATGTCACCATGTTTTACAGTCCTTCAATATAGTCGCCAGTATTGTGTATAACCCGTTTCCAACGATGTGGAAGTCGCAGAATACCTGTAGTAGCGCTTGTTCTGTTGATAGTTCGAATGGATCGGTCTATTGCCGCAAGAATCTCAGGAACAGTTTGGGAGTGAATGCCACGAAGTGGTTCCTTCATCTTAGGAATTAAGTCAAAGTCATAATGACTTAGATCTGGGGAGTATGGTGGATGGTAAGCACTTCCCAGCCCCATCAATCGAAGAAATCAGTCACAGCTTGCGCTGCAAGCGGCCGGACATTGTCATGCAAAATGATAGGGGCGTTCTGGAGAAAGTGTCGCCGTTTTTTTCTCAAAGGTGGTCTAAGATGGTGCTCCAAAAATGGGCACTAATACTGCACATTAATGGTCTGCTGTGGGGAAACGGTATGCGTTAGGATGACACCACCACAGTCGCACACGAGAATCAACATAACTTTCACACTGCTGGGGTTCTGACGAAATTTCGAACTTCGTGGTGACCCGTAATGACGCAATTTGTTTGGTTGGCGTTTCCGATAATCATATGCTATGCATATTTTTAAAAATTTTTCAAGTTTTATTTATATATAATACTTTTTAGTGTTTAAACTATTTCGTTATTGCAATTTTAGAGCTAGTTGGATTAACATGGCTAGCGTGGTTTGGTTTGGCTACGAAATAACCTTTTTTTTTGTAAATCGTACCTTGTACATAATATTTGGAGATTTATCACCTGCGACTATCTGACGAACAGTTAAATTATTAAATTATAATTAAAGTCTAAATGCATTAAAATATTATATTCTAATCTGAAACACACATGTGTGCATAATGTGTATAATCCTATCCTTTCCGGAAGTTAGTAAAAATCAATTACAAAATAGCATCGTTACATACAAAAAACAAGTTGGAAATTGCACGTCAAACGTGGCAAATGAGGTGCGTTCGTACTATAACTTGTTTTATAAATATTTTTTTCATCGCATATTGTACTGAATGTATATTTTAGTGCACTTCATAAGTGCATATCAATTTCATTCTGTTCGAAAGGCTGTAATATCATTAAAATGCACTTGAAATATTTTCTCCCATTGGCCTTAAAGTAAAAGAAAAATTTTGACTGTCCCTGTAATTAAATTATACATCCGATTTTCATAAAAATTGAAGTGACTCGACAAAATTTTGCAAGAATTATATATTTAAAATTTCAGACCATTCGGTTGGGTAGTTTTTGCTTTGTTATATACGGACGGACAGACACACAGACAGATGGACCGAACGGCGACTATAGGTGCTACGTATTTATATAATTTTGAACGCTCCTAACAAAAGAGTAGAAATACATGAAACTGAATTTTCGGTGAAGTTGCTGTTTATAAACAATCCTCGGAGCAGCCTATTTTTATAGACTAAATTAGAAAGTATAGAGATTAAATTACAGAGACTAAATCAAAAATTTTACTACCACTATTTCCTTGCGAAAATTTTCATTTTTGATTTATCTTGGAAATGTCGGAGGAACCCGCTTCCGGGTGAGATTCTTTTTCATACAATGTAAAATCACATTTTATTCGTATTTTAAAAAATGTTCAATTTTTATTTATATATAAATACTTTTTAGTGTTTAAACTATGTCATTGTTGCTGTTTTACAGCCAGTTGGCCTAATTTGGCGAGTAATCTGCTATAAAAATAATAAACAAAATTTTGTGGTGTCAAAAATGTGACCGCTCCGAGGCCTGTTATAAGAGAAATCTTGACAGTTTGGTATCTTTTTTTGTAAAACGCTTCTCATTCACATAAAGGACATTCCCAACATTGATTTTGATTTTTGTAAAAAATTATTTTTATGTACTGGCGTGTTTTTTCTCCCAAACTAATCTGTTTTGCTAAAATAAATCAGACCACGATTAAATTGTGAAATATGACAATTTAAATTCTATTGGTTAATAATAAAAATTATTTTCTGAATATAACTAAAGTCAATTTTGTATCACTTTGTTTTAACTCCTTTTTTTTCCTCTTTTTTAGGTAAGAAAATTTTGTACAAAACGAAGACGTTTTGCTACAAATAGTTAATTGCTGTAATATGAGGTAATATATAATATTAAACAGACTATTTCTTTATTAAGTGCATTTGTTGCATCATGTCATAATCTCTTATAAAGTTTTATGAAATATATTATATAACGTATAGAATGATCAGAAGTAAATAGATCTGTGTCATATGAACATGAATTGGATTCATCTATGCATAATTATAATGCTTCTTAACTATGTCATTCATATATCTTTTCATGTAAAGATTAAATGAAATGAAGAAATAAAGCAAAATATATAAATCATAAACTGTAACTTGGTACTTTTATATACAATCAGTATTTTTAATAATCGAAACGCAGTATGATGGTTTATTACTAAATTTTTGAAAAGTGACGTTACATAAACCATTAAAACGATAATTGTGAATTTAATATTATTTATGAATAATAAAGCTTAAGGGGCCATCTCCATATTGAAACAGATACAAACATTCAGAAGCTATACACAAACATGAAGCGTTTTTTTATTTTTATGGTGTATAATGAATTCAGAGGTCGAAATTGAGCCATTTTCTGAAGAATTTAGTATGTATCTGTCAAATTCTGATTTCCTACTGCTACATTAATTTTTATTATTTTCTTTATAAAACCATTAACGCCTTTTATTACGCTTTTTGCTTGCTATGTTAGCATTCAGTGCCACAAGCATAAATATGTTGTTTTCCTAGATTAAAAAAAAATTATAAAAGAAATATGAGTTATAAAGTTACACTGTAAAAAAATTCTGTAAAGTTACTAAAGTTTTTCTAGGAGACAGATTCCCTTTTACGCCGAAAATCAAAAATCTGTAAGGTCACTAAGAATTTTTTAGGAAACTGGGATGCCTAGAACTTTTCATGAAACTGCAACCAGTGTTACAGATTAAATTTTAGTAAGATTACTGTAATTTTAGCAGAGTCATTTGTAAAATTACAGATTTCTGTAGCTTTACAAAAACTTGTTTTGTAGATTTGCAGCTTTTTGATTGTACAGTTGCAGCTGAAAGTTTAGTAAGCATGTAACTTTACATCTCTAGAACTACAGATTTTCTTTTACAGTGTAGTATTTTGAAATATATGAATCGAGACCTAAATATTTAAACAGATATGGGTTTTTAGAGATTTTACATATACATATTTACGTATACAAAATTTGAAATCTTTGGAACTATATTTATGTTATATTTTCCAAATCATCAGCACTGCAATTTAAAGAACCGCATAGTTAGACATTCTGGCATCAGACAACTAATAATAAGGTCTCCAGTTTTCTCCTATTTCCCACATTTCAAGCTAACACGGATATTATAACGATACTTTTATTAAGTATGAAGCTCTTTTATAGTATGATTTTGTGTTTATGAAACAGAGTCGTATTTTCCTTCAATATCTATTATTAAAAAACTTTTTTAAAAAACAGTGCTTGAATGACACATAAGTTTAATTGTAAGTAGTCTGAAATAGATTTTAGATCTTGAAAACGAAAGTGAAAAAAAATAATACTTATATTGTCATGTTTCTTTCTAACTGATTGATATTTCTCATCTCGTAAAAGGCATTTTTTTATATTTTCCATAAACACAAGGAGTTACTCTTGTATTTGTTTTTGTCTTGTAATTTCAAGGGTTTTTTATTTTTTTTTTATTTTATTTATTTATTTATTTATTTTTTTTGTGACATTAGTGTTACCAATCAATTTTCGACTGAAGAATCTTTCTTATGTCAGATTTTGATTATTATTTTTTTAATTATGATTTACATATTAAACTTCGGTGCAAGATGAATACAAAAAGGGAAAAGTATGTCACTTTAGTAGTCTTAAATACAATTTAAAAGTAAAAATGTCAATGCATATTTTTTCAAATACGATGTCGATATCACTGTGAAAAGCGTTCGAGGATTTAAGGGTGTTGGCCAGACAGGTCTCCTGTCTACACTGTAAAAAAAAATCTATAAAGTTACTAAAGTTTTTCTAGGAAACTAGGATTCCTAGAACTTCTTATGTAACGACAACAACAAAAAATCCTGTAACAGCGTCTGTTACAGGAATTTTTCTTGTTGGCGTTACATAAAAAGTTCCAGGAATCCCAGTTTCCTAGAAAAACTTTAGTAACTTTACAGATTTTTTTTACAGTGTATAGTTAAACATACGGGCATGGAATGCATTCTTATTTTTTAAATATCTCATCTGTAAATTAATATTTTAAAATTATTTTCATATGTACCCTTCTTAACCCTTAAATGCATAATGAATCTTGGGAGTTACATGATTTTTTTTTTTCATTTGGCGCTTTCAATTGTTTTTTCGTGAACTATTATGTGTTACTTACATGTGATAACATACATGTAAAGTCGTGAAGTCTGTTTTTGTTCTGATTTGTTATCACGGGGAGGTCATAACATCGTCTGTTGATACTGCTTGCAATGTGCCCAACTGGCATTTTTTTCTCTATCTTTATAATGTAGTCATTATTAATTTTGTAAACTATCAAAAGCGTTATAAAAATTATTATATCGTTGAATAGTTGTTATTGTGCAGTGTAAAAACTTTAATATAAGTATAAAATTTAAAGTTATCATTTTTTGAGCCACTTTTGTTATGTAAATCAGGAATGGCATTATGGAATTATGTCCAACAGAAGCAAATTTTTTCATACTTTTCTAATCGATAATTAAGAAAAACAGACTCAAACGTAATTTTTTCCGAACAAAATAAAAAATCATGTATTAAAGGGTTAATGAATGTCTCATTTTCATAACTGTCAAAATATTTACAAAATATGTAGTTAATTTTATTACGAAAAAAGAGAGAGAGAGAGACATCCTTCAAAAAGAATACGCAGAAAAAATAAGTTGAAAATATTAATATCCAGAGAAGATATTTTAAAAATATGAATTCACTCCCCACCCATAATTTTAACATTTTCATTGGAATTTCAGATCTCACTGACACCCAACCTTAAGATTTAGGGTTATTCTATTTATATTCCTATTTTCTCTTATGGAGAATGGGTATGATGCTAGTAATTTTATATTTCTGTATATCGTCGCTTCAGAGAAAAAAGTAGGACATCTAGTAATAATAAAAAATGAGATGTCTGATTTACTGCTATGAATAAAAGTGTTTACATCTAGTGGAACAACTTCTGAAACACAAAGTTACGTTTAATATTATATCTCAGATGTGTTTTGTAAAATCCCCAGCTGTTCCATGCAGACACAGTTTTTCATAGGAGTAAGTCAGACATCTCATTTTCGTTTATTAGTACACTGTAAAAAAAACGACATTTTTACAGTACAAAGTACTGTTCATCTCGCGCACAAACGCACAGTGAATGTGTTGTATCTTTCTTTGGTTTTCTGACTATATTAACATAGAAAATACAGTAGTTGCGTAAAATTAACAGCACAATGTGCTGGCAATTTGGACGCCAGCAGTTTGTGCTGTAAAAAAATGCGTCTAAATTGCCAGCACATTGTGCTGTTAATTTTACGCAACTACTGTATTTTCCATGTTAATTTAGTCAGGAAACCAAAGAATGATACAGCACATTCACTGTGATCGAGTTTGTTCTGGCAAATCTACAGTGGTTTTTTTACAGTGCAGAAGTCCCACTGTTGCTATGAGGCGGCGATATACATGTTACAGTAGATATAATACACATACTCCATACATTTAAGTATGTTTTTTATTTCGTTCAGCAACATACTTTATTTCAAAAGTAAGAAAGTTTCATGTTAAGTTATCCGAAGACCTTTAAAACGTAATTTTCGATCAAAAAATCGATTTTTCATTTTTGAAATAATATTACAATTGAATCGTTTATCTATCGAAATCTTCTTCAATTTTGTCTTTATCTAAAATAGAACCCGAGTAACCGCCATTTAAAGTTACAGCTATTACAGCTTTTGAATTGTGTTTAAAAGTTATTTTTAGCTTTTTCTCAAAATGAAGTTTTTCAGATTTTTACTATACGCAAAACATCCTAAAAGAAAAATATATGCATGAAATGCCACGAAATTTTCTGTACTTCTTTTACAAATGTCTTTTGAGGGAATAGACTACACTCATGATAATATATTAAATAGCTTTATATTTACACTGGTATAAATGGCGAACTTGAGACAAATTTTGCGAATTTTTCATTACATTTGTACTTTATCTGCGATATCATCTGAGATAGAGATGCGATTAAAATGTGTGTAGTCTAAGTCCTAGACAAAGCTATTCTGTTTATTATGCAATTTATAAAATGTCAATACATTGTTTTATTCTTGAGTTATCACGTTTTGCGGAAATGTCAATTTTGACATAACTTTGACTATTTTTCTCTTTAAAAAAATATTTCTGGGTAATTGCTAAAATTTTTATATATTTTTTAAAGTTTTAAATAAATGTCATATTAAAAAATGGATAACAAGAGAAAATTTTAAGAATTTCAAAAATCACTTCCGAAGGTGTGCAGTGCAAGTACCTTAAGTAATCATTTAAACACATAAAGAACTAGGACTTCGCTCAGAGGGATTAGTCTGAGCGATATTACTGAGAACATAGATTTAATAATAACATGTGTAAGCAAAGAAAATGAGGTGTTATCTTTAATTGTCCATATTCTGCGATAAAATGAAATGATGAAAATAAACGAATCGTAGAATTACAAAATCTTATATATAAATTCGTATACACTGTTTAAAAAAATGGGAAATCAAACCATTCAAGACAGCCATGCATGGATATAAAATTGAAAGTACGCAATATATTAAAAGTAAAATAGAAAATGAAACACTAAATTACTTATATCGGAATTTTAACTGTATTAAATGATGTCAAGAGCATAATCAGACGCTCCGCACCAATTTGAGTAACTTTAAATGACAAATATATGATGTTTAAAAAGAATGGACTATACTTTATATGGTGTGTGCTCCCCCGGAAAAATTAATATTGTACAACATCTGTTTTCCACGGATGCAATGAGGTTGTCGATAACATTTAAGGAAATCTCTCCTCAAAATCTAATATAGTATCAAAGTACCGAATACATCAATAGGGGCATGCAATGCTTCGTTAGAGTGTGTTTTAGATATGCTCGATCGGATTTAAATGATGAGTGTATGCTGGCCACTACATACGCTGTATTGTTTTGTTTTCAAACATATTCTGCACAAGTTGAGCTGTATTTAGCATGTATTAAATAAAAGAAATCGGCAATGATTACAACATAAAGTATGACACAAGATCTGAATATATCGTCTGCATAACTTTTGAGCTGTCAAAATGTCATTTGAAGTAATTTACAAATCCATACATATTTATTCAGGAAATAATGCAAGCTAACATACGCCAATATGAACCCGATTATAAAATTTCACCAGAATAAGTTAATATATAAAAAAGCTACTAATGATAATTGAGAATTTGACCTTATGATAAAATGTCTAGAAAAATGAATCGGATAAAAAATTTATATCACATTTAAAACGGCACTTCCCTCTGTTAGTGGCCTTGGCGAGAGAGAAAAAAGCCTAGAGAAGGAACACTTTAACAAGTACTTTCGGGCAACCTGCTCACTGTTTCATACAGGTCTTTATTCAATATTTACACAATTTATTTAATGCTAGGTGGGTATCTATCAGTTTTGTTGCATTTAAATCGCATGTTTTGCGGAGGAAATGCAGCATTATGAAATATTTAAAGTTGCTGTACCTAATAATTCCAAATTAATGGTAATTGAGATCGCTTTCCGTTAATTTCATCTTTTTAAATTTTAAATTTTTTAGAAACCATTCATAGAGACAATTGTATATTTTAAAACTAACCCGAAGCAAAATTTCAAGATTTTGGGCTCAGCAGTAGCACAGAAATAGAAAAATTTTTAAAGTTTTTTGTTTTTGACTGTTTTATGTAGCGACATTTTTAGAAATTGTTCTATTGCGAGAATTTACGTCATGATAAATACAGCCATGTCAATTTTCATGTTTATATTCCTAACAATTCCATATACATCGTTACTTAGACCATCTTTAGATCTTTTTCCGCTTTGTTTTGTCTTTCTATTTTTTAGAATTCGTTCTACAACGAGCATTTACATCTTATTAATTACTACCATGCCAAAGTTCTAGTTTCTAACCCCTACAGTATCCCAAAAATTTCAGTATTCCAAATAAATCATAGTTTAGAACCTTTCTAGAAATTTTTACGTTTATCCGTCAAATTGAACCTTTTAGAGAGCGTTCATTACGAGTATTTACATCTTAAAAGTAACTACCGCACCAAATTTAAAGTTTCTAACCCAATCAATATCACAGAAATCGCAATTTTAGAACTTTTTTGCTCCTGCAGCGATGTAGGTTCTTGCGCTGACATAAAATAGTCTTTTTTTCGGAGGAGAGATGGCCACCAACATTTCTTTTAAGTTGGCTATCAGAGATAACACCTCACAAACGTACAAGCATTAATAATATTATATACTTTATAATATTATAACGCTTTATAATATTACCATTAGATGTACAGATACAAAAGCCATTTATCTGTTAAAAACTAAAGTGCCGGCGTTGCCCAGAATTTGAAGGATGTTTGTTCTGAAAAATCAATTTCAAAATTTAACATACAACACAAAACAAACATTAAAAAAAGCAGTCGAAATATTGTATGAATGAATCATATGAAAACGCTATATAAAAATGTATAAATGTATATAACAGACGCAAAAGAATACAGCTATAAATGAACTTATTTCAATTTATAATTGGAGCAGTAATGTTAAAATAGGCCAATATTTCCCTAATCGGGTTTTTATCATGCTTCAATACATTTTCACAATCATATGACGTTATACTATATCCACCACGTCCTTTATATTTCCAGTATGACGTAATATTTTCCTCTTTCACGTGGAAACCTTGAAATAGAAAAGTTATGAAGTTATATTCATTTTCATTTAAATTCGTCAAACCATTTATTTCATTTTCATATTTCACGTGAATATCTTGCAATAGAAAAGTTATGACGTAATATTCACCTTTTTTAAAAATTCGTCAAACTATTTATTTCATTTTCATTTTTCACGTGGAAACCTTGCAGTAGAAAATTAATTGTTGTAGTAATAATTTTATTGTGTTTTTTAATTGTTGGCAACTGCTATAACGAAAAATGTTTAAATTTGATAAAAAATTGCTGTTAAATTGGTGGTTTTTTATTAATTAAAAATTAACTATCAATTATTTCAATTCCGGATTACTTTAGTTGCCTCGGTCATGTTTTAATACACATGTACGTATCTTTTCACAATTTTGGCTTCCAAATTGTGGATTTTTATAGAATTACAAACAGACAGATAGATAAGTTTTCATTTTTATATATCTCTCTATTCTAAAAAAAGTAACTAACGCTGTCACCGCCGCCGCCGCCGGTTTTGAATTTTTTGTGACCGGAGGTCTTTCTTCGTTAATATTAAGAAAACTATTGCATACAAAAATATGAAAATCGGTGGTATTATAGCGAAACGTTTGATCAACACGCTAATGCATGCAGTTTTTAAATCGAAGAATTATTTTAAGAGATATTTAATGCTAAAGTTGGACAAAATCGTTCCATTAAAAAAAAATTATAGGAGCAAAAGCTATACATGGGAATTTAATCATTTTTAGATCATTTTATTCAATAGAAAATCCCGGTGTGCAGATTTCATTATTTTTTTTTTAATTTGACTCATTTTTTGAGGTTTTATTTCTATTTGAAATTCAAATATTCAGCATCATGACTGATATTTTTTACATGTTTTAGAAAATGGTATTAATTTAAACTGTTGCCAACTGTATAAACAGCGCAAACAATAATGTTTGCTTCAAATAAAAAAAATTATTTACACTTTACTATTATAAACAGAAAAAAACCTTCAAATTAGAATTAAATAATTAGGTATAAAAAGCTGGCACTTATTGTAAATTACGCCATTAAAACTATATTTACATGTGAATTTTGAAAGAGAAAGGATATTGTAAAATAAATTCATTAACATGCGTTAGATGTCTGAAATATAAGAAATTGCGTCACATTACACTTATTATGAAAAATGAACAAAAAATAGTATTGCAAAACAGTTTAAATTTAAAAATTGCGCGAGACAAAATATTAGAGGTTAAATATTAGATTTTTTCAAAATTTTATTATTTGTCGTTTGATGTGAGGTGTTCAGCTATAAGTATGCAAATTTTCATGTCTCCAATATAATTAGGGGCTGAGTTAGAAAAATTGCTTAAAATACACAAGTTAGATTCCAGAGGGTTAAATATTAGACTTTTTCAAAATTTTATTATTTGCCGTTTGATGTGAGGTGTTCAGCTATAAGTATGCAAAATTTCATGTCTCCAACTTAATTAGGAGCTGAGTTAGAAAAATTGCTTAAAATACAGAAATTAGAGACTGGAGGGTTAAATATGACTTTTTCAAAATGTTATGATTTATCGTGTTATTGCAAGTGTTCAGCTATAAGTATGCAAACTTTCATGTCTCCAACTTAATTAGTGGCTGAGTTAGAAAAATTGCTTAAAATACACAAGTCAGAGCCCAGAGGGTTAAATATTAGACCTTTTTCAAAATTTTATTATTTGCCGTTTGATGTGTGGGGTTCAGCTATAGGTATGCAAATTTTCAAGTCTCTGACATATATAGTTTCTGAGAACGGGCTCTGTGTCAGACGGACAAACAGAGAGACAAAGGAGTGAGACAGGTAGGGTTTCGTTATATGAACGAAACTCTAAAAACATGCTGCGGATGACTGTAACAACATCCTAAAATTACATTACCATCAGCGATCTACCAATCCCGAATTTAGTTTATATTCGTTTCATATATTCTTATTCTTTTGTGCGGCCCTGTAAAATAATTATCAATATTATATACAGTAAAACCTCTGAATAGCGGACACCCCGAGAATGCAGAATTTGTCCTCTATTTAGAGGTGACCGCTACTGAGAGTGAAACATGTACAGTTATTTAAGAGTTGGTAATCGAAAAAATGTCCGCTAAATAGAGGTATCCGCTAATCGGGTCTGTCCATTATGGAGGTTTTACTGCATAATAATATCATCCTTTACAAGAAAATTGCATGCTGTATGATAGACAGACAGACATCCAGAGAAAGATAACCTCCCGGAGCAATAAACACTCATGTCTTTTGTTTTAATCATCCACAATTGTATGTCATACAACAGGCCAGATTTTATACAACAGGCTAAAAACGGTCACCGTGGTACGGAGTACTGTATTATTATTTGTTTGCCCACCAAAACTGGTTGCCACGGGTTGTTGCAAGGTTTGTGATCACGTGGTTGAAACTGATCTATTCAATATTAATGCGTGCGTATTTTTTTTATTATTATTTGCTCCATGTGTTCAAACCTGTTATCTACGAAAAAATCAACCGGTGAAAGTGATGCACACCAAATTTCTGTGACGTATGCAGATAAATTGATCTTTTTTATCAGTTTTTTCTACATAATTTTTAAACGGTTTGGAACATATTTTTCATAGTAGGTGCATTCAGTAGGTCACCCTCATAGGTGCCTTCTGGTGCAATCAGAAACGAAATCCGACAAATATTTTTTGAGTTATGCTTGACGAAAGGTTTTTATTAGGCTTTTTTTTTAGTAGGACATGGCGTTAATATCCATCGTAGTAGTAATGTGTCCGGACAGTAATATTTCGCTGAGTATTAGCCTTCGCTTCGCTCAGACAACTATAACTGTTTTATGACATAAAGCAATTTTGAAATTAACGATAAGACATATTCGTTGAAAATTTGTGGCATTTTTATCTTCTTTGTACTGAAATTATTTCTGAATAAACTTCAAGTAAAATTGCTACAGCTTTTAATAATCTAATATAGCATCTTTTTTCCCCTTTGCTTAAATAAACTGATGCACATAAAAAATTCTAAGTTAATATCATGCTTTTAAAAACTTGGTTCAACAGAACTAATTATCAGTTTGGGAGTATAGTATTATTAAATGAGCTGTAAAAGTTTAATCAGCATGCTAGAATGTTTTATGTTGGGCAGAAATTATTCTAATTTTCCTGAAATCAATTTATGTGAGTAGAAAAATTTGTTTTTTTCTTTAACGACAGCCAAGAGAGTTATTTGCGTAGATTATTAGCGTTTTTAAGTAGCTGAGGGAGGAAAAAAATATAATTACAGTTTTCTCTTTTAATTTTGTTTGGTTTAACTTAACATCATTAGCGATGTAAAATTTTAGTTACTAAATAGAATAGCCTTATGTTTTCTCTATAGATGATAAAAAAGAAGTGGAAAAAATCCATATACACCGCGAAAAAAATTATATTTAAAATTTTAAAACAAGTTCAGTCATTTTTTTAATAAGTTTTATATAAATTTGCAAAAAAGGGAATAAACTAATAAGCGTAGAAAAGTTTTAATTAAAGATTTAAAAAAAAACGCATTTTAACGCTATATAATGTATGATTTTCATATTTTTTAACGCAAGAGTATTAAAATTTCTCCCTTACTGAATATGAATATTAAATATTTCTAACAATTCTAACTTCATCCTTTTGCTTATTAAATTAACAAAAATATGTAATTATTAACAATTGATTTTTAACTTAATTATTAATAGTTAAATTAACATTAGAATTTCTTTCGCCAATAATGTCAAATATTTTATAATGTAATTATGTACTAAATTTAATTCTGTATTTATTCTTTTTCATAAAATATAAAGTATATTATGGATTTTTATAAGATTAATTCATCCTATTTAAATGAAAATGCAACATACATTCATGTTCAGAAGTTAAGCAACAAATCTAAAAAGCTTATGAAAAAAAAGGTTGTTTCAGTTCTGTTGAAATTTTAATGGACCATACACTGTAAAAAAAAAAAAAAAAATACTGCCAGTTTTCCGGTAGGAATCGTAAAAATAGTTGCCCTTATCGTACCGGAATAATTTCCGACCCAGCTTGGAAAAAAATCCTTAAAAATAAGGAAATAGTCAGTAAAACGGTATTTTACGGATTTTATTCCGAGCTGGTTTGGAAATTATTCCGGTACGATAAGGGCATCTCTTTTCCCGATTCCTACCGGAAAACTTGCATTTTTGTTTTTACAGTGTAAGGTATAATACTAGAGGAAAATGCTAAAGTACATTACTACAGGAAAATGCTAAAGTAACGATTAGTTTATAAGTAAATACTACTGATGAACATAAAGAAGTGATTGTAGGTGGCAAGGAAAATTCACTAGAAAGGTCCGTCAGTATGTAAATTTACCCGGATACACGCACATGTCCAACAATATTAACTAACTCCAAGTATAAGATCATCTATGGATCTATTCAAAAGCACTGGGTGATTGAAGGGAATGGGATAGGAGTTCAGGATGAGTGCACACACCTTTTTAAATATACTTTATAAATATTGGATAAAATAATCCAGTTCATAATACTTTTTATAATATATATATATATATATATATATATATATATATATATATATTTCCATATATATTTCAAGGATTATTAATGGGATTGAAATTGATGATTTGGATATCCATTCAATATCATGCAGAGGTTCTCATTCCCAGCAATGACCGTTGATGTGAGGCATGTGAAAATGTAAATCATGCCCCATAAAAATAAAGTAAGAAGTGATGGTTACAAAAATGGGTCAAACATTTTCTCACTTTATTCATCCTCAATATCATTTGAGAAAATGTAGTGATCCGTAATGCGGCCGACAGAGGTCCCGGCTCAAACCATAAACTGAGTATGATTCCGCACATTTAGCGTATATTACTGGGTTGATATAGCGTTTGAAAGGTTTTGAAGATAAATGAGAATCTAGAATTAGTCTATAGAGTCAACTATTATTCATGCTTGATGAGCAAAGTATCCTTTTTTGTGAAGTTAGAATACAACAGTGAGAAACCTGTTTTTGTGATCCTTGAGCTCTATTTAATTAAATATTTTGAGTGCGAGTGCGTCCTGTCTTGCGAAATATTACAGTTCTTCTTGTCTCCGCTGCGCCGTCGACGTCAATTTACTGTGCTTTATGATACTGTTAATTTACACGTTTCATTCGCTCAAAATAGCAGAGCCATTTACATGTATTTTGAAGGCTATGTCCGATACTGTTTCCGCATCAATTCGTCGCGCACAATTCATCGAGGAACCATTCAAATGCGCAATTCATCGCGGCGTCAAATCATCCTTGGTCAATGCATTTTAGAGGGAACTCATTGTGGTGTCAATTTGTCTTGGCGAAAATTATTTTATAGGCGATAATGATAAAAGTAATGATAATTTATTAAAGTTAGTTAATGATAATTAAATTAAGTTTTTAAGCTATAGTGAATTATGATAATTAAAATTTTACAATCCTATTTTAGATTCAGGTATATTTTAAAATATTTATTTATATAAATTTTTCTTTTTACTTCTTTAGCCCAAAAGTATGAATCCTTAGAGTGCAGAGGAAAATTTTTATACATAATTTTTAGGAAATTTCCGATTGTTAACATAAAAATTTAATGAGTTAGAACATGCTTCGTTGATCAAAAGTAATAATCTATTACATCTCTATTTTAAATAAGAAATGACT
This sequence comes from Maratus speciosus, assembly GCA_963932465.1. Taxonomy (NCBI): domain Eukaryota; kingdom Metazoa; phylum Arthropoda; class Arachnida; order Araneae; family Salticidae; genus Maratus; species Maratus speciosus. The sequence goes on along the minus strand of OZ010800.1, from coordinate 398,055,660 downwards.
TGCATTTGTCAGCATACATTTATGTTTTCTATTGGAAATGTCACAAAAATCAAATATCAAAAGATATCTTTCTTTATTTTACATTGTATATTGATAATTATAGTCTAAAGCAGTAGAAAGCGACGTAATACATAAAAATAATTTAAGGTATAACATGTATCTAAAACCAGTCAGTAAAATGTTAGTTATAATAATTCGCTAAATCTTAAAATCATTAGCATTAAATAATTTTAATAAATTACATATACTTTCATTACCATTGTCTTTAAAAACATTTTCGCTAGAATGTATTGACGCTATAAAAAATTGACACTAAGATGAACTGAAGCTTCGACGAAATGACCCTGCAATGAATTTAATCTGTGATGAATTATCGCCGGAACGAATTGACTACTAAACGAATTAACGCCGCCATGAATTTTTCTGCGATGAACTGTGCACGATGAATTTTCTCAACCCCACCATTGCTATATCTTTCAGGATTCTTTATTACCTTCTATCACATGTCTTAATCAAATAATTCAATGTACTCATTTTTACAATTCATATACAGTAAAACCCCGGTTATCCGAAAAGCATGGGACCAAAGCATTTTCGGTTAACCGGGATTCAATAGGAATTTTCGGATAACCGGGGTTCATTAAAATTTTCGAAAAATCGGGAGGCTTATGGTTAAAACTTGTTTGATGAAAGGCTGTGATCGCAATTTAGAACATCGTTGTAATAAAAATGTTGTGGTAACAAATAAGTAATGCATGACTCTGTTTATTTATTTCATACAGAAGATGCTTTTTTAACACTATTTCTACAAGTGTCCAATAACACCTTTGAAAGTTTTGATTTTTACTTTCTTTGCTTCTAATTTTTAAGGCAAAGTAAACTTAACTGCTCTGCTCAACGAGCGCAAAACGTTCTGACACATTTACAAATTCATTTTTTAACGGAAAGATATAAAATTGGAAAGCTTGGCCATGAAAGCGATTTGGAATTGAACTGTTTTTTCCATTTTTTGATCAACCAATTACCCATTGAGTTATAAGCAATTTCGATCACGTGACAAACCCATTTTTCGCCAGCTCTTGAGTGATTTTTCTACTTTCGCGCGGAAATTTGACTCGAAACGTCCATTTTGACAATATTTTCTGAAAGATCTATTGGGTTTTCAAAAAAATGGAAAAAACATCTCGATTACATAGTTTCTGAACAACAACACCAGCTAGTCTCATGCCTTTTCGAACAAAAATAATTAAAACTTATGCCAGGAATTTGTCCTTTTTGGTTTGACAGCCTTAAAGCTAATAAGTATTAAAACAACTTTTCAATGTATTAAAAATGATTCGGAATTGTTTTGATCTAAAACTTACAAATAAAATAGTAATCATAAATCAAAATATGTTGAAAGGTGTCATTTAACATGGGTAAAAATAGTTTTTACAATAAAATTTTTCATATTTAAAAAGGACTTTAAGGAATTTTAAGCTATTTCGGTTAAACCAATTTTCGGATAACAAGGATTCGGATAACCGGGGTTCAACTGTACTTATATTTTGAAATTCTCTCTAAAACAAGGAAATGCATATCCACGGTATCGTTTTAATATGGGAAACATTATACTATTAAAAAATATTGGTATGCCATTTCTTTTACAGGACTAGTTTCCCTTGAATCTGCCTGCATGTATCTGACACATGAAAGGACTTTGTGTTTACACGTACGTTGCGTTTTTCGCTGAATATTCTGAACTCAACGTTTGTTGCTTAACTCTTAAACACCAGTGTTTTAGATAAGCTAAAAATTGAAATAATTGTCGGCTCGTGATATACATGGAGGGGTTGCAATTTTCGAAGTATACTGGAACATCTTATACACATTTGTTGCGCTTAAATTTAAATAAACAATTGAAATAGTGTTTAAATTTTGAAAATATTCTCTTTCAAAATTTTTTAATTTGTGAATAATATGCAGTTTAGCCTAAGATGAAACAGACTTACTTTGGTGATTGTTTTGTTTCGCAGAAGAATCATGCATAAATTATTTTGCCTTTTTTTTATGCAGCCGTATCTTTTTTTTTTTTTTTTTTTTTTTTTTTTTAAGCAATGAAATATTAAAGTTTACTTTATATATGCATTATATTAGAAAACTTCACCACGGATGAAGTCTTTGTAAGGGAATTCAGCATTTCTCATATACATTTTAGTTTTCTTTAATACGCTAAATTATCGTTTTGATAAATATAATGTAGCAATTTGAATTGTTTTTTCACTGAAGTACACAATCAAACTTTCGTTTCTTTTCAAGGTTTCAACATTCTGTTAATTTAAAACATTATTATATGAGATACATTATACTCATATTATGCTTATGATTCCAGTTGATTTTTTTTCAGTCAAGTTAAACCCAGGAATCATAAAATATTTTTAGAATTTCAATTTATTTTATGAGAAGAATGCCTTTCTGGAATTTACAAAATTTATATCTATAAAGTAGTTTAACAGTTTCTAAAATTTTAGTAAGAGAATAATTTTTCAGCATATCAATACAAATATATCCATACACCAGTGAGAATTCATATATATCTTCTTCTAGAAAGACTCAAACTATGTATTGGACATGGACAAACCACTGTTTCCCTATTTTCCAGTATGCTATTTGTCAACTTTGCACGTATATATAGGCTATGCCAGTAAATAGAAGTATTGCAATCATCTTACTCTTTATTAAGTTGGACTCGAAAATTATTATTTTATTATTATTATTATTATTATTATTACAAAATATTGCAAATGTTGATGGTAAAAAAAAATTAGCATGTAATAAAATAAAATATTTCATTTCAATATAAAAAAAGGAAGTTCGCTGTTCAACGCTCCACCATTTGTCCCCCCCCCCCTTCATATTTTTTAGATATGCTATGATGTAACTTAAAGAAATCTTTAATAGTGCATTCGAACGAGAAAAGTTTGAATTCCGATGAAAGAAGGAAAAATGGATAGTATTTTTTTTTTTAAGTTAAAAGTAGTGAAAACTATGGTGCCTATATTGAGTAATAAAATTTAAATGGTTAAGACCACGCAATAACAAACACAAACGATTGTTTGGGGTCCATTCCATGTTACGTGAGTGACATTTTGAACACAAATATTTCTAATTAATCAAGAATTTTTAAATATATTTCTTATTTAAAAATCCAAATAAAAGTTCTTTAAAAAATATACACTTTAAAATATTCTTTTATTCAAAAAACTATCATTTTGATATAATAGTTATTTATTAAATAGCTTTTTAAAAACGTTACGTGTGTGACTTAGAAAAAAAGTAAGTTTTGAGTAATGAAATTAAATGATATATTTCTGTGAGTTTTATTTCCACACATTTAAATTAAAAAATATGGTAATAACTTATTTACCATACCACCTAAAATCACAATTAAATTTAAATTTAATAAATAATTGAGTAAATGAATATTAAAGCCTGCGTTACGTGTGTGACTCTCTGCACGGAATTGCCCTTGGACCAAAACCAATCGCCAAGAGTCTTTGCGAACCGACTATTATCGCTAATTTAATGTTTGTCGATTTGTCTCAATTGTCTAATCGAACTCGTGTAAGTCCGAATATCATAAAATTCTGGAATGTAGGTTGCCATGGTTTGGACACAAAATTCACAGTTTGAGCATGGACCCTGTGCGTATGTCATCACACTCTTATAGTGACTTCCTTAGTGAAAATCAATTAAAGGCCAACTGGGAAGTAAAATAATTTCTTCTGAGGAAAGGGATTTCAACCCTTTTTACCGAAATTCATAGAATTCATTCCAGTGTTGGTTGCTACCTGTGTTTGATCATATTGTAGAATCTCGAAAACTACATAATTAAGATGTATGAAGTCTCACACTGTAATATTAATAGATAACTAATTGAATTAGTCGTTTGTATAAGTCAACGGTGGATTCAAATATCCACTTAATTGAATCAAATTTAATTGAATTGTCCCTTATATACCTGATACGTATCAACAGTTAATTGAATTATACGCCTTCTTGAATCAACATTCATTTATATGAATAAATTGCTTATTAAATCTGTGGTTATTTTAAGTGATTTTTCATATGATTTAATTGTTAATAGAATGCAAACTAAATAATAATATATTGAAAAAATAGGTATTCTGCAAATTTATTGTATTTAAAGTTGTTGCATGTAAATATGCATGTATGCTTTAAGATGGATATATGTGTGCATTGTTTTCCCTGTCTTATTTGACGTATTTCTATCTAGTACCATCATAAAGTACGACTGACACTATAGTAGTTTTTTTACATAAGTCGCGTGTCACGCTACTCACAGCTTTTTCTATGCAGAAAGATAATGGACATCATCTTTGATACATATATATTAATGAATCGCTTTACTTTTTAAATGCATTAATTTAGAAACAGGTGTAATAAAATAACGTTACTCTATTATTAAAAATACATAAATCAAACATTTTGCGATATAATATCCTAAAACCGTCAATTAAATACTTACATTTTCGTAATAGAAATACACCGTTCAATATTAAACTAATTAAAGTAATTACCTTATAGTTAAAAATTTCACAAATGTGTACATGTATCTAATTCATCTATTATAATCTTAATCGTTCTATTAAATATTCTTGGCTAGATTGAAAGTATCTTTTATCGCCGTCAGCATCAAAAACCGAGCAAGTTATAATTTTTGAAATCTTTTCACGAATAAAAAGTATACAGTAATCTCTAGGGACAGGATAAGTATTTGGAAGAAAATTTAATGGCATGAAAGTGAATAAAATAAATTTTCTTTCAAATATCTCAACTAAATTACATAAGCGATTGACATGAAAATCTTGTGGGACTAATAGATAACATTTTATGGTCACTTTCTTTCCTTTGCCACAACATGATACACTTTGACACATTTTATATATCTTCCATCATCCGAGTTTTATTAGTTTCGTTTTTCTGTTCTGTTTTATTGGTTGCAGTTCTATTTATTAAATGATGCGATGTAAGGTAAAAAGTAAATTTTATTTTATCGATAGTAAGACCAGTGCTAGATTAAAAAAAACTATTGATGCAAAGGAATATTTTTTCCTAATGGTAATTTCACTAATATTTCTTTTTTATTTGTAAACAACAGTTTCTTGTTTCTGTATCATACATTACGGTTTTATATTCAAACGATTCTTCAGCCATGATTTTCAGTTTAGTTTAAAAAATTGAAATTTATGTAAGTAATTTTCTTCTCAAAATATATTTTGCATAATAAAAAGGCACAATAATGGTGGGGGAGAGGAGTATAAAATTTGAATTTAATCCAACGTAGTATATTTATTTTCTTTTCCGTTTCTTTTTCTTTTATAAAAAATACGTAATCTTACCTATTAGAATATTTGGCATTGATGCAAAAAGTAAACTTAATGATTGGAGAGTTTTTTACTTCTATTTAAACAAGCTGGAAATTGCACGTCAAACATGTCAAATGAGGTGCGTTCGTAATATAACTAGTTTTATAAATATTTTTTGCACCGCATATTATACTGAATGTATATTTTAGTACACTTCATAAGTGCATATCAATTTCATTCTGTTCGAAAGGCTGTAAAATCATTAAAATGCACTTGAAATAATTTTTTCCCATTGGCTGTAATGTAACGGAAAACTTTTGACTGCCCCTGTAATTAAACTATACATCAGATTTTCATAAAATTTAAAATAACAAAATTTTGCAACATATATATAACTAAAAGTTTAGACCATTCAGTTCTGTAGTTTTTGTTTCTGTTATGTGCGGGCGGACAGAAAGACAGACAGACTGACGGACCGAACGACGACTATAGGTGCTACGTAATTATATACTTACGAACGCACCTAAAAAGAGTCTGGAATAGGGAACATCTAACATTTAACCAGGATTCAAACCTCCTAACTACCCTAAAAGCAATAGTCAGTTATGTGTTCGCTATGATGTCACGCTTGTTACCAATGACCACATTTACGACGCAGACAAAAATGTGACTTTTTTTTCCCCTTGTGACTGTAAATTATGATTCCTTGTAAAAGGGAATTGGCGACTCCAGTGCGAAAAACAACGGAAGCGATTTATTTCAACTGTCACAAAAATTAACATACCGACATTAGATTATAGTGACTTCGATTCGGGGTATCTTCCTCATCACATGACAACAATGATACAATATAAATTGAATTTTGGTATTTATAAGGGTGCAACGATGAGAGTAATTAGCACCCTGACTACTAGGGAATACTCAGGGATAAAACATTCGTGATTCAGGAACGATATACGCGGTATCTCAAAAGTTCTTGACACATTTTTAAATTCAATATAAAATCAAGTAATTGTCGTACAGGAGTGCAGTTTGGACTAAAATGCTTCTCACGATGAACAGTTTTTTCAAGCGAATAAAACAAAATAGCTCCTATCATACGCCATAGATGGCACTGTACCTTAAATTAATCAGGAAAGAAGCATACAAAATGAAGACAATCAGTTACAGATCATTTTATTTTGTCAAAATGAGTTAAAGAGTAATATTTCGTTCAATTTATTAGCATAGCTCAACGAATGCACTTTTTCTAGCTCGCGCCACATTTGTACGGAGCTCCAGTTCAATCCACGCGTTCGCTATCATTGCTTGTGGAATTTACTGGATCACATTCTTGATTCTTGTCTTCATTACTTCAATTTCAGCCAAAGCAAAAGCATACACTTTGTTTTGTTTTTCGCTGGGAGTCTTCATTTATGTTTTACAGCGTCAAACTTAATCTGAAAATCTGAAAAACGCATGTTTAAAAACATTAAAACCAAACATATGGACAAGCGGCTCCATCTAAAATCGAAATTTGGAACTAATTATTTTGATTCGTGTGAAGAAAACTTTACATCCTGAGAAGCATTTTAGTCCAAACCACATTCCTGTACGACCATTAACTTTTAAGACACCCTGTATATATAAAAAAAAAATGTTGCAAATAATCCACTTGCAGCTGTTAATTAACAAATCAAACAGCATAAAAGTATGCGTTTAAGAAAAATCGTTTAAGAGCATGATTAATATATCGTCTTCCCTAGGAATCAACGACAAATTACAAAAGTACGTAATGTAATACACACCTGCCTATATTGTCAATGTATTATCATTATACAAATTCGCAATACATTTGTTTTAAAATAGAATGTATGCATAGTCATATACACTGCTCAAAACAATTAAGGGAGCACATGGTTTTAACGAAATTCCGCAAATATTTACACCGACAAGTAATGTAAAATAAAACATCCATAATTTAAAGTGTTGTAGACAACAGATAAAGAAAATTTCACATGTAAATTAAAGTTTATGACGTCAAAAACTAGAAAAAGGAAATAATTGCAGAAATAGGGATTTTGCAGGAACGTCTGTTCTACTGCCTCAGTTGTAAAATTCAATTGCTCAGCTAGTGTTTTGAGAAAATGTGGTTTGAAAATGTCACAACAACATGATTTACCGCAATCCATGGTTTGGCGTGTTTTAGAGACAGTTGAATTTGGGGAAACACAGCGAAGTGTAGTGAACGCTATTGGAGTCGCAAGAAGTGTCCATGAAAGGCTGCGGAAATAGGGATTTTGCAGAAACGTCTGTTTCACAGCCTCAGTTGTAAAATTCAATTGCTCGGCTAGTGTTTTGAGAAAATGTAGTTTGAAAATGTCACAACAACATGATTTACCGCAATCCATGGCTTGGCGTGTTATAGAGACAGTTGAATTTGGGGAAACACAACGAAGTGTAGTGGACGCTATTGGAGTCGCAAGAAGTGTCCATGAAAGCTGCGGAATCGATTCTAAGGCTCATGGAAGGATAGTCATCGACAAGTTCAAGGTCGAAAATATTCTAACACAGAAACTGATGACCGATATATCCTGTTAACAGCGCTCGTCCAGACAGAACGGGCAATGCTACTCAGCTGCAAACACAGTTGTTCTTGGCCACAGGACGAAGGGTGACCAGCCAAACAGTCCAAAATAGTCTTCATCAGGGTGGTCTCTATGCCAATGGTCTGTATTCCGTTGACCTCAAGCCACTATGCGGCCCAAAGAAGGTGGGCAACTGAAAATCAAGTTTGGAGGCAACGTTGTTGGCGTCAAATTCTGTTTACATGCGAGTCCCGATTCAGTCTGGATGTGACATCTGATGTGTTTTGGCATGGGGAGAAAGAGGCACTCAAAATAATCCCACATTCATTCGTGAAGGATCACATTACAGACGAGGTGGTTTGATGCTATTGGCTGGAATCAGCATAGGTCGACGTGGGGGCCTGCATATCATTCGGAATGGCACTTGGACGGTCCGAAGTTATACAGACGAGATACTGAGACCTCATGTCGTATTTTATGTTGCAACAATTAGTGATTTCTTTTTTTCCATGCATGATAATGCCAGACTTCATACAGTTCGTCTTGTGGAAAACATGCTTGAAGCTAAAACAATACAGCGTATGGAATGACCAGCATGCTCTTCTGACCTAAATCCGATCGAGCATGTTTGGGACATACTCAGACGATGCATTGCTGCGAGACCGAGGCCTCCTTTTACTGTCCGAGACTTGGAGATTGCAATTCTTGAGCAGTGGAACAGTATTCCACAAAGTTTTATCGATAACCCCATCGCATCCATGGAAAACAGGTGTGCAGCAGCCTTAGCTGTTCGAGGAGACCACACGCCATACTAAAAATCTTGCATCATTTCTAAACAATACTTTTTTTTATAATTCACATGAAACCAAATTGTTGCCCTAAACCATCTTTTCATGTTCTTTTCATCTCTTCAAAGAATAAAAGCTCCCTTACGGTTTCTTGTGTCTTTTTTTCTGTATTGCTCATTGATACACGTGTACTATCCATTTTATGCCCGTAAATTGCTGTCTTGCACTGCTCTCTTCACTTTTTTGCTATCTTCTCTAATTTTTTTGAGCAGTGTATATATATTTTTTTTAATCAGTAATATGAGTAAAAGTATTCTTCCTTTTTTCAACTTATTGTGCATAGGCTGTTATGCATGTGTAGTTAAATTGTAATATTTCTAAGCTTAAAACTTTTATTTCGAAAAATAAAAATAAAATTCTTACATATAAATATCGATGCAAAATTTTACGGTAGATATAAATTTAAAAGGTACAAATCTAAAGCATAGTAGAAATGAATAATGAAGTAATGTTTACTCTTTTATTCTAGAAAATGTAGTGTTTTCCAATTTTCTCTCTCATTATAAAAGCTTAGTGTTTCCGAATTTAACCGGCGTTTTGCAAACAATGCAAGTTACGACAAATTTCTATAATAAGTTCCGCTTTTATATAAACAGTTTTATCTCTTATAATCGGGATTGTTTTCGTATTTACATATATATTGCAGAAGAAATATTGTTTTTAATGCGATTTTATAGTTTTAAATTTTTCCAAATTACTTTAAAAATTAGCTATACTTTATTCTAAATTTAAACTATTATCGTAAAAAAGTAGAAGAGAACACCATCCACAACTCCGCTGCAAATTCTATACAATTGTGTGGGATACCAACCAATTAGTAATAACGTCATCTAATTGATGATATAATCTATATTAGATGATCTATATTCTTACATACAAGTATAGATGCAAAATTTTACGGTAGATATAATTTTAAAAGGTACAAATCTAAAGCATAGTAAATTTATAATAAAGTAATGTTTACTCTTTTATTCTAGAAAATTTAGTGTCTAATCTATATATCTATAGTGTCATCTAATCTATAATAGATGATAATATCTCTTATAATCGGGATTGTCTTCATATTTATATATACTTCAAAAGAAATATTGTTTTTTAATGCGATTTTATGGTTTTAAATTTTTCCAAATTACTTTAGAAATTAGCTATACATTATTCTAAATTTAAACTACTATCGTAAAAAAAGGAGAAAAAAACACCATCCACAACTCCGGTGCAAATTCTATACAATTGTGTGTGATACCAACCAATTAGTAATAACGTCAACTAATTGATGATATAATTAAATTCTGCTTAATGCTCATCTTCCTACAGAAATTGTTGCAAACTCTACATTTTTAAACACTAACTAAAAAGAAGAACAGAACACCATTCACAACGTCGCTGCAAACTCTACATTTTAAAACACTAACTAAAAAGAAGAACAGAACTCCATTCACAATGCCGGCGCCGCTGCAAATTCTATACAACTGTGTGTGATACCAACCAATTAGTAATAACGTCAACTAATTGATGATATAATTAAATTCTGCTTAATGCTCATCTACCTAGAGAAATTGTTGCAAACTCCATATTTTTAAACACTAACACCTATGTTTGATATAATACTTGGATTCTCCGTTAATTTTACGTTATTCACATACGGTCAAAAAAAAAAAAAAAAGAGTAGTTTGGGAATTATGAAAATGTAAATTTGGGAACTTCTCACGTGAAAATCTTTATCTTTTCAAAACAGATTGCAATGCGTATATAGTTTTTAATCATAACTCATACACTAGACAGCGAAATAAGCAGTAAATTCGGGTTCACATGTTTAACCCTTTATGTCTCAAATTATGAATTCGTGAAATTTTCATCTTCTAAAGCATTTTTTGTGAATATTTGAAATTACATTAGAAGATTAACACAATAATTTAATGAATTTTAGAAAGACTTTGACAATTAAAATGAATTAATTAAATTTGAATTTATAAAGATTTTCTGCAATATTTATAACTCCACTCAAATCTTTTCAAATCTTCTTTCTTTTTTTCTTTGGTAATTTATGGAATTAGGAAATGTACAAATATAATGCTCTTACAATAGAAATATGGGAATATTTCCAAACTGAATATTTCCAATTTTTAAACGTCAAGAAAGCTGAAAAGATGCAAATAAAAAAATCATCCTGTTAAAAATATTTTTGCTTTGTGCAACCAATAATGCTTTTGGAACAAGATAAAGTCAAAGCTATAACTCATTCTAAACTGTATTACTACTAATATATGTATTAAATTAATTTTATAACAAGTTATTTTAATGGTATTTTAAAGAACCGTCGGGGCATAAAGTGTTAAAACATCTAGAAATCGATTTTTGTTAAAAATTGTACAGATTACAAAATATTTTTTCGGAACATAATTTTGAAATTATATAATTTTTAAATTGTTTTTCGAAAAAAAATTATGCAAGCATCATGAACTATACATTTTTTAATAGAAATCGGTTTATATAAGCTTCGGTTATATGAGTTCATAATTAGAGATAATTACGCTGAGTAGCTATGAAGTTACATTACAATATAAGCTTCCCGCATTGCAATCGCTTTTGAAATGATTAAAAATGTATTTAACATAAGGAGTTCCATTTTTAAAACCTGCATAAATCCTAAATTACCTAATGACATTCCGTTTAAAATGCTAAGGTTAAATTAATTAGATTTTAGTCTTAAACATTTTCTTCTCTTACACATTCTTAAACACTTGGTACAATTACTATTTGTCGATGACGACTTAATAAAAATTTAAGTATAGCATTAATTAGTAGACGTTATTGATATTCGATTGGTAACTGACATAATTTTATATGAGGATTTGCAGCACAGCTAGTATTGGTCCTCTCTCTCATTTCTTTCCTTTTTTTTTTTTTTTTTTTTTTTTTTTGGCATATACACGATTTGTCTTTGTTGCTATAGATAAACATATAATATGTCTTATAAAACTCGTGTTAAATTTATTTTAAAGGTAAAAAAAAAATATCTGTAGTTCTACAGATGTGAAGTTACATGCTTACTAAACTTTCATCTGTAACTGTAAAAAAAAAAAAAAAAAAAGGCTGTAAATCAGCAAAACTAGTTTTTGTAAATCTACAGACATCTGTAGCTTTACATGTAGTAAAATTACAATAATCTTAATAAAATTTTATCTGTAACTCTGGTTGCAGTTACATAAAAAGTTCTGGGCATCTCAGTTTCCTAAAACATTCTTAGTAACCTTACAGATTTTTGGATTTTCGGTGCAAAAGTGTATGTGTTGTACATGAATTTTTGTTGTTGCCGTTACGTAAAAAGCTCTAGGAATCCCAGTTTCCTATAAAAACTTTAGTAACTTTACAGTTTTTTTTTTTTCTTTTTGTAATATTCCACAACTGATGTTGTCAGTTACTTTCCGTTTCCAATTTTATGGATGAGGAATGCATATTTTCAAGCATAAAAAGAATAATTACTCATTTTATTTTTCCTTTTATTAATGAAGTACATTAAAATTGCAAAATCTTCATATTTTTAATTTGTTTTTCAATTAGCTTAGAAACGTTTATTTAATACATTTTCGCTACTGGTATCCTTGATAAAGGCATACATTTAGAATTTCGTTTAAGATGTTTAATCAAATTTAAAAGGATTTTACAAATTTTGTCTGAATTTTCAATCATTTTCCTACAAAATAATTTAGAAATCAAATCAAAAGATGAGAGGATATTTTTGAAAACTTCACCGAGACGTTTTTAATCAATATGGATGCTACCGTCCAGGGGAGGCTTTTTAAAATCACATAATTTTGATATAATTTGATATTAGAAATATTTACATATTTGTTATTTTGTTAACCCTTACAGGAAACGTACCGTCTGTGAGATGGTTGCGTCTACATATCTACCCTTTACACAAAAATGAGCACGTCCCCAATCTTATCACGCAGTCTAATTCTTATGCTATTGGTCCTCTGCCTCTATCACCCATTTGCAACACCTGCGCATTTTTAGTTAAAGAAAGAAAAATTATTTTATTTTCAACGCAGTCTGTCAGACGGCGTGTTTCCGTTTATGTAATTTTTTGCTCTGGGATATTGATATGGAGGGGCCGTCAAAGCGACTACGCTACAGTGATAAATGCTTTGAAGAAACTGTTTTGCGATGGTTTAATGAAGTAGGAAGTGACATAAGCGATGTTGAAAGTGTTTCAGATGTTGAATATATAAATTTTGAACACGAAAGTGACTCAAAAAATGCAGATATTTAGAAAAATGCAGATATTTAGAACATGCTGGAATATTCACTATTAAATGTTTTGTTAATTTTACTGCTTAATATTTTTTTTCTAATTCATGTTGTACCGAAATATATGAAAATATTAGCATTTATTTAATTATTAAATTTTTGTCGAAATGCAATATTTTGAACATTAATGTGTAACTTTAAAATATTTTCTGTGTCCGACATTCAAAACTTATTTTTATGCTGTTATATTTAAAAATTGGTCCTGTTAATGTATTACTATTAAAGATTAAGTGTTTATGTTCACTAAGTTAGTTTTCACTAAGAGTTATTTTCTTTTTAAATTTTTATAGCAATTCACTTTTATTTAGGAGTCTCACAGACAGCACATTTCCGTTTCTGCAGGGGATTTTCATGTTTCCCGTTAAGGGTTAAGAAAAATACTAAATTCGATTTAAACTTATCGTGATTGTTCTAAGTAATTATAATTTTGTTATGGAATTAATTTAAAATGCGTATCAATAACATATGTCAAAAAAAAAATATATATATATATATATATATATAGATCTTTTTACCTTATTAGGAGCATTATTAACAATAGGTGAAATTTCATAAGTTTTATTGCATTTTTTAAATATTGGTTGTTAATAAAAAATGCATAATGATTTAATTTATATAATTTTTCATATATATTAATTTTGCATTCTAAAACATATTTTCATTATTTAAATTTCAATTAGTCAAAAAATTAACTTTTAAATAATTTTTATTTACCTTACTTAAACATAATAATAATGAATTCTTTTTCCTTTTGCATTTTATTCAAATTCATCGTTATAAGTTAAATGTACCCACTAAAGATTTTTATCTGATATTACTAAAATATTAGTGAGTGGGCATAGTAAATTTCTTGTACACAATATTAGATCCGCAAAATTGAGCCAACCAAGTCCTGAGTTTAGAGTGTATCATACGGAGGTTTTAACTTGTTTAACGTTTTAAAAACTAAATATACAAAACAATGAAAACATATTTAGAAGTTTAGATGGTTACATTAAACAATTTAAATTTCAAATCTGCAGATCAGGTCCCCAACATCGCTTGTGCAAATCGTTTATACAGTAGCGCTCAAAAGCATTTTGACAAAGATAATAATTTACTTAATTGAAAAGAATAATAAAATACAAAAATCAATCATTTATTTTATTTAACCATATTCAATGTTTTAATTTTAATAAATTAACAATAAATATTAATAATATTAATAAAATTATATATATACTATATATATATATGAATTTTGTCATGCTGTAACTCTCGAATTTTTGAACCGATTTGGATGAAATTTTTCATATGCATAGTACATACTAATGTCTGAAACAAGTTCGTCGGCCAGCTGCATCCGCCATCTTGTTTCAAAATGGCGGCCATTGGAATTTTTGATATTTTTTTATTTTTTTTAACATTGTATACTTATAGAAAATGTTACGTTTTACAAAATGCAAACTCTTATTTACTATGTTTAACAGAATGTTAAAAACATTAAAAGATATTTTAAAGAGTCACACAGTGTAATTTAACAACATAGGTCATTTTAAAGAGAAAGTTAGGAAACCTAAAAATTTCCAAACATGTTCACAAAATTCAAATGGCCCCCATTTTGAAGCAAGATGGCGGATGAAGCTGGCCAACGAACTCGGTCGAGGCATTAGTATATACTTTGCATATGAAAAACTTCATCAAAATCAGTTAAAAAATTCGAGAGTTACAGATAGTTATGATAAGAGAGTTATGATAAAATTCAGATACAAATATATATATATATATATATATATATATATATATATATATATATATGGATATATATATATATAGTATATATATATATATATATGGATATATATATATATATGTATAGTATACATATAATTTTATTAATATTATTGATATTTATTGTTAATTTATTAAAATTGAAACATTGAATATGGTTAAATAAAATAAATGATTGATTTTTGTATTTTATTATTCTTTTCAATTAAGTGAATTATTATCTTTGTCAAAATATTTTTGAGCGCTACTGTATTTTGGTCTTACTTTATATAATTTCTGATGCCCTACAATCTCCAAGGATTTTTTTTTGTTACTTTCATAATGTCTTTTTTTATCATTGACTAATACTTCCAGTCGATAATTTTAGACGCATAGTTCCGATTGCAAAAACATTTCAAATGTTGTTTTCATATATGGCTAGTTCCATGAGTACTTGTAGTGTGAGTCACAGTCTACGATTTTCGGCTATCAGTGTTTTAGATCGGAAAAAATGTGACTTACTTTATCGGAGATGTCTCATTAATTGGATAAGTTGAAGCAAACTTTTCGAAAATAACGGTGGCCAACAAGCATAGCAGTTATCAGCTATGCGACTTGCACTACAAAAACCCATGGAACTATCCATATAGAAAAACATTTACATTAAAAAAAAAAAAAAAAAAAACTATAATCATTTGTTTAATGGGATACAGGAAAATTTTCAAAAAATAATTTTTCGGTGTTTGTTTTATTCTGAATCTATTAAAATTTCTCAACAATATCAATGAAGCCCATTCAAATGTATGCATATTTCTTGAGTTAAAATCATTTATAGATGGTGATTACAATGGAAGGTCCGTAGATAGTGAAACTTTAAAACGTGTTTTCTCAGATTAGTAAATTTGGAGTTTGCGCGCACTGTTTACTTTCAAACTATATAAGCTATAGCTTAAAAAAATTAAGCAAATATGAGTTTCTTTATAGTACTCAAGCTAAAAAAAAAAAAAAAAAAAAAACATATTTTGGTTATTTAGATTTTTGCTCTTAAAAAACTTGAAAAATAATTTCAAATTTTTTTTTTTTTTTTAGTTTGGGATAAAATTAATTTTAGAACAAAACTTTTAGTTTATATTTTGATTTTAATTTAGAAGTAGGTATGTTATGATTCTATATAGTTCAAAAATTGTTTCCTATTCGCATAATTTAGCGTTTTATCATGTGCGCCGCTCTTAAAGATTTTATTTCACGCATTAGTGAGATGAATATTTAAATTTTAAATTTAAATATTAATTTTGTATATTCAACATTTATTTTTCTGGATAATATAGTTAGAAATATATACTTTAGGCAGATAGGAAAAAACAAATATCTTAATTGTGTATTAATTGTATTTAATTCTTTGAAAAAGGCGATTTTTTTAGATCGATTTCACTAACTCAAATGTTCTGTGCCCCCTTAACCCCTTCACGGTCGCTTAGTATTTGGAAAAACCATAAAAAATGTACATATTTATTTTATTACGAAATTGAATAATTATAAGGTTTCTAAATAAAATATGCAATTAGTTTTTTTTTTTTATTATTATTAATTTATTTATTTTAAGGCGGAAAAAAAAAAGATGTTATAGAACAAATTTATATCTGTAGAAAAGACATCTTGCAAGAATTCTGTGTCTTAATGTGTGTTTTAAACCAATTAATGCAATTAATTTGTACAAATTAATGCGAATAAAACCTTTATTTTTCACATCTTAGATCTTTATTTATCATCATTACACACATTTTTTACAAATAATATTCGAAATAATATATATACATTAAATTTTGATTATTAATAATTTTTTGAGTGTTACATATTTCAAAACATGCAATACAAAGACCAATATTACAGCCAGCGCAAAAACCAAACTCAAAAGGCAATATTCAAAGACTTCACACCGAAATGCCAGTTAAATTTTTCTGGTTTCAGAAGTTTTTTCCAGCAATAATTATCCAGCCCGGAAATATGGCGGGAGCAAGAAATAACGAACGACACCTCAGCCCGTGTTATTGACGAGAGCGAGAATTAAGGGGCTAAAAAGTTACGAAATTTAAATTCTTGTATTGTTTTCGTGACTTACAATGTGATGTATAAGTTATGTTTAGAATTATTTTATCCATGCTTTAACAACTTTAAATGTTAAAAATTCCAATACTTTATTACGGAAACATACAAATTTATGATAGACTGAATTTTATGAGTTTTCAACGTTTTCGGACGCTAAAAATGTATTTTTATGATAATAAAATCATAAAATTGCAATATTTCACATTGATGCAAATACTAAATACACAATATGAACTTTCACCCTTTATGTACTGAATTGTGAATTCAGAAAATTTTATCTTCTGATTTTTTTAAACTACACTAGAAGATTTACATAATTATTTAATAAATTAAATTTTAGAAGGATTGAAGGACTTAGAAGGATTAATTAAATTTGAATTTATAGAGATTTTGTGCAATATTTATAGCCCCACTCGAATATTTTATTTTAAATATTTTTCTTAGTATTTTGTAGAACTAGGAAATGTACAAATATGATGCTCTTACAATAGAAATATAGAAATATTTCCGAATTGAACCTCCCCCCCTCCCCCAACGCCAAGAAAGCTCAAAAAATTCAAACCGTCCTTTTAAAAATATTTTTCTTTTGTGTAACCAATTACGCGCTTTTGAAACATGATAAAGTAATGCATCTATAATGCATTCTATACTGTATTCCAACTAATCGACATATTAAATGAATTTTATAACAAGTTATTTTAATGGTACTTATAAGTACCGTCGGTAGATAAAGGGTTAAAAAGCACACCGTTTTACTTAAATGGAGACGAAAATAATAAAATAAATGTTACAAGTTAAAAACATACATTGTATTCAAAACTTCTAATGTCCTGATCTTAAATAATTTATTTAAGATATATGTAAATAATTTATTTAATATATTATGTAAATAATTCATTTAAGATATTATGTAAATAATTTAGTTAAGATAATATATAAAAAAGTTATTTAAGATCAGGATATTAGAATTTTAAACAAAATGTATATTTTTAACTTATAACATCTATTTCATTTTTTTTTCGTCTCGTTTTAAATAAAACAGAGTTTTTTTTTTTTTTTTTTTTTTTTTTAAATTTCGTATTGTGTATTTTGGATTTTTCTGTTTTTAGTATCAGATCAGTTCAAGTTTGAAGGGAAAAAATCCCATAAAATTTATCAATTTCTATCAACGATAATAGCAGACATTAGAGCAAGCTTTTCGAAGGGCGTATTTTTTCCTCTGAGCGCTTCTTGTTTTGTCTATGAATAATTTTCACATTTCATTAAGATAATCTTCTGTGTTTAGGCAGATTTCTGCTTAAAATAAATAAATAAATAAATAAAAATTTCTTTTAACTTTTATACCCCTCTCTTGCCAAAATTCCCATTATTCCTTTGCCTTCTCCAGCATATAAAGTTTAAAATATTTAAATTATGTTACATTTCTTGCTCCATTTCTTAGTTTTTGATAGAAAAAAATGAACAATAATCTAAAATACAATTTCCTCACAACCAAAACTTCTTCTGCTCTTTATCGTTTCAGAACAGTGTTTCAAATTGTTTAATAATAATAATAATAATAATAATAATAATAATAATAATAATAATAATAATAAAGCTGCTTTTTCATTTTCCAGCAATGATAAATAGGCAGTCAACCATGTAATTACGGTGTAGAGGGTTGGGAGGATAAAAGCAATTTTTGTCCTTTTTAGCTGCGTTCGTAATTATATAAATACGTAGCACCTACAGTCGTCGTTCAGTCCGTCCGTCTGTCTGTCTGTCCGTCTGTCCGCATATAACAGCGCTAAAACTACCAAACCAAATGGTTTGAACTTTAATATATATAATCGTTTCAGAATTTAGTTTAGTCATTTAAAATTTATGAAAATCGAATCAATACTTAAAAAGGTATTAATAAAAGTTTTCTTCAATCTATTAAATCCTATCATACGTAATTATTTCAATGATATAACATGATAGGTAATGATCCTAGGTTACCATGGTGATTACGTCTTATCTAAGATGGAGTCCCATTATTTCTGTATTACTGAATTTAATATATAAAATCGTAATAAAATTTGTATTCATACATTTTTGCATAAGGGTGCAACAGCTATTACATCAAGATCTTAATATTTATAAAACTAGTTATAGTACGAACGCACCCCATTTGCCACGTTTGACATACAATTTTTGACTTGTTTTCTTTCCTTTTGAGACTAATCCTGTAGGAAGATTTTGGTGAAGGGTATTTTAGATTTAATGAAGTTTATTGTAATTTTCTGCAACATGGTTTTCATGAATGTTCAAAACTGCTTTTTAAATAACTGATTTAAATTTTAACTATTAGAATTATTTATGTTCCCTTAAACAAATATAACATTTATTACAAAAGAAAACTGTTTAGGAGCCACAGAATGTTTAAATTAACTACTTTCTATTTATGTTAATGTTAATTTGATTTCTTACCGATGCAATGGTAGGACAAATTATAAGAAACATTTATTATTGAATTTGATTTAAAGCATGTTTTCCTGAACATAGATGAAAATGATTAAATATTTAATATTTGATATTTTTTGAAGATGATTAGACCAGAAAGAAATATAATTCTAAATTTTAGAGGAATATAATATTTTAATGGAGCGAAAAACTAATATTTGCAGAGATGATACAATTCATGAAAGTAACTGGGAAACATCCTCAACTGTCAATTCTGGATTTTACGAGCGTGGTATCATTCGAAAGATCTTGTCAATGATCAAGAATTGTATAGGAACTATACTCCCGAATCCGATAATTAACGGGATATGGAACCTTTTCCTTTAAAAGCTATGGAAGACGAAAATTGTGTCTTATAATTAAACATTTTGGTGTTTTTCTACGTAAAAATTTTGAAAACACAAGTCTTTCCAACACCAGGAACAAACGATGAACAGCATAGTTGCAACAGTCAGAACAAGTGTGTTTAGTAAAAGTGAAGCGTACATGTTTTACTGATGGGAAGACTGGATACGTGTTTCACTTAAAGCCTTATAGACAGCATACTGAGGCACTGCATTGAATGTAAGTGAAGAGAACATGTTGTAGGCCAAATGATGTATTTTTAATTTATTTTCTATAGTAATAGTGTTAGCATCACTGTAAATACTTTGATGGTTTTTTGAATATTCGTCTACTTTACCAAGATTTTGTAGTCTTTGAAGAAGCAAACATATAGTGGTTGAAGGTATTTTGTCGATACAGCTAAGAGAAATATTCCCTTTATGGAATAATCTAGTTTTTCGGGGCGTAAATTTTCGTCTGTTTGTCCACCCCATCTGTCCCGTATCAGAATGCATTCTACCACGGAACTCTATCTTGAAAATCACTATCACGATTAATTCTAAAACAAAATTTCTGCCTTCGATAGCTTTAGAAGGATATCATGTTGTGTTCCACTTCTTTATTTCTCTCCTCCCGAAACAGAAAAGTGCCTATATCCCGCAAACTATTGGATTCGGGAGTATAGTTCCCATACATTTTTAGATCCTCATGACAACAGCTACCGAACGATACTATTCTCGTCAAATTACAGAAATGACTGATGGGGATATTCCCTAGTAAGTCTATGTCTGAAGGAACTGGCATTTCTTATCCAATGGCCTTGAAAGTCCACACGAAGGAGTGAATGCTAGCTAATTCAAGTGAATGTAGCCATCTAGTGGATCCAACATGCCATATCCAGCTGGTGTCTTACAGTACCACCTATATTTTAACCGTTATGCTTACCTTAGTGAAAATGATTCATATCTGTGTTATCATTTTCCCGTCCAAGTTTGTATGCACTGTTTTGAAACAATCGATATGCATATGGGTCAATATCTGAAAACTGGACAATTTCACTCCAGAATTTTTATTTTTTTTAATTAAAGTACCCACTTCCAAATACAATTATGTACTATGATACAAATTTTGTCATTTGAATGTCTTTTGAGATCGAGGATGTATATTTTATGGGTAGGATAAACTTTTATGGGAGAAAGTGTCTGTTAACACCATAATCAGTGTCTAATAATTGGGACTGAGATGATGGGGACTGGGATGATGTTTTTGTCTTAAAAGCTGCACATCCAATTTGTTGAATCATTTTGCCCACGTGTAAATTCTTAAATATGCCATGTGACATTAGTATGTTACGTAAATAAAGTTGCAGTAAACTTTTTGTTTATAAATAAAAAGTTAAATAGGGGGACATGAATGATGCTATAAAAAATACTCATCCCTATTCAGAACAAAAACTAAATATTTCTAAATATGAAACAAAGAGAAAAACAACTTACCTTCATCCACGGTGACTAGTTGAACTTTAGTTGCTGTTGCAATGGAAATGATTCTGCCAGCGCCACCTAGTATCTGTTAAACTAAATGTGTGTTTAGAGGGACTGAGATTATGGTCAACCTCAGGGACAAATGTATTTACTACAATATTTTACTATACAATCTATACTAAGAACATATAATTACATTTTCCCATACTTTATATATATAGGTATAAATATATAATAGCAAAAGTTAATAATATTTACAGAAATGTTTACATCAAGCATTTAATATTGGATATTTGTACCTGAGGACAGGGACTGAAATGATGATTTCGATTGTTTAAAGCTTAAAAATAATTATTTATACATCATTATATGTCCATTTATCATTGGTAATTGATATAACAAATGTTACAATATATTACGTTTTTCAGTTTTTGGTTTTAGTATAATTAATGAAATATTATTGGCAGTGGACGCAAATTGTCCAATTTTCAGATATTGACCCATATGACGGGTTCACAACCATAGTAGACCAAGTCCATTTTGAAAAAAAAATGAGATACTCCATTTAGAAGGTTCATAAAATCTGTTTTATTCACTCCCACAGTGAAATAAGCCCGTAAACAGATGCCATATATGAGAAATTATGTAGAAACAGGCTTGGCTCATTATGGGAGTAGATAAAACAGATTTAATGCACCATCTAAATGGAGTATCTCATTTTTTTCTCCAAATGGACTTGCTCTACTATGGTTGTGAACCTGTCATACATATATATATATATATAGGGAGAGAGATGTATGTAAAATATGAGCCCATTCCAGAGTAAACTAGCCATTTCTCATCACAACTTCGAGTATATTAAATAAATCCAGTTGGCTGAAGCAGGAGTATTGTAAAAATTTAACTCGGGACCTCGCTCTTGGAAATAAATTTATTTTGTTTTGTCATTCGACGGTACACAGCATTCGCGAGTCCGCCGGAGGCCCCGAGAAACCAACCTTTTGTTTTATCACATGATACAAGTATCAGAGCACACTCAAATATCTAAAAAACTGACTCTTGGGAGGCGCAGATGAGTTTTGTTATGAATTTAGGATATTTTTTAGCAGCGGACGAAAGTGTCAATTTAGGAGCAACATCTACTTTAATTGGCTAAGAACCTTTATTGATGTGATTGTAGGGTGGAAATAAAGTTTGGGGACAAGCCAAATGCAACAAAAATAGACATTTAAAATTTAATGGAGAATTGTTACTTATGATCATGATTTAATAATAAATGTCAGCATAAAGAAAAGTTAATTAGGATTTATGGGTTAAATGTAATCATATTTTGACATTAATTTTAATTTATCTTTTAACATAATGATTTAACCCTTAAATGCCTGATTTTTCAAAAATCATTGTAATAATGTTTTTCTGCTTTCATTTTTTAAATAAATCATCGGAAAAATACTTTAAAAATAATATATTTTTTAAGTATGGTCCACGGCTAAAAAACAGTTTGCTACTAATCGGCAATACTGGTCTTTAATTGAAAAAATAATTTTCCTTGATAAAATTCTATAATATTAAACACACAAGAATTTTAGGAACTATAATAAGAAATAAATTTTACTAGCTCACTGCAGAACAAAATAGGGTATTTCGCAAGCTTCCAAACAAAACAAAATGAACAAGTAGCAGCAATTGAAGAAATAAACCTATCTTTATTCTTAAACAGCACAGGTGTTGTCATCTACATGATGAAAATCGATTTAATTATATTTTCAGAATGTATTTTATAGGCAACATTAGGCATTTTAGCTTCAATATTATGCTAATAGTATTTTAGAGCCTAGATTGTGTATGTTGCCGAAAAGCAACACCCGGCATTTAAGGGATAAGTTTATTTATATGCTCTAAACCTAATAACTGTCAACTTTGAGGAAGTTTGGTTAAAGTTTATAGTTTCAATATAAACTGTTAAATTGGATTAATCAACTGAATCCAATAACTGTAATACTTGGAAAAGTAAATTACTATTTATGGTTTTGAAGACTCATTTAATGTTTATTTTAATTCTACTTTGATTTTATGAGCCCAATAACTGTCATAATGATAGTTTATTGTGATTTATGGTTTTAAGAGTTTATCTAAAAATAAACATCTCAGTCAACTTCTATTTTATTAAATTGATTTCAAATACATTAATATGTTTATAATTTATAATTTCTTTTACTATCATTTCATTTATATATAAAAATCGCAATAGAGATGGTCTAATGAAAAATTGAGATACGTTAATAATGTTTGAAAGTCATTATTTACCAAAGTTATTTCTCATAATGCAATGAATATTGACACAATCATATTTATTAAATCTCAAAATAATAATATATACATTTTGATACAAATCATAACAAATTGCCAAGTAGTAGTAAGTAAAATTGCGTATTCTGCAATATATATCATTTTGTAAACTTGCAAACTGTTTCTGTTATTTTTGAATAAATTTGAGTATTTTTCCAATACTTGCGAGAAAGTTTATTTCCGATAAATAATGAAACAATTTTAGTTATTGGAAAAAACAAAAAAGAATAATTGAGTCTGATATCAAAATTCCAAAAGAACTTTCTTAATAGGTTTAGAAAGGTTTTTAGTAGCGGAAAATATATTTAAGAAAGATTGAGTAAGTCAATTCAATCGTGAATAAATAGTGAAGGCTGGTTTATTTTTGTCGATTTATAAATGTGTTTTTCAAATGTTTATTTAATTTATAATTATATAATTGTTTTTTCAAGCTAAATTTAATTAGAAAACAAAAGTTTGAAACAAACGTATGAAACAAAAGTTTTTTAAAGGATATATTTTTTTAGGCTTTTTAATCTAAAATGAAGGATTATGATACGTTATATATCAATACTGAAATTTTTATGCAAAGAAATCTCTAATCTCTTCAAAAAAAAAAAAAAAAAAAAAAGCGTCATTTACAAAATTTTTAATATTTTATCATCGGTTTTACAAAACAGAATTTTTTATATAATTTAATCTTAAAAATGCTTTCATTAAATAAGCAAAAGGTTTTAATTAAAATTTACTAATAGAAATAACCAAGATTTCTGTGATCTTTATGCGTTAAGTATACATAACGTTCGTCGAGAATTGATTAAAAACTTATACATTTAAACATTAAAAGAATTTTTTTCCAATGAATCATCAATTATGAAAAGTTTGAGTGAAATATCTTTAATTCGGGGGGAAAAAATACACAGTACTTTTTTTTAAGTATTTGATAATTACTAATCAATTAATGAACATTTTTGTTTTTAATCTCGCGTTTAAAAAAAATGTGATTAATAAACTTAAATAAAATAGCATTTAAATACATTATGTAGGTATTTTTAAAGTTCAATCCTGAGTGATATATAATATGATGCATAATATACGCAAAAATTGTCTCTCGTATATTGTAAAGATAAAATAAATGTAAATAGATACTACCAAAAAATATAATAATAATAATAATAATAATAATAATAATAATATCAATAATAATAATAATAATAATAATAATAATAATAATAATAATAATAATAATATCAATAATAATAATAATAATAATAATAATAATAATAATAATATCAATAATAATAATAATAATAATAATAATAATAATAATAATAATATCAATAATAACAACAATAATAATAATAATAATAATAACAAAAAAGACGTCTTGTATGTTCCGTATGTCTCTAAACTTTCGTTTATTATAGTGATAATAACACAAAAAGGTTGTATGTTACTTAATATCCCTAAACTAGCATTTATAATAATAATAACAAAAAAAGTTGTATCTTCCGTAATATCTCTAAACTTTCGTCTATAATAATAATAATAATAATAATAAAAGACGCATTGTATGTTCCGTAATATTTCTAAGCTTTCGTCTATTTTTTAACCCATTAACCCACGATTTACGTTTCAACAGCCTGGATCCAAAGCGTAAATAAGATCGCGCAGCCTACGAGCTTTTCCATGGTTCGGCAAATAATTTTCAAATTTTTCATATCATTAAAAATGACTCAATAGGGGAAAAAATATGGGTTTAAGAAGAAGAAAAATCATAAAGTCGTCAATTTACAAGATACAAATCCACTTAAATTTATTATAAATCGTCTTAATATTATCTACAACTTTTATGTTGACAGGGTTTTGATAGGACCAACTTTTACAGAAAAAAAATAGGGGTTAAAGAAAAAATCATGATTCTGATAAAACCAGCTCTTTCAGAAAAATGAAATTCAAAACTCGTGAAAAGCGGCCAGATAAAATAGTTAAAGTGGGTTTGTCTCTAATCTTAATTTGATTCAATTTTTGTTGGTGAAATGAGTACTTATCTTCGAAATCTATCTGGGCCTGTACGATGAGCCAGCAGGGATTTTGTATTTTCTCAGAATATTGTTGAAGATAAAATAAACAGAAACTATTGAAATTTTTCAAAATATAGTTTTCACAAATTTATCAGGTTCATAATGAAAATTTAATGGTCATACTGACTAAATTATTTTTACTGTAATGGTTTTGAACTGGATTGTACTGAATACTAAAACATCAATTATTTTAAAATATAATGTAAAATGTTACATGATTTTGAGCATTTTTTTAAAAAATCTATTTAGAAAATCTAATGGGACTTGCAGTAATATATAAAATTCTCATTTCTCTAAAAGAATCTTTGATATTTGGTTTGAATAATTGTGTTGAATAATGTGTCACGAATGTGACAAAATATATTGATTTTTGTTTATATCCAATCAAATTGATTCTTGTTAAAAGATTTATATGATGTTGAAGAAATATTCACATTGACTGGGCAAGGAAATTTAAATGCAAAAGGAAACTCGCGAATTTAAAATTAGTGAAGGAAGCCTTTTAGTACAACTAGTGGATTATACCCGGGCATTCTTAGTTACAGAATATAAAGTGAAAACTTTTTTACTTCCTTCTGTCTTTACAAGAAGAAAGTATTGGATTCATGAAAATTTTCGACTTCTGGTTTTCGTCGGATTTACACGTTTTAGGGGTCCAACAGATGGCGCTTCTATGCTGCATATTGCAGGATCTACACGATTTTTGAAATAGCTCTATCTCAAGAAATAATGCACGGATTTTCATCAAACTTCAGATTTGGTTATTCCTTGATATGAATTGGTGCTGGTAACGTTTTGGTGTAAATCTCCTAACAGATGGCGCTGCTATGCTGCATTTTGCAGGATTTACACGATTTTTTCAATAGCTCTATATCAAGAAATAATGCATGGATTTTCATCAAACTTCAGACTCAGATAGTTCTTGATATTAATTGACGTTCTGTACATTTTGGTGTAAATCGCTCAACAGGTGGCACTGCTATGCTGCATTTTTTTGCGATTTCCGCAATCTATCTCAAGATCTACCTCAAGAACTTTGTGTTTGCCTAATGCTTTGGTTTTCAACAATCTTCAGATTCAGATATACCTGGATATGAATTAGTGCTGTTTATGTTTTGGTGTAAATCGCTCAACAGGTGGCGCTGCTATGCTGCATTTTTGCGATTTCCGCAATAGCTCTATCTCAAGAACTAAAGCTTGGATTTTCAACAAACTTCGGATTCAGGTATACCTCAGTATGAATTAGTGCTGTTTATGTTTTGGTGTAAATCGCTCAAGAGGTGGCATTGCTATGCTACATTATTCAGAATTTCCCCTATAGCTTAACCCCAATAACTAAGGCACGAATTTTCATCAAACTTCAAATTCAGATATGAATTATATGATATATATATATACATATATATAGATATATAGATACATATATATAGATATATAGATATGATATATACTTTGATATGAATTGGTACTAAATTGATGTAATTTCTTGTACTATTTAAATGATTTAATTGACGTGATTTATATAGAAGAAAGTTTTGTGATGGCCACAACATACTAGTTTTAAATTGTAAACACCTAACGGACATTTTATAAATAGATGCACACTAACAAAATCAAAAAGTATTTTTATAAAAAAATATTAATAATGTATTTAAACAGAGTTTTGAAATTTGTTAAAAGCGATATTTTCGTATTAACTGCATGCAGTAGTTAATAATAGACAAATACATTGCCATGATTTAGGTACTTACAGCAGACTTTTTAGATTCTGATAATTTTAGTGGTTTAAGCAAGTACTTGATTACATGTCAGTTAACTTTGTGTTGTAACTATGTTACTATTTTATTATTATTATTATTATTATTATTATTGGTGATGTCGTTTTATTTTAGTTAGGGAATATCAACCAGAAAAGCAATTTCTAGTGTTTTAACTGCAAATGTGTTAATCTGACTTAATCGGGCTGCAAACAATAGATAGATTTTAAAATATCATGCGTGAAAATTCTTAAAAAAAAAATAAATAAATAAATAAATAAATGGTACAAAAATTGTAATAAGAACGATTTTTTTTTTTTTTTGGTCAAGTGTTGTCACCATCTAAATGATGTCGGCGTTTCTTACAGACATGTTTTTTGGATCACTATATAGATTCTTCTAAATAATATTCGAAATACATTATAAAATTTGTAGCGCTAGTAAAAGTTACATCACTATAAAAATTAGTGTTATAATTATAGAAATTTATTGTGAAAGTGAATAACGACTCCCTGATTCTTGGAGATCCACCAAAAACTTTTGTAAAAATTGAGAAAGAAATTACTTTCATAATAACTAATGACCTCGATCAAAAGATAATTTTCAGTATTTTCTAAATATTTTTGAATTAAATCGCTTAAAATTATTAAATTACCCTTAAATTTGAAACTGAAATTAACACTTTTATTTCATTTGAAGTACAGTTTACTTTATCACCACAATTTAAAATAAAAACTAATAAAGTATTTACTTTAGTACCACAATTTAAAATAAAGACTAATAAAGTATGAATTATAATTAAAAAGGTTCTTTGCGCTTCAAATCTATTTGATACTTCATTAAAATAACAGCAATATGTCATGAAGAATAATCATCTCAGTTTAAATCATTCATACGAAGTTAATAAAATAATCGTATTATCTGCCAGTAGAGCATTAAATGCAAAGGTAAACTAGTCGTTGTGGGCCACAGTAATACTTACCCATCATGGATATACATAATATAAAATATGAAAATGAAGCATGTGATACATGCTAACATTTGTATCATATTACTTTTATTCATAATTTAATTTACTTGGACCCCCTTAAATATAATTAATATTAAGCTAATATTACTTTTTGTTGCACTAAAATATCTCAATTTGTTGATTTTCTATGGGAGAGTAAACACTATTGGTTTACAATGGAAGTCTATGGGAATTTGGCGAAATATTAGAGATACCGCCAATTTCGCGTCACGTTTGGCGACTAATTTTAGTCGCAAAATTTGGCGATATACCAAGATGATGAAAAACTTGGCAGTATTTGGTGACAGAATAGGGTCCACCATATGGTAACCCCCTTATACGTATGGAGATGCATTAAATGCTTGACATTTACGATAAGCCATTATTGGCATTTAATCTTATAGTTTGGCGATAGTTTTGGGTCGGCAGGATAATCGAGTAGTACCGAATTGCGTAAAAGAAACATCCTTATAACACAAAAAATTCTAATCAAATTAACTAACAGTTTACTGAGTCGGATTAAGCGTCTCATTTCCAATTAAAATATATCTTTGAATTGAAATTTGAATAAAATACAGGGTCATGCAAAATCGAAGAATGTGAAAAATAGGATTACAAATATCTCAGCAACTAATTATTCGATCGAGTTCATTCATGATGCAAAATTTATGTTTTTTTATTGTCTTTTATATTCACCCCTTCAAATAAACAATTTCGAAAATTTTTGTGCATCTTTTATCAGAACGAATATTTCGAGAATCCGAAAAAAACAGTTCCGGATAATCCAGGATACTGATATTCAATAGGCTTCTTCCCATTATTACTCTCTAAGTACACCAAATTACAAGCCTCTATCTCAATTTTTTTTTCGGGAGATAGAGCGATTACAGACACACACACTGACACACATACAGACGGACACCAAATTTTTGTTTCTAAAAATATGTTTTTCGGAATCTCCAGTGTCTGAAACGTGTAAATGCGTCAAAATTTTTTTTCCGATTTTTAAAACGATTACGAGACTTACCCTATACGTATGGTGGGTAAGTAATAAAAGCACCATAAATTAAAGAATGGAGTTTTTATACAATTCTTCGAAATTACATAGGAACACAAAATTTATTTCATAAAAGCAATTAAAATTATATTAAGATTACTATTGCTGGTATAATAGTAACACTTTCTGTTACTGTGAATAATTACACGCTTATTCATCCTAATAAATTCATCATATTTTATTACAATATTTAAATACGTATAAAAATAGAAATAGTTTATTTCAAAATAGTCTTTTGTAAGCATTTAATGTTTATCTTAAAAATCGCGCTTAATTTCATGACTGCAATTCATGTTGTTTAGAAATATATACAATGCATATATATATCGCTTTCAGAAAGTTATTTCGACGTCGGCAGAAAGAAGGATAATACCTTAACTTGGGTGATTATTTTGTCCATTCCATTTATATGAATAGTAATAGCAATTTGAATTAGTATTGTAAAAGTTCATTGAACTGTAAAACAAGTTGATATGCTATTGGAAAGTTCGAAGTATGTCATGAAGCTTAGAAAATACATTAATTGAATAAAGCTTAAATGTTTTTATTAACTCCGAGAGGATTTCGGATAAAATGGGAAGGACAATTACCTTTAAAAGAAAATACACGAATTTTAAATTAATGGCAATTGCCTTTTTATAAAATTATTTGAAAACAATTTCATATCACATTATTAATTCCTTGAGACAATGAAATTTCTATGAAGTTAATTGTCGCGGCCAGAATTATGTTAAAGAAAAAAAAAAAAAAAAAAAAAAACTAGCTGTTACCCGTGACTTCGTTCACTTAAAATTTAAAAAAGAATAACTTCATCAATTAAGGAAAAGAATTCGATAATTAACAGCATATGCAATTAACCTTTTATAATATTTTATAGTAAAAACACTTCTAATGATTCCAATTTGCTTATTTTGGTTTATGTACATAGGATCATTTAAATTTCTTTCGTGAGCTTGAAATTTCATACTCGTTTTCAACATTTAAATGAAAAATAAATTTACATATCTGTTAATAAATTTTATTATTTATATTTATTCTATTTTGTACTTATTCCGTTCATAGATATTGATTTAGGTTTTCGTGACAAAGAATAATATTTAAAGACATGTATCAGTAAATAGTGATTATTAACAGATCATTTCAGATCTGTCTTTGAATTGATTAGAATAATCGAAAAATCAACATACAAAATTATGTTTTTATTCCAAAAATCACATCTTGTAAAAGAAAAAAGATAAATGGTATTAAAAAAATCAGACGTGGTGAAGCATCAAAAGTCAAAAATATATAATAAAAGTAAGAGAAATATCTTTAGCTTTCAAAAATTTATTTCATTATTATTTCATGGTACCACATTTTTAATAACTGTAGATCTACCAATAATATCAAAATGTTTATCACACTTCGAAGACTCTCGAAGCCTAAATGCTTTAATCAATGAATTAATCAATAGAGTTGCTTAATATTTTCAACTGCGGAAGAAATTTATTTATGGAAAAGCAGTCCAGTTACAGCTAAATATTTTCATGCCGATTGTTGTGTTGTAATTTTGGATTATGGAAGCTTGACTATTTGTAAGAATATGCTCCAATGGGGGACAGAGATTGTGTTTCAGAGATTTTTAACTATAGGTTTAGATATTTTAAAATCGAAAGAAAATTTCCCTTCTTCTCTTTAGCTTTTCGATAATCATGGCGCCTTTTAAAATTAGAGGGATGTGAGATGAAAGGCAAATTTATTGCTTAATTAGTGATTTCACCTCTTCGTTACATGTAAAAGATGTCATATGTGAATCCTAATCTCTAAGTAAAATTAATTGCTAAACTTTGTTACAAGGAATTTCTGGGAGATTTTTATGTAAAAGGATGTTAAACATAAATTTGTGAATGGTAAATTCTGTGGAAATCAAAGTATTTTGTATAAGTGCTATGAAATGCTAATATTTTCTGAAAGAAAACTGGTTAATGATTTAAAATATGACACTGTCACCTGGTTAGTTTTTCGTACGGAATAATTGTTGTCGATATATATATATATATATATATATATATATATATATATATATATATATATATATATATATATATATATATATATTCTTTCACTTCATGAATCGATAAATCTATGCATTTTAACTTAATTAAAACATGAAATCGCTTAATGAAGTCCAGTATTATTGTACATGTACATTTAGAAAAAAAATATTGAAATTATTTTAATTTATTTATTGAATTTTTACTAAATGCTAAATTTCACGTAAAAAAACGTATTTAAAATGTAAACTAAAGTTACATTTTGAAAAAATGCGACTTTTGATGCTAAACATTATTTCTGAAATGTACGAGGGGCAGTCGGAAAATAAGTTTCCCCTGGCGACTGTGAACAGAGGTGTGTATGAAAGACAAAAAAAAATAATGAGACATTAAAGATAAAACATAACTTTATTTTTCCACATAAGTACCAAGTACATTAAGACATTTGTCATACCGCTTTATAAACTTCAAAAAGCCCTCCAGGAAAAAAACCAGGGCTTTGCATACGGACGAAGCGTTGAAAGGCTATGGGTGAAAGACGACACAGCAGGTGAATGCGAACTTGCAGGGATGACAAGGATGACCTCCCCGGGAATTCAGCTTTCGCTTTAGAGTATAAGTGCAATCCCGGACACCGATACACCATTGGGCAGAGGTCAACCGGATTGTGACGGGTATGAAACGTGGGTCCACCATTTCACGCCCGAATCGAAGGCCGCATCCATGGAGTGGAAACGTCCGTCATCACCTGTACGAAAGAAGTTCAAAAGAACTCCGTCTGCTGGTAAAGTGCTCTTCACCGTTTTCTGGGACGCCCAAGGAGTTTTGTTGCTAGACTTTTTGGAGGATGGAACCATCAATGCTGCGCGGTACTGTGACAATCTATCGAAATTGAAAGAGGTGATTCCGAAAAAGCGGCCTGGCGTTCTGCTGTTGTATGACAACGCGAGACCACACTTGGCGATGGCAACGCAAAACCATATTGCAACTCTTATTTGGGAGCACCTACACCTTCCGCCATACAGTCCTGATCTTGCCCAAGTGACTTCCATCTCTTTCCATCTTTGAAGAATAATCTCGGCTGAAGGCTCTTAGGAAGCAATGCAGAAGTCAAACAAGCCGTTCAACATTTCTTCTGCATGCAAATCCCTGAGTATTTCCTGGAAAGTTTTTTGAAGCTTATCAAGTGGTATGACAAATGTCTCAATGTACTCGGTAATTATGTAGAAAAATAAAGATATGTTTTATCTTTAATGTCTCATTCTATTTTTTGACTTTCATACACAACTCTGACCACAATCGATAGGGGAAACTTATTTTCCGACTCCCCCTCATATATTGTTATTTTAGGATTTCATTTTTAATTTTGTAGCTTGTGAATAAAATATATAACACCAATTTGACGAAATTAAAACGATTATATATTAAGGTTTTCTAATTAAAAGGAATGCTTCCCCAATAGCAAGAGATATCGGCTTAATTTCGGCCTAATACCAGAATTGTCGGGAAATGATCAGTAGTTGAAAGGAGAGCTTCACATAATATCGTCTGAACAAAATCTACCGATTAATCTAGATAATATCGTGGAAAAATGTCGGCAGGAAATTGTATACTTATTACAAGTCAATTAATCGGAAAAGTATTCTTATGCATGTAATCGGCCGGCAATCGGGAAGTAATGAAAAATGAATCTTTTTACTGAGTTGTTATTGTTAGTTTCCGCTGTATAGATACCCCCTGCAGTGATGATAGGGGTGTGTGTCACGTGAATAAATCTGTCCAATGTGCTGCAGTATCTTATCTGCCTCCCGCTCAAAATAGTTTTTCACGTTTCAAGGACATCATTTGTAAATGGACAGTCGAAGGAATAGGGGCAAAAATACTTTCCAAGAAATGTTCTTTGGTGAGAATGCATTATTACTTTCAAATCAGTAAACTTAAAACCCTTAAAAACTTACAGATAGCAGGGCAATTACTGTAAAAGTAAACTGACAATTTAAAAGCATTTGTTTGTTCTTTCTTTCTTTTTTTTCAATATTTACGTATAGACATTCATACTTAAAATTATACTTAATAAAATGTTTAGAGATATTTGCTGTTTTGTTGATTTAGATAAATAAATTGAAAATTATAAGATCTGAAATTTAGATTAATTTAGGATAATATCTGAAATTTAGACTATTACAACAACAAACTATTTGCTCTAAATGTATTTTCTTAGTTATGAATTAAAAATTTTTAATTTAAAAATTAATTTATTTAGAAATACTTCAGGCAATGTTATTGTATAAATTATAATGAAGTTGATCATCTTTTCTTTTATTTTCTCTCTAAAGTAATAAATTTAATTTTATACCTTTTAAAAGTTAAAAAAATATCTGAACTTTTTTTTAATTAAAATTATTATTAGATAAATAAATTGAAAATTATAAGATCAAAAATTTAGATTATATCAGAAATTTAGACTTACAACAACGAACTATTTCTTCTAAATGTATTTTCTTAATTATGAATTAGAAATTACTGAGTTAAAAATTAATTTATTTAGAAATAATTCCGATAATGTTATTGTATAAAGTATAAAGAAGTTGATCATCTTTTCCCCCCCCAGATAGTGATAAATTTAATTTTATACATTTTAAAAGTTAAAAATCGATGACTGAATATTTTTTTTAATTAAAATAATTATTAGATGAATAAATTGAAATTTATAATATCTGATATTTAGATTATATAAGGATAATATCTGAAATTCAGACTATTACAACAACAAACAATTAGAAATTTCTGATTTAAAAATTAATTTATTTAAAAATAATTCACATAATGTATTGCATAAATTATAAATAAATTTATTATCTTTTTTTCCCCCCAAATAGTGATAAATTTAATTTTATACCTTTTTAAAAGTTAAAAAAATGACTGAATATTTTTTAATTAAATTCATTATTGAAAATTTTAAGATCTGAAATTTAGATTATATCAGGATAATATCTGAAATTTAGACTTTTACAACAACAACAAAATATTTGCTCTAAATGTATTTTCTTAGTTATGAATTATAAATTTCTGATTAAAAAATTAATTTATTTAGAAAAAATTAAGATAATGTTATTGTATAAATTATAAAGAATTTGATCCTATTTTTTTTTCTCCAGATAATAATAAATTTCATTTTATAGCTTTTAAAAGTAAAAAAAAAAAAACTGTTTTTGTTTTAATTAAAATAATTATTTAGATATTTAAAAAAAAGAATTTTTTTTTCCATAAATAACAAAAATTTAATGAGACGCTTTAAATGACAGAAATTTTACAGCCAGGACTCAATGTTAAATGAGAATATTTTACATTGTACCATGCAAAAAATTATCTAATTAAAATGTATCAAAGTTCGTTTTAATTCAAACAGTAAATATTGTTAGAAGGAAATATTTTCCACTATAAAATACAAAAATGTTTTCATATCGAGGTCGTAATTAATTAAAACGTAAGACATTTTGTTTAATTTAATTTTAAATATTGCTGATCTCGGGATGAAAATTACAATTAATTATTCTTTGTAAGATGCAATAATATTTGTATATCAACAGCGTGAGTTACTTATAAGCAAGAATATAATTTTTAAATTAAATGTAATTTTATTTGTTAAAATTAAATGTAATTTTATTATCTTACAATGAAAAATTAATTGTAATTTTAATTGTAAAATTATTTAACAGCAATATTTTGACTTTAAACAAAACAAGATTTATTACATTTCAATTAGTTACATCCTTGATATGGAAATATTTTTGCATCTTATAGTGGAAAATATTCCCAATTAACAATATTTATTTTTTTAATTAAAACGAATTTTTTTACGTTCTAAATGCTATTTTTGCATCGTACAAATTCTTCTATTCGATATGATTAGCTAATCGGCAAAAGATCATATGATATTGCAAAGTACTCGGTAAAAGATTACCAAGTGACCAAATTATCGAAAACTAATACGCAAAGGCTTCATAACCGATTCAATTGTCGTCGGGAGGGGATGCTCGACAGGTGATCAGCCTTGCGGACAAGAAGTCATATCTGCCGACCCCGGAAAATGAGATCGCCAGGATGAAATATAGTCGAGTTAGGACTTTCGGCGGAAGTTCGGCCAAGGATTATTTGCTGTTTGGGTTAACATGAAAAAATATTGCATCATTTTTACTCGATAAAACCTTTTACTAAGAATGCCTTTGTGATATTTTTTAACTGCCATGTGTTAAAAATAACTAATTAAAATATTATATAACCTTTTTTAATTCAATTCGTAGGGGCGATAACTTTCCGCTTAAATGTACGGAAGTTTAATTTACATCCTTGGTTGTAAATGTCAATATGTTGACAAAACGCATTGTAGAACATTTTTTGCTCCCGTAACCCCCAGGTTGAAGTGACAACAGCGTTCAATATAGGCTATGTTGGAGTTGGGAATGTCACCATCAATTTGAAGCCATTACTTCTGAAATCGGTTTATATTTCCTGAGATTGCGAAGAAATCGCTATTTAGAACGTTTTTAGAATGCTTTTCGTTCATTTTGACCCCTTTTAATTTTCAAATTTTTAAGGAACTCTTCTCAAAGAGTATTTACATCTCATAAGTAATTTCCATGCCAAACTTCCAGTTGCTAGCACCTTCAGTATCACAAAAATCACAATTTAGAACGCTTTTAAAAATGCAACCGCAAGCTGGTAGTGAGAACGACACGAAATAGATCCTATGTTGGAGGAAGGGCTGTCATCATCAATTTCCAACCATTACTTTTGAAATAGGTTGGGTACTTTCTGAGATTGCGTAGAAATCGCAATTTAGAACGCTTTTTAGAACGTTTTTCATCTCTTTTCAGCCCTTTTAAATTTCGAGTTTTCTAGGAAATTTTCTTAGCGATCATTTATGTGTTATAAGTAACTCCCATGCCTAATTTCAAGTTGCTAGCCACTGCAGCATGACAAAAAACGCAATTTAGATCGTTTTTTCTCCTTCACCCACTTTGGGGTAGTGGCACCGACATGAAATACAGCCTATGTAGGAGCGAAGGCTCCAACAACGTTTTCACACCATTATGTTAATCGGTTCGGTACTTACTAAGATTGCGGAGAAATCGCAATTTAGAAAGTTTTTTAGAACGCCTTTCGCTCATTTTCGCCCCTTTTAAATTTCGATTTTTGGGGAAATCTTCTTAGAGATCATTTGTATCTTATAAATACATGCCCTGCCTAATTTCAGGATTCTAGGCCCTTCAGTAACACAAAAATCGCAATTTAGAACATGATTTTGCTTTTGCAACCCCTAGGTGGTAGTGACACCGACATGAAATAGAGCCTATGTTGGAGTAAGAGCTGCCATCATCAATTTCCAACCATTACTTTTAAAATATTTTGAGTACTTTCTGAGATTGCTTAGAAATCGTCATTTAGAACTCTTTTCGCGCATTTTCAATCCTTTTAAATTTCGAATTTTTTAAGGCATTTTCCTAGAGATCATTTATATCTTATAAGTAACTACCATTCCAAATTCCATGTATCTGGGCCCTACAGTAACACAAAAATCACAATTTCGAACGTTTTTTTTTTTTTTTTTTGCTCCTACACCCCCGTTAGGGGTAGTGGAGCCGAAATAAAATATAGTCTATATTGGAGCAAGGGTTGCCACCATCATTTTTACTGCATTATTACTTTCTTCTATCTTCAATAGAAGAAAGTATTGTAATCGAAAATTTTTTCGACTTCCAGTTTTCGACGGATTTAGACGTTTTAGGAGTCAGAGATCCTAAAAAACATGCTTATAGAAAATGTCTGTCTGTCCGTGCGTCCGTGTGTCCGTATGTCCGTATGTCGCCAATGTATCATCAAAAATTGTATGAAGTTATGCATAGAATTGAACCATTTTTTTTTAAGTTTTTGGCTATGGCTATTAGGTCCTCGATTAATTTGGAAAAAATCCGCCGGTAGGGGGGCTGTAATAGCGATTTTTGTGCATTTTGATTATTGTACCATCGAAAAGTGTATGAAGTTATGCATAGAATTGAACCAAATTTTCTGTGTATGTGTTTGGCCATGGAAAGAAGGTTCACCCTGAATTTGGAAAAGTTCCGCCTGTAGGGGGCGCTGTAATAGTAAGTTTTGTGCGATTTGTTTTGCATTTTGAATATTGTACCATCAAAAAGTTTATGAAGTTATGCATAGAATTGAATCAATTTTTTTGTATATATTTTAGCCATGGCAAGAAGGTTCTCCCTGAATTTGGATAAATTCCGACGGTAGGGGGCGCTGTAATAGCGATTTTTGTGCCATTTCAATATTGTGCCATCGAAAAGTGTTAAAGTTATGCACTGAATTGAACCGAATATTTTGTGTATGCTTTCGACCATGGCAAGAAGGTTCACCCTGAATATTGAAAATTTTCACCAGAACGAGGCGCTGTAGTAGCGATTTTTGTGCAATTTTCAATATTGTACCATTGAAAAGTGTATGAAGTTATGCATAATTCTAATAAAAATACTAATAAAACTAATAAAAACGAATTATTGGTATTTGTAACAACATTTTGAAATAATAATATACATGAGATAGAAAAAAGTTTTGGTAATGGCGCATCCAACTAGTTTTTGAAATCGGTTTGGTACTTCCTGAATTTGCGTAAAAATCGCCATTTAGAACGTTTTTTAGATTTTTTTAATTTTTAATTTTTAATTTTTTAGATTAATTTTGATTTTTTAAAGAAATATCCTTAGAGATCATTAGTATCTCATATGTAACTACCATTCCAAATTTCATGTTTCTAGCCCCTTCAGTAGCACAAAAATCGCATTTTTAGAACGTTTTTTGCTCCTGCACCCCCTTTTGGCCAGCGACACGGACATAAGACATGTCTATGTTCTAAGTTGGACCAACGCCATCATTTTGATACAATTACTTTTGGAATCGGTTCGGTAATTCCAGAGCTTACCCGCTACAAATAAACAATTTTTACCTCATTATAATATTAGTACAGATTACTTTAATGATAAGCAATTACGTTACAAAAAAACTGGGCACTTTGAAACTAATTAAAATTTAATCAAGTCGTTAACGTATTGATAAAACATATTTTATAGTGGAAAACAAAATGTAATTTTTTACTATCTTCAATTGATTCGATCGAAATTTATGTAATCGAAATTTATTTCGACTTCCCGTTTTCGGCGAATTTCCACGTATTAGGGATCAGTGATCACAAAAAACATGTTTATAAAAAATATCTGTTTGTCCGTAGATCCGTATGTCCTTGTGTTGCCATTGTACCATCGAAAAGTGTATGAAGTTATGCATAGAAATGAATCAAATTTGTTTTTAAGTTTTTGGCTACGGCAAGCAGGTCTTCCCTTAATTTGGAAAAAATCCGTCGGAAGGAGACGCTGTAATAGCCCTTTTCGTGCCATTTTCAATATTGTACCATCGAAAAATGTATGAAGTTATGCATAGAATTGAACCAAATTTTTCGTGTACGTTTTTGGCCATGGCAAAAATGTCCTTCCAGAATTTGGAAAAAATTCGCCGAAAGGGGGCGCTGTAATAGAGATTTTCGTGTGATTTTCTCTATTGTACCATAGAAAACTGTATGAAGTTATACATAGAATTCAACTATTTTTTTTATGTATGTCTTTGGCCACGATAAAAAGGCCCTTCCTGAATTTAGAAAAATTTCGCCGTAAGGAGGCGCTGCAATAGCGATTTTTGTGACATTTTCAATATTGTACCATCGAAAAGTGGATGAAGTTATGCATGGAATTTGACCAAATTTATTGTGCATGTTTTCGGCATGACAAGAAAGTCCTCCCTGAATTTGGAAATATTCCGCCGATACGGGCAATATAATAGCGAATTTTGTGTAATTTTCTTGATACAGTAAATCCTCGATTTAACGGACTAATTGGGACTAAGATGTGTCCGTTAAATCGAAAGTCGTTAAACCGCAAAGTACTATTTATAATATTATTTTGTTCTAATTATAGTACATATATATATTATTACGTACTTGTAATTACATATATTATTACAGTGCAAATTACATATATATATAATATATATATACAATATATACAGTGTATATACATGTATTGTATATATACAATATAAATATATATTGTATATACATATATACTACTGTGTATATATATATAAACACAATACATTACTTTTAATAATACAATATTGGTAATGAAGTACAAACGAATTAACACATATGCAACTTTTATGCATGCATAGAACGAAAAGCATATCACATGGCCGCATAGGTCGCCAGCATCATTGCGCATGCTTAGAACGAAAACCACGCTGCAGTGAGAATCAAAGCGCGGGCTTTCGGCGTTTCGCGTTCTTTCCCTTTTTTTAAGGTTTCGTTCATTTGATCACGAGACATTGTGCCGCCACAGATATAATAAATATTTTTCTATTTTACCGTGAAATCGCTTTTTAAAAATAGTAAAAAGAAATGCTTTGTCGTTGTTCATTGCTTGATTTTTTACATATAAAAGCTTAAAAGAGGGTTGCGTGGTGATTCTCAAGTAGGGGAGGGGAAGGGGGGCAGTAATACTTTTTCTTTTTTTCGAAGCGTGTTTCATCGTTTTGGAAGCTGTTTTATCATGGAGGCTTCCAGTAAATAATAGTGATAAATAAATATTTGACATTTGTCAAATATAAAAATTTGAAATACGGGCGTTGAATTTCAGGTTAGGGAGAGGGGAATAATTTTAAATTAACTATTTTGATTTGTTAATTTAAGGATAAAGTGTTTTAAAAGGGATATTAAACGAAACCCTCTGTGCGATCTGCGATCACATTGTTTAATTTTTTGTTTAATTTTTAATTTTTTGTTTATTTTTTTTTAATTAGTTCGTTGAATCCGAAGTCCATTGAACCGAGGTCCGTTAAATCGAGGGTTTACTGTATTTTGTAGTTCTATTGTTCACAGGCCGACCATGAAGCGACGGGAACTTCGCATCCTGATAAGCTGGCTATTTGCGAACAGCTGATATACATCATAATAACGGGAAACTATTGATTTTAATAGGTCATGGTCGAGATTAACTCGTTTTTACTCCGATTAATTGACTGGAGCAGAAATGTAAGATAAAAGTTGATATTAGTATTGAACTAATAAAATTGAACTATTGACATTTGTAGCAACATTTTGAAATATTAAGAAATATATGAAATAGAAGAAAGTTTTGGGATTGGCGCATCCAATTAGTTTTATATAAAAAAATTACTTACTCAAGTTAAAGTTTTAAAACATATACGTGAAACGGTGCGACTTGAAATAACATATACAGTATATGCGATAAAGCATATACCCTATAATCTTTGCCTTTTATGTTGCCCTCTTCTTACAGTTAGAGTCTTTATTTGTACATTATTCAAGTTAAATTATCAAAACTTATACTTTAACATGATGCAAATTTGAATAAATGTTTATATTATCTATAACATACCCTATAATTAATGCATTTTATTTTAATCTATTTTATCAGATTGAGTATTTCTAATTCATTTAAATAATAATTCTTTAAGCTAATAAATTTGCCTATTAATTTCGTCCTTTTATTTTTCATTTAATTTCCTGAAATAAAGCAATACGTTGAATGCTATTAGCTTTTTTTTACCAATAAAAATCTAAATTCAATTTTAAAAGCATTTTTAAATAAGAAATTTTTTTCCAGTGTGGAATTTTTTTTTAACCTCCGGTATGCTATTTCTTTCCCCCAGCTTATTTTGTGTCGTCTCCAAAAAATAACGTTACATTGTATAAGCCAGTCGTAAAACAAAGCAGTTGTATCATTGTACGATTAAATATTCTATAGTAATTTTTTAAGCTTCTAAACATCGCACATTTTCGATTTTTATACCGTCGTATTGGAGGGAAAAAGTACTTTCAAGTGCAATTTGTTTGAAAACTGTATCTCCATTTATTTTTGAAATATTAAATTTTTTGTAGTTTTTCGAGCCATTTGCTTAATATTGGCAACGAAAGTACACCATTTCTGTAGAAAGTAAAGGAATAATAGTTCTAAAATAGTGATTATGTATTTTTGTTGCCATTTTCTCATAACAACTGAAAGAAAATGTAATTAAAATACGTGCTATTTTGAAAAAATATAAACGAATGATTTCTGTTAAAACATGGAGTTATTATAAACTATATTTAATTTTAAGTATCTATATTAATGTTACAAACAAGTGAAGGCCAATGAATCATTAGATAGCCGGTTTTTTTTTTTTTTTTTTTTTTTTTTTTTTTTTTTTTTTTTGTCGAGTTTCTTTAATGAAGGCATCTTTTTGCTGCAATGTGTATTATTTTGCGATAGTGACGTCCTATGCATGCTTTACTGTAGATGTTTAAGAGTGGATCGTAATAGTGGAATCCTTGAGCGGATGCGATTGACGCCATTTTACATAACATAAAAGAGTTTCTATTTTCAGAACAGAATTTCTATTTTCTAGCTTTTTTTTTTTTTTTTTTTTTTTTTTTTTATCGAATTTTGATTAAAAGGTGGTTTTAATGCTGCAGCTGGATCTGCTCACGGATTACAGGAATCCATAACTTAAATTCTGAGTATTATTAATAAATTTATAATTTTACTAAATAATCATCTTTAGTTAAGAATGCGATTTTTAAATCAATTTTTTAATAAATTCTATTATTATGAGCTTTTAAAAGCAAAAATAAAATTTATTTTTAACCAAATTGTAGTTCTTTCTTTAATATATGTATAAACGATTCAAAATATTTAATGAAGTTATTAGTTAAATTCAAAATTCCAGTAGAAATAATATTCACGCATTTTAAAATTAAGCGAAGGACAGAAAATACATTTCCAGAACAAAAATATAATTTAAATAAACTTGCATAATAATCATTAATCAATATTAAAATGCCATTGTTGGAAAAAAATAATTTACGTATCTGCTTCAATTCTATTGCTACTAGAATATGATTTCATGAATAATACATATTTTTAGAAATTCTCTGTTCGAATAATATATAATACAATCTCTCGACAATCTGTAGTATCATATACAAAAGAGAAAAAAAAGTATTTTGTAAAATTTTCCTTCCGATTGCTTAAAAAGTAAAATATTTACATACTTCAATTGTTTCTCTATTGTATGCTTTA
The DNA here is from genome assembly GCA_963932465.1 of Maratus speciosus. Classification (NCBI taxonomy): domain Eukaryota; kingdom Metazoa; phylum Arthropoda; class Arachnida; order Araneae; family Salticidae; genus Maratus; species Maratus speciosus. The sequence continues at coordinate 398,012,961 of OZ010800.1, read as the reverse complement.
TTAAAACATGGCTTAACGGATTTTGAATTCTAAATATACCTTTTTACTTATTCTCGAAAAATAAATTCCTCTGATTTCAAAATCTACGCTCTAATGGTTAAAGAATAATAACTTTTCTTACTGATCATTTGCTTTGCACAAAAACAAAATGAGTTTCAAATAACGTTTGAAAAAAGTTACCTCTTTTTTTTCTATATGGGTTGAATTTCAATTTAAAAGATATTTTCCACTTTTGAAGGCACAATTTGATTTATTTTTCAATTCCTACTATTAGCTCACACTCTCTCTCTATATATATATTTATTTATATATTTATCTTGTTCAAATTTTCAATCGTTAATAAAATACTCATTATTCATCCTATCAAGTTGAAATAATTTTTTTAAAACTTGTACTGGATGACAATTGATGTTAATACAGTTTTTTCAAATATTAATTCATTAATTAAATTTTAATTAATTAATTTTAGTTTTGCATGGGAAACAAAATGGCGGCCATTGGTTATTGAAGATCAATGAAAGTATTTTCAATAAGGGGTTACCATAGGGGGGGGGACACTGTTCTGTCGCCAAATACAGCCAAATTTGGCGGTCAAAATGAGTCGCCAAAAGTGACGCCAACTTGGCGATATCAGTAATATTTCACCAAATTCCCATAGAGTCCCATTGTAAACCTACTTGCTTATAGAAAATCAACAAATTGAGATATTTTAATGCAACAAACACTAATATTAGCTTAAGGGATTATATTAAATTTTTCTTTGATGACCTAAGTAGGAATTGACTTTAAAAACAAAATTTTTATATTATTTGTTCTTGAATTTAATTGTTAAAAAGTTTCTGTTTGAAACGTTTTGAACAATGTATAGAGTTATTCTTACATGCTTAGAAAAGGAAAAGCTCAGATGCACTTATGAAATTAATTAACGGGTATATGACATGCAGAGTAGGAATGACAGCTATTTCTTAAGGGGACCGCAGACCTTTATTTCAGCAAAAATTGATCCCAAAATAGACATTTCTTTTTGCATGTATTATTGTTCTCCAATTTGTACTACGTCATTCGTGGAACTCAACTTACTCAAACTTACAAATGTTTTAATTTTGTTCGCGAACAATTTTTTGGCCTTTTAATATACTTTGCATCTGTTTTTCTCAAGACTGATGATTCAGCTTTTATTTTATTTTTGAAATGCACCTTGCTACTTAATTTTTGATGAAAATTCGTGAACCTGATAAGGAAGAATCCTGATATTGCTTAAAAAGAAACTGTGTATGCATTTTAAAATTCGACTTCATTAAGACAATTAAATTTGATTTTTATGTTATTATAAGGCAGGATTTTGATAAAAATTGGTATGGAATTCCGAAAAAAAAACTCTAAAAAATTAACTATTTAAGGGATTAAAAAATCGATATACAGATTTGTTTGTAATATAGAGTTTTACGTGATTAAAATCAAAATCGAGAAAATACCTAAAAAAATTAAGACACAAGAAATATTTTTTAATTTCATTTTTAAAATTTATTTTTTTTTTAAATATTTTAAAATTAGAATAATATTTGAATTTTCTTTTAAGGTATTCTGTATAGTTATGGTGAAATGTATATTTGCACAAAATTTCAAATCTCAATTATGAAAATTGAAAAAAGTTTTTTTTTTTAAGTCCACCGTCACCTTAACCTGGGAAAACAAAATATTGTGTGACCACACTGAGAAAAAAATATAGTTACGTCATCTAGAATCTAAATTGTGGCTCAAGAAAAAATAGTTCCATGTCATCCTTATAAATTCCAGTTCCCTTTGATAGAGAGTTCTAGAGTCTCCTACTAAAATTCAAGAGCGTTTTCCTATATTCTCGTGGTCAAACTTATTTTAAAATCCCTGCAAATAGATGCGAACACAAGAGGTTAGTTTTAGTAACTGTAATTCTTGTTTATGAAACCATTCCAGAAATTAAGCGATAATTTCTCGCTATTGTAACAATTCCTTATCGTTTCGTCACCTAGAAAACAAGAGACTAGAAATTATAGATCATTTCAACTATTCAGCTTAGTTCTTTACCCTATTCGCATAGCTCGGAAATCTATATTTCTAGTTTAGGGATACAGAAAATGACTACCTATTCATTCTAGGTGAAGGCGGTATATATTTTTTTCTCAGTGCATAAAAGAAGGGCGCAGTTATAAAAGAAACAACTATAAGTGTGATAGAGTGTTGGTTCAAGATCACATCACAAATAAAGAGTAACTCAAACAGTTTTAGGTAGCCAATATTCAAGCGCGACTACTGATTTGTTATTTACTCGCTTGCAGCACCACATACGCAAAATGGCAACTCCTGAGCATAAAGTGTTATTGATAAGCTGAAGAGTTAACGTGTACATAACCGGCATACGGCATGCGATATTTTCCTTTGGGGGCTTTACAAAAGATCGTGTGTACGTTCAGCTGCTTGTCTTATGATTTATCAGAGTTGAGACACAAAATTGAAGAAGCTATTGCTTTCATTACTCCGGACTTGTTAACCGAAGTGTGGGAAGAATTGGACCTTAGGTTGGATTTGTGCCGTATAACTAAAGGTACACATATTGAACATTTGTAAGAAAACCTACTTTATAGTTTACCTTCAATTGATGACTTTCTTGAATATGACTTTTTGTGAATAGTGTAAATTAAACTGTTAAAATATACCATTGAAACTGGGACATTCCTTCATTGGCACCCTGTATAACCACGACTGGAAATGTACAACAACCTCTTCTGAATCACCCCTTCTTCTGAAAAGCAATCTTTATCTCCACACTGTAAAAAAAAAAAAAATCGATCAGTTTTCCTGTAAGAATCGGAAAAATAGTTGCCCTTATCGTACCGGAAAATTTTCCGACCCAGCTCGGAATAAAATCCTTAAAGAAAAGGAAATAGTCAATAAAACGGAATTTTACTGATTTTATTCCGATTTTACGGATTTTATTCCGAGCTTGGTCGGAAATTTTTCCGTTACGATAAGGGCAACTATTTTTCTGATTCCTAAAGGAAAACGTCTTATTTTTTTTTTTTTTTTTTTTTTTTTTTTTTTTACAGTGCAGAAACATAAGAAACCAATAAATTTTCGATATTTAACTATGAATTTTTAAATTAAAAATACCTTTTAGTACCAATGAAAGTGCGAAATCATTTCGGGTGGTTTTTATAATGTTTTAATCATTTTTATCAAAACGGAATACCACTTTTTGGACTGTAAAACAAATACTGCCAGTTTTCCGGTAGGAATCCGAAAAAATCAGTAAAAATAAAGAAATAGCCAGTAAAACGGTATTTTGCGGTTTTTATTCCGATTTTACGGATTTTATTCCGAGCTGGGTTGGAAATTATTCCGGTACGATATGGGCAACTATTTTTCCGATTCCTACCGAAAAACTGGCAGCATTTTTTTTACAGTGTGGATGCTATGCACTTTAAATTAAACATTTTCAGGACATAACTGAATTTATGCCTTCAAGCGTAACAAAATAATAGTAATTTTAAGGTTAACGAAATTATATTAATTTGTCATGGCTTTTTTCAAAACGTTATAATTACAAATCATTATTAAATTCTCAGCTGTTGAAAAATGATATTTTACGAACTTTTTTCATTTTCTAGTCCACTAGAATAAATTTTCCTGAATTATAGATATTTTAAAACATTTGCTGTTAAAATAATACAATCTTGACAATATGCAGTATCAAATACCAAAGAGAAAGAAAAGAAAGAAAATCATGCATCAAGCGTAGATAATGAAACACTTTCCAGCACATTCAGAATAATGTCATGTAACAAAACTTCACCTTTAATAAGTTGAAATATGATGTCTAATCGAACCAACTGGAAAAGCATAACACAATTGGGAAGAGTTCCATATTAAATGCTGGTTTTTTTGGCGAGTTTTTTTTTTTTTTTTTTTTTTTTTTTTTTTTTTTTTTTTGGCATTAAATGAATCGATGTGGTTGCGATCTTCAGCCTTTGGGGTTGCTTTTTTTTGGAATGGATTTTATTCATAGGCTTTTTTTGTGTAATTTTTTGCATTTAGCCTATATTTTTTGGAAAAATATATAACTCTTGTATTAATTTGACATATATAATAAATATAATAAATACATAAAATTATATATAAGTACATAATATTTATTTATAGGTATATATATATTATGCATGTATAAGGTATATCTCTAATACGTAATATATATAAAACTATCTGTATAAACACCATATTTCTTTTAACATGTGACATATATAACATTTATTAAATATATATATGTTTACTAATACTTAAAGACCATGTTTTTCCATCATCCTGAAAAATTTTATAAGATGCTAAAATGGCTTTTTGACGCCATTTTGGATTCCTTCGCCAATCGTGCCAACCAGTACACAATATGGAACTCTTCCCACACAATTGAAATCTAAATTTTAGCAATTCCAAACTACGGTCGGAAAATTATCTGAATTCTTTGAGCAGCATTGTATATGATATATATTTGTATCGATTAGTTACATGCATGCAAAAATTTAGTTCAGTGAGGAAATAATACCTCAGTTGAAAATTCCTCTTCAGCAATTTCCGCTAATAAAGAGAATGGTACTTGAATTCTTTTCTGCAACCCTGTATACGATGTACAGAATTTATACACAACGAGTTATATGCAAAATATTTGTTAAATTTAAAAGAACATGTCGAAATTGAAAATGCACTTCCAGCAATTTTCGGTCGAAGATAGTACCGTAACCGATTCATTTTGTTTGTCCCTGCAGATGAACGACAAACGCTATGAAAGTCATATTCTATAATCATCATCTTGCAGTGATATTCAATAATTTTTATCGATTTCAATACCTTTGAAACAGGGCCGAAACTAGCCTTTTTGGCGCCCGGGGCAAGCATGGATTTTGCCCCCCCCCCCTGCACTCCACCACAAAGTAAATTTACAAAGAGAATTTTTCTCAGTATCTAATAGACAACTTATTTTTAAATTAAAAATATATAAAACTGAACTACGTAATCAGATTTGTCAAATATTGATTCAGTAAAACCTTGAAAACGGAATCAAAAGGAACTGAATTGCATTTTAATCTTTTTAAACATTTTTTTTTTTTTTTTCTGTATAGGCTAAATGAAGTCGATATCTGGAAAAAAAAGATTTTACTAAGAATTTTACTTTGTGCATTCCCCCTCCCGGTGTTTTTATTGTCCCGGCAGTTATCGCCCATGGCAAGACGAAAAAAAAAAAAAAAGAAAGAAAGGAAGCTCAACGTTGCTCATCGGAAACCATCATACTTAATGGAATTTTTTTATCTAACAGAAAAGCCACACTGAGGGGTCCTTCGCATTTGGTAGTTATCCACAGTAGATAGTGTCTCACAATAGAGACTGACCTTGAAAAACGGTAGTGATTCTCCTACAAGGAAGTGATTTAAAAGATAAAAGTCAAAGGCGTAGACATGCATGAGTCGCTTTTGGCCCGGAATTATAAGAAAAGCACTCTTACTCTCATTAAAATTCTCATTCGCTTTTTTTAAACACAGTTTATTACATAATCTCACAACTCTCTATTCCGGACACAACTTAAAGCACAATAGACACAAAAATCTAAACTTAAACTTATTAAAAAACACATTCTCGAAGTAGAACTTCGAACCAAAACTAAAAACAAGAACAATGTCCTTTTCACACAGCTTAGAAAATAACTACAAATTTAAAGGGCCGTGTCTTTTTCTCACAGCTTATAAATTTCTAGTAAAAACATTTTGATATATCTGCAATGTAGCGACATCTGTTGGTAGAATTAAAATATATGCTTTATCAAACATACCGCCCCTCTTGAAACCTCTGAGGGGGGTTTCCAACTAAACTACTACAATTACAACCATTGCAAAGAATAAAAATTACAATATAACATAAATGAGTCACAGTTAATTTAAATTTATACAAATATCTAAAACAATTAATAAAGCAATATTACAATAATATACAATTTCTTAGTAAAAAATGAATTAATTTTCCAGAGGTAATACGGCAATTTTTGACACTGCTCTTTTGAATACTCCATTTGGGGTTTTACACTTACGACTCTTACCTTATTGTCATTGCCACAAAATACCTCCACAATTTTTCCTAATAACCATTTACAAGCTGGAAGATCATCTTCCTTTATCACAACCATATCTCCAATTTTAAGGTTGTCTTTTGCTATCACCCACTTATTTCTCTGCTGTAATGTACTTAAATAACTATTTTTCCACTTTTTCCAGATGGTCTGAACCATTTTTGTGGTTTTCTGCCATAAGTTTAATATGTTATTATCAACATTACTCAAATTAGATTCAGCAATGGCATTAAGTGGGCGACCAATAAGAAAGTGTCCAGGGGTCAAGACCTCCAAGTCATCAATATCTGAACTCAAGGGAGTAAGTGGGCGAGAATTCAAAATGCCTTCAATTTGGTTAATTATAGTTAACATTTCTTCATAGGTTAATTTAGAATTGCACACAACACGTTTTAAGTGATACTTGAAGGACTTGACTCCTGACTCCCATAAACCTCCAAAATTAGGAGCTCTAGAGGGAATAAATTCCCATGCTATATTTTCAGACAACAAGTAATTAGCAAGTTTGTTGTCTGGTTTGTTTACCATATCTTGCAACTTTTTAAGCTCTAAATTAGTTTTTACAAAATTGCCAGCGTTATCACTGAATATTTTTCGAGGTTTGCCTCGTCTGGCAAAAAACCTCTTTAAAGTGGCAATAAAGGCCTCCGATGTTAAATCACTAACTATTTCCAGATGTACTGCCTTAGTTACCATACAAATAAAAATACAAACATAAACTTTATGAAAAATACCTTTACGTTGACCTTTATATTTAATCAAAAATGGGCCACAGAAGTCAGTTCCTGTGCAATTAAAAACAAAGTCTACATTCACTCTATCTTTAAGAAGCTCGCCCATAATTTGTTCTGATATTTTAGGTTTGGCCCTAAAGCATATAACACAGTTATGTACAATTTTTCTGCAAATAGCTCTACCGTTTAGAGGCCAAAATTCTCTACGAACAAAATAAAGTAAATTTTGTGGTCCTATATGTAGATATTTTTTGTGATAACTTTCAATAATTAATTCTGTAAGTTTATGTTTAGAGGGCAGTGCAATTGGATGTTTTTGAACATAACTTATCATGCTATTTTGGAGGCGACCTCCAACTCTGATTACATTATTTTTATCTACGAAAGGGTTTAAAGAAATCAATCTACTATTTTTTGGTAATTCCTTACCCTTAGTTAACAATGTGAATTCAGAACTGAATTCTTTTTGTTGCACAGATCTTACCATATATTCTCCAGCTCTCTTCAACTGAGCAGATGTTAACCTACCTGAACACCCTGCTTTTGGCTCCTTGAGATTCTGAATGAACCTAAAAACATAGCTAAGAATTCTAATTAATTTAGCATAATTATTACTTAATTGCAAAAAATTGTCAATAAAAGGTGCACAGTCCGTAATTAATAATGAAGTTTCTGAAACAGTATTTTTAAGTTCACACGAATATAAGTCCTTGTCACTTTGCTTCAGTTCAAAACTATTTGAAGAATGCTCAGTTCGTTGGGTTAGGAAATGGGGACCATGCCACCATATGCTTTCCTGAAAAAATTTGTCGGGATCCACACCTCGAGATACAAGATCAGCAGGATTGTCAGCAGATGCCACATGACTCGAATGTTTAATGTCAGAAAGATTTTGAATTGAAGATACACGCGAAGCCACAAAAGTTTTTAAATCACATGGTTGTTTGCGAAGCCAGCACAACACAATAGTACTGTCTGAATAATAGTAGATAGCTTCTTTAGGAACTTTTAAGATTTTGGAAACCTTTACCATCAATTTTGTTAATAAAATTGCAGCACATAGTTCTAAACGAGGAATGGTAATTGTTTTGATCGGTGAAACTCGACCTTTACAGTAGAGCAACTGAGAAGTTTGTTCACCTGAAGAATTTGAAGAAACAACATACAAAACTACACCGTATGCCTTTTCAGACGCATCTGCAAATCCACAAATTTTAAATTGCACTGGATCGTTTGTAAAAATATATCTACTAACACTTACGTTGTTGATGGCCGTTAACGATTCTCGGAACTGCAGCCAATCATCAAGTTCCGCTTTGGGTAGGGTATCATCCCAATTAATGTTTAGTCGCCACAGTCTTTGGAAGAAAATCTTTGCTCTCGTCAGCACTGGACCTAGCAATCCTAATGGATCAAATATGCGAGCGATATTGGACAAAACACTTCTCTTAGTCACCTTAGTTTGATCACTGAACGAAACACTAAAAGTAAACGTATCGTCATGGGCTTTCCAACAAAGTCCTAAGGTTTTAGTTTCACTCATTTTCTCAAAAGTGTAGTTCTCAGATTTACACACTGGCTCCATTAATTCTGGATGGTTACTGAACCATTTGTGTAACTTCATATCGCAAGTACTTAATAATTGAATAAGTTCAGCTTGCAGTCTCTTAGCCGATTCTAAATCAGCTGCACCAGTCAATACGTCATCCATGTAGAAATACGACTGCACCACAGCTGAAGCATACGGAAATTTGGATTCACCGTCTATACCAAGCTGTTTAAGACATCGCATTGCTAAATATGGGGCACTAGTCGTTCCATACGTAACAGTACACAGTCTGTAATGTTTCATCTCACCATTTACAGTATCTTTCCAAACTATGCGCTGTAAATCACGTTGACTCTTATCAATAAGTATCATGCGATACATCATTTTCACATCTGCCGTAAAGGCATAACGATGTGTACGAAATCTAAGTATTATACTGAACAAGTCATCTTGAATGACACCTCTATTCAATTGTATAGAATTTAGGGATTCTCCGGAAGAAGGTACATGTGAGCCATTGAAGACAACTCTTAGTTTCGTGGAACTTTTATCTGGGCGATAGACACCATGGTGAGGAAGGTAATTTGCATGTATCGACTCATTTGGCTCCTCTACTTCCTCCATATGGCCTAATTCTCTATACTCCGACATAAATGCACAATATAACTCTAAGAGATTTGGATTTTTAACCAGCCTATTCCAAAGTGAGTTTAATCTATTTTCCGCAAATTGTTTTGATTCTCCCAATGAACTAGGATCCTTTTTCAAGGGCATTTGTACTATGAATCTGCCTGAAATGTCTCTCTGATGTTTGTTTATAAAGTGGTTGTCGCATGCTTTTTCTTCGGTATTTCTCAATGGTGCGGTCTCTTCTACTTGTTCTATTTCCCAAAATTTTCTCATTTCGAAATTTAAATCTGTTTCATTAACTAACCCACAATGTACTTGCTCCTGACCGCTACAGTCGTAAACACTCCCACTCACTATGCAACCAAACACCGTATTTTGGAGTATTAATTTAGAATTTGGTACATTCATACGACCCACCTTTATCAGTTCTAGAAATACTTCCGCTCCTAGCAAAAGATGAATTTTTCCTGGCCTATTAAATTCAGGATCAGCCAGAATAATTGACTCTGGAATTTCTAGCTCTGAAATATTGATATATTTTGAGGGCATAATTTGCGAAATCTTTTCTATGATAAGAAAATCTAACTCCCGACTATAATCTCCCGAATTATTACTGATCAAGGCTGTTGTTTTATTTTTTACTGCCACTGAGGATCCACTTAAACACGATACCGAAACATTATTTTTTTCTTTGCGAATTCCTAATCTTTCAACTAACTGCAAAGTTAAAAAATTGATAATTGATCCATTGTCCAATAAGGCACGCACTGGAATTTTATTTCCGAATTTATCTCTCATATAAACAACCGCAGTGGAAAGAAGAACTGTTTTAACATTACTCGATCTCACATTCGCAGTGCCAGCGAAATTCTGAATTTGGTTATTTATCTCAAAGGGTATCGCGTCAGCATTTAATGTTTGTCTACCTTCATTCGCTGCCAGTGAGTTTGGCGCTTCTTTATCGCTAGACTTTTTTGTGTTTCCCATTGCAGTGGAATTTCTGTCACGCCTATCAAAACAAAGAAGTACATTGTGCCTTTTATGACACTTGGCACACGAAAATGTCGAATTACATTTTTTGAAGCAGTGGTATTCTGAAAGACAATTGAAACACAAATTATGTTTTTTAACAAATTCTACTCTGTCCTGTACATTAAATTTTTGGAATTTTGGACATTTAAAAACACTGTGATTTTCCTGACTACATACAGTACATTTGCGCATATTTTTCTCATTTAACCCCGTAACCATGGAAGTCACCTTTGAAAAGCTATGCCTTGTATGGCTTTCGTTTTGAAAATTTCGTTTTGTATTTACTTGTTTGGACGCACTTAGTGAACCGCGTGGTCTCTCAAAAATTCTAGCAACTGAGTTAAATTTGGTAAATTATCCCGCTTAAGATGTCTTTCCCACCACATTTTTGTATTTGCATCTAATTTTTGAGCTAAAATGTAAGCAATCATGGTAGTAGAAAACCCCTCAACTTTTTGTTCTAAAATCTCTAATGACCTAGTGCACTCATTTGTAATGTCTATTAAATTTAATAATGCTGTTGGTGACTCATTCTGAAAAACAGGAATATTTATAAAACGTTTTAGATGCGCGTAAACCTGTTCTCTCGAATTTGAATACCGTTTCTCTAAAAGCGACCATGCAACATCATAATTAGCATCCACAATTGAAATGGAGTGAATGATTCTAAAAGCATCTCCCTTTAATGAAGATTTTAAATATTGCAATTTCATTGCCCCTGATAAATTTGAGTTATCATGTACAGTGGCCTTAAATATATCTTTAAAAGAAAGCCACTCATGCAAATTTCCCGTAAATATCGGAAGAGTCAGCTTCGGTAATTTTATATTATTTTCAGCCTTTGACGCATTTTCCAAATTAACATTCTGAAATTTTGTTTTTGAAAGCTTTTTGATGAGCTCAAATTCTAAATTCTCTAATGACTCATTTATTTCCTCGTTTTCTTTGATAAAGTCATCAATTTCATCTTTTTTACAAACTTTATAAATCGCGTCAAATAATTCAGAAAAAGTTAGAACCAGCTTATTGTGTTTCTCCTTTATGAGAAGTAGTTCGCTTGGCTCTAGTTCAGAACCTGATAATCGATCTTTTAATTTTGTCAAACTAGTTTTATTTCTTTTCTTTTTAGCTTTAAGCTCTTTCAACTCTTTCAAACTCATTTTGACAAAAAATATATAAATTAAATGGGTATACACTTACCCCTCTTGACTCTTTAAATAATTAATCCATGAGCGAATAAAGATAACACCAGCTCACAACACGCAGCTGTGATTCACACCCACTTTGCCGTTTAAGCACTTAAACGATGATATGTTGATTACAAGCTTTCTAACTTTTACTTTGCGGTAAATATTTATAACACACTCCTGGTTTTCCTCCGGCAATGAAGACGGACCATAATGAGTCGCTTTTGGCCCGGAATTATAAGAAAAGCACTCTTACTCTCATTAAAATTCTCATTCGCTTTTTTTAAACACAGTTTATTACATAATCTCACAACTCTCTATTCCGGACACAACTTAAAGCACAATAGACACAAAAATCTAAACTTAAACTTATTAAAAAACACATTCTCGAAGTAGAACTTCGAACCAAAACTGAAAACAAGAACAATGTCCTTTTCACACAGCTTAGAAAATAACTACAAATTTAAAGGGCCGTGTCTTTTTCTCACAACTTATAAATTTCTAGTACAAACATTTTGATGTATCTGCAATGTAGCGACATCTGTTGGTATAATTAAAATATATGCTTTATCAAACAATGCACATGATACTTTTGGAATGGGAGGATGAAAAAAGCCTAAAAGAACAGTTCATTTTTCTTATTCATTTGCAATTTTGTATTGTAGATGAAACTTCTTATCTATTTGTAAAGTTTAATGCATTTGGTTCAATTTTCCTTTTAAATTTTCCGGCTGCTAGACGTTTTTATACAAATTTCGTATATATATATATATATATATATATATATATATATATATATATATATATATATATATATATATATACATTCTTGTATCAAAATACTTAACAAAATCTTCATTTTGGCACCCGCTTCACCTTCTGTTAAAGCGGCGCCCGGGGCACGTGCCCCCTCTGCCCCCCCCCCCTAGTTTCGGCCCTGCTTTGAAATAGCGTAACGTCATTAAAATACTTTGCAAACGATTTTCCCCATTAATCATAATGTAAGCGAATTCTTTTGAGTGCCCCTGTAAATGAACCATTAATGCTACACACTTCATATGCAATACCGAATATATCATGGTAAACATCATTAACGTATATCAATTGCATGAAATCCGAATATATTAACGTGAGTTACAGCTTAGACAGACAGACGGACAGATGGACAGGCCAATCAAATTCATAAACACTTTTCAACTTTGTTGGAAAGTGTTAAAAATTGTAAAGTTTTCCTACCGTTTGCTTAAAAAAATATTTGCTTATACAAATTATTTTTGTAATGCATATTTGATATTGAACAATGGATCTCAAAAAATAAATTATTCTTATCTCAAAATCTACGTTCTAATGGTTAAGTGCTAACGACTTTTTTTACTGATCATTTACTTTGTTCAAATGCACAGTGGGAATTAAATTACGTGAGAAAAAAATACCTCTATTTTTTCTCTATATAATGCTCGACTTTCAGATTAAAAGTTTTTTTTTTTCCATTTTTTGAAAACACAATTTTTTTTACTTTGCTCAAACGGTAACTTTCAAAAAGTTTTCTAATTCATTTTATAAATTTGCATATAAATTGTAACACAAATTTAATTGTGAAAGGTTGTAATACGAGTATGTACTCAATAAATAAATGGAATGTTTTGTAAAATATATAGGATCATATACTTTCACAAGGAAATGGCTCATCTGTTCTGATAAAATCATTTAACAGGTACACTGTTAAAAATTTGCAGCATTCTGTCCAGTCATTCAACCATTTTTTGGAGAAAACGGTTTCATAACCGTAATTTAACTATATTCTGACCATAAAATGGCCAATAATATGGTCTGAATAGTGTTAAATTATGGTTGTGTAATCGTTTTCGATAAAAACGCTCAAATGACTGGACAGAATGCTGCAAATTTTTAACAGTGTAAGTGGCGTACATTTACGTATATATTTGCGTGTGTGCGTATGTACGTATAGTACTTTACAACGTTCGGTGTATTTATATTTGTGTATGTCTTATAATCAGGGATTAATTCCTAAGGAAAAACGTACCGGAGCTCCAACATTTTCCGTAATAACATGCGTAGTATATCAACCCTCCCCTCTACTTTCATATTTATATTGCATACATTATTTTCAAAATTTAAAGCAATTTAGACTTCAGCAAAACAAATTTTTAATATATTTTGACTATATTTATATGTATTTTTGTATAATAATACTTAATAAATGAACTGAGCAAAACATTAAAATCATGAGTAGGAAGTTTTCAGAAAATCCTATTCGGCAAGAATTTCTTTGTATCAGCTACCAAAGCACAACACAGAGCTGTTTCTGTGCGAAAAGGGGGGTTCCATGGGCTCTGGACCGCTGTATTAATTAGCTCCGGTCAATTCCTCCCATTTTTTTAATATGAAAAACCAAGAAGTAGCGGAGCAGAGAGCTCCGGTCAGCACCCGCGCAAACTAAGTGCTGCTTATACTTGATCTTACTATGTAATACTTATCGTACCATAGATGTAAGAATTTCTTGAGAAAATACCGAATTCAAAAGTGTTTGAATCCTTCTATATATTAAAAAAAGTTTTGATTTGGAAATGGACCAATGAAAATCTGCGTAGATATTCCCGGCAGATCGGCATCTAATTTGAATGCTTAAGCATGGCCTTTCTTCGTTAATATTAAAAAAAAACTGTTGCATACAAAAATATGAAGATCGGTAGTATTATAGAGAAATGTTTGATAAACACGCTGATGAAGACAGCTTTCAAATCAAAGAATTATTTTAAGAGATATTTAATGCCAAAGTTGGACAAAATCGATCCATTAAAAAAGTTTTATAGGAGCAAAAACTGTACATGAGAATTTAATCATTTTTAGATCATTTTATACCTTATAAGTTCCCGGTGTGCAGATTGCATTTATTTTTTTTATTTGACTCATTTTTTGAGGTTTTGTTTCTATTTTAAATTCAAATTTTCAGCATTTCGAGAGATATTTTCTATATAACTAGGGGGCTCGGCCCCCTACGAGCTACGCTCACCAACCCCCGTCCAGACACCGTAGACTCTAAATGCACGCTAATTTAATCGGCTTTAAAAAGATTTCGAAAGATTGAATTATAATTTAAAAAACAGTGGCGATATCCCTATAAACGGATTTCTATTCATTTCTCATCCGAATTGGCTGTCAAAAAAGATCCACTGGTTTAGAAGAGGTTGCCCACAGGGGTCCTGTTTTGGACGTTTTCTTTGGAGAATATTCCTGAATAAATTACTGAGAATATTAAAGAAACATGGCTTTAAGATAATAGCATATGCCGATGATCTTCTTCTAATTATTTTTGGCCAAACAAGAAGACAGTTGGAGCAGATGGGAAGAGAGGTACTACAAATAATAAGTGATTGGGCGAAACAAACGGATATGAAGTTCTCATATGACAAATGTGTAGTGTTAAATCTTCGAAGACCACGTTTCCTGAGGAGAGGACCAATATATAAATTGGATGGGCACTCCCTTAAATCTGAAAATACAATAGACTTCTTGGGCTTAACATTGGATAAAACACTGTCTTTTCTTCCGCACCTGAATAAAAAACGTATAGAAATTAATCAAATATCCCAAAATCTTCTAAAATTCGCCGCTGCATATGGTGGCCTTTCGAAGCAAATTTTAAAAATCTGGTACTTACAAATATTAGAAAAAAAAATATCCTATGTCGCTTCATGTTGGTTTCCACACCTACCAGTCTCACATGGCTACAGGCTACTATCGGCAATTCAGACACAATGCCTTTTGCTTCTGTCGAGAGCTTATAGAAAATCATCAACGGCAGCTTTGAATGTATTGTGCGGCATTCAACCATTGGCGATCCAATTAAATACATTAGTAATTTCAGGGCAGGTCCTACGTCTGGGGATTCCAATAGAGGACAACTTTCCAGTCTTCTATCAACCGAAAATATCCTCATCCATACCTTCCCCACATCAAGATTATCTTTTACTACAAGAAGGAGTTCCATCCACTTCAACAATAAATATATACACTGGCGGCTCAAAATCAGATGCTGGCACAGCGTATGCTTTCTGTGTTTATAAAGAAGGGAAATGCATCCATACTCATCAAATAAAATTACAAATATCAAATTCAATCTTTCAAGCTGAACAACTCGCCATATTAGATGCAATATTATGGGCAGACTCCTCAGGGGACGGGAACTTCGTCATTTACACAGATAACCAGTCGAGTCTTGCATTATTGGAGAACGTTTTTAGTACAGATTTTATCACATCAAAAATTATAATAGTCTTACAGAAAACATCTAAATCAATTAAATTTCAATGGGTTTGGGGACACACAGGTGTTAAAGGAAATGAACATGCAGATCAACTAGCCAAAAATGCAATAACAAATATTAAAGTACGAGAAATATTTCATCCATACCCAGCTTCACACCTTAAAAAGAAATTGAAAAAAGAAGCCATAGACAAATGGCAGCAACAGTGGGATTATGGTACCACTGGCAGATTTACTTACAAATTATGTCCAAAAGTATCAACAGACTTCATGTTAGTACATAGAAACCTGTATATCTTCTCAACTAATCATGGACCCTTCCCGTCCTACCTATTCAAAATAAATAAAGCTCCGTCGCCACTGTGTACCTGTGGTGAAATTGGTAACTCTCTTCACTATGTGCTCAGCTGTCCATTAACATCAACCCTCCATATCCGTAAATCAGCCACAATAGAACATCACCATTGGTTCAAATTTGTGCTGAAAACACCAATGCTATATACTAAAATAATAGATTGTGTGCGGTTACTAGAAAACAATCAACAAATTTTTCAAAACCCACAAATGCCAATAGATGAACAAGATTAGCACTAATGAACAGTAACATGAACTTCAGGCCAAACAGTGCCTAACTAAATCGAGAATATAAAATTTAGAAAACTCTTGTACATAGAACAGCCATACACTCAGGTTATCCATAACCTTAAAGTTATCTCACAACAAAACACTTGAACTCATGATAATAACTATTAAACTAATGCACCTGAAAATATGTAGAGCTTAAGAACATCTTATTCATCTGCTGCTATTTGTAATTAATCAATCATATTCGTGTTGAAAATAATACACATTTTCGTCTGTAAAGCGCTCAGCTCATCTGTTCTATTATTACTTTTATTATTATATTTATAATTACTATTATTATTATTTGTACTATTACCTTTATTTCTTATTGTTAAAACTATTGTTAAATATTGTATTTTTTTTTTTTTTTTTTTTTGAATAAACTTGCAACGCGGGATCTGGAAGCCTATGCCAATGGTGGGTTATCCCGCGTTGTAAAAAATGTAAAAATGATTGTGGAATTTTAACGCCAAATCCGCCGCGGTACTACTTGATTATCCCGTGGACCAATTTCGCCAAATTATGAAAAACGCAAACCCCTCGCCAAATTACACAAATTGACATAATTTTTATTTTAAATAACGAAAGAACAAATAAATTAGTACAACATTAATAAAAATACAAATAAAACGTCGAAATAAAAATAACTTGATGACGTAGACACGTGTAACAACATTTCAAAATAAGCTAATATAAAAGGAATTAAGTAAGCGGAGTCTTTGTCTCCTGGTATTTTTTAACAAAGTGAAAAGAAAGTTCTTTTAAATGGGACATTTTAAATGAATCGTTTTTTATCTGACGTAATTTTGACCAAACTATTCTTTCTCTTTTTAATATTCACGTGAAAATACTTGTGTTAGAAATGAAATATTATTTGCGCTTTCCTAACAAAAATAGTTGAAAAGTATCCTCTCAAAATATCAAATAAATGTCTGGCGCAATTTCTAAATTTAAACCGTTTTGCAATATTATTTTGTGTTAATTTTATGTAATAACTGTAATGTGACATAAATATGACGTAATTTCTCCTATTTCAGACTTCTAACGCATGTTAATAAATTTATTATTTTACAAATTCCTTTCTCTCTTAAAATTCACGTGTAATTATAGTTTTTATGACGTAATTTTTAACAAATTCTGCTTTTTGTACATAATTATTTAATTCTAATTCCAAATGTTTTTTTCTGTTTATAATAATAGTGACGTGTAAATAAATTTTTAATTTATTTACACGTATAAATATTTTTTTTGAAGCAAAAATTATTGTTTTCGCTGTTTATACAGTTGGCAACAGTTTAAATTAATATCACTTTCTAAAATCTGTATAAAATATCTCTAGAAATGCTGAAAATTTCAATTTAAAATAGAAATAAAACCTCAAAAAATTAGTCAAATTAAAAAAAGAAATACAATCTGCACACCGGGAGCTTCAAACGTATAAAATGATCTAAAAATGATTAAATTCCCATGAATAGTTTTTGCACCTATAAAACTTTTTTAGTGGAACGATTTTGTCCAAATTTAGCATTAAATATCTCTTAAAATAATTCTTCGATTTGAAAACTGTCTGCATCAGCGTATTTATCAAACATTTCTGTATAATACTACTGATTTTCATATTTTTGTATGCATTATTTTTCTTAATATTAACGAAGAATGACCTCCGGTCACAAAAAATTCAAAACCGGCGGCGGCGGTGGCGGCGGCGGTTACAGCGGTAGTTACTTTTTTTTTAGAATAGAGAGATTTAGAAAATGTTATTAATTTAAACTGTTGCTAATTGTTTAAAAAGCGCAAACAATGATGTTTACTTCAAATTAAAAATTTATTTACACGTGACTATTATAAACAGAAAAAAAAAATAAAATTAGAATTAAATGATTACATGTTAAAAGCAAGAAAATTACGTCATAAGAACCATATTTACACTTGAATTTTAAAAGAGAAACAAAATGTTAAAATAAAAAAAAATATATTATGCGTTAAAACTTGTAAATGGAGGAAATTACGTCATATTTAAAATGGCCAAAAAATATGGCAAAACAATTTAAATTAAAAGATATATTTGCGCGAGATATTTTGAGATAATCTTTTCAACTATTATCGTGAATTCCAAGACAGCGCAAATAATATTTCCTTCTAACAACAAAAGTATTTTCACCTGAATATTAATAAGAACAATAAAACTTTGATGTAAATTACGTCAGATTTAAAACGATACATTTAAAATGAATTATTTCAAAGATATCTCAAATCTATATAAATCTTATAACGCTGTTAAAAAATACGGGAGACAGTGACACTGTTTACTTAATTCATTTTACATTAGCTTATTTTCAAATGTTTAACTAATTTTTCAATTCCTACTATCAGTTCACACTCTCCCTATATTTATTTATTTATTTATTTATTTATATATATATCTTGTTCAAATTTTCAATCGTTAATAAAATACTTATTATTCATCCTATCAAGTTGAAATAAATTTTTTAAAACTTGTACTGGATGACAATTGATGTTAATACAGTTTTTTTCAAATATTAATTCATTAATTAAATTTTAATTAATTAATTTTAGTTTTAAATGTGAGACAAAATGGCGGCCATTAGTTATTGAAGCATTTAATGCATCTTCATATCTATAAGGGGGGTTACCATAGGGGGGACCCTGTTCTATCGCCAAATACCGCCAAGTTTGTCGCCAACTTGGCGATATATTGCCAAATTTGGCGACCAAAATGAGTCACCAAAAGTGACGCCAACTTAGCGATATCTCTAATATTTCACCAAATTCCCATAGACTTCCATTGTAAACCTACTTGCTTATAGAAAATCAACAAATTGAGATATTTTAATGCAACAAAAAATAATATTATTTTAAGGGATTATATTAAATTTTTCTTTGATGACCTAAGTAGTAATTGATTTTAAAAACAAAATTTTTATATTACTTGTTTAATTAAATACGAAAACAGCGATTGTATCTCTTAACAGCAGCAGATTTGGTCTTAAAAATCCCCAATCCAAGGAAAACTTAGAAAATCCGTTTACAGAGAGATCGCTACATTTTTTTTTTTTTTTTTTTTTTTTTTTTTTTTTAATTCAATATTTTTAAAGACGATCAACTTAACGTGCTTTTTGGATTTTGGTGTGCCTGAACGGGAGTTGGCGAGCGTAACTTGTAGGGGGTAGAGCCCCCTAGTACTTTATAAAATAAATGCTACAATTAAATTTTATTGCTAAATTATTCATCCTATTAGGTGTAATATTCAACGCATACACAAAGCGGTTTTTAATGTTTTTCGAGTCAATTTCCAAAACCCAAACATGTGGTAATTTTTCTTACTTTTAAAAAAGTGTTAATTTTGTAGATTTTTAATTAAAAATCTCAAATTTTATTTATTTTCTCTCTATTCTAAAAAAAGGTAACTACCGCTGTCACCGCCGCCGCCGCCGCCGCCGCCGCGGTTTTGAATTTTTTGTGACCGGAGGTCTTTCTTCGTTAATATTTAAGAAAAATAATGCATACAAAAATATGAAAATCGGTAGTATTATACAGAAATGTTTGATAAACACGCTGATGCAGACAGTTTTCAGATCGAAGAATTATTTTAAGAGATATTTAATGCCAAAGTTGGACAAAATCGTTCCACTAAAAAAGTTTTATAGGAGCAAAAACTGTTCATAGGAATTTAATCTTTTTTAGATCATTTTATGCTTTAGAATTTGCCGGAGTGCAGATTGCATTAATTTTTTTATTTTGACTAATTTTTTGAGGTTTTATTTCTATTTTAAATTCAGATTTTCAGCATTTCTAGAGATATTTTTATCAGATTTTAGAAAGTGATATTAATTTAAACTGTTGCCAACTGTATAAACAGCGGAAGCAATAATGTTTGCTTCAAAAAAAAAAAATATTTATACATGTAAATAAATTAAAAATTTATTTACACGTGACTATTACAAACAGAAAAAAAACATTTGGAATTAGAATTAAATAATTATGTACAAAAAGCAGGAACTTATTAAAACTTATGTCATAAAAACTATAATTACACGTGAATTTTAAGAGAGAAAGGAATTTGTAAAGCAATAAATTTATTAACATGCGTTAGAAGTCTTAAATAGGAAAAATTACGTCATATTTACGCCACATTACAGTTATTACATAAAATGAACACAAAATAATATTGCAAAACGGTTTAAATTTAGAAATTGCGCTAGACATTTATTTGATATTTTAAGAGGATACTTTTCAACTATTTTCGTTAGGAAAGCGCAAATAATATTTAATTTCTAACACAAGTATTTTCACGTGAATATTAAAAAGATAAAGAATAGTTTGGTCAAAATTACGTCAGATTAAAAACGATTAATTTAAAATGTCTCATTTAAAAGAACTTTCTTTTCACTTTGTTAAAAAATACCTTGAGACAAAGACTCTGTTTACTTAATTCCTTTTATATTAGCTTATTTTGAAATGTTGTTACACGTGTCTACGTCATCAAGTTATTTTTATTTCGACGTTTTATTTGTATTTTTATTAATGTTGTACTAATTTATTTGTTTGTTCGTTATTTAAAATAAAAATTATGTCAATTTGTATAATTTGGCGAGTGGTTTGGCGATTTATATAATTTGGCGAAATTGGTCGACGGAATAATCAAGTAGTACCGCAACGGATTTGGCGTTAAAATTCGGCAATCAAAGAGAAATGAATAGAAATCCGTTTATAGAGAGATCGCCACTGTTTTTTAAATTGTAATTCAATCTTTCGAAACCTTTTTAAAGCCGATCAAATTAGCGTGCATTTAGAGTCTACGGTGTCTGGACGGGGGTTGGCGAGCGTAGCTCGTAGGGGGCCGAGCCCCCTAGTAAAAAAAAAAAAAAAAAAAAAAAAAAAAAAGATATATTTTCGTTATCACGTTTTTTCATGTGAACTTTAACTCAATCAGAATTGGAGGTCGCCAAGGTTAATACTAACGTTTCTTTCTCCTTAAATGTCTAAATCAGAGGAATGTTCCAAAGATTTTTCAGGATATAGCGCGATCTTGATTTCACAAGACGAAACTATTGTAAAATATAAATATTCAAAACCATACATAGGTATTAAAACTCAATATATATATATTTTTTTAAATGGGGTTCTCAGAATATTGCACTCAATATAATTTACAACACTATTAAAAATAAGACTTTCATAACATTTTTTTTGCATCAGTTACTCAATTTTGGTTTTCACCTGTTTTTTCGGTACATTTCCTTCTTATATATACACCGCGACTCCTATAGTCTGAGTACTGCAGATTAGAAAAATTCTAATTAGAAGAAAAATTGTTGTCCTAGAAATTTTTTAATGCATTTTTCTTAAATAAAAGACTTCAAATCGCGCGTTCAATACTTTATCTAAACGGGCAATGTCTATTCCAATTACGGTAGATTTTTGCACATATGATTTTGGATTAGTACTTTGATTTTTAAATGCTCAGATGACACTTCGAATTAAAAAAAAAAAAAAAAAAAAAAAAAAAAAAAAAAAAAAAAGGTCAGATTATTACCTCTATTTTACTAATATTCATTATTGTTGTAAGTTATATAATAATTAACTCGTTACTGAGAAAACGTTGGCCATTTCAAAGTCAGATTGTGGGGAATGCATATGAAGCTTCATTCAACTTCGGCTCGCTTCGCAACAATAAAATAAACTTTTAACAAAAACCAATATCATATTTGTATTTTTTTGCATGAAAAATACTCTTTACACTTAGCACGCAAATATATTTGTGAGTATCATGAAATAACTTACAAATTTGACGTCATTTTCAGTAAATTTGAATTCACAATGATATGTCATAAAAATAAATTCACTGACACATTGTCTCAAAGTTATTTAGTTCATGTAATTAATAAAAAATAAGTCGATTTTACTAGAAATATTAAACTAGCAATTTTATTCACATTAATAGTGCTTACAGCTTTTAAACGAGCTGTAAATTTCTAGTAATTATATTATATATAAAAATAACTACATCTTTCGTATATCATCATAACTTATTCATCTTTCACAGGGATAGATTTAATTGTTATTTTACTCTCTTGTATTATCAAATTGTGTTCTATGATATGGGCCGATTCCTTTGCGTTAACTGTAGTTTTAGCGTGTGGAGTTTAGTATTTAATAGCTTTAACGCTTTCGAACTTATTTGAAATATGTTTATGACTTCCTTTCGTATGTCTGCTATCTGTTCTTTTCACACCTTCTAATTCTCGCAAATATACTCGAATTGTAATGTAATTGAGATTTGTTATTGAGATTTACCATAGCATGTTCGTTATTTAAAATGCAATGTGTAGAACTCATAGTTCGTTTACAAGGACAAACAAAAGAATTCCTTTGTCTTATGGGATATGCTGAATAAATGCTTGCAGTGTTATTAATAATGTTGCATTATTTCAGACTCAATAAAATTGATATGCACTGAATTGATATGCACTGAAGATGCACTGAAACACATCTTTTGTAAAATATATAGAGAAAAGCATTAATCATTCATTTACATGGTCCCACAAAATAATTCTGTTAAATACTGATATGTTTGCAGCGTATTTTCATGTTGTTACATTATTTCAAATATAATGAAATTTATGTATATTATTACTGTAGAATATGAGATGCATAACAGTTAAAGTACATTTACAGAGAAACACAAAGATTTCGGTTAGGGTATTCTCTATGAGTGATAAACGCTGGGTTATGTTTTAAAGTGTGGTAAGGGTTTTTAAATTTAACAAAATGTAACAAAATGTTTCATAACATAAGCTTGTTGCATGTTTTTTTCATCATGTGATTTATTAAACCCTTTTACTGTTGAAAAAAAAAATCCAAAAAGTAAACAATAAATCATTAACCATAAACAAGTTTTCATTTTTACATGTTTTAATATTATGAGTTAGGTATAACTTTTATGCCAAGTGCAAACATTTTAATTTATATACAGGGTGATCTATTTAAAAGAGTGCCCGTTGTTTTTTCTTATTACATTTAAACATGACAGATGTAAGAACTATTCTAATACTGAAGTATAACTGCTTGAACCTTGTTTAAGTGTGGGAGACAATTTGCAACACTGTTATACTGTTACAAGTTTATTTCTGAGGTAAAACAGAAATGGAAACGTACAATGCTACTTAATTCTGTGATAATTTTATTTTTGAAAAACATAATTTAATTTAAATTTTTTTACATTATCATACCTTACAGTTCTAAATGTTGAAAATCTTTTCCACCATTTCAAATGCAAACATGAACACGTCGAACCAAGTTTATTGACATACTTTGCTACATTGTTGGTGTTATTGACGAGATTTCTTCAGTTATGATTTCTTTTAATTGATCGATGTTTGCAAGACTTCACTGGAAATCTCTATCTTTGAGATAACCTCACATAAAAAAAAAATCTAACGGAGTGAGGTCTGGTGTCCTTGGTGCCCAGAGGCCTATTAAAATTAAACGGTCATAAAAGAATTCCTTAAGCACTTCCATTGTTAGAAGCAGACTATCTACTCAAATCATTTGCGCAGAATCGGATTAAAAAATACTAATGATGTTCACGCGAATTTATGTTTAAAAAACGAGTTTTCGCAGTTAGAAAGGGAAAAGAAAGATACCCGCATATTAAATATGGGCATATTAAATAAGTAATGATGTTATAAATCTTTCTAGATATATTATAAATGTGGATAATACAAAAAACAAATGGGTACTCTTTTAAATTGATCACCCTGTATCAAAAAAAAATATATAATTCTAAACCGCTACATTTTTCTGTAATGTTTAATTTTAATATGTCCTTTAAGGTATTCTTAATGGATTTTCAAATTTAGCTTGGATTTTTTATGTTTCCTGAGAGGATCATTTATTTAAAAAATCCTTCTGTAATTACAAATTCCAGACTTTTTTTCCTTTTTAGAATGAAAGGAATATTCTCCTTTTTTTCTTTCTTTATCACTGTTTCTGGTCGTTTCATTAATTCTGAAATGATACGAGAGAGTTTTTTGTTCAAACTACAAAACAAAAGTTTAATTTTTGTTTAACCGTTCATTTGAAAAGGAGTGAAACAAAGGTATGTATATGTATGTTATACTTTATTTAAACTTTAGATTTTTTTTTTTTTATCTGATGTTATGATTCATGTTTTTTCGTGCCCAGTTAATATTTTTCAAAAGAAAAGAAGTAAAATCAAAATGCACCACAGAATAAATAGTAACACCGTTCTTGAATTAAATCATTCCATTTTATATCCCACTATTTTATTTCGTACATATATTCTCAACCGTTATTTTATAGTCAAGTTAAAATTTAAAAGAAATATGTATTGATACAAGTATGCTTTTTTCTCAGTAAAAAGTTTTGTGTTACAATTTTTCCTATTTCCTATAAGAAAATTAAATAAAGTCTTTGTTAAATAGATATTTTTGAAAATAGTACTTATTTAAACCTTTAAACATTTCATAAATGAACAATAACCTAACAAAAGAGCAAAGGGAATTAGGTTTTATATTTAAATCTTTCAACATGAAATGTAAATATCTAACAATGGCAACTTTTGCATTTCATATTCTATGAAATGCAGTTAAAATAGCGCAAAAATTTCCTGTAATTTTGATATTTAAAATGTTATTTAAAGAATTCTTAATGGGTTTTTAATTTAAATTAGTTTTTATATTCTTCCAGGAAGGGCACTTTATTAATCGTTATTCAAAAACTAAATCCTCTCTTAATTACACTGTAAAAAAAAATCTGTAGTTCTACAGATGTAAAGTTACATGCTTACTAAACTTTCACCTGTAACTGTACGAAAAAAGCTGCAAATCTACAAAACTAGTTTTTGTAAAGCTACAAAAATCTGTAACTTTACAAATGAATCTGCTAAAATTTCAGCAATCTTACTAAACTTTTATTTGTAACCCTGGCTGCAGTTACATGAAAAGTTCTCGGAATCCCAGTTTCCAAAAAAATTCTTAGTAACCTTACAGATTTTTTGATTTTCGGCGCAAAAGTGTGTCTGTTACATGAAATTTTGTTGTTGCCGTTACATGAAAAGTTCTAGGAATCCAAGTTTCCTAGAAAAACTTTAGTAACTTCACAGATTTTTTTTTACAGTGTACAAATCCGAGGTAAGAATTTTTTTTTTTTTTTTTTTTTTTTTTTTTTTTTTTGAAATAAACATTTTTCTTTGTTTTATTCTTTATAACTATTTCCAGTCGTTTTCATTAATTTTGAAACATTAAAAGAAATATTTTTATTCAAACTGCGGAAGCAAAGTTCTTTTCATGTTTCAGTTAAAAAGGAATTAAACAAAAGTCTATACGTGTATGCGTGTGCCATATTCTTATTTTAACTTTTGAAAAAAATTCCACCTATGACGATGATTGCAGCTTTTTCATGCATGATTAATGTTATCCAAAAGAAAGCAAGCACGTTCATAAAAAACAAGAGAATAAATAGCCATCAAAGAACGGATTTTTCATTTGTTCAAAATACGTGTCATTTTACAACCTATAATCTAAAGGTAATTGTTCCAATTGGTGTTCCGCACAGCTTCTCTATTGGCTGTACGTTTCTATTTAACTTATACACGGTATCCCTAAAAGAATGTTCCGATTATGAATTTTAATAGTATAAACTATAATTCATTTGTAACTGTACAAAAAAAGATGTAAATCTACAAAACTAGTTTTTGTAAAGCTACAGAAATCTGTAGCTTTACAATTGAATCTGTTAAAATTGCAGTAATCTTACTAAAATTTTATCTGTAACCCGGGTTGCATTTACATGAAAAGTTCAAGGCATCCCAGTTTCCTAAAAAATTCTTAGTAACCTTACCGAATTTTTGATTTTCGGTGCAAAAGTGTACCTGTTACATGAATTTTTGTAGTTGTCGTTACATAAAACGTTCTAGGAATCTTAGTTTCCAAGAAACACTTTAGTAACTTTACAGATTTTTATTTTTTTTTACAGTGTAATAAAGAGTAACCCAAACAGATTTCGATAAGCGCATGCGCAAGTACTGCTTTTTTATTTACTTGATTGCAGTACCACACACGCAAAATGATGACTCCTGAGCGTAAAGCATTATTGCTGAACTGAAGAATTAAAAGCGTACTCTACCGGCATACGCCATGCGATTTTTTCCTTTGGGGCTTTATAAAAAATCGTGTCTACGTTCAGCCGCTTATCTATTGATTTGTCAGAGTTGAGACACAAAATTGAAGAGGCTAATGCTTCCATTACTCCGGACTGTTAACCGAAGTGTCGGAAGAATTGGACTTTAGGTTTGATTTGTTCCATATAACTAAAGGTGCACATAGGTCATTTGTAAGAAAACCTACTTTAGTTTACTTTCAGTTGATGATTTGTATGACTTGCTGTATGTTGATGACTTTGTTGATGTATGACTTGTTGTAAATAGTCTAAATTAAACTGTTATGATATACCATTGAAACTGGGACATCCCTTTATGGGCAGCCTATATAACAACGACTGAAAATATGCAATGACCTCTTCTGAATTACCCCTGATTCTGAAAATGTTGACTCCTGAGCGTAAAGCGTTATTGCTGTGCTGAAGATTTTAAAGCCGTTAGAGCCATGCGGTTTTGTTCTTTGTGATTTTAAAAAAGATCGTGTCTACATTCTGCCGCTACCTAATGATTTGCTAGAGTTGAGACACTGTATTAAAGGAGCTATTGTTCCCAAAGCTCTGCACTTGTTAACAGAAGTGTGGGAAGAATTTGACTTTAGTTTGGATGTATGCCGTATAACTAAAGGTGCATATATTTAACAATTGTAAAAAAAAAAAAAAAAAAAAAAAAAAAAAAAAAACTAGGTTAGTTTACCTTCAATTTAATCTATGATTTGTTGTAAATAGTCTAGATTAAACTGTCACAATATACCATTGAAACTGTGACACTCTTTTATGGAATCTGTATTTTAAAAGGGAGTTTCAGCTTTCCTTCTATTGTTAATTTGTATTCCTTAATTACCAAATCATGTTCAATGCTCTTAGTATATTATTTTGTATTTTTTCTTATTTTCAGCTGGGTCATTCTGAATATCGAATATTTGTATTTATGGAAACTAGTTTTTGTTCTAAAAATTATTTTCATGCAGTACACAATAAATCAGTAAAGAAATGAGTTAAAAACGGAAATCAAACGAACTACCCATCGAATGTTAATGTTCTAACAAGAGATTTTGTTTGTATATTTTAGAAAAAATCCTAAAATAGCTTCAAACCCTAAATAAAAGTGCAACATGAACTATAGTTCATATTTAGATTTCTTGCTATGAAGACTATAAAGGCAGATGTATTTTATATAAGTAAAATTCTTGTATTTAATGTTTAAAAAAAAATACAGTTAAATAATCGCAACAATTCCATAATTCCATCCGTTGTTGGATAGCCATTCATTCTTAATATTTAAT
The DNA here is from genome assembly GCA_963932465.1 of Maratus speciosus. Lineage (NCBI taxonomy): Eukaryota > Metazoa > Arthropoda > Arachnida > Araneae > Salticidae > Maratus > Maratus speciosus. The sequence goes on along the minus strand of OZ010800.1, from coordinate 397,985,287 downwards.
TCTTAATTCAAAGGTTTTTTTTTTTTTAAGTACGAATATTTTCAATTTTAGCTTAGCTTTTATATTCTTTGCAGTCTTTTATTTAAAAAAATTCCTCTTTTGTTTACAAATTTGAGATAAGATATATTTTTTCGTTGTTTACACTCGATTCCATTACTTCCAAAATATTACAACATTCTTTTTATTCTAACTCTAAAACAAAAGCCTTTTTTTTTTTTTTTATTTATTTATTTATTTTTTAGTTTCACATTTTGCTTAAAAGATAACGCAGCTTAGGTGCATATGTATATATGTGCGGATTACTTTTACTTAAACTTTAGAAAACAGCTTTTTGATGGACCTTTAATCTTACAGAAAAGAACATCAACACGCTCATAATAGACAGAGAAACAAATAGCATCTTTACAATAGATTTTAAAAATAAATGAATATGGTTTTTATGCAGAATAAATGTAATAAATATAGTTTTCGAAATACACATTTTATGAAATTATTTAAATTATTTTATTATTTAATGAATTCTTCAATACATATATACCTTTATAAAGCACAAAGTAAAATCGGTTTCTTATTTAGCTCGTTTACTATAAAGTTAGATGTAATTTTTATTTATGTTTCTGTGGTGATATATTGGTGATGGTGATACCTTTGATAACTTTCGTTACTCGAATCGTGAAATAAGAACCGCAAGATATTGGCCATTTTTGTCATTTTACATCTTAAAATTATGCATTGCAAAAGCAAAATTTTTAAAGACAGTAATAGATACGTGTTTCTTCTTCCAGGTTGTCATGCGGTTATAATGGAAAATATTAGTTTATAGGGATTTTTAGGTGCGTTCGTAATTATACAAGGTGTCCCAGAAGTAATGGGACAAACTTTAAGAGGAGGTAGGGGACATCACAAGGATTCAGATTTGCATAGCAACCCAGTGTCGGAAACGCTTTCCTACCGCTGTAGTGACGACACAAAACACAAGAAAGACAGGATACGAATAAGAGGAGAAAACATGTTTATTATCCTTAGTACATCAAAAAACTAAGAAGAAAGAACATTAAAGGGACAACGATCGGCATCAAAGTAGGTGTTCGAAATTACGACCACGGGCAGTGATGCATGGAAGCGCATCTCCGGCATATGGAAGAGCTAATATTCTCGAAAATACTGGGAGTGACAAGGACTTCCCCAGCAGCTGCCACGGTGCGTGCAACAAGTTCCTCAACACTTCCCAGCATTGTCCCGGCATTTTGCAGTACTAAGAATATTAAACATGTTTTCTCTCCCTGTTCGTGTCCTTTCTTTCTTGTGTTTTGTATCCTCACTACCGCGACAGGAAAGCGTTTCCGACTCTGGGGATCTATTCTGGTGTGGTAGGAATGCTGAAACCGGTCGGGAAGAGCCGCCTTGGCGATTATTTGCTATTCTGGTGTAGTAGAGTCGAAATTTCGCCGGTCGGAGTGGGTTGCTTTTTTTCCGACTGCTACCAGGTGGTCGAGATCGCAGTGGGTAGGGTTCGGAAAGAATTTTTGCTCTGTTTGGAGGGTTTGGGCGCTTGTTTAATATTAAAAAATAGAAAGAGGGCATAGTTTTTCAATTACCAGGGGTACTAAATATCATGATTTCTTCAAACATATAAAAAATATCCAATGTTTTTTTATATTTATCAGATATTTTCAAAATAGTCAACTTATTGATAATTATAAATATTTTCAGACTTAATATAAATAAGAAATTAAAATATATTGCATGATAATTTAATAAAATTATATAATAACTTAATAAAATGATAACTTAATAAAATATATTAGCATGATAACTTAATAAAATATTATTCTAAATGTGTGTTTTTTTCTTTTTTGCTTCTCTTAAGTAACAAAATAGTAGATCAGCTAATTGAAAACAGACCCAATTTGTTAAAAAAAAAAAAAAAAAAAAAAAAAAAAAAAAAGCTGTAAGATTTAGTATTAAGAAAATTTTGTTGTATAAAACACAATTTGAAATGCAAAATAATTTGTTTTAATAAAAAAATAAAATGAACATAATTGTAATTTTGTTGCTTTTTCAATCTCATAATGTGTTGTGCATTTTAAATTGGGGTAAACCAAAATTAGAAAAGATCATTTTAAATGAAGATGTAAATAACTTATCTAAATTAGATAGTTTATCTTTCAATGGGTGTCGTAAGAAATATTGTCTGACGTAATTATTGTCATCTAAAAATTCAGCTTCAAACGTAAAGTTTCTTTTTAGAGAGAGGGTGGGGTGGGGGGGGCAAAAGTCACTATCAGAGCAAAAGTTCTATATCTACAGAACGACACCGTTAATAACAGTCGAAAAATTCATTTACACTTGTTTTCACTGAAAATATCAAATTTTGAAATAAAATATAAAATATCGAAAGTATCAAACGTCTTGACATTTTGAAAGAAATATCGGATATATATCATGGTATATCTCAAGGATAAGCTATTCGATTTCTAAATATATCCATATAAATATATATATTCACTGATATATATATATGTATCACCGACCCCTGTTAATTACAAAATACTATTTTCTTACTTAAAGCTCTTTTACAGATTCTTTAAAAGTTCTTTGACTCGGAAATCTGTGTATTCTTTTTTTCTTGCAAAAAATGTCAACTAATTTACTTACAAATTTAATTCAGACCGAAAAAAAATACTTTCATTTTACATGGAAAGGTTTAAAGTTTAAACATGGAAAAATTTCTGAAATAACAGCTTTTATTTCGGCCTTTTAAACAAACCAAAAGTTTCGGCAAAAAGCCAAGACAGTTAACATTTTTTTCTGTATAATATTAAAGCTGTTCTCAAATTAAAACTCCCTATTTTCTGACACATTCCTGGAATAATTTTTATTCTAAAACACAGAAAATTGTTCGATGTTGTTATTCAGAAACTGCAAACACGAATAGCATATACCATTTTTCGATAAAGGTAAAGGATTCTTCAGAAAATGCGGTCAAAGTAGGCATTTTGAACCGAAATTATGAAAGTGACTCCCGATAAAGGTCGTCAAAAGATAACAATTGCTTATAACTCAAGATAATACATTTATATACTTCAAAAATAAAAATAAATAAAGGCGCTTTTCAATTCCTAATCACTTCACTTGTCATATCTGCTAATTTCATGCTTTTATGTTTTAAAATTGGTCTGTGTATGTACAGGGCCTGGTGAAACAAAACAGGAGAGGACGAAGGCCTGGTATTCATTCAATGCCCCTTCCTATGCTGTTACAAAAAAAAAAAAAAAAAAAAAAAAAAAATTAAACGTGTTCTATGTCTTAAAATAGAGATATGGATATATAAATACATATTTAGATAAATAGTATATTACTTGTGTTTAATCTTTCCCGACTCCAATAGCAAAAAATATGCAGTATAATTTGTACAAGATCGAATTAGATTTTAAATATTATCTCTGTAAAATTTGTTCACCAAGTTTGGCACCCCCTAAAATCAAAGAGGATCAGTGCAACGGCCCAGTTGGAAGGGTTTTTTAATCAGCCCCTGTGTTTGTGTTCCAAAATTTTGCGCTGTTGAGCGGAGAAAACATATTTTAGATCCGTTTCACAATAATAATAATAATAATAATTTAAAAAACATTTTATTATTTGTTTTTACATTTAATGATTTAATTGATTCTAATTATATTTTTCACAAAGAACCAAGATTTTCTGTGAATTGATAAAGATACAACAATAATTTTTCATTAGCATATTTAGTTTTTTTTTCTTTTTTTTTTTAAATAAGTAATTAAACTCATTGATGATCTCTGTAAGTATTTAAAATATTAATAAATAAAATTAAGGGAAAATAAAATTTGAGAGACTTTCCTTAGAATATTTTTACTGTCACGAAAATAATTAAATCGTGGTGAATTTATAAATTAATTTAAAAAGGAAGGTAGGAGACATTTAAGTACAAAGCTAAATTAATATACTTATTATATATGCATACATTCTTTAAGTTTATTGTAGATTTGAGATTAAGAACAATTATAAGCAAACCTAGATTTTTTAAAAATAAAGGTAAAACTAAAGTATATTTAAATATTCGGCCTAATTTATATATGTTTTTTCAGTACTGGTGTGATAAATATAATTAATTTAAAATAAAAGTGGTCTAAAGATGCAAATAAATAAAAAGTTATTTAATGTTTATTATTTTTTTAAATCCATTATATATTCGGCTTCAAATATATATGTAGAGCTTGGTAGAACCTATAATACCCCCCCACCCCTTTATTTTTCAAAAATATTTTGAAGTCTGAAAAAAAATCTGTCTATTTTCACCATAACATTTACTAATCATTTTCTGATATTAAAATAGAACAAAGTTTCTTTCAAAAAATTGATTCAATAATAATAACAAATAGTATTTTATGCATAATTAAAATACAAATGGACATTTTTTCTTAGGCCAGGAAATTTTAAACAGGTTACAGGCACGCACACGCTGATGTAAAACAATGGCATTCATTCCTTCAACTCTTTTTTCTTTTATATAGATAACCCAAACATTCTTTTCCTTTCACGTAAATAACAATAACACTTGACAAAGCAAGACAGCTGTTTCCCTCTCCCAAACAAATAAAAACACGTGAGCGCTTTCATCTGATTGGCTACAACTGTGTCCGATCGCACGAAGGGGATATTCTGCGTTTCATCCTCCACTGTAGTATAACGAGGGAAGACCAGAATAGCTCTTCGCCCGGCGGTCGCTATGAGACGGCGATCCCGATCCCGATTCCCGGTATTTACTCGATTACACCAGAATAGACGCCCTGGGTTTCTATGCAAATCTGAATCCTTGTGATGTCCCCTACCTTTCCTTAAAGGTTTTCCCATTACTTCTGGGACACTCTGTATAAATACGCAGCACCTATAGTCGTCGTCTGATCCGTCTGTCTGTATGTCCGCGTATATCAGTGCAAAAACTACCCAGCCGAATGGTTTGAAATTTAATGTAGTATATAGTCGTTGAAGAATTTTTTCGAGTCATTTCAAATCAAAACTTAAAACGATATTAATACAAGTTTTCTTCATTCTATTAAACCCGATCATACGTAATTAATTGAAGGATATTTCATGCTAAATAACGATTCTAGGCTGCCATAGTGATTCCGACCTATTTCAGATGGAGCCCTATTCTTTCCGTATTACTGAATATTAAATATAGAATGGTAATAAATTTTGTATTCATGCATTTTTTGAATAATAGTGCAACCGCCATTGATCTGAATGTTTATGAAACTAGGTATAGTACGAACGTACATTTGACACGTTTTACGTACAATTTCAGTCTTGTTTAACTTGTGAAGAAGGAAAATAAAATGAGAAATTGCGCGCATGATTAAAAAGGATTTTCTGAACGTAAAATTTTATTTTTATCTAATTATACTTAAGAATATTATGCTTACACTGAACGTAGAGATGTGTTCATTTATAACGTTTTTATATTTTAAAAACAAGCTATATCTTCATTCATAAAATTTTCAGTATTTTAGCAATATAACAAAGGAAAAAAATATTTTTTCAACAACCAAAACAACAAATAAATAAAATAATGAAAATTTATGTTTAATTAATAGAATGCGGTAGCAGTCTTACCGACTTATGTGAGTGAGAGATGCCAAGCTGGGCATCGTCCTCGCGGCTTAGTGGTAAGGCATTGGAGCGCAATTCCAGGGGACCGGAGTTGATTCCCGGCTTGGAAATTTTTCATTCGCTTGGTTTACGCTTAGTTAGCAAAGTGATAATTCACGTATTTAATATTCAATAATTTCAAGCGTAATTTCACTGCTGAAAAGTAGTTGAAAAATTAATTAAATTTAGCAGAGAAAATTATATATCCTAAAAATTTCATAAGAAATATTTTGAAAACTTTATAAGCTACCTTGTTCTCAAAGCCCCAAAATTATATTTTGAGAAAAATGGCGTTGAAGTCCACTATGGAAATATTCGTATTATTGTGAATAATAAGGGAGCCTTCATTTTGTTTTAAAATGTCCAGAAATTATATCTATCCAGTGTATAATTTTTTTTTAATTTTGAATTTTTTAAAGCTTAAGAGTCCTAAGTTCACTTAACCGAAACATGACTTCTCGGACTTTTAAAGATGTAACGCATCTGACTTGTTACAACTTGGGAATGAAGTAACACATTCGTTAGAGAAATCTATAAATGTTAGATGAATCAGAAAAACTACAGAATTAATCTTTGTTAAACGAAAAAATTGTTAGCAGAGGTATAACTATCTCTTTTATGTTTTAAGAAATACAGTTAAAATCAAACAATTTACCACAATGTTAATTGTCAATATGTTATTTCAGGCATTATTAAAGGATTCTTTATTTTACATTAGTTTCTGTGCCCTTCCTTAAAGGATTCTTTATCAGTCATTTACTTTAACAAATCCTTCCTTAATTACAAATTTTTGATAAGAATTTTTTTTTTATTTTAGAAGATTGAACGGTAACATTTCTCTCTTTTTCTTTCTCAGCATTTTTAGTCATTTCCATTAATATCCAAACATTACAAGAGAGCTTTACACTCAAATTCCGAAACAAAAGTTTAATTTCTTTTTTCATTGTTCTTTTTCAAATAAAACACAATGTGTGTATGTGTGTTTGTGTGCGATACTTTCATTAAAACTTTTTAAAAAATCATTATTATTATCTTTTTTTTAAATTAAGGAGATGATTGCAGTTTTTATGCAACATTAATCATTTTAATGCACTCATGAAAGTACTATCACAATCAGCAACGAAATAAATAATGCCCTAACAGTAGGATTTTTAATATTTATATAAAATTTACGATTCGTATGCTTATTATTTCTTTTACAGGGTCACGTCAAAATTTTAATGCACGGTTGCCTACAGCGAATCAATAATGAAATATGCTGTTAACAATGGGATTTCAGTTGAATATGGGTAAAAAATAAGAACTTAAAATCTTCTAAAATGTCCCAATTAGCATGAAGTTAGTTAAATCAATTCAATTCCAGAAAAGTATTTTTCTTTAATCTGCATAAAAAATCTGCATAAATAAAAAAATTATATTTTTATTTATGTAGCTTTTTATGAAAATAATACAGAGTGTCCATAAATTATTGTCAGGGATTACTTACGCAGCAACATTTGATTTAAGAATGTATCGAAAAACATTATTAAATATTATATTGTGTAAAGTACAACTCAAAAGAAAATATTTTACTGACTCAAACATATTAGGTAAGTTGCAATTCCAAGCATTATTAATCAAATAGAGATTCGAATCAAATAATATTAAATATTGAATTTTTATCAAATCTATGGAAAAGTTGTTAAAAATTTATGTGATATATACCTGTCTAATTTTGTGTTCAGATTTTATTGATAACTTTTTGTTAAATTTGATAAAACTTTAATATTTATTATTATTTGATTATAATCGTTATTTGAATAATAACGTTTTCAGATGCAAATTTACGCATACGCAACTTTCTGTTATTAAATTAAGCTTTTGAGTTGTATTTTATGACTATGAAATAGTATTTTTCGTCATATTCTTAAAACAAATGTTATGAGGTATGAAAACCTTGACAAGAGTTTATGGGCACCCTAGATTCACTATATGCAATTTTAAAGATTTTACAAAATTTTTGAAGACCATTATAAAATATGAAAGTAAAAAATGTTTTATATTTACATCTTTTACTATATACAATATATATATCAGAGATTCTCCAAGGCAGTTTCAGGTGGGATCTGCACCCCACCTACACTTTTATTTACAAAACAGAACCCTTCTTACCCCTCATCAAAAAACTTTGCACCCATCTTGTCTTTCAGTAAAAAAAAAAAAAGTGCGCTTTCCCATTTTTGCATTAAAAAAATTTGTTTGCATAGTAAAAAAGGCACCTTGCCCTTTTTTAAAACTAGGGAAAACTCTGTATATGTATATTACAAAATTTTCCCCAAGGTTAACTTTATTTTATATAAATTTCCCTTTTAATAATATTCCATATATTATTCCGGCTTATTAAATTAAAACTCTATTCTTAAACTAATCTATTAATCTCTATATATAAAGGTATAAGATCTTAATCCACCTAATAATATTTATTCCATATTGCTTAAATATAAAAATGGCGCTAACTACTTATATTCCATTAAAAATGTCCACAATTTTACTTAATAGGCGGCTAATGTAATGAAAAAATGTACACGAGTTGTTATTTGTGTAAATACAGACGCCCAGCCAGGTACGGTGTGTTTACGAGTCTAGATAAGTGTCTAGAAAGGTGTAGTGTAGTAGACAAAGAGTAAGAATATGGGATTAGTTAATATACAGCAATTAATAATATGTATTTCCTCTAATTAAATTCAATCCAAGAAATTGCTATTGCTACTTCTACTTTCAACTCTAGTAATTATTGGCTCGTGACGTATTTGTATAAATAAAGAACATTTAGTTATTAAGATATTCTCTGATGATGAGCCTGGAAGGTTTGAAAGTATTAAGAAGTTTTAAATAAAATGTATATTTTAAACTTGCAACATCTTTTTCATTACATTAGTCGGCTTCTAAGTAGGATTGTGGACCTTTTTAATGTTCACATTATTTATTTTATGTTGAATCAAAGTGAAAAATTGCTTTTCGTCTTATGATATTATACTTATATTCCTTTAATAAAACCCTTTAAATTCCTATTAAAATTCGCTATTATTTCCCAGTGTATCAAATCCCTCTAAATTATTTATTTAATTGCTAAAATATATTATAATTCATAATTTGTCCCGTCTAAAAAACCCATTTATTTAAAATCATTCTTTTATTAAAATATCAAGGTGTCTACTATAATATTCCAATGCTTTAATATTCTAACACTTATTCTGCGGCAATAAATTCATTTTTCTTTTCTGTTAAAATTATCGTCTGAGGTGATAAAATCTATTTTAGCTGCAATCCCGACCGCAGGGATTAATTTGTATTTACGCCATGTGCGTCTAGTTGGGGGATAGAGAAGGTTCTAGAAAAATGTTTTCGCACAAGAAAGTTGATTTATTTCGATATTATTCCACCGGAAATAGTAATAAATCCCTCAAAAAAGTGATTATGATTGGAAAAGAGGAATCAGCTGACCTGTATTGTAACTTAGGGCCGATGTAGGTAAATACAGACGCACAGCCGTATACCGCGCGTATACGGGTGTAGATAAGTGTCTAGAAAGGTGTAGCGTAGTAGACAGCGAGTAGGAGTATGGGAGAGAAGAATGATATTAGATTTTGGAAGGTCGACTTCGAGATAGAATGTTTATTGAGACTTCGAAATTTGATGAAAGGTTTCCTTTTTTCTTCAAAACTCCGATTACCACGTTGAAATTATGAATCAATAATCTTTTTTATCATGGATTATTTCGAAATTTTTCCCAAATGAGTACAGCTGAAAAAAGTAAATAAAGTGTGGATATATCACCAATTGAATCATCATTTATGAGTTTCGTCTATATTCTTCTTCGCATGACCAACCGGCCAAAATCTGTGCGAATTAATTCGAAATCCAGGTAAACAAATGATTTTCTCCAACCGCTATTGTCATTACACCATATATATATATATATATATATATATATATATTTGACAAATAAAATTTTTTATTTGACAAAAAAATTAAAAAGAAAAGAAAAGAAAATCGCAATATTTTCCTACACTGATGAAAGTTAATTTCAATTTGTTATTTTGAGCATTTTAAATGAATTTTCAAATTTAGCTTAGCTTTTATATCATTCTTAAAGGAATCTTCTTACTATGTAAAATAATCCTTTCTTAATGACAAAACTTGAGATAAGAGGATTTCTTTACACTGAAAGAAACATTACCATTTGCTTCCTTCTTTATCTCTTTTCCACTCTCTACACTTTTTTTTTTTTTTTTTTTTTTTTGAAAAATTAAAAAAGAGATTTTCACTGAAACTGCGACAAAAGTTACAATTTCTGCATGTTTCATATAAGAACGAATTATAGAAATGTGCATATGTGTAGTATAAAAATTTACTATGCAGTTAACCTTTATACCTCGGCAGCATTTTAAAGTGCCATTAAAGTAACTTGTTATACAATTAATTTAATACATCGATTAGTAGTAGTATAGTTTATAATGAGTTATAGATACTTTTATTTATCTTGTTCCAAAAGTATTATTGGTTGTACAAAGCAAAAATATTTTTTAAAAGAATGATTTCTTTTTCATCTATATCTTTTCAGCTTTCTTGACGTCGATTAGATTATGGAGTATAAGATTCAGTTAGGAAATACATTTCTATATTTCTATTGTAAGGGCATTATATTTGTACATTTCCTAATTCTATAAAATACTAAAAAGAATTCTTCTATATATATAAAAAAGTTTTCATTTGGAAATGGACCAATGAAAATCTGCGTAGATTTTTCCGGCAGATCGGTATCCAATTTGAATGCTTAAGCATGGCCTTTCTTCATTAATATTAAAAAAACTGTTGCATACAAAAATATGAAAATCGATAGTATTATAGAGAAATGTTCGATAAACACGCTGATGCAGACTGTTTTCAAATCGAAGAATTATTTAAAGAGATATTTAATGCCAAAGTTGGACAAAATCATTCCATTAAGAAAGTTTTATAGGAGTAAAAACTGTACATAGGAATTTAATCAGTTTATGCGTCAGAATTTCCCGGTGTGCAGACTGCATTTAGTTTTTTAATTTTACTCATTTTTTGAGGATTAATTTCTATTTTAAATTCAAATTTTCAGCATTTCGAGAGACATTTTTTACATATTTTAGAATATTGTGTTAATTTAAACTGTTGCCAACTGTATAAACAGCGCAAACAATAATGTTTGCTTCAAATTAAAAATTTATTTTACACGTGACTAATATAAACAGAAAAAATCATTTGGAATTAGAATTAAGTAATTATGTACAAAAAGCAGGAACTTATTAAAATTTACGTCATGAAAACTATACACGGGAATTTTAAAGGAGAAAGGATATTGTAAAATAATAAATTCATTAATATGCGTTAGAAGTCTTAAATAGGAGAAATTACGTCATATTTACGTCACATTAAGTCACATTATGTCACACACACAAGCAGGAACTTACCGAAAATTACGTCATAAAAACAACATTTCAGGGCCGAAACTAGCCTTTTTTGCACCCGGGGCAAGCATGGATTTTGGCGCCCCCCCCCCCCCCCCACCTTCCTCTTCCACAAAGTATATTTCCAAAGAGAATTTTATTAATTTTCAAATAGTCGACTTATTTTAAAATTTAAAATATGTAATTTTCAAATAGTCGACTTATTTTAAAATTTAAAATATGTAATTTTCAAATATGTAATACTGAACTACGTAATCTACAATGGCGGATCCAAGGGGGGGGAGGGAGGTCACGACTCCCCTCTGAACAAAAATATTCTAAAGATCATTTTTATAATGAAATATACAGTTAGAGTCCCGATTATCCGAGTCCTGCTTAACCGAGTTATTTTCTTCTGATGGACTGATGTCTTCTATTATTATGAAACAGCCATTATAAATGAAGTGTTAGGTGAAGATGAAAGAGCAGTCGTAAAAAGTTAGAACTCTGATTTTCTGGTCCGAATGGGAAGAAACAAAATGGCCATATTTTCTTTTTTGGCCATTAAAATTTGGCCAAAAAAGTTATGGCCATTTTTTTCCTTCTCATTCTGACCAGAAAATCAGAGTTCTAACCTTTTTACGACTGCTCTTTCATCTTCACCTAACACTTCATTTATAATGGCTGTTTCATAATAATAGAAGACATCAGTCCATCAGAAGAAAATGATCCACTCCAAAGGTATAATCCTTCATTTGGCGCCCGGGGCACATGCTCCCTCTGCTCCCCCTTAGTTTCGGCCCTGCTACATTTACACATGAAGGTTGAAGTATTGCACAAAATCCCTATAAATTCAAACTTAATTAGTTAATTTTATTTGGCAAAATCATTCTAAAACTTATTAAATGATTTTGTGTGATTTCCTAATGTAGTTTGAAAAATTCACAAAAGAGGCTGTAGAAGTTGAAATTTTCATGAATTCATAATTTGGGACTGTTAACACATATTTTAAAAGGATTTATGACTTTGATTTGTCTGGTTATCTGCCACTCTGACAGGCATTGCTCTCTTACTCGCATAAAAATATTTAGATTAACGCGAGTCTGATATATTTTTATTGTGGTTTAAGTTATACCATACCGTATTAAAAATGTAGTGTATAGCATTTATAGATCGCTTTCAGTGAGAGAACTCCGTTACATTATAATCTCGATAAAAATCATTTCTGGTAAATTTTAGTGAAGTTACACTATTTAAAACATAAAAAATAAATAAGCATTAATGTGGATCAATACCACAGACTTTCGGTAGAATATGGAGTGCATAATTTACGTGCATTCCTGAGGTGTACTGCAAGGTGTTCGCTGTAGAATACAAGTGCATAGCACGTATTTGTTTATTAAAAGCGACACAAATCGGAATTCGGTTACAGTCCTGTCTGTCACTGAAAGTGTGTTTTCAGATACGGAATGTATTTTTCTAACTGAACAAAATTTTAGTACATTACGTGGTGTGTATAATATATTTTATAGCCCATATACAGGGTTGCCTAAAAGAGTTCATAAGCATTAATGTCTTTGGACGTAAGTTGCTCATGGATATATTTTTAGGTAGATTTCGTAAGAAATACTACCTATTGCAGTCGTTACCGTGGTGCGACTTTTGAAAAATTCCTTCATAACTTTTCATTATAGGACCCCAGGAACCCAAAACCATTCCCACCTAAAAAGTTTATATATATATATATATATATAAACTTTATATATATATATATATATATATATATATATGTATGTATGTACTAAATTTTGTCCGCACGATAAAAGTCGCAATTATGCACGGATCGTCTTCAAACTCGCCAACAACTTTGAGATGGCTAATATCTCGGCGGGGATTGAAAATGGGTAAAATCGGACCAAGGGAATGGAAATGGGGAGGGTTCAAAAATTTGAATACCATCTTAACATGATTCCGATAAAATCAGCTCTTACACAACAATGACAGACAAAAATAAATATTTTTCGTTATTGCAGTTGCCAACAATTAAAAAAAAAGCAATAAAATTCTCACCACAACAATTGCTTTTCTTTTGCGAGAATTTCACGTGAAAAATTAAATAAAATAAATAGTTTGACGAATTGAAAACAAATTGAATATTACGTCATAAGTTTCCTAGAGCAAGATTTCCGCATGAAAACTCAAAATGAAATAAATAGTTTGACGAATTAAAAAACAACAACAAAATATTGCGTCATATTGGAAATAAAATGGACCTCAGCAGGTGAATAATGTAACGTCATGTGAGTTTGAAGAAAGGTATTAAAACACGATAAGAACCCGACAATGGAAATATTAACTTATTTATCACTTTGAGGTTATCTGAATTTGCTTTAGCTATTTTTTAAACCTATTCCATATGCATGCGTGTGTGTATTCGTGTACATTAGAATTTTCACAAAATTTTTAGCTCCCTAGAGCTCATTCTTAGTGGAGGAACTGGGTTTATCTCTAATCTTGATTTAAATTTTGTTAGTTAATTTAGTACTTAACTTCGAAATCTACCTCCGCCTGTAGGCCCGAGCCGGCAGGGATTTTTAAAATTTCCATTATGCATTTTCCAGCTTATATACATGATGTCCATAATTAAACGAATACAACTTTTATTAACATCTTTTTAAAATTTCATTTGGTTTTCATAAAATTTGAAATGACTCGACAAACTTCTACAACGTTTATATACAGGGTGTCTATAATTAAACGATCCTACTTTAAAGTTGTCTACAGACAAAAGTATTGTTCATAAAGCTGTGAAATTTGGTGAAAGACATAATAAAAGGATGGGAATTTGTTTAAGAAAAAAAAAATCTAAATTTTGCCACGAGAGGGCACTTTTTAATAAATCACACATTTAGCATTGCGATAGTTCAGAAATTTTATTTACAGGGTGTCCATAATTAAACGACCCTACTTTAAAGTTGTCTACAGACGAAACTGTTGTTCAGAATGTTGTGAAATTTTGTGGAGGACATAATTAAAAGTATGAGAATTTGTTTGAGTGAAAAAAAAAATTAGGAAGTCGCTTTTTTAACGAATTACACTTTTAGCATACATTTAAAATAGTTTAACGAATTTTGTTACAACCGAACATGCTCCGCATAACGGTCATCATTATCAGATATCATCTGAAATCGTAAGATTGCATGTTGCATAGTTGACCGCAGTGTATTCTGGGAAATGTTAGGAACATGTCGTGAAATGCTGTCGTTAGAATCAGGTTAATCCTTTATTTACTGACGGTACTTATAAGGACCATTAAAATAACTTGTTATAAACCTCATTTAATAGATCGATTAGTTGTATTACCGTTTAAAATGAGTTATACATACATTATTTTATCTTTTTCAAAAAGCATTATGGATTCCACATAACAAAAATATATTTAAAAGGATGGTTTATTTTGTCTTTGCATCTTTCCAGCTTTCTTGGCGAAAAAATTAAAAAATAAAAGATTTGATTGGAGTTATAAATATTTCACAAATCCACTATAAATTCAAATTTAATAAATCTTTCTAAATCCTTCAATTCTTCTAAAATCCTTCTAAAATTTATTGAACGATTATGCAAATCTTCTGAAGTAGTTTAAACAATTCACGAAAAATGCTTTAGAAGATAAAATTTTTATGAATTCATAATTCAGTACATAAAGGGTTAAGTAAATAAATAAAATTTCTAAAAACTACCGTAAAGCTAAATGTGTAATTTATTAAAAATGGCCCTGTGGTGGCGAAATTTTGAACTTTTTTTTTTTTTTTTGCTTAAGCAAATTCTCATTTCTTTATTATGTCTATCCCCAAATTTCACAACTTTATGAACAATAGTTTTGTCTGCAGACAATTTTAAAGTAGGGTCGTTTAATTGTGGATACCCTGTATATTTAGTATACAAAAATATTTGAAGAATATACAAATATATTCAGGGATACGCAAAAGTAATGTTTTGCTAAATATAGGATGTGTATAAAACTATGTTGGTCATATACAGTGATGAACAGACGAAATAAGGTCACTACAGATGAAATAAGGTTACTATCTATAAGAGGTAATTGCTGAAAGTAAATTTTAAAATGTTTTAAGCTTTTACAAACTGAAAAACATTTAAAAAAGCATGGTTAGTACATATAAATCCTCAGATCGTATGGAAGGCTGGTCTTACTAATTTTAATACATTACCAACTAAGGCTACAAATTCCTCAAATCCTGTGTTCAATTGTACTTTTACCTTACTAAAGTAGCGTTACATTATTTTCTAAAAGATTTCATATCGTAATCTACATAAGTTTTTTCTTTCTTGTAACTTAAACTTTAGAAAACAAGTTGTTTACTTATCATGATGATGGCAACTTTCTGATGAAATATTCATCTTATACGTAGAAAAAGAAGCATGCTCATTATAAGCAAAGGAATAAATGGAGCACTACACTGTAAAAAATTTTGGTCAAAAAATACGGTACATATACTGGCAACTTTGTGACCAGTATATGTACCGTAATTTAACTAAACAGTATATGTACCGTAAAATATTTAAAGTATATGTACTGTAAAAAAAATATTCGTACAGTATACATACCGTATGTTAAATATACAGTATATATACCGTAAAAAACATTTATACAGCACATATACCGCAGGTTAAATATACAGTATATGTACCGTAAAAAACAATTATACAGCATATATACCGTGGGTTAAATATACAGTATATGTACTGTAAAAAATATTCATACAGCATATATACCGTAAATTAAATGTGTGGTACATATACCGTAAAAGTATCGTAATCAGTATATGTACCGTAAATGAAATATATGGTATATATACCATAAAAGTACAGGATGACCCCAAAAAAGCTCCCACATTTGACAGGATAAAAAACAAAAAGGACTGTAGAGAGAAACTTGTTTGTTCAAAAATATACAATAGGTATGACAAGAGTTTAAAATGACTATCTTTCAGAAATGATGTCTGGTAAGCGTTGTCCATTGCGAGAAATATACAATTCAAGACGATGTCTGAAAACTA
This sequence comes from Maratus speciosus, assembly GCA_963932465.1. NCBI lineage: Eukaryota > Metazoa > Arthropoda > Arachnida > Araneae > Salticidae > Maratus > Maratus speciosus. Next base: position 397,969,077 of record OZ010800.1, on the reverse strand, counting down.
TCAACACCGATGCCTCGTCTTGTGAAATAGCTGCTACTTTCACCTGAATGGGGAACCTCTTGGGGTCAGAATAAGCGTAGGTCTTATGTCTCAAGAGTAATTCAGGCGGAGGTAGCACCTTCCAGAATACACGATGTGTCAGGGGATGATAGATTTCAGATTTGTCTTAAAATGTATATTGCTTGCAATGGACAACGCTAACGAAACATCATTTCTAAAACAGTCATTTTAAACTCTTGTTATACCCATTGTATATTTTAAAACAAACAAGTTTCTCTCTGCAATCCTTTTTGTTTTATATTATTACTTTATATTTAGAAAAAGTAGTTTGTAAGAAAAACTGTCAAAAATGTATTGGATAATATTTAATCTATAGGAAAATGAAAGGTATAATGAGTATATCATAAATAATTTGGATTTCTGTACGGATACTTCAACTTTAAATAATCATTTAAAGAATTAATAGTTTTAGAAATGTATTTAATTCTTGTTTCTGCATTTTTGGTGAGAATGAAACATTGATATTCTTTAATGGAAGTGCCCATAACTTCTGCAATATAAATTTATGCACTGCTATTTCGAGTCAGACTCGACATGATCTTTCTTTGCAAAATTTGTTTTTAACATGAGAAATAAGGGAAAATAAAATTTTCCTTTAAGTTTAGTAAAATAAGTAAATGAATATTTATAGTACTGGTTGATATAGAAACAATACACCATATCTACACATTTTTTAAAACAAAACTACTACCATAATTGGATAAAAAATACTTCTGAACATCTACATGTTAAAAAAAAAAAAATGTTCATCATACCTTCTTTACTCATTTCTTTTCTTAACAAACTTAATCATAATAAATAGCTTGATAAAACAAACTTTTACAAACCAAACAATTTGAAAATTTACAAGAATTTTTTATAACCCAGATAAAACACTGATAGACAGCACATGAAGTAACAAAAAACCTTTAAAAATGCATTTTTATTTTATCAGAAATTAAATGAAAATCCTTATTAAAATTTTTCAGGCTATAAAAATAGGTTTCACTTAGCAATTATTCAATTTAAATTGAGATTAAAGTTGAAAGGTAATTTTAATTATTGATTTAAATATTTAAATGTATTTCCAGACTATATGACCAGATACTGTCAAGGAAACTGTTTAGATTTTAAACAATGTAAAATTTATTAACTACTGAAAAAAGTAATAATTTTTTTTCTCCCCAAAATCTACTTGCATTAATGAAAATATCAAGTAAGCAGTTTTAACACCACTGGATCAGTTAAACAATTAGAAGCAAATTTTACTACTTGAAAACTGCATTCTAATCTGAAAGGAAAATATGAACTTGTGAAGAGTACTTGTAAAGATTCTTAAAAATGAAAAGCAAAATAAGGAATTATAAGCACTTTGTTACAATTGGAACCCAGTTGCAGGTAAAAAAAAAAATAATAATATTTAAAAATCAAAATTTTTCCATGATCTATCACAAAGAAAGTAATCTTTGGCAGTTTTGTTTTCATTCCTCAGTGCTGTGTCACTTAATTAAAAAATAAGAGTATGCAATTTTAAAAAAAATCAGAGTTGGTAAATACGTATGTGCATTATTTTTTTATTTATTTATTTTTTTAAGTTAGCAAAAACAACCCGATCTCAAATACTGACTGAAGACGTTAATAATAGAATAGAAAAACTCGAAAAGAGTTTAGAGCGGAATGCCACATTCATCCTGCATTAATATAACTAAAATAATCATCAATTTTCTAAAAAAAGGTGCTTAAAATTTATTTACTATTCCATTACAAATGAACTGGTCTTAAAAACTCAAAATCATTGATATTAAAAACATATGTAAAGAAAAGAAAGATGACATGTTCATTAACCCTGAGATCTAACGATCACAAATATGATAATTTTCATGTGATTTTTTTTTTGTGACAGCTATCCTTTCAAATGATCTCTGAGTTAATGTAAGACCTCTCTTTTCTTTACATATGTTTTTAATATCAATGGTTTTAAGCTTTAAAAATCAGTTTATGATGTTAATAATATTCACCATCATATTTGAAATTCAAAAATTTAAGCATAACTAATGTGACAATAAATATAAATAATAAATACTTAGTTGTGTATTTTTGTTCCGTTTAAAAATAATGAAAAAAAAACTAACAATTATACAGTAAAAGAACATTTATTTAAAACAAAACTACAAGTCAAATTGTTTTAACAAGCACATACATGTTGCTAGCAACAACGAAACTAGCTTTGTAACGCATTTCTCTGAAAACAACTGCTACCTCATTAATATACAAGGACAGCATCATATCCTTTTTCACATTCCAATTGCGACAAGGAGGGTTGCTTTTAACTGGAATGACGTTGCCCACAGCAGTATTATCCTGTAATAATAATATTAACAAATTTTACTGAACTAATTGCTAGTCATTATGTACATTTAATTGGACAAAAACAGAACAGAAGCAAATAATGATTAATACCTCAGTGATTAAAAAAAAATTATACAAATTGAAAAAAATTTCAAGTTTACAGGGTTTTAAAACTACATATTTTAACATTTAAGGAAACTTTTGAAAACTCTTATTTTCCAAATCTGTCCATAAATAAATTATATTAATAATTTGTTATTTACATGTTCACAAAGACATAATGAGATCTCTACATAATATGAATAAAAATACTTTTGAATGACCTACACTTAATTATTTAAAAGTTTCCCATATCCTTGCAGAAAATCTCCATTTTTTTGCATTAAGAAAAATCAGTACTTTTCAGTTAGACGGCTGCCAGTGTTATATATATACAATATATGATATACATATATGTGTGTATATAAATATATACAATATATGTATATATACATATGTGTATACATACATCTATATATAACACTGGTGCCCGGCTAACTGAAAAGTACCTAAAAATCAAATAAGATTTAAATATTTTCTAATTTGTAGATATATGCATTAATCACTTGATATGTTTCACAATGTATTCAGTGTGTACAATGTAACAATGTGATGTGTAAGCTGACATTCTTTATTTTTAATTTAGAATTTTTAATCTTTAAATGTGATATTTGATTAAGGTGTAAAAGAAATAATTTTTTTTTTAAAAATTGATCTTTTTTATTTAAATCATATTTTTTTTAATTAAAATCATATTTTTATGATTTTTTTCCCATCGTTCAAATACAGAATAGCTACCAACAGATTTAGGTTTCCAAAACAAACCTCTAATTGCAAATGCAGAGATTCCCCTAGACAGTTTCAGGAGTGTGCTGCACCCTACCTGCCCTTACGTTTACAAAATAGTACCCCTGTTGCCCCTGATGAAAAACATTAGCACCGTTGTTGCCCCCAGCTGAAAAAAAATGCCTTTACTCCTTTGTTTATTAAAAAATTTGCTTGCATAGTAAAAATTGACTCATTGCTGTCTTTTAAATAGCGTCCTGTCTATTAAATATTAAAAGTAGTTTTAAAAATCAAAAGAATACCTTTAAAATTTTTTTAAAAAGTTCCTTTCAGAATCCAAAAGTGCCCTTTTCCTACAAGAAGCACCCTGCCCTTTTTTAAACATGGGGGAAACTCTGGCAAATGTAACCTGTGTTTTTACACTTTAATAAAATTATAATTATTAGTAATTAACATAAATTATAAACTAAAAATTAGTAGTTTTATTAGTTAGTAGCATACAATAATGTTATATACATTGATATTTTGTAATAATTATGTAAAACTAAATTAAATACTGGTGATTTACATTTATTAAAATTATTAATAACTGCATTTAATCTTAAATTGTTTAACACTATTTAAAATTAATAATTATTAAACAATTAACTCTGTAATTAGGGACATAACATACATCTTTATGAATTAATTCATAATATGATAATTAATAATTTACAATTCATGGTAGAAAGTAAAAAGGACAGGATGCTAGTTGCAAGAAAGGGTACTATTTCATGAGGAAATATATAATTACTAAACACATTAGTAGTAATACAAGGAAAAAATATATATATAACTTCTTAGTATAATAAATAAAATGTCATTTATTTTATGAATTACAAATTGAAAAATACAATTAAATAACATGTTTTATTTTTTTTTTTTTCTAAAGAAATAAAGTTCTATCATTTTTGCAAGGTCTTATGCACATATATTTAGAAATACTACTGTGGAATTCGGAAATTTTTTACATGAAATCTCAGTCTACAGCTACAAATGAATTTCATTATTTTTCAAAAATTAAGGGTGCTTTTTGTTAATTTCAAATGGGGCAGGTTGTGGTGCCCTTAAAAAATGACCTAGAGGAAACAGTAATTATAGAATTTATAAAAACTGCAAAAAAGTTATTTCATTAGTTAATAGCACAAACAACAAAGCTATCAAACATTATTTGCAACTCAGTTTGCATTTGTACTGTTAATCACCTAAATCTAAACTTACACACATGTATGCATATGCTACCCCCCCCCCCCCCCGGGCAAAAATAATATATATATATATATGTATATGAAAATGTTTTAACCTATTCATACACACATACAGAATAAATATAAGGAATAGCCAGTTATATCTGTAATCCTCAAAACATTAAACAGCAGTATTATTAACACTCAGTGCGAAATCTCAGCATTTTGTGTTTCAAACAGTTTTGCCGAGTTTTTAATCCCTAACAATTTTTATTTAGTGTATACAAGTATTTAAAAAAAAAAAAAAATCAACATTTACTTAAGATCTTTCTCTGCTTAACATTTTATACCAATTGGTTCCTTTTCTCTTATACATTCTTTTACAATAGCGGCTTAGCCGATGTCATTCTTTCATTCATCTTTAGCTCCAGTATTTGATATAAATTTATTATTGCAAAAGTAGAATGAGAAAATAAAATTCTTGCTATTTTATTCTTTTACTTGCAGAAATTTATTATATTTGCTGCGTTTATTTTGTATAAAAAAATGAATATTTTGATTACTAAAAGGAAATTTATAAAAACTAAGCTTTTTACAAGCTTGCTGTACTTGAACTTTTTACAATAGTCAGGAATTAAGCTTAAAAACAATTATTTAAAGTTTTTTTGTGTATTCATGAATCATGAGTCAAAATACCTGTAGAAACTTTCCAAATTATGTTCACCTCAGATTTTAAACATTTAGAAAAATTATGATTTTAATCAATGATTTTTTTTAATCAATTGATAAAAATCACGATTTAATCGCTGATTAAACTAATTAAAACCATTAACACCTTATATTTGATTCAAGTTAAAAAAAAAAAAAAAAAAAAAAAAAAAAAAGCATCGTTTTTCAGTTCTCAGCCTCTCCCACTTTTAAGTATGACTTTATGATATTTTAAGTATACCATGCAATTTTTAAAATGTGTCAGATTTTCTCCAGAATGCTGCTCAACTTTTTAAAATATACCAAGTAACATCTCAACTCTACTACGTTCATGATCATCAATGTTCAAACTTGCCTTAGGGGATGTGCATATATAACGTTATCAGTTTAGGGGGGAAGGAGGGGCCTGGCACATGATCTCGTAAGATATCGCTAGGGGGAGGGGGGCTGTCTTTTGATATCGTTATCAGTTTTGATCCAACCAAAATTTTCTCCTTTTATTTGTAACTTGTTTTTTTACATCAAAATAGCCTTATCTGTTTTTTATGGAAATACAAACTTATGATTAAAATCTTAAATGATAAAAATATTTAATTCCGAAATATGGAATACCCCACCGTTTAGCATTCCTATTCTTCTGTCATATGTTATGCATACATAATTGGTTACATCTGTGGTTCGAGAAACCAATTGATGATACCTGTTATGTTTATTAGTAGTAAATGAATGAGAAAGAATGTTGTCCATCTGTTTTGTTGATAAGAAGTTCTGTCTCTCTCCCCCTCCCAACCCCGTGCTGAGGCAAGTGCAAGAAATCATTATTACTGTTGAATGCAATATAACAAAAAGCTATTATTAAATACTTTTAAATGGCAAATATTTCTTTTAAGTATTATTTGATATAAAGTTATTTTCATATACAAAGTGATATTTTATTGATTTCTATTCATTTGAAGGGGAGGGGGGGGGTGTTTGAGGTATGATAATGTATGATATCATAAACGGGCGAGGGAATCCAAAAATACCAGAAAATTGATAATGTTAGATAAGTACAGCCCCTTACTAAGTAGTTTTTTGCAAAGAAGGAGGGGGCACTTTTGCAATACCTTCTGGATGAATTTTTGTAACACAGTTTTTTTTTTTTAACATTTTGTATCCTGTTTTTTCTTTAAAGCATGAATTATTTTTGCAGTTGCGTACATTCTGCCATAACAATTTTCAAATGTACATTCTTTCTTGCTGGCTGATAAGATTTTCTGAAAACTTCCCACCCCCTAAAAATAACCATCACAACACCCCCCCCCCCTCCTTCAAAGCAGAATATGCCGTATGTCGCAAAAAAAACAGATTTCTCTGCAGAAGATTCAAATTCTCATTTTCAGTGAAATTTGCAATTCAGTCATTGGAAAAATCTTGAAATTAGTCAGTCAATCATCGGGAGAAAAAAAAATTGTTCACTTAAAAAGATTTCAAAATTCATCAATTGGTCGGAGGAAATCTCATGCAATTCGTAAGTTGATTGTGAAAAAAAAAAAAAAAAAAATTCTTCAGCTGGTTGTGGAAAATAAGAAATTCGTTGAACAAGTCGAGGGAAAAATGCACGATTTTTACCAATCGGTCGCAAGAAAACAGCAGCAAAATTTGTCATTTGGTATACGGAAAATATCATGAAAATCATCAATTGGTCGCAGGTATTTAAAAAAAATGAAATTTGTAAGTGGATCATCAGAAAAATCACGAAAAATACCTGTGAATTTTGCCAATGCAAGGGATAGAGGCAAAATTTGCTGATCAGTTTCAGTAGAAAGAAAATATTGCAAAATGTGCCAATTGGTCGCGAGTAAAATATCTGAAATTTGTCACTGGATCGTCGGGAAAAAAATATCACAAAATTCGTTGATCAGTCTCTCCCCCCTCCCCCCCCCCCAAAAAAAAAAAATCCAACCCTAATTTCCCTCCCAATCGGTCTCAAAAAACAGTCAAAATTTGGCAATTCATAGAAGGAAGATAAATTTTAATTTATCACAGATTTTAAAATCGCAAAATTCGTCAATGGAAGTCGGAAAAAAAATCTCAAAATTCAGCAACAGGTCATAAAAAAGGGGAAATTTGTCAGTGGATTATAGAAAAAACACGAAAATTACCTATCAGTTGTGGAAAATAATCTACGATTTTCTCTAATCGGTCAATAGAAAAAGCTACAAAATTTCCCAATCAGTAGAAGGAAAATATCGCGAATAAAAGAATGAGAAATTAGTCTGTGGATTTTCTGAAAGAAATGCAAAATTCGTCGATTTGTCGCAAGGAAAAAAACTCGCATTTTTTGCAAAGCAATAGAAAGAAAATATCGCAAAATTCGCCAGTTGATCGCTGTAAAAAAAAAAAAAAGTGAAAGTCACTGAATCGTCGGAAAAAATATTGAAATTCGTCGATCAGACATGGAGAGAAAAAAAAAATCATCGCCCATTAGTCACAAGGAAAAGCCGAAAAATTTACTAATCAGTAGAAAGAAAATGTCACAAAATTCGAACAGTCGTGGATAAAAAAAATGTCAAATTCGTCGGTGGATCATCTGAAAAAAGAAAGAAAAAAAAATGGACGAAATTCTTCAGTCAGTCATGGTACGAGTTCGTCGATCAGTTGCACGAAATTCATCAGTAGATCGAGATAAATATCTAAAAAAATACTGCTAAATAGTCAATTATGGGAAAAATTGAGAAATTCATTATTCGATCGGGGTAAAATTGCGAAAATCATCGATCAGGAGAAAATCACAAAATTCTTTAATCAGTTGCAGGATAAAAATGCAAAATTCCTTGATTGACCCGGAAAAAAAAATCAGGAAAGTTGTTAGTCAACCAAGGGAAAAATCACAAAAATATTGCAAAATTCATCATTCGGTTCTAAAAAATTATGAAATCTAGCCAGACGTGGGGGGAGGGGGGGGGGAGCAACATTTTTCAATTGGTCACAGGAAAATATAATGAAATTTTACTGATAAATGAGGACTGTAAACAAACCAGTTCAAATTACAGTCAACTCTGTGGAATTTGCTGATGTATAATCCACAATACACGTTGGAATGTAAACAACGGAAATTGTCATTAACAGTTACACTCACAAAGCTAATTTTTTTTTTTTTTTTTCAGTTATCAATGCTCCAATGGATAAATATTTAAATATAAATTGGATATAAACATTTAAATTTCCTTGAGTAACATAATTTTATCTTGGAGCAAGAAGTAATGAATGTTCATAGACAACAGAAAAAAAAAATATTGACACCATACCAAAACTGCTATTGTGTTGTGTCAATGTTTAAAATAATGAATAATCAGTAAAATTTGTATTGTAATATAATTTAATTTTTCTTTAATCTTAGTTATTAAATGTATTAAACCATTATATGTTTTTCTTTTCAATTTTAATTGTAATTTTTGTGCAGTTGTTCCTAATTTATAGTCAGACTTTAAAAAATAAAATGTAAACAAAAAGGATGATCTATAATCTGCAAAAATGTATAATCTACAAAATTCTCAGTTCCTCAGTGTGCAGATTTCACAGAGTTCACTGTATATAGTTTATAGAATCTCTTAGAATACATTTTTAACACCATTTTTTCCAAACAATAATCTTCTTAGTAGATTTATATTGCAAATGTTACAAAAATATGCCATGAAGTTTTAGACTAATGTCAGACAAACGTCTTTTTGCGCGCTTTTTTACCTACGTATCATCCCTACACAATGCTAGTAGCATTAGCATTGTGTAGGGAGGATACGTAGGGAAAAAAGCAATGTCAGACGAACGTCTTTTTGCATGCTTTTTTCCCCTAAGTATCATCCCTACACAATACTAGCAGCATTGTGTAGGGTGTGTAGAGATGGTATGTAGGGAAAAAGCGTGTAAAAAGATGTTCGTCTGACATTAGCCTTATTGTTTGGAATACTAGTGTAATTTACACTATGCAACTTAAATGTGTAAAGAATATAATTACCTAACTTTTGATGCTTTGTGGGCGGGCAAAAACAATAGCTGCTTTTAGCTCCATTACTTTCTTCATACTCATATGATGAAGGTCTCCATATTTTGCTAAGTAGTTACATCGTTTAATCACCTCTTGGATTACCATTCGTTTTCTGAAAGAATCACAAGTAGAAATCACATATTCAATTTTGGCAGTATTGTTTACTTTCTGAAATCACATTCCATTAAAAAAATATACTGTAAAAACATTTATTTTCGCGAGCCCGTCGTAATCGCAAAAATGTAAGCCTCGCGAAATATATATTTTTTTTCACCTCAAATAATAATAAAAAATCAGAAAATTTTCACTTATCCAAAATTTAATGATTACTTAAATGTTAAGCCAAGATCAAAGTTGATAAGTACTGCGTGTGTTTTTAGAGCGATGGGGAGAGGCAGGGCAGAGGGGGCATGTGCCCCATGTGCCAGAACGAAGGGGCACCAAATGCAGGATTATACTTTTGGAATGGATCATTTTCTTCTGATGGACTTATGGCTTCCATTATTAGGAAGTAGCCATTATAAATGAAGTGTTAGGTGAAGATGAAAGAGCAGTCGTAATAAGTTAGAACTCTGATTTTCTGGTCAGAATTTTAAAAAAAATGCCTTTTTTTTTTTTTTTTTTTTTTTAATTATGGCCGTTTTTGACCAGAAAATCAAAGTTCTAACTTTTTACGGCTGCTCTTTCATCTTCACCGGACACTTCATTTATAACGGCTGTTTCATAATAAAGGAAACCAAAGTCCATCAGAAGAAAATAACTTGGCTAAAGCTGAAACTCGGTTAAGCAGGACTCGGATAATCCGAACTCTACTGTATATGTCATTTTAAAAATAATCTTTAGAATATTTTTGTTGGTGTTCAGAGGTGGGGGGTGGGGGGGTCATGAACCCTGTGACCACCCTCTTGGATCCACCATTGCAGATTATGTATTTCAGTTATTACATATTTTTAATTTTAAAATAAGTCGGCTATTAAAAAATTAGTAACATTCTCTTTGTAAATATACTTTGTGGAAGAGGAGGGGGGGGGGGGGGGAGGCCAAAATCCATGTTTGCCCCGAGTGCAAAAAAAGGCTAGTTTCAGCCCTGGAGAGAAGGGCGGGGGGACAAACTTTTGGGACAAAAGGAAGTTTCTTAAAATGTCTTAAGCAAAAGGGGTTCTATTTAGGTAATTTCGGGATTTTTCGACTTTCGGTTATGTTCATATAAAATTCACGAAAATTTTAGCTTGCAAAATTACCAATATCTTCATTTTCTCGAAAAATTCGGCTCGCAAAAATAAGTGTTTTTACAGTATACATATTGTGCAGGATACGATATGGCGAATTTTTGCTTTACATGCACTAATTTACATTAAAATCATAAGTAATGAAATTTTATTTAGTAATTAATCAGCAATAATCGCCAAAACAACACAATTAACAAAAAATTCAGTAAAGGAAAAAAAAAAAAAATGCTATCGTCACTGATTTCAGTGCTATTTTGAATTTTGTTTTTTCAACTTAACTGTAAATTTTGCTGTTTGCAACTGCAATGATATGTGGTTTTGAGGAAGTTTTCAGTACAATCAAATTTGGCTAAAATAAGATTCTGGAACCTAACAGATCCTGAGATGTAAAAATACCCGCTGCCCTTAGGGTTGTGGAGTCGGTGGGGAAAATGACCAACTCAGACTGCTGAAATTTTAAAGAAACCAACTGATTCTGGGGTGGCTAATGTACTAGAATTAGTAGGGTTCCTATTATTCAGATTGCTTCATCGGTACCATGTGTTTTGAAATAGTCTATTTATTAAGTTTGTAATTAAATAAATCAAATATTACAATTTAAAATATGTGGTAACAATCAAGCAATCTGAATTTTAAAAAATATGCAACTGGCAACACTGCAACCTACTGACACATTCCTGTTTGACCTTGAAACAAGTAATTAGTGTGCATATCCACTGTTTTTTTTTTTTTTTTTTCGTTTCATTTTTTGGTTGACAAATGGGTGCAAGCTGTGATAGGTTGTCAAGGCCAGGACCCAGTTACCTCAGAGCATTATTTAGTATAAAACATTTCACCTTTTTTAAATGCATAATTTTTGTTTTAAAAGGGTAAAAGTACTTTTAAAATACCGGTCGGACTTCGCCCCTTCATTAATCGGCTCTGGTCAAGACTTAAAATATTTTCCATATACTCACATGAAAAACCTTTCTTAAATATTTTTACATATGCCTCAGAATTTTTTCAGAACATAATTTCAAATACATAAAAAAAAATACAGTAGCCTCCCGCTTAACCGGCCTAAACGGGACTGAGGGTTGGTCGGTTAAGAGGAAAACCGGTTAAAGCAGAGAAGTAAAAAAAAAAAAAAATGAAATAAGTATCTGTGCAATTTAATTAATTAAGCCCATACGATGCATTTAGTTTTTCAATTTGTAAATTTTTAAAAAAGTACATATTTTCTATATTTTGTTAAATGAATACTAGTTATAGTGTTGACTCTAAGCCGCTTTAGCAGGGCGCAGCGCCCGGCGGCCCTTTTATTTCCTTTTTTGTGCCCGGCGGCCTTTTTTATTTCTTTTTTGCGCCCCGCTACCCTTTTAACGCTTCTATGATCCCTGTGGCAATTTAGTTGATCCCGGGTAAATATCGAAAACTCTAGGGACTCTAAACAAACCAGTTCAAAATATTTTTTGTGAACAAGGTACAAGTGTACCCTTTTTGAAAAAATGCACCCTTTTTTAGAATAGTGCTTGTCCCCTTTTTGAAAAATATACCCTTTTTTTAGAATAGTGTTCCCTTTTTGAAAAATTCCCGCCCGGCGGCCCTTTTGTTCTAGAGTCAACACTATAGTTATAATTAATTGAATTGCAAGGAAAATTATCACTTATAACAAATAATGAAAAATATTTAACACAAATTAAATTGTTGAAAATTGTGCCACACACCTTTATAAGAAGCTGAAATTGTTCTACATAATGTATATTTAAGTTAATCAACAATAAAGAAATGAGTGACCTTCTAATGTTGAAGGCAAAATGGCAGATATTTTGCAGCTTAATCTCTCCATTTCTTTAACATCATAAGTTCAACCGAGGAAGCTGTTAGCTGCTGCTCAACTAGCATAACACCAACTCCAATGCTTTTACCCCTTCAGTATGTGGAATTTTAGCAGTATCAACTTCATTTGGATCATCATCAGATTCGTCTTCGTATTGAACAACATCAGTCACAGTCCTAATTATATTCTCATCAAACAATGTTTCATGCTTGATATCTTTATCAGACTTAAACGAATTTTATACATCTTTTACGGTGATCTGTTCGCATCCCTCAAGCTTTTTAAATGTTTGTACTAAACAGTTTGAAGATAGATCAGACATTACAGAGCTCCGTGCGGAGGGGGGATTGCACTTTTGCCTATTAAAAACGCAAAATCTCAAATCTTCCGGGGAGGACATCTCATTTCTCCTTGTTCCTGGGGGAATGCCTGCACCCCAGGGCCACATCGGTGAAGGCCCAACACATATCCACTTAGAAATGACGTTCTTCTTTCTGAATTTTGCATCCTTCCTCTCAAGATTGCACTTCAACTGGAAAGCGTAAGCTGAGTTCCCGAGGTCGTCATCCCTGAATTTTGCCTGATGTTAGGAAAAAAAGTCGGCCGGTTAAAGCAGAGTTCCGGTTAAAAGGGAGGCTACTGTATATATTTATGTTCATAAAGTGGACCATGCCCCAGAAGCGGGATACTAAGTATTATTTGAAATACAAATATCAATTTATTTTTTATTAATCTAATTCCTCTTTATTTTTCCTTTACCTACCCCCAAAATAACATAGATAATAATGCAAATTTGCAAGTGACATTTTCAAACAAAACGGAAAAGTTATAAAAAAAAAAAAAAAAAAAAAAAAAAAAAAAATTAGACATTTTTAATAAGATTACGATACAGGAAAAATTCCAAATAAAGTGAAGTTATTAAATAAAATAAAGGCTTTGCACATTAAAATCCTAAATACATATGAGCCTGAAATTTTCTGAAATACTTTTGGGTCTGAGCGAGCTGAGGGCGATTTTATGATAACACTGATATAAACAGATAAATAACCAGGGTTGTAAAAAACCCGGGTTTTTTAGAAAAAACCCAGCCCGGGCGGGTTTTATTAAAAAACCCGGGTTAAATGGGCAATTTTCCCCGGGTAAATTAAATTGCCAAAATGTGGACGATGATTCCACCTTCCTCACAAATAATAATCTTCAGAGTTGCCACTGTATAGGGAAAACTAGAAAATCTGAGGGAATTTAAAATTGAGTATTAAAAACAAGGAATTTTACTAAACTTTGGTACTCTGCAAAATTTATCCGTTGAAATTTTGAAAATTCTCAGAGGAATTACTCTGGGAAAATTTAATATTTTGCTCAGTAAAGCACAAGAAATTTGATTGCCGAAATAAGTGGCAATCCTGATCTCAAATACAATCTTTGTGAACACTTCATAGTCTAATAGATGGGAAAGACTTCATAGTCTTAATAATGATCTCACCATTTTTCTCTGTTCTTAAAATACATATATAGATATGATCACTTTAATTTAAATAACAAACAAAGGTACTTCTTAGTTAACCCGTCGACCACTTTCGCCAAATTTAACTCATTGACATAATTTTTATTTTAAATAACAAAAGATCAAATAAATTAGTAAAACATTAATAAAAATACAAATAAAACGTCGAATTAATGGTTTTATTGGCATTTAATCTTACAATTAATTAATGGCAACCCTTATTGGCATTTAATCTTACAATTTGGGGACAGTAATTTGGTCAACGGGATAACTAAGAAGTACCCAAACAAATTTTAAATTGCAAAGCTATCAATTGTGTGTTTTACAATTGTTTCCAATCTAAAAGTGCAAGTAAATTAATACAAATATATTTTCCGAGATTCAAAGAAGTGAATAAATAAAACAAAATAACCATAAACTGTTAACAATTACATCATCTGTTCTTTTCCAGAAATATATTTTAAAAAACCCGGGTTTTTTACCTGGGCTTTTTATAAAAAACCCAGCCCGGGCGGGCAGCTGGGTGGGTACCCGGGCAGCTACCCACTACAACCCTGTAAATAACCATAAAGTTTTGATTCCAAATTTGTTTTATGTTACATCTAAAATGAGTAATATTTCAGAATCTACCAGAAATATTTTCATTAATAATACAGGTTAACTTCAATAGGATACTGGGCCTTTCCATTGTGACGGGTGTGACATCCAGACACAATTTTAAGATGTTATATCTATATTTTGGACAATAAATTAGCTAATAAATCCCTGAAAAGTGTTTAAAAAATGTTTTTCCATGCATTTGCTTGAATAATTGTGCAAACACGAAACTTCAATAGCTTTCAATTTAAAAAAATAAAATCTTGTGACGGGTGTGACTTTCTCCGGACATGAGTTTTCACTAGCATACACATTCGTTGAAATTCCTGTGAATATTTTAATGTTTCATTATTAAAACAATTTTTTTCTAATAAGAGATTCAGATTAAACTTAATGCATAATTTTCATAATAAATTTTAATTATTTTAATGTATAAGAAATTTTTTTCTATTGTGACGGGTGTGACATTATGCAAAGTATACAATTTTAAAGTTATTTACCAAAAAAAAAAAAACAGCGATCGGTATTGACAGAAAACTTGACAATAGCTAATATACAAACAAAATTTAATAAAACTAACATCTTTATGCAGTTAGTTTAAAATTTGTAGTGCCCCCTACTTGTTATAAGTGATGGGGTAGCTACTTTTTTTACAATGGCAAAAAAGTTTTCAATGGAGATGTCACCTTTCTCTGGCCAAATCCAGTGTGGTCCACTGCCTTGCATGTATTTCAAGCTTTATTTCTTACTTATGGAAGTTGATATTCAAGCCATTACCGTAGTACAAAATACAAGCTATTGCGCCTTTTGTTACAGGCCAGGGAAACCACAACATAGTCTCCGATATTTAAATCTGATGCTTTCAAAATCTTGCTAGGGGGAAGATTCACAAATAGCAGTGACTTACCTCTTTTAGTATTGATTCCACAGTTTTTCCAATCAAAAAGTTGGTACTATCAGCACTTACCTTAAAGTGGTGATATGACTTGATGCCTTCCCATCCTTCTGTCAACATTTGTTTAGTTTCCAGTATTTTCTCTGCTGACACATACAATGTCTTTATTGCACCAGTCTCCTGTGCACATTTTAAAAAATCCAAAGCAGATTTAACTATTGCTTTTCTGGATTTAAGCAAACCCCACACTCTTGACTTTTCATTTCCAAATCCTGTCAACCGCTCCTTTACCATAAGAAGTGGCCAAAAAGTTCCATTCACATGTTAGCTTAAAATCTTTGATAAAGAAGCACAAGTGTTTGAAATTTTGTATTTGTTTTTAAACATGGCTGCACAGCCATCAGAATTTTTTTTCACCTTTTTGAAATTGGGGGGGGGGGGGGTCAGACTAGCATATAATGGCATTTAAAAATGCCCATACAGCATTACTTATTTAACATGCTGCAATTCGTTATTGATTATTACAAAAGAGCAAATCACATTACCTTTCAACGATGCAAAGCATGTAAAAATGGTTATTTGAGGATGAGTCCAGTGAGCACTCTGGATCTCATTTTGAGAGGCAGCACTATAGTTCTCGGCAAAGCCCACTTGTATTATTGCTTAGTGTCTCCCACATTATTTTTGGCTTCTTCAAAATAACTGGATTGAGTTACAGTTATGTATAAAGAATATTAATAATAAATTTTCATTTTCTTGATAATCTATCAAAAGTTAAAGTAAATTGCCACCAACTCACAATTTACTAAAATAATTCAAATACAGTAGAACCTTGATTATCCGAAGTAATTGGAACCGACCCTCTTTTGGAAAACTGAAATTTTCGGACAATTGAGAATGCTTCAGTTTTTAGATTAAGGACATATATATGCGCTGTTTCTTATAATGGTAACAAGTGCTTAATAAAAATAAAGCAATAGAAAAAGAGAAACAAGAATAAATTAGGGGCTGTGCAAATATAACGTTATCAACTTTTTGGTAATTTCGGACCCCCTCCCCCCCTTACAATATAATATCATACATTATCATTCCTCGAACCTCCCCCCCCCCCCCCCCCGGTAATAATATCGTTATCAATGTCTAAAAATTTGATTTTTTTCTTCTTTTGTTTGGAGTGATATATAAATATGGTTCCATTATTATTCGCATACTTTATTGATTCAAGAGAAGTCAATAAAATATATAACATTACATGTGAAATAACTTTATACCAAATAATACTTAGAAATGATTACTATTTAAAAGAATTTAATAATAGCTTTTTTTTACATAATGCGTTCAACAGTAATAATGTCTTCTTGCACTTGATCACACAGGGTGAGTGGGGGGGGGGGAGGGGCAAACAGAACTTCTTATGAACAAAACAGATGGACAAAATTCTTTCTCCTTTATTTAACAGTAAACACAAAGTATCATTTGAAACATACTTCGCATATGGTTTCTCGAACAGTGGATTATATATGCATACGCATATGACAGAAGAATAGGAATGGCAAACGTTACATATTTTGTAATTAAATAATTTTATAATCATTCAAAGATTTTAATAATAACTTTGTATTCTCATAAAAATAGATAACAGGCTAAAAAAAAAGATAACATACAATTTTGATGTAAAGACCAAGTTACAAATAAAAAAAGAAAATGTTGGTTGTGTGAAAAATGATAACGATATGAAAAGACAAATCCCCCCATCCCCTAGCGATATCTTACGATATCATATGCCAGACCCCTCCCCTCCCCCCTAAAATGATAACGTTATATATGCGCAGCCCCTTACCTAAATTTTAATTTTAAAATTAAGTACCTTTTACATGTTTCACAAGGGTTTGAAACAAAGTTTTGTTTGCCGCAGTTTCTATTGCCTTTGTTTTGTAGCTCTATCACAAAGTTTTTTTACTACTATGAGTTTACCAGTATTACAGTCTTTCTGCTGCTCAGCCATGTCAAACCTTTTGCAACGAATTCAAAAGCTTCAGATCTGCTAATTTGTTCGTTTTCTTCACCCTCATCATTGTCCTCTTCTTCGCTTTGACCAGCAAATGTTCCTCAGATATTGCCAATGATTTCTTCATCGCTCAATATATGAAATCCGTGATAATTTGAGTCACATTTTAGCCAATCGTTTATTCCTGAAATATTACAGCCATCACAACCAGGCATTTTATTAAATTCTAATTCCTAATCGATTTTTTTTTTTAATCTTTAAAAATGGATTTCGGTTAACCCAGAGTTTTGGTTAAAAGAGTTTCAGATAAAAGAGGTTCTACTGTATATCTATTTTATGATTTATCTTTTTTTAAGGCACATTTGTCTTAATATGTTTAAAAACAATAAGGATTCAACCTTATACTTCATTTAAGAAACATTTAAATATATTTCTAAATAATTTAAAATGTCACACCCGTCACACTAAAATTCCACACAAAATAAAAATTTAATGAATTTTTAATATTTCATATTTATTCAGAATTGCAATAATTAGACTTTCAGAAAGTTTCATGTATTTTTGTGAAAAAATGAATTTGGTATAATAAGTTAATCATCTTTTTTTGTGACGGATGTGAAAGAGATACAATATAAATATATTTGTATTAAAAATCGGGTCTTTTAAATTATTTTGAAAAATTAAGTGCTTCTTAAGGTAAACAAAGGTCACAAATAGTAATGTATGCACATACAGCGAAAAATGCTGCTGTTTTAAATATTGCATCTGGCAGAATAAAAATACCTTATTTTACATACTAGTAAGTTTTTGAAATTTTTCTAACTTTGAGCCTAGATAAATTATAAAAGAATAATTTTTGCAGCTTAGTTCTCTGTAATTTCATATGTATCATATTTTTACCTTTAATTTGATACATTACTAGTAATAATAAAAGTTTGAAATATCAACCCTCATGTCTACTTTTTCATGGAAATGCCCATATGTTACAAGAAAGATCAGTAAAATAATTTTTTGCATAACCGATTCCACACACATAGCTAAATGCAAAAATTCTGCACTACTATTCTGAGTATGCAATTATTTTTAAAATGTACTCGGTACCTCTCCTTTATCCCGTCAACTGCTTTCCATAAAATTATAATGCCAATAAACAAATGGAAAAATGTTCCCATTAGAATTTCAGGAAAAAAAAAAAAAAAGAAAAAAAGAGATGCCTGTCTGAATAAAACGGCAGCTATCAGTAACTTAAATAATAAAATTTACAATATAGGGTAGATGTGCTAGTAATGGACACCCTTAAGTAATTTCTTATAAAAGTATTTTTGGTACTTTTCGGTTAGCCGGGCGCCAGTGTTATATATACATATTTATATACATAAATGTATGTATATATATATATATATATGTGTATATATACAATATGTGTATATGTATATATATATGTATATTTACGTTTATGCATGTATATAAATGTGTATATATAACACTGGCACCCGGCCAACCGAAATGTACCGTATTTTTTTAATTAATAGTTATAATTATTATATTCCAGTTTTTTCAATATTATATTAACCTAACCATTCTTATAGTCTCATTTCCCAATATGAATCGAAATTTAATTTTAAATAACAGAAATATATCAAAACACCCAGTAATGGACACACTTTGGCCCAGTAATGGACACCCCATAAAAAGTAATAAATATAATTGTTTTCATGACTGTATTTAGAACCAGAATTTAATGAATACATACTAATCAAAACAAAATGGTTATTTTCAAATAAATTTAACAATCAGGATACCAGTAATTAATAAAATATTTGTGATAATCATTTACTGTTTGCATCAATTATTGTAATTATCAGAAAATCGATGTTTTAATTATTTTAGATGGATAGTTTAAAATACTAAATATCAGGCAATTACAGCTATCAAATTATTGAAACAGTGGGGGGGGATTTAAAAGGTAATTAAAAAAAAAGTTTTGGAATATTAGTGTTTAGTTTTGTCTCACTATTTTTAACAAATAATCTTCCAGAGACTACTTGATATATCATTTATAATAATTAATATTACAAATATGAAAGAAATGATATCGTGAGTTGAACATTTTAAATACTAAATAAAATACTTTCAAAATAAAATAAAACTGTTGAACTGATGTTTGAGGCCACTGATCTGCAGATTTACTAGTTTCATGAATATTACCAATAACTTTCATTATTATTATTTTGTCAGAGGTGAATAAGGAAACATTTAAGACAGAAAACAGATTCTTAATAGCTTCTGTAACTTAATTGTTTTTATTTAAACGGAGAGGGATTAAGCCCTATGAGCCAGGGTTGCAAAAAAGCCGGCTAAAATTTTTAAAAAAGCCACGCTGGTGACTTTTATTAGTTTTAACCGGCCTTTTTTGGCCATAATTGGCTTTTATACAATGAAGCATTGTAATTATAAACTACACATTTTAAAGTGGTTTTAATTAGTTTTAATGACATTTAACCGATTTAGAGTTTAATAAGTAACCCAATTTCTCAATAATGGAGACATTAATACTGGAATAAAACTTAGATGGTTTTGCTAGTGATTTGCAAATATGTCAGCTAAACTTTAAATGGGCCATACCAACTGCTTTATCTGGTTTACACTGACCTTTTAACCCCCCCCCCTTTTTTTTCTATTTTTACTGCTTTATAAAATTAAAGAAGGACAATGGTTACTTAGTTACATGTTTTATTACTTAATTAATTTTCAGAGCTATTAATATACAAGTCATTATTTTATTTGTAGTAAACATTTAAAATTATACGTAGTCATATAATAAAAACACCATTTCTCACTATTAAACATTATGAATAACATATGCATGAATATGCTTAGCAACAAGCTTTTCAAAATTTTATTTAGAGAATTTGTAATTCGTTTCTTTTGTTTAAATGACATTTTTTTATATACACTTATTGTACCAAACTCTCCTCAAATATTATATCCTTTCTAATTTCTCTTTTAACATTTATATCTTAATCTCTCCATATGGACACATAAGAATGTTTCCATTTTGATGTGCTACATTTTGTCATTGTTTAATTAAATATAATCTTTAAAATGTGTAGTATATGTGGAGCTATGTAATATGTAATTTCAAAACACCAATTTGGAGTATAACTTATATTCTTTTCAATGTTTATAATTTTTTTTCCAAACATAATTGCCTTCACAGTTGTCTTCTAGAAGTTATAAAAAGTTATTTATTTGACAAAATTTAATTGAAATTTATAATTTTTTTAGTAGAAAATATTTATAAGTGTATTAAAAATTTAATTGATCCAAGTTTAAAACGAATTAGCTGTAAAACAACTTTTAAAAATAAAAACCGGCTTTTTTAAAGTGGTTAAAACCAAAAAAAGCTTTTTTTGGCCTGGCTAAAAGCCGGCAACCCTGCTATGAGCCTCTCTTTGACTGTGCCCTTAAACAATATTTTCTGATTCCTGGCTGGTTTGATAGCCAGATTATAAAATATGCAAGATATAGGGTAGATGTGCCAGTAATGGACACCCTTAAGGAATTTCTTTAAAAATTATTTTTTTATTAATAGTTATAATTATTATATTCCAGTTTTTTCAATATTATATTAATCTATCAACAATGTTTAACCATTCTTATAGCTTCATTTCCCCATATGATTAGAAATTTAATTTTAAATAACAGAAATATATCAAAACACCCAAAAGCCCAGTAATGGACACCCCATAAAAAGTAATAAATATAATTGTTTTTCTGACTGTATTTAGAACCAGAATTTAATGAATGCATATTAATGAAACAAAATAGTTATTTTTAAATAAATTTAACAATTAGTATACCAGTAATTAATAAAATATTTGTGATAATCATTTACTGTTTGCATCAATTATTGTAATTATCAGAAGATCGGTGTTTTAATTATTTTAGATGGATAGTTTAAAATACTAAATATCAGACAATTACAGCTATCAAATTATTGAAACAGTGGTAGATTTAAAAGATAATAATAATAAAAAAAAGTTTTGGAATATTAATGTTTAGTTTTGTGTCACTATTTTTAACAATCTTCCAGAGATTACTTGATATATCATTTATAATAATTAATATTACAAATATGAAAGAAATGATATTGTGAGTTGAATATTTTAAATACTAAATAAAATAATTTCAAAATAAAACTGTAGAACTGATGTTTGAGGCCACTGATCTGCAGATTTAATAGTTTCATGAATATTATCTAAAACTTTCATTAACAGTATTACATTTTTTTTTAAATAAGGAAACATTTAAGATAGAAAATGGATTTTTAATAGCTTCTGTAACTTAATTGTCTTTATTTAAATGGAGAGGGATTAAGCCCTATGAGCCCCTCTTTTACTGTGCTCTTAAACAGTATTTTCTGCTTCCTGGCTGGTTTGCTTGCCAGATTATAAAATATGTGAGATATATGTATGTACTACATAAAAAAAAAAAAAATAAATAAAACAAAATATCGAAATTTTATTAATCACATAAAATAACTTAAAAGCAGCTATTTATAAAAGTTTTGGTGTTTTTACATTTTGGCAAATATAATTTAAAAATTAAATTTGATTATTTAGGTTTGCAGTTAAGCCAAAGTATTTTATGCACTATAAACATTACTAAAATTGCATTTTTAGCAATGTCTACATGGGGTGTCCATTACTGGAAAATGACTAATTAACCATCCCAGTAATGGACACCCCCTCTTAAAACCTTAAAAAGAAATGAAATTTTGTAAATAGCCACTAGTTATATAAAATTCAAAGTTTTCTATTGCTACTCAAACAAAAACATTCAAATTTTGCAAGAAAATAAATAATATATAAATTAATTAAACGAAGCTAGCTCTTAACCTCATCATTAAGATTTTCACAAAAAAACAGAAAAACTTTGAAACATTATTTTCTGCTTCCTGATTGGTTTGATTAAAAGTGTCAACAATAAGATAGTTTTATAAAACATACAAGGGGGAATTATAAAAAAAATAATTAAAGCTAAATATTTGTTAGTTATTGTTTTATGAACCAAAAACATCAAGGGATGTCCATTATTGGAAGGGTGTCCATTACTGGCACATCTACCCTACATAAAAGAGATAAATAAATAAAATACTGAAATTTTATTAATTATATAACTTAAGAGCAGCCATTTATAAAGGTTTTGATGTTATTACATTTTGGTAAACATAATTTAAAAATTAAATTTGATTATTTACGTTTGCAGTTAATTCAAAATATTATATGCACTATAAACATTACTGAAATTGCATTTTTAGCAATGTCTACGTGGGGTGTCCATCACTGGAAAATGACTAATTAACCATCCCAGTAATGGACATCCCCTCTTAAAACCTTAAAAATAAATGAAATTTTGTAAATGACTGTTAGTATATAAAATTCTAAGCTTTCTATTGCTACTCAAACAAAAACATTAAAATTTTGCAAGAAAATAAATGATATATAAATTAAGTAAACAAAGCCAGCTCTTAGCCTGTTCGTTAAGATTTTCAGAGAAAAACAGCGAAACTTTGAAACATTTTCTGCTTCCTGATCGATTTGAATAAAAGTGTCAACAATAACCCAGTTTTATATAACATGCAAGAGGGAATTATTAAAAAAATAATTAAAGCTAAATATTTATTAGTTATTTTTTTATGAACCAAAAACATCAAGGGTGTCCATTACTGGCACATCTACCCTACATCATAATCGTAAATTTTACGTGTAAAACTTATAAATCAATAAAATATTAGAGCTAGTTATGTGCATTTTGAATGAAGATCGCAATAAACCATTTCAACAAAAATATTTAATAAAGCAAAAATGTATTTACTTTGAATATATAAATTAATTTTTAGGAACATAACACATTACATTCTTACTCGTGCGATGACTATGCCTATTATATTATGTAAAAGTTTTCCGACATTATACAAATATATTGGTGGAATAGTTATAAAAGAAAGCATACCAATAAAAATGAAAGAAAATTTTTACCTTATAATATCCGTATTCACTTTTTTCGTATTGGAATTCGGCACGAGATCACCACAACAAACAACCGTTGCAAGGCCGTTGGAAATCAAAATAAGCGGATTTCTCGTCAGTCGGTTGGTCGGTTGCTGCACATTCGAGTACAGGAAGAAGAACCATTGAGTCAAACTGCGCATGTACGTCCGTCAAGGAATATCTTACCGTCGTTTTGGGCACAATACAGCCGGAGGGTCAGATTTTCAGTATTCTGGGGACATTCAGAAGATAGTTTTATAGGATATGACAACTACAGGATCTTTAGGATCATTGTAGAGCGTCCGAAAGATGATTGTGGTTGTCTGTGACATAGATTAACATACAAGATGGGACATTTACAGCAAAATCTGTAGCGGCAACAGTACTAGCGTCACTACCGACAAGGGGGAAGAATTAACGAGCCTCCGAAATTTACCTATGTTGAAGAAATATGTTTACACTCTATGTTTTGAACATCTATTCTTTCCTAAAACGAAGCAGCAGAGACAACGAGAGAGGCAGACGATATATTTATGTGTTATTTATTTAGCTGCTTTTTTTTTTTTTTTTTTTTTTTTTTTTTTTGTTATCGTACCTGTATCATTCATCTTTAACTTACAAAATGATAATTAGAGTAATAATATAAAACAAAACGCTAGAAATTCTGTTAAAAATGCAAATATGTCAGTTCATAAAATTAAATTGTAAAAAATCAAATTCAGGTATGTCAATTTATCCACATCGAATAAAATTTTATTGAGTGTAATGTCAGTACCTCTAATTATTTTTAACTTTTAGATTTATACAATTCTAAAAATTTGTCTAAAAGAATTTTCCCCTATCTGTAATAATTATTATTATTCCTTATATGTTAATATTATAAATTTTATTGAATTGATTGTACGTTATTTACATTAAAAACAATATTTTTATTTTATCTCTAAGGAAGTGAAAATTCGTTAATTTTAAAAGATTATCGTAACGATTGTTTAATACGTTAAACTTCATAGATTAATAAAATATAGGATATAAAAATTTTCCTATCAAAGGGGAAAAATTCTGAAATTTTCTGGGACTTGTAGAGGCAATATTTCGTATATTTTTATATTACACCATTGCTTTTGATATATAGCATTCAAGACGAAATTTTAACCTTGTTTTTCGTTGCACTTAAACCGTTCACTCATCATTTATATAAAAAAAAAGAATATATCCGTGCATGAACATAGAATAGATATTAGATATATAAAATAGAATATCTATTCTATGTTCATGTATCGGCGTAAGATTCTATTGAAAACGTAAACATGCAACATTAAAAAAAGAAAGATTACAATAAGGTAGATACTCAAAAATAAGCATACTACAAGGATGGGGAGTTTCTCCCCCATTGTCACTAAAGGCGCTACGATCGCGATCGCATTACCATTACGCTCTATGGAAGTGTCCGATCTTGGATGTTAATCTATGGTCTGGGATAGCACCCGAGATAGGTAGGCACCCTCTGGCGGCAAAAGTGGAACTAAAATATGTACGGCTATGGTGCATAATATGAAAAAGTGGTCAAAGGGGTGTCGGCAAAAGTTAGAAAAGTGCCTCCGGGTGAAAAGGGGTGAGGTTAGAAAAATTGCTTAAAATACACAAGTTAGAGCTCAGCGGGGTAAATAAAAGACTTTTTGAAAATTTTATGAATTATCGTGTGATCGCAAGTGTTCAGCTATAAGTATGCAAAATTTCAAGCCTCCAACTTAAGTAGGGGCTCAGTTTAAAAAAAAAAAAAAATGCTTAAAATACACAAGTTAGAGCCCAGAGGGGTAAATATAAGACTTTTTAAAAATTTTATTATTTGTCATTTGATGTGTGGTGTTCAGCTATAAGTATGCAAAATTTCAAGTCTCCAACGTATGTAGTTTCTGAGAACGGGCTTTGTGACAGACAGACAAACAGAGGAGTGAGACGAATGGGTTTCGTCAGATGAACGAAACCCTAAAAAGAAACGGTAGAACGCATCGTGTGTGCCCAGCCTGGAGTTTTTGAAAAATAAAAAGTACCATATTTTGGTGCTTCTCTTTATTTTACTCCATGGATTAATTCAACTTTGAACGGAAATTTTTAACATTGTATTATTAACTTTTTTTTTTTTGAATGAATTTTTAAATTCAAGTAATTTTTAGCTGGATAAAAAAAATTTTCTTATTTGTCAAACGTAAAAAAAAAAAAAAAAAAAAAAAAAAAAAAAAAATGCTTTTTAAACCTAAAATAAATTAACAAGGCAAATATGTAACATTAAAGAAAAACTTTATTAAGAACTAATGCAAGTTAAAAATGTATGAAAAATAGATGCATAATAATTGTTTTCACTTAAAAATAATTAAAATGTTACGTACCTCTCTGTCCCGCACTTCCGGTATGAATATCCAACTGAATAAAACACAAAAAGCACACAAAGGCGAGCAAATCCTTTCAACACAGGTTTATATTTAATGGTACACAATATTACAATGCCGATTACATTACTTTGTATAACTGATTAATTAAACTAATTTAAAGTCTTAGAGTTTCAATATTCTACGAATGTCATAATTTTTTAATAAAGATTAAAGATCGCTTTGACATAATTCAACATGTTAGACTGGAAGTTCCGTCTAGAAAGACAGCATGTATTCAAGGATGACGAGAGTCGTGACGGGCCCAGGGTCAACTACACATCCCCCCCCCCCCCACACACACACACACTCTCTCGTGAATCATAAAAAGCATGTGAATCTTTAATAATACCTAGCCGACTTCGGCGACCACTTGGTTTGTCTCTCTTGATTATATTTATTTTCTAGTACTTAAGGCTAATAATTATACATTTATACTGTTTTACAAGAGTAAAATAAATTACAGACATTTTTTTTCTTTCTTTTAAATTATGGTATACATAGAAAATAAATATAGAAAAAGTAAAAAAATAAAAGTGCCCAGTTAAACTGATAGCTTTGAGCTCTCAGGCTATTCATACTGTTTGTATATTATACTTTTATTTATGTCTATTATTCATAAAATAGAACTCACTCTTTTTGAGCAAAACGCTAAATAATCAGGGAAGCGCCTTATCAGAATAAACCGCTGGGAATTAGCCCGTTCCTCCCCTTTATACTTTACCAATGAACCTCCAAATCTAATCAGGGAAGCGTCTTATCAGAATATACCGGTATACCAAATTTGAAGCAAATCGGATAATTCTGCATGAAAAACCCATTTATCTAAATTAAGGGGGATTAGCCCCCTCTTCCTCCCCTTTTATGCTTAACCAATGAACCTCCAAATCTAATCTGGGAAGCGCCTTATCAGACTAAATTGGTATACCAAATTTTAAAGAAAATCGGATAATTCTGCCTGAAAAACCCATTTATCTAAATTAAGAGGGGGGAGGGAGGATGGCAACCCGTTCCTCCCCTTTTAGACTTAATCAATGAACCTCCAAATTTAATCAGGGAAGCGTCATATAAGAATAAATCAGTATACCAAATTTGAATAAAGTCGGCTATTTCTGCATGAAAAATCCATTTATCTAAATTAAGGGGGAATTAACTCCCGTTCCTCTCCTTTATACTTAATCAATGAACCTCCAAATCTAATCAGGGAAGCGTCTTATCAGAATATACCGGCATACCAAATTTGAAGCAAATCGGATAATTCTGCATGAAAAACCCATTTATCTAAATTAAGGGGGTTAGCCCCCTGTTCCTCCCCTTTTATGCTTAACCAATGAACCTCCAAATCTAATCTGGGAAGCGCCTTATCAGACTAAATTGGTATACCAAATTTGAAAGAAAATCGGATAATTCTGCCTGAAAAACCCATTTATCTAAATTAAGAGGGGGGGGGTTGGCAACCCGTTCCTCCCCTTTTAGACTTAATCAATGAACCTCCAAATCTAATCAGGGAAGCACCATATAAGAATCGGTATACCAAATTTGAATAAAGTCGGATAATTCTGCATGAAAAATACATTTATCTAAATTAAGGGGGAATTAACTCCCGTTCCTCTCCTTTATACTTAACCAATGAACCTCCAAATCTAATCAGGGAAGAGCCTTATCAAAATAAACGGGTATGCAAATTTGAACAAAATCGGATAATTCTGTATTAAAAACCCATTTATCTAAATTAAGGAGGGGGTGGGGAGGGTTAGCATCCGGTTCCTCCCCTCTTATACTTAATCAATGAACCTCCAAATCTAATCAGGGAAGCGCCTTATTAGACTAAACTGGTATACCAAATTTGAAAGAAAGTCGGATAATTCTGCCTGAAAAACCCATTTATCTAAATTAAGGGGGGGGGGGGGCGGTCAGCACCCCGTTCATCCCCTTTTGGACTTAATCAATGAACCTTCAAATCTAATCAGGGAAGCGCCTTATATCAGACTAAACTGGTATACCAAATTTGAAAGTAAATCAGATAATTCTGACTGAAAAACCCATTTAACCCCTTGAAGGGCGCCGGTATATTATATATACCACTTAATTTTAATTCCCAAATGCCATATTGGCACCAGAATTCTAAAACTAAATTCTTCTTTTACATAGGCCCTTACACATAGTCAAAGAAACGCTTTTAATTAACTTAATTTCATATAAATTTTCTTTATATCCTGGTGTCATTCAATCATTTTAAGATTTTAGCAGCTGAAGTATCTTGCCCCTGAAAGGGTTAAGAGGGGGGGGGGAATTAGCCCCCCGTTCCTCCCTTCATACTTAAACAATGAACCTCCATTTTTAATCAGGGAAGTAGAATCCTGCATCGGGTCGTGTTACCCGCTTTTACCCGAACCCGACCAGACCCGCGGTTCGGGTCGGGTAGGGTTGGCGCTATATTTTCCAGTTGCGGGTCGGGTCGGGTCGGGTTGATTTTAATTTTTTGTGTGCGTATCGGGTTCGGTCGCGTTGGCTGTTATTATTTCGGGTTCGGGTTGGCTTTTAAACTCTTGCGAGTCGGGTTCGGATTGACGCGTTTTTTTAAAAGAATGTGGAAAATATTTTTTCCCGTTAAAAGCCTATATAAACCGCAGATCAAAGTTTCACAAAAGCAAAATGTGCGCCTGTCTGTTTTGTCTTTAGTCATCCTTTCACGAGTCTTCGAAATAAGAAACTGCATTATATTTTTATCGTATTTTAAAAATACAATACGCAGCAAAACGGTAAATGGTACTTCCTGTCTAATGTATCAAGCGAATAATTTAATTGTGGTCATACGCGATGCACTATGTTATAGATGGGAAATTTTTCAAAATAATAACTGCTGGTAAACTAAAGGCAGATGGCCACTTGTGTAAAACAAGGTGTATCGTTATAAGTGGGACTTTTGAAACTGCAACTAATTTGAAAGCATATTTAAAGATTAGATTTTTAGTTTTGTACCGTTTAGAGTCTTGCATCGGGTTAGGTCAGAGGTTTTACTATGGTTCAATATTAAAGAATATAGATTTGTTCATTCTTCTATGTAAAACAAAAAAATGGTATTAGAGAATTAGAGGTCTGCACGGGCTGGAATTTCCAGGCCCGAGAACGGCCCGACCCGCCACGTCTCGTCCCGTGTAAAACTTAAAAGTTCGACCCTAGCCCGGCACGGCCCGTTTATGATTTTATCGGCTTCGTCTAAATATTTATATCGCGCCGGTAGACCGGCTTAATTGTAGTTATCGGCCGGGCGTGGCAGGGCCGTTCAATTTTTTTGCCGCCCGGCCCGTTAAAAAAACTGTCCTAATAAAGCGGCCTGTCCAGTTTGAAATTTTGACACCCCGCCGCGGCCCGCGGGATGGACCGGGTGCAGACCTCTATTAGAGATATAATTGTAGATTATTTTTCATAATGGTATTAAAACATTATTTGCCTTCCTTCCTTACATTCCGGGTTCGGGTCGGGTGCTGGTTGATATACGTCGAGTTCGGGTCGGGTTGCGGGTTGACGAAAATTATTTTTGCGGGCTCTGGTCGGGTTGCGGTTTGACTTAAAATGGAGTTTGCGGGTTCGGGTCGGGTTGTTGCCTGAAACTATTTCTGCGGGTGCGGGTCGGGTTGCGGGTTGCCGAAAATTATTTTTGCGGGCTCGGGTCGGGTTGCGGTTTGACTTAAAATGGAGTTTGCTGGTTAGGGTCGGGTTGTACCCGACCCGCGAAAGACTCTATAGGAAGTGCCTTATCAGAGTAAACCGGTATAGCAAATTGGAAGCAAATCGGATAATTCTGCATGAAAAACCCATTTAGAGGGTGGGATTAGCCCTCCGTTCCTCCCCTTTTATGCTTAACCAATGAACCTCCAAATCTAATCAGAAAAGCGCCTTATCAGAATAAACCGGTATACCAAATTTGAATTCAAAAGGATAGTTCTGCATGAAAAATCCACTTTTCTAAATTAAGGGAGAGGGGGAGCACACCGTTACTCCCCTTTTATACTTAATCAATGAATCTCCCAAATCTAATCATGGAAGCTCCTTATGAGAACAAACTGATATACCAAATTTGAAAGAAAATCGGATAATTCTGCATGAAAAACGCAAGTATCAAATTAAGGGGGGGGGGATTACCCCCGTTCTTCCCCTTTTATACTTAACCAATGAACCTCCAAATCTAATCAGGGAAGCGCCTTATCGGATTAAACCGATATGCAAATTTGAAGCAAATCGGATAATTCTGCATGAAAAACCCATTTAAGAGGGTGGGATTAGCCCTCCGTTCCTCCCCTTTTATGCTTAAACAATGGATCTCCGAATCTAATCAGGGAAGCGCCTTATCAGAATAAACCGGCAAAGAAAATTTGAATTCAAACGGATAATTCTGCATGAAAAACCCATTTATCTAAATTATGGAGGGGGGATTACACCGGCCGTTGCTCCCCTTCAAACTTAAGCAATGAACCTCCAAATCTAATCAGGGAAGTGCCTTATCAGAGTAAACCGGTATACCAAATTTGAAGCAAATCTGATTATTCTGCATGTAAAACCCATTTAAGAGGGGTTATTACCCCCTTCCTCCCCTTTTATACTCAACCGATGAACCTCCAAATCTAATCAGGGAAGCGCCTTATCAGATTAAACCAGTATGCAAATTTGAAGCAAATCGGATAATTCTGCATGAAAAACCAATTTATCTATATTAAGGGGGAGGGGGATTAGCCCCCGGTCCTGCCCTTTTATATTTAACCAATGAACCTCCAAATCTAATCAGCGAAGCGCCTTATCAAAATAAACCGGTATACCAAATTTGAATCAAATCGTGTAATTCTGCATGGAAACCCCATTTATCTGAATTAAGGGGGGATAAGCCCCCGTTCCCTCATTTATACTTAACTAATGAATCCTCCAGAACCCAGAGAAGCGCCTTATCAGAATGAACCTAGAAAAAAAAATTGAAGCAAATCTGATATTTCTATCGAGTTGTCTCGTTACGTACATACATACATAGATAACTTGCGGGCACATTAGCTCTCAGGCTTTGATAGCCTAAAAGCTAAAAAAATATAATATATAATTGTAAGAGCTGCGCCCCTTTGAGCTCCTTGGACCTCGAAACAATGTACCGGCTTCACCCCCCTCTCCTCAGGTCTACACGCATTAAGGAACAAGAGCAAGAGCATCACTTCAGGGGTTGCCGTACACCGAGGACGGGCTACAAGCTTTTTCCTTACTGCAAAATAATTATTTTACGGCATAAATACCGAGTTTTTATTGAAAAACAACCCTTTTACGGTATAAATACCGTCTATAATCGAAATGGCACATATACTGTTTTTTTACGCCTAATATACCTTAGAAATACGGTACTGATACCGTAAAGAGTGAAGACAGTACAAGTACCGTAAAATTTACGGTACATCTACTGAAATTTTACGAAATTTTTTTACAGTGTAACAAAGCAATTTTCTACAATTTCTCATAATAAATGATAGTTATAAGTATTATTCATTGATGTAGCTCTCTGCTTATTACCAAACACATACGAAATGTATAAAGATTTTTATAAAAGGACGGGCAGTATTTTGTGTATGTTTAATATTTAAAATTCCTATCTTTTGTTTTATTTCGTGGTACAGTGCTCTTTTAACACTTTCCAACATTGTTGAAAAGCGTTTATGAATTCGGTTTGTCTGACCGTCTGTCCTCGCAATAACACGAGTAAATATACGCGGATTTTCATGCAATTGATATATGTTAAGGATGTTAATCATGGCATGTTCTGTGTTGAATAGGAAGTGTGTAGCATTATTAGTTAATTTACAGGGGCACTCAAAACAATTCCGTTGCAAAAGAGTTCCGTTTCGTCTGCAGTGTATTTTAATGACATTACACCATTTTCAAATGTATTGAAATAGTGACTAATCACTGAATTTCACTACAAGCTGATTAGTATAGAGTAGCGCATTCATAGCATTTACACGGGCACAGAAAATAAATCGATTACATTAATGTCATTGAGCAATAATTGCTGGAAGTGCGTTTTCAATTTCGGTATGAGGTTTTAAATTTAACTAATTTTTTGCATGTTACTCGTTGCATATAAATTCTAAACCTTGTGTACACTGCTGCACAAATTAATTCACGTAATTATTGCTCCTTATTAGCGGAAACAACTGAAGAGGAATTTTCAACTGTGGTATGTATTTCCTAACTAAACTAAATTTTTGCATGCATATAGTTTATAGACACAAATCTATATATTATATACAGGACTGCTCAAAGAATCCGGCTAGTTTTCCGACTGCATACGGAAATTGCTGAAATTGGGTTTTCAAGTGTGTTAACCCTTACCGGCGCAGAGTAATTAATTTTATAAACGGATGAAATATGAGTTTGACACCAGAATTTATAAACGAATTTATTAGAAAATACGAATTTTCACGTGCATTATAAAAGGAAAATTTTAATTAAATATTCTTAATGCCGTTTGCCAGTTTTGAAATTAAAATTAGGTGTCTTTTTTAAGGACACCGCCCACGAAAGGGTTAACGGGTTTCCAAATGGTTCAATTAGACATCAAATTTCAACTTATTAAACGGTGAAGTTTTGTTACATTATTCTGAATGTGTTCGAAAGTGTTTCACAATCTATGCTTAATGCATGATTCTTTCGATTTTGTTTTTCCTTCCCAAATGTAAGAATTACAGTACCGACAGTAATTTCTCGACCGAGAGTGTGTTTGTTTAAAGCAACAAATAGATTATGTGTAAATTCTGCTATATAGTAAATTTTTGAAACAAAACTACATCATCTATTAATAATACCCATTTTAATTTATCACACAGTTTTTAAATCTAGTTAAACGTATGCGGAATTTAAACTACTAATTAAATACTACTTTTACATTTTTAGAACATTGATATTTGTGATTCTGAATTTCTGTATTTCCATAAATATTACTGTCAATGTATTAAAGGTATTTCAAATGAAAATCAAATTTCGAAGTAATTGCTTAAAAGGCGCAAAGGCCAACATAGTGAAAAAGATTCCAAGCCGGGACTCGAACCCGGGCCATCAGTATAGCGCACTGACGTTCTACCGACTAAACCACTTGGAACGATTTTCTGAGCTGTGTATCGTTCCAAGTGGTTTAGTCGGTAGAACGTCAGTGCGCTATACTGATGGCCCGAGTTCGAGTCCCGGCTTGGAATCTTTTTCACTATGTTGGTCTTTGCGCCTTTTAAGCAATTACTTCGAAATTTGATTTTCATTTGAAATATTGTATCCAAGGCGAATGTTTTTCTTTGGAATAATTTCCATGTATTAATGTATTACAGGTAATTAAAAGTAAAAAATTATATTTAAAATTCATTAGATCTTTAAAATCTTTGAAGCCTTTTACTTGTATAACAATTTCCAGACTTTATAGATATTCTCATAACCTTCTCGCTTATAAAAGTGAAACTTTGGCATATCACATTCTGTCAAATTCAATATGTATAATTATTTCTCATTTCATTTTAATAAAAATACGTTCCTGGCAGAAAGTCCCTCTCACCTCCACGTGACAATTTAAATATGCGCTGTTTTCTAAAACTAGGTCATCTTTTAAGGCGTATGTGTACCATATCATTACTATTGATTTTTTGAGTTCTTTAAGTCACGCGTAAGTGATTTAGTGAGAAAGTAATTTTTAAAGAAGTTTTCACGCTTCGTGTGGTCTTTAACGTATCAGTATAAATTAATGGATCAATAATAACATCGTGCTGAATAGTTAGGAGCAGACTAGTTAGAAACTTTAAAGGCTGCTGATATCGTGTTAATAGTATAAATAACTCTCTAATGAACAACTTTTAATCTATGCAGATGCGTCAGTAATGGTCTGATGCACGAATAAATTTAGAAAATGAGAGATGTTCTGAGGTGTTTAGTATCTCTTTCTATCTAATTAAATATACTTATCACGAAATATATTGCTCTTGGTAATACGGATCGCAACCATGCGATATTACAAATTTAATTTTTAAAAATATTTTTACATTTATATGACCAGAATAATAAATCCATATACAGATGGATTCAAAATGATTGGATAAGCTGTATTTCCTCGGCTATACATTTCTAGTAGGAAGACATGACTATATATTGGTCCAATCTTGGTTCAATATTTATTTTACTGGCGCGAAGAATTGCTCTAATATATAGGGGTTGACATTTGTCCATTATTGCACCAATATCGGCAAGACATTGCTAGGCAATATAAACCAGTAAAACTAACGTTTGCGCAATATTGGCGTCCTTTTCAAAATATGTCTAATGTTAAACACATAATTCTGAAATATGAGCATATACTATGCAAAAAATCTTGATGTGTATAGAATGTGCAGGCGAAGACAGAGTTTGATCCAAAAAATTGGCCACGAAATGTTTCTCAATGTTCTTTTGTAGTTGCAAGTATGATGAAAAACATACTAAAAGTTTACTAAATTTT
Source organism: Maratus speciosus (assembly GCA_963932465.1). Classification (NCBI taxonomy): domain Eukaryota; kingdom Metazoa; phylum Arthropoda; class Arachnida; order Araneae; family Salticidae; genus Maratus; species Maratus speciosus. The sequence continues at coordinate 397,934,863 of OZ010800.1, read as the reverse complement.
GACCACCGAAAAGAATCAATTTTCGAGATAGGGTCAAACATAGCTGAAAAATACCAAACTACCACACTTTTATCATAATAAAATTTAGATAAAATTTATAAAGTTTTATGTGTATTGCTATGTTTTTAAGATCACAGAGTATAATTATCATAGCTATATTTTAAAATAATGATTTGCAAAATTTTCGGTTGGATCAATTACAAACAGACTTTCTGGGTAAGCCACAGCTTGTGCAACTGTACTGTTTTGCTAGTCATCTGGTTGTGCAATCACAAAGAAATATATGAAGAAAGCTTTTTTGTGCAACAGGTATATCAGTCATACTGATATACCTCACTGCAAATAGAAGCGTCTTAAATTTAGACACATATGTGACTGAAAAAGAATTTTAGACACTTAAGTGTCTTAATCTGAAAATTAAGACACTATAAATGTCTTAATTTAAGATACATACGCGTCTTACTATGACCATGGTGTAAACGAACTGAGAATAATGTCTAAAATATCCACAAACGTCTTATTTTAAGACACTTCATTGCTTTAAACGTGTCTTAATTTAAGACGTTTTGATTCTTCCGACGCAATAACCACCAGGGGGCACTAGCACTCCCAGTTGCGCATGCGCTTTAGATGTCTTCGTTCGAAGTGGTATACGTTGTAATTCAAACAAAGTTTGTTTTTATGTACGCGTGTATTTTAATTCGTTTTTTGCGAAATGTGAAGTACTGTGATTTTAATTCGTATTAACTTGGAGGGGGATTTTGCATGAATTTTTGTAAAGCTGATATCTTAAATCTTGCACTGATTATAATGAAAGTTTTGAACTTTTAGAGTAGGACAAGTTTAAAAACGCAAATATATTTAACAAAATACCAAAGTCATTTTTTCCCCCAATGTTATTAAAGTAGAATATTTATTTATTTATTTTCATTATTCATAGTTAAATGGCTGTTGTGATTATCAAGTGATGTATATGTAAAATTGCCTATGTGGCAATATATTTTTTTCTATTTTCATTTTTTTTTTTTGGGGGGGGGGGGGGATTTTCGCAATTTTCGTACATCTGATATTTTAAATCTTTTTCCACATTCAACCGAGTATAATAAATATTTTGAACTTTTAGAGTAGGACAAGATTATAAAATATATATATATATTTATCTATGTACCTTAAAAGCCCTTAATAGCGAACACTTCGGGATCGCGGAATTTGTCCGATAATTGGAGATGTCTACTTTTTTGAGGTAAAAATATACAAATTTGTATGTCTGCTGATTAAAAAAGTATTCGTTAAATAGAGGTGTTCGCTATTCGAGAATGTCCATTAACCTCCACAACGGATACTCCCGAATACCGGACATCTCAATTTAGACAACTATAATGCAGGGTTGCGTTTTTTGCAAAAGTACTTCTTGATTAAAGGAAGGGCAAACTGGGAAGTGCCCCGTCCCCCTACGACTGTAGTGCCCCCAAATTTGATGTGCAATATTTGTAAAGCTTATATTTTAAATCTGTTTCGAAATTGTACTGATTATAATCAATATTTTGAACTTTTAAAGTAAAATAAGGTTAAAAACAAAATAAATTTAAAAAAATCTAATATTTAGATAAATATTTTTTGTTTTTTAATCTTGTTCTACTCCTGAAGTTCAAGATATTGATTATAATCAGTGCAATGTCGTAAAAGATTTAAATTATCAACGTAACGAAAATTGTATACCAAAACTGAGAGCACCAAAAAAATCAGGCTGTATTCGGGGGGGGGGGGCGAGGGGCAGGACCACAGCCAAATATTTTTCCAGGATTCAACGTGGTCAAACATGGCTACGTATGATGCTTTTACAAAAAAATGGATGCGATTCAGACGTTTGAAGTGTCTGAAATTCAGACGCAAAAAGTGTCTGAAAAAATTCAGACATTTTAAAATGTCTGAAAATTGAACACTCCATTTCAGACACTTAAGTGTCTGAATTTCAGACATTTTAATTTAGAGTGTGATATATATCAGAATATATCAGGATATACTAATATGTACTGATCGCGCAAAACTTTCATACCGATCGACCACATTCATATTAGTATATCCTTTCCGATGCATACTACGGTTTAGTAATACACTCTAAAGTTGCAGTATTTTACAGAGCTGCGGAGTCGGGCCCATTTTTGAACGAAGGAGTCGGGGTCGTCCATTTTACAAGCAGGTGTGCGTTGTTGGTGTCGGAGGCGGCTCATTTTTGAGCGAAAGAGTCGGAATCGGAGTCGTCCATTTTTCCTACCGACTCCGCAGTTCTGGTATTTGATCATGTATTATTTGCTTAGGCGAAAGGCAATCTGGAGAGAAAAACTATGAAGCAGAAACATTGATTTATAGATTGCAATTTGTCGACAGGCGATTTTTAGATATTTAGAATAAGCTGATTCGTGGAGATGAAAGCGTTTAAATTTAATTTTTATTCCTACGTTTTTATTTCTTACCCCTTCATTACATTTTCATAATGGGTTTATGAAAACTTTAAAAGGTGAAAGAGAACGAAATAAAAGCAAAAAATATAAAGGAGAATGGAAAATTACTTTACCAAAACACTTGATTAATTTGTTTCTCTTTTTTTCTGTAACCTTTATTTTCAAATTAATTATTTATTTCAAGAAAAAGCGTTACCTTTCATTTTCTTTCGATTTTGATTTTATCTTTTTGACGTTTTTACCACTCATTTAAAGGTATCAAATACTCCTAATCAGTAAAAATGATACAGTTTTCAATCAAATTAAAATAGTTGAAAGCATGATTCTTCTCCTTTTCAACGGTGTAAACATTGAAATTGTTAGATTGCATGTATGTTAAATTTATGTATTTATTTATTTATTGATTTATTAAAATTTATTTCCGTTTGGGAAAATTTTCCAAAGACAAATGCCGAACGATGTATCGATTTAAGTGTGAATGGGTTATTATATTCTTTCGTAATATAGTCTACAGGCGATAGAGATAGATTTAAAAAAATCACGCTTGAACAATATTTAAAATGCCATAAAAGATGAATAAATTGAAAAACACGTTTCAAACAAATTTCATTTGGAAAAGCATTTTTTTTCTATACAATTGTGTAAAAATTGAAATTGTTTTATGTAAAAATTATTTCATTGGATGTAAGTTAAATGGCATGTATGTTAAATTTACGTTTTTGTTATTTTATTTAAAGCAGATAAAAGAACTTAACCTGTGGTTATACATTGTAAATAATATGCAGCAAAGTAAACTTCTATTGACCTTTTTTATGGAGAACGGGTACATAATAAATTATCTTTATTCTGACCATAATATGGACAATACTATGGTCAGAATACAGTTAAATTACGGTTATATAACAGTTTTCTATAAAAACGGTTGATAGACATGTTGCTTTGCTGCAAATTGTTTACAGTGTACTGTCCATTAAGATTCAGGGCTTAGAGTGTCCCATCCTATTTTCTTGGCCTTGGGCCTTGTTGTGCTATACAGCATATGTCCCGGTCAAAAGGTCCTCGGAATTTCGTTCTCAAGGAATCTTGGTGATCCTTTTATCGACCTCGAAATGATAAATTGCTGACTGAACCTTGTCCAGCAAGGAGCCGAACTCTGGACCGATTGCGTGATAGACAATTCAAAGTAGTATGCGGGTATAATTAATAGTATATTAGTTTTTATTTATTTTATGAAGCTAATTTGCTAAATACAATTGCTAAAATTTACTATTCATGCAGGAAAAAGAAATTTCAACTTTATGTATAAAAACTCAAGTAATTTTAGAAAGCAAAACATCGAAAGAATTATTAGTCTACCGTCATTTTCCAATGTTTTGTAATCCTCCTACAACGTGTAGAGCAGCGCGAGCAGCAAAGAAAAAAGCATGAATTAAATAACAGATACGATAACTTATCGCAATGAATCCCAATCCCAAGAAGAAATGTTTGATTGTTTGTTTGTTTTATTGAACACATACATCAGACTTGTGTGCTTGACACCACGGCCCGCCCGTCAGTCATCGTCGATATACAGGGACGAGATAGAACAAGGAAATTTTCAACACAAGAGAATTACATCCTGGGGGCTCCACAAAGAGTGTGCAACGGAACCGGCGGGATTCGAACCCGCCCCCCACCTACACTCTCAAGCGATTAGTGGCGTGGTGTCTTATCCACTTAGCCACGGTGGGCCTCCAAGAAGAATTAGATCGGGATGAGATGGTGATTCAAGTGAAAAACACATTTAATGCTTATGTCATAAACAGCATCATACAATTCAGCGCGCAGCAAAGGAAACCTAAAGCAAGAAGACAACCATTAAAAGAACAATGATGTCTGCGAGTTTTAGAATAGAACAGAATGCGGACTTGTAATCATGCAGCTAACAAATATCGGTATCTTTTAGCGTTGAATGAATTCATTGCAAAGCTAATCATTTTCATTAAGAACGTGTGTATAATTAAATTATATGCAACTTAAATTGTAACAGCTACTTCCATTGACGAATTTGGCTTAAATTTCCCAATTTCAAAACGAATTGTTTCCAACCTTTTCAAAATGTAATTTTTTTGCTGATGAACTCCACACAAATATTCAAAATTAAACGTCCTATTTTGCTTTGGCTCTTTTTAGGGAAGACGGTAATCAATTGACATTAACTATGTCATTTAAAACATTGTCGCCGACGCACAAGTTTATAGCAAGATGAATATGACATTTCATCCGGCACAAAATGACGAAGAAGAAATCAAACGGCCGCAGTTTGGCAGATTTATTTTCTGTGTTTGGAAGTTTAGTTAAAGAAAGACTTGAACATCTGCGAATCCACAAATTACGCTATAATTCAAGCAGAGTCAGCTTTAATGAACCATACAAAGAATTTCCTGTAAGGCCAATATTTGCTGTAATTGTATACGAAATACGAAGCACAATGCCAGATCTTTGAATTCACTGGTATCGATTTACGAATATCTATTTTTCCGCATGGAAAACTGCTTTAAGTCCCTTTCTCAGGACTTGGCGGTGAAAGAATTTAAGGTGTCCGGGACACATTTTCAAAATTTTTTTATTTATTGAGTTAAAATTTTGAATTTTTTGTGATGGTTAACCATATCATTTGTAAACAAAATCAAATCATAAAACTTCTCATAGCTTTTTCAAAAAAGTTTTAAACTTAAAATCTATGAAAAAAGTGGTATAACTTAAAATCGTTATAACTCGAAATATTATTTGTAGAATTTAAATTGTTTTTCATTTAAATAAACAGAAATATATATATTTTAATTTAAAGCCAGCATTTAAAAAAATATTTATTTTTAAAAAAATTAAAAATATTTAACGAAAAAATTACAAAAAAAGTAGTGCAACTTTAAAAAAAAATCATATTTTCAAAAGTAAATATTTTTTTCAAATATGCTGGCTCAAAAGTAAAGTAAAATAATTGAAAAAAATATGTTCCGTGTTTCAACCCTGTATCTTTAACGGTTCTCGAGTTATAAGAATTTAAATATGAGAAATGGTGAAAAAACCTATTATGAAGAAAAACGCAATTTCACAAGAACTCGTTTCCTTGACAACCATAGCTTGAAGGGCAGATTTTGAAAACAAACCAAAACGAAAAAATTAATATTTCCTGTTCTAATTAAGATAGAAACATGATTTAAACATCATTTTAAGCAGAAAAGGGCAGAGAAATTTTTAATCCAATAATAAAAAATAAATAAATAAATAAATAAATAAAATTGAAAATTTGAAGATTTTTGTGTCCCGGACCCCCTTAAAACTACTTCTACGTATAGAAAATCCTCTTAAAACCCAAACTATTGATTGGACAAAAATGATAGAAAATCTGAACAATAAAGCAATTTCATACTTAACGACTTCAAGGAAATATATATGGTTATTTAGATAACATGTAGAACTTGAATATAGAATAGTAGATGTAGGAAAAAAGAAAAAAAAAGACAAATCGTGAGCATTTTTCATTATTAAGTTTTGAAACTAGAAATGATATTTCTATGTAGATGTAGAAAAACATAACAAAATCGTAGGCGTAGAATAAATTAACAAGCATGGCTCTATCTCTAAGGAAATATCATGTAGAACTATTATGTAATGTGATTATATTTATAATCAAAATATAATTCATTATGCAAAATACAGGTTTTAGGAATCAAAATACATAGTTAATGTTATTATATTACTAATAATAAGCGATACCAGAATGATATTTCTGTTTTCTTCTTTTCCAGAAAAGGTTTAGGCAAATATTCTTTTATCTCTCATTTAAATATTTGCTTCCTTTACGGCTAATTAGACAGAAAATCATAAATAAATATAATTAAATCTGCGAGATATACCAATTACGGAAAAAAAATGTTTATCTGAGATATAATACAACTAGGAAAATAAAAATTGCATAATCATAACGTTCTTCTTCCGATGTAGATAACCACAAACATGAATAAATAAATAAAAATCATGAACAATTGTTTGAAAACAAACAAAAAAATCTTAATGCTGAGATCTTTATGCGTTAAGGTTCGAAACATATATTTAAGAGATTTAATGATTTCTCTTTAAATAAATTTATCTGCATTGTAATTTTCAAAATAGTGCCTTTACAGAGCAAACTTTATCTTCTTTTAATACAGAGAGCCTTTTTATGATTTAAAATTATGTTTACTATAATATGAACAATTTATCAGCATTATTTTAAATAGAAGGAAAATATATAAAAAAAAATTCAGTAATTTTTATTTGTATGAATTTGACGATAAAAAAGATAACTTTGAGTTATTATAGTTTTGTCTAAACTTTTTAAATACTACAATTTTTCATTAAATTTACGTTTATGTGCTTTTTTTTTTTCATGTCAATTGTTTTAGCACAAAGTACTAAAATTACAATTTTTCTTTCTGTGATTTCATATGCACGGTTTTTTTTTTTTTTTTTTGTCTTTTTTTTTTATTCCGAAATTGTTTTAATTCAAAAATTGTTTTAAAAAGACAAAATTTGCTGGAATTTAAATTGTATAACAAATAAACTAAACAATTTTTTACTAACTAGGGGGCTCGGCCCCCTACGAGCTACGCTCGCCAACCCCCGTCCAGACACCGCAGACTCTAAATGCACGCTAATGTGGTCGGCTTTAAAAAGATTTCGAAAGATTGAATTATAATTTAAACAAGTAATATAAAAATTTGGTTTTTAAAGTCAATTCCTACTTAGGTCACCAAAGAAAAATTTAACATAATCCCTTAAGCTAATATTAGTTTTTATTGCATTAAAATATCTCAATTTGTTGATTTTCTATAAGCAAGTAGGTTTACAATGGAATTCTATGGGAATTTGGCGAAATATTAGAAATATCGCCAAGTTGGCGTCACTTTTGGCGACTTATTTTGGACGCCAAATTTGGCGGTATATCGCCAAGTTGGCGACAAACTTGGCGGTATTTGGCGACAGAACAGGACCCCCCCTATGGTAACCCCTTATTGAAAATATTTTCATTGACCTTCGATAACCAATAGCCGCCATTTTGTTTCCCATGCAAAACTAAAATTAATTAATTAAAATTTAATTAATTAATATTTGAAAAAACTGTATTAACATCAATTGTCATCCAGTACAAGTTCAAAAAAAAATTATTTCAACTTGATAGGATGTATAATGAGTATTTTATTAACGATTGAAAATTTGAACAAGATAAATATATGGAACAGATGTCATATTCGCCCCATATTGGCGCGATTTTTTTCGGTTGCCAATTTGGCGAAAACATCAACAGCATAAACAACATAATCCGGGTTACCACATCAAGCACTTTAGCGCAAGTTAAGTACCCGTTGCCTATATGATATTGGCGACAGAAAAAAAATCGCGCCAATATGGGGCGAATATGACATCTGTACCAAATATATAAATAAATAAATATATAAATAAACAAATATAGGGAGAGTGTGAACTAATAGTAGGAATTGGAAAAAATAGTGGCGATCTCCCTATAAACGGATTTCTATTCATTTCTCTTTGATTGGGGAAATTTTAACGCCATATCCGCTGCGGTACTACTTGATTATCCCGTCGACTAATTTCGCCAAATTATATAAATCGCCAAACCACTCGCCATATTATACAAATTGACATAATTTTTATTTTAAATAACGAAAGAACAAATAAATTAGTATAACATTAATAAAAATACAAATAAAACGTCGAAATAAAAATAACTTGATGACGTAGACACGTGTAACAACCTTTCAAAATAAGCTAATATAAAAGGAATTAAGTAAACAGAATCTTTGTCTCCCGGTATTTTTTAACAAAGCGAAAAGAAAGTTCTTTTAAATGAGACATTTTAAATTAATCGTTTTTAATCTGACGTAATTTTGACCAAACTATTCTTTCTTTTTTTAATATTCACGTGAAAATACTTGTGTTAGGAATAAAATATTATTTGCGCTTTCCTAAGAAAAATAGTTGAAAAGTATCCTCTTAAAATATCAAATAAATGTCTAGTGCAATTTCTAAATTTAAACCGTTTTGCAATATTATTTTGTGTTCATTTTATGTAATAACTGTAATGTGACGTAAATATGACGTAATTTCTGCTATTTAAGACTTCCAACGCATGTTAATAAATTTATTATTTTACAAATTCCTTTCTCTCTTAAAATTCAGGTGTAATTATAGTTTTTATGACGTAATTTTTAATAAGTTCCTGCTTTTTGTACATAATTATTTAATTCTAATTCCAAATGTTTTTTGTTCTGTTTATAATAGTCACGTGTAAATAAATTTTTAATTTATTACACGTATAAATATATATATATATATATTTTTTTTTAAGCAAACATTATTGTTTCCGCTCTTTATAGAGTTGGCAACAGTTTAAATTAATATCACATTCTAAAATCTGTAAAAAATATCTCTCGAAATGCTGAAAATTTGAATTTAAAATAGATATAAAACCTCGAAAAATGAGTCAAATTAAAAAAATAAATCAATTCTGCACACCGGGAAATTATAACGTATAAAATGAACTAAAAATTATTACATTCCGATGTATAGTTTTTGCTACTATAAAACTTTTTTAGTGGAACGATTTTGTCCAACTTTAGCATTAAATATCTCTTAAAATAATTCTTCGATTTGAAAACTGTCTGCATCAGCGTGTTTATCAAACATTTCTGTATAACACTACCGATTTTCATATTTTTGTATGCATTATTTTTCTTAATATTAACGGAGAAAGACCTTCGGTCACAAAAAATTCAAAACCGGCGGCGGCGGCGGTGACAGCGGTAGTTACTTTTTTTTAGAATAGAGAGATATATGCCAGGTATCACATTTGTTTTCATGCTCGTAGCAGAAAAAATCATACATTGATTTATGAAATAATGTATTTTTCTGATAAACAAAATTCAATATCAAGAACTTAATTACTGGAAAATGTAATAATTGTAGATACAATTGGTTGTTTGGTGTTTGTTACTGCTGATTATCCTCACGAAGGATATCTATCGTCTGAAGGAAGGATTGATTTTCGTTGAGTACAATTAAAATATTTAGTTATAAAATTATTTAATACTTCGATTAGTAGTAATACAGTTTATCACTCAGATATCAGATCAAATATTTATCATTTCAGAATATATAGAATAGTAATAAATAGAATAGTAATAATATAATAGTGATAAATGATACAAAAGAGACTGAACATCGAATAAATTGCTGCCATGCTTTTTTTTTTTCTTTATATGATTTTAACTATTGCTTAAGTGGATATTTATGTTAATTGGTGAGAAACATAACTTAAAAGGCTGAATCCCATTCTGCCAAATTAATATATACGAGCTTGGAAGACCGAAGCAATGCTTGGTTAAAATTAGCATTCCGTTCAACTCTATATAACAACAAATTCACACTGCATTAATACTATAAAGCATTTTATTTTACACTGTAAAAAAAATACGACCAGTTCTCCGTAGGAATTGGAAAAATAGTTGCCCTTATCGTACTGGAAAAATTTTCGACCCAGCTCGGAATAAAATCCGTAAAATACCGCTTTATTGACTATTTCCTTTTGTTTATGGATTTTATTCCGAGATGGGTCGGAAAATTTTCCGGTACGATAAGGGCAACTATTTTTCCGATTCCTACAGGAAAACTGGTCGTATTTTTTTTTTACAGTGTAGAACAGCATTATTTACAGAAACAATCAATATTAAAAGTAAGTACATATTTCTAAATTTTACATTACTTACTTATTTACAACGAAAGGGCATTCTTTCAAAGAACATTTTTAATTGGTCTCTGATTAGTTGAATCATGTATCTTGGCTCTATTGATATTTTCTAGAAAATTCCTTCACATTCTTAAATCAAAATATTTCGCCAAATTTCTATAATCTTGACGACATTCTTTCATTTGACGCCAAGAATGTGTATTGGCATTGGTAATCTAGAAAGTCGATTTTTCCGGCAAATATCGCCAATGTCAGCAATATTTTGGCCAAACATCACCAAATTTGGCGAAATGTTGTTAACTTTTCGACTTCATTTACTGCCAACTGTTCAAGAACTTAAGAATTGTTTCAACCTTCATTCCCATCGAAATGCATTGAATCAAATTTTCTCGAACATGCGAGCTAGCCCAATGAACTTCTCGTACACTAAAGCGGTCGGATACAAAAGTTAGTCCAAATCGTTAGGTCCGTTTTTAGGTGCGTCCGTAATTATATAAATACCTATATAATAACCTATAGTCGTCGTTCGGTCTGTCTGTCCATCCGCATATAGCAGAGCAAAAACTATCCAACCGAATTATCTGAAAATTTAAAAATATACTTGTTGCAAAATTTTGTCAAGTCATTTCAAATTTTATGAAAATCAGATGTAAAACTTGATTACAGAGACAGTCAAAAGTTTTCAGTTACATTACGGCCAATGGAAAAAAATTATTGCAAGTGCATTTTAATGATGTCACAGCCTTTCGAATACTCTGTAAATTTAAATTTATAATTGTTGCAAAAGTTTGTAGAGTCATTTTAAATTTTATGGAAATCGGATGTATAGTTTAATTACAGGTACAGAAAAAATTTTTCCGTTACATTACGGCTAATGGAAAAAAAAATATTGCAAGTGCATTTTAATGATGTTACAGCCTTCTGAATGGTCTGTAATTTTAAATATATAATTCTTTCAAAATTTTGTCGAGTCATTTCAAATTTCATGAAAATCGGATGTTTAGTTTAATTACAGGGACAGTCAAAAGTTTTCCTTCACATTAAGGCCAATGGGAAAAAATTATTTAAGTGCATTGTAATGTTGTTACAGCCTTTCGAACAGAATGAAACTGATATGCACTTATGAAGTGCACTAAAATATACATTCAGTACAATATGCGGTGCAAGAAATATTTATAAAACTAGTTGTAGTACGAACGCACCACATTTCCCACGTTTGACGAGCAATTTCCAATTTGTTTCGATAGAATTTGCATATATACACACACATATTGAAGCAAGATTTGCTCGTATTATAATATATGATATGGTGTACTATAAATATCTCAGTCGTAAAGAAAATATATATATTAAAGGATCAGTCAAACACAAAATATGTGTGTGAGCAAATATAAATTTTAAACTTTTAAATGGGTTAAACAAGTTCTCAGTAAATAATATTCAACTATTAAGGCGTCTCAGGAGTCTTATAGCTTCAGAATTTTCGAAATTTTAATTTTTTTAGATGTTAAGCTCTTATCTTCTCTGAATATTTTGATATAATTGTTTTCTTGAAATTCCCATTAGAACACAAGTTATGGCTTTTAGTAATATAAAATACCCGCTTGTTAGCTGAGGCAACGTTTCTGAAACTTTGAAGTCATTTTTCACCAAATGACGATGTTGGGCATAACGCGTAGGATAATATCAAAAACTTCTGAATATTTTTTCATGAAATTTTCAAAACATATATTTCATGTTAGTCTGTATAAACTGAACCTAAAATTTCTTTTTTATTGCTCAAAATAATATATTTTTTTGGTGATTATACTGTTGAAATTTTCAGAATTTTGTATTAGCTAGATAAAACTTAAAATATGAAAATGCTTTAAGTTCAGGGTAATTTTTTCAATCTAAAGTATACATAGGCATCAAAATTTTCATTCCAGTTGAAAATTTATTTTGTAGTCGCGCGCGTAATCTGTTATGCCAATTTTTTGTTCGACAAATGTCCTGACAGTTTGGAGTGCTCTATAAACACTAATTCTGCATCTTGCAATTTTTTAAATATATAAAATGAAAGAACATACTTATATTTTTCATCCTAATAAAAACTGTGTTTTTTAATCATATACATTTTAAGATATTAAATGTCAAAAATGGTCTTTTTATTTTCACTTTTTCCAGTTTTAAGAGTCCCGAGACCCCTTAACAGAGTTATATCAATTGTTAACCAAATTTCTAGCTTCAAGTACTTTCAGTATCACAAAAAGCATAATTTAGGGCTTTTTTCCTGCAGCCTTTAAAATTTCTGTTTAAAAATTCTGCTTTTGCGAGTGCATTTATATCTTAAAAGTAGCTGCCATGATAAGATTAAACGTTCTATCCGTAACAATTCCATATAAATCGTAATTTAAAAGCTTATCGCGAATTTCACACTTTTAAATTTCGAATCTTTTAGATACCATTGTTAAAGAACATTTGCATAATGCTAGATTAAATCTGAAATGAAGTTGCTGATTTTTAACTTATTCATTTTAACTTGTTCATTTTATTTTTGCAAATTTTGTTTATTATTACTAAAAAATTTTAAGTTACTAGGGGGCTCGGCCCCCTACGAGCTACGCTCGCCAACCCCCGTCCAGACACCGCAGACTCTAAATGCACGATAATTTGATCGGCTTTAAAAATATTTCGGAAGATTGAATTATAATTTAAAAAACAGTGGCGATCTCCCTATAAACGAATTTCTATTCATTTATCTTTGATTGGGGAATTTTAACGCCAAATCCGCTGCGGTACTACTTGATTATCCTGTCGACCAATTTCGCCAAATTACATAAATCGCCAAACCACTCGCCAAATTATACAAATTGATATAATTTTTATTTTAAATAACGAAAGAACAAATAAATTCGTACAACATTAATACAAACACAAATAAAACGTCGAAATAAAAATAACTTGATGACGTATACACGTGTAACAACATTTCAAAATAAGCTAATATAAAAGGAATTAAGTAAAAAGAGTCTTTGTCTCCTGGTATTTTTTAACAAAGCGAAAAGAAAGTTCTTTTAAATGAGACATTTTAAATTAATTCTCAAAATATCAAATAAATGTCTAGTGCAATTTCTAAATTTAAACTTTTTTGCAATATTATTTTGTGTTCATTTTATGTAATAACTATAATGTGACGTAAATATGACGTAATTTCTCCTAAGACTTCTAACGCATGTTAATGAATTTATTATTTTACAATATCCTTTCTCTTTTAAAATTCACTTGTATACTTTTTATGACGTAATTTTTAATAAGTTCCTGCTTTTTATACGTAATTATTTAATTCTAATTTGAAAGTTTTTTTCCTGTTTATAATAGTCACGTGTAAACAAATTTTTAATTTGAAGCAAACATTATTGCTTGCCCTTTTTATACAGTTGGCAACAGTTTAAATTAGTACAATTTTCTGAAATCTGTAAAAAATATCTCTAGAAATGCTGAAAATTTGAATTTAAAATAGATATAAAACCTCGAAAAATGAGTCAAATTAAAAAAATTAATGCAATCTGCACTCCGGCAAATTCTAACGCATAAAATGATCTAAAAATGATTACACTGCCATGTATAGTTTTTGCTGCTATAAAACTTTTTTAGTGGAACGATTTTGTCCAACTTTAGCATTAAATAATTCTTAAAATAATTCTTCGATTTGAAAACTGTCTGCATCAGCGTGTTTATCAAACATTTCTGTATGAAACCACCGATTTTCATATTTTTGTACGCATTATTTTTGTTAATATTAACGAAGAAAGGCCTCCGGTCACAAAAAAATCAAAACCGGCGGCGGCGGCGGTGACAGCGGTAGTTACTTTTTTTTAGAATAGAGAGATAGTTCGTTTAAAAAGACAACGTTCCTGAAGGTAATTTAAAATAAATTAAATAATGTCTGACGTTATTACCAATCGATCGGTACCAAAAACTTCATACGATCCTATTCATCTACGAATGTTTCATCTACGATTTTATCGGTCTATGAATAATCATCTACAACACCATTGGTTTATACAGGCATGACGAATTCATTAGTGATCGCTAAAGTAAATGTAGAAGAAAGATTTGTTGTCAGAAGTGTTTGTTTTCAAACATGTGCTTTCTTTATATTTGACTGTAATTTATTTATGAATATGGTGTATTTAGAGCAGGAACTTAAAATTGGTTTAGAATAAAATATGATAGATAAAGTTTACGAAGTACCAAGCAGGTATCGATTTTTAATAACTCTAAACAAAATTAATTTTGATTGATCATTTTAATATATTTTCTAACAAAAATATAAAGGTACAAATATTCTCAAAATCTACACAATATTACAGCCTAAAATAGATTGCATGATACATATGTCATAAAACTTTTATTTGACCATCGTCGTTATTTCTGCTTTTCTAATTACTAACACGTGTAAAAAAATATATTGAAACGTTATACTAAATAAAAGCATTGTCAGCTAACGTAAAAGGGAAATTTAGCCTTTTTTTTTTTTTTAGAGTTTACACGGCAGCAACATTTTTTACTTAACACTTTTACAGAAGGTGATCTTCAAATTTGATATTAGTTAATCAATCATGAAAACAATTCAGAGCTGTTCTGACAGCAGCGGATGCGGAATCGTATATCGAAACAGTAACCTGTCAAAAGGGAAATGAATAGCTACCCATTTACGGAAGATCGCAACTGGTCATGGTGATATTTTTTAATCGTCTGCAATCGGGTTGAGAATAATTTCCTTTTGATTTGGGGGCATGTCAGTCCCTGAACCCACATGCACCGCTGTCGTGACAGATGGCGGCTGTTTTCGTATTGTACTGAGTAAGATCGATTGCACATTTTGGAGTTAAACTTATATTAAATTCTTTAATATAAAATCTCGCAGTCTCCCGAATTATTTTTTGCAAATAAATGCAAAAAATTCTTATTATTTTTTAGCATTTATTTCATGCATTTATTCGCATTATGAATATTATTTTAAATGCAAAGTCTAGAACTTTAATATGTCAAACTTTGTTGGAAAATTACTTAGCTTATTCCTTTTTTGCAAGAACTTTTAAAACTTTTCACTAAGGAAGCACGAGATTAACATAATTGTATATATTCTTTTAAACATGCAATGTATAATATATTATATTTTTGTAAACAAAATCAAATTTTACTTACAATTTTCTTGATAAAAATTAGCATAGGCCCATATCCATGTAATTTATTCATTGAAACTAACGTGGTAAATTTTAAAAATCAAGTATAACTTAAATTTAAAAACATTATGTTTACGATAAATTCAATTTTTTTCCAGAATGTTGACAAAGCATTGTTTCCTCTTATATATACATAATTTTATAAATATTTCAAAGAATCTTCTTATTATATTTAAACCTAAAAATAATAAAGAATACAATTTCTGAGATTTTATGAAAGAAGTTTTATATTATTGAAAAACAAAACAAAAATAAACAAATAAATAAGAATGTGCGTAAATTATTGTTTCATTTATTAATCATAAAAAAAAATATGATTTAAATTTCATGCATTTCGAAATATTCACTGTCAAGATATATTATTGTCAAATCATAAAGCCTTATGATGTTTTAACATAATTTAAATTGTGTTCTAGTTTAAAACATTCATGAATTCTTTTCCTTTAAAAAATTGTTGTATTCTATATTCAAAGTTTTAGTCTAAACCTCAATATGATTTTTCTAGTACATTTCAAAGAAAATATTTTTGTTAAGTATAAGCTAAAGATATCTGAAATGCCATAAAAAATAAGAAATATATGCTGTATTTTTTTTTGTTGTTGTTGTTGTTTTATGGTACTTGAATAAAGTAAAGAAAATTATAAATGTTTAAAAGTCGTTGAAAAAAGAAATATTCTTTTAAATATTTCACTGTATAATAATAATAATAAAAAAAAATCACCAAAAAAATGTAAAAAATTCAAGCAGCAAGTTCCCATAATACTACTATTTGAAAGGAGAATTTTAGGAAATTTCGAACTTAGTTTCGCGGATTTTTTTTGTGCTTTGAGGGGAAAGGAACATACGTAAAAATTCCATTGCTAATACGAAAAGTACCAGGCATCACAGCTGCTGGAACCCTTTTGCGATTCCACGAAATTGCAGCTTTAGAGTATAAGATTTCGGGTAATATTTACGTTAGATTAGATAAATTGCTGTTTTTTTTTGTTTTGTTTTTTTGTTTTTTTTGGAGGGGGGGGGGAGGATTGTAAAAAAAATGTGGAAATTTTAGTGTTTAAACGAAATATAATCAACAGAATAGTTCGTTCAATTTCCGGATTTATTTCAGAGTGTAATAATAATATGCGAGTTTTCCTTCCTTCATGAGTAAAAAGTACTTCAAAATCGTCATTAATATCGTTTCATGTAATAAAGAAGTTTAAAAATGATACGGACTTAAAATTTTGAACTGTTTATTTTATATTCATTTTTAATTGTTGTAAAACAAAAGGCAATGCATGTAGTTTCTTTTACGTGTAACTGTAAAGCGACTCGATTTAATAAGCTGTAATTTTGGGTTCATATAAATTCTGATAAAATTTCACAGGTTACCATACATATTTATTCCAAATACTATTAACGCCTTCGGGACGAGCATCTTTTATAGAATTTTTAATCTTTTATCACCGGTTTTTCAAAAGAGAAAATTTTGCCTAATTGAATCGGTAAAATGCTCGGATTAAATAAGGCAAAATTTACTGGTGAGAATAGTCAAAGGTTCTGAGAACTTATGCGGAACGTATACTGGTTGCTCGTTCCCAAGGCGTTAAAAATATATAGAAAATAGGAACTAAATATTCAAAAAAATTTTGGAGAGTAACTTAAGAATTTCAGAATTCAACAGAAATCGGTTTCTAAAAGCTTCAAATAAGTGAATAAAAAATTACAGTTTGTTCCGCCAAGCAGTTTTTTAGTTAATTAAAAATAAACTACATGCATTGCAGTTTCTTTTGCAACTGTTAAAAATGATTGAATTTTTTATTGCTTGAATTTTTATTTAGAAAATTATTATAAGGCATGAAACCAACAGAGTGAAAAGTGTCGAGGCAAAGATTCGAACCTAAGCTATTGGCATTGCGCGCCAACGCTCTACCAACTGAGTTACCCGGACGATATCCAGCCTGGTACTCATCTCTTAATTTTCTATATATACGAGTGCTGAGTTCCAGGCTGTATCAATATCCAGCTCTACCAACTCCAGGTGACTGAGTTGGCACGTAATGCCAAGGGTGTAGGTCCGACCTTGGTCTGGACACTTTTTCACTCCGTTGATTTCACGACTTATAAAAAAAATTTTGAATAAAAATCGAAGCTATAAAAAATTGAATTACTATTTTTAACGGCATATACTATTTCTTCAAATTATATATATATATATATATATATGTGTGTGTGTGTGTGTGTGTGTGTGTGTGTGTGTGTGTAATAATACAAATTTTCGCCCTTTTATCTTAATTAAATTATTCCAAATTATTATAATATCTAGCTTTTTTACTTAGCTTTAATACTATCTTAAATATCTTTCATCTTTTTTCCATGCTTTAAATGCGTATTCTTTTATTATTCTAAAAACCTCAAATCCATTCGTCTCCCTCATCAAATTACTTTTTTTTTCATTTTATTCTGAAACTAAATTACTTTTTTTTCATTTTATTCTAAAACTATATTCTTTTTGTTTCGAATGTATTGTAATATCATTTATTCTATTTGTTTGATATCCCATAATTCCTTGCGAAGTCCGCCAACATTTGTTTACCTTATCAAACTGACGCCGAGATTAAAGAGTTCATCATCGACGTCACGCGTACTTCCCCCATTCACCCGGAGCAAAGTCCTATCGTAGCCTCCCTCTCGTCGCATCCTCCCGGCTATTTTTACGGGGTTGGTTCTTTCACTTGTAATGTATTCTTACGCGTGTCTTTTTCGCAAGTATTTAACCTGTTGCATTGGCTGGGAGACAGCGAATATTACGATCATTGATTTGCTTAAATAACTCATGCCACCTGGAGAGCTTTGTTTAATGTTCTTCGTCATGTTGTCCTAATACTTAATATCTGGTGGTTTACATTTTACAACGTAGCAATGACCCGAATATGGGTAGCATCTAGTGGAGTTGGTGCATTTTATGATCATCTAATAAATATTTGATGAATCTAAAGGCTTCAGTTATTACTTACGGAAACTACCAATGGACGTCGGCCTGATCTTCCACTCTGAACCATGAGTTTACGACTGCAAAACTTTGATTTCTCGGTTGAGTTAGATAACGAGAATATGGCTGCTGCTTAAGACCGATATGTTTATATCATACTAGTGAAAAATTATAATATATATGCGTATACGTTTGTTAAAAATGAATTTAACATTAAGAGTCACAACCTTTAAACACAAATAGTTCCTAAACTACTTCGCGAATGCTTTCTGTTTCGTGTAAAAGTTTCCAAAGACTCGAAATATCATTTACAAATAAGGTATTCGTTTTGAACATTTTAATGATTTTCTCCATGAAGACTACCTCTAAGCCCTTTTTTAATCATGAATTAACAGCAGACATAATCCTCAATCAAATGGAGTTTTTCGTTTTTTTTTTTTTTTTTTTTTTTTTTTTTTTTTTTTTTTTTTTTTTGAGACAGTTTGATAATTAATTCTTTGTATCACCGCGTTGCATATCTGCAACATATTCAAAAATCAATATTACGTATACGGCGGGTTTTAAAAGACGATTTTATTTATTTCTTCTATCTCCCAACACAACAGTAAAAAAAAATTGTTCACAGAATTATCAAGACATGGTGATACTGAGTTATTTTTTATGCCAAAGTTTTATTTATCATTTGAGCAGTTTTGTAATGTTATTGCTAAAATGAACTTCGTAAATTATGTAAAAATGAAAACGCTGGAGAAGTCTAAAAATGGGTTTTTTAAAAAGGTAATTTCGCATGTTTTACAATATTTTATTAGAAAATTGAAAATATTTATGAGAAGTATGTAATTTTCTGCTTATTGCAGCTCTGAGGGGAAAAAAAAACGTTTTAGTCAACAGATAATAATAGTCATAGTCAATATTCAATGTCAATATTCAATATATGTTACAGTTACATTTCATCAGTCAAAATCACTGAAAAAAGTTCTTTTCAACTGGGATAGAAAAGATTTATAGTGAGTGCGTATGAATACAAATATTTGCTTTATGACAAGGCAACTAACCAATGACAGAAACGGAAATAGCGGATTGAGAAAACCGTTGTGATTCAGTTTTACTTTTAGCGGGAAGAATTCCCCATAAAAGGCCGATAGAAATGTATTCGGATGGAAAATTAAAGCGAAGAATTTTGAAAGGAAATTTTAAGAGGGAAGCCTGTGATGGCGCAACGCCAAAATTAAAATAAATATGCGTAGCTTATTGAAAAGAGAAAGAATTTAATGATATATGAGGAGAAAAATGGGAAATTAAAAAGGAAAAAAAAAAGGATATTCTTTAATTAAGCTAATATTTAAAATACTTTATACATACATATATTTTACATACTTTGAATGATGTATTCACATCTGAGTAAATATTTTTTAAACCAGAGTTGTTGAGTCACAATGGGTTAAATTGTATAGGATGCTCTGTCTTTTCTATTTTTTTACGACATACACTCCATTATCATCATCGTAGAAATTAAGCATGTATTTTCCTCAAAGCCGAAAATATTTTTATTACATAAACAGTAAAAATCAGTAGATATGTTTTCCATCCTACGGAGCCGAAAGAGACGCAAATGAGTTTAAAAATGAAGAAGAAACTAGAGTATCAGACTAAAAATTACAGTTAATAAATTATAATAAACGGCTAATTTGACAACGAAAATACTAAAAAAAATTGCTATAACTTTCAGAAATTACATGTTTCGGTTCATTTTAGCTTCTGTACCAGAATAAGAAAATCCAGACTTAATAGAATCATCCATCACGGAACGAGAGTATGCTCTACTTTATTGAAAATTTTAAGATATAATTAAAATATACTTTAGAAAATAATTTAAAATTAAACTCATCAGTTATTTTTTGACATTGAGTAATGACTGAATAAAATACTTTAAAAAAATTTAAATATTTCAAAAGGCTTAAATAAAACAGGATATATTTTAGACTTAGAATCAAAAATTAAATTTAAAAAAAAATCATCATCAAATCCTTTTTCAAAATATCCCTGCAGAGATCGAAAAAAAATTCTTTCTGTTTCAAATGTCGTGAGTATAACATTTTATGAAATTAAAAATAGCTCGGAAAATATTTATTTTATTATTTCCTTTTAATAAATAATAATGATAATACGAGTACATAGATAAATATATATACATATATACCTGATAAAAATGAAATCGCAAATATAAAAATTAAATTGGAAAGACAATAAGAAAAAAACAGAAATAAAAAAAAAAAACTAAGAAACTATGAATAGTTTACAGATTTGTCAGACAATCTTTTTTTTAAAATTAAATTTAAAGAAAAAAAATCATTATAAAATCCTTTTTTCAAGATATCCCTGCAGAGATCGAAAAAAATTCGTTCTGTTTCAAATGTCGTGAGTATAACATTTTATGAAATTAAAAATAGCTCGGAAAATATTTATTTTATTATTTCCTTTTAATAAATAATAAAGATAATACGAGTACATAGATAAATATATATACATATATACATGATAAAAATGAAATTGCAAATATAAAAATTAAATTGGAAAGACAATAAGAAAAACAGAAATAAAAAAAACTATGAAACTGTGAATAGTTTACAGATGTGTCAGACGATCTATGCAACCTTAATCCATAGTAAATATTTGTTATTTCGTCGAATATTGGCGGCACTATGCCTAAGATGACAATATTTAGCTCCTTATAACATATCGGAAACCCAAAAAATTGAAAGGAACGATGAGATCCAAAGACAAAAATATTATACATAATAGATCCAAAAAATAAATTAATTATAAATAATATGAATAAAACTTTAAAAAGTAAGGTACACAACTGACCAGAAAAACAAAACGTGGCAAAAATGAAAATGATATGTCTTTGGGCATGCGGCAAATGAAATCAGTAAATAAAAATCATGACTCAGCAAAAAGTAAATAATAATAGCCATCTAGCGCTAAAGAGAGAAAAAGAAATGTTGGTGCAGCTATATCTATCTCTATATATGAAATGACAATCACGAAAGAGTCATGGATGGCTTAAAAATTATTAGTTAAACAAAACCACATTTTCATTTATGATCAAAGCATTTTATTTAAAACTTATAAAACATCTAATATAAAGAAGACTGCATTTAGTTAAATTTACACGTTAATAACTGGGATTCATCGACACTGCATTCATGGACTTAGCTGCGGCAGCGAGCAAAGGAATGATCGCACGTAAGTAGTTAAGAGACTACTTAGAAAATATTGAAAAGATTTCGCTTACATTTTTATATCATTAGACAGATGCTTCGAGAATAAATATTAGATAAGTGAATTATAGTTCCTTATATCATACGAGTGGCTGTAAGTTTATAGAATTAACAATCTTGAAGTTGATTTTCATTAGATTTAATCTAATCGAAATGTTAAGTGGGGCTGTAAGTAGGGGAGAAAGTATGGAATTAAGCTGCAGACTAAAGTAAAAATATGCTATTTGAATAGTTTCAGCAAATACATGTCCAAAGATTTTAAAAAATAGAAACGAAAAATCAACTCTGTCTGGAGTGAATCTAAAAGAGCTTCCTAGCATTTTTGAAATATGCAGTATATATACATCTAAAGAAAATGAAATAGCTCAATTGAAAGGAAAAGAGTCCGGGGAAAGCAACATTTTCAGTTAATTATTTTGTAAAAGCTGACAAATTTAATTTTCAGTATTCTCTAATTTTAATTTTGTTTTTAATTTTTACTTTTTGTAATTTTCATTTTTTATTGATGCTTTAGTTCTTTTTGGAAAATCATCGGAACGAGCCAATTCCAAGGAAAAAAAAGTATCAAAATCTAAGCACTTCTTCTAAATCTACTCCTTGACATTCATTAAGTAGAAACTCCTTTTAGTCCAGGCGATAGGGAATTTTACTTAGCAAAATTAATGGTAATTCTGGAAATTGGCTTACTTTATGTTTTTTGGAGTCGCGGAATCTGAATTTGTAACTTCCCAACAAAATTTCCCCCGGCAACAACCCCCCCCCCCCAAATTTTGGTAAAAAGCCCCTAAAAAATGTTTTTATTAAAAAAATCAATTTTTTTTATTATTTTAGGGGAAAAGTATGTAGAAATTCAGAATGTAGACAAAATTTGCAACAAATTAGATATATGACATTATGACTTAGGATGAAGATGTAGGGGGGGGGGGGGACTGCCTCGGAACATGTGCGCGGTGCTGCGTCTACTAAGTTGTGCAATTCCACTTAACCACTCACACGTTTACATTCGCCCTCCCATCTCCCCTCCGAACTTTTCTTAGAAGGTTTTCTTTAAGTTTTTTGGGTCGCTGAATCCGAATTTTTCAACTTACCCCCAAAATTCCCCCCCCCCAAAATAGTTGTTATTAACTTAAATTTCTTATTGTTTTAGGGAAAAAGCATTACGAAATTCAGAAACTAGACAAAATTTGCAGAAAATAGGATATTCGACATTATGGCGTAGGATAAACGGAGAGAGAGGGCGCTGCCTCGGAACATTCCCCGCGCGCTTTTCTCAAAAACCAAATTTTTTCAAAAAATCAATTTTTTGGGGGGTTGCCGGTTGAAATTTTGGTGGGAAGTTACAAATTCGGATTCAGCGACCCAAAAAATATAAAGTGAGTCGAAATCCAGAACTAGCATTAATTTTTCTAGATAAAATCCCCTATTGCCTGGACTTCATAACTAAGTGCACGTAGCGCCGCAGTGCATGTTCAGAGGCAGCTCTCCCCCTCCCCGTTCATCCTATGTCATAATGTCATGTATCCTATTTGTTGCAAATTTTGTCTAGTTTCTGAATTTTGTAATGCTTTTCCCCTAAAACAATAAGAATTTTAAGTTAAAAACAACTATTTGGGGGAGGGAATTTGGGGGGGGGAGTTAAAAATTCGGATTCAGCGACCTAAAAAACTTAAAGTAAACCTTATAGAAAAAGTTCGGAAAGGACATAGGAGGGCGAATGTAAACGTGTGAGTGGTTAAGTGGAATTGCGCAACTTAGTTCACGCAGCACCGTGCGCATGTTCCGAGGCAGATCCCCCCCTTCCCCTTCATCCTAAGTCATAATGTCAGGTATCTGATTGGTTGCAAATTTTGTCTACTTTCTGAATTTCTAGATACTTTTTCCCTAAATTAGTAAAAAAAAATTGATTTTTTCAATAAAAACCTTTTTTGGAGGGCATTTTACCAAAATTTGGGCGGGGGGGGGGAAACTTGCCGGGGGAAATTTTGATGGGAAGCTAAAAATTCGGATTCAGCGACCCAAAAAACATATAGTAAGCCTTTTTCCAGAACTACCATGAATTTTGCTAGGTAGAGCCCCTATACGACCTCTATTACCTGGCCTATTTCCTGAGATCCAGATAAAAGAAAATGACAATTTGTGGAAAATCCCTTATCATTCAGCAGCTTTTAGAGAGCAACTAAAAATTCGCTTACTATATGGCCGATGTCTTTCTCAATTTTCATGATATTTGACTGGCTTTTTTTTTTTTTTTTTTTTTTTTTTGGAGTTGTTCAATAGAGTTGACTATCAATCAGGAAAAAAATATTTTTTTTTCATGCGCGCATGCGCAGATAAAAAAAATACTTCATTTAACTGTTCATATTTCATCAAATATTTAATATATTTACATTCCAACTATACCATATTATTTCTACTACATTTTGTCAACTTTTCTGAAACTGGCGTTAAATTTGGTATAAAAACCTGCATGATATGTAAAAAAGCATGCAAAATATTTTTGAACTTTTTAAAAAAATCGATATATCTCCGCGAATATACGTTCTATTTTTCCATAAATGAAGACATATATTGTACAATATCCATATATTCGTAAATTATAGCAAAAGATCACTTCATGCATTTTATTTTACAGGGCGATCCCAAATATTATTCTTTTTCTTTGATTTTTTTGTGTGACCTATTTGTCCTTCTGATCAAACTGCCATTGATAAATATGAAGTCGAATATATTCTTCTTAATCCTGAAGTTCGAGGAAAATCCGGCAAATATATCCTAAAATATTCGACAAAATGTCAATTGAAAGTGTCCGATCATCAATGGCCATATAGTGTATAATATGTAATTTAGTAATTGAATACATTTAATTGTTTTTTCTTTATAACTTTGATTACTGGTACACATTACTACTTTTTTTCTTTATAGGTAAGGCACAATCAAGTATTCTCAATTTTAAAGCTGTTTAAAGAAAAGTGAGACTATTTATTTTTATATTATTTTGTTTATCTTTTAATACAACCGAATTGTTTAACAAAATATTTAAAATTGTATAACATATACAATAGATTCTCCCATTATTCGACCCTCACGACCCCTGATACATGTCGGTAATTCGTCACCATCGGATAAGAGGTTGCATACATTATCATAATACGTGTAATATCGTTTCATAACTGTTTGTAAAAATACACTCATCCACATAAATTAAGGATAATGGCACCACATTTTCGATTTAGACGTTTTACTGAATATTTACAGAAATGTTTGACGAATTGTTCTTGAATTTCGGTAATGTAAAGTTCACGTTTAATCTCACATTTTTTCAGTAAAGACTTAGTCACAAGGGCAATTAAGTGCCGCGATTAAATTAAATAAAAACAAAAGTATATTTGAGATCTCCCTGTAACAGATAATTCTCGAAATGGTCTGTCGTGGTAGCAAATGACTACGTGTGCGTTTGTATGCATTTGTTTCAGAGTTGCACGCATACTCTGGATGCTTATATTAAAAAAATTCATTGTTTTCTGCCTATAACATTCAAGGTTTTCTAACAAATGTAACGTCATTTTATAAAAATATTAAAAAGTACATTAGAGCTTATATGCTGCAATTAAAAAATGAATGCATTGAATATTTGTTGAGACACGAAATTTTGTGTGGACTAATGAACTGCACATGCACGAAAGATATCAAATACTTTTGATAATTTTGTACTCAACTATGTATGGAAACTTATCTAATAAGGCAATTAAAAAATCGCTATTATTATTATTATAATAATTATTATTATTATTATTGTATCTACGATACAGGGAGCTGATTCACAATTCACGGAAGATCCCTAATAATCCAATTACTTACTATAATGGCGATATCATTCTTAATACTCGTGATATTTAAAAATATTTTTTTATAAATCGCCACTTATAGTTGTTATTCACAAGTATGGTAAGAAATTGTATTGTTCGCACATGAGCAGTTAAAAGATATTTCATAAAAATTTTCATATCTTATCAAATATTTAATGCATTCATTTTTTAAATGCAGTACAATGCTTCTATGATACATTGTCATGTTTTCGAAAAGTGATGTTAAATTTGGTTTACAACTCTCCTTGGTATAAGCAATAAACATTTTTTTAAATTTATTGTTGCCCCCTCAATTGCTATCTTGACTAAATCTTCACTGAAAAAGTATTTCCAATAATTTCTGTAGATATTCGACAAAACGTCTAAAATGGAAATTGTCCGGTCATTATCCATAATTTAAGATCATGAATGTACTATAAATAAAAATACGCGTCTAATGATATAAATAAAATAATTTAATTTAAACTAAAATTAATTTAATAAATATATTTTTAAAAAGTGTAATTATCTTATTATTTTTCCCTAATGACAGAATGAAAGGAAATAATTCTGAAACAAACGTATTAATACATTATTTTTTTCATTTATATTTTATACTTGCAGCAAGCTTTCCTATTCAACAGACTCAAATCAGCAGTCTCTAACACCCAGTTCTTAAAAGCTTCATTCCATCTGAACAACAAATATTCTGCGTAAATATGGCTTACATTGTTAACTAGTTTATCATTTTTATCAATCTACCATGGATAAAGAATATGAAACAATTTTTAAAAAATAGCAAATTATGCCAACTTAAGATTATTTCACCGTGGTTAATAAATGAATAAATTTATAATTTACTATACTGAAAACAATAGCCACCTTAAATTTATACAGTAAGGGCATTAATTAACTACAAAAGTGCTATAAAACTAGGTGTCGAATAATCAAGTCTTAAATTTGTTTTATATAAAAAAATCATCAAAATTCCATATTTCTAAAAACTTAGAAAAGAGAAAATTTGAAATTGAAATAAATGTTTTTCCGGTATATAAAATTAAAGTTACTTAGAAATACATAAATATATCGGTTATCAAGTTTCTGTATTTTAAATGTTGATAAATATATAGTACTTCATACTGGTGGGAATATTACATTCTTTTCCTATTACATAATCCTGGCATTACATTGGATAAATCAATGATTATATATACAAATTATAGAAAGGAGAATTCAACTATTATTTAAATCATTGTTGCAGTATAACTCTTTTAAAAGAAATGATAATATTATTTAACTTTTGAAAATTATCGTAAGGATAGCACATTTTATTTAAAGCCTCATAATCCACATGAAATATTCTGTATACTTCAACAAATATTTTCCCTTTTATTGATGAAAAATAAAAATTACTAATTATACATCTTCTTTTAAAATGTAAACATAGTTTTAATTTATATATTATAACGTAATGAAATCTCATTAAAAAATCCTTTTGTTTTCTGTGTTATGATCAATATAAATCATATATCAAAACTTGAAAAATGCATTTTAAATTTCAAAAACAGTATTTAAATAAATTGAATTCGAACATTTTAAAAAATACGAATTTTCGTTTTTGTATATATTTTTACATTTACATTTTTATTAAATTTATATTTTAAAAAGGCAGTTTGTTCATATAAACTGACATTTTATAACTAGCTCTGCAATATTTTTATTATATTTGTTTTTCATAGTGTGTAACTAATTATTGCGTCGTTTTGATTGCTTTATATTTTACAGTTTCGGAGAGATAGTTTTCTATTTCCCCAAAAATGTATAGCAGAAGAGCGCAAACAATTTATTAATCAGAATAAAAAATTCCCTTTTAAATACTTTGTATGTTTTTTAAAAATATTATCTATCAATGAATTACTTCAATAATTTTGCATAAAATATAGTAAATATAATCGTCTAGCGTTTTGGCAATCCCTAATTCTTCCAATTCCAAATTAAAACTGGAATAATTTAAAATATTTTAAATGTACCTTAAATTGTGTAGAAAATCTTCGATTTCATATAAATAATATGCATAACAAATAACAAATAAAAAATAAAATGACATGGGAATAAAATATAATTTAAACTATAAAATCATGTACCGTATTTTATGGGGAAAACGCCGCACCTCGTCTTAAACATCGGACTCCTCAAATTGGCTTCAATAAGCTAAAAAATATCGTAATCACCGCAGCTGTCGTAAACGCCGCAACCGGGGGAACACTACTTTTGTGGACAAAGTCACATTGACACTTTAATCAAAGTTTTCTGAACAGTGTAGGGTGAGCCATTTTTAATACGTTAAGATGTCTATAATTTTATTTAAAATATTTAAATCAGGTTTTAAATAATGTTATATAATTTTTAAATTAAGCAGACGTCAGTTGGTATTTAAACCATCTACAATGCGTTACGTGGACCCCTCTACTTAGGCGCTCCGCGTTTTTTTAAGTGGTCGGCGCCACTTGGCAAGCTTTTTATGAATGGATCGCATCCACTTTGGACCTTCTTGATTTTCTATCCGTCGCTTTCAAAATCTGAGTTGTTAATATCAGAGTGGAAGAGTCGTAAATTTTCTTCGTCCAACCTTTAATGATTCGGTATCATCATCGGAAATGTCGCAGTTTTCAATATCGGTAAGTGGTGTAATGATTCCAACCTGTGAAAAACTGGATTTTATCGAAGAAACAGGTCCATCTTTCAAAGCCCGTGATATACATTTTGTCCCCTCTTCCAAAAAAGCTACTTTATGACACATTTCTAAATTCATTTTTTTTTTTCGGGAATGTATTAAATTCGCAGATTTCCTTTTGCAATTGCAAGGTTTTTTTCCATTTTTTGGCACAGAAGATCTTTCAAAAAATACTGTCAAAGTTGACGTTTTGAACCGAATTCCAGCTCCAGCAGCCCGAGAAAGCCGAAAAACTTGTCACGTAACCAGAATCGCTTATAACTCGATAAGTAATTTATTTATCAAAAAAGGGGAAATGTGTTGCGATTTCAAATCGCTTCAATAGTCAGACATTCCAAATTTATGCCGTTACATGTAAAAATGTATCAGAAAATGTGTCAGAATGTTCTGCGTTGTTGAGCAGGGGACTTGAGAACAGTCTTAATAAATTTTTAATTTATGCCACTTTTATGTGCGTGAAAAAAAAAATCATAAACGCCGAACGTGGTGAAAATGCCGCACTTAATAAAACATTAACTTTTAAACTCGCAAACGCCGCGGCGTTTCTTCCATAAAATACGATAGTAATGTATAAACTAAAACTGCATAAGCTAAAATATAATATTTTGTATCCATGAATTACTTCAATAATATTGTATAAAATGTAATACATATATTTGTTTAGTATTTCGGCAATATTCTTAGAATACCTGCTATAACTGAAATATAGTATAAAATGTTTCAAATATCCCTTACCTGATCACTCAGCTTCGGAATTCTCCTCCGTAATGTTAAATATATGGACTTTTGATACATTCGTACATTTAAAATATCTTCTCGGTAAATTCATATTTTTAACATCTTTTTCTGTGTACTCTTCTTAAAGGATGCCTCTTTTTACTTTTTTCTATCTTTACAAGAAGAAAGTATTGGATTCGCGAAAAATTTTGACTTCCGGTTTTCGATGAATTTATACGTTTTAGAATGCCCAGAACACGATTTGATGGTTTTTAGAAAATGTCTGTCTGTGAGTCTGTCTGTCACTCTGTCACTCTGTGAGTCTGTATGTGACAAAAATTTTGTGGGCGCTCTATCTCAAGAACTAATGCACGGAATTTCACAAAACTTTATATTTAGTTAGAACTTCATATAAACTGGACCTGATTAGTTTTTGGTGAAAATCGCCCAACAGGTGGCGCTGCTATGCGGCATTTTTCACGATTTCTGCAATAGCTATATCTCAAGAACTACCGCACGGATTTTTATAAAACTTCAGATTTAGTTAGTCCAGGACATAGTTTGGTGCTGATTACTTTTTTGTGAAAATCGCCCTCCAGGTGGCGCTGCTATGCTGTATTATTCATGATTATTGCAATAGCTCTAACTCAAGAAAAAATGCACGAATTTTCATCAAACATCAGATTCAGTTAGTCCCTGATATAAATTAGTCCTGTTTAATTTTTGGTGTAAATCGCCCAAAAGGTGGCGCTGCTGTGCTGCATTTTTCACGATTTCCGCAAATGCTTTATCTCAAGAACTATTGCACGGATTTTCATCAAACTTCAGATTTAGTTAGTCCTTGACATGAATTGACGTATAAATTAGTGCTGTTTAATTTTTGGTGTAAATCGCTCAACAGATGGCGCTGCTATGCTGTATTTTTTGCGATTTCCGCAATAGCTTTATCTCAAGAATTAATGCGTGGATTTTCAACAAACTTCAGATTCAGGTACACCTTGATATCATTTAGTGCTGCTTATTTTTGGTGTAAATCGCTCAACAAATGGCGCTGATATGCTACATTTTTCAAAATTTCCGCTATAGCTCTATCTCAAGAACTAATGCACGAATTTTCATCCAACTTCAAATTCAGATATTCTTTGATATGAATCGGTGCTAAATCGTTGTTTTTTCTTATACTATTTAAATGATTTAATTGACGTGATTTATATAGAAGAAAGTTTTGTGATGGCCACAACATACTAGTTTTCTTAGTTTTCAAAATGTTTCTAAAATATATGCTGAATTTAATATTTTATGTGTTAAAAGTGGGCGAACTGTGAGTGAGATTTTAACACTTCCTATAAAATTAAGTTTATAGTTTAGAAATATTTCGAGAACTAAGAAAAAAGGAGACATCTTTTAGGAAGTGTTCACAAAAAATAGAAGTTAAAAAGATTAATTTCTCGAGGAGATATTTTAAATATACGAATGCATCAAATGCCCCTAGACTTTTCATTAGTGAGGCGAAATCGGAAGCTGAGGGGCCAGTCCCCTTAACTTAAGTGGAAAAACATTAGCTTATATACATATGTATGATATGCATGATAAATATGAAATTAAATGACATAAAATTAAATAGAATATAAACAACCAAAATTATATAATAATGTATTAACTAATACTGTCTAAAAAAATGCCGGATTTTGTTTGTATGATCTGCTTCAATAATTTTGCATAAAATATAATATATATAATCAAATACAGTTTTCTCAATAAAAGTTCCAATACTTAATAACTTGAAATATAATATAAAATAGTTTAAATGTACCTGAAAATATATGGAAACCCTAGGCATTTCTATGTACAGTCGTATGAAAAAAATTTAAAACATCCCCTTCCAACTCTGCAACTAATGATAAAACAAGAATGTTAGTGGTACTAAACGATAGGAAATAAAGTATACTTTTAAATGGCGTATATAAAATTTGCTTAGAGGGCCATCTATAAATCAAAACTAGACCAAACTTAGTTTTTTCATTGGCAATGCCCAATATTGACAATATATTCAAAATCCTCGGATCAAACTATGCCTAGAAACGAAATTTCAAGTCACTTGGATGAGAAGTTTTAAAATTTTAAACATTCAAAATTTAGAACTTCTAAAATTAAATTACATTTTCACATATTTATTAATATATCCTGAAATTAAAATCCTAATGTTACATTTTTTTGTATAGTTATAATACTAAAAAGCCGTAACATAAATGTATTAATTTGTAATTAAAAAAAAAATTATAATATGAATTATGAAATTAATATACAAAAAAATGTGAATTGCAACCTACAATTTTTGTGATAAATTTATATTTATTATGTCTTGCTTTATGGGAATTCTCAATTTCAAATTTTTCTTGAAAGTAATTTCGAATTGTGATTAAAAGACGTCAACACGATGATTTAAGGGTCGTCTATGATGTACAGAAAAGCATAATTTGAAATATATATATATATATATATATTATATAATATATATTATTAATTTTATTGAATGGGCTGGCAATAGTTGAAACATATTAAGCCAGTGAAATGGTCATATTAGCAATAAACTAGGACTTCCCTCAGAGGGATTAGTCTGAGCGATATTGCCGAGAACATAGATTTAATAATAACGTGTTGCAAGTAAAGAAAATGAGATACTATCTTTAATTGGCCATATACTGGTTACTAATTCAAATGATGAAATATCTAGATTAGTGAACCTGAAAAAAAAAATCCATATCAATTTTAAACCAGCTCTTCCCTCTGTTAAGGGCCCTGGCAAGAGATAGAATAGCCTAGAAAAGGAACACATTTACAAGTACTTTCGGACAACCTATTCGCTGCTTCATACCGATATTTTTGCATTTTTTAAAATACATACATAAACCAGTATAATACTTCTTCAGTTTTATTTTCATAGTCGTTTGTATCATTTGACAAAAAATATCACTTTCTTAAAGACGAATTGCGTCAAGCTTTTTAAAAAAAGCAAAGTCCATATAACAATGAAATTCCATGAAGGGAATTAAACACATGCTAATAAAACATTTAGGTGAGCGCAATTGATAAATCGTCAAATATTGTTCTTATCGCCATCTTTCGTAATGCATTCTTTTAATTTAAAATTCACATTAAATAAATTTATAAACACGATTTGACTCATTTAATTAAAAATAATAATAAGTAAATAAATAAAAATAATAAGAAGAGATAATAGCATAAGTCAAAACATTTATTTCAACATCAACACAAGTTACACTTGCGGGGGAAAAGGCGGCTTTTGACAAAAAATAAAAATAAAATACTCTTGGCAAAATCTGAACCGGGCTAAAAAAAATTTACCGTGATTAATTCAAATATTATAGGAATATTCCGTAATCTGGTTT
Source organism: Maratus speciosus (assembly GCA_963932465.1). Classification (NCBI taxonomy): domain Eukaryota; kingdom Metazoa; phylum Arthropoda; class Arachnida; order Araneae; family Salticidae; genus Maratus; species Maratus speciosus. Next base: position 397,902,420 of record OZ010800.1, on the reverse strand, counting down.
TCAACCAATATCGTATTTTAAAAAGCTTCGCTTAACTCCAATTAAATTTCATTGCCGTAACATTTTATTTATTTTATTTTTTATTTATTTATTTTTTTTTTTTGGGGGGGGGGGAGGAGAATGCGAGATTGCATATATTTACATTTAAATTTTAAACTTTCGTTTTGTAACGGTTGCTTGTATGAATAATTAGCACCTTGATGATCGAGCTTCACTCGAAACATATGTAAAAAACTGCTTGTGTGGTATGTGTGCTTAAAGCCATTATTACTTAGCTATTATAACTCCCGTCCGTTATAACAATGTCGCTGTTAGTACTACTCTTGTTTGACGTCAACCTTGCCTGTGTATCTGAATACGAATTATTGGCCATTTTTCTTGCACGAAGAGTGGTTATAACATAATAACGAAGAGTGGTTATAACATAATAACAAAGAGTGGTTATAACATAATAACGAAGAGTGGTTATAACATAATAACGAAGAGTGGTTATAACATAATAACAAAGAGTGGTTATAACATAATAACGAAGAGTGGTTATAACATAATAACGAAGAGTGGTTATAACATTTTGCATAGCTTGTACCAATTGCAATATTGATACTTTTAAGTTAGTCAAGCGCAGGTGATAAATTGACAATATTTTTTCCATACTATATTAATCTTGCATTCATATCATTTAAAATATAAAGCTTTCATTCACTTCATTTAAAATACACGTTTTTAACTAATTTCACTGTACTTTAATTGGCGTTTTTTTTTTTTTTTTTTTTTTAAGCTTTATGCAATTTTGGCTTCAGAAAGTGAGATTTGTTGCAAAAAGACACAAACCTGACAATTTATTACAAACCCGATGAACGTTTATGTTTATTTTTTACAAATAAATATAAACCTTTTTGACACAGATGTTACATACGTACCACGTTGGCGCGATTTTTTTCTGACGCCAATTTGGCGAAAACCTCGTTTCCGAATACAAGTTACATATATATTTTTAAAAAGGGAATAACAATAAATAAAAAATGTTTAATTAATAACTACAGAATAAAACAATTTATATAATTTAAAAAAAGAAAGTAAAAGTAAATAAACAATTTATTATAAATAAACAACAACATCTAGGTTACTATCAGGCAAAATAACGACACTTTGGCGCCAGTTAAGCACCCTGGTACGTATATGACATTGGCGTCAGAAAAAAATCGCGCCAATGTGGTGCGCATATGACATCTGTGCGTAAATGTCTTGTTTACACTAAATTAATTGTTTAAATCTTTAAAAAAATTGCTTGGGTACATGAAAGAATGAGTAGGTTACGAGAAAATATGCATGAAAAGTTAACTTCTCTAACCAAACCCATTTTCTTTACCTATAAGACGCCTATTCTGAAAAAGTACAAATTTCGGTACTTGTTAGTTATCCCGTCGACCAAATTACTGTCGCCAAATTGTAAGATTAAATGCCAATAATGGTTGATCGTAAATGTCACATTCACTTGACAACACGTGTTTACGTCATCAAGTGATTTTAATTTCGACGTTTTATTTGTATTTTTATTAATGTTATACTAATTTATTCGTTCTTTAAAATATTTAAGTTATTTAGTATTAATATTAAGTTATTTAAAAAAAAAAGTTATTTAAAATAAAAATTATGTCAATTTGTATAATTTGGCTGGTGGTTTGGCGATTTATATAATTTGGCGAAATTGGTCGACGGGATAACTAACAAGCACCCAAATTTCATTTAAAATACTAAAAAGTCAAAAATAAATAAATTAAGAATAAATGATGCCACAAATAAAAATTGTTTATTTAATTATAAAATAACTGTTTCAAATTTTCACAAGCAAAATATAAATGTTGGTTGCGTTTGGCGATTAAAAAATGCTATTGGGTAGATTATCGTAAAATCTGAAATCCTACGTTATTATGGCTTTTTTCTTTGAAAAAGAAAGAAAATCTAGATTTATTTTCCTGTTTGATTAAATTTAAATATGTTTTTTTGCACTTTAATATTAGTGCGGGCATATTTTCTTTGCTCCATGTGCTATAATTCGGTTTTCCACGAAAACATCCAGCCGGTGAAAATGACATACACTAAATTTCTGTGACGTATATAGATAAATTGCGCTTTTTTATCAGTTTTTTAATATAATTTTTAAACGAATTGGAACTTATTTTTCATAGTAGGTGCATTCAGTAGGTTACCCTCATAAGTACCTTCTGGTAAAACCAGAACCGAAATCCGACAAATATTTTTTGAGTTATGCTTGACGAAAGATTTTAATATCCATCGTAGCTGTTTTTGACCAGAAAGTAATACTGCGTTGTGTATTAGCCTTCGCATTGCTTAGACAATAATACATTAATAGAAGTGGCATAGTTATCCTGCGGCATTTCAATAACCGAGTACCTAACTTCAATTGGGGTACAGACTCTAAAATATGTTCATTCTAAAATAATTAATTTCTTTGAAACTAATCGTACGAATCACATGAAAATTTGTTTTTAGGCTAATTGAAGTGTGTAGAATTTATTTATTGTGCCATACTTGGGTCTTGCTATTGAAAAAAACAAACAAAGGTTGGGTTCATTTTGATATGTAGTTGATCACCTAAGCAAATTTTATATTCATCATTTAAAAGTAGACTTTATTTCCAATCGTTTAGTACCAGTAACTTTTTCCTACAATAATTTGTAGGAAAGTTATTAGGGATGACTACTTTTTTTTTTTTTTTTTTTTTTTTTTTTTTTTTTTTTTTTTTAAATTCACGACTATACAATGTGCATGACAAATAAAAAGTATTTTGACACAAACAAAAATGCAACATTAAGTATTTTAAGATTCTCTGAAATTATGAAAGCAAAAACATTAAACTAATATATACACTGAAGCAAAGAAAATAAGTAAATACTTTTCTTTTTTAAGACGATAAGCCCAACGTCTTTTGAATTGCCGTTTTTGCATTTCAAACCCACTTTCAAAAAGGGATTTGTATGTTTTACCCCATCAATAAATCACCTTAAATACAAAATCCGTACATTTTTTTTCGGAATCTTCTCTCCCTTTTCACAATCTTGCGATTTTAAATTCTGTGCTAAATCTAAAATTTATACGGAATGTTTGGAAGCTGGAGTGCAATGGTTGCAACATATATCAAAGACTTTCTGTTTAAAGAAGATTTTGATTTTCCTCTTTTGATCCGATAAAATGGGAAAAGTGAACGGGTCTTAATATTATAAATATTATCTGCGAATGGCCTTTCTTTTACCATATTGATAAATTATTTAAATTCTTGATGAATATTACATTAGTTAAAGCTTTTTTTTTCCCTTGTGAAAGCATTAATTTTATGCCTAGTTTCTAATACAAAGATTTCATTTTTTGTTTGTTTTTTTATCTAATGAAAAGTAAATTGCAAATTAGATATGCATGGTATAAGAATAAATTAAGAGTTTAATCTTCTTTTGCAAAGTATGTGTGCTGCAAAATATAAAGGGAGAGAGCGCATCTATTGTTAAAAGGCATGCATATTTATATTATTAAAACATTAATTACCCCACCTTTACATTTACCTATGCTTATATTTAGGTTTCTATTTATCTATGCAAATGTAACACGCAATACCTGTAAAATTATAGGAAAGTCTTATTTATTTGTTTTACTTTAATACCATCTGACACGTCCAGCGTTGCCCGGGGCCATGATAATGACCTTAAACGAACATAAAATATGCTTGATTTGAGGGGAAAAGGGGAGGTAGGGGTAACGGTCATCCGGTATTTTAAATGTCAAAAAAATAAAACAAAATATACACTATAGTCCAAACTCTTTGAAATGTTAGGAGTAAGTAAAATGTTTTCGCAGCCTGTGTGAAACAATTAGGAAAAAATATTGATATTTAGTGGTAAAATGGTTTGTAGAAGTCTTTAGTTTCCACTTGTTCTATTTCAGCAGTTAAAAAAAAATAGTTCATTTTGTTAAAACTGATTGAGATTTTCAACGGCCGTAAATATGGTGGTTATGCACTTCGTAAGAAAAAATCGTGAAAAAAATATCGATATCTATTTAAAAAATAAATGCATTTTCTTCTCAGTTTTTCTTGTTTTCGGTTCGGTTCGGTTCAGTTAGCATAACAGTAACAAAAAATAATTCTTATCATCGAATTCTTCGAAATATGAATAGTTTATAAATATACCTGTATCCCAGCCTTCTTTAAAAATTCGTAAAAAATATGCATATTTAGTAGTGGAAACTTCAGCCAAAGGCGAGTGAAAGTACTCCAAAACCCCTGGATTTTAGTGTTTTAGAAATTTTCACATATTTTATTTCGTAAAATATACACTATATGGGCAAAGGTAACCGGTCACTTGCGATTTTAGACGTTTTGCTAAATATCTAGAAAAATTCATGAGGAATTAACCTGAAACTGCAGGTGTGTAAACAATATAATATTGGTCAGATATTTCCGCGAAGATTTTTTCCCGAAACCCCATAAAGAACCGTCAACAAATTGAAAAAGAACGGATATCTTTCGGATAACCCTGTAAAAACTGTAGCAAAAGCGTTCAAACACGAGATTATTAATAAGAGTCTTATTGTAACATACTGTGTTCCTTTTTATGAGGATAGCATATGTACTCATAGAGAAATTAAGGTTTTTATAAAAGCAGTGCAAAATTTCACAAAGTTTTTTGCTTATAATTTGCTGAGTTCTTGATATACAAAAAAGTTCTTTTCAGAAAATATGACAAACAACATTGTACACAACACTCTGCAATCAGAATTAAAAAATATTAAAAATTGGGTGAAAAATGAGCAGTTTTACTAAAACATGTTTCTCTGCGCATGCGTGAATGCAATCAAAATATAATGTGCATAATGTATTAGCCAAGTATATAGAGCAACTTTTGCGGAAGTCTCAAAATCATAGCTTGAAAATTTTTAAAATTATCGTCGAGAGAATAAGCTCGAAATCCGTTGTTCCCAAAAGGAAGCAAAAACATGAGGCATTGTATCCAAATATAGTAGTACGTGCAATATTGTGTACGCTATCTTGGCACTAATCAACAGATATTTGATACAACCCCTCATCTTTTTGCTTCCTTTTGGGAATAACGGATTTCGAGCTTATGCTTTCGACGATAATTTTTAGAATTTTCAAGCTATGATTTTGAGACTTTCACAAAAGTTGCTCTATATATTTCGCTAATACATTATGCACATTATATTTTGACTGCATTCGCGCATGCTCAATGAAACATTTTTTAATAAACCTGCTCATTTTTCCTCCAATTTTTATTATTTTTAATTCTAATTGCAGAGTATTGTGTGCAATGTTATTTGTCATATTTTCTGAAAGGAACTTTTTTACATTAAGAACTCTGCAAATTATAAACAAAACTAGTATGTTGTGGCCATCACAAAACTTTCTTATATATAAATCATATCAATTAAATCATTTAAATAGTACAAGAAATTACATGAATTAAGCACTAATTCATATCAAAGTATATCTGAATTTGAAGTTTGATGAAAATTCGTGCATTAGTTCTTGAGATAGATCAATAGCGGAAATTCTGAAAAATGTAGCATAGCAGCGCCACCTGATGAGTGATTTACACCAAAAATAAACAGCATTAAATGATAGCAAGGTATACCTGAATCTGAAGTTTGTTGAAAATCTAAGCGTTAGTGCTTGAGATAAAGCTATTGCGGGAATCTCAAAATATTCAGCACAGCAGCGCCACCTGTTGAGCGATTTACACCAAAAATTAAACAGCACTAATTTATACGTCAATTTATGTCAAGGACTAACTAAATCTGAAGTTTGATGAAAATCCATGGAATAGTTCTTGAGATACAGCTCTTGCGAAAATCGTGAAAATGCAGCACAGCCGCGCCACCTGTTGTGCGATTTACACAAAAAGTAATCAACACCAAACTATATCCTGGCCTAACTGAATCTGAAGTTTTATGAAAATCCGTGCAGTAGTTCTTGAGATATAGCTATTGCAGAAATCGTGAAAAATGCCTCATAGCAGCGCCACCTGTTGGGCGATTTTCGCCAAAAACTAATAAGTTCCAGTTTATATCAAGGTCTAACTAAATATAAAGTTTTGTGAAATTCCGTGCATTAGTTCTTGAGATAGAGCGCCCACAAAATTTTTGTCACATACAGACTCACAGACTCACAGATTGACAGACAGACATGATTATTCATGATTATCGCAATAGCTGTAACTCAAGAAAAAATGCACGAATTTTCATCAAACTTCAGATTTCGTTAGTCCTTGATATAAATTAGTGCTGTTTAATTTTTGGTGTAAATCGCCCAACAGGTGGCGCTGCTGTGCTGCATTTTCACGATTTTCGCAAGAACTGTATCTCAAGAACTATTGCACGGATTTTCATCAAACTTCAGATTTAGTTAGTCCTTGACATGAATTGACGTGTAAATTAGTGCTGTTTAATTTTTGGTGTAAATCGCTCAACAGGTGGCGCTGCTATGCTGTATTTTTTGCGATTTCCGCAATAGCTTTATCTCAAGAACTAACGCTTAGATTTTCAACAAACTTCAGATTCAGGTATACCTTGATATCATTTAGTGCTGTTTATTTTTAGTGTAAATCGCTCAACAGTTGGCGCTGCTATGCTAAATTTTTCAGAATTCCCGCTGTAGCTCTATCTCAAGAACTAATGCACGAATTTTCATCAAACTTCAAATTCAGATATACTTTGATATGAACTGGTGCTAAATTCATGTAATTTCTTGTACTATTTAAATGATTTAATTGACGTGATTTATATAGAAGAAAGTTTTGTGATGGACACAACATACTAGTTTATTATTAATGTTATAATAATTTATTTGTTCTTTCGTTATTTAAAGTGGAACTCATGTCAATTTGTATAATTTGGCGAGGGGTTTCGTGATTTATATAATTTGGCGAAATTGGTCATGTGATAACTAACAAGTACCTTATTTCTTTATTCATACACATAAAAGGCCATAATTTTCCAGTATTCGAAGTTTTTGTTTTTGCTTTTTTAACTGACTCGCGTATAAGTCGACCCCCCAACTTTGCTTAGCGAAAATCGTCAGAAATTTCTCGACTTAAACGCAAGTATATACGGTAAATGAGTTTTTAATTAGAGTTCGCTGTCGTTTTTAATTAATATACCTGCTAATTAGCAAAAAATAAGAATCTAAATCGTCTATTAAAATTTCGCAGGTAGAACAGAGCATTTAGGTTTTCCAACAGGCGAAGTATAATGAAAAAACTCGCTACATAGTCATTTGTGATTTTTTTTTTTTTTTTTTTTTTTGAAAGCTTATACCAAGGAAACTAAAAACGGTTCACAGATAATAGTCTTTAATAATCAAAAACTGGATGTAACGTTACTAAACGGCGATAATATTGAAAAAATTATGTTTGCGCATCATGGTCATATGTGATTTCCTTTTTTTTTTTTTTTTTTTTTTTTTTTTTTGAAAGCTTATACCAAGGAAACTAAAAACAGTTGACAGATAACAGTCTTTAATAATCAAAAACTGAATGTAATGTTACTAAACGGGATTAATGTTCGAAAAAGTTGGTAGCTGAGGTAAAAATAATGATGGCCCTGTGATAATTGCCGTGTGGGCCAAGATCTTAACTGGAATGTAGAAGGGTATAAGAAAAATTTTTAGTTGTTTTAAAGTAGCTGGAAGACGCTAAAATTATATAACAGAAAATTAAAATAAAATCGGATCGTTTTTAAAGAAGTTGCAACAAAGGCCCAAGAAGGAGATTAATATTCAAAATTGGTGGTAACTAAAGCCTGAGAAATTTTTTTGTCGTTCATGTAGCAGCTGGAGGACCTAAGAAGTTGTTAGAAAAAAATCTAGTTAATCGGACCGTTTTTAAGGGAACTATAGCAATGGGGCCAACTGATAGTTAAGAGCAGGGCCCTAACATGAAATCATGTTAAATGGACTTAGTTTTTAGCACTGTAGATCTTCAATTAGTCAAAATTAACCACATGTATGAATTAATCATTATAATAAAATTTTGAAGATAAGCACAAAAAATGGGGAGAAATAGGGCCCTAGGGTTTCAGTAAAAATATGAGGGTGTTGGTCCGCGGAGATGGATCCAAGACTCAACTTTAAAATTTTGCATTGAGAATGCGAGAAAATTAGGAGGTGAAAATGCATGCATCACAAAACGTATAAAGGGCCGCGGATTGGGCCCTACGTGGCCCTAGGATGCCCCAAGATTTTAACTGGAATCAAGAAACGGGGGAATAACTAAATGGAAAAGGAGTTCCAAAAATGAATAAGAGATTAAAAGGGGGAAATTTATTAACAATTAGTGATGCAAAAACTTCAAGGGGCCCGGTATTATGCCCCAAGCTGCCAGGGACTTAATTGGCATGTAGATGGGAATAAAGATATTTTTAGTAGTTTTTAAAATAATCGGAGGAGGCCAGAACTATATTAAAGAAAACTGCAAGCAATTCGTATCATAAAAAAAATAAATAAATAAATAAATAAATAAATAAATAAATAAATTGCACCAAGGATCTCAAGGAGGCGATTAAGGTTCAAAATTGGTGGTAGCAGAAGCCTGAGAATTATTTTTTCGTTCATGTAGTAGCTGGTGGACCTAAGAAGTTGTTAGAAAAAAAATCTATTGAATCAGAGCATTTTAAAGGGAGCTATAATAGTGGGCTCAAAAGGGTCCAACGGATAGTTAAAAACAGGGTACTAACATGAAAATATGTTAAAATGTCTTAGTACTTAACGCTTTAGATCTTTAATTTGTAAAAATTAAGCATAGGGAATAATATGAATTATTCGTTAAAATAATATTTTAAAGAAATTCACAAAAAATAGGTAAATGTTTAAAAAAGGGCCCTAGGGCCTCAATAAAAAGATGAGGATATTGGTCTGAGAAGAAGAATCCAAGACTCAACTTTAAAATTATGCACTGAGAAGATGAGAAAATTAGGAGGTTAAAAATGCTTGAGGCAAAAAATAGTCCAAGGGGCACTGGACCGGGTCCTAGGGTCTTAACTGGAAGAAACGTGAGAATAACTAAATGGAAAAAGGATTCTAAAAATGAAGATCGCATTAAAAGGAAGCAATTTATTGACAATTTATTTGCACAAAAACGTCAAGGGGCCCTTTATCGGGGCCCCAAGGGCCAGGGTCTTAACTGGAAAGTAGAAAGTCGAAAATCACTAAATGGAGAAAGTTCCTCCAAATCGAAGAAGACTGGATGAAATGGAGGCAAGTTGTTAACAATTTAGTGCATAAAAACTTAAAGGGACCCAGGGGATCCGACTCTTAAAAAATGAAAAATCTGAGCTTCAGGTGCATCAGGACCTGTCTTGGACTATCCTCCCCTAAATTTTCAAACTTTTACGTGCAGTAGATTTCGCTAGCCATCTCGCACAGACAGACACACACACAGAGCGATCTGTTCTTCAATTAGTATAGATAACGGTTTTGTCATTGGATAGCATTCACATTTCTGAAACGTTTTGGATACGACTGATCATGTATACGGGATGCTTCCCAAGGTTTAGACTGAGTTCTTTGGCATCCTCCAATTATGTTCTGAATAGCGACTATTTAAACATTTCAAATTTGTAAGAATGCACATAATCCTAGAAAAACAAATTTATTTCCCTTAAGTATTCGCCCTTGATGGAAGAGTTCCAGAGCATTTTTTTTCTCCTCTATCTTAAAAAAATGTTGAAGTATAGCAGTTTGAAATTCTAGGAAGGGAAATATTTTTAAACAAGACAACGAATTAAGAATAAAGGATTTTTCCCTGAACCGGAGTAATATATGAGTTTTAGCGAAAATCGATTCTTGCAAATTTTCTTTCATTTGCGCAACCATTGTTCCAACTCCCATACGATTAAAACTATATAGTCATGTCCACTAGTGCAACGTCAGTTCTCGCCAAGCTTGGCAATACTTGTCGAAATTTTACTAAATGTGGCGACAAAAGTAAGTGGCTACAAATGAAGCCAACTTAGTTATTCTTTTTTCTTTCTGAAATAAATTTATTTATTAATATAAGAATCTTTGCGTACTAGTTTTATCCTGTAGCTTAGTTTTACTTCTATTGTTATTATTTTGTTTTTTATAAACCATTTCAATTTTGAACCTGTGTATTGACGTTTGTTTAGGAAAAGCAATCTTAAGAGCATAAAGAAAACGGCATAAGTAATACATGGGGAAATTTTCAGTTAGCTTTAGCTGCTATTCAGTATCACTTCTATAGTAATTTTTCTTTCAATTTTGAACATTTGTTAATAGAGATCACTCATAATTTAAATATATATTTTAACAATCAGCTGAAGTAACATTAACTAAAATATTGTAAATGGCAATAATTAATACTCTCCGTGCTCATTTGCTTGTCTCGTGATTAGTGAGCTGGCAACTACACTGCTCAAAACAATTAAAGGATATTTGAAGTTTTATATAAAATAAAGATATAAACGAAATTTTTTTTGCCGAAAATAGAAGAAGAGAATCACAAATGCAAATTTTTCTGGTTTTCAAACTCTGGAGTATGTAAATTTTGAGTTCGACGTCAAAAACGTCGCTTCAGCGGCAGCGAATGAAATTTTACTTTCAACTGGATAAAAGAGAATGAAGACAAGGATGATCGGCATTCAGTGATTGCTTTGTTTCGATGAGTACGATGTCTCAGCGAAGTCATTTGACAGATTCAGAAGCTTTGAGAATTGTTGGTAGGTTAGAAGGGGGCCAAACTCAAGTCGAAGTAGCGCAAGCCATTGGAGTGTCACAAAGTGTCATTTCCAGGATCTGGAACCGTTTTTTGGAGAGTGGATGTGCAGGCCGAAGACCAGGGCAAGGTCGTAGACGGGCAACAACGCCCAATGAAGATCGGTATTTAGCGTTAACAGCTCGGAAACACCGAACCATGAAAGCTACTCTTCTCCAACAACACCTTCGCTCGGCTACAGGCACCACGATTTCAACTCAGACTGTCCGAAACCGGCTCCATGCTGTAGATCTGTATGCTCGCCGACCGATGGTATGTGTTAAATTAACATCAAGGCATCGTCGCGACCGCAGGGAGTGGGCAACCGAGCATGTCAACTGGAGGAGAAATGAATGGAGCAATATTCTGTTTTCTGACGAGTCCCGTTTTCCTGTGCATCCGGATAATAGGCGTATTTTCATCTGGAGGGACCGTGGCAGTAGGAATAATCCTGCGTTCGTGCACAAAAGTGTCAGATTTGGCGGTGGAGGAGTGTTGGTGTATGGTGGCATCTGCATTGACGGGCGCACTGACCTCTACATCATTCGAGATGGAGCTCTGACTGGTCGCCGATATAGGGATGAGATCCTCAGACCTATTGTAGTCCCTTACGCTGCAGCAATAGGAGATAACTTCATTTTAATGGACGATAACTGCACGCCACATCGTGCAAACCTGGTGGAGGATTTCCTTTTCGAGGAAGGAATCGTTCGAATGGAATGACCAGCGTGTTCTCCAGACATGAATCCAATCGAGCACGTTTGGGACGCTCTAGGAAGACGAGTTTCTGGCCGCCAACAACCCCCACAAACTCTCCAAGAACTGGAAAGAGCTCTTCTGGAAGAGTGGGGCAGAATACCCCAACTCGTCATTAATAGCCTCATTGAGTCCATGCCTCAAAGGTGTTCAACGTTGCTGGCCGCCCGTGGAAACCATACCCCCTGCTGAAAATGATTTTCTTTCAAGAAAACACCTTTTCTTATTCTTTTTTTCTCATGTGCACAAATTGTGTTTTTTTCCTTTAGTACACAAATGCGCAATAAAATGCATTTTTTTCTGCCAAACATGTGTAATTTATTCTCATATAACCTACTATGTCTGTCGACCATGTATCAATCAGCTAAACAGTTTACCAGATACAAAATCCACCTAAAACTGCAATATAGTTTAATTGTTTTGAGCAGTGTAGTTAAAAGTTGTTGGGTTCGAATCAGAGGGAACAAGGCTTAAATGATCGTAGTGGCTGGAATTTCTCTTTAAATAGAAGTTTAAATCTCTTTAGGCTTCATATACAAAATATAATTATAGTTCTTTAAACCAATCAACTGTAACGTTTTTTATTCGTGCATTTCTGTAAAATGAAAGGTTTCCTGTTGATCAAAACATATTAACTCAAAAAGAGAAATGTTATAATATAATGTTTTATAGAAGCTCATTTCTATTAAGAGGTTTTTAAATTGTATAATTTTCACACATGCAAGCAATAAACAGTTAAATTTAAAAAATCAAAAAACCCGATTGCGTAAAAAGTGAATTAATTATTTCTCATCAATGTGAAACTATATATTTTTTTCAATTCCTTCTATTAGCTCACACTCTCGCTATATATATCTTGTTCAAATTTTCAATCGTTAATAAAATACTTATTATTCATCCAATCCAGCTCAAATTTTTTTTTAAAGTTGTGGTGTATGACACTTGATGTTAATTCAGTTTTTTTCAAATATTAATTCATTAATTAAATTAAATTAATTAATTTTCAATAATCAAGAGAGCCGTCTTCTTGATCAAGGTATTTTAAGACCGAGAGAGCCCTCTTATTGATCAAGGCATTTTAAGCGCCACTCAAAAGGAAAGAAGAATGGGAGAGAAAAAAATTCTCTTATTGACCTAAGTAGGAATTGACTTAAAATATTTTTTTTACATATATTATTTGTTTATATCGCTTACCTATTTGTTTTATTTATTTGTATTGATGACTTTTAAGTTGTGTTTAATTGTTAGTTCCTATATATAAACACTGTTTTGATGAGGTCTATGATGGTTATAGAGTTGCAGTAAAGCTATAGATCCTACATACACAACTTCCAGGTTGTATAATATTTTAACGGATTTTCTGACTGTAAAATAGTCAATTAAACATCTTCATTTTGAAAGACCTATCCAATGATATGCCACTCAATAGAGTGGGTAAAAAAAATTTTTCGTCTGTATCACCATTTTGTATTTTACGGCCGCCCTTTTGGATTTATAAAAACAAAACCTAGCCCATAACCATCGGGCCGTTAAGACGAATCGATAGACACCTCATTCATTAAAATTCATCCTGCCGTTGGGATGTTTCGAGGGTATAAAGAAATCCGTTTACACAGATACGCATGAAACACATAACCCTTCTTTTCAGTCGGGTAAAAAAGGGACATATATAATTGCAAAAAGTGATTCTTTTTCCGAGTGGGACATTTTTCTAATGGTTGCTTTCGCCAATATTTAGTTTCCGTTATTTCGCCATGTGAATCTCTTAATATTTTAGAAAAACTAGAACCGGCGGATTCTAAAGATTTTATATTTCGGCTTTGCTTTTAACTCAAAGTAAATTTTTTTCGTATATAAATACATAAAAATAGAATTAAGACAGGTCTCCTTTTTTATTAACTAATTTTAATAATCAAATAAATTAGTAACTAATATAGCTCTAATTCCAATATTAATTTTTTGAGGAGTTGTATTGCGCAATGAGTTATCAATGATATATCTCCATATATAAATGATAGCTAAAAAGCTATACTGGATACCACGATGCTAAATTGCATATATAGGATCATGGCGTGCAGTGTCCATTTCGCTTTCGGAACCATGGGCCCGGTGTGTGGTATATGGTTTATGATCTATTCAAGGGTTTATACCCATATTCAGAACGGGTATTTAAGATATAACAGACCGCCAAACTCGCTGTTAGTGCTCCATGAATACTCTAAGTGAGTTCAAAATTTCTATGATTGGATAAAGCCACTTCCACTGACTTTGATTGGCTGTAGAGTGCCGAATTAACAGATTGGCTGTTGAGGGTGGTTTTAACTAAAGCGAATGCATACTTTTACATTTGTTCAGATCTCAGACACCCTGAAGTTGACTGGGTTATCTTAAATGAGTTTGGCGGTGTGAAAAGGTGCTTTAACCCTAGAACTACCGAAAATTTTACTCAAGTTTTATAAAAATATTACACATCAGAATTCTTATTTAAAACTATTGAACTTATTTACTTAACTCATTATTGTCTGGTTTACATATTTAGTTTATTTTAAAGAAATTTCTGGTTAGAATAAATATTTCGAATGTACCCATCGGGTCCATTGGACCCGTCTGGTAGACGGAGGGTTAATTACGGGTGTACCACTTCCAAAATAGCGGTCTAAGATATCTTAGATAGTCTGTCTGAACGGGGAATTGTCTTTCGCTTACTTTTCAGAGTTCTCCAAGTCACTTGGTACTGTTTTTATGGACCCCCCAAAAATGATAGTTTGATTAATGCTTTGTGCAAATCCAAAAACGTATTTCCGACATGTAGTTTGGTAGAGTGCTCTAACCAGTGAGCTACCGGGTATTTTTAAATAATAGAAGCGATGTTAAGTTTTATGTGTATGTCGCAGTTTAAGAAGAGGGCTTACTGCAGTGAGTATCAAACTAAAGTGTTTGATAATTTACAAAATTAAAAGTCTTGCTTATGTTATGTAAGCTAAGAGAAATGATAGTACCGAAAAACAACAACAAAAAATAATTACAAATGAAGCTTTGATCAAGCAAATCTCTCATGAAGTCATATAATCTCAGTGTTCTTCTCTAAACTCGATTCAGATTATCGTTCATTAAATTTGAAAATAATATAGATAACATAACTTTCAACTAGTTTATTTGGATTTTTGTATGTTTTAATGTCACTGGAAGAAGAGATAAATGTAGATAATGAGTTGGCAAGCGATACCGTTTGTAAGTTAAGCCATATTCCAAAATACGGAGAATCTAGCTCAGTGCATTTAGTTAAAGACTTACACAGTAACACTTACGTTACTTTTTACGACGGTATCGCATTTTTGAGAAAAAAGTGTAAATCGTTACAATTTCTTTATTATTGTTAAAGTTGTGAACAAAAATCGGATTCACCTGGTAGTGAGACTTCATAGAGTATTGATTTAATGAGGACGACAACATTTTGGACAGGATAATTTTAAGCTTTTCCTTACTAGAAACAAAATTTATATAAATTTTTTAACTTATATATAACATTTATATGTGCTTTTAAATCTAGCTTCCTTATTAAAATTATGACAAATAAATAGAAATTACTTCACCATGTAACAAATTAAAAAAAACTTTTATATTTTAAAGTGTTACGGAAACCGTATTCGTGAAATATATCTTATATTATAATACGAGTAAAAATTGTGTGTCTATGTAAAATTTATCTTAAAAACGGCTTTAACGATTTGGACTAAATTTTGTATTTTGCCATTTTCTTCCATGAACAGACCATTGGATTAGGTCATGTGTTCGAGTAAATTCGATTACTAGGTCAGTTTGGGTCATAATTGGTCAGGGTCAAGCTAATTATATCTAAAAAACGGCTCAATCGATTTTGACAAATTTTATATCCAACCGTTTCTGGGCACGAGAAAGCTACTAGGCTAGGTCACATGTTCGAGAAATTTTGATTAGTCGGTCATTTTGGGGTCACTTCGGGTCAAGCTAATTTTATCTAAAAAACGGCTATAACGATTTCGAGGAAATTTCGTAATCTACTGTTTTGGATTACGAGAAGAAAACCGACCAATGGGCTAAGTCACATGTTAGAGAAAATTCGATTAGTGGGTCATTTATGGGTCACTTTGGGTCAAGCTAAGTTAATTTAAAAAACGCCTCTAACGATTTTGACGAAATTTTGCTTTCTATCGTTTTCGGACACGAGAATACCATTCGGCTAGCTCGCATGTTCCAGAAAATTCGATTAGTGGGTCATTTTGGGTCACAATGGGTCAGGTGTCAAGTTAATTGAATTTAAAAAAAAGCTTCAAAACATTTTGAACAAAATTTTGTAATATATCGTTTCCTGGCATGGGAAGACCATTGGGCTAAGTCACATGTTCGAGAAAATTCGATTTGTGGGTCATTTTTGTGTTACTGTGGATCAAGTTAATTGTATCTAAAAAACGACTCAAAGAATTTTGGCAAAATTTTGCATTATACCGTTTCTGGGCATGAGAAGACGTATGGGCTAAGTTCGAGAAAAATCGATTACTGGGTCATTTTTGGGTCACTGTGGGTCAAGCTAATTATATCTAAAAAACGGCTCAAAACATTTTGACAAAAGTTATATCGTTTCTGGGCATGAGAAGGCGTGTGGGCTAAGTCACATGCTTGAGAAAAATCGATTACTGAGTCATTTTTGTGTCACTGTAAGTCAAGCTAATAGTATCTAAAAAACGGCTGAAAATATTTCGAAAGAATTTTGTATTATATCGTTTCTGAGCATGAGAAGACCATTGGGCTAAGTCACATGTTCGTAAAAATTCAATTAGTGGGTCATTTTGGGGTCACTGTGGGTCAAGCTAATTGTATCTATAAAACGGCTCAAATGATTTTGGCAAAAATTTTTATTACATAGTTTCCCAGCACGAGAAGACCATTGGGATATTTCACATGTTCGATAAATTTAGATTAATGGTCCCTTTTGGGTTACAGTGGGTCAAGCTAATTTTATTTTTAAAACGACTTTAACGATTTTAACTAAATTTTGTATTCTATCATTTTCGTGTTCGAGAAGAGCTTTGGTTAGGTCGCATGTTCGAAAAAATTCGGTTAGTGGGTCATTTTGGGACACTATGTCTCATGATCATGCCAATTGTATCTAAACAGCAAGAATGATACAGTGAGAATAAAATATCGAATTGAACACAAGACTAATTTTGACCAAGCTTAGCTCGGTTATCCCTGCTAGTTCTGATTTATTGCCATGAATATAAATTTTCTCTTAAAATATATCGATTTTTTTGTTTTTTTTGCTTCAAATAAGTACGCGCTGAAAGCAGAAATCTACTTATATTTCGCATTTCCTAAAAAGTGACATTTCCTTCTGCAAGAGTGAAGTCGAATTGTCAAAACAACAGCTTTCCCTGACTTTTAAACGTTTCAAAATTTTCAGCATGGCAGCAGAATTTCACCGAGTTTTCTTGGAAGAACTTTTACATAAAAAAAATTTGCAGCTAATATAAAATACATTGACGTAAAAACATTTCTTTGAAAGAATGATTTGAAGGGCTTATGTGATAAATCTGGTATGTGGCAAAAAATATTAATTTTAGTTGAGAAAATGTTTCAAAAAGTACATAGCTCCCTTATGAACTGAAACATACGAGATATTCAACACATAAAAGTAGAACAAATGAGAGTTTAAAATACACTTAAACGCAAATAAATATTTGAAAATTTACAGCTGCAAATGATGATTGTGTCACTTACCACTTTTATCATCTGAGTTCTTCAATTGTTTTAGAATTAAAAAAATTCCAATTTATATGAGTAATATTAGAATTAAATTGGGACTTTGGAATGTTATTTTTCGTAGTCATAACAGAGACACACTTCTGAAATTCTTCTGTAGTTGATTTACAATAATGTTTTAAGAATTATGCTATGCTTCACCAATGTTAAGAATAATATGAAAAACGTCGTATTGAAAATTGTTTTTTTAAAAATAAAGAAAAACAGTGTGCGTGTTTCATAAACAGGAAATTAAAAACGTATGTGATCGTAAAATCTTAAACAGTTTTTTAATGGAAAGGATTAAATTTTATATAGTTTTTAAGTCATATATAACGTTTAAATGTAGTTAAAAATCTAGATTCGTTCATAAAATTATAACTTAAAGAAATATAATATGCATCACAATGTAAAACAATTTCAAGAAATTTTCATATTTTATAGTGCCATGAAATCAGTAATCTTGAAATATATCCAGCATAACTGTCATAAATATAACTTTGCTCTTAAAATATATCGATCTTCTTGCATCAAATACTGCATGCTGAAAGCGGAAATCTAGTTATTATTCGTATTTCCTGAAAAGTGACATTTCCTTCCGCCAGAATGAAGTCAAATTTTCAAAACAACAAATTTTCCGAAGTTTGAAACATTTCAAAGTTTCCAGACGTTGCATGCCAGCTGAATTTTTACTGAATTTTATTGAATGTATTTTTGCATTAAAAAAAATTATAGCGCATATAAAGAACACTGAGGTAGACAGGTTTTTGGAAAGACTAAATTGGTTTTTGTAAAATAAATTTCTAATTCATATCAGTATTAGCAGCATCAACTGGGGTTGAAGGACCACTTTCGTTTTCTTTTATTTATTTATTTATTATTATTGTTTATAACACACGCGTGCACACACACTTTTGAATTCTTCTGTAAGTATTCATCCATTATTTATGCCACGGGAGGTAAGTGTTCTCAAAATAGGGAACATTATGATAAGGGGAGAGAAGTGATTAACATGTTGTGGCATCACATCTAAAAAAACATAAATTCATAAATAAATACGATAAAACATACTATCTGCTAAGTGGATGTGGTTCACGAAGTATATGACAGTATGACAAGAGGAGCTATTAACATATTGCGGCATCGCATCTACAAAAACCTAAATGCAGCTTAATTATTCATTTATTCATTATGTTCATTCACAATAAAACCTACTGGCTGTTTAAGTGTAGGGATACTTTGTATTTATTTATGAAGAAAGCATGGAACTGAGTGAAAAGGGAAGTGAAGTTATTAACACGTTGGTACATCACATCTAAAAAAGCATAAGTTCATAAATAAATACAATAAAACATACACGGTAAAAAAATGGACTAAAAAACGGAAATACTACTGGCAATCTAGACGCCAGTACTATTTCCGATTTTTACCGGATTTTTTTACCCATAAATAACAGAAAAATTTCCGTTTTTAATCAGAAAAACGGAAAATTTTCTGTAATTTATGGGTAAAAATTTCCCGTAAAAAAAACGGAAATAGTACTGGCGTCTAGATTGCCAGTAGTATTTCCGTTTTTTTTACAGTGTAGTATCTGCTAAGTGGATGTGGTTCAAGAAGTACATGACACTATGACAAGGGGAGGGGGAAGCGATTAACATGTTGTGGCATCACATCTATAAAAACATAAATACAGTTCAATTATTCATCTATTCATTATATTCATTCACAGTAAAACCTACTGACTGTTTAAGTATAGGTATACTTTGCATTTATTTATGAAGAAAGCGTGGGACAGTTTGAAAAGGGAAGTGGGGTGATTAACATGTTATTGCATTTCATAGAAAAAAAATATAAATAATACAATAATAAATAATACAAGTAATACAATAATAAATAATATAATAATAAATAATACAAGTAGCAATAAAACCTACTGGCTACTAAAGCTTTGGGGTTCATAAAATATATAACAGTGAGACAAAGGGAGAAAGGTGAATAACATGCTGTGTCATCACATCTAAAAATATAAATAAAGTTCCTAAATAAATACAATAAAAACTACTGTCTGCTAGTGGGCTGTGGTTCCCAAAGTACAGAATGATCATAAAAAAATCTTCCTTGATATACCGAGTGAGCAAAAAGTCCGTATAAACTTTACAAAATCATAAAAACCGAAAAAATAACCGAAGTAAAAAACTGTTTGCAGGATTAGCATCTATAGGTCACGGGAATTTTTTTAAGACAGAAATAAAAAGCAACTCAAAAAACAGCCGACAGATGGCGCTGGTTCGTGCGATTTTGGTGGAAATATGCAAATGAAGCGGTTTTAAGAATTCGCGCTCCTAATCCAGAACTAGTTCACCGTTGTGAGCCGTGTACTTGATCAAGGATGCTGAATGTGAAGGATAAAGCTTTATTGGTGAAGTTATTTTACTTGAACAATAGTAATCATTTGATTACAGAAAAAGGTAAAATCTTAGAACGAACGACATTTTGGCAGACACACAGCCAGGGGGCAGTTTTCATTTCAAAAACTCAGCAAAATCTGATGGAGAATCATGCGTAACTGCTTTTTACTTCCTAAGCGTAAGAATACAATTTTGACGTAGTACGCGCTCTAAACCAATTAAGATGTAAAGACATCACGCCATGAAAAGAGAGCATACAGAGCAGCGGAGAAATAATAAAGCAAAAAGGAAACCCTTGAATTAAGCGCGGGAAAGCAAATCTCGGCGAAGTACATCGAAGTTATTGATGGCACTGCATCGTGATTTTGTGAGAACTGCCGCCCGATCTTATTAAATAATATCCTGGGAACAGAAATGCTTTTGTTACTTGTCTCCTGAAGAAATTCCAATCTTCATCTCCATTGTTTTTGCCATTAGCCACTCGACTGTCAACCATCTTTAATGAGAATGATGATCGTATACAAAGATTAAGCTGCACAATTAAATAGATGAAGCTGTTGATCTATTTTCACTTACTACATGTTCTTACATCTATGCTCCAAATCCATGCTACACCATATAATGTAACAAAAGGTTACATCTATCACGTCTAAATTAATTATGTAACAGAAATCGTTACAGATAAACACGGTAAGATATGAAGCTACATTCATCTTCTTCATCTACATCGCTACTAGATCGACAAGTTTGTTTTCCAGTAACCCGATAACATTACATATATATCTATATGAACGATTAAATAAAAATAAAGTTTTAAACAGGAAAACTAAATTATGTAATTAGAAATATATTATCTGTAAAATTTATACAGCATTGTCACTGAAAAATTAAATTATTAGTTATTATTTCGTTCTTCTGCATTTAATTTTTCATAAAATATTTATCTTTCACCAATTTTACTTTGAATATGAATAATGTTGTTTTATTTATTTATTTATTAATTTTTATAAAACTGTTATTACGCATCATAAATATGTACTTAAATAATTAAATTATGTCTGAAAAATCAAATACGTGTTTAAAAGTTTACAAGGCAAATTAAATTGTGTTACATTATGTATTAAAAAAAAAAAGAAATATATGCTTCATTTCTAGAAAATTAAACCAAAAATTTAAATTTATTCGTTTTTTTTTTTTTTTTTTTACTTGAACAATTATTTTATGCCTCGCCGAAATTAAGAATTATATTCATAAAGTTTTATTAAAACATGGAATTTTGAACTTTCAAATGTAATGGTATGTTATATATCACATTTAGCATTGGAGTATGATTAAAAAATTACGCTTTCAAAGAAAAATGAAATATTTAATTTTTGTTTTCATTTTAAAAACTACCAGGAGATTCAAAGATTTATCCTACTACTAAGCAAATATTTCATTTAAAAATGATGTTATATCTTTGTCAGTTGAAATCGTGAAACGAAATAATGGGTAAATTTAATATGTTTTAAACTATTTCATTTGAAAATTCTATATATCTTTATTTAAACAATTACTAATTTTAATATCAGCTCTCAAAAGATTGAAAAATTTTAATTTAGTTTATATCAGATTGTCGTTTCGTAGCTTTTCAATTAAATTCTTTCGGATAACTATTCTTTTCATTTAAAGTAAATGCATAGCATATCATTTTTTTTTCGACATTGTACAGAAAGGATAATGACGAAAGGAAACGACGAATGTTCTGTTCATATCATTAAACTCGCACACACACACATTAAAAAAAACTGTTTCTTTTACTGTGCTTATTTGAGACTGTCAAACTTATTTTAAATATAATGAGAAGTCACCATTACTGTGACAGATGTTAGAATCGGTTTTATAATTAAAGTGCCATCTTGAAAGCATCTGTTATTAATAGATATATGGAAATATCATTAAATAAACTATAAAATTAATACTTTTTCAGCTGAAATTTGTAAAGCTGTGGGTAATATTCAGTCTTTTATACTTATCATGGTCACAAGAATTCATAGATTTGGGAATAAAAGTAAATTACTTTTGTTTATATAATGGAAGATATAGGTTAGATACATGAGTCTGAATCCATTAGAATCCATGGGATATATAAAATTATTAATTTACATTGAAAATACAAGTATAAAATGCATTAACACATTTTAATAATGAGCATGTAATGCCATATTTATAATACTTTTGACTTTTTTAAACTTTTCAAGTCATGTATTGCATCATAAATAATAATTAATGAATATTTATACAGCGGACACTCGTAAAATAAATTCTGCCATAAAAAATTTTCAACCATTTCAGGGTTGTTTGTTATTAACGTTAAAAGCTCTAAAAAGGCAACAAAATCATCTTAAAATTAACAACCACGTTCTGTTTAATGCTTTTAAGTGAATAACCCTCGAAAGGAAATAAATGGAACCCTTATAGGAAGTTTATTTGTTCGTCTGTCTGTGAAGACCGATTTTCTCAGAGAGGGCTGGAGATATCAAGTCGAATTTAATGTCAAATGAAAAGTTCAAACTTCCATTGCTGTGCAAAAATTTCGAGCCTATAACTTAATGCCACAAAAAAGTTATGGCCTTAAAATAATCTTTGTGAAAATCTCGATTATTATGGAAAATCAGCGTAATAATTCGACCTAGAATTATAAATTAATGCCTTTTCAAATTTTGTTCTATTGCATGTATTATCAGAAGACCTTCCTTCGTGCCAAACTATAAGGCTCTAGACCAATGGCAACTAGCCTATATATTTTAGAGTAAAATCTAGAGGATAATTCCTGTTGACCCAGAATCTTGAAATTAGTTACAAAGGAAAGTTGTATATGTAAAGGAAAAAATCAGAAAATCATTAATTTGTAATTTTATGTCAATTCAGTGCAAGAAAAAAGTCGCAGATTTCCATACTAGGTAATAACGCCAAATTCGTCCACAAGCGGATGTATTTTATGAATTTTATTAAACGTGATTTATCGCAAAATTCCTTTCATTGTTTTGACCATTGTTCCAATACTCATACGCTCAAGACTACATGGACATAGCCATCATCGACGAATTCTCTCCAAAATTGGTGAAAAATGGCGAAATTTGGCGACACAAATATAATGGCCTCCATAAATTAAAACTGAGATTTTTTTTTAATAATTGGATTCTACGATTTTTAACATCGCGTATGTGAAAAAAAAAAAAAAAAAAAAAAAAAAAAAAAAAAAAAAAGCCGAATTCTTAAAAACAATGAATAGGTAAGTTATCTTTTCTTCCCGATACAGGGAGGAAAGACATATTATAATTCTTGCTATCAGGAAGTGAATAAAAAATCGATTGCAAAATTTATTCCTTACATACAAAAACGATTTTAAGTTATGAAAAAAAGTGTTATTTAATAAAATGAAGCTTTTCGATACAACAATGAAATAAAGCAACGAGGTAGAAAAATACAAGTCTTATTTTTTTTTTTATATTAGGGGGCTCGACCCCCTACGAGCTACGCTCGCCAACCCCCGTTCAGACACCGCAGTCTCTAAAAGCACGCTAATTTGATAGGCTTTAAAAAGATTTTGGAAGATTGAATTATAATTTAAAAAACAGTGGCGATATCCCTATAAATGGTTACAACTCATTTCTTTTTGATTGGAAAATTTTAAGGAAAATTCATCTTCTGTTAAAAGATACAATGGCTATTTTCATCTTTGATTAAATA
This sequence comes from Maratus speciosus, assembly GCA_963932465.1. Taxonomy (NCBI): domain Eukaryota; kingdom Metazoa; phylum Arthropoda; class Arachnida; order Araneae; family Salticidae; genus Maratus; species Maratus speciosus. The sequence continues at coordinate 397,878,950 of OZ010800.1, read as the reverse complement.
AAATCAGTTAAACATTTCAAAATAAGCTAATATAAAATGAATTAGAGACACGATACATACGAGGGTGAATCAAATATTAACCGAAATTTCTGCCGGGAGGCCTGAAAGTAATCGCGAGGGCGCTCAAACCTCTGCGCACGGCGGGTGGGGATGTCATATGACTCTTTATGCGCCAATATGTGCTACCCTTTCCGTTCCTCAGTCGGCATCAGGATGAATAAGGAAGATGTTCACCGCAACGTTGCGCAACGCATTATCGTTAATTTTCTCACAAATGAAGACGTAAGACCTGCTGAAATCTCACGAAGACTTCAAGCACAGTTTGGGGAGACATGCCTGCAGAAATCCCAAGTGTATGACTGGCACAGAAAGTTTGTGGAAGGATGAACAGAAGTTGAAAACACCCCCTCACGCACCCCCCCCCCCCCTCGAGCAAGTTTGACTGAGGAAAACATTATGGGCATTCGGGACATTCTGTGCTGCTACACGGGTGCTGTCTACAACTGTCAGCTGCTGTATGAAATAAAACGTGGATATCGGCGAAAAAGACATGAATTTCCGATCAGAGAAGTGATTTTGCTTCATGACAGTGCCCGTCCCCATACAGCCAACCTGACTCGCGAAAAGTTGGAGGAAATGCATTGATCATCACTGGAGCACCCTCCCTATAGTGCCCCTGTGATTATCACATGTTTGGGCTTTTGAAAGAAGCATTAGGAAGTGAACGATTCGGCGATGACACTGCTGTTGAAGCCTTCTTGCGCAATTGGATATAGACACCCATCTTCTTTCTATGATGACGGCATCAAAAAACTTCCCATCAGTTGGGGAAAATGTGTTTTGAAATCAGGAGATTATATAGAAAAATAATATGTAACTTTCTATTTTGTATCTTGTACCAATAAATTAAAAAACAAAAATTCCGGTTTATATTTGATTCACCCTCGTAGTATTGAACATAACTTTGTGTTTCAGAAGTTGATCCACTAGATCCAAACTCAGTTATTCATAGCATTAAGCAAGACATCTAATGTTTGATTATTACTAGATGTCCTACTGTTGCTATGAGGAGACGACATGTCCTTTTTTAACACTTTCCAACAAAGTTGAAAAGTGTTTATGCATTCGGTTTGTCTGTCCGTCTGTCTACGCTCTAACTCCCGTAAATATACTCGGATTTTCATGAGATTGATAAAGGTTATTTAGGGTCACCAAAGCATGTTTGGTATTGTATACGAAGTACGTAGGATTAATCGTTCATTTACAGGGGCACTCAAAAGTATTCCATTACATTATGGTATATGGGGAAAAATTGTTTGCAGAGTACTTTAATGACATTATGCTATTTCAAATATATTGAAACTGATATAAATCACTGAATTTCACTATGATCACGTTAGAACAGGGCATTCATAGAGTTTTTTGTTCACTTACAGGGACACACAAAAGAAATCGGTTACAGTACAGTACTGTCTTTGAGTAATATTTGCTGGAGTGTACACTTTAAAATTTGGTATGCGCTTTTAAATTTAGTTAATTTTTTGCATCTTACTCATTATATATAAATTCTATACCTCAAATACAGGGCTGCACAAAAGTATTCACGTACCGTTATCCTTATTAGAGGAAATTGCTGAAGGTAAATTTTCAACTGAAGTATATGTATCACTTAAGTGAACTAAATTTTGGCATACATGTAGTTAATGGATTCAAATTTATATATCATATACAGGGCTGCTGAAAAATTTCGCATAATTTTCCGATTGTAGATGGGAACAGCTGAAATTGGGTTTTGAAATGTATTATGCGTTTCCATATGGTTGATTGAATTAGACGTAATATTTTATTTTATTTTTTTAAACGGCGCAGTTTTGTTACATTATTCTGAATATGTTGGAAAGTGTTTCATAATCTATGCTTGAAGTATGATTTTTTTTTACTTGTTTAAACTCAACTTAGTTTAGCATTTTGAGGATAAATTTTATGGATAGGTAAAATCGATATATTTATCTGAATAATAGAAGAAGGCACTGGATCATAATTTGATAATAATAGGTACAAACGCCGAATTTGATCCCGCATTAAATTTGAGAAAACTAAATGCAAACTATATATACATATATTTTAATTGGGTTGAATTATATTTAAAATATATAGTAAAGCGAGGAGAGTTTGCGCGGTAGGAGAGATTGCGCACAAAGAGATTCGACGGGGAGGAGTAGAGTGTGCGCCCAGCGACTCCAGGTAGTTGTACAGCAGCATTAGTGCAGTGTCTACATGAATGTGCATATTGATTGTTCCAAGCGTCTTGGATAAAGCAGTGCTATTTTGTTTGTTTTTTCAAAGTAAGTGCTTGAATTTTCATAACTGTTAGTCAGAATTTTTATAGAGTATCAATAATACAAAATATTTTGAACTTAAACAATTTCTTATAAACTACTAACCTGGACTAAGTATGCGAACACCAGAAATTCATTTTAGAAGTGGCCGTATTTAAATAAAAGACCGCGCAATCTCTCCTACCAAAATAGGAGAGTTTGCGCACCTGCTACTTAGGAGAGATGGCACATTTCTCCATAAGTTTAAGTGCTAGGAGAGATTACACAGCTTATTGATAAATTTGCAGGAATTGCAAATCACGTGTAAAAAATATGAATGAATCGATTTTGAAATAATTTCGGAAAAACACATAATTATCAAAACTAAATTTAGCAACAAATTAATTTGCAAAAAAATACTTTTGCAGATAAAAATTTTATTAATAAATTAATAATACAATTGTTATTAAATAAATTTTATGTAATTATTTTTGTTAATAAATTAATAATATATTTGTTAATAATTTAATTAAATATTTATATATATTTTTTTAATTTATGAGCAATTAATTTGCTAATAAATTAATTTTGTTAACTAATATAAATTTTCTAATACAATGTTTTGAAAAAGCTTTCACCCATTCCAAGTAGTGCAATGCCATCGAAATCAAAATGAAACAGAGTGCAACTAATGTTATTAATCCACAAAATATACATGAAAAAAGACTTAAGAAGGATGCCGCTACAAAAAAAAAAAAAAAAAAAAAAAAAAAAAAAAAAAAAAAAAAGCAGTTGAAGATAAGGTGCTTCCACAAAAAGTGAGATAAAAAACCGAAGGTCAGTGAGGATGAGTGCACTGAATGTCTGTAATTATACAAGAATACAACTTCGACAACTGACTCGATTCAATGTATTGCTTGTTGCAGGTGATTGCACGAAAAGTGCACGATTTACAACAATAAGTGCATCGATTGTGGACGACGACAACTTCGGTTAGCAAACAAAATACAATGAAACTGTGGAAATGGAAATGAAGCAATTTTCAAGTTAAACATGTTATCAACTAGATTAATATTATTTTGTAATCTTAGTAGGGCTTGCTTTTTCTGATATTTTAAGCTTCTTAAATTAAAATTTTTAACTGTTGTTAAAATTCTTTCTTTTATTTATTATTTAAACATTTAGTTGAAATATTCACTCCTGATACAATAATATTTACTCAAAAAAACCTTTCAACAATGTCGACTAAGTGTAATTATTATTGTTAACAATTTAATTGTAGTTACTATTAATAACAATCTTTTGTACCTATGTGCGCAATCTCTCCTACCCATGTGCGCAATCTCTCCTACCCATGTGCGCGTTCTCTCCTACCCTGTAAGGAGAGGTTACGCAAAATAGTTTTCTTGGTTTTATTACTGATGTTCTATTAAATTACGGTATAACAACAAAATAACAATGGAAATGCATAAAAAACAAATAAAGTCAAAATTATGCATGCATAGTTTAGCAAAATATTAATATTTAGATTTTTTATTACTATTCCTTTGAAATGTGCGCAGACTCTCCTCGCTTTACCTTATATGCTAAAACAGAAAATTTTTCAAATTGTTTTTTCTTAAGTAGATTATATTATTAAGTAGCTTTTATTAATTACTGTTTTCATTTCATGTTAATGTACAGAATAAAATCAACTGTTGAAGATAGTATACAGAAAAAAATGTTAAAAATAAAAGATTATGTTAGTGCTTATCATTAAATATAATATATATATATATATATATATTTCTGCTTTCTTTAATTTAGGTTGTTTGAAGACATCAAACATTATTTTCAAAATTATGAGAAGTCACAATTAATGTGACACATGATGGAATCGGTTTTATAATTAAAGTGGCATTTTGAAAATATTTGCTAATAACAGACAGATACATTAATTAATTTGAACACACAACAAAATTAATTCTGTTTATTGTTGAAATTTATAAAGAAATTGATAAAGCTCAGTTTTTTTTCTTTAATATAGCAATGAAAATAAACTGATTTTGACTAAATGCATTCTACTTGTTTTCTAGCAAATTATATATATATATATGAACGAGACCATTAACCAGAAAAGAATATATGCAATAGTGTAAGATTATACATTTACAAGCAAAATAAAGTAGTAAATTATACTATCAAATCTTAAAAGCGAGCACGTTTGCAACGCTGTAAAAAAAAGACAAAATGTTTCTAAATTTACGAAAATATGATACGTCTACCTAAGAAAAGAGTGAAAACGGTAGACACAGAGTAAAATTACATAAACTAAAATTTTACGTTTTATTTTTCTTGTACAGCGTATGAAACTGAAGGCCGTTAAGCAATTTTAAAACACCCTTATAATTTCATTTTACATTATGAACGCTCTCGCCAACACTCGACCAGACCCCGCAGGTTCTAAAAACACGCTAATTTCTTCTGTTTTAAAAGATCACCCGATTACAGAAGCTTGAATTTTATTCTCATGACCAATGACGATCTTCTGTAATCGGGTTGCCATTCATTTCGCCAAATCCCGACCAGACCCCGCAGGTTTTAAAAGCACGACAATTTACTATCTTTTAAAAGATCACCTAATTACAGAAGATTGAATAATATTCTCACGACCAGTAACGATCATATGTAATCGGCTTGCCATTCATTTCGCCAATTCCCGATCAGACCTCGCAAGTTCTAAAAACACGCTAATTTCCTCTATTTTAATAAGGTCACTCGATTACAGGAGATTGAATAATATTCTCACGACCAGTGGCGATATTCTGTAATTGGGTTGCCATTCATTCCCCTTTGTCTGTGAGATTTTTCGGTTCTTAAAGCCGTATTCACTTGCTGTAGTGACAACAGGATGCCGCTTCTGTAATTGATTAAATGAGATGTATCACATATTTGAAAATCAGCATGTACAAAATGGTAAAGCAAAAACTGTCTCTGCCTCTTGGACTTTTATAGAACCGTTTATAGTCCATTCAATAATAAGAGAAACGAGAAGTTAATGAAAGCAGGTGCAAAGTGGCAGATACTTATAAAATGATTATATAGTATTATAGTTCTGAAATCGCCAACTAAGCGAAAAAATAGCATAATTGAAATTCCGTCCCGTAAATTGACAACTCTTGTATTTATTTAAATTTTCTTTTAACTTTGAACTAACTGTAGATTTTTTTCATCTTTTAAATGCTATACGAAAATTGTTTTAAATATAACATAATTTTCCCCATTTATTGCTTTTCGCACGTAGTAATTTAATCCTTTTCAAGGTTTTATTCTATTTTAACATTCACGTGTAAAGTGTTTGGAAATGGTATTATTTCAGTTTTTTATATATGACGTAATTTTCGAAATTAAATATTTTTCGCAAGGAATAATTTAATTATTTTAAAGTATTCATTCTCTTTCATGGTTAGGATTCTAGGTATAGTTTTTGCTCCTATAAAACTTTTTCTCCGAATAATTTTGACCGATTTTAACATTAAATAGCGCTTAAAACAATTATTCAAGTTAAAAATTGTCTACTTCAGCGTATTTATAAAAAATTTCTTTTTAATATTCTGTACATGACATTATCAGTATATGGGCCAGATTTTACTCACTGAGAGATTTTCTGTACGGGGACCGTATAAAAATTTAAATTTTGTATTTCTTCAAATTTAATCCCCTGAAAATTTTATTCGATTCCCTAAATAGTCCAGTCAAATAGTCGGAAAATAGGGCCGATAGATGCAAAAATTCTGCTAGAAGATTTTATGTTTTTAAAGTGTTTATGGGGATGCTAATAACAGGAATTATTTGTTTTCCAACAAAATATCCCGAGGCTAAACTTTGTAGAGCTAAAAAACCACGAAAATTTCGGACTTTTTCCAGATTTTTGCCTATAACTCGAAAATTATAAAAATTTTGTGTACCATATTTAATTACAAAAAAAAAAAAAAGAAAAGAAAAGAAAAGAAAAGAAAAGAAAAAAAAAAGCAGTATTAAATTATCTACAAATTTTATAATAAAAACGTTTTTCTAAACCCGATACTAAGCGCGCTAGGTCTTTTTGAAAACAACGCTTTTTTTCAATTTCACAGAAAGTGACCTATTTTTCGCCTCCCATCCCAAAAAATTTCTTTTTATCACTACCAGTGGAAATGAAATGTATCTATTGATGAATAAATGAGGGAAACTTTCAAGAAGGGCTGGCAGAATGTAGGGTTGCCAAACTGGACGTTTTTCTCGTAAGCTATACGTTTTTTAGTGCTTTTTATGTCTATAGAGATTTTTAGATATCAGGTGTATGTTTAAATGTGCCCGTACGACGATTTGTTCTGTTTTTCTACCACACCTTACTTTTCATAGTTTAAAAAAAAAATCTTTTCCAGTTTGCTTTCAAATTTCACTTTTTGCCAAAAATAAATTAGACACATGCGCATCAAACGACTCGTTTTAGATGAGTAATACACAAATTTTGGGAAAGTCAATTGGGAGTGTTATATTAACAGCGTATTTGCTGTAGCATTAGATCATGTAAGCTTGACATCATTATTAAATATAAATATCTACATTATAAAATTTTTATTTAGTATATCTGTATCTTAAGTTTAGATATTTTGTTTGGTTTATTATCACCCTTTTTGCTTAATCCCTAATCGTCGAGCCCAATACATTCATGGGCAATTTGTCCGCGACGATTACAGGGTTAAATAAAAATATTTATTTTTGTAGGGTATCGATTGCTGACACTTTCATTATCATCATTGAATTGTAGGATGGTTTGATTTATCTTTATTCATACAATTTAATTAACTTTTCATACATAATGGGATATGACTACAAAGAAAGTGTTAACAGAATAATGTAATACAAATACAGTTTGATAATAATGATGACTAAATCGATCTGGCACATTTAACATAGTTTAATGTGTATGGTACAAAACATAGCATGGTACTAAAGAGGACGATAGTGCAATAAAACAAAAACTAACAAGTGTTAAACAAACACTTCCTTCAAGACAAATTTTTAGCCAATGACAAAAAGAAGAACCGCTTCATTTTACTGTTTAAAACAGTTTCAAAATAACCGAATTCAAGCTGACCAAGCAGAAGAAGACGCTGATGTCATGATTGTTGCCTCAGGCAATTCAAGAACCGAAGCCTTTGAAAGTGTCGTATTGACCGTTTTGTACGAAACCATTGACTTTCTCGTCATCATGAAGATCATGACGAGCTTGGGATATCAACACAAAAATCTGTTTTTCCAAAAACCAGGAATAGGTAACATCGAAACGAAGTGGTTTTCAACCATGTCATACAAATACAATTAAAACGATGTTATTTTCACTCATGTAATCAGCGGATGCGATACAACATCCGCTCTTTTTGGGCTAGGAAAGTCAAAGTTTTGTAACTCTTTGAAAAAACATGATCAGCTTGAGGAAATAGCCTGTGTGTTCAATAAACCAGAGTCTACCAGTCAAGAAATCATCAAGGCTGGAGAAAAAATTCATTATTGTGCTATACAGTGGATGTATAGACACCACATAGACATTGAACAGCTTGAGGTTTCAGTTATTTTCTAAATCTGCCACTAATCTTCATCATGCGAGGCTACCACTAACGCAAGAGGCTACGCAGCATCACTTCCTACGATGTTATCATCATGTACAAGCTTGGCTAGGAAACAACATCCCTCCTGAAGAATGGGGTTGGGTTCGCAGGTCTGACGGTCTCTTTTCGACAGTTCAAATGTGCCAAAATCCAGAACCTGAATCCTTGCTGCATGTTGTCTCATGTAACTGTAAAAAAGGGTGCAGCAAGGCATGTTCTTGCCAAAAATCAGGACTCAAATGCTAGGCAATTTTCGAAAACTGTAACGATATCAATTGAGAAAATGTGGACGACATTATTTACCCGGAAGAACAAGATGATGAAGCTGATGCCTGTGAAACCATCGACCAAACCATCAAAGACGATGACTTGGACGACCAGGTTGATGATGTCACATCAAGCTCAAAGAAAATCAAAGCTCAAAGAAGATCAAAGCTGTTGAAGGACAAGCAACCTGCTCGTTTGGTCCTCAAGCTGAGATTGACGAACCTAACCCATCAACCCGCAAGCGCTCCAGACCGTACTAATACATTAAAAATGTTACCGTAAGTCTCTTTAATTAGATTCATGTAAATACCTACTATTAATGTTCGCCACTTACGTTCTAAATACAAAAAACAATTACAATGTTGTCAATTTTTTTTACAATGTTACCGTTCTAATAATTCATTATTTCTATCATGGAAATACCAGTAATATAAACAAGTTACATTAAAGAGGATAAAAGGAATGAAAAATGGTGTCAAATGTTGGTTTTTACGATTTTTCACAAAGTTAGAAAAAAAGTGTGATTTTCAGAAACTTGTAGCGCGCTTAGTAATGGGTTTAGAAAAATGTTTATTATGAAATCTGTAGAAAATTTAATGCTCTTTCTTTTAGGTAGCTTTCATTACAAAAAGCTACCTATTGCAGCCGTTCGGAGGAAAGCGATTTCAAAAAATTTTGGTATATTTTCATCGATCATGACCCCCAGACCCCGAAACCACCCTCCGTTCAAAAGTTGATATATATATATATATATATCTGACCTTTGTCATACTGTAACTCTCGAATTTATGAACCGATTTGGATGTAATTCGGTATGTACATAGTACATACCAATGTCTCGAACGAGTTCGTTGGCCAGCTTCATCCGCCATTTTGTTTCAAAATGGCGGCCATTTAAAAGTTTTAAAAACATTTTAAATTTGAAATGTGGTACCAAAGAATTGAAAAGTGAAAAATATTTTTTCTTATGTATTTGACCTTTATACAAAGATTCCGGAGCAGTTTTTTTTCGTCTATATCTTAAAAAATGGCTGAGTTATAGCATTTTGAATTTCTAGCGTGGCTGAAATTTTGAAACGTCCTGAATTTTGTCACGCGATAAAAGGCGTATTTATGAACCGATTTGGATGTAACTTCGTTTGTACATAGTACATACCAATGTCTCGACCGAGTTCGTTGGCCAGCTTCATCCGCCATCTTGTTTAAAAATGGCAGCCATTTAAATTTTTAAGAAAAAATTTAATTTGAAATGTGGTAGAAAATTGAAAAAATATTTTTTTCTTATGTATTTGACCTTGATACAAAGATTCGGGAGCAGTTCTTGTTTCGTCTATATCTTAAAAAATGGCTGAGTTATAGCATTTTGAATTTCTAGCGTGGCTGATATTTTGAAACGTCCTGATATTTGTCACGTGATAACAGGCGTATTTATGAATCGATTTGGATGTACCTTGGTGTGTACATAGTACATACAAATATCTCGACCGAGTTCGTTGGCCAGCTTCATCCGCCATCTTGTTTCAAAATGGCGGCCATTTAAAAAAATTAAAAAAATTAAAATTTAAAATAAGATACCAAAAAATTGGAAAATGAAAAAGATTTTTTTCGTATGTGTTTGACCTTAATACAAAGATTCCGGAACAGTTTTTGTTTCATCCATATCTAAAAAAATGGCTGAGTTATAGCATTTTGAATTTCTATTCTGGCTGACATTTTAAAACGACCTGATTTTTGTCACGCGATAACAAGCGTATTTATGAACCGATTTGGATGTTACTTGGTCTGTACATAGTACATACCAATGTCTCGACCGAGTTCGTTGGCCAGCTTCATTCGCCATCTTGTTTCAAAAGGGTTGCCATTAAAAAAATTAAATTTAAAATTTAAAATGAGGTATTAAAAAAATTGGAAAATGAAAAAGATTTTTTTATGTGTTTGGCGTTGATACAAAGATTCCGGAGCAGATTTTGTTTCTGAAAATTTGTTCTTTTGTTTATATCTTAAAAAATGGTTGGATTATAGCACCTTGAATTTCTAGTATGGCTAACATTTTGAAACGATCTTGTATTTGTCACGCGATAACACACGTATTCGCCTATTTCCATGTAAGAAGGCATGTGGATAGTATACATCAACATCTCAGCCAAATATAAATTACTTTAAATAAAAGCAGCTTGGATAAAGCTGACTAATTTCGCGAAATTCTCATTCATAATGATTTAGTATTGATAAAAATTAGTATTGAATCTCCTATATTCGGTTTTCACTAAATTGAGCTTCTTGTGTTTGAATAATATAAGTTGGCATTTTTAAAATAAGGAATTTGAAAGCTACCTCTTCCTCCCGGCACTGGCCGGAAGGACTTTTTATAGTTAAGTATGGTACACAAAAATTTTATAATTTTTGAGTTATAGCCAAAACACAGAAAAAAGTCCGAAAATTTCGTGGTTTTTTGGCTCCACAAAGTTTAGCCTCGAGATATTTTGTTGGAAAACAATTAATTCCTGTTATTAGCAGTCCCATAAACACTTTAAAAGCATAAAATCTTCTAGCAGAATTTTTTGCATCTATTTTTGACAATTTGACTGGACTAAAATTTCTGTACATTTTTAAAGGTAACTTTGTAGTTTATAATATATATCTAAGATCAGTATTTAAGGAATAAAAGAGGGAGTGAATTTTTTGGGATACCCTGTAAAGAACGACAAATTAAAACATGCCACAAAAATTCAACGAATTTTTAATGCTACCTTTAACATTGTGTAAATGTAATTTTTTTAAAAATAATTTTAAACACTTATATTTAAACTTAAATTTGTTTTCAGTAAATATATGTTTATATTAATGAGAAATGTTATAACGAGGGAACATCTGTATTTTTTTTTAATGTATTGCTTTCGCCTTTTATTATTATTATTTTTTTTTTTATGAAAATAAGAATTTTTAATGTTATCTTTAACATTGTGTAAATGTAACTCTTTTTAAATAATTTTAAACACTTATATTTAAACTTAAATTTGTTTTCAGTAAATATATGTTTATATTAATGAGAAATGTTATAACGAGGGAACATCTGTATTTTTTTTAATGTATTGCTTTCGCCTTTTATTATTTTTTTTTTCATGAAAATAAGAATTTTTAATGTTACCTTTAACATTGTGTAAATGTAACTCTTTTTAAATAATTTTAAACACTTATATTTAAACTTAAATTTGTTCAGTAAATATATGTTTATATTAATGAGAAATGTTATAACGAGGGAACATCTGTGTATTTTTTTTTAATGTATTGCTTTCGCCTTTTATTATTATTTTTTTTTTCATGAAAATAAGAATTTTTAATGTTACCTTTAACATTGTGTAAATGTAACTCTTTTTAAATAATTTTAAACACTTATATTTAAACTTAAATTTGTTTTCAGTAAATATATGTTTATATTACTGAGAAATGTTATAACGAGGGAACATCTGTATTTTTTTTAATGTATTGCTTTCGCCTTTTATTATTATTTTTTTTCATGAAAATAAGAATTTTTAATGTTACCTTTAACATTGTGTAAATGTAACTCTTTTTAAATAATTTTAAACACTTATATTTAAACTTAAATTTGTTCAGTAAATATATGTTTATATTAATGAGAAATGTTATAACGACGGAACATCTGTGTATTTTTTTTTAATGTATTGCTTTCGCCTTTTATTATTATTTTTTTTTTCATGAAAATAAGAATTTTTAATGTTACCTTTAACATTGTGTAAATGTAACTCTTTTTAAATAATTTTAAACACTTATATTTAAACTTAAATTTGTTTTCAGTAAATATATGTTTATATTAATGAGAAATGTTATAACGAGGGAACATCTGTATTTTTTTTTATGTATTGCTTTCGCCTTTTATTATTATTATTTTTTTTTTTTCATGAAAATAAGAATTTTATTACAAAAGTCCTCCCTTCAAGAATTTTATGCTTATGATATTTTAGTTGAAGTTATCACTTTTTTTACAATATTATTGATACACACTTCATTAAAATCGTGCATTTATTCTTTCACAATACCACTGAAAGCCCAATTGATAGAAACGTTAAATTTTCTTTGTTCAAATTCGCCTCAATCACAAGACAGAAATATATTAGCATTGCAGTTTCATTTATTAAGGATTACTTATACTACGGGATCCAATCTGGCCTTCCAAGTTTAGAGAAGTATAGGCAAACATCTTTTTCTTTTTTCCTTTAATTAAAACTCTAAAATATTTGCCACATTTAATATATTTTTTGTATTGCCCACCAAAAAAAAAAAAAAAAAAAAAAAAAAAAATAAGCATTTTGCATAAAAATACCAATTATATATTCAAATAAAGTTCTGAAATATTTTAAAAGCGATACTTTCCTATTAGTCACATGCCAGGAAGTATAGCCAAAGAAATCACCAATGATTTCACTATTTAACGCCACTTCGCCTTTTTTATTCTAATAATGTTTGAGTTTAATATACATGCATGTAAAATTCATGGTTTATTTTATTCGTGTTTTTACTTTATTCATTTATGAAGTTTAAATTTCGTTATGTGATATTAGTCGTAAACAAAGACGGAACTACTTATATTGCTTTAAGTAGTAACTGATTATTCTTTTGTAATCGGGCTGCACGCAATAGAGAAATATATATATATATATTGTAAATCATGCTTTAAAATTATTTAAAAAACCACAAAACAAATCAGTAAATTTAGATACAGTTTTCAAACAAAGGGCATTTGAAAGAACATATTTTTTTTATGCTGTGTAAAAATTAAAATGTGCGATTTTTAGAAGTTAAGGAATTGCAATAAAAAGTAAAAAATATATTATTAAGGTTTTGTTACATTCACTATCACATCAGTGTTACTCTTGCGCAATTTCTTGCCGTATAATTTAGATATAAAAGTATTATGTTAAATGTAAGGTGCTCTTATGTTAAACAAATATTTATTTATTTTAAGCTCTAAGATTTAAAAAATTGTCTATATTTCTATCTTTCTCCCGCTAAATAATTTTTCAAAGTTACAAAATTAAATTAAATACCATGCATTTAATGATATGTTAAATTAAATACCATTTTGCATAGTACTATTATTTTTAAAAAAAAATATTTTTTTATTTTTATGATACAAAGAGCAAATGTGAACTTTAACCCTTTCAGGGTCAGAAAAATTCTCTTCGTAAAATAATGTAATAATTGGTCAGAATTTTAAAACGAATTTCTTAGAAAATAAAAACCTGCTCTTCTACACTTTCATAATAAAAGCAAAATTCTATAAAAAAAAATTTTGGAGTCTGTTGTCAATTCTGGAAATAAAATTAGGTGGTCACGCCGTGTGACCACCGCCCTTAAAAGGGTTAATAAGCAATCTTCTTTGATTTTCTCTTCATTTTTAGTTAAATTAGCGAATTATTATATAAAAACTATTCAACCAAATTATTCTAAGGGTTTATTTATGTTATCATGCTTTGTTACTGTTAGATTTATGCTATTTAACTTAAGGGGGATATATTATCTAACATTGTCAATGACAGAAAGGATCTTGCTAACCGAAAACCTTTGGATAATTGGTAAGCATACACACCGGATAAGAATATTTTATCTACTGTGACAAACAGTACCTGACTTAAAGTAAATAAATAAAGTGATACAAAGCGTTAGTAAGATATTGCAATTAATTGTTTAAACAAAATTAAAAATAATAAATTGAGAATAGTGTAGGATTTTTAACATTATGCATTGGTTAAAATTAAGTAAAAATGTGTTACGTTTAATGCGTCGGACGGGAAAAAAAAAAAAAAAAAAAAAAAAAAAAAAACTAGTAGAATTTTTTAACCCCCATGCTATTTCTCTCTCCCAGTAATTAAAGTCTCGTCTCCAGAAAATAACGTTCCGGTGTATAAGCCAGTCGTAAAACAAAGCAGATATATCATTGTACTGTTAAATACTCTATTGCATTTTTAAACTTCTTAGAATCACACATTTTCAATTTTTATACCGGCGCACGGTGGAACAAAAAGCCTTCAAATCTGGCAAAAAAAACCCGAAAAAATGAAATTCTATTTTGAACTACCGACATACGTCACTTTAATAAAGCAGATGTCAGTAAACATCTGACTAGTATTAAACAGTGTGCAAAGTTATCTTGGTCGTCATTAAAGTAAGCAGTTAAACTGCATATGATAATAATAATAATAATTTTAAAAAATCAATCATTTTGTTTCAACTTTCGTTTGTTAATTACGCTGTAATAATTTAAATATAATATTTTTGACTATGGAACATTCAACTTCAGGTATGTAACAAAAATACATTAACTTTTAATTTGTTGTTAATATGATTTTTATAGATAAAGTGACGCTTATAATATATAGTAGCGAAATTTAGAAAAAAAATTAACATTAACTCGGAACAATCCCCGCGCGCTTTTCTCAAAAACCAATTTTTTTCAAAAAATCGAATTTTTGGGGGGTTGCCGGGTGAAATTTTGGTGGAAGGTTACAAATTCGGATTCAGCGACCCAAAAAACATAAAGTAAGTCGAAATCCAGAACTAGTATTAATTTTGCCAGGTAAAATCCCCTATTACTAAGTGCACGTAGCGCCGCAGTGCATGTTCAGAGGCAGCCCCCCTCTCCCCGTTCCTCCTACGTCATAATGTCATATATCCTATTTGTTGCAAATTTTGTCTAGTTTCTGAATTTCATAATGCTTTTCCCTTAAGAAATTTAAGTTAAAAACAATTATTTGGAGGGGTTTTTGGAGGGGGGGAAATTTTGAGGGAAGTTAAAAATTCGGATTCAGTGACCCAAAAAACTTAAAGTAAACTTTATACAGAAAGTTCGGAAGGGAGAGGGGGGGGGGGCGAATGTAAACGTGCGAGTGGTTAAGCGGAATTGCGCAACTTAGTTCACGCAGCACCGCGCGCATGTTCCGAGGCAGAACCCCCCTACCCCTTCATCCTAAGTCATAATGTCATGTATCTAATTTGTTGCAAATTTGTCTACTTTCTGAATTTCTAGATACTGTTTCCCTAAAACAATAAAAAAATTGATTTTTTTAATAAATTTTTTTTTTTTTTTTTTGGGGGGGGGGGGGGGGGGCATTTTATCAAAATTTCCGCAGTTGCCGGGGGAAATTTTGTTGGGAAGTTTAAAATTCGGATTCAGCGACCCAAAAAACATATAGTAAGCCTTTTTCCAGAACTACCATGAATTTTGCTAGGTAGAGCCCTTATACGGTCTCTATTGCCTGGACTATATGTAAATTGAAAAAAAAAAAAATGCAGACAATTCAATTTAGGTGTCATACATTTTTTTTTCATAAATCTTGAAATATTTAAGTAAAATTTAAAAAGAAATGACTCTGCCATACTTTTGTTTCAGAAATGTTTTTTACAAAAATATTTAAACAGTTGGTATTATTTAAACAATTCTATTAACACACTTTTTAGAAAATAAATAATGAAAAAAAAAAAAAAAACCCTAGAGATCTTGCTGCAAGAAAAAATGAAGTGAACATTACTGATTTGCAAACAATTTAACATAAATTTAACACATTTAAGATTTCTTTAACCCTTTCAGGTCAAAGCATTTTCAATGCTAAAGTGTTGAATAAATGAATGGCACCGGAATTTATCAACAAATTTAATTGGAAATAAGAAAAGGGCTATATTTCACTTTCATAATAAATGGAAAATATTTTACAAAAGGCTGGTGCCATGTGGCGTTTGGGAATTAAAATTAAGGGATTTCATAAACATACCACCACCACTGAAATGGTTAAAACACTGTCAAAAATAATTTACTTAAAAATGAGAACTTCCATGTACTCGTATTTTTTTAAGTACAATTGTTTCATAAAAAAGTACATTGTTAAAAATAAT
Organism: Maratus speciosus; assembly: GCA_963932465.1. Classification (NCBI taxonomy): domain Eukaryota; kingdom Metazoa; phylum Arthropoda; class Arachnida; order Araneae; family Salticidae; genus Maratus; species Maratus speciosus. The sequence continues at coordinate 397,862,824 of OZ010800.1, read as the reverse complement.
CTACTTAAAAATGAGCATTTCTATGTACTCATATTTTTTAAGTACAATTGCTTCAAAAAGGAGCATTAATCTACTTAAAAAGGAAAATTTCTTTGTACTCGATTTTTTTAAGTACAATTAATTCAGAAACGAGTACATGATATTTTCAAGTTGTGTATACTTATACTTGATTTATAAATGTATGCAGAAATGAATACATATATTTTGTATTTTAACTCTTAATATTCACGTTTAAATCCTATGTGCTCAAATATATGAGTTTTTTGATAAACCCTTTTCTTATACCGAATTGACAGTAGGGATTTCCAAGCTTTTATTTAAAGATATGTGTATCTTTGTTATAATTTTTAATTTATAATACACACTTTTCAAACTTATTTACAATTTCATTAGAAATGTTAAAGAAGAAAATTTAGTTTAAAAATTGTTTTATTAGAAATTAAAATATTTAAGAAAGGGAAAATTCATCTCTACTGTTAGCAATCTTCCGTTGCTGATTCATAAAAGGTGTCATTTGAAAGCAGCTGGTAACTGCTCTTATAGCACAGTCAGTTCAATACTGATCTCCCACCTAGAGGACTCGGGTTCAAATTACGGGGCGGCTCATACACAAAATTTCAAGAATTAAAATAGTAAATTTCGTTGTTCTTTACTGCAAAAATTGTAGTTCTTCGCAATTAAAAATGGTGATTTGTCGACTCTCTGTAATTTCGCTTTTTTTTTCTTATAGTGTATGCGTGTTCCTATACATACTTATTTTCGAGTCCCTGTATGTACTCAAAAAAATGAGTACATGCGTTTCTCAAATTTAAGAGTTAAGTACTCGGAGCTATTATAAGATCGGAAAGTACTCAAAAATGAGTACATTTTACTTATTTTTAAGTATCCAGTTTTAACAGTGAAGAAAAACTAATAACTCTATCAATTTGGTAAGTAAAATCGAGTGGATTTAATGGGGTTTTTTTTTTTTTAGTTTGCCCTTCGTCAATTATAGAAACATCTTCCTTTTCAGGCCATTTAAACTTTTTTCCTGCTACATGACGAGCAAAACGAGCTAATCATCTATCATCACACTGGTTTTCTATGTAACCTATATAATGTCTATGAATAGTCTCTTTGTTCTTTCTTACCAATTTCAGTAGCTCTTGCTGTAAAACAATAATGAATATTGCAGTCCTATATTAGTTTACAACTTAAAAAAACTATTAAATTTCAAATATACAAGTGTATCATTTCTCCCCAGCACTAATGTATCATTTCTCCCTATCATGCCTTATTTGATTTTCAATCACTTTGTATAAATGCAGTTGCAAAATGCCAATCTGCTTTCTGGTAAAACTCACCCTAAAAATGCGCGTTACAAATAAAAAAAATTACAAGTTATTATCTTCACAATAATAAGAGTTATGAAAGAAAATCAATATTTAAAAAAAATTACATTGACATTCCAAAATTCTTCAAAATTAAAAGAAAAAAAATAAACGTTGTCAGTTCTTCACTGCTATGTCCAGGTAATGATGTCCTCTGCTAATAAAAGAAGACTTTACATCTGTTACAATGGCTGTTAATGCCATTTGTTGAGAAAAATTATCAGTGTAGCAACCCTCCCTATGTATAAAACCTTCCCTACCTCCCCTATTTTTGATTGTCTCTGTAAAAAAACCATAAATTCTACGCATTCAATAATTTATAGAAAATATGCTGGGGTGCACCTCAGTAATGCATATCAATTTAATTATGTTTGGAATTGTGAATAGCATTAAAACACACTTACAAACAATTTTTTTTCATATGTTACATAGTAATAGAATTATTTTGTAGGTACGTGTAAACGAACTATAATTTCTACTTACCCTTCTATAGAAAGCATGTTGGCATTCACCTCAGTGATTCATATCCATGCCTTTAAGTTTGAAATAGTGTAACATCACTAAAATGCGCTGAAAATGATTTTCCGTATTTGCCGTAATCTAATGAAATATTTTAAAGCGATATTCGTAAACTAACTAAAAATGATACGCATTTCTTTTCTAATACTGAATGTGAACATATCATGGTAAATCTCATTAACATATGTAACAGCATGGCAATCCGAGGATATTTACGTGAGTTAGAGCACGCACGGACAGACAGACAAACTAAAATCATAAACACATTTGAAATATCATGGAAAGTGTTACAAACGAATCAAATTCTCTAACACAAGCAGAATATCATTTAGGTTTATATTTTTTTCTAAATTTTAATTTTATAACTGAAATACTGTTTGTTATAATAAGATTATTGAAAAAAAAAAATAAAGAATTGTAAGAATTGCAATTTCCAAAATATTTTGTGCTAAAAGAAATCCTTATAATTCTTAGAACTTTGTAAAGGAAATAATTCTTATGAAATAATGTTATTAATAACGCTGACTTCAAATTTGAAATCGAAATTATATTTCGATTGCTTAAATGGTATATATGTTGTAGGCTAATTGAGAAATACGGCTCATTGCAAAGAGCCTAGACTGTTTGCAAAGAGCCGGGCTAATTGGAGAATCGTCTCCGTTTTTCCAATCAGCCTGATATTTTTCAGGCTAAATGCAAAGAGCCTAAAATACGTTAGGCTAATTGGAATAAGACAATTTATTTCTCAAACAGCCTGAAATTCTTTAGGCTAATTGCAAAGAGCCTATATAGCGTTAGGCTAATTGAAAAATAACCACTTGTTTCAATTCCATAGAACCATAACCCGATCGGAGGAAGACAAAATAATTTCAGTTGAAATGCAACCCGACTATAACCTAGAAATTCCATTTGAAGTCATCCCGAATACCCGATACGAACCCGTCAAAAAAAAAAAAAAAAAAAAAAAAAAAACGAATTGTCGTAACCCGATCCGTGAAAGACAAAATAGTTTTCATCGATACGTACCGACAAGAACCTGAAAATTTCAATTGAAGTATATCCTAAACCCGATCCAAACACGACAAAATTAAAAATAAATAAATAAATAAATAAATAAAATCCATCCAACCTTCACCCGATTTTTGCAAAATAAAATAATTTCCGTCTAAACGTAACCTCACTAGTACCTGAAAATTCCATTTGAAGTCAGCCCGAAACCCAATCCGAACCTGAAAGAAAAATCCATCGAACCGTAACCCGATACGAGAAAGAAAAAACAATTTTCGTCCACACGGACCGACCAGAACCTGAAGATTCAAACTGAAACCTACCCTAAACCCGACAAATTTCAACCAGAACCCGAAATCCTGCAACCCAAATACTAACTGAAAGGAAATTAAATCATCTTTTAATGCGATTATGAAAAGTATTCTACAATTACGTTACAAATACTATTTTTTTTTTTCATTTTATGTTTAAAAATGGACATGTTATATGCTAAGTATGAATGAAATCTGCAAGTGAGGCAGATTTTTATTGTTTTTTCAGAATTATACGCAGAGTAGATGGTTACTAATAAAAAATATTATGAAAAATATATATGCAAAATATATATGAAAATTTTTATACTAATTAAATTTGCAGATGCGAACGGTGTTCAGTTTTTTTCATAGAATTAACAGAGAAGATAATTTAATAATGATAATGATTATGAGAAATATATATGAAATTTTTATATTAACCCTTTTAGTGCGGGAGTCGACAGAAGTCGACATAAGGTCCCGAGTGCGGGAGTCGACTAATGTCGACATCTAGGTGTTGGGTGCTGTAGACTACAGTAAGCGTCGACAAAAGCCGCCTAGGCGTTCACGGCGTGTATTGTGCTCACTGTAGGGCGTCATGGGCTTAGCAGTGATGACATATTGCGTCTGAGTAGTGCAATAATTTGGCTATAACCAAAACCAGTATTGTGTATATTGTACAAAGTGCTTGTAGATACTACTGATTTCGATCCGCACGAATATTTCAAATTATTTTTCCCCGACGGGACGGTGTCTTTAAACAGATGAGTAACGAAACCAACTGATATAGAGAACGTTTTCTTGATAAGCCAGTTGATGTCTATGACAAAATATTGCGCACAGGGCATTGACACCCCCCCCCCCAAAAAAAAAAAAAAATCCGCACTGAAAGGGTTAATTAAATCTGCAGATGAGTGAGATTTTTAATGATTTCTCAGCATTGAGCAAGGAAGATGGGTTGATAATGAAAATAATTATAAAAATATATATGAAAAATTCTGCAACAGTGAAGTCTGCAGATGAGCAGATTTTTAATGTTTTTCCATCATTATGGAGAGAAGATAGGTTGCTAATGAAAACAATTAGAAAACTATAAGTAATTTCTGTAATAATAAAATTTGCAGAAGAGGAGGATTTTTAGTTTTTTTTTTTTTTTTTTTTTTCCAGAATTACGCAAAGAAAATAAGTTGCCAATTAAAATTATTATGAAAAATATATGCGAATTTTTTTATATTATTTAGATCTTCAGATGAGGCAAATTTTTACTGATTTTCCAGCATTGAGCTGGGAAGATGGATTGCTAAGGAAAACAATTATAAAAATAAATATGAAAATTTCAACTACAATAACTTCTGCAGGTGAGGAAGATTTGTAATTTTTTTTTTTATCACCATTACAGAGAGAAGGTCGATAGCTAATGAAAATAATTAGAAAAATATATAAGAACATTTCTCCAATATTGAAGTTTTCCCAGCGTTATGCAGAGAAGATATGTATCTACTAAAAATTATAAAATATAGTTTAGGATTTTTTTAGAATAATGACATTTGCAGATAAGGCAGATTTTTATTCTTTTTCACGCGGTTGGGTGAAATTTTATTTTTTTCAAGTTTGATTCGGGTTTAAGATAGACTTCAATTGAAATTTTCAGGTTGTGAAATTCGAGTTGCGTTTCGACGTAAATTATTTTATCTTGCACAGATCGTGTTACGGTTGGATGGAACACAATTTTTTTCGGGTTCGGTTCGGGTTTAAGATAGATTTTAATTGGGATTTTCAGGTTCTGATAGGTGCGTGTCGACGGAAATTATTTTGTCCTTCTCGCACCGGGATACGGTTCGGTGGATTTTTTTTTTCGGGTTTGGATCGGGTTGACTTCAAATGGAACTTTTAGGTTCTGGTCGTGCTGCGTTTTGACGGAACTTATTTTGTCTTGCATAGATCGGGTTACAATTGGATGGAATTTTCTTTTGTGTCGTGTTCGGATCGATTTTAGGGCAGATTTCAATTGGAATTTTCCGGTTCTGGTCGGTGCGTATCAACGGAAATTATTTTGTCTTCCTCGGACTGAGTTGCGGTTCGATGGATTTTTTTTTCGGTCGGATCGGGTTTCTGTTCGGTGGGGTTTTTCGGGTTCGTATCGGGTTTCAGGTTGAATCCGAATGGGACTTTCAGGTTCTGGTCGAGTTCCGTTTAAGCTGAAAATCGGGGAGTTGAAAATCGGCTGCAGAGATCGGGTTACGATTGGATAGAATTTTCGTTTTTGTCTGGTTCGGATCGAGTGTAGAGGGGAGACTTCAAATGGAAGTTTCAGGTTCTGGTCAGTGCGTGTAGACGGAAACTTTTTTGTCTTTCTCAGATCGGGTTAGGGTTCTATGGATTTTTTTCGGGTTCAGATCGGGTTTCGGGATGAATTCAGAAGGAATTTTCAAGTTCTAGCCGGGTTGCCTTTCGACGGAAATTATTTTGTCCTGCTCAGAACGGATTATGGTTCGATGGAATTGAAGCAAGTGGTCAGTTTTCAATTGGCCTAACGCAATCTAGGCTCTTTGCAAAGAAATTAATTGCCTTATTTCAATTAGCCTAATGTTCTTTAGGCTCTTTGCAATAAGCCTAAAAAATATCAGGCTGTTTGGAGAAACAGAGATGATTATCCATTTCGCCCGGCTATTTGCAAACAGCCGAATGTCTCAATTAGCCTACGACACATACATTAATATCCAAAATTTAAGGGGAAGTAGAAAAATGTTCATTTCTGGACGCGAAAGTTCCGTTTTAGTGGTGGAATTATGACGATATTGAGTGACGTACGAGTGAGTTAGATCCGATTGTTTAGTGATTATGCAAATATGTTAAATCACGTGACCGCCGAAGCATTCTGAAAAGTATAAAACTTTCAGTGGTGTATGTAGACAACGTATGATTTTACAGATGTTAAACTGCATATGTATGTTTTCTGTTGTTATGGCAGGATATTACGAAGAACACATGGGGTGATTTCACACGTGGAAGATTTGTGGGTAAATTGAAAAACGGCCGGTGCGCACGGAAAGTCGCAATTTCCCAAAGCATAACAGCATGCTTTTTTCCAAAACTGGATCAGTTACCAAAAGTACAGTTGTGGTAGACTACACAAAATAACGCCACATGAAGAACGGTTTATGGCTTTAACAGCGAAAAGAAACGGATGTTTAATTGCTAGCCGTGTGCCGAAAGTGCTTCAGGCAAGCGCTGGGAGGAATATTTTGCGGCAAACCGTTTCCAGGCGCTTGAATGAAGTTATCCTTGTTACGCCCGCAAACCTGTGAAATTTACTCCATCGACCCCAGCAAGAAAATGCAATTGATATCGTGTATGTCATGAACACGCAAACTAAACTGACCAGCAACGGAGCAATGTTCTCTTCTTGGTCGAAAACATATTTATTTTCTCGTCCGATTTTAGGAGCCAGTTACATCTGGCGTCAATACGGCACTGTCTTAAAAGCCGAGGGCTCGGATTTGGATACAGTTTTATTTATAAAAGATTAAAATTTCAGGGGTGTTTGGTCAATAAGAACATGTTTTTGTGTTTTGTTAAAGGGCACGACGCACAACAACAACAACAACAACAAAAAGGAATAAAACAAAAATTTTTTTTACAACTAGATATTAATATTTTTTCACCAAATTTTTACATTTTTACGCGGACTTCAAAATCGTTATATTTATAACCAATAAATATTTCGGACAACAAGAACTACTTCTTTAAACTGTTAAATGACCATAAAACAAGAAAATCACTTCTTTTACACTAAATATCAATATTTTTTTGATAATTTATCATTTAAAAATAGAAATTCGTACGAAATCGGGTTAAATATATAAATCATACACCTTTGAGGTTTATTTAAAATTATTATCAGGAGCCCATGTGACGCCGGGTGGGTCAGCTGGTTCATTAATAAATTCTTTGGAGATAAAATCTCAGTTGCTTTTCACCTAAGAAAGTATAAACTTGGAATGGAAGAATCCTTATTATCTGCCTTCTTGAAAATTGCTTTTTTCCCGACAAGGAGTCAAAATGACTCATTTTTCCATTCCGGGGTTAAAATAAAGGATGCATTTATGACTATCCCATCGTTCTGCGCAAGTTAAAGTCCAACAGTTTTTTAATTTAATCTAAAAAAATTTTCCTACATCAATCTCAGTAATTTTTGCATGTTTGCCTAATGATTAATTTATGAGCACTAGGTACCGGGCTTCCCAAAAATGACTGATGGATTTTTAAATTCAATAACTTGCAAACGGTGACAGATATAAAAAAAATATTTTTGCAGGAGGGTTATGTATGATAATAGGAGTTTTTTTTTTCTTTTCTGTGATTCTTGATTTTAGCTCGAATTTCAAACAATAGATGGCGATGAGAGCAATAGGTGCTCAGTCCAGAACCCATTCAATACATTTTAAACTATATTTTTTCTCATGGAAGAAGAGGGAGGCTGAAAAATCGAGCCTGGATTTAGCGGTTATTGCTTGCTGAGCCATCTATCGATGTTATTTGTATCTAAAACTGAAAATCGCGCCATAAAAACTCTTCACATCTTACATAACACTCCTGCAAGAATTTTTTTAATGTCTTTCACTGTTTGCAAGTAAATGAATTTTAAAACCCATCCGTCATTTTTGGGACACCCGGCATCACACATTCACCTACTTCTGAAATCTGAATATAAAGTAGTACTGTAAACATTACAAAATAAATCGATACAAAAACTAAGCCACATTTGAGATATGGAGCATTAAAACACATTCACTACGATAAATAATAATGAGACTCCATAATCGAGTCAAGACAGTAATTGTTATAGACGCAACGCGATTTCGGATTTTTTGACATCCGTTAAAGTAGGGATGCACAACCTCTGGTCCGCGGGCCAAAAGTGGCCCGCGATGGGGTAACGTGTGGCCCGCGAACTCCGTCAATTTATAACTGGAAAAAATTGCAATTTTTGTCCTAAAGTCGCAGGAAAAAATCGTGAATTTAGTCAATTTGCCGCGGGAAAATTTGAAAAATTTGTTGGTCAAATAAGAATCGCGAATTTCGTTGATCGGCCGTGGAATAATCGCGAATTTCGTTGATTGGGTGCGGAAAAATAGCGAATTTTGTCGTTCGGGCACGGAAAACTCGCGAATTTCATTGGTTCGTCACGGAAAAATTACGAATTTTGTTTGTCAGGCACGGAAAAATCACGAAATTTGTTGATCAGGCGCGGGAAAATCGCAAATTTCGTTGATCGGGGACGAAAAAATCATAAATTTTGTTCATGATGCGAAGAAAAATTGCAAATTTCCTTGATCGACTGCGGAAGAATCGTGAGTTTCGTCAGTCGCGAGAAAATATCTCGAATTTCGTCAATTTGCTGCGGGAAAAAGTTGCCAGTTTCGTCGGTGAGTTAAGATTTGGGAATTTCGTAGATCGGGCGCGGAAAAATCGCGAATTTTGTTGATCGGGTGCGGAAGAATAGCGAATTTTGTCGATAATGCTCGGAAAAATCGCGAATTTCATTGATCGGACACAGAAAAATCGCGAATTTTGTCGGTCAGGCGTAGAAAAATCGCAAATTTCTTGATCGGTCACCGGAAAATCGCGAATTTTGTAGTTGAAGAGTGGAAAAAAATCGCAAATTTCGCAGATCGGGCACGGAAAAGTCGGGATAATAATTCAATCGGGCTAGGAAAAATCGCGAATTTTGCGATCAAGCGCAGGAAAATCGCAAATTTCGTTGATCGGGCACGAAAAAAATAGTCAATTTTATTGATGATGCGCGAAAAAATTGCGAATTTTCTTGATCGATTGCGGAAAAATCGTGAGTTTCATAAGTCGCGCGAAAAAAATCGCGATTTTCGTCAATTTACCGCGGGAAAGAATTGCAAATTTCGTCAGTCAGTTGGGAATCGTGAATTTCGTCTATCGGGTGTGGAAAAATCGCGAATTTTGTTATTTAGGTGCGGCAAAATCGCGCGTTTTGTCTGTTTGTCGAGAATTTCGTCAATTTGCGGCGGAAAAAATTCCAATTTTCGTCAGTCCAGAAGCGCGAATTTCGTTTATCGGGCTCGTAAAAATCGCAAGCTTCGTCGAACGGACACGGATAAATCGCGAGTTTTGTCAATCGGGCTCGGAAAAATCACCAATTTCGTTAGTTTGGCACGAAAAAATTGCAAATTTGCCGATCAGGCTTGGAAAAATTGCAAACTTCGTTGTGAGGCACAAAAAATCGCGACTTTTCTCGATGATGCGTGGAAAAATTGAAAATTTCGTTGATTGTCTGCCGGAAAATAGCAAGTTTTGTCAGATTATCGCGAGAACAAATCGCAAATTTTGTCAATTTATCGTTTGAATAAATCTCAAATTTCGTCAGAGTCAGTTAAGAATACCGAATTTCGTTGATCGTTAGTGGAAAAATTGCGGATCTTGTCGGTCAGGGGTAGAAAAATCGGAAATTTCGTCGTTCGAGCACGAAAAAAAAATCGTCGTTTTTGTCGATCATGATCCGAATAATCGCGAATTTCGTTGGTCGGGCACGAAAAAATCGCGCATTTTGTCGATCATGCGCGGAAAAACCGCAAATGTCATCGATCGGGTGCAGAATAATAGGAATTTCGTCGACGAGATGCGGTAATATAGCGAATTTCGTCGATTCGATGGGGGAAAATCGCTAATTTTGTCGATCCTGCGCGGAAAAATCTCAAATTTCGTTGAAATGGGAACGGAGAAATCACACATTTTGTTGATCAGGCGCGTAAAACTCTCAAATCTTGTTGATCGGCTCTTCCTGCCCCCTCCGTTCATAAAGTTCGCATTTTTTTCGGCACCAGCCATTTTCATGCCTATGTGTATTTTTTTAGCACTTATAATAAAACAAAATTTACTCCCCGAATAAAGTCCAGGAGTATTAACACTTTTTCAAATTAATCGTTGTTATGTATACAAACGTAAACTGTTGATATATCCTTCCCAACTGAATTGGATATGTGGACTGGGTAGGGGAACCTCCAGGGGTCCAGGGGTAACCTCCCCCCACCTCCCCGAAATAGAATTCTCTTCGTGTGACTGGTGTGGCCCTGGACAACCCAGACATTTTTGAAAGTGGCCCTTCTCTTAAAAAGATTGTGCACCCCTACATTAAAGGAATCCAGTTTGAATCTGTTAGGCTAGGCTGATTTTATCTTTGATTTTTTTTCTCAGAATTTTTATGCGATTTTAGTTGTTTTTTCTTTTTTTTTTTTTTTTTTTTTTTTTTTTTTTTTTTTTGTCTTTTTTAGAACACCGCGGAGTATTCGCGGAGATTTCGCGGAGCATTCGCGGAGATTTCGCGGAGATTTCGCGGAGCATTTGGCCGCCCGTCCATCAAACATCCACATACGCCTTTGCAGACACTTTACCGCGCGAAATAAAAACGTCACCGGAAAAAGGTCAAAGCAAAATAAAAGTGAAATTTTATCACCGGCCGGGAATTTTAGGCAGGACTGCTGAGTCGGTGGGAAAAATGGACGACTCCGACTCCGGGAATTTTAACAGATCCGACTCCGACTTTTTCGCTCAAAAATGGGCCGACTCCGACTCCAACAACGCAGTCCTGCTTTTAAAATGGATGACTCCGATCCGACTCCGACTGTTTCGCTCAAAGATGGGCCTGACTACGACTTCGCAGCCCTGATTTTAGGGAATTTCTCCCTCAGACAAGGAAATGTCGGCTTTGTTTTGCTCATTTACCATCAACTCGCCCCACCCTCCAATCGAAAGGTGCATTTCGTCAAATGACAGTGGTGTCTTCCTGTTAGAAAAACGAGTTTTATTTATGTATGTCCTTTTTCCTCAAAATACGAAAAACAAAAACAGAACCTAAATTCTCCATACAAAGGTGGGAAATGTCTTCAAATAACAGAAAAATATATTCCAATCACAAGGAGAGTTGCAGCAATTTCTTGCCTGGACTTTTTACTCTTTTTGAAGATTTTTTTTTTTTTTTTTTTTTTTTTTTGTAAGTGCAGGAAAGAGTAAAACCTGTCGTCATAACACAAGAATCGTTTATAACTACAATACACTAACTAAAAAACGAAAAACGGTGTTAGATTACAAATCTGTTAAATAAACATGACTGCATTCGTCAGGCTTTGAAATTTACAATTTGTCACAAATTTTGCGTTGCGCATGGAAAAATATTTCTTTCATAATCGCCTAAACGAAACTTCATATTCCGATACGAAGAGACACGCAGTTAATTTGCCGCCTGCTATTCAGCAAAAAAGTATATCAATTCGGATTAAAATGTTTTGGGGTTAAACGAGTCACTACCGAATTGCTACTAATGTAATTTCTTTTTACGAATTTCGTGCAATCTTCTGTGGAAGAATTAGCCAGAATTTATGCTAACAACTCGGAAATTGTACGTCAGACGTGGCAAATGAGGTGCGTTTGTACTATAACTAGTTTATTAATATTCAGATCTTGGTGCAATAGCTGATGCACTCTTATACAAAAATGCATGAATACAAAATTTATTACGATTATATATATTAAATTCAGTAATACGGAAATAATAGGATTCCATCTTAAATAGGAACTCATCAATGGCAAACTGGAATCGTTACTTATCATGGGATATCATTGATTTAATTACGTAGGGTAGGATATAATAGAATGAAGAAAACTTTTATTAATGTCTTGTTAAGTTTTGATTCGATTTTCATAAAATTTGAATTGACCCGACAAAATTCTGCAATGATTATATATATTACATTCCAAATCATTCGGTTGCGTAGTTTTTGCACTGTTATATGCAGGCAGACGAACGACCAGACAACGACTATAAGTGCCACGTATTTATATAATTACTAACGCACTTAAAAATGTTATATATAATAAAAAAAAAAAAAAAAAACTGTTTAATTACAAATTGATATCACTTAAATAACCATGCCTGCATATGTCACGCCTTTTGTTTAAAAATATGTCGAAAAATTTGCGTGGTTGAGTGGGGATAAATATTTTTGTGGGAATCGCTTTAAAGAAATTTTTTATTCTAATACGAAAATATTTCCAGTTAACTGACCACCTGCTATTCAGCATGCAAACATTATAAATTCCGTTTAAAATGATTTGATCATTAAAAGAGCCATTAATTACACAAGTCTAAGATGGTCGTGTTTTTTAACTTTTAATAATTCATTTTTATGTATTTTTTAGCGCTGAATCTGAAAGAAAATTACCTTTATTTTTAACCGTCATGTCAGGATGTTTCGCAAATCTTAAATTTCGAAGGTAAAAAGTAAAAAAAATAGCGAAAATCTGAAAATAAAAAATAGAGGAGATGGTTGTGTTTTTTAACTTTTGAAAATTGATTTTTATGTATTTTTTAGCGCTGGATCTGAAAATTATTTTCAATGTTTTCCATTATGTTAGAATTTTTTGCAAATCACAAATTTTTAAGTTAAAAAATAGCAAAAATCTAATATTATAAAATCTAGGAGATGGTTGTGATTGTTAACTTTTGATAATTGACTTTTATGTAAATTTTAGCACTGAATTTTAAAATGATCTCCATTTTTAAACATCACTTCAGAATTTTTCGCAAATCGTATATTACAAAGTTAAGAAATAGCGAAAAACTGATGTTATAAAATATATGTAAAACTTTATTTATTCTACTTAATTTAATTTATTCAATTAATTTTTTTTTTTGGCTTATACTTGGTATTCTTACAACTAAACAGCTCAGGGTTCCGATGAGGGGGGGGGGGGGGGATTTTAACTTTAAAATTTCCGATTTGTGAAAAATCCTGACGTGATGGTTAAAAATGAAGGTCATATTTGGATTCAACGGTAAAAAATACGTAAAAATCAATTATTAAAAGTTTATAAACACAACAATCACATCCATTTTATAGAATCAGATTTTCGCTATTTTTGCCTTTTGAACTTTGAAATTTACGATTTGTAAAAAATCATTACGTAAAAAAAAAATTGGTAAAATTTGGTAAAAAAAATGAAGATCATTTTTGGATTCAGCGCTATAAAATAAATAAGGATAATTTATTGAAAGCTAAAAAAGGTGACACAACTCAAATTTTGCAGGCTAGTGTTATTTGAAGAGCTCAGGTGATAAAGGCGGTAGTAAGTGACGCCATCATCATTTTGAGGAAATGAGCTGTAAAATTTCAAATATCTATTTGCGTTTATTGTTCAATGCCTCCTTTATCAATTAAAATATCTGTGAGTATTAGCTGATTTCAAACATTTAACAAATGGTAGAGGAATATTTATTATCTTCAATCATACTATCAACTCAATATTTTTTATTTTATCACATACCACCTTCACATATCATGTGAACTCTTCAATTGCTACTCATGTAATCTTTTTATAAATTCCGTGCAAACTAATGTGGCAGAATTAGCCTAATTTAGTATTTTATAGTGAAAAAAATGGCCTTTTTTACGATTTTTTTTAATATACTAATAGGAATTCAAATAGAAAAAAAAAAAAAAAAGGGGGGTGGGGGGGTGGGGGGAAACAATAAAACTTAACAAAATAATAATAATAAATAAAACTAAATAACGTCCACATTTGTGGCCGCTGAGTGTTAATAGTAATTTATGAGTAAAATGATTTCTTACAAAATAAAAAAGTAAGAGTAAATTTGTTTCTTACATTTCTGCAAATTATTAAAAGATAACACATTTAATACTTCTGATATTATTTTTATCAAATATTAACGAGTTTTCCAACAATACTAAACTGCCGAAAAATTACTTCACGCTTTTTTTTTTTTATATATGTACATCCGAAATAACATTATCAATGCTGCCAAACATAAAATTTTTACTTCGCTGGTTGGGGGATTTTTTAGTGAATAAGTTATTATCAAATCATTGTTATTTTAATTATTGACAGTAATTATAATTATAAAAAAAGACTAAACGTCCACGTATGTGACCAAGGGAGTGAAGAGGTTAAAAGATCAAAAATCTGCATGATCCCAAATCAAGAAATACTCAACCGAAAACTTATAAGTTACCGAGAGTAACTTATTCTAGGCTGTTAAACCGTAATGAATTTTGATTCCCCTCTACTATTGTAGCTGAAACTTTTGAAGGGTCATTGTTTACGCGTCTTATCGCTTGACACAACCGATTGGATATCCTGGTTAGTCTCAATGCGTACGCTTATAAAGACTTCCGGTTTTTCAGAATGGGGTGGATGTTTCTGTTGAAATGTCTGATAAATTGTAAACAATGTAGTATGCTACTAAGACACGAAGTTTAAACAGTATTGTGTGTTTGCTTGGCCCACTGACACTGAATTCAGCTGACAATTCTGAAGGTCAAATTTTCCGCGAAGCTTTAGTGTTCATGGATCACGCGATGCAAAAGTGCTCTGAAGGTGTGATTTCAGAGATTGTAAAAGTATGTTTCGAGTGTGTTGACGGAACTTTTTTGTGCTATTAATTACCGAAAAAAATTAAATTAGTAAGACTTTTTAAGTAAGTTTTCTGGATAATAGATGGCATTAAATATCGAATAAATTTACTTAAACTATTTTAATTGCTTCACGTTTTGATCGAACTGTGTATAGACTTTTTTGCGTTTGTGTGCCTTAGGATTACGATTAAAATCAAGACTGGGAAGAAATTTTGCGGCAATGGGTAAGTGTTTTCGTTCAGTATTAATATTAGATTGCATTTTATTTATACTATTTTAAATATTGAATAATTTTCACTCCATAAATGAATTCGTTGTAGAATGGTATATGTTTAACCCTTACAGGACCACAAGGTTACTAAGAGTAAATCTGTTTATTTTACTTTGTTTAGACGTAAAATAAATAAAAATAAAATGAAAAATTCATAACAATGAGTAGTTACTTTGGAATTTTATGGGAAATATTTTCCCCATTGGACTATAATGGAAACACAAATTATAGGTAGACTTAGTATACGTCTTTTATTTATTGGTTTATTATAACAATATTTTAACTAAAACAATACAAAATTATGAAATAAAATTACTATACAAAATGATGTGATAATTACGATATTCTGCTAAGCAGTTTCGATTGGTTGTGAAGCAAAGATAGACATTGTATATAGTACATATATTATACGTTCAATTTTCTATGTGGCGTTTAGCACAATTTGAACATCTTTTACGTAATTCCGTTCAGCATACGTTCTATTTGGACATTCTGTATGAAAAATGCAGATAAGGTCAAAATTAAATACGACAATCACCAATTTAAAAAGTGGGAAAAATGTTTCCCTTGATCGTGAAATTGTTAAATGGATTATTTCGATATATAAGTACTATAAAATGATTTATATTTATAGCTTATGTTTATCTATTCTTTGGAAATCTGAAATAATTCCCAGTAAACAATTAAAACTATGACTTTTTTAAGTTTTTTTTTTTTTTTTTTTCTAAATATTGAATTAAAGATTATTTATTTGAGATAAAGATCACGAATATATATCAACAACATATATTGCAATTTTATCTGGAAGAAAATCCGAAGATTTTATAAAAATAAAGATTAGAAAATTAATTATCTGTGTTATAAAGTAAAAACATGCCTAAGAGTAACTCTGACGGCATATTGATGATGACAACCACATAAATAATAAATTTCGCTTTTTCGCAAATTGATTAACTTCCAACCCTCGTGCAGTTCAAATTTTTACAGCGTAGATTAGTTAAAAACGTACTTCCAAATGCAAATATTTTGAAAACTGTATCTGTGTACTGATATTTTATTGGTTCTAAAGCAATTTTCAGGTTTTTTTTAATAGATCTCTCTCACGGAAGATTGACAAGTTTGTACATTAAACTGTATAAATACTTCAATAATTGTTTCCAGCTAATATTCAAATGAAATTAAAACTTCACTAGTGAATAAATACATGAATAATATAAATAAAACACAAAATTAACAGTTATGTATTCGGATTATGCGCTTAAACACTGAAATAACCAGAATCCAAAATGTTTATTTAACCCTCCAGCACTTGTTATTTTCATTCTCAAAGAGTGGGTTTATCGGGAAAATTTTCTATTCAAATTAACGAGAATTAAACCTTTTTGCAGAATGTGAACATTTGTTTAGTTTTAATACCCTTTTCAACCACAAACTTCTCATTTTAACGCTTTATGTACTGAATTATGAATTCATAAAAATTTTATCTTCTAAAGCATTTTTCGTGATTTGTTTAAAATACATTACAAGATTTACATAATCATTTAATAAATTTAAGAAGGATTAATTAAATTTGAATTAGGGATTTTCTGTAACGTTTATAAACCCACTCAATTCTTTTATTTTAAATATTTTTCTTAGTATTTTGTAGAATTAGGAAATGTACAAATATAATGTTCTTACAATAGAAATATAGAAATATTTCCGAATTGAAAAATCCCACCCCCCCCCCCTCCCCAACGCCAAGAAAGCCGAAAAGATGCAAAGGCAAAAGAAATGAACCTTTTAAAAATATTTTTGTTTTGTGTAACCAATAATGCTTTTGGAACAAGATAAAGTAATGTATAACTCATTCTAAACTGTATTACAACTAATCGATGTATTAAATGAATTTTATAACAAGTTATTTTAATGGTACTTATAAGTACCCTCAGTAGATAAAGGGTTAATTTGCCCAGTTAAAAAAGACCCGACGCGAGTAATGGAGGTTTAAATTGTGAAGTTTGTTGCGATATTTTCTATATTAACCGATGGTATGCGGCTAATATGAAAGTACTACTTTTAATAAAAACATCTATTTTGTATTCAAAACTTTTTTTAAATACACAATAGATATTTTTCCTACAAAAAATGCTTTTGTTTTGTTACTGTGCGATCTAAATAAATATATTAAATCTTAAAAATCTATTAGATTTTTTAATTTCTTTTAACTATGCTGTGTACACAGAGCACTATTATGTTATGTAATTAGTGAACTCCGGTTTGGATTCCCCAGTTATTAATGAAAATTTTCTCGATTTTTTTTTTTTTTTTTTTTTTTTTTTGTATCTAGATAAAGCTCATGAATTGATAAGTCACTAGAATCGTGAACTATTTGTCAGTTGTGAGTAATAACATCGATGGATTACGATTTGTTTCTTATAATTTCAGTGGTTTAAGCGCGTAGTCAGATCACATGTCTTAAATTTGTGTTTTATATATATTTTAATATTTTTTATTTATTTATAAATGAAGTTTTGATTTCGTTATGGAATATAAGCTGGAAACAAAGGCTGAACTATTTATATTAATTTAAGTACAAACGAATTAATTTTTCCTAATCGTCTGCAGGCGATAGAAATAGATTTAAAAAAAAAATCACACTTGAAATTTATTTTTAAAACCATAAAAAATGAGTAAATTGCGATACAGTTAAAAAAAAAAAAAAAAAAAAAAAAAAAAAAAAAATGTGATACAGTTTACAAACAAATTGCATTTCAAAGTACATTTTTTTTCCCTATTCAAAAGTGGAAAAATTTAAGCTGTGCGATGTTTAAAAATTGGAGTAAAAGCTGAATTTGATCGTCTTGTGTTGAGAGCGTCAATATGATGTCAGTGTTTTGCACGGACACCTATATAATATAGATAGTCCCGCACTTAAAGTTTAGTGCAGAAACATGGTTAATTGAGACTTTTATTCATCTTTCGATCGGTCGGTATCAAACACCACTCACAGTGACTATGCAACAATTTGTTACACTACAATTAACCCTCCAGCACTCGCGTAGTTTCAGTGATCCGGTCAATGGCTTGTTATTTTCATTAGCAAAATAAAAATACAGAGATTGGGCTTACTGGGCAAATTTTATATTCAAATTAACAAGGATTAAACA
The DNA here is from genome assembly GCA_963932465.1 of Maratus speciosus. Classification (NCBI taxonomy): domain Eukaryota; kingdom Metazoa; phylum Arthropoda; class Arachnida; order Araneae; family Salticidae; genus Maratus; species Maratus speciosus. Next base: position 397,844,752 of record OZ010800.1, on the reverse strand, counting down.
TTTTTACTTTCTTCTATCTTTACAAAAAGAAAAAAAATTGGATTCCTGAAAATTTTCGACTTTCGGTTTTCGACGGATTTACAAGTTTTAGGGATCAGAGTTTCTGAAAAACACGTTTTTACAAAGTCCGTGACTCTGTCTATATGTGTGTATGTGACACAAATTTTGTGGGCGCTCTATCTCAAGAACTAACGCAGGGAATTCAATAAAAAATTATATTCAGTTAATCCCTGATATAAATTGGTGCTTATTAGTTGTTGGTGTAAATCGCTCAACAGGTGGTGGTGCTATGAAGCATTTTTCACAATTTCCACAATAGCTCAATCTCCAGAATTAAAGCACGAATTTTCATAGAACTTCAGATTCAATTAGACCTTGACATGAATCGACGCTTTTACATTTTGGTGTAGATCGCTCAACAGGTGGCGCTGCTATGCGGATTTTTTTGCGATTTCCGAAATAGTTCTATTTCAAGAACTAATGCTGGAATTTCAAGAAACTTCAGATTCAGGTATACCTGGATATGAATTAGTTCTGTTTATGTTTTGGTGCAAATCGCTCAACAGGTGGCGCTGCTATGGTGCATTTTTCAGAATTCCACTAGAGCTCTATATCTCAATAAGTAATGCACGAATTTTCATCAAACTTCAGATTCAGATATACTTTGATATGAATTGGTGCTAACTGGATGAAATTTCTTGTACTATTTAAATGATTTAATTGACGTGATTTATATAAAAGAAAATTTTGTGGTGGCCACAATATAATAGTTACACAGTGTGAACTTTTTTCCTTTGGTTTTACCATCTTTTTTAACCACAAAATTTACATTTTAATTTTCCCAGACAAAAAAGACCCGACGCGAGTGCTGGGTGGTTGTTACATGTGTTGAAATAGTATCTTATATTATAATACCAAAAAAAATTGTGTATGTAAATTTTACCTTAAAAACGACTCTAAAGATTTTGTTTGACTAAATTTTGCATTTTACAATTTTTGGGCACGAGAAGACCATTGGACTAGGTCATGTGTTCGAGAAAATTCGATTAGTGGGTCATTTTGGGTTGTAATGGATCAGGGTAAAGCTAATTATATCTACAAAAACGGCTCAATCGATTTTGACTAAATTTTATATCCAACCGTTTTTGGGCACGAGAAAACTATTGTTATAGGTCACATGTTCGAGAAATTTTGATTAGTGGGTCATTTTTGGGTCACTTCCGGTCAAGTAATGTTATCTAAAAAAAACGGCTCTTGCGATTTTGACTGAATTTTGTAATCTACTGTTTTAGATTACGAGAAGACCAATGGGAATGGTTTAAGTCCCATGTTAGAGAAAATTCAATTAGTGGGTCACTTTGGGTCAAGCTAAGTTAATCTAAAAAACGCCTCTAACGATTTTGACGAAATTTTGCTTTCTATCGAATTCGGGCACGAGAATACCACTGGACTAGGTGGCCTGTTCAAGAAAGATCGATTAGTGGGTCAATTTGGGTCAGGTGTCAAGCTAATTGAATCTAAAAAAACTCTCAAAACATTTTAACAAAATTTTGTAATATACCGCTTCTGTGCATGAGAAGACCATTGGGCTAAGTCACACGTTCGAGAAAATTCGATTAGTGGGTCATTTTTGGGTCACTGTGGGTCAAGCTCATTGTATCTAAAAAACGACTCAAACAATTTTGACAAAATTTTGTATTATACCGTTTCTGAGTATGAGAAGACATTGGGCTAAGTCACATGTTCGAGAAAATTCGATTAGTGGGTCAAGCTAATTGTATCTAAAATTCGGCTCAAACAATTTTGACAAAAAATTTTATTACATCGTTTCCTAGCACGCGAAGACCATTGTGATAGGTCACATGCTCGATAAAATTAGATTAGTGGGTCCCTTTTGGGTTACCGTGGGTCAAGCTAATTTTATCTATAAAACAACTTTAACGGTTTTGACTAAATTTTGTATTCTATCGTTTTCGGGTTCTAGAAGAGAATTGGTTAGGGCGCATGCTCGAAAAAATTTGGTTAGTGGGTTATTTTGGGTCACTATGCCTCAGAATCATGTCAATTGTATCTAAACTGCAACAATGATACAATGAGAATAAAATATCGAATTGAACACAAGGCTAATTTTGAACGAGCTTAGCTCGGTCATCCCTGCTAGTATCCAAAATACTAAACATCTATATGTAAACAAATAAAAACTGAATAAACTAATAGTTAGGGGAGAGGGGGGCACATGTGAACATGGGGCACATGTGAACAGTACATATTTCACTTAGTTAATTTGAAATAAAAAAAATTCAAAAAATTACTAATTGATGGTAGTAGTGGTACCATATTTTGGCTGAATTTTCAGAACAATAGGCCATTTTGATTTCTGGTAGTTGTAATTTGTTTGTTTTAGAAGGCTTGAAGTAAAAAAGTCTTTTACGTTATTGAAGTAAAAATTCATTCAAGACATTTAAAAAAAAAGAATATTAACATTGCATTCTATAGTGGCATTAATTAGGTAAGTCTACAAAAAGTTTTGTGCCGTTATTTCAATTAAAAATATCTTTTTTTATATAAGTTAGGCTGAAGTTGGTAGATGGGGCACTTGTGAACAGAACATATGGGGCAGATGTGAATTTTTTAACACGTCACAAGTGTATTTTTTAAGTCTGTGAATGCAATTTTTTTTTGTTTAAAATTTAATTATTCTTGTCAAACATTGAGCTATATATTCAATATTTTTAGGATTGCTTCACAATTTTAATTTACGGGAAGTTAGATAACAATTAAAAGTGACTCAAAAGGAGGAGACATATTAGTGTAGAATTTTACGAATAATTTCTTGTATCTATGTTCAAACATTTATTGATTTATTCACACAACTGGAAAGAGGGCATCTAATTTGTTTTTATCACAGTTTTTATTCACAAAAAAATATTTGTCTTATTTATGCATGTGTTCATATGTGCCCCAGCGATGTTCACAACTACCCCTCCACATCCACCGGGGCACATGTGAACAAATTTAGACAATTTTTAGAATGATGATATAAAGTTAGAAATTCTTGATAAATGCATCCAAAAGTTTCACCAAAAGAACAAACAAATTGTAAATATTCATATAAATCAATTTTTGTTTCAATAGCTCATAACAATTTTGAGAAATAGTCAAAAATGTAAAAATTGTTCACATGTGCCCCCCTCTCCCCTATAAATATTTAATAGGCTGAATTCCAAAATAAATCAACGTACCGAAGATCAACTAATTAATAAACATGGTACGAACAAACAGCAATTATTTAAATTCTAAACTTATAATCGCAATAATATTTACATTATAAATTAAATATTTATTCCAGTTTTAGATAACTTAAAACGGAAGATACTATGAATTATAATATTTCTCGATATACTGTCATTAATTATTAAAATATGTTTAATCTTATTAAACCTTCAATGCTTCTTGTTTACGTTTGAATTTATAATGGAATACATTTACGAAATGTTATGGTAAGCTGTATACCTTATTTAAAGTGTAAAATCTCTTCAAAAGTGCAAAACCAAATTATTCTTATGAATAATTATTTGCTGAAATAAAGCATTATTACTGTTTGTTGACATTACATTTATTATGAATAATTGTAGCATATAAAACTGATTATTTACGTTGATATTTATTAAGACGAATGCTGTATGTGTATATAGAGAATATATATTAAAAAACTGTTGTATCTATAGAGAGGTGGTGGAAGGTTGTGTGAATTCACTTATTCTTAAGAGGATACATCATTCATTCAAAAACACCCGCTCGCTAATGTTAATCCTATGAGACAAAATTTTTAAAATATCGTTTGCATTTACATATTTATATACATATATTTTTTGCATTAGATAGTTGAGGTAAATATCTACAAAAACAGTTTTTAACTATTTCCATTTTATTTATAAGTTTTTTATGAGGATATTTTCATTTTCGGAAACGCTTTCAAAAGTGAAAGTATCCTCATAAAAAAAAAAAGCCAAACAAAATCGAAGATGTAAAAAATAACCTGCCTAGAGATCGAATTTAACTACGCAATGCCTCCCCCCCCCCTACACCCCCTCAAAAAAGTAAGAAAAAATCATGCGACAAGCATAGATTATGAAACACTTTCCAACACATTCATGTAACAAAACTGCACCGTTTAAAAAATTAAAGTATTAGGTCTAATTCAACGATATGGAAACGCACAATACATTTCAAAACCAAATTTCAGCTGTTCCCACACACAATCGGAATATTATCCGAATTTTTCAGCAGCCCTGTATATGATATATAGATTTGAATCTATTAACTACATGCATGCCCAAATTTAGTTCATTTAAGAGATACATATATTTCAGTTGAATATTTACCTTCAGCCATTTCCTCTAATAAGGAGAACGGTACGTGAATACTTTTGTGCAGCCCTGTATTTGAGGTATCGAATTTATATATAACGAGTAAGATGCAAAAAATTAATTAAATTTGAAAGCGCATACCGAATTTTAAACCGTACACTCCAGCAATTATGACTCAAAGACGGTGCTGTACTGTCACCGATTTCTTTTGTGTGTCCATGTAAATGAATAAAAAATGCTGTGAATGACCTGTTCTAACGTGATAGTAGTGAAATTCAGTGATTTATACCACTTTCAATACATTTGAAATAGCATAATGTCATTAAAGTAATCTGTAAACGATTTTTCCCCATATACCATAATGTAATGGAATAATTTTGAGCGCCCCTGTAAATGAACGATTAATCTTACATACTTCATATACTATACCAAACATACTTTGGTGACTCTAAATATCAATTTCATGAAAATTCGAGTATATTTACGGGAGTTAGAGCGTGGACAGACGGCCAGACAAACCGAATGCGTAAACATTTCAACTTTGTTGGAAAGTATTAAACATGGAAATGCAAACGATTATACATGGTGTTGCCAAATTCGACCGACAAATGCAGAGACGTGATAGTAGGCATCAAGAGGACGAAAAATTATCACAGAACATGGGGGGGGGGGTCTCAAACCAGTTATTTATTCACAAAAACAGGGTCTTTCACCTTAACTGAACTCTGGTTGACGGTAATAATTTTCGAAAAATAAAAATACTGAAAGAAAATGCTTCGATATGTGCCTCGTTTAGTATGAAATGCGATAACATCAAGAAAAGATCTCGAAAAACAGGGTGTTATCGCAGTCGATGATACCGTATGAGCTGGTAATCGCAGTCCAAAATGTGAATCATCGCGTGCATATTGGTGGCCCGTATAATGGGAACATGTACCACTTTTTTTTAATGTTATGACATTTAAAAAAAAAGTGAGCATGTCTATTAAAATTTTCATTAATATACTTCAATTTTCTTAAAGTTATTGCCGGTAACGCAAGTTCAGTTAGGGTAGAGCACCCTGTATTTTTGATTAAACGGGTTGTTTTGGAACTCCATGGTTCCATTGCAATTTTTGTTTATCTTGATGTCTACTATTACCCCTCTGAATTTGTCTGTCAAATGCGGCAACACTCTTTATACCTCGATATTTCCAATAGGATTAACATTATCGAGTGGTTGTTTTCGAGTGAGTGAAGTAGACTCTTAACGACTCTGGCAGATATTGTGTCCTAGTTACAGCAGGCGCGGATGCATGGGGGGGGGGGATCGGGAAGGTCACCCCCCCCAAAAAAAAAGATACAAATCCACCGATTATCACAAATTTCGACAAATGGTCGCCGAAAGAAATCAATTTCGTCAATCGTCGCAAGTCAAAGGATCACAAAAGAAACGCGAATTTCGTCAAAGGATCACGAAAAAACGCCAATTTCGCAAAAAAACGCGTAAAAACGCCAATTTCGCAAAAAAACGAAAATTTCTTCAAAGGATCGCAGAAAAAATGCGAATTTTGCCAAACAATTGCGGAGAAAATGCTACTTTCGTAAAAAAATCGCGCAAAAAACACTAATTTCGTCAACAGATCTCTGAAAAATACGCGAATTTCTTCAGCGAATCACGAAAAAAAATACGCGAATTTTGCCAAAGGACCGGGGAAAAAACGCACACTTAGTACCGGGAGGAGATTCCCCTAGGCGCGCATCCATGGGGGTTTGGGGGGGGGGGGTGTTCGATCGGGGCAAAGAAGGGACGAACAAATTAGCCAAGTTAGTTTTTAAGAAATCAACACACCATATGCATTTTAGCTTTTAACTGACTAGGATTAGGACATAATCCATTTTCGTTCATTCATCAAATACCCCTTGATTACCAAGGTGGATGGCAGTAACAGTATATTCTGTACACATTTGTGGCTTTCTTCTGTAAACATTAAGATGCTTGAATTTTTCAAAGGACCTTTCTTTTTCTTGTTTCTTTCTTTCTTTGGAAATTGCTATGAAACCCATTCTTTTCTCTAACAATAAAGCACTCCTCAAAAATATCGTTATACATAAATTAGAATTGCAGCTTCTTTGAAAGAACGAAAAAGTTTTAACACTTTAAAAAGATCCGCATAACGCTGTCTATTTCTGTTGTAGAGATTCAACAGAAGATACACGAAGTGGCATCTTCCCCAACCTCAACCCATAGTGTAAAAAATTATGGCGCCATATGCCTTTTTGACAGGACATAATCCTTTTAGGTAGCTTTCATTACAAAAAGCTATTGCAGCCGTTCGGAGGAAAACGATTCCGAAAAATTTTGGTATATTTTCACCGATCATGACCCCTAGACCCTGAAACCACCCTCCGTTCAAAATTGATATATATATATATTTATATCTATCTATCTATCTATCTATATATATATATCTGATCTTTGTCATACTATAACTCTCGTATTTATGAACCGATTTGGATAAAATTTCGTGTGTACATAGTACATACCAATGTCTCGACCGAGTTTGTTGTCCAGCTTCATCCGCCATCTTGTTTCGAAATGGCGGCCATTTAAAAAAAATTAAAAAATTTAAAAATGAGGCACAAAATTTAAAATGAGGCACAAAATTTAGACATTGAAAAAGATTTTTTTCTTATGTGTTTAAGCTTGATACAATGATTCTGGAGCATTTTTTGTTTTGTCTATATCTTAAAAAATGTTATAGCACTTTGAATTTCTAGCATGGCTGACATTTTGAATCGATCTGATTTTTGTCACGTGATAATATGCGTTTTTATGAACCGATTAGGATGTGACAAAGAATGTGCATAGTAGATAGCAATGTCTCGACCGAGTTCGTTGGCCAGCCTCATCCGCCATCTTGTTTCAAAATGGCGGCCATTTAAAAATTTAAAAAAAATTTAAAATTTAAATGTGAGGTACAAAATAATTAGAAATTGAAAAAGATTTTGTCCTTATGTGTTTGAGCTTGATACAAAAATTCCGGAGCATTTTTTGTTTCATCTATGTCTTAAAAAATGGCTGAATTATAGCACTTTGAATTTCTAGCATGGCTGATATTTTAAAACGATCTGATTTTTGTCACGCGATAACACGCATATTTATGAATCGATTAGGATGTGACAAGGCATGTGCATAGTACATAGCGATCTCCCGGCCAAGTTCGTTTGCTAACTTCATCCGCCATCTTGTTTCAAAATGGCGGCCATTAAAAAAAAAAAAAAATTAAAATGAGGTACAAAAAAATTAGAAATTGAAAAAGATTTTTTTCTTATGCGTTTCAGCTTGTTACAAAGATTCCGGATCATTTTTTTCTCCTTTATCTAAAAAAAAAGGCCGAGATATAGCAGTTTGAATTTCGAATGTGTGTGTGACATTTTGAAAAATCTGATATTTTGCCGGCAACAGCACTCGTATATATCAAACGATTTAGATATGAGTAAGCATGTGCATAGGAATTACTAAGGTCTCGACCAAGTTCATTGGTGTGCTTTGTTGCACCCATTATGTTGTTTTAAAATGGCGGGGTATCACCGACAATTCTGGTTAATATAATTATTAATATAATTCGGGATATCACCGAATGGCGACGAAATATAAATCACTTTAATAAAACCAGCTTTGACAACGCTGACTAATTTGACGAAATTCTCATTCATATTCAATATTGACAAATATTAGTATTTAATCTTCTATAATCTGGTTCCACTAATTTGAGCTCCGTGTCTTTGAATAATATAAGCTGGCTTTTAAAAAATAATGAATATGAAAGCTACCTCTTCCTCCCGGCACTGGTTGGAAGGACTTTTTTGTTCACTAATTGCCGAAACGTCAGTGAGGTTTACCATTGGCACCCGAAAAGTGTTCGGTTTTCGTTTGCTTTGTCTGTTCCGCGAAAACTGCCGTTAAAAGCGTTGGATTTAATTGTTGGGGGCTTCCGATCAATCCCCCCCCCCGTGGGTGCGCGCCTAGGGGAATTTCCTCCTGGTGCTAATTGTGCGTTTTTTCCGCAGCCCGTTTGATGAAATTATCCTATTTTTTTCGCGATTCTTTCACGAAATTCACATTTTTTCAAAGATCTGTTCGCGAAATTCACATTTTTTGCGCGATTCTTTCGCGAAATTAGCGATTTTTCCTCAATTGTTTGGCGAAATTCGCGATTTTTTCTGCGATTCATTGACGAAATTCTCGTTTTTTCTGCGATCCTTTGACGAAATTTGCCTTTTCTTGTGTTCCTTTGAAGAAATGCCCGATGACGAATTTCACGTTTTTTCCGCGCTTCTTTGAAGAAATTGACGTTTTTTGTGCGATCCTTCGACGAAATTCACGTTTTTTGCGATCCTTTGACCTGCGAACGATTGACGAAATTAATTTTTTTCGGCGACCATTTGTTGAAATTCGCGATAATCGGTGGATTTATATTTTTTGATCCAAGGCAGGGGGGCGATCGAGGCGATTTCCCCCCTTTCTTGGATCTGCGCCTGTGAAGAGATACACACCACTTAGATGGTACATTTTGTCTTTCAAGGATGTTAAGGCCCTTTCAGATTTCTGAAGGGGATCCTTTTTCAGAGATTATTCTTTTACAGAAATCTGATATTAAAAAATGGATGTGATGGTTATGTTTCTCAAATTTCGATAATTGGTTCTTATGTATTTTTTAGTGCTGAATCCGTAAATGACCTTCATTTTTTACCATAGCATCACGTCAGGATTTTTCCCAAATAGCAAATTTTTATATTTTTAAAATGTCGAATTATTGGGAAAATCTGCTACTATAAAATAGACGTAACTTTTTTCACAATAATGTATTCATTTTTTGCTTATACTATGCATTTTTACAGTTAAACATGTAAAATATTGTGTATTTAAAATCCTTATAATTTTATTCCATGCGTGGAAGTTTCTTTGAACCGCTCATGCTCTGCTTCGCTCTTTTCCTTTTATCTTCTTTATGGGGTTAATCTCGATATTCTCTTTTATTTTGGCGGTTGATAAGGCTGGTAAATTTGTCGCAGATGTATTTAAAATATTTACCTTCTTTTGTTAAGGCTTTGACAAATTGCTTTGAGAGATTTTCGTTATTTTTTTACTTTTGAATTTTGAAATTTACGATTTGCGAAAATCGTGACGTGATGGTTAAAAATGATCATTTTCGGATTCAGTGCTAAAAAATACATCAAAATCAATTATCAAAAGTAAAAAAACACAAGCATCGCAAGCTTGTGTTATTAACGTTGTTAAACTTCACTATAACTAAAAGAACAAAAAAATAAGATAAATAATTACCACCGTGCAAGAGTAAAAAGAAAAAAAAAATAAGACATTCAATAAATTTTGTTATAACGTTTTAATTTTACGATCTAATAAGTAACAATAAACCATATTTTGAGGAAAGGGCAGTATTATATAATAAGTGTGTTGGATAAACGAGTGTTTCGGTTAATCAGACGTCGGATAATCGAGAGTCTGTAATATTTTCGAATCGCATTAATTATTTCATATTCATTTTATAATTAACTGCAAGGAATGATTTGAGCTACAGAATTTATGACTACGTTGATTACATGTCACTCGGTATCGCCCCCCCTCCCCCCCCCAAAAAAAAAGATTCTCTGGATCCGCCCCTAAGTTACAGTGTGCGCTCCCTGAGACCGCTTGATCGAAAGATGAGTAAAAGGCTCGATTAACTAATAGGATACTGTTTCTGTAATAAAGCTTATGCATTGATTTATTATAATTTAAATTCACGTATTCTGAAGTCTCTAGAGATAGTAGGTATTACGGCTCCAAACGAAACAAAATTTCAAAATGCCAACATTGACAGCATTTTCTGTCTTAACTAACAAATGGAGAAAAAAATCAGATTACAGTTTCTGAATAAGTGAACCTAGCGGACAAAAGTGAATTAAAAATTCTATCAGAATGTAGACAGTTTGATTTGAAAACAGCCTTAACTTACCTCATTATACAATTTAAAAAAAAATAGTTAAGCAAAAATGAGTATATTACTGCTTTTTTTTTTAAATAAACTAAAGTATAAAAGAAATTAACTTGTTAAATAAATTATTTTAATGCAATTTCTGTTTAATATTTACTGTTTTAAGGAGGGAGTGGAGGGGGGGAGAGAGTATGCTGATATTTACCAAGAATGTTCCCAAGACGAAAGTAACTAATGTTTACTAATTCTCTTCCATAAATATACCACATTGCCTGGACATGTTAGAAGAATTCTTAGTCAATACGATTTCCAATTAATTTTAACGCCTGTCAATAAACTTAATTTCTCCGCTGAAAGATCTTATTTAATTATCTAATTCATGGTTATGTATAGGACTAATTGTCAGTGTAGTCTTTCCTATATTGAACAAATCAAACTGAGTTTTAAATTTCGAATTTTAGAACACAAGCAATACATTGAAAAACAAGAAATTAACAAATCCGTAAATTCAAAAGATTACTGGGAGATAAACAACATCTTCAAGGGAATTCTTTGCGCATTTGAAAACACCCGTAAAATGTTAATCCTATGACAGGTTATTTTCGAATTTCTAGTTTCAATTTTAATGTTTTTAAACAATTTTTTTGCATAGGATGGCTGAGCTCAATCTTTAATATGACTCTTTTTTACTTTTTCGATTTTGGTTGCAGATTTTATTTAAAAAGGTACTTTCAGTTTCGAAACCGGTTCGGAAACTGAAAGTACCATTTAAAAAAAAATCTGCAACCAAAATCGGAAAAGCAAAAAAGAGTCCTCATCTAGCCTATGCAAAAAAAAAATCGTTTAAAAAAATTCCAATTGAAACGAGAAATTCGAAAATAACCCGCCTATAGGATTAACATTACGGAGCCGGGTGTCTTCAAGTACGCAAAGAATTCTCTTAACTTTAACACATTTTTCTGTACTTGCAACTTATTAACATTATTGAAACTTTCCGTATCTGTACAAATCATAAAAATATTGTTATTTGACTCTTGGGAATTTCCCCATTATCAGAGTGTTGGAAATCTAATATATAAAAATGAAAATTTCTCTGTTTGGAAGCCAGAATTGTGAAATGGGTACATTAAATGCGCATGTACATTTCATGTACAGTGTCAAATGTACATGAAATATTTTCCGTTTTTCCGTTTTTTATAATCATTTGAAATTTTAACTCCTGAACACAGTTCAGTTTGTGCTACTTAACCACTCTTAACGATTCAGATTTTGAGCTCAAAATTTAAGTTTAAGTCTAAGCTTTTGAAAGCATGTAATGAGCTAGAAAAAATAACGGTAAAAAATAGTTGTTGGTTACTCCAAAGTCTAAAGCGCTCTCTATTGGCAATTTTTAAACTTTAAAATTTATTTTCAAGAAAATACTAGCATAAAGTATAGTTTTAGTGAAAACCGCAAGCGAATCGACCGATATTTCCGTTTTTTATAATCATTTAAAATTTTAGACCCTAAACTTTAAAGGCGCCTATCTCCTTCGAAAGACGTTTGGGACCCTTAGTTTCCTACTTAATATTGTTTGTCTTGATGTGTACTATCACCCCTTAAAGTTTTGCCCAAGAGTTTAGATACACCCTGCATTTAAGGATGTTCACAAATCCAAATTGGCTACTTTGATTCATTTTTAGGTAACAGCGCAAAAACTACTCAACAGAAAGTTTGAAATCTAATATATATAATCGTTGCTGAATTTCGTCGACTCATTTCAAATTTAATGAAAATCGAATCAAAACTTAAAAAGATATTGATAAAAGTTTTTTTTTTTTCATTCTATTAAATCCTATCATACGTAATTAATTCAATGATATCCCTTGATAGGTATTGAGTCATATTATTTCCTTATTACTTAATTTAATATATATAATCGCAATAAATTTTGTATTCATGCATTTTTGCATATAAGTGCGACAGCTATTGCACCAAGGTCTGGATATTTATAAAAACTAGTTATAGTATGAACGTACCTCATTTGCCACGCTTGACGTTCGATTTCCGGCTTTTATAATTTTTGTTCGCAAACGTATCAATCTGGCAGGGCGTTTATTCAGAAATTATGTAATCGATTTATTTTCTTGTTTTTCGGTAAAGGCCGAAGATCTTCCAGAAAAAAGTAAAGGTTGAGGTTTTGAATAAAATTTTTATGCGCGACGACAACCCTATAAAGGAATAAAACTGCCGTTCTGAGACTACAATCGATTGTATCTTAAATTGCACTTAATTTACAGACAAATGGGGAAAATGTTCGATTACAAATCACTTCAATAAACATTCCTGAAACTTTCATGCTTGTACGTTTAAAAATCAATCGGTAGATGTCAAAGTTTTTGAAGGGAAAAAAAAAAAAAAAAAAAAAAAAAAAAGAAGCTCTTTAATGCTTCGCCTACGATGCGGGAATGTAATAAAATTACGAAATTGATTTGTAAACTCGTATTGCTTTTATCTAAATTTGTAAAAATCTAGAAACATTTTCAAAGAATATCGAATAAAAACTAATGAATTTTAACTGCGTTTGGATGTGTTATTAAAATTTTTGTACGTTATGTGTTTTTTTATGTGTGTGTGTGAGTGGGGGGGGGGGGGGGGGTAGTCTGAGGGTTAAACAAAATAATAGTTAAATATATGCGAGTAGAACCACAACGCGTGAAAATGAAACAAAAATAACGTATTAAACGCGCAGCCTGGAGCAAACAAAAAATAAAAAATAAATTTTCTGAAGTCAACAAATATGTACTATTAAAATAAAGTAATTTAATATATATATATATATATATATATACCGGGTGTCCCAAAAAGGACTGACTGATTTTAAAATTCAATAACTTGCAAACGGTGACAGATATTTAAAAAATTCTTGCAGGAGGGTTATGCATAAGGTCAAAAGTTTTATTACAGTGATTTTCAATTTTAGTTCGAATTACAAACAATAGATGGCGCTGCGATCAACAGTCGCTAAATACAGGCTCGATTTTTGGTACTTCGTGGCCCGGATAATACATTTCCATCTCCTTTTTCAACATGGAACAAGAGAAAGGATCAGAAATCGAGCCTGTATTTAGCGACTATTGCTTACAGCGCCATCTATTGTTTGTAATTCGAACTAAAATCGAAAATCACTGTAATAAAACTTTTGACCTTATGCATAACCCTCCTGCAAGAATTTTTTAAATATCTGTCACCGTTTGGAAGTTATTGAATTTTAAAATCAGTCAGTCCTTTTTGGGACACCCGGTATATATACAATGGAGTAATATAACAATAAAGTAAAAAAAAAAAAAGAATGTCTAATAAAAATGACTGAATTTTAACTGCGGCTGGGATACATTATTGTAATTTTTGTACTCTTTTCTTTTTCTTTCGGGAGGGGGGGTGGGTGGGGGGTGTCTGAGGCTTGAACAAAATAGTAGTTAAATATAAACGAAAAGAATCAAAACGCGTGAAAATGAAAGAAAAATAACCTATTGCATGCGCAGCTTGTAGCAAATAAAAAATGAAAACGAGCGTTTCTGAAGTCAACAAATATGTACTACTAAAATAAAGTAAATAATATTTATCTTTTACGTTAAAACTACTTATGTACATTCCTTTTGCTTCAGTAGCAACATACTTCAATCATATCGCAACCAGATAGGAAGTAATTAGTAGGGCTGTCCGTGACTTTGTTCTTATATTCAAGAGTTTGATATTTACTTAAAGCCAACTTAAAGATAGGGGAGAAATTATATTGCATGGAAAAAGTTTTATTTTTTTTATATACGTTTCACCTTTGAAAAGTAAAAAAAAAAAAAAAAAAAAAAAAAAAAAAAAAACTTATATGCTGTTAAACTACTGTAAAAGATGAATGAAAATAGAATGATAGGATATTCTCAAATCCAAACTGGCTACTTTGACTCATTTTTAGTTTCTTGTTTCTTCACAAAAAACTATATTATGTATATATTATTATGTATATATTATGTATGTACTAATATATATAGTGTATTGGATTCGTGAAAATTTTCGACTTCCGGTTTTTGACGGATTTACAAGTTTTAGGGGTCAGAGATCCCGAGAAATATGTTTTTTCAAAATGCCTGTCTGTGACTGTCTGTATGTGACACAAATTTTGTAAGCACTCTATCTTAAGAACTAACTCAGAGAATTCAATAAAAAATTATATTCAGGTAGTCAATAACATATATTGATGTTGATTAGTTTTTGGTGTAAATCGCCTCACAGATGGCGCTGTTCTGCTGCCTTTTTCGCGATTTCTGCAACAACTCTATCTCAAGAACTTATGCACGAATTTTCCTCAAATTTCAGACTCAGTCATTGACATAAATTGGTGCTGATTACGTTTTGGTGTAAATCGCCCAACAGGGGCACTTGCATTTTCAATGAATGTGGGACTGGGCGGATTCGAACCAAGAATCCCTAGTCTCGAGTTCAGTGCTTTATCCATTCAGCCATCTAGCACACGTTCCTTTTGCAACAAAATATCTTTATAATTAGCACCACAATTAATCAAATCCATGATATGTTCCTGAACACATTACGTGTTATTCTTCCATGATTTTAACCCACTCCATATTCCTGTCTCCTGAGCTCGCGCGCGTGCATCTTGAACACACTCTAAAACTCCATGATATGTGGCTAGCATCTGCATCGTTGAAGATTTAACTAAACATCTAATAAGCGTCAGGTCAGCTGTCTGCTAAGTAAAGAAGTATCTCAAGAAGTAATGGACTGATTTTCATCAAATTTCAGATTCAGTTAGTACTTGATATGAATTTGTACTGATTACGTGTTGGTATAAATTGCTCAACAGGTGGTGCTGCTGTGCTGCATTTTCAAGATTCCCACAACAGCTCTATCTCAAGAACTATTGAACGAATTTTCATCTAACTTCAGATTTAGACGTTGACACAAGTTGTTGCTGATTGGGTTTTAGTGTTAATCGCCATTCAGTGTTAATTGCCATTTAATTTTGGCAGTGTGATTGCGAATTTTGAAGTATTAATATGCATGAGATAGAAGAAAGTTTTGCGATTGCCACATCTGATCCGTTAAATTTATTTTTGGTCGCAAATGTATTAAGTTGGCATGGTTCTTATTCAGAAACATCTATTTTTCTTTTTCGGCTTTTTGGAAAAAAGCTGAAGATTTTTCAGAAAAAGCTGCCAAAGTTCAAGTTTCGAACTAAATTATTAGATGCTACAGAATTGGAAAGGAAAAAACTGCCATTGTAAGACAACAATCGTTATAACTCATTGTAATTCATTTACAGAAAATTCGACAAATTGTTCTCTAATAAATCATTTCGATAAACATGCTTACACGTTTCATGCTTTTACGCTTAAAAATGAATCAGTTGTTGAAAAAAAAATATTTTTTTAAAAACCGCTTTGAATAATAATAATACTTAAATATAGAAGAAAGAAGAACCACAACGTGTGAAAATGAAAGAAAAATAAACTGTTACACCCGCAGCCTGTAGCGAAAGAAAAAACGAACTTTCTTGAAGTCAGTCAACAAATATGTACTACTAAAGTAAAGTAAATAATATTTATCTTTTACGTTAAAAATACTTATGTTCATCACTTTTGCTTCAGTAGCAACATACTTCAATCATATCGCAACCAGATAGGAAGTATTAGTAGGATGGAAGTAATAGATAAGAAACTTCCCTCCTAGATAGTTCCTGGAAGAAATGTGGTGGTGGGGGAAGGAGAGAAAACGTTCCTCCATCATCGTCAGAAACTCAGAAGTAGAACATTAAATGTCATGATGGATGCGAGAATAGAGATTCTATTTCGAATCTGGTGAAGCATTGGATGAATTTCTGCTTTTGGAAATAGAATCTTGATTCATGATATACAGAGAGAAAATTGCAACATTTTATTCACTTAATTTGTAACTTGGAATGTTTATATTCTGTGTAAAATTTCAATATCTAAAATATAATAAGAAAATTTTATGTTGATTTTTCAATTTGGACAGCTCAACATTTAACAGTTAAAAAAATAAGTATTGTAATTCGACTGTGATTTTTCTTCACAAAAGTGCAAAATTATTGTCATGATGGATGTTAGAATAAACATTTTTTTCGAATATGATAAACTATTGAACAAAGAAATCGCATCATTAAATTTTGCATTCAAAAAGAACTGTGCAACACTTAATTTACTTAACACTTAACTTATTAAAATATTGCAATATATGTTATGTATACTAGGGGGGTCAGCCCAGCTTGTTAACGCTCGCCACCCTGTATTGCAACCAGGGTTCTCGCTGGCTTTTGTCCAACATTAGCGATATGGCTAATTATAAATAACAAATAGTAGCCAAATGAAAAATATATATATATTAGTAAAATAGATTCAGCGTGAAACACTGAAAAATCTGTCTTTAACCCTTTATTGTATCCCTTTTTTTTCAATATGTTCTAAAATAACCTGATTTTTTGGTAATTAATTATAAATTATAAATTCGACTATCCAGCAAAGAAACTATTAAAAATAGTACATTCTATATATCTCCTAAATGTGTAAATGTTTCAGACATTCTTTTAGCAGTCTAAATAAAATTTCAAAGCAGGGATCTTTGATTTACCGTTGTGAAAATATACATTAAAAATTGCTATAAGATCTCGACTCTAACCGATATAAAAAAATTGGCAGGCTAGTAATAGTTTGCATATAGCTAATAAATAGTATAGTAAATGGCTAATTTCAACGACGCATACTTGCAAACTTTTCTCTATTTGACTCCTGATGTAAGTAATTTTGATTGTGTTACCGGCACGATGCCGGCACATAGATCGTGATTAACTGACAACAGAAATACCGATCGCGTAATCTTTTCTGTGTCTTTTGCTGTTGCTAACCCAATCGCGCCCGTCGGCCTAATGGTTCTGAGTTTTCGTGGTTTTCTTCGAACCTTGGATTTCCAAGCGTAAATACGGGTTAGGTTCCCTTAGAAAGACCCCGCGGAGGGCACTCCCCCCCCCTCCCCCAGGGCCTATATCCCTCGAGTAAATAAAAGGACGTCAAAAATCAACCAACCTTTGGCTGTTGCTAAATTGGTGTTGAGTCAGTAACTCTCTATTCTAAAAAAAAGTAACTACCGCTGTCACCGCCGCCGGTTTTGAATTTTTTGTGATCGGAGGTCTTTCTTCGTTAATATTAAGAAAAATAATGCATACAAAAAAAAATGAAAATCGGTGGTTTTATGCAGAAATGTTTGATAAACACGCTGATGCAGACACTTTTCAAATCGAAGAATTATTTTATGAGATATTTAATGCTAAAGTTGGACAAAATCGTTCCACTAAAAAAGTTTTATAGCAGCAAAAACTATACATGGCAGTGTAATCATTTTTAGATCATTTTATGCATTAGAATTTGCCGGAGTGCAGATTGCATTAATTTTTTTTATTTTGACTCCTTTTTTGAGGTTTTATTTCTATTTTAAATTCAAATTTTCAGCATTTCTAGAGATTTTTTACATTATTTTAGAAAATGGTATTAATTTATACTGTTGCCAAATGTATAAACAGCGCAAGCAATAATGTTTGCTTCAAATTAAAAATTTATTTACACGTGACTATTATAAACAGAAAAAAATCATTTGAAATTAGAATTAAATAATTATGTACAAAAAGCAGGAATTTATTAAAAATTACGTCATAAAAAGTATACACGTGAATTTTAAAAGAGAAAGGATATTGTAAAATAATAAATTCATTAACATGCGTTAGAAGTCTTAAATAGGAGAAATTACGTCATATTTACGTCACATTATAGTTATTACGTAAAATGAACACAAAATAATATTGCAAAACAGTTTAAATTTAGAAATTGCGCTAGACATTTATTTGATATTTTGAGAGGATTTTTTCAACTATTTTTGTTAGGAAAGCGCAAATAATATTTCATTTCTAACAAAAGTATTTTCACGTGAATATTTAAAAGAGAAAGAATAGCTTGGTAAAAATTACGTCAGATAAAAAACGATTAATTTAAAATGTCTCATTTAAAAGAACTTTATTTTCGCTTTGTTAAAAAATACCAGGAGACAAAGACTCTGTTTACTTAATTCCTTTTATATTAGCTTATTTTGAAATGTTGTTACACGTGTCTACGTCATCAAGTTATTTTTATTTGTATTTTTATTAATGTTGTACTAATTTATTTGTTCTTTCTTTATTTAAAATAAAAACTATGTCAATTTGTATAATTTGGCGAGTGGTTTGGCAATTTATATAATTTGGCGAAATTGGTCGACCTGATAATCAAGTCGTACCGCAGCGGATTTGGCGTTAAAATTCCCCAATCAAAGAGAAATGAATAGAAATTCGTTTATAGGGAGATCGCCATTCAATCTTTCGAAATCTTTTTAAAGTCGATCAAATTAGCGTGCATTTAGAGTCTGCGGTGTCTGGACGGGGGTTGACAAGCGTAGCTCGTAGGGGGGCCGAGCCCCCTAGTACCTATAAATAGAATAATGTAAATGACTGGGTGCGATTAAACATGAAAAGCAACATCAATCATTCAGTAACGCGGATACGAATCTCGAGTGTACTGCCACACACATACACAAAGAACAGAAATTGAGTACTCGCATTTGGCGAGTGTGATTGTTCGTTTAATCGCCAAATGAAGCATTTTGTCGCGATATGACGAGCGGTAGCGAGAACCCTGATTGCAACGCAATTCACATTGAGACGGCTATGCAATCTCAGCTCGCTTTGCTCGCTCGCCACTATCTCCAGCAACTTTAGCCAGAGTGAGTATTATCATAAATCATCTTAACATATCAAATGTACAAATATTTTAATGAATAAAAAAAAAAGGAAAACTTCGTTGAAAAATGCAAATAAAAATGCATTTTTTTGCCTATTCTATTGCACGGCAAGGCTTAAATTCATTTAAAACTCTATGAAAAACATGACGCTAAAGAAAGGTATAGAAAACGTTTTCTGCTGTGTCTAAAAGACAATCTTGACCAGAAAGCTGATTAGCTGAATGAATCTCGTCACTGTAAAAAGGTACTAATGGCATTGTTATTCATGCATCAATCAAACTAAAGCTTCTACAATTCGGGAAGACTCACACCGCTGCCATTTAATTGCCGGAGGGAGAAAAACACCTGTCCTTAAAAAGAGATTAGATCTCAGAATTTTGATTTCTGGAATGAGTCGTGTCATGTGACCATAAATTAACCAGTGAGAATCGTCGTTGTGGTTCTGAATCGCAAGATATAAATTCAGCCTGATTTTCGCACCACGTAGTACATATATATAGTTTTAATATCCTAAATACCAGACACATATTTGTCATTTTTATCTTAGTAAATTTTAAAATTTTAATGAATAAATTAATCTCTATTTAAAATAACTGGGGGGTCGAACTCGCGTTTTCCACGTTACAGAATATAGGTAAAAACGAATTTTTTAACTTAAAAACTCTAATATATATTTTGTATTTAATTTTTTTGTATATTGTCCTTTAACAACAGCAAAAAGCATTTTTATATGAAAAATATTAATGTATCCAAATAAAGTTTTAAACCACTTTCGCATTAGCCATACGCCAAGAGTTAATAGTCGAAGAACTCGCCAATAATTCCGCTACTTACAGTAGTCTAATTAATTCCGATAATTTCAGGGGCTTAAGCGTGCAGTTGTATTACATGTCTGGTAAACTTGTGTTTTATTTATATTATTTATTTATTTATTAAAGTTTAAATTAGTTATGGAATATTATCCGTAAACAAACATTAGACAATTTATATTGTTTTAAGTTCAAACGTAATCAAGTTTCGAAAGATAAAGATTTAAAGTAAAATTATACTTGAAGAGTATTTTTTATAACTATATAAAATCAGCAAATTGAGGTACAGGTTTTCACACAAATTACATATAAAATATCATTTATTTTCAAATTTGACGATGTAAAAATCGAAATTATGCTATGTTAAACATACCATAATTTCAATTTTTACGAGAAAAAGAAATTGGATTTAAAAGTGATTGTTCAGGTGTTGACATTGTCACTGATATTGAACGACATGTTTTCCTTTATAATATGGATTTTGTCTTTATAATAAATTGATCATTAATGTTTTTTTAGTTTTAAGAGCATTAATAAATTAATTTTTCTATGTTATTTAAAGTAAGTAAAATTTGAAACCCAGAAGATCAAACGATTTTTTAAAATTTAATTTAAAATACCATTTGTAAGTTAAATTGTCGACAAATATCTCTCACCTAATCTAAATATGTGAAAATTTTAAGTAATCCTTAGCACTGAGTTAGTAATTGCACAATGAAAATTATTCCCCTAAAATTAACTCTGCAGAGTCCACTGAGTGCATTTGCGAATTCCATACGAACATAGTAGCATATATATGAATGTGCAATATAACAATGTGAATTATAAATTTACAATATCTTTAAAATATTGTAAAAAGCTTCTACTTTTTGTAAACATAAAGAAAAAAGATTTTTTTTAATTATTTATTTCTTTATGCATGACAACATTACTATAAAATATACTTATAAAATGCGAGCTTTGGTTATATAGTACGTACTGACGAAAGAGAAAAAAAAATAATGAATCGTGAGCAGATATGTAAATTTAAGTATTTAGGTGTATCCTTCAGAACTGAGGACAAAATATGAACTATACACAGGCTGTTTTCAAGTTTAAAATACAATTGTGTTTCATTTAATCAAGTTTAATAAGAATGCGATTTTTTGTGAGATAAATTGATAAACCTTTTTTAAGCAGTAAAAAAAAAAAAAAAAAAAAAAAAAAAAAAAAAAAAAAAAAAAAAAAAAGACTTCAATTACATGATTTTATATGAAATTAAAAAAATTGCTAGGGACATTTGGTACACCCCTGTATTGACCTACAAATCCCTTCGCCTTTAAAATATACACTATATGGCCAAAGGTAACCGGCCACTTGCGATTTTAGACGTTTTGTTAAATATCTAGAAAAATACATGAAGAATTAACCTGAAACTCCAGGTGTGTAAACAGTATAGAATAGACCACATATATTCGCGAAGATTTTTTCCTCAAAACCCCATAGGGGACCGTCAACTAATTGAAAAGAATAAATATATTTTGCATAAACCTGTAAAAACTAATGTAACAAAAACATTCAAATTGGAGATTATGATTAAGTGGCTTATTGTAATAAACCGTGTTCATTTTTATGAGGATAGCTTGTATACCCGTAGAGAAATTAAGATTTTTATAAAAACAATCCCAAATTTTGCCAAGTTTTTGCTTATAAATTGCAAAGTTCTTAATATACAAAATAGCTCTTTTCAGAAAACATGGCACAGCATTGTACACAATACACTGCAATCAGAATTAAAACATAATAAAAATTGGATGAAAAATGAACACTTTTACTAGAAAATGTTTCACTGCGCATGCGCGAATGCAATCAAAATATAATGTGCACAATGTATTAGCTAAATACATAGAGCAACTTTTCTGAAAGTCTCAAGATCATAGCTTGAAAATTCTGAAAATTATCGTCGATAGAATAAGCTCGAAATTCGTTGTTCCCAAAAGGAAGCAAAAAGATGAGGGGTTGTATCAAATATCTGTTGATTAGTGCCAAGATAGCGTACACAATATTGCACGTACTACTACTATCGCATTTAACGATTTCATTTATTTCTTTCAGATACATACAAAATTAATCTAGAAATGCTAATTAAAGTTTATTAGTGTTTTTATGTAAAAAAAAAGTAAGAAAAATATGTATAGAAACAGTGTTTGCATTTCTCCTGGCCTTCCTATGTCCACTTCTGGTATTTCACTCATTACTTCTTGTTTATTAAATTGGCGATAACTCCTTATAATAGTTATAGAAATAAAATTAAAAGAGATTTGGAATAGTGAATGATTGCTTTTTCAAATAAAACAATATAAATAAATATTTTTTTCGAAAACGTCTACTTTAATGTAGGCAGATACATTAAGTAAAATAGTTCAAAAATAAGCAATTAAAATTGATGTAAGGAACAAAGGTGCACGGAAACTAAAAGTTGAAAACATTTGCTGTAATATAAGTCTGATGAGAAGATAATATGAATGGCTTGAGACAAAATGAGCTTAGTTCGTTATTTAAACTGAATGTCGCGTTAGACTGAGCCAGCACAATAATTTAAGACTTCCGCCATAAAGATTAACCTCGGCAGTCTATTTTTCCAGTAAGTGAAAAGGCAATTAAAATCTCATTTCCTGAACTACCCTGCAGAAACTACTGCAAGAGATCGATTATTGCCTTGTAACGGAAGCAGTTTTACAATAATCATCATGTTCCTTAAGTTTGTAATTTTTGTCCAAGAATCTAATTCTGATGCTAATTTTAAGTACAATAATTAGTGAAAAATCTAACTAATTCTTCATGCTTTTGAAATTTTCTTGAAGACGCTTATGAAAATTTATTTTTAATGTTTTACAATATATAAGTTTTAATAAATTCGGTTTGTCTGGGTGTGTGTCTTTCCGGCTGTTTGTGCGTGCTCTAACTTTCGTAGATATATTTGGGATGTCATTGTAATCGATGTATGTTATTGAGGTTTACTATGGCATGTTCGGTATCTATCTATCTATATATATATATTACGCTATTGTGTGTGGCACAGAAATCGTCGTTTGATAATTATTTGTTAATTGTTTAATGGCAACTCCCGAATGAAGCTATCTCACTGGTTATTGAACAGCATTTAATGCAAATCCATACCTATAAGGTTGGTTACCATCGGGTGGACCCTGTTCTGTCGCCAAAAGTGACACCAACTTGGCGATATCGCTAACATTTCTCCAAATTCTCATAGACTTTCATTGTAAACCAATAGGGTTTACTCGCTTACAGAAAATCAACAAACTGAGATATTTTAATGCAACAAAAACTAATATTAACTTAAGGGATTACATTAATTATATTTAAGGGAATCCAAATAAATTAAATTATGAATAAAAGTAACATGATACGATGCTTAGCATGCTTTCCCAAACATAAATTTTAAGGGAGAACAAACTGGTCGCCAAGGGCGGCTAGTAGAAAATGAAATTTGTGATATATATTGTTCGTTTATAGGGACACTCAAAAGAATTGTTACATTATGGTCTCCAGGGAAGAACCGTTTGTAAAGTATTTTAGTGATGTTACACTATTTCAGTTGAAATAAATATACACCAATAAGAGAAATTACATGATGCTTACTGTAAGATACAGTGTATCTAAGATTTATCGTTTATTTACAAGGATACAAAAAATAATTCGACTAGAGTAATGTCTATGCGCAATAATTGTTGGAAGTGCATTTTCAGTTGTGATATGTGTTTTTAATCTCTTTTCCATATTACGTGATGTGTATAAATTCCAAAGATCATATACAGGGCTGCACAAAAAAATTCGAGTACATTTCCGTTTATTGACGAAATTCTCGAAAGGGAATTTTTAACTGTGTTATTCGTTCCTAACTGAATTATATTTTTAATGTTGCATAACATTTATAATAATCTGCATATTATATACAGCGCTTAGCAAAATTCTTTATTTTCTATAGATTGGGAATCACTATCGGATATAGTAATGTGATCACAGAATATATTGATCACTGTATTGTATATATAGAATATAGTCAGCGCATAATATCGCGAAATATAGATTTTGATTATATAATTGAATTTTCAAATACTTTATGGGTTTTCTTAATTGTTTACCTAGATATCACCTTTCACCTTATTGAATCTAGAAATTTTGTTACAGTATTATGAACACTTTGGAAAGAGTTTCATAATCTATGCTTGAAGCAAGATTATTCTTTCTTGTTTAAATAATTAATATTGCAATTAATGCTTATGAATGTATTATTTTTAATGTAATAACTTGTGAATAAGAATTTTTTAGAAAACATTTGTCTAAAATTGAATTGCATGCTGCATAATGTTCGTATTAGCATTTTTTTTTTTTTTTTTTTTTTTTTTTTTTTTTTTTTTTTTTTAACAAAAATGAACGATTTTTGTCTATTTATATAATATATCATAAATATAACATTTTTAGTTCGCGCATAAAATACTTTTCAAACCCAGGCAAAACGGTGCAATCTGTATTATAGAAGTATACCAGTTGCGAAAAAAGAACCTTCTTATATATATATTTGTGAAAATACATTATTCAAAATTTTGGAACAAATCATTGTAAACATTTTTGTATTCTAATGTCTTATTATCAAGTTTTAGTACCTTTTTTATGATGCCTGTATTTAGCATTGTTTCAAAACGAGTTTTTAGAACATCTCTTACGATGTAAGTTTCTTGAGACTTTATTACGATATCAGTTCTTTCGACGTTTGTTACAGTACCAGTTGTAAAATTCATGATTCATTATCTATTCTTATAATCTCTTTATCATTGATTGTGATTGTAAAAATCTTTGTTAAAACTCAACACATAGCAATATGTTCATGGTATTCAACTCGCTGTTTTATTACTTGCTTCAACTGACTGCAGTTTTTATCGGTGTTCTGTGGCTTAATTCAGAATCCTCTTAAATTCTTGAAGTTTCCAACTAGCATGTCATTAGATCTTTAGAAAATAACATTATAAATTGCTCATTGGATTAAAAACATCAAATACGCAGCCTTGACAAGTTTAAAGTTTGTAAATTCCTTTCATAAAATAATAAAAATCATTTTAAAAATTATACTACTGGTAATAAAACACTAAACAATTTATTTTTAGAAAATAAGAAAATTTTTATAGTTAAGGTACCAAAATAATTCTATAAAACGAAATTTATTTCTCAAGCTAATGAATGTCGATTTCAGTTTCAGTCGCTCCCTTATGTGTACTGTATAAATTTTAACTTATCATATTTAATTCGGTTTAAATATTGTATTTTTCTATTGTATTCGCTTTCAGAATAAAAAAAAACTTTCCTTCAAAAATCACCCAAAAAATTTATTTAAAAATCTGTAAAACATAACAAATATTTTATTCCGAAAGTACAATCGAAATCAGTACGTTGCTAAAAATAATTCTTTTAAAAGTTCAAACAAATTTTTGGAAACAAATTTTGGTGATGAAAAGAAAACACTAAGGACAATAAATCAATGCACAAACCCATTGACGTGCATTTTTTGAATCAATATCTACCAAAAAAAAAAAAAAAAAAAAAAAAAAAAAAAAAAAAAAAATCTTTCGAATATGTTATTTTAATAATTCATGCATCAGCGAATAGCGTGGATGATAAAATGTGACAGACTAAGAATTTTGGTCTTTCTTCTTTGTTGTTCATAGAAGTTTTGCCGCAGATCCGTTTATAGATACATTATTACAGTTCAGAGAAAAAAAAAAAAATTCTTTTCATAAAACAACTGAAAACAAGATTTCATTAAGTAAATTTTTCGATTAATAAATATGTTTGATATTTTATTTGTTAGTTGGTTTGAGGTACTAAAGTCGTTTCTTGCATACAAGTGAGGACGTGAGTTTCAAAACTAGCTTTACCCGTAACTGGAGATGGGAGTCAAGAAGACTCCGCGTTGTGCATTGGCTCTGATTAACACGTGTTTTTTTGTCCTTTAATACAATAATCTCCTCAGTACCTTCAAGTAAATCTTTTATCAGTATGTTGGCAGAAGTTCAAGTTTGAACACTCGCCTATATCCGAGTTATTCTTTTTCAAAGTTTTCGTTGCTATTTATGGAGTCAGATTGACTCCACGTATCTGAAACTATGACTGTAAATAAATATAACGCACCACTTAATTTCTACGTATTTAGCATGCAATCAACTTCCTTTGTCTAGAATAATATATTGTTGTTTAAAAGGAAATAGATGATACTCAACCAGGACCTTCCATAAAAAAAATTCGGTCATGTGATCCAGTTTTTGAAAAAAAACTGTAATGCACTGGTTTGAAGAATGCGAAGTGTCGGAAGATAACTTTCATATTAGCGATGCAGAAACGATTACTAGCGATCATGAAGAAGAAATCGAAGAAGAAAATGAAGAAAATTCCGACGTAAATTCAGAAGAGGAAGACGACATGGTTGACATGGAAAATTATTTCTATGGGAAAGGAAAAAATAGGTTTAAGTGGTCCAAGAAGCCGTTAGTAAGTTCGCATTCCCAGACGCCGCAGCACAAGAAGCTGCCCGGAATTCGTCCTAATTTTAAACGGATATCGTTGACTGAAAATGAAGCCTGGACTTACATTTTCTCGACCGATATGTTGCTTATGATTGTAAAATATATAAATCTTAAACTGCAATTAGGCAAAACTATAAAGATCAAGAGAAGTCAGATTTGCGTGATTTGGATATAGTGGAATTACGCAGCTTTATGGATCTACTGTTTTACACAGCTGATTTTAAATCAAACCATAGGATCTCAGTTCACTGTTTGCAACAGATGGCACGGGTCGAGACATTTCCCGGTGTATGATGAACGTGAAATGCTTTGCAGTTCTACTCCAATGCTTGAGATTTGATGACCCAAATACGAGAGAAAAACGATTAAGGGAAAATCCAGTGGCATTAATATCAGAGATTTTCGAAAAATTAATCACAAACTCTCAGTCAGCTTACAGTATTGGCACTTTATCATGCATCGATGAGATGATTGTTAGTTTTAGAGGAAGGAGTAAATTCAAGAAGTGCATGCCTAATAAGCCATGTAAATATGCACTGGAAATAATGGCTTTAACTGATGCCAGAAACAACTACTTCTTAAATGGCTAGTAAAAATTCTGATTGTATGACACTTTCAGAAGAAGATAATATGTTGCAAAAACCAACACAGGCAGTTGCGCGCTTGTTTGCTTGTATTGCAGGCACAAACAGGAATATAACAGCAGGTAATTTGTTTTCATCAGTTGAGCTTGTAAAAGTTTTGAAGGAAAAAAAACTTAACCTGTGTTGGAACATTAAAAAAAAAAAAAAAAAAAAAAAAAAAAAAAAACAGAAATACCTAAAGATTTCCTTCCAAACAGAAGCAGAATAGTTGGGAGTTCAATATATGGCTTTTCGTAGGATTTAACCTTGGTATCATATGTTCCTAAAAAAGGCAAAGCTGTACTCCTAGCGTCGTCTGTGCACTCATCAATATCCCATGATACAGACATCAATAAACCGGAAATTATCGCTTTTTATAATAATACCAAATCTGGTGTTGATGCCTTGGATGAAAAATGTGTCATATATTGTACTAGTCGGAGAACCAGAAGGTAGCCAATGACTGCATTTTTTCGCCTTATGGATATAAGTGCAGTTAACGCATTTATTATTTACCAGGCCACACGAGACTGTAGAAAAGAGTCAAGGCTAGATTTTATAAAGAACCTCGCAAAGCAGCTTGCCAGTGAAGAGATAGAAAGGAGGTTAACAAATACCGGTCTTCGACAGGAAGGGAGATTTTCACTTGCGAATATACTTGGTAAAGAAGAGGGAAAATTACAAGCAGATAGCAGTGGGAAATTACCTACTAGAAAATACTGTACCATTTGCCCAAAAAAGTTGAAAAGGAAAACATCTACTCTATGTCATTCTTGTAAACACCTAGTATGTGGACAATGTTCCGTAGCCGTATGCCCCAGCTGCATTTGAATAATGTAAAAAGCAAAAAGAATAAAGCAATATTCTTAAGGTAATATTTAAAAAAATTGTATTCTTCATTTTTGTTTACTTAATTCTAAAAGTTATTAACATTAGTGTCATCCCATGATATTAAAAAGGAATAAAGTACTCATATTAGATGTAAATTTCCAACTGGGCGAAAAATGTCCGGACCAGGATTCGAACTCGGGACCTCCCTGGCTGAAGCCGCCAGTGCTCTGCCATCTGAGCTATCCCGGACGATTCTGGTCGGACTTTTTCACGCAGCTAACCTTGAAGATTACAGCATCTGGTCTGAAACCTGGCCTCATTAAAAGTTGTTTAGGTTTTTCTTATATTATCTTTCCAACAATTAATATTATAACATTTAACAGTTTTAACACAATTATTTTTAATGTTTTGGTAATTACATGATTTTCAGACTATATTGCGTTTCCAAAATAAATTCCAATGCTGTTTACAAAAAACAAAAAAGAAAAATAACATTGGAGTCATTTTGACTCTATGTCTCTGACCACGTAAGGAATCAAATTTTCTGCGTCCATTGGTTTTCATTGTAAACCAAGATTTTACAATTCCAGAATTGTAGGATAAAATAAGTTTTTTTGCAGATTGTTGTATTTTTTCTATGCAGGTTTGCCATATAGGTCAAAATTGGGAAATTTCATTAGCGGCCACTGGCCGGTAGGACTAATTTTTT
This sequence comes from Maratus speciosus, assembly GCA_963932465.1. NCBI lineage: Eukaryota > Metazoa > Arthropoda > Arachnida > Araneae > Salticidae > Maratus > Maratus speciosus. The sequence continues at coordinate 397,816,016 of OZ010800.1, read as the reverse complement.
AAGTAGCCATTTTCTTTAAACTAGCGGCCACATCTTTATTTCAAAATGCTAAGCAGTAAAATTTCCGTGAGTATTAATCTAAAACCGAGCAGCCCAAATAAATATTTTAATGAGAATAATATTGGAACCAAAAAAAGTAGAATCCTTGATGAAATGCAAGAAAATTTTATTATCTTCTTGTAAAAAAGTGGTCGGAAGGTGGCCGCTGATAGACAATTTTTCACTAGCCCATTTTTTCATTTACTGGCCCTGTGGCCGGTGGCTAGTGCTAATTTTGACCTTTAGTTTGCCACTAGAATAGACTGATAAAGAAAATACGATTTTTTTTTATAAGGAGAGTTTTGAAACTTACGTCCTCAACTATTAAATACACCGAGATTTACATTTAAAAGACGAATAAATCATTTTGACTTCTTGTCGGCCTGAAAAGATGTGGGGCGACAGCCTTCTTCCCACATATGCTTTTCTGTTATTTCTATAATTGCTTCGGTCAAAATGAGAAGTCTTCTTCCCACATATGCTTTTCTTTTATTTCTATAATTGCTTCGGTCACTTCGGTCAAAATGAGAAGGCTAACTAATTTTTGATTGGGAGTCAAAATTACTCCTAATACTTCTAATGGTAGAATTAAGAGTTTTTCTTCCCTTTCATAGTTAAGGCGAATCCGACACACTAAAAATTACCGTGCCTAAAACAGGTTTCGAACACAGCATTTATTACCATCGCCCTATGTCTAGACAAGAAGCCTAAAGTTTATTAAAATCTGTTTTTTTTTTAATGTGTTATTTTTTATTATATAAGTCTCTATATCTATTCAGAATAGTTTTTATAGTCGTTGTTTCAGTTACCGTTTGTTAAATCTGATCGACGACGTGACCACTTGTGTAGTTCTAACAGTTTTTACAAGAAAGTTAGAAATATTAACATAATCTCATGTTTTAAAGAACAATAAACATGGTAAATCAGTAAATAAGTTGTAAAATATTCTAAATTCATAGAAGAAATCAGATGTAAGTGTGGAAAGCATTTTTTGCTGAAATTGTATCAGACTTAAAATCTTACATTGTAAAGTTAGGATTATTCCACTGCTTTATCATCGTCTTATTTGTTAAAGTTAAAATGTCTGTCGCCGCGGTTGGCAACATGCGAACCGCGATCCACTGCCGGAAAGTGGAAGGTCGAAGCCTGGAAAGGCAAAACTTTTCAATTTGAATAAATATTTTTTAAATATTTACATATAATAGATACGTTTGAGCGATAACCTTATCAATGTTGTTTATATTTTACAAGTAACAGATCAATTAATTTGAATTTTTAACAGTGCTACATATTTGCTGTGATGTGAAACGCAAAATACTGCGTTGGAGCTCAGGTGCGACGGTGTTAGGGAGTGAACTGACCGCCTGCGTTGGTGCGCATGCGTGGTAGTAGGACTGGACGACTGCGTTGGATCGCATGTGTGAGGATTCGCCTGAGAGGAAATGGATTATTCTCGTCAGTCATAGATTGCAATCTTGTGGGGAGCTTTCGTTCATTTACGTTGTTATTATCATAGATTAAGGACCAAGATGGGACATTTACGGCAAAATCTGTAATGGCAACAGTATTAGCGTCACTATCGGCAAGGGGGAAGAACTAACAAACCTCCGAAATTTACCTATGTTGAAGAAATATGTTTATCCTCTATGGTTTGAATATCTATTCGTTCCTAAAACGAATCAGGTGTCAGACGATATTCTATCCATGCTTGTTTTATTTATTTAGCTGCTTTTTTTTTCTTTTTTTCTTTTTTTTTTTTACCGTACTTGTATTGTTTATTTTTAACTTACAAAATGATAATTAGACTAATAATATAAAAGAAAGCCGCCAGAAAATTCTGTTTAAGAATGCAAATATGTAAGTTTATAAGATTAAATTGTAAAAAATCAAATTCAGGTATTGTGTCAATTTATTCATATCGAATAAAATTTTATTGAGTGTAATCTCAGTACCTATATTTATTTTTAACTTTTAGATTTATACAATTCTAAAAATTTGTCGAAAGGAATTTTTCCCTATCTGTAATATTATTATTATTATTTCTTATATGTTAATATTATAAACATTATTGAATTGATTGTACGTTATTTACATTAAAAACAATATTTTTATTTTATCTGTAAGGAAGTGAAAATGCATAAATTTTAAAAGATTATTGTAACGATTGTTTAATACGTTAAACTTCATAAATTTATAAAACACGGGCTATAAAAATTTTCCTGCCAAAGGGGAATGATTACGAAATTTTCTGGGACTTGTAGAGTTCAACATTTCGTATATTTTTATGTTACACCATTGCTTTTGATATATAGCATTCAAGACGAAATTTGTACCTAGTATTCGTTGCACTTAAAACCGTTCACTAATAATGTAAAGAAAATATAAAAAAAAACATCCGTGCATGAACATAAAATAGATATTAGATATATAAAATAGAATGTCTATTCTATGTTCATGCATCGGTGTAAGATTCTATCGAAAACGTAAACATGCAACATTAAAAAAAGAAAGATCACAATTAGGTAGATACTCAATAATATGCATACTACAAGGATGGGGAGTTTCTTCCCCATTATCACTAAGGGCGCTACGATCGCAATCGCATTACCATTACGCTCTATGGGAATGTCCGTTCTTGGATGTTAATCTATGGTTATTATCGTGTGCTAAAATAACATTTTGTGAATCAATACGTATCATAAAAAGCATAAAGTCGACAGTGAAAATAGGAAGTTTCTGGCTGAGTAGACAGAACAATATTGTTTTGTGCACCACATATGTATGTGAAACAACTTTCTCCAAAATGAATTTTTTGAAGAACAAATATCGTTTGAGATTAACCGACGCCCACCTTGAAGACACTTTTTGCATTAGCTGTTCACCCCGAGAACCAAACTATAAAAACTGTCTGAAGACCGCAAGTGTAATTTTTCGAATTAATTTTTCAACGAATACCTGCCTTTTCTATTTTATTACGTGTGTATACAAATTTTCAGAACGTATACCTGCGTATGTAGTTAGTTTTCAGAACGAATTCCTGACTTTTCTATTTGATATTACATGTATGTGTATGTAAAAAAAAAAATAATAAATAAATAAAAGTAACTTCGATAAAATATTTCAAATTCATTCGGACCCCACTTAAAATTACTTGCCGACCCCTGGTCTATCGTATGGTGCATCGTAAGATTTTCGATGTAATAACGCTCCACGAACAATAAATCAATGCATAAACAGTGGAGCAAAACTTTCGGATCGATATCAAAAAAATAAATTGTTTCTTCCTGGTACATTATTTTGATATTTCGAGCTTCAACGGATAGCATGGTTGGTGAAATCGGATACTGACAATTTTGGCCGTTATGATATGTTCTTCAGCGAAATTTATAGATACAATAAATATAGATCAGGGAAGTTTATAGATCAGTTTAGATACAATTTGATAGATCAAAGAAGAAAAATGCATTTTATAAAACAACTCGATAAAATTTTATTGAGTTATTTTTTTTTTTTTTTACTAACAAATATTTGCTTATTATATATATATATATATTGTAGTTGGTTTGATGTGTTATAGTCTTTTATATATAAATTCTAATCAGATCAAGTCTTTCGCTTAAGTGAATCCTCATGCCTAAATAGGATTTTGACATACCCTGCATCCTGTTCACCGGAACACTGAAAAAAAAAAGGGTTCTAAAAATTACTCATTTTTAAATACGTCACATACTGAAAATAGCTCCGATCGAAATGTACTCTCAGTTGAGAAACACGTGTACTTTTTGATTCCACGGATGTATTCAAATATGAACCGTTATGTATTCATCTTTCATCTTATGTATGTATTCAGATATGAAGTATTAATGCACTCATTTTTGGATCCCATATGTATGTATTCAAATATGAGCTTCGAAAGTAAATGTTCTCTGTTAAATATTCAATACATTTTTTTAATGCGATCAGCTGTCCTTCTGTACATGTTGATCGTTTTAGACAAAACGTTAGAAATATTAACATAATCGCCTATTTATATTTTTAAATAGTACAGGGAAAATCAGTAAATACATTGCAAAGCATTTCGAATTCATAAAAGGAACCAAATGTAATCGTCGTAAGCCTTTTTGTGGAATTTGTATCCCTCCCACCTCTCCACATGCCCTTAAAAAAAGGTGATCTTTAACCCCTTAACAGTGACATTTGTTTTCTTACAAAAAAAAAAAATTAAATGGGGCTGGACACTACTTTTTCCATACTGAAATATTTACCTTCATTAATCGAAAAATATCTGACAATCAATAAATTTAAATTTACAGTTACAAATTAGTGGTATCAAAATGCTTTTTAATAACGAAGCAAGCAAAGTGTTCTTGCCCGAATCCAGTTCGGGCAACACTGTTAAGGGATTAATAACAAATATGTGGCTATATTGTTTCAGTATTGGCACATTTGTTAAAACTAAAATGTCTATTGTGGGGTGCATCATATGATTTTCGATGGAAGAACTACGAACAACAAATCAATTCACAAACTGTGGCGCGCAACTTTTGGGTCAATATCAAAAGAAGAAAAGTTTGTTCTTTTCCGGATACATTACTTTGTCATTTCATACATCTACGAATAATTTGGTTGATAAAATATGAGACTTTAACAATTTTGGTGTTTATTATATGTTCTTAGGGAAAGTTTTGCCGCAGATCAGTTTTAGATATACTTTCACAGATCAAAGAAGAAAAAGGCCTTTTATAAAACAGTTGAAAAAATATTTTTTTTATTTATTAATATGACTATTTGTTTATTATATATTTTGTTTGTTGCTTTGAGATAATACAGTCTTATTTTTTCTACAAATACTAAACAGAGTGTCCTACATTTAAAATCTACCGACTGCAAATCACTATGTGTAAATTGGGCTTCGAAACTGGCACATCTTCACATCGCACTCATTCTAGGCACAATGTCTGAGGTTTATTTAAATATGCTGTTCAAAATATACTGTCTTTAAGCATTTATGTTTCTATTCACTATACATGATAGTTCCTCCCATTCTGGTAAGAGATACAGTACTTACATTGAGACAAACGTGCAGGCCGTGTAGTTCGTGAACGTTTTAGACAAAATGTTCGAAATATTAGCATAATCGAGTTTTATTATTTGTTCATGGAAAATCTGTAATTGAACTGAAAAACGTTCTTAATTCATACAACAAATTAATTTTTTGCCGAAATTAAACCACCCTCTTAAGAAAAAAAAGAAAAAAGAAAAAATGATCAGCAATATCAAAGATGTGGTTATTCCATTGCTTCAGCATTACATCTTTGTAAAAGGGTAATTCCATTGTAATATACTAATAGTCACAGAGGAAAAAACAACTTTACCTCGTTTAAAAGAAATAAGGGAATTAAAAGATGGTTACAAATAGTAATGATATTATAAGATAAATTAATATAGTTATTATGAATAAATTATTCATTGAGAATGATTATGATTAAAAAAGTAGTGTTGTAACAGAAAAACAGGAATTACCATGCTTTTCGGACACTTCAACGTTTCTCTATATTATTTATAAAATAACATACAATTTATTATAACAAAAACGTATTTTCAATTTCATTTAGAGGCAGTTCCGAAACATTCGACTTCACACAAAATTTGACTGTTGCCACAGTATATTCATAAAAAATATGTAATCCTACCTGTAACAGACCAACATCTAATATGTAACAGACAAACAAATAAGCACAGAAAAAGAAGCTATACTGATTATAATGAATTTTATTGATTTTGACTACTCAACCTTTTATAAAATACATTGAAAATATAAAAAATATAGGTTTAATACTATCAGAATGTATGTGTAATACCTATTTGATGTAAAAAATAAAATACTAAAAATGGTAACATTGGCTTGGAATTATGCAAAAGTTAAAATGTCTATTGCATATTTATTATATTATTTTCAATCGAAGAACACAATACATATAATCAATTAATGCACCAACTGTGGGGCGCAGCTTTTCGATCAATATCAAAAGCAGAAAAGCTTTCCTTCCGGATACATTACTATGTTATTTCACACATCTACGAATAACGTAGTTGGCAAAACATGAGTTTATTATACTCGACATTGGAGGATTATTAGGTCTTCAGGGAACTTTGCCGCAGTTGTATTTATGGATCAAACGAGAAAACTGTTCTATAAAAGATAGCTGAAAACGGGGTTTTATTAAGGAAATTTCGCTACTGATAGGTAGGGGAGAGTGGTAATGAATGGGTCAATTTTTGGTTTGTAATTTTTGTATTTTTTTCTGTTTTTTGGCTCAGAATTAGCTCTCCAGTTACTTTACTTATTTGGTTATATAAAAAAGTCATAAAAATTGGATTAGAAAATGTCTATAATGAATGATAATAGAAAATATAGAAATTTGGCCCATTCATCCTCACCCATAAAGCTGAATAGGCCATTGAAGGTAATGAATAGGCCACTAAATGAATTCAATGAAAAAATGTGGAATTCATATTTTATTCCCCAAATATGACAAAATGAATGGTACTTGACATGATATGATCAAAGCATACTGAAATAGTAAGTAATACACAATGCTTATCAAAAATTATGAACATCAAAAGAGATATTATTAAATCCCATAATTGTAGCAGAAAAATGACAAAATAATGAGATTATAAGAAAGAAAGAACATAAAATATACATAAAAATAATAGATAATACACATAATGGTTTAACGAAATTTATATTTTTCAAAATTAATATTAAACGACATGGTTGTAACAGGGTTGGAACTGCCTATTGATTGACTATTTAGTCGAAATTTCTGGTATTATTTATTATACCTATCAGATTCAGAATATAAACAATTATTCTAGTTTTATATCAAATGGAAAAATACTGGTAGGTGTGGTCAACAACTGGACAGTTCACTTTAATCATTTATACAATTAAACTTATGTTTCTAATAAATAACTAATATTTCTTAGGGTGAAAGTGCGCAAATTATTTTTTAGACATCACTATAAATCTATTCTAACTAGACAGTAATTTAATCTAAATCCATTACAGTCAGTTAAGTTTCATATTAAAGTGAAAATCAGAAAAAAAGAAAGAAAAACCATATTTTCATGATCAGGGTAAAGGTGGCCCATTCATGACCATGATATATTGGCGCATTCAGCCCTACCTATACTTCTGGAATATATTCAGGTTTTTTTTTATACAGTGAATTCAAATAACATCTAAATACATCCTAAAATTAGTTTACAGATATGCAAAGACTTGCTAATACGCATATCTGCAATGAAATAATAGATACTTTTTAGCTTATTTATTTTACTGAAAAGGAAAAAAAAAATTTCAATCAGATTCTTGACCATCCTACTCTTGGGGGAAAATGGCTTCTCCCAAACAATGGAAAATTTGATGAGTTTGGTGGATCAAATAGCTTCATCTATTGGTGGCATCTAAAATAATTTTGTGCAAATACTTTTCATATTTTGTTAATAGCCCATTCATCCCCATGGCCCATTCATTACCACTCTCCGCTACATATTTATTGGAAATTAAAAATTTTAAGCACACGGCTGGATCGCTTGTAAAACATGTAAAAATGGCAGTGGCATACTGTATGCAAAATGTCATTTTAGAGCCTAAATAACAGCATTAAATAATATCCGTGTTTGTTGAATAGTACAACAGTAGTATAAAATTATAAACATCACATTGTTAAAAAAAAAAAAAAAATCAATGTACCACTATATAATTGTAGTAACATAATAACAAGGTCTGCGTATTCCACGTGGATTCGTATTTTAAAGCTTCAATATCAACTTTTGATGATAAAGAAGATCGTTTAACGCTTATTAATACTATATAATTAATAGACACTATATTTATAAAAAAGAATATAATTTAAGAAAACATAATAAATTAAACAAATACACTGGAAACGTATTCCGGATGCCAGTGTTGACTTAATGGAATAGAATGTACTGTTTATAGAAAATCAATAGACAATCAATTCAATATCCCACATAATGTTCAAATACGTTTTTCCTACATAAATTCTGCATTAATACATTTTATTTAAAGAACTTTCATAGTCTGTACCCTTGACCAATGAAACAAATAAAATATTTGATATCGCTGAGATAACTGGTATAAAGAAAGTGTACTATAAATAGATTAATTATGAGAATAAATAATAATAATAAAATAAACTTCAATAGAAAAATTCAAAGTTATCTGCTTTACAACATTTGGTCCATCGGTTCTTTGAAAGAAATAACTATAAACTTAAATTCAATATCTGTCTTATTGTAAAACCTTCCATAAAATTAAACAAGAACGAAAGATCTTACTTTAAACATGGATTGTAAAACCTATTCCAACACATTCAGGATACTTTAATAACACTTTGTCGTTTAAGAAGGGGATGCAATATGTCTTTTTAAACAATTTGGAAATAACATAACACCTTTGAAAACTCGATTTTGGCAAATTGTCATCAATAGTCGGAAAAGAAATCAAATTATTTTGCGATTCTTTGTATATGATATATCGTTTTGTATAGTATACGAGTATACTACATAATATGATAAAATTTACTTCAGTTAACGTTTAACGGAGTTAAAAATTCCCTTTCAGTAATTTCCGTCGGTACTACTTGCTTATCCCGTCGACCAACTATCTATCGCCAGACTATAAGATTAAATGCCAATAATGGTTGATCATAAATGTCACATTCACTTGACTTTAAGCAAGTTACACGTGTTTACGTCATCAAGTGATTTTTATTTTGACGTTTTATTTGTATTTTTATCAATGTTATACGAATTTATTTGTTCTTTCGTTATTTAAAATAAAAGTTATGTCAATTTGTATAATTTGGCGAGTGGTTTGGCGATTTATATAGTTTGGCGAGTGGTTTGGCGATTTATATAATTTGGCGAAATTGGTCGACTTGATAACTAAGTAGTACATTTCCGTCAATAAACGGAATTATTCGAAGTCCTTTGTACACCCCTGTATATGATCTATATAGCAAAAAATTTGTTAAACTTTAAAAGACATACCCACTACTGAAAACAGTCTTCCGGCTATTATCGCTTATAGACATTTCTGTAACCGAACTACAGTGAAACCTCCCTCGGCGACCACCCCCCCTGAACGACCATTTTTTCATGGAACGAAACTTATTCCTATAGGCTCAATACTAATTTTACCTCCATTCAGTGACCATCCCAGTTGAACTCCCTCCATGAGCGAGCTATTTCTTTGACGAAGGTTTTTATTAGAAAAATGATTCCGGAGAACGCATTATTCATCAAACTTCTAAAGCAAGTTTAGATTTTTTTTTTATTATTATTATTCCGGTAACTTTTAAGTGTTTAAACCCCTTTGTGCCTTTTTAGGAAATGACTTGAACTCTGATGACAAATTAAGAATGGCGGCCCCTGCCCTATTCTGTCAAGATACTCTCAAAGAAATAGATAAATTAATGAAATCGTCATTATTTGTTCCCGTCCAAAAAAAAAAAAAAAAAAAAAAAAAAAAAAAAAATGCATTTATTTAGTGAACTGCGAAAGAACTTGGAAATAAAAGTTATAAAAGATAAAACCATAAAATCACAACAAAAGTCAATTTATTCATTTTTTAAACTCTGCAGTAATTAACTTAGGTAATTTCGTTTTGATACTTAAAATTTCCTATTTTTTCCTAATGCGAAAAATAAATTTTAGTAACATTAATTGTTACTTTTTTTCAACAATTGAAATCTAGATTTAAACATGACCTCCACTAAGAGACCACCTCTCGGAGCGACCAATATTTATTGGAACGGAACGTGGTCTCTTTAGGGAGGCTTTACTGTATTTTGTTTGTCCCTGTATATGAATGATTCTAAAGTAAACATCTTGTAGTACGCCTCGATGATATATATAAATTTCAACATGTTTTAAATAATGTAATATCACTAAAATACACTGCAATTTTTTGCCCCCATAGTCCGTAATGTAGTCCAGTGGTGTAGTGGTCAGAACACCTGACTGCCGCACCGCAGGTCGAGAGTTCGACTCCCGACTGGGAAAGGTTCGCTCAACCTTTCATCCTTTTGGGGTCGATAAAATGCGTTCCCAAGCTTGCTTGGGAATTAAACACAGAGGGTGTCGTGTTAGGCTGACCACCTGGCCGGGACACATGCTGCATAGCACCTCGGGGCCCAGGGTCAAGAAAACAGAGATGGGCACTGTCTGCCCAGATCCTTCTGGATTGTATAGCCACAGAGTTTAGTTTAGTCCGTAATGTAACTGAATTATTTTGAGTGTGCCTGTAAACAAACCACTAACGCTATACACTTCATTTTTTAATGCCGAACACGCCATGGTAAAGCTGAAGAACACATATCAATTGCATGGCAATCCGATTATATTTAAACGAGTTAGATAAAAGGACAAACAGACGGCTGTCAGACAAACCGAATTCATAAACATTTTTACTTTCTTCTATCATTAGAAGAAGAAAGTATGAATCCGTGAAAAATTTCGACATATGGTTTTCGATGTATTTATACGTTTTAGAAGGTTCTCAACACGATTTGAGTGTTTTTAGAAAATGTTTGTCTGTGAGTCTGTCTGTCACTCTGGTATTCTGTGACTGCCTGTATGGGGCAAAAATTTTGTGAGCGCTCTATGGATGAATTTTCATTGAACTTTAGATCAGTTATACTTTGTTATAAACTGATGCTGATTAGTTTTTGGTGTGTATCGCCCAACAGGTGGCGTTGCTATGCAGCCTTTTTGACAATTTCCGCAATAGCTGCATCTCAAGAAATAATGCACGGATTTTCATAAAACTTCAGATTCAGGTAGTCATTGATATGAATTGTTGTATTATATTTTGGGTTAAATTGCCCAACAGGTGGCGCTGCTATGCTGCATTTTTTACGATTTCCACAATAGTTCTATCTCGAGAACTAATGCACGAATTTTCATGAAACTTCAGATTCAGGTAAATCTTGATAACTATTGGTGCTGATTATGTTTTGATGTAAATCTACAAATAGATGGCACGGCTATGCTGGATTTTTCACGATTTTTGCAATAGCTCTATCTCAAAAACTAATGCACGGATTTTCATCAAACTTCGGATTCAGTTAGACATTGACGTAAGCTGTTGCTGATCAGGTTTCAATGTAACCCACCGACAGGTGGCGCTGCTATACTGTATTTTGTGCGGTTAACACGATTTTAGCGATAATCCTATCTCAAGAACTAATGCACGGAATTTCATTTCCTTAGAATCCTCATGATGGGCATGGAATGACATTTAGTTTTGGCACTGTTCTAGCGAATTTTGAAGCATTAATATGCATGAGATAGAAGAAAGTTTTAGGATTGGCATAGAAGAATGTTTTAGGATTGGCATATCCGATTAGGTGAGCTTTGTTGGAGAGTGTTAGAAACATGATGCAAAACAATAGGTCCAACTAAACCTGATCAACGTATAACTTTAAAACAAGGTGTAAGAAAATAGATTCAACAGAATCTGATCAACTAATAAGTTCATAAGAAAACCTCGTTCTCCAAAGCATATGGGATAATACAATATTATATACGAATAACAAAAAGAAAGTGTAAAATGGGGATGAAAGAACATGTAGCACATATCAAACACAGCAGGATAAGTACAGCTTTCGCCAGACTACAGAATACAAAGTCTTTACAGATTAATTTTTAAAATAGTAAAATAATTTATCCATCAAGATTTTGTACTCCATCCATTATCCACGAAGCATTAGAAATCTAAATGCGTAGCTAAACATGCGCAATGAACCTGCCTCCTTTGAATTGCATAAACGTGGCGCGAAATGCTTTATAAACAATAAAATTAAAAATTGGATACAAAACCTTCCCGTTCATAGATGACAATTTTTATTAAAGCATTTGCTTTCATATACCTGTGACTTCATGAGTTTTGTTTATCAGGTAAAAAAAAAAAGCGAAAATAATTTAATCTACCTGTATTGATCTTGATAGTGTCACCGTTTATGCTTACTAAACTATTTTAGCAGTTTATTAAAAGGTAGTTATGAGCCTTTAAGTGTACTGTTATCCCTTTTAGCATGTATAATTTAAAGTATTCATTACGCAAAAACCATAAACATTTTGCACTTAAATCAGCATTTTTGCATCAATAAATTATCTGTAGAGATTAAAGAAAATAACTTAGAAATATTTGCATAATGACATGCTTTAAGACGGTTCTAAAAAATATATATTCTGCGCTAAACTACTCCAAACTTTGGCACATTTTCTCTATCTTTTTCTAAATATAAGAGCATCATAATCCCAGGCATGATTATTGATGGGATTTATAGCCTTAGTTTTTCCTTTTCTAATAAATCAATTATATCTTGAGTTCTAAACGATTATTATCTGAGTACGCTTGTTTCTTCCCTTTCCTTTACTGTTGCGTACGGAATTCAAAAAGCCAACTTTGACAGCATTTTCAAAAATCTTCTGCCGTCACCGAAACACAAAAAAATAACATCCCGATTATATAGTTTATTAAAAAGAGCACCTACCAAGTTCATAAGTTTGCGAGCAAAAATTAATAAAAAAATGTGCCAGTCAGTTTGGATTTATAAAACAGCCTTAATGTATCAAAAATATATTCAAAATGTTTAAAATATCAATTTCATTTGATAAAATGATGTACTATATTTATTCCATGAAATTTTTCTCTCTCATGCATATGAAGATAAAAATCAGTTCCTACAAAATTTATTTTCAGAAAATAATCACTCATACATGCGAACAGTTTTAAACATAAAGCATATATTCTAGTTTTTGATTATTCATCACATGAAATAACTTCAGATTCTTAAGAGACTTGCAACAATTGTAAAAACAATTGTTTGAAAAGTTTGGATAAAATATTGGAAACAATCTTTTGCCATGAAAGAAAACAGCCTGAACAACAAATCAATGCACAACTTTCTGATCAATATCAAAAGAAGAAAAGTTTTCCTCCCAGATACTTTACTTTGTTATTTTCTGCATCTATGAATAACGTGGTTAGCAAAGTATGAGACTTCTAATCTCGACAATTCAGAATTAATTTTTCTTCAGGAAATTTTTATCGTAGTTATATTTATACACACATTTTTATAGAGATGTTTTATAAAAGAGGGAAATGTTTTATAAAAGACAACTGAAAAAGATTTTTTAAAGTAAGTTTTTCGATTAAAAAGTGCATAATTTTTAGGTGCATTCGTAATTATATAAAGAGTAGCACTTATATTCGTCGTCTGTTCCGTCCGTCTGTCCCCTCAAAACAGCACAAAAACTACCCTTCCAAATGGTTTGAAATTTAATGCATATAATCGTTGCAGAATTGTGTCGAATCATTTCAAATTTTATAAATCAAAACTTAATAGAATGAACAAAACTTTTATTATCTTTTTAACCCTTAAATGCCTGATTTTTCAAAAATCGTTGTAATAATGTTTTTAGGCTTTCATTTTTTAAATAAGTCATGGGAAAAATACTTAAAAAAATCATATTTTGTTTTAAGTATAGTTTACGGCTAAAAAACAGGTTGTTACTAATCGGCAATACTGGTGTTTAATTGAAAAAATAATTTCCCTTGATAAAATTCTATAATATTAAACACACAAGAATTTTAGGAACTATAATAAGAAATAAATTTTACTTGCTCACTGCAGGTCAGAATAAGGTATTTCGCAAGCTTTCAAACAAAACAAAAAGAACAAGTAGCAACAATTAAAAAAATAAATCTATCTTTATTCTTAAACGGCACTAGTGTTGTCATCTACATGTTGAAAATCGATTTAATAATATTTTCAGAATGTATTTTATTGGCAACATTAGGCATTATAGCTTCAATATTATTCTAACAGTATTTTAGAGCCTAAATTGGGTATGTTGCCGAAAAGCAACACCAGGCATTTAAGGGTTAAGTCCTATCATACGTAATTAATTGAATGATATCCCATGATAGAGTTAATGATTCTACATTGCCATGGTGATAACGTCCTATTTAATATGGAGTCCTATTATTTCTGTATTACTGAATATGATGTATATAATCGTAATAAATTTTGCATTCATGCATTTTTGCATAACAGTGCAACAGCTATTGCACCAAGATCTGAATATTTATAAAACGAGTTATAGTACGAATTTGCCACGTTTAACGTGTAATTTTGTTCAAGCCTGTTTGCAATTATCATCAAATATAACTTTTTTCTTTTTTTAATTTCTTCTTTTACACATAACTAGCATGCAACTCTGGCTTCCTGGGTTATAGAATATATGTGAAAAACCCTTTTTTTGAGTGAAAACTCAAATGGATTTTTTACGTTTAATATAATTTTTAAGGTACAAAATTAACAACATTAAAACTCACTGTTATATGAAAAATATCAATGCACTTAAATGAAGATTTAAAATCTATTAAAAGCGGTGCTTTCATATTAACCGCCTTCCAAGAGATAGTCTAAGAAAAAGTCAAAGGTTTCATACTTACTAAAGTTTTTTTTTCCCGACAGTTTAAGGGGTTTCAGCACTTAGTTCGATTACATGTCTGTTAAACTGGTGTAATGTTTGTAGTATTTTCTTGTTTAATTTAATGATGAATTTTTAATTTTATTATGAGATAGTAGCATTGAAACAAATACTGAACTATTTATATTATCTTAATAGCAATTATGTTGATCTTTCGTAATTGGCTGCACGTGACAGAGATAGATTTTTAAAAATCATGCATTGAAATAACCATAAAAAATCAGTAAATTATGATTGAGTTTTCAAGCAAATTCCGTTATTTTTCTATTATTCTGTATAATTTGTAATTGTACCATTTCTAGAAGGAAAAAAATGCAGTAAAAGCAAAATTTTTGGTCAGGTGTTTTTACAGTCAACATTTCATCAGCTTTACTTAGGTATGTGTTTTGATAGATAGATTAAAGCATGCTAAGACGGAATCTGAAATTTCCAAAGATAAATTCTTTACAAGCAGGTATCCTCTTAACAGCTTCAACAATTGAATTCATTTCGATAAGTCATGCACATTTTCTCTTTAAAAAAGATTTTATTATAGAAATGTTCCGTTTGCGAAGTTTTTAATCTACTTACAAATGTTTCGGATTATGCATATTATCACAGCTTAGCGTCATGAAGTTAATTTGCAAAGCGAAATCATTTTATACAGTAATTTAGATATAATTGCGAAATCATATATTTTAATGTACTACAAGAAAAAGTATAACTATATTATATTTATATACTGAGGCAAATTTTCTTTGAAAAATGAATCGCATAAGAAGTATTTTAAATACAAACTATAATTCGTATTTTATTTGATATTAATTCGTCACATAAAATAACTTCTCAAATTAAAAGTAAATGTTTGAAAAGTTCGGATAAAATATTGGAAACAATCTTATGCAATGAAAGAAAAACACAACGGGTAATAAATCGCATAAAGACATAATTGCGAAATCATATATTTTAATGTACTACAAGAAGTAGTATAACTATATACTGAGGCAAATTTTCTTTTAAAAATCAATCGCATAAGAAGTATTTTAAATAAAAACTATAGCTTGTACACTGGTATTTGATATTAATTCGTCACATAAAATAACTTCTCAAATTAAAAGTAAATGTTTGAAAAGTTCGGATAAAATATTGGAAACAACCTTTTGCAATGACAGAAAACACTGCGGACTATAAACAATAAATGCCATAAATGCAAAACCATAAATACCATATACCATAAATGCGTACAAGCTGTGGCGCACAACTATTGTATCAATTTCAAAAGAAAAATTCCTGATACATAACTTTGTTAGTTACCTTACCTTGCAAACGACGTGGTTGACTAAATTAAGACTCAAGTAATCTTATTTTTTCAGGCTTAAGGCTCCTGTCCCTGCTTGTGAAAACACTCACGAGCTAATGCTAATCCTATGGGGAGGGATTTTTCTAATATCTCGTTTGCATTTTGACATTTTTAAATAATTTTTTTTGCATTGGATAGCCGAGGCCCGTCTCTACATCGCACCTTTTTTACTTTTTCTATTTTGGTTGCAGATATTTTTTACAATGACACTTTCATTTTCAGAACCGGTTTTGAAAGTAAAAGTAACTTTTTAAAAAATATCTGCAACCAAAATCGAAAAAGTAAAAAAGGTGCGATGTAGAGACAGACCTTGTCTATCCAATGCAAAAAAAAAAAAAAAAAAAAATTAAAATGTCGAAATGCAAACGAGATATTAGAAAAATCCCTCCCCATAGGATTAGCATTAGCTCGTGAGTGTCTTCACAAGCAGGGACAGGAGCCTTAATTTTGCTACAGATCGGTTTATAGATCAAAGAAGAAAAGTCTATTATAAAAAAAAAAAAAAAAAAAAAAAAAAAAAAAAAAAAAAAAAAACTGAATTTTAGATTTTAGCTAAATTTTTCTACTTATAAGTAGGTTTTTTTCAATACTTTTATTTCTAGCTTGGCTTTAGGTAATCATCTTTTGCACAAAAACATCGGAAAATGTGTATAACATTTTATGCCTCGACGACACATTAAAGTTCCATAAAAATAACTTATAAAATTCATTTAATTACATCGTTTAATAGTAATATAGTTTAGAATGAGTTATAGATACATTACTTTATCTTGTTCCAAAAGTATTATTGGTTACATAAATAAAAAATATTTTTAAAAGGAGGATTTCTTTTGCCTTTTCATCTTTTCAACTTTCTTGACGTTGAAAGATTGGGGGAGAGGGGTGGAAATTTTAGTTTGCAAATATTTCTACATTTCTATTGTAAGACCATTATGTTTGTACATTTCCTAATTCTGCAAAATATTAAAAAATATTTTAAATAGATTTGAGATGAGATATAAATACTGGACAAAATTCTTATAAACTCAAATTAAATTAATTAATTTTATTTAGTAAATTACTTCGAAAATTTATTAAATGATTGTACAAATCTTCTAATGTAGCTCCAGAAATACAAGAAAAATGCTTTTGAAGGTGAAATTTTCATGAATTCATAATTTGGGACCTAAAGGGTTAAGGAGAAATCTCGCCTACTACAAACCATCATCCTCGAGTCATAATTCGTGATTACTTTTAAACACAAATAAATCGGAAAATGCATTTAAGGAGAAATCTGGCGTACTACAAACCACCATCCCTGAGTCATAATTTGTGATTTGTATCTGGCACTTCTAGCCAGTACCCTAACAATACAACAAAAACGATGAAGCAAGTTTTGTCGAAATTTTATTGCATGTTACTTCTAAATGCCATCTTCAATAACACAGAAACATTTATCCCATTGCATAAGAATTAGCTCATTTCCTAAACTTAAAAATTTATTATAAAGTGCATCGCCCTTTTTGTGATGAAAGAAAATCCTACAAAGAAAAATTTATTACACAAACTGTGTGGCTCATTTTCCTGGGTAAATATCAAGAGAAGAAAAGTGTTTCTTCCGGACACATTATTTTGCTTTACACGTATCTATTAATAACGTAATTGGGGGGGGGGGGGATATGAAACTCTAGAAATATCAACATTTAAGGATCATTTGTGTTCTTCAGAGAATTTTTACAGCAGTTAAAAATACAGATTACATATTTATAGAACAAACAAGAAATGTGTTTTATAAAAGGCAACTAAAATAAGATTTTATCATATAAATTTTTCTGTTGATAATTACATGTCATTTAGATGTTTTCTTTTATGGAAAAACTTTATTAAATTTAAATTTTCTTATTAAATTAAGAAAATGTAAAAATTTTCTTATTAAATTTTCTTATTCCTTTTTCTCCATTTCAACATACAGATTACAAATTTATAGATCAAACAAGAAATGTGCTTTATAAAAGGCAACTGAAAACTAGATTTTAACTATATAATTTTGAAAACGAAATTGCTAGTGTGTACGAAACAGGAACAGGTTGCAATGGAATAATATGTATGAAATATGTATGAAAAATTTCCTTCTCTTGCCAAAGTCATTTTCTTCACCTGAACAAGACCCGTATAACAAACAAGTACCTAAATTATATCGTATGGTGTAATTGCAAAGAAGAAAATTTTAATATATCGAAATTTTCCCTGTTTTTTTGCCACTTCACCGTATCAGATTCAAGGTTTCACATATAATAGAAATAAATGCAATAAAATACGTCAAATTTAATAAGAACTTTTTTCAATAAAAGAAAGCAGCTAAGTGATACGCAGTTATCAGTAGAAAAATCTATTTAATAAAATCTAGTTTTCAGTTGCCTTTTATAAAGCACATTTCTTGTTTGATCTATAAATTTGTAATCTGTTCGTTGAACTGGAGAAAAAGGAATAAGAAAATTTAATAAGAAAATTTTTACATTTTCTTAATTTAATAAGAAAATTTAAATTTAATAAAGTTTTTCCATAAAAGGAAACATCTAAATGACATGTAATTATCAACAGAAAAATTTATTTGATAAAATCTAATTTTAGTTGCCTTTTATAAAACACATTTCTTGTTTGTTCTATGAATATGTAATCTTTATTTTTAACTGCTGTAAAAATTCTCTGAAGAACACAAATGATCCTTAAATGTTGATATTTCTAGAGTTTCATATCCCCCCCCCCCCCCAATTACGTTATTAATAGATACGTGTAAAGCAAAATAATGTGTCCGGAAGAAACACTTTTCTTCTCTTGATATTTACCCGGGAAAATGAGCCACACAGTTTGTGTAATAAATTTTTCTTTGTAGGATTTTCTTTCATCACAAAAAGGGCGATGCACTTAAATAACTTGTTATAAAATTCATTTAATATATCGTTTAGTAGTAATATAGTTTAGAATGAGTTATAGATACATTACTTTATCTTGTTCCAAAAGTATTATTGGTTACATAAATAAAAAATATTTTTAAAAGGATGATTTCTTTTGCCTTTGCATCTTTTCAACTTTCTTGACGTTGAAAGATTGGGGGAGAGGGGTGGAAACTTCAGTTTGCAAATATTTCTATATTTCTATTGTAAGACCATTATGTTTGTACATTTCCTAATTCCGCAAAATATTAAAAAATATTTTAAATAATAGATTTGAGATGAGATATAAATACTGGACAAAATTCTTATAAACTCAAATTAAATTAATTAATTTTATTTAGTAAATTACTTCTAAAATTTATTAAATGATTGTACAAATCTTCTAATGTAGTTCCAGAAATACAAGAAAAATGCTTTTGAAGGTGAAATTTTCATGAATTCATAATTTGGGACCTAAAGGGTTAAGGAGAAATCTCGCCTACTACAAACCATCATCCTCGAGTCATAATTCGTGATTACTTTTAAACACAAATAAATCGGAAAATGTATTTAAGGAGAAATCTGGCGTACTACAAACCACCATCCCTGAGTCATAATTTGTGATTTGTATCTGGCACTTCTAGCCAGTACCCTAACAATACAACAAAAACGATGAAGCAAGTTTTGTCGAAATTTTATTGCATGTTAATTCTAAATGCCATCTTCAATAACACAGAAACATTTATCCCATTGCATAAGAATTAGCTCATTTCCTAAACTTAAAAATTTATTATAAAGTGCATCGCCCTTTTTGTGATGAAAGAAAATCCTCCAAAGAAAAATTTATTACACAAACTGTGTGGCTCATTTTCCTGGGTAAATATCAAGAGAAGAAAAGTGTTTCTTCCGGACACATTATTTTGCTTTACACGTATCTATTAATAACGTAATTGGGGGGGGGGATATGAAACTCTAGAAATATCAACATTTAAGGATCATTTGTGTTCTTCAGAGAATTTTTACAGCAGTTAAAAATACAGATTACATATTTATAGAACAAACAAGAAATGTGTTTTATAAAAGGCAACTAAAATTAGATTTTATCATATAAATTTTTCTGTTGATAATTACATGTCATTTAGATGTTTTCTTTTATGGAAAAACTTTATTAAATTTAAATTTTCTTATTAAATTAAGAAAATGTAAAAATTTTCTTATTAAATTTTCTTATTCCTTTTTCTCCAGTTCAACATACAGATTACAAATTTATAGATCAAACAAGAAATGTGCTTTATAAAAGGCAACTGAAAACTAGATTTTAACTATATAATTTTGAAAACGAAATTGCTAGTGTGTACGAAACAGGAACAGGTTGCAAGGGAATAATATGTATGAAATATGTATGAAAAATTTCCTTCTCTTGCCAAAGTCATTTTCTTCACCTGAACAAGACCCGTATAACAAACAAGTACCTAAATTATATCGTATGGTGTAATTGCAAAGAAGAAAATTTTAATATATCGAAATTTTCCCTGTTTTTTTGCCACTTCACCGTATCAGATTCAAGGTTTCACATATAATAGAAATAAATGCAATAAAATACGTCAAATTTAATAAGAACTTTTTTCAATAAAAGAAAGCAGCTAAGTGATGCGCAGTTATCAGTAGAAAAATCTATTTAATAAAATCTAGTTTTCAGTTGCCTTTTATAAAGCACATTTCTTGTTTGATCTATAAATTTGTAATCTGTATGTTGAACTGGAGAAAAAGGAATAAGAAAATTTAATAAGAAAATTTTTACATTTTCTTAATTTAATAAGAAAATTTAAATTTAATAAAGTTTTTCCATAAAAGGAAACATCTAAATGACATGTAATTATCAACAGAAAAATTTATATGATAAAATCTAATTTTAGTTGCCTTTTATAAAACACATTTCTTGTTTGTTAGAAAATTGTAATATATCGAAATTTTCCCTGTTTTTTTGCCACTTCACCGTATCAGATTCAAGGTTTCACATATAATAGAAATAAATGCAATAAAATACGTCAAATTTAATAAGAACTTTTTTCAATAAAAGAAAGCAGCTAAGTGATACGCAGTTATCAGTAGAAAAATCTATTTAATAAAATCTAGTTTTCAGTTGCCTTTTATAAAGCACATTTCTTGTTTGATCTATAAATTTGTAATCTGTTCGTTGAACTGGAGAAAAAGGAATAAGAAAATTTTTACATTTTCTTAATTTAATAAGAAAATTTAAATTTAATAAAGTTTTTCCATAAAAGGAAACATCTAAATGACATGTAATTATCAACAGAAAAATTTATATGATAAAATCTAATTTTAGTTGCCTTTTATAAAACACATTTCTTGTTTGTTCTATAAATATGTAATCTGTATTTTTAACTGCTGTAAAAATTCTCTGAAGAACACAAATGATCCTTAAATGTTGATATTTCTAGAGTTTCATATCCCCCCCCCCCCCCACAATTACGTTATTAATAGATACGTGTAAAGCAAAATAATGTGTCCGGAAGAAACACTTTTCTTCTCTTGATATTTACCCAGGAAAATGAGCCACACAGTTTGTGTAATAAATTTTTCTTTGTAGGATTTTCTTTCATCACAAAAAGGGCGATGCACTTAAATAACTTGTTATAAAATTCATTTAATATATCGTTTAGTAGTAATATAGTTTAGAATGAGTTATAGATACATTACTTTATCTTTTTCCAAAAGTATTATTGGTTACATAAATAAAAAATATTTTTAAAAGGATGATTTCTTTTGCCTTTGCATCTTTTCAACTTTCTTGACGTTGAAAGATTGGGGGAGAGGGGTGGAAACTTCAGTTTGCAAATATTTCTATAGTTCTATTGTAAGACCATTATGTTTGTACATTTCCTAATTCCGCAAAATATTAAAAAATATTTTAAATAATAGATTTGAGATGAGATATAAATACTGGACAAAATTCTTATAAACTCAAATTAAATTAATTAATTTTATTTAGTAAATTACTTCTAAAATTTATTAAATGATTGTACAAATCTTCTAATGTAGTTCCAGAAATACAAGAAAAATGCTTTTGAAGGTGAAATCTTCATGAATTCATAATTTGGGACCTAAAGGGTTAAGGAGAAATCTCGCCTACTACAAACCATCATCCTCGAGTCATAATTCGTGATTACTTTTAAACACAAATAAATCGGAAAATGTATTTAAGGAGAAATCTGGCGTACTACAAACCACCATCCCTGAGTCATAATTTGTGATTTGTATCTGGCACTTCTAGCCAGTACCCTAACAATACAACAAAAACGATGAAGCAAGTTTTGTCGAAATTTTATTGCATGTTACTTCTAAATGCCATCTTCAATAACACAGAAGCATTTATCCCATTGCATAAGAATTAGCTCATTTCCTAAACTTAAAAATTTATTATAAAGTGCATCGCCCTTTTTGTGATGAAAGAAAATCCTACAAAGAAAACTTTATTACACAAACTGTGTGGCTCATTTTCCTGGGTAAATATCAAGAGAAGAAAAGTGTTTCTTCCGGACACATTATTTTGCTTTACACGTATCTATTAATAACGTAATTGGGGGGGGGGGGGATATGAAACTCTAGAAATATCAACATTTAAGGATCATTTGTGTTCTTCAGAGAATTTTTACAGCAGTTAAAAATACAGATTACATATTTATAGAACAAACAAGAAATGTGTTTTATAAAAGGCAACTAAAATTAGATTTTATCATATAAATTTTTCTGTTGATAATTACATGTCATTTAGATGTTTTCTTTTATGGAAAAACTTTATTAAATTTAAATTTTCTTATTAAATTAAGAAAATGTAAAAATTTTCTTATTAAATTTTCTTATTCCTTTTTCTCCAGTTCAACATACAGATTACAAATTTATAGATCAAACAAGAAATGTGCTTTATAAAAGGCAACTGAAAACTAGATTTTATTAAATAGATTTTTCTACTGATAACTGCGTATCACTTAGCTGCTTTCTTTTATTGAAAAAAGTTCTTATTAAATTTGACGTATTTTATTGCATTTATTTCTATTATATGTGAAACCTTGAATCTGATACGGTGAAGTGGCAAAAAAAAAAAAAAAAAAAAAAAAAACAGGGAAAATTTCGATATATTAAAATTTTCTTCTTTGCAATTACACCATACGATATAATTTAGGTACTTGTTTGTTATACGGGTCTTGTTCAGGTGAAGAAAATGACTTTGGCAAGAGAAGGAAATTTTTCATACATATTTCATACATATTATTCCATTGCAACCTGTTCCTGTTTCGTACACACTAGCAATTTCGTTTTCAGAATTATATAGTCTATTTAATATAAAGTAACATTTATCAATTTTTATATACAAACAGATGTAACTGATTTAATACGTGTAATTAGTTGCAATTTTTCAAATGCATAAAAATAAACAGGAAAGTTTATTCGATTTGAATTAAAAGCTGTTTTTATCGTTTTGTAACAAATCTCTTTCTGAAACATAAATGGGTGAAGCATTTGTCTTTTTTAACGTGAATGCTTCTATAATGAACAAGTGCCACAATATATTTTATTGCTGGTAATGTAAACTCTTTGCGTTAAAAGCAGGATTCTGTTATAGGAAATTTCCATTTGAGCAGGTTTTACAATATTAGTTTTGGTGACTTTGGTTTCAGGTACATTAGGTGAAAACTTCTTGAACAACTGCAGTAATGTATAGAGTGTATGGAATAATTTCATAATATTTGCATAATCAGGCGTTTTAATGCACTAGAAAATGTATCATTTATTTCTTTTTTACAAACAAATTGCATTTATTAAATTAATTAATGCTTTATTCATTGAAAGTTTCAATCACATCCATAGGGGAGAGTGGGGAAGAATGGGATATTTAAAAAAAAAATAAGAAAATTTAACTTCGTTTAACACAAAAACAAAAATTTCATTTTATGGAATACAAGATGAAACACTTTTGAATTTCCCTGAACATACACATAACATCCAAAAATAATTTTATAATTAAGGAAATTGTTAGTTTCAAAATGTGTCCCATACCTCCCTACTAACAGGGAGGTATGGGACAGCTATAAAACACAGTATGATAAAGCACAAATAGTCTAGTATTGGCTACATATATAGTCTAATAAAGATTGTAGGTCGATAAATCTATTCGAAATACAAATATTAACCAGATTGTCTGATCAGTCATTTGTTGAACTGGCAATTGTAACAGAGCTTCTCAACATAACCTATGTCAAGTTGTGAAGAAAATGAAATCTCTACTTTTCATTCTTTTTTCTTATGAATTGTACATTAAATTGTCCTCTACAGCTGCAATTATTCCTATATAATTTGTCTGCTTTCTTGGCATAATACTTTACAAAGAAGAAAATCATTTACACCAATGTCATCATCAGACCTATGTCATCATCAGACCAATTGATTTCCTACATTCATTACAAATTTTTCGTCTTCAGTGGTAATGCAAAAAAGAGAATGTCTGTGTCACAATATTAAATTCATATATTATTCATCACTGGAAGTTTCTGAAAACTAAAAATATTTCATTTTTGCTTTCTTTCCTTGTTTATTTTATGTCTCTGGTTTAAGTTTTAAAATATTTTCTGTTCAATTTTTCAGTTATTTCTCTTTAAATTTAATATTTTTTTTATTAAAATATTTGCATATTATTAGTGATTTACATTTACCTTATTCAAAAGAAGAAATTGGACTTGTGGCATTCCTCCTCACTACCTTCTTTTATGTTAAACTACTTGTATAAACAAAAATGCAGCTTTTAAGCTTGGTTTAAATTATGGATAATATACAGTATAATATTCTATAAATAGATAAACTATTACATCTATACATAAACAAATCATTAATATGCAGCGAGCATAAAAGGTTCATATGAAGCAAATTAACTTTTGATTCTTGAAATAATCTTTTTCTTTATACAATTGTAAGTTTATGGATATTACAGCAACTTTTTTCAACAGAAGATTGAGCTACCACTCATTAATGTAGTGTGTGATTGAATGTTTAGAATGATACATAATGAGAAAAACCTAATGACCCGGTCCTCCCACTGTCCCATTCCACCCTACTCTCCCTTACATATTAAAAAAGGACAACTTTTTAAAATCTATTCGAACTTTTTTATCAACTTTTTTTATTTATTTTCAAAGCAAATTAAAATAACAAAATCCGCAACAATTTTTCTTTAAAACTGTATCGTATTCTTATAGAAATATGTAGAAGTGTTGCAACATAAATTATATCATAGATGATATTATACAAGGTGCGGCCATTAATTTCCAGGACTGATCTAATAACTCCAGAAAATATTATATGAAATACACTTTAATACCTTTAATAACCTTTTAATACACTGTTAAAAAAACTGACTAAAAAACGGAGATTCTACTGGCAATCTTGACGACAGTATTATTACCCTTTTTTTTTTCTTTTTTTTTTACGGAAAACAACTGTTTTCAATTTGAGTCATTTAATAATCTGGAGTTATAATGTGTGACGATTTATTATCAAAAATTAGGATAAATAATTTATTAGGTAGCTTTCATTACAAAAAGCTACCTATTGCAGCCGTTCGGAGGAAAGCGATTTCAAAAAATTTTGGTATATTTTCATCGATCATGACCCCCAGACCCCGAAACCACCCTCCGTTCAAAATTGATATATATATATATATCAATAATTAAACATAACCTACCACATATATATATATATGACATATGTCATTCTGTAACTCACGTATTTATGAACCGATTTGGATGTAATTCGGTGTGTACATAGTACATACCAATGTCTCGACCGAGTTCGTTGGCCAGCTTCATACGCCATTTTGTTTCAAAATGGCGGCCATTTAAAAAAAATTTTAAAAAATATAAATTTGAAATGTGGTACCAAAAAATTAAAAATGGAAAAATATTTTTTCCTTATGTATTTGACCTTTATACAAAGACTCCGTAGCAGTTTTTGTTTCGTCTATATCTTAAAAAATGGCTGAGTTATAGCATTTTGAATTTCTAGCGAAGCTGACATTTTGAAACGTCCTGAATTTTGTCACGCGATAAAAAAACGTATTTATGAACCGATTTGGATGTAACTTCGTTTATACAGAGTACTGACCAATGTCTCGACCGAGTTCGTTGTCCAGCTTCATCCGCCATTTTGTTTAAAAATGGCGGCCATTTAAAATTTTAAGAAAAATTTTAATTGGAAATGTGGTACCAAAAAATTGAAAATTGAAAAAATATTTTTTTCTTATGTGTTTGACCTTGATAAAAAAGATTCGGGAGCAGTTTTTGTTTCGTTTATATCTTAAAAAATGGCTGAGTTATAGCATTTTGAATTTCTAGCGTGGCTGACATTTTGAAACGCCCTGATTTTTGCAACGTGATAACAGACGTATTTATGAACCGATTTGGATGTACCTTGGTGTGTACATAGTACATACAAATAACTCAACCGAGTTCGTTGGCCAGCTTCATCCGCCATCTTGTTTCAAAATGGCGGCCATTTAAAAAAATTTAAATTTAAAATGAGATGCCAAAAAATTGAAAAATGAAAAAGATTTTTTCGTATATGTTTGACCTTAATACAAAGATTCCGGAACAGGTTTTGTTTCGTCTATATCTAAAAAAATGGCTGAGTTATAACATTTTGAATTTCTATTGTGGCTGACATTTTAAAACGACTTGATTTTTATCTTTCGATAACAGGCGTATTTAT
The DNA here is from genome assembly GCA_963932465.1 of Maratus speciosus. Classification (NCBI taxonomy): domain Eukaryota; kingdom Metazoa; phylum Arthropoda; class Arachnida; order Araneae; family Salticidae; genus Maratus; species Maratus speciosus. Next base: position 397,789,349 of record OZ010800.1, on the reverse strand, counting down.
GAACCGATTTGGATATTACTTGGTCTGTACATAGTGCATACCAATGTCTCGACCGAGTTCGTTGGCCAGCTTCATTCGCCATCTTGTTTCAAAAGGGTTGCGATTTTTTTTAAATGTATTTTAAAATTTAAAATGAGGTATTAAAAAATTGGAAAATGAAAAAGTTTTTTTTTTATGTGTTTGGCCTTGATACAAAGATTCGGAGCAGTTTTTGTTTCTGAAAATTTGTTCTTTTGTTTATATCTTAAAAAGTGGTTGAATTATAGCACTTTGAATTTCTATCATGGCTAACACTTTGAAACGATCTTGTATTTGTCACGCGATACCACACGTATTCGCCTATTTCGATGGAAGAAGGCATGTGGATAGTATACATTAATATCTCGACCAAGTTCGCTGGCCAGCTTCATCAGCCATCTTGTTTCAAAATGGCGGCCATTAAATAAAAAAAAAATTATATTTAAAGTGAGGTGCAAAAAAATTAGAAATTGAAAAAGGTTTCTTTCTTAAGTATTTGACCTTGATATAAGGATTCAGGAGCATTTTTTGTTTGCCTTTATCTTAAAAAATGGCTCAGATATAGTAGTTTCAATTCCTAACGTGGGTGACATTTTGAAAAATCTGATTTTTTGCCTGCGATATATCAACCGATTCCGATGTGAGTGAGCATGTGCACAGCAATTACTAAGGTCTCGACCAAGTTCACTGGTTAGCCTCATCCACCATGTTGTCTTAAGATAGCAGGCACTTTAAGAAATCGCCGAATTTGGCAGCCAAATATAAGTTACTTTAATTAAAAGCAGCTTGGATAAAGCTGACTAATTTCGCGAAATTCTCATTCATTATATTGATAAAAATTAGTATTGAATCTCCTATATTCGGTTTCCACTTAATTGAGCTTCGTGTGTTTGAATAATATAAGTTGGCTTTTTAAAAATAAGGAATATGAAAGCTACCTTTTCCTCCCGGCACTGGCTGGAAGGACTTTTTTAATATATTTTTATACATGACTAATTTTTTTTAAAAAATTGTTCGTTGATTTTTAAAGAAAATTTCCTCCCGGCGGTAAATGTGATTTAAAAAAAAAAAAGAGTTTTTAACTTTATATGCATGAGAGATAAAATTGTTCATGCAATAAAAAAATATGTATTTTATAGTTTGAACTAATTTCAGAGAGTTTTAAATGGTACGTTTTTTGTGTGTGTATACAATCAGATCATTATGCAAATATTTTAACATTACTTACTAAAACACTAACAATTTACATATTAAGAAAATCGCAGAAAATTTTTACATGCTCTAAATAATCCCGTTGAAAAAGAAACAAAATTTTTTTAAACAAAATCTTTCTAAAATTGAGTCTTGTCAGAAGGGGTAACTGTTTCCATAATCAGGACTTCTAAAACAATCTTCTGTAATGAAAGAAACCACTACAAACAATAAATCACACAGTAGCTTGCATAACATTCGAATCAATATCAAACGCAGAATTTTTTTTCTTCAGGATGCATTACTTTTGTGCATCTCAGAATAATGTGCTACCAAAATATGCGAATTCTAATCATGACAATTTATAATTATTTGTTCGTTAGGTATTTTTATCGCAGTTTGATACATTTTCATAGACCAAACGAGAACGATGCTTCAGAAAAAAAAAAAAAAAAAAAAAAAAAAAAAAAAAAAAAAAATCAGAAAGAATGATTTACTTGTGATAAATAAATATTTAAAAGATGTTTAATTTTATTCAAATTTTTAGTTATAAAATTTAAGATATTTTATTACACATGTTTTAATGATAATGATACAATAGAGTAAAATATACTAAGGAATCGCAAATTATCAGAAATAAATTCGTTATAGGAAGGCTTCCGTCTTAGCAGTTACACTGTCTGTTATAATTGTATGGTATTCTTTTCTTCGGAATTATGATCATTTTAACCCTTTCAGGCATGACTCCGTATTAGAAAGGTTTTGTTTAAAATTTTTTTGTTTGTTTTTCAAACGCTTCGGAATTATTGCTCCATATGTAAATTGTTAGTATTTTAGTTATTAAGTTTTAAATATTTGTATAATAGATTGATTGTACACACCAGAAAAACGTACCCTTACTCTTAAAAAAAAAAAAAAAAAAAAAAAAAAAAAAAAAAAAAACTCTTAAACAATTAATCTTGAAAAACTCTTAAACAATTAGTTGAAGCTATAAAATAGATAATTTTTTATTGCATGACCAATTTTATCTGTCATGCATATAAAGTTAAAAGATCTTGTTTTTATCACATTTACCGCCAGGAGAAAATTTCCTTTTAAAATCAACAAACAATTTTTCTTTAAAAATTAGTCATGTATAAATATTTATTAAAATAAATTATTTACCCTAGTTTTTTTATAATAAATCGTCACACATTATAACTCCAGATTCTTAAATGACTCAAATTAAAAACAATTGTTTGAAAAGTTCGGATGAAGAATTGTAAGCAATCTTTTGTGATGAAAGAAAACACTGCAAACAAAAGCTTAATCACAAAATATGGCGCACAACTTTTAAATCAATAACAAAAGTTTACATTCCGAATACATTACTATGTTATTTTACGCATCTACGAATAATGTGGTTGAAAAATATGAGACTAGTAATTTTGACTTTTGGATGTTTTTTTCTTTAGAGACGCAGGTCGGCTTATAGATATATTTACAGAGATCAAGGAAATAAAACGTCTTTTATAAAGCAGCTGAAAAAGAAATTTATATAAAAAAATCTTCCTGTATAAATAATTTTTCGATATAAGATTTTTTTTTTTTTATTTCATGCAAATTTCTTCTTGTTTTATTTACCTTCATTTTAAACGACAAATATCCCTGTTATCAATAGCTTTTAAAAGTTTCATTTACGCTCTTTTGTGGAAAGTTTGATGAATTTTCTTAGAATAAACGAGAAAGAGGCTTTCTAAAAGAAAACTGAAAGAATGATTTACTTATGAAAAGTGGATATTTATTAAATGGTTTATTTCATTCAAATTTGTACTTATACAATCTAATATATTTTATTATATATTTTTTAATCATAATAGAGTAAAATATGATAAGACTGAATCGCAAATTATAAAAAAAAAATAACTTCGGTATAGGCATAGATTTCTCTTACGAGTCTCTTATAAATGTATGGTATTCTTTACTCCGGGACCATGAACATTTCCCCATATCCCTTTAAGACCGGGAGGGGTTTTTTTTTGGTAGAAATTGAAAGTTTGGATGGTTTCCCCTTATGGATAGGATCGTATTTGATTGAAAAAATATATATATAAACTCGATGTGAAGGATATTTCCTTCACATATTCTTTTAATAGATTTTTACTTTTCGCCCCCCCCCCTTCTTAAAATAAGGTTATTTTACTAAACTCTTTTATTTTAAATCTGTCTTAAATCATAAATTAAATTTATTTTTCATCGCTCATTTCCTTAGAAATACATTCTCGTTTCGCGCTTTAATTCTCAAATCCAGTAATAGATTAAATGAGGCAAGCTGTTGTTATCTCGCATAGAAACAATTTACCCATTACATTAGCACGCTTAATTTGGTTGCTACGCGGGATCTTTCTCATGCCTTATTTCTTTATTTATTGTGTTTTTACAGCTGCATCATTTTTCCCAACATATAAAATTCTCATCACAAATTTTGTCTGCAATATCTTTTATTTTTAATTGCATATGCTTTCAAACGGCTCGGCGTGCCTAATTCCCATGGTTTGGAAAACCCCCTATAAAATGTGGCTTTGTGGTTTTGGGGTAGTCCATATTTTGCCGATTATCTGTTTGGCGTTAAAATTCATGTATTGACCTTTCGCCCTTCTCATTAACAATCTATTAACGCAAATTAGCACATGTCTCATTTCAACTTAATTCTCGCCAGATATCTACTGGTTTGATATTTTTGTAAATTACTGCTCGCCAATAACTCAACTCTCTCAGATTTGTTATGACTTCACTCTGCTCCTGATCTTGCATCTGTAAAGAATGAATGTAGAACGTCCTCTCCAAGCACCGGCTATTTTTCGGCCAGAAATCTCGATTTGTACGGACCTGGAAAATAAAAAAAACTCCTGTTTACATCTGGGATCCTGTTTACTGCATTATGTGTCTTTCAACTCAAAACTGCCTACATATCTTTCCGCATACTAAAAATTGAATATTATGCTACTCCAAGAATCACACCCTAACCTGTTTCAAGAATTCTTCATTACACCCGATGTCAGGTTATGCCCAAGGTAGGACCCAAACAACCGTGTGGGTTCGGCCTTAATGCAGCCGTTTTTGGGCTAAATCTACACAATTGTGTAGTTTGGGATTATGTGGTCAAATATCTAAAAATAAAAATTTAAGCAAAAAAAGTTGTTGTTTATTGAGATAATTTTCATCAGCCAGAATGAAAATGTTTGAAACAATTTTTACTTTTTTCTATCTTTACAAGAAAAAAGTATTGGATTCGTGAAAAATTTCGACTTTCGGTTTTCGACGGATTTATACGTTTTAGAATGCCCAGAACACGATTTGATGTTTTTTAGAAAATATCTGTCTGTGAGTCACTCTGTCACTCTGTCACTCTGTCTGTGAGTCTGTATATCACAAAAATTTTCTGGGCGCTCTATCTCAAGAACTAATGCACGGAATTACACAAAACTTCATATTTAGTTAGACCTTAATATAAACTGAACCTGATTAGTTTTTGTTGAAAATCGCCCAACAGGTGGCGCTGCTATGCGGCATTTTTCACGATTTCTGCAATAGCTATATCTCAAGAACTACTGCACGGATTTTCATAAAACTTCAGATTCAGTTTGTCCAAGATATAGTTTGGTGCTGATTACTTTTTTGTGAAAATCGCCTTACAGGTGGCGCTGGTATGCTGCATTGTTCATAATTATCGCAATAGCTCTAACTCAAGAAAAAATGCACGAATTTTCATCAAACTTCAGATTCAGTTAGTCCCTGATATAAATTAGTACTGTTTAATTTTTGGTGTAAATCGCCCAACAGGTGGCGCTGCTGTGCTGAATTTTTCACGATTTCCACAAGAGCTGTATCTCAAGAACTATTGCACGGATTTTCATCAAACTTCAGATTTACTTAGTCGTTGACATGAATTGACGTATAAATTAGTGCTGTTTAATTTTTGGTGTAAATCGCTCAACAGGTGGCGCTGCTATGCTGTGTTTTTTGCGATCTCCGCAATAGCTTTATCTCAAGAACTAATGCTTGGATTTGCAAAAAATTTCAGATTCAGGTATACCTTGATATCGTTTAGTGCTGTTTACTTTTGGTGTAAATCGCTCAACAGATGGCGCTGCTATGCTACATTTTTTCAGAATTTCCGCTATAGCTCTATCTCAAGAACTAATGCACGAATTTTCGTCCAACTTCAAATACAGATATACTTTGATATGAATTGGTGCTAAATCGTTGTTATTTCTTGTACTATTTAAATGATTTAATTGCCGTGATTTATATAGAAGAAATTTTTGAGATGGCCACAACATACTAGTTGTTTTTGGACAGACCACCACAATTTCAGTTTCTGAGACGTGCTCAATCCTCGCACCCCTCTTAAGGGCCGTTGACAAATGGTATGCCCTTCATTCCGTTTGGATTGTGCCTGATCCTTCAAACTTCTTTTTTTTTAGTTTTTCCAGCAGCGGTATTTTGTTGAAATACCGATCGAAGTACATAAAACTAGGTCTGAACCAAGGTAAGGACTACAGCAGGTCCTAAGCCTTTGTCCTTGTGTCTGTACTTTCCCACTGGTATACTTCACAATTTAAAACTATCCCAGATGATGCTGTTACAACAGAGTGTGGTTTGTTTTTTGTATGCTGCTTTACTGAGGCACGTCCTAAAAAAAAGGAATCGTCTGCTCATCTATGGAAAATGATGGTAAATTCAAGTAGACACTACGGAATCTGTCGAGCATTTGCAGAAATTTCCATAATTTGATATTTATTCCTGGTGGTTTACTTGCTTGTGTCGACAAAAGGGAATGAATTTATCAAACTTAAAAATCTTTCTCATAGTATGCATATAACTCATATAAAACTTATAAATAAATCATATATGACATCTATAACTCAGAGCAGAAACATACAGTTCGTTACATGTGCAAATTATTATATCTAATACTATCAATTTTAAATAGAAATCATGAATGGTACAAAACCTATTAATTTAAAATTAATCCGCTTTAAAAATGTAATAAAAAAATTGCTAAAAACTAAAGTTTAGAAAAAAACACTTAAAAATAAAAATTTTATATATTAGGAATTGTATGTATTTTGGAAATGGTAAATATGCCGGACCCGCACAATTGTGTGAGTCATTTGTTTTTCAAGTTTTGCAAAGCCTAATTAAATTTATGAAAGACAAAATCAATTAAAATCATGAATAAAGTAATATGAAAAGAAAAAATAAATCGAAGCAAACACTAAAAATCATATTTAAAAGAAATTACGACACTACATACATTTTGTCTATTGCTGTCAGATGATAGTATTTTTAAAAGCAGAAATTCTAACCCTGTATTGCAGTTGGTGCCCCTAGTTGTGTCTTATCAAAACATCGGAAGCAAATTATCTCATATAAATGTGCAGATTTGGTTTTAAATCTCACAAAAACAGGAAATAGTCCTTCTCCTTTACTTTAGTATCACCCGCACAATTGTGCGGATCAGGGCTTAAAGGGTTAAGTCAATATTCTACTTTAGAAAGGTTATGTTTTCGCTATTTTTTTTTAAAGGCTTCAGAATCTGGTAGAGTATGTAAAAATTCTTCTGCGCCGTACTTCGTGTATAAAGCGTGAGTATTTTAAATAGTAATTTTGAAACATTTGCATAATCATGTGATTTAACTTATAAGGAAAAGGTATCCTTAAAACTCTCTGAAACAATTATTTTAATTTACAAAGTAGAGAAATGTTTATTACATGAACAATTTTATGTGTCATGCGTACAACGTTAAAAGCGCTTTTCTATAATATTTACCGTCAGTAGGAAATTTTCTTTAAAATTCAAGAAGCAATTTTTCTTTAAAAATTAGTCATGTATAAAAAAATATCAAAATAAACTATAAACCCTCCTTTTTGATAGTAAATCTTCACACCTTATAACTTAAGATTCTTTGTCTCAAATTAAAAACAATTGTTTGAAAAGTTCGGATAAAATATTGGAAACAATCTTTTGCGATGGAAGAAAACACTGCAAATAATAAATCAATCACAAAATATGGCGCAAAACTTTTAAATGAAATAAGAAAGGAAGAAAAGTTTTCCTTCCGAATACATTACTATGTTATTTCACGCATCTACGAATAATGTGGCTCGAAAATATGAGACTAGTAATTTTGACATCAGGATGATTTCTTCTTCTTCAGAGACGCAGGTCGGCTTATACATATATTTAAAGAGATCAAAGAAGTGAAACGTCTTTTATAAAGCAGCTGAAAAAGAAATTTACATAAAAAAAAAATCTTCCATGTATAGATAAATGATTTTTTAACTTCATGAAAATCTGTTCTTGTCGTACTTACTATCATTTTGAACGACAGAATATCACTGTCATCAATGGCTTTTAAAAGGTTGTTTCATTTATAATAACTAGTTGCATAGCAACCCGTTGTGTTGCTTTCGAATTGCATGAGACAATCGATCTTTTTGCGAAAAATGAAATCTTAACTTTATTGTAAATTTAGAAAGCCATTACAATATTAATTTTATTAAATACAATATTTCAAATAATAAGTTATATTTACAATTTAATTCAAAAGCTTTCCCAATAAAAATGCACATATTCTATAACTTTATTTGCCTAGAGCTTTTCGTTCTTCCAAGATTTTGCTTCGAATTTCGGAGTTGGCAGAAATGATGTCATTTGGGTCAACTTATATAAAAATGAATTTGTTTGGGCAAATTTATTCAGAAGCATTTTATATTTATGAATTAAAATAAATATTTAGAGAATTATTATTTTTCTCGCTATAGCATTTCATTTTTAATGTCCGCTTCTGAAATGTTTTATTAGCCATCTTAAGGCAATAGCTGAAAATCTACTTTTCGACTTTAAATAAAATGAAAATAGCTTACGATGTTTTTTACGTCAACTGAATTTATCTCAATGTTCCAGTCGAGAGCCGAATTTGTGTTTCTAAAATAAACTGATTCCTGAAGCTTGAATATGTGTGAGTTTGTATTTCGGGAAATTTTCTTGAAAACTACAATAATTTTTATTGTAAGAACCTTATATTTGTACATTTCCTAATTCGACGAAATACTAAGAAATAGTTTTAAAATAAAAAAAATTGAGTGGGGTTATAAATATTGCACAAAATCCCTATAAGTTCAAATTTAATTAATCCTTCTAAATCCTTTAGTCCTTCTAAAATACTTCTAATATTTATTAAATGACTGTGTAAATCTTCTACTGTAGTTTCAATAAATCACGAAAAATGCTTTGAAAGAAATTTTTTTCCTGAATTCATAATTTAGTAGATAAAGGGTTAAGGCTGCTAGTCACTCAGCTTCCGAATTCCCTTCGGTAATGTTAATTCTATGGGCGTTTGATGCATTCTTATATTTAAAATATCTCCCCGGGAAATTAATTTTTTTAACTTCTTTTTTCAGAGTTCTATTCTTAAAGGATGTCACTTTTTTCTTAGTTATCAAAATATTTCTAATATCTATGCTTAATTTAATATTAATTTCCCGAGGAGATATTTTAAATATACGAACGCAACAAACGCTCATAGATTTAACAAAGCGGAATTTGAGTGACTAGCAACCTTAAGTTAATATTTTGCTTTAGAACGGTTATGTTTTCACTCCCCCCCCCCAAAAAAAAAAAAAAAAAAACCTTCGGAATCTGATAGAGTATGGAAAAATTACTCTGCGCCTTACTTCGTGTATAAAATTATGTATTTTAGATAGTAATTTTGAGATACTATTATTTGCATAATCGTGTGATTGAACTTACCAGGAAAACATATCTTTAAAATTCTCTGAAGCAATTAATTGAATTTATAAAATATGTAGATGTTTATTGATGAACAACTTCATCTGTTATGCATACAAATCTCTTTTTCTATCCCCTTTACCTTCAGAAGGAAATTTTCTTTAAAAATCCACCCTGTATTTAAAAAAAAGTGTCAATATAAACTATAAACTCTTGTTTTTGATAATAAATCGACACACCCTATAACTCCCGATTCTTAAATGCTTGAAATTAAAAACAATTGTTTGAAAAGTTCGGATGAAATATTGGAAGCAATCTTTTGTGATGAAAGAAAACACTGCAAACAATAAATCAATGCGCAAATTATGTCGCACAACTTTTGGATCAATATCAAAAGAAGAAAAGTTTTCCTTCCGGATACATTACTTTGCTATTTCACGCATCTACGAATAACGTGGTTTGGCAAAATATGAAACTCTAGTAATTCTGACATTTCAGGATTATTTCTTCTATGGGGAATTTTTGAAGATTGGTTTATAGATATATTTATACGGATAAAAGAAGTAATGTTTTTTATAAAACAGTTGGAAAACAAATATTTTTTTAAGTAAAATATCCTATGAATAAATAGATAATTGATTTTTTTATTTGCGGAAATCTGTTGTCGTATTTACTATCATTTTAAACAAAAAATATCATTGTTATCAATTGTTTTTAAAGGAATGTTTTATTTATGCTAAATGTACCCTGATAAAGGAAAAAAATAATAGCAATTACTGTGCTGTGGATTCATATTATGGAAGATTTCTCATTAGTCAACAGTACTTTAATTAGATGAAAAATGTTTTAGAGAACTGTACGAATGGTTACTGAGGGAACATTTCAGATAATATAAAGTACGTACATACATGTTTTTTAATTCTTTAGGTAAATATTTTGGTGTGGATTCGGAATATGGAAGATTTTTCATTAATCAATATTACTTTAATTTGATAAAAATTGTTTGTATGAACTGCTAGAGTTTATAGTGAGAGAATATTTTAGATAATGTAAGAGCATACTTCTATATTAACGCCTCATGTAGATATCTTTAACTGTATGAGGGAGGTCGTTAAATTTACTATATTTCCTTGCACACTCAGTTTAAAAGAGAGATCATAATATATGATAATTTAATATTTAATTTATTATAAAACGCTGCTGGACTGATGTACGAAATTCCATGATAACGTTGAAAGCAATTTCGTGGTTAATTATTGTTATTAAATATTACGTTTAGAAATAACATACAATATATTTTTGACTAGCAGTCAACCCGCTTCTAAAATGTATCGTGTGGTGCTCAAAAGAATTTTTCCTTCATTTCAATATAGTGAAAAATATCCAGTCCAGAAAAAGAACCTGGTGTCTTTAACTTAACGTGTCATTGATTACCAAACTGAGCTATCTGTGACGATTGTATAAAACTTAATTTACTGAAACTACTTCTACTGTTCAATCGCCCTTCATTGAAGAGTGAGTTATGTAAATCTGACGAATCATTTTGCTGACTATGGTGACAACTTGAAATCGGAGAAATGTAGCTTTTCAATTAAAAGCATTTTTGTAACTACCCATGTCATATAAAAACTCCTCCCTGCCACCGGTAATGTAACGAACTATTAAGAGGTCATAAACTCCCTATCGTTCTCAAAAATAAGCATGCAATATATATCAGATTTATATGACAAACGTAAAGAATTTAAATTCAATGTTAATACATTTACAAATTTTAAATCTTGTCTACATCATTCTGTATTTCGAAATATAATACTTAATCATTTATATAGAATAAAATGTTTATGTTCTTCTCCTCTAATTAACAATAATATTAAAAAACTAATTTATGATGCATTAAATCATGGTTTTCCAAAAAAATTCATATATTCATTAATATACAATTAGTATTTTTCTTACATGATCTTTTAAAACAAATTAACACATGCGTAAACAAAATTACAAAAAAATTATAAAATAAAAAAATCTCTATAAAAAATAAAAATTGTAAAATAACATAAAAAAAATTATTATAGGATGGATGGGTGGGTAGATGTTAGAGTACGGAGGAGGGTGGCGTTGTCTGGATAATACGCAATGGTTAATTTATACATAAAAAAAAAAAAAAAAAAAAAAAAAAAAAAAAATGGGGCTTTTGTATTATTACTATATTTTTAATACATATTTTATAAGGATGTTGATTTGATATTTTATATGTAATTGGTGTATTTCATTAATTATTAGCTTTATTATTGTTTAATCTTATTTACAATCATTTGTTATAAATTTTAATTTAATAAGGACAATATCATATTAATTACTAATAGTATGCCATTTTTATAGTGATTAATATACATATAAGTATATTTAATATAAATAAAGTTATACTGTATGGATTAAAATTGGGTAATTATATTTATTATTATTCCTCTATTCTTATTAATATTTTAATATTTATTTATTTTCACCTAGTGTTATATAATTTATTATCGGTTTATTGTTTTTGAATGTCCCACATTCATACTTTTAGGATTTTTATGGATGTATAAAATAATCCACACACTATATTTGTGCTTTTTAGGTAATTGGAATTTAAGTATCAGTTCACCTTCTTTATACTACCATATGTTTTTTATTTCCTGTTCATTTTATAATTATCTTATATATAATAGTTTTTATTAAAGATTTTTATATTTTTAATAATTATTTATATTAATTATTAATGAATTTATTCTGTTTTATAGCATATAGCTATATGCTATATTTTATCGATGTTCTAGAATTATTTAAATTCTTAGTGTAGATTAAATAAATTTGCTAATAGAATATTTTGCATGCTTTTTAAATTTTATTAACAATAGTTTTTTTTTTTTTTTTTTTTTTTTTAAATACATTGTGTGGTTTATATTCAGTTTATAATTATCTATATATAAGGATATTTTTGGTTTTGCTGTTAATAAAACAATTGTTACATTCAATTGCGTATAACTGAAGCAAGTCTTTTGACAATTAAATCATAAATGTAATACTAGATGGCAGCACCACAATTTGTGTTTTTTTTTTTCGATAAGTTCTAGATTTACTTCTTCCAGCTACATTTCAGTTATAATTTACTACACCAGGGGAATTTTTAGCTTAATTTTGACGATATTGTTTAACGGTTTTTAATTAATTTAATAGTGCATTTTAATTATGTAATTACTTTCTATTTATATTATTTTATATTATATTAAAAGTTATTTAACATTTATTTCAATATGTATTAACTGTGTCCTATGGTATCAATTACTGTGATTTCTTAACTGTTTTATTAACCTTAATCTTTACGATATGGGTGCCATGTGAGCGTGGATTTATTCTAAAATATTAATCGGTATGGTGTTTATTATTTCATTTTATATCCTATAAATATTTAAATAGGTTTTATTGTTTTTTCCAATTCATATTATTTGTTTCTATTCTGTTTTCATTTTTAATCAATTCACTTGATTTTAATGGTTGTTAGGGCACAGGGGAAAATAACTTTTAGCTTTAGCTTATATTTCCCACAGAAAACAACCATTTTGCTTATATCATTGAATTCTGTGCCCTTGAAAACGTAATTCAATATATAAGCATTTCCATTATTTGTCGGTGTCCACTTTCTTATTTTTCTTCCATAATATTCTTATAAATATTTTATCTTTTTTTTATATATATACTTACAGCTTTAATTCATAATATTATGGTTTTTGATGGTGGTAGGTTATGTTTAATTATTGGTTATATATATATATATATATATATATATATATATATATATAGGGTGGCGTTGCCTGGATAATACGCAATGGTTAATTTTTTTTTTTTTTTTTTTTTTTTTTTTTTTTTTTTTAATGGGGCATTTGATTTATAACTACGTTGCTAATACACATTTTACAATGGATGTTGATTCGATACTTTTATATGTATAGTGGTGTAGTTACATTTATATATTTATCAATTCATATTAAATTTATTCATATTCCTTAATATTTAATAAAGTTAACGATTAACTTGTATTTAAAGTTTAGCCTACTCAGTACATCATATTAATTTTTAATAGTATACAATCTTAATTGAGAATAAAATGCATAATGAGTGTATTTGTTATACCTAATGATATGATAGTATGGATTTTAATTTGGTATTTTTTTTTCCCTCTGTCCTTTTAATCTTGTTTCATTTTGAACTTAATTGGTGTTTAATGGTTTATTTCTCTGCTTTATGTGTGTGGTAGTCCCAAATTCATATTCTTTAGCTAATTTATGGCTAATAAGAAGATGAAACGACACATTTTACTTGTGGAACTTATATATATATAAATATATATACTATATATATATACCGGGTGTCCTAAAAAGGACTGACTGATTTTAAAATTCAATAACTTGTAAATGGTGACAGATATTTAAAAAAAATCTTGCAAGAGGATTATGCATAAGGACAAAAGTTTTTTTTACAGTGATTTTCGCTTTTACTTCGAATTACAAATAGTAGATGGCGCTGTTCAGGACACCCGGTATATATATACTATACTAATATACTCTCTCTCTATATATATATATAACCATTAAATAAACAATTCCGACCATCAACAAAAATTGTGAAATTAACAATAAAATGACATTAACAAATACAGTTCCCGCCAACACACATAAGATATATTCCAAAAACATAGTAAGAAACAGCAGAAACTGAAAAAAAAAAAAAAAAAATATATATATATATATAATAAATTTGAAATCAAATATATGAAGAAATGGATAAAGTTCTAAAGATGATTTAGAAATGAACATATGAAACCAGTATGTAAAATAAGAAACTATGAATGACTCACGGAATTATATATATAAAATGTGTGCATGTGTACAATCACAAAAAACTTGCTAGAATGTCTCCTAAAGATGTCTCCTTGCTCGTAGATAATGGTTTAAATAAAAATTAACTATTGAAATCATGCAATTTTTGGGAGCATTTCGAGCTTACTACTAAACAAAGTTTTAAATTATGTGTGATTATTGAAGGGCAATTATTCAAATAAAAATTATTGAACGTAAATATTACAATTAATATTCCTCACCGTCATAATCACAGTCTATATATTTGCATAAATCAGTATGTGGGTGTATGTTCTTTATAAAAATTTACAATTTTTGGCAGCCTTGCACGAATCTCGATATTTATATATTTTAAAACGAGTAAATTGCTGGCTAAGTTAAAAACTTCTCAATCAATATGGTTGCATGGGGAAGTTGTTTGAAACGGTTTATGTTTGTGAAGGACTTGATTGTTGATGAATATTTGAAAAAAAGAAAAATTGTTTCATCTCGTTTCACTTTACTACCTTACTCTGTTCATATGAGGCTCTGCAGAAATTTTCTCAAACCATTTCAAACTCTTTGAAGGGTGGTGGTATGTTAATAATATTACTTAATTTTATTAAAGCTTTGTACAGAGATTTTGAATAAAATTTTATTTATGTAACATTTGTAATAACGAAGGCTCAAAGAAATGGATAAATTGCCGTTATGGGTGATAATTGTACAAATGAGTTTTTTAATGAATTTTAGATTAATATGTAGTGTGTATAGAAATCTGCAAATAATATACAGGGCTGCATGAAAGAATTTCGGAGTATTTCCATATATCGGCGAAAATTACTAAAAGGAAATTTTTAATTATGTAATGAGTTTTCTAACGGAACTTAATTTTAGCAAGCTATGTGGTATATATGGAAATATATAGATCATATAAGAGATTGCACAAAATATTTCGACTATTTTTCTGACTGTGTACGTTAATTGATGAAACTGGATTTTAAAATATGTTATGTGCTTTCTAAACTTTTTACTACAGGCATGAAAAAGTTCCTGCTAAAGAAGGAATTCCACCTTTTTAATACAATTTCGGACATTCCCTGAATTGACGCAAAAATGCAAAGAAAATATTGAAACCATAAAGGAGGATGGGGGGGGGGGGGGTGAGGCTTTTGGTAAATTTAATCCTGAGACATTTTATCTACTTGGAATCCACCCTTGGAATTTCTGAACTGCAGTGCAGAAGACCTATCAAATCAAAGGTAAGCTTATACTGTGAGCATTTGAAAATCATCTAAATGAAGTTTTTTAATGTGTCTTTCCAAAGTGAAGTTTTTTTAGACTCTTAAAAGAAAAAGTTTGCATAAAGTTATTTTTGAGATAAGATATATATTCACATTTGGCACTTTTGGGTAGTTTCAGTGATGTATTTCTGGAGCAAAGATCACTTTGATATGCATGTATTTAGAAAGGAGATTTTAGAAAAGAGAGGGAAAATCTTAAGAAACCAGACCACTTAGAATAATATTTGTTTTGAAATATTAAGCAATGTACTTCAGATAAATTTATCAGATGTATTTGAATTTACACTTTTATCAAATTTCCTTCCATTCTCTTTTTTGATTCAATAAACCTATACATGTATTGTTATTATTTTCTGAGTTGAAAAAAGAAAATAATACAATTATTTCTTTTTATTATTAAAAATGTGTTTTAATTACCAGAATCTATCGCCTTTATTTAGATAGTAAAATCCCCCCCCCCCCCCCCCACACACACACACTTTCATGCCTGTTACTAACTTATCTTTTTTCTCTTTATTTAATGTTGGAATTTCGTTAGAGTTTTCTAGAAGTGTTAAAATGCGTTTCATAATCAATGCTTGATGCATGATTTTTCGCTCTTGTTTCCTTTGCAGCGAAACACGCAGGAGGCGAGATGAAGCCAGCGGTCTGGTACATGTCTGCATTTGTTGTGGTCATCTTCTATCTATACCTATCCGCAGTTCAGTACGTTCGAGGGCTGCAGGTAGATTTTGGCTATCACAACTATGAACAGATGACCAAGCTGCTACATGAAATTAGTAGAGAGCATCCAGATTTTGCCTTCTTATATTCTATAGGAAAATCAGTGCAAGGTATATATTATGTTTATATATTTCAATAATCATTATGCATTTTCAATGTTTGTTGTTTTGGTAGAAGGAAATGATGTATTTTTATTAAAATTATGAAGTAACTGATATAAATTAAATTTAAAAGATCAAAAAACCCGACTGCGTTAATTAACTAATTATTTCTCATAAATGTGAAACTATTTTCTATATTACTTACGTGTTTTTTTATATTTTCTTGTATTCATGGCATTTAAATTGTGTTTAATTGTTAGTTCCTATCTGTAAACACTCTTTTGATGAGGCCTATAGATGTATATGATGGTTAGAGTTCCAATAAAGCTAGAGATCCTACCTACATAACTTCCAGGTCGTGTAGTATCTAAACGGAGCTTCTGACTGTAAAATAGTCAATGAAACATCGTCTTCATTTTGAAAGACCTATCCAATGATATGCCTCTCAATAGGGTGCGTAATTTTTTTTTCGTCTCAACCGATATTTTTTAATTTAAGGCCACTATTTTGAATTTATAAAAACAAAACCTAGCCTATAACTATCGGACAATTGAAACGAATCGTTAGAAACCTCATTCATTCAAATCCATCCAGCCATTGGGATGTTTCGAGGGTATAAAAAAATCCACATACCCAGATACGCGTGCAACGCATAGCCCTTCTTGGTAGTCGGGTAATAATAGATAAATTAATAACAGCGACGGAAAAATCAAAAGAATTAAAAACATCCTCATGTATATTTAGGTTTTTTTCCTTATTGCTATACGACTGCTAAATCCCAAATTTATTTAGATTTACAGGTATAGCTCCGATTCTAAAAATATTTCGAATGTTGTATTTTATCATATCAAAACAATGTACCTCAAAATAGTTATTGATTTTTTTTTAAAGTACGAAATTTAAATTTTTATAGGGTTCCTTTTTCCTATAAGTTTTATCAAAAAAAACATGTATATTACTAACATACATGTTTTATGTAAAAAACATGTATGTATATATTAAGTAACAGTTATGCAATAAGAAATGACTGAAAACATCGATAGAAAAGCTAAGGAATTTTAAAACATTCTCCCACATACGCACGGTGTTCGTTCATATTGTTATACAATAGTTAATTCCTAAATTTACTTGGAATTAGACGTATAGTTCCGGAAGTAAAACTTTTTCAAATGTTGTTTTTCATTATATAAAAAAAAATAAGTCAAAATAGTTATATATATATATATATATATATTTTAATTACAAAATTTAAATTTTTATACGGTTTCTGGTTCCCCTTTAATTTTAAAAACATGCATTCTCTGAGTAACAGTTATACAATATACAGAGAACTAATAATAGGGATAGGAAAGCAAAAGAATTTTAAAACATACTTTGTATATGCGGAATGTTCTTTATCTTTATACAATAGCTAATACATAAATTTCCTTAGAATTAAAGACATAGTTCTATTTGTAAAAATGTTTAAAATGAAGTCCTTTTTCATATCACAACTATATACGTCAAAATAGATTTTTTTTTATTGCAAAATTTAAATTTTTATACGGCTTATGGTTCCCATAAGTTATATTTAGAAACACTTTATTTTTAGATGTATTTAGAAAAACTTTAACTTACAAGTAAAACAGAAACAATTCCATTTTTCCATTATCAAAATTTACCTATTTATAACACTTTGAATTATATGAATTTCAATTTTTAGCATTTTCTGGCAGAAAAGACGCACTAATTTTTTATAGCAAAATATTGCTAAAAATTTTAAATTACTAATTTTTCTACGCATCAGCACACGGTAAGTATTAACCTTAACAAGTAAAAATTAAATTTAAAAAATCAAAAAACGCGACTGCATAAAAAGCAAACTAATTATTTCTCATCAGTGTTAAACTATTTTTTTATATTACTTACCTATTTTTTTTTATTTACTTGTATTGATGACTTTTAAGTTGTGTTTAATTGCTAGTTCCTATCTATGAACACTGTTTTGATGAGGTATATAGCTGTCTATGATGGTTAGAGTTGTAGTAAAACTAGAGATCCTACTTACACAAATTCTAGGTTGTGTAATATTTAAACGGAGATTCTGACTGTAAAATAGTCAATGAAACACAGTCTTCATTTTGAAAGACCTGTCCAATGATATGCCACTCAATATGGTGCGTAAATTTTTTCTCGTGTCTGCCGCCATTTTGAATTTATAAAAAACAAAACTTTTCAAGGGTATAAAGAAATCCACATACCCAGATACGCGTGAAACATATAACCCTTCTTGGCAGTCGGGTAAAAATGGAATCTTTACTCTTTTAAAATTTAAAGCACAGAGACGATATTTTTCTAATTCTATTGTAGAACCGCCCAACCTTTTTATAAGCAGGAGTGTATTTCAGCTGGGGGTAAGCAATAAAATGCCATATTATCTACTGTAGTAGTAATACCGATACACAGTCATTTCATATGATGCACATTACAGTGTATCGCACAGTAGTAGACAAAAGAAATGCCTGCTAGATAAGGGAGAAAGCCTTGATACGCTTTGTTGTGACGTCAGGGAATGTTACACGAAGAAAGGAAAACAAAGAAAAAACAATTCTAACAACTTGCATGTTTCGATTTCTTTGGCTCGCGAAATTATTAATTATTGTCTGTAAATAATAACTAAAAATTCCACGAACCAATGAAATCTAAATACGCAAATTGTTCGATTTTTTTCTTTATTTCGCCTGCTTTGTGTGACGTTTCGTGACGTCACAACAAATAGTGTCACGGCTTTCTCATATCTTGGGGGCGTTGCCAAAAGGCACCCGGAATTCAGACTCTCAAAGTAAAAAGTAAAAACATAATTCATTGTAAATTTTGAAGAATCTTTCTTAGAGTGCGTTTTTCGAAAAACTTTTGTAGGGGAATGAGCCTTAATTACTCCTATAATTATAAATAAAAAAAAAATATGCCAATTATTGATTTAAAAGAAAATATACTTTAACCCTCGGACTACGCCCCCCTCCCCCCCCCCCCCCAAAAAAAAAACAACAAAAAAAAAAACAAAAACAAAAAACAGCGTACAAAAATAACGGTAGTTAAAATTCTTTTAAATGTTTCTTGATTTTTACTAATTTAGATGTAAAATTACGAGTTTACAAACCAATTCCTTAATTTTATAACGTTCAACTGCATTTCACTGTATCTGAACAAATTAAGCTTTTCCTGTCTAGTCCATTGGACCCATCTAGTAGGCGGCGGATTAAAAGGGATTTTTTAAAGGTTATTAACAGTAAAATTTATCATTATTTAAAACGGATTAAGTTTTAAAGCTATAAATAGGTAATATTTAAAACGACTTCATGGTGACAGCGGACGCTGCGTTTGACAACACTGATGTATAGGGCCCAAGAACCGTATAAATATTTAAATTTCGTAATTTTTATAGAGATAATTGTTTCAATGTACATAGTTTTTGATACTATAATGAAAATATAATGCGTTTTATTAATGTGTTTCTATGTTTGTTTCGGTCCTGATGAATTTGCAATCCTTAATACTGCATAAAAGAATTTAAATTATATTAATTTACAATTATATTAATTTACAATTATATTAATTTACTTCAATATATTATATTTATAAATAGTGGACTCTAATACTGTATATGATATGTGTATATATAAATATATAAAAATGCTATATTTAGTTGTATCTGACCCCCCTCCCATGTGTAAAAAACAATTAAAAATATATAAAATTAAATTTATTAAGAGTCTGTTAGTATCATACTTTTATATTATTATATTTATTTAATATTATTATTAATTTACCTAATCTTTTCTGAATTATAATTTAAAAATAGTTATAAAAACATTTCATTATAGATGCTAAATGATTATTATCGATATTCTGATGAGCAGATTTAGAATTATAAATGTTGTGCTGTTTTTCTAAATAAGTATAAATGTGGATCTATAATATGCAAAATTGAAATAACTCTACATAATTAATTTCGATAATCTCGGGCAGATGTCAGCACTATAGATTTCTACTTAATATTAGTTTAGAAAGAGAAAATGGAAAGAAACTTATAACTTGATGTATCTTCGGTAGATGGCAGCATTATATAATTATTTACATTCCGTTGTATTAAAATATTGTTGCTAACTTATATTATTTTTCTTCATTCCTACCTATTTATTTAATATCTCTACTTCTTCTGCCTATTTTGTAATGAATTTACTCTAGGATCCTTCAATTTGCGTATAAAATAATTTATAATGTTTAGATTAATTACGATAATTTATAATTTATTATATTTATATCATTAATAATATTATTTAATTGGTATGATGATATCAAACGGTATGGGTTAGCTTTTAACTGTGACCCATTAATTAGGCGGGATTTTTGCTGTGATTTACGGGATATATGATTGCGATTTAAGTATGGTGTTAAAATTCTATTGCTGAATAAGTTTTTAACTCGCATGTTCCATTTTTTTTAAAAGTTGTGCATGATGTTGTTCTGTACGGGTCTTACGTTGGTTAATTATTTGTTTCTTTCAATTTTTATGGATGGTTAACTATTCAATGTAAGAGATAAGCTTTTAAGCTAACAGCTTATTATTTCTTACTCAGAAATTAACCGTATTTTACTAATGATTTCGTAATTGCCCTTGATAACGAGTTACGAATCATTAGTTCCACTTTTATTTGCGATTGTTCTCTTATTTTGAGATCAATTGTGGTTTTTCTTTTTTGAATTAATTTTTTTTAATTTTGAGAATATACATATCATTTAAAGGACTTGTTGATGCTGACATTGATCCATTATTTCAGGTCTTCTTTAATTGGTTAAATTGTTTTAGAATATATTTCAAAAATTTTATGACTCCTTACATATATTTAATTATTTACTGGTTATTTATATGATTTCGCCTTTCATATGATTTTCCGTGCGCCATTTTTGAAAGTTTTAATTTTTTAATACTTCATATATTTGTGATTAGGATATTGGTTCGTTATAGTCGAAACAATTCATTAATGATTCGTTAAATTAAGAATAGTTGATCCTGCTTTATTATGTATAATGTCAGTGTAATGTATTGATATTCAAATTATTTTTTTTCAATAAAAAAAGAATGATGTTGAGTTGTAATATTATATAATGGATATATATATATATATATATATATATATATATATATAATGTTTTTTTAGAGTTGTAAATAATAATAAAAAAAAAATAGTGTGTATAATAGTTGGTGATTCATGGATAAAGTATTAAAAATATACGTAAAAGAAAATACAAAACTCTTTTCTGAATCTCAAGGATAAGCCGTATTATAATCGGTTTTGAAACTAATACTTTAGTCATCAATTCCAAACTAAAGTTAATCCTTTTGCTAAACAAAAACAAGGAATACGCGAAAGAGAGAAATTTCCCATAGGAGTTCACCGCCTGTATCAATTTCTTCCCGCGAAGCGCCATCTACCTTCTTAAAGCAGAATAAATTTACTATTTAGGTGATAAAATGGGTCAAAAGGAGGATAAATACTTATAAAATATTATAACCATTTTTCTTTCTTATTTATATTATAAAGGACAAACACATCTGTGCGTAATGCATACGTCATTCTGCGAATGGCAACACTTTCTAATTTGAAATGAAATTTCGGTTTTGCAATTTTCGCTACTGCAAATTTTTAAACTTCTAAACATCTCACCATTTAAATTTTTACACCGTCTTATACAGAAAAAAATGTTCTTTAAAATGCAATTTATTTGAAAGCTGTATCTCAATTTATTTTTCAGATATTAATTTTTTATAGTTTTTAATACCAATTTTCTAATCGTGGCAACTGAAGTACTTCATTTCTTTTAAAAGTGATTTCGTTATCTTTATTGATTATATTCTTACTGATGCCATTTTCTCATTACAATTAAAAATATCTTTTTTAAAAATTTGAACAGAAAATGACTTTGCGCTTAAAAAAAAAAGGCACAATTTCCCTTATGATGCTGTTATATTTCACTATTTTTTCATTCCACTGATATTGAGTTTGAGACAATAGGCAAAATATTTCAGCGACTGAAAATGACGTCATATTTAAAAGAAACCGATAATTTTTTTGATAAACGAGATATTTCCAGGAATACGCCTAAAAGTTATAAAATTCTGGAATTTTTACGCGCAGGTACAGAGATTATACTAAGACTTCAAATCACGAGTGGGAATTTTCACATGAAAATTTGTAATAGTTGACAAACGTGACTTCAAGATTGAAAATATATTTATTAATAACCTATTGCGTGTTAGTATGTTTTTAAATGGTTAGTATGGATGTGAAACGTGGAAAATGACTTGATTCGGTTTAGATTTAAAGGGGGGGGGGGAATTCTATGATTATTGCAAGGTGAAATCATTTTAGCTGATTTTTCATTGAGTATACCAAGCATTAATTGATAACTTAATCAAAATTTCTTGATTATATATTACTTATTACGTATATGAATAAAGTTTACTTTTTCAATAATTTTAACAGTTGAAGTTTATGAAAAAAGCATTTTGTTAATTTTAGGTTAAAGTGTTTGGGATGGATTTTGTATTCTAATTGTTGTTGTCGATGTATTATAAATTTGATGCAACAGTTCCTTTGTAAACATTTTCGTTCGTCGAAATTCGACGGGGTCCACCTCGTATTTGTAAAAAACAAACATTTAGTCTTTTAAATCTCTTTGTTAAAGTTTCCATTTAGAAGGAGAAAAAAATTATGAACAGGTATAATAAAAATATTTCAATTCTACTATATAATGAAAAACCATGCAAATCCTCATTTTCTGTTTCAGATACAAGTTTCCTTTATCTCCATTTAATAATTAAATTTTGGTTTAAAAAAAATGCCACATAAATCATAAGGAATTCTCATTTTTTTTAAGAATCGCATTGTTTATACAAGATAAGAATAAAGATTATAATCATTTCATGCATTTATTTTATTTTTTATATTTTTAGAATATATATATGCATATATATGTATACTTCTTCAAACATACACTGCACAAATTTGTATGTGCTTTCTTTTTATTCCTATTTAAGGTTTAACACCACAAATTTTAAACAGTAATTCTTCGCCTTATTTATCAGAAGATTTCGGGGATTACATAAGGCGAATATTCTTATTTAAATATAAGTGGTAGCTTAGAACTGTTTTTATTAAAAGTCAAATTTCCACTAATTCATGTGTTCCTACGCAGTGCAGGGTAAGAATCATAACTTAAATACAAGATGAAATGTTCACATTTGTATAAAGGCTAATTTCATGAAAACTTGTCATATCTGTTACATACTACGATTTCTAGCTACCAGTATTTTAGAACAAAAAATGTGACTTATTTTATCGGAGATATTTCATCAATTGAATGACGCGAAGCCAACTTTTCGAAAATAACGGTGGGCAACAAACAAAGCGATTTTCAGCTGTGTGACAGACATGACAAGTTTTCATGGAATTAGCCTAAAATATTTTAGAATCACAACAAATCGCTAATGAAAGTAAATTTATGGTGATTATAGTTAAAAATATTACATCGAACTCAATGTAACAGTTTCGAATAAAATATAGAATCGCGATTTGCAGTAAAATTTCAATTGCTGCAAAACATATAAGCAATTTACATGTTATAAATTGTGTTATACGATAATAGTAAATATGAATGCTAAATAAATATTTCAATGATAATAATAAAAAGATACCTCCAAATTCAAAGCATATAAATTATTTGCAGGCATTTCTGAACAGTAAAATCTAATAAATCCAGCAGCATTAAAAATATAAAATTTATCTGCAAGAATTAAAAGCATATAGATACTTACAGAAACAGTTCACACTTCAAGCCTCATTACCTAAAACACTATTACAAAATTCCATTAAAATTTATGACGTATCAAAATTGCTACGTTCTGAAATCGAATGTAAAGAATATTGGAAAAGAAAAAAATGGGATCCCATAAAATCCGTCCTTCAATTATGCTAGCCTTGTTTTATAAAAGCAATAACTATTAAAGAAAACCTCAATTTAATATGTATTTTATTATTACATTCCAAACAACGTTGTAAATTTGCTTTTCTGAAAAGAAAATATTGGAGATTTTTTATCTTTCTGTAAAAATAATTTACTTAAATGTTAAATAAAATACAGGATGTCCATAATTAAACGACCCTACTTTATAGTTGTCTGCAGACGAAACTCTTGGTCAGAAAATTGTGAAATTTTGTGACGGACATAATGAAAGAATGTGAATTTGTTTGAACGAAAAAAAAAAAAATTAGTTCAAAATTTCGCCACCATAGGGCTTTTTTTTTCAATTACACATTTTTTAAAGTTTGTATTCTTTATTTATCTCAGATTATATAAGAAAAATATGCAGACTACCCCCCTGAAAGAAATAAAGCGTAAAAACTGTTAAAAATTATTGGTGTTCGAATAGAACTGACCGTACAAATTCTGGAAAAAAAAAAAAAAAAAAATCCGCCTACGACAGCCGCCATTTTTCTCTCAGAGCTAAGACCTAGTATTCAGAGGGTGGTGGCTAAATGCGTAATTACTTAAAAAACGCCCTCTGATGGCGAAATTTTGAACTAATTTTTTTTTTCGTTCAAATAAATTCCCATTCCTTCATTATGTACGACACAAAATTTCACAACTTTCTGACCAATAGTTTCGTATTTAGACAACTTTAAAGTAGGGTCGTTTATTTATGGGTTCCCTGTATTTTCTAAAACCTATGTTATTTGTACAAGAAAATTTTTTTATATTTGTATCAAATATTTTTATATTTTAAAGAATTCCTAAGTAAGACTCATTTTTTCAATATGTAATGTTATGCGAATATTGCTAAAAACTCGTCTACTTCAAATTAAAAAAAAAAAAAGTTTTTTTTTAAATTATTATTATTGAAAAATTCTCTACGTGTAAAATAGATTAACTAAAACAGTAATCAATACAGTATCATCAAATCCAACTTGTCGGATGTGCCAATCCTAAAATTTTCTCCTTTCTCATAAATGTTAATATTTGAAAAAAAAAAAAAAAAAATACACTGCTCAAAACAATTAAAGGATATTTGAAGTTTTATATAAAATAAAGATATAAACGAAATTTTTTTTGCCGAAAATAGAAGAAGAGAATCCCAAATGCAAATTTTTCTGGTTTTCAAACTGTGGAGTATGCAAATTTTGAGTTCGACGTCAAAAACGTCACTTCAGCGGCAGCGAATGAAATTTGACTTTCAACTGGATAAAAGAGAATGAAGACAAGGATGATCGGCATTCAGTGATTGCTTTGTTTCGATGAGTACGATGTCTCAGCGAAGTCATTTGACAGATTCAGAAGCTTTGAGAATTGTTGGTAGGTTAGAAGGGGGCCAAACTCAAGCCGAAGTAGCGCAAGCCATTGGAGTGTCACAAAGTGTCATTTCCAGGATCTGGAACCGTTTTTTAGAGAGTGGATGTGCAGGCCGAAGACCAGGGCAAGGTCGTAGACGGGCAACAACGCCCAATGAAGATCGGTATTTAGCGTTAACAGCTCGGAGACACCGAACCATGAACGCTACTTTTCTCCAACAACACCTTCGCTCGGCTACAGGCACCACTATTTCAACTCACACTGTCCGAAACCGGCTCAATGCTGTAGGTCTGTATGCTCGCCGACCGATGGTATGTGTTAGATTAACATCAAGGCATCGTCGCGACCGCAGGGAGTGGGCAACCGAGCATGTCAACTGGAGAAGAAATGAATGGAGCAATATTCTGTTTTCTGACGAGTCCCGTTTTTCTGTGCATCCGGATAATAGGCGTATTTTCATCTGGAGGGACCGTGGCAGTAGGAATAATCCTGCGTTCGTGCACGAAAGTGTCAGATTTGGCGGTGGAGGAGTGTTGGTGTATGGTGGCATCTCCATTGACGGGCGCACTGACCTCTACATCATTCGAGATGGAGCTCTGACTGGTCGCCGATATAGGGATGAGATCCTCAGACCTATTGTAGTCCCTTACGCTGCAGCAATCGGAGATAACTTCATTTTAATGGACGATAACTGCAGGCCACATCGTGCAAACCTGGTGGAGGATTTCCTTTTCGAGGAAGGAATCGTTCGAATGGAATAGCCAGCGTGTTCTCCAGACATGAATCCAATCGAGCACGTTTGGGACGCTCTAGGAAGACGAGTTTCTGGCCGCCAACAACCCCCACAAACTCTCCAAGAACTGGAAAAGCTCTTCTGGAAGAGTGGGGCAGAATACCCCAACTCGACATTAATAGCCTCATTGAGTCCATGCCTCAAAGTTGTTCAACGTTGCTGGCCGCCCGTGGAAACCATACCCCCTACTGAAAATGATTTTCTTTGAAGAAAACGCCTTTTCTTATTCTTTTTTTCTCATATGCACAAATTGTGTGTTTTTCCTTTAGTACACAAATGCGCAATAAGATGCATTTTTTTCTGCCAAACATGTGTAATTTATTCTCATATAACCTACTATGTCTGTCGACCATGTATCAATCAGCTAAACAGTTTACCAGATACAAAATCCACCTAAAACTGCAATATCCTTTAATTGTTTTGAGCAGTGTAGTTATAGGGGAGAGTGGTAATGTATAGGCCAATTTTTGGTTTGTAATTTTTGTAATTTTTTTTCTAATATTTTTTTCCTTTTTTTTTTTCTCAGAATTGGCTTTTCAGTTACTTTACTTATTTGGTTATATAAAAAAAGTCATAAAAATTGGATTAGAAAATGTCTATAATGAATGATAATAGAAAATAAAAATACAGAAATTTGGCCGATTCATTCCCACCCATGGGACTGAATGGGCCATTGATGGTAATGAATGGGCCACTAAATGAATTCAATGAAAAAATATGGAATTAATAATTTATTCCCCAAATATGACAAATGAATGGTACTTGACATGATATGATCAAGTACCATTACATGATATGATCAAGTACCATCATACTGAAATAGTAAGTAATACACAATGCTTATCAAAATTTACGAACATCAAAAGTGATATTATTACATCACATAATTGTAGCAGAAAAATGACAAAATAATGAGATTATAAGAAAGAAAGAACATAAAATATACATAAAATAATAGATAATACACATTATGGTTTAACGAAATTTATATTTTTCAAAATTAATATTAAACGACATGGTTGTAACAGGGTGGGAACTGCCTATTGATTGACTATTTAGTCTAAATTTCTGGTATTATTTATTATACCCATCAGATTCAGAATATAAACAATTATTCTAGTTTCATATCAAATGGAAAAATACTGGTAGGTGTGGTCAACAACTGGACAGTTCACTTCAATCATTTATGCAATTAAACTTATGTTTCTAATAAATAACTGATATTTCTTAGGGTGAAAATGTGCAAATTATTTTTTAGACATCACTATAAACCTATTCTAACTAGACATTAATTTAATCTAAATCCATTACAGTCAGTTATGTTTCATATTAAAGAGAAAATCAGAAAAAAGAAAGAAAAACCATATTTTCATGATCAGGGCGAAGGTGATTCATGACCATGATATAGTGGCCCATTCAGCCCCACTTATACTTCTAGAATATATTCAGGTTTTTTTAATACATTAAATTCAAATAACAACTAAATATATCCTAAAATTACTTGACAGATATGCAAAGACTTGCTAATATACATATCTGCAATGAAATTATAGATACTTTTTAGCTTATTTATTTTATTAAAAAGGGAAAAAATTTGCTTTTCAATCAGATTCTTGACCATCCTACTCTATGGAAAATGGCTCCTCCCAAACAATGGAAATGTTGATGCGTTTGGTAGAACAAATAGCTCAATGTATTGGTGCATCTTAAATAATTTATGCAAATAATTTTTCATATTTTGTTAATGGCCCATTAATTACCACTCACTCTCCCCTACATTTTAATCCTTCAATGTTATTGCTGAATGCGAATTCCTCGTTGCTTCAACAACAGTCGCTATACATCAGATCTACGAACAGCCGCTGTCGCATTGCCCCCTTCCGGGGAAATCCCCATTTCCAACTGCACTAAGTTTAGTTTAATTCTCTGCGTAACTTCGTACACTTTCTGATGATACAAGAATGAAAAAGGCTAACAAATTTCTTTTACAGTGGCCCCTTCTAACGGAATTTCGTCAAATTCAACAGCAGGGTTTGCACAGGCGACTATTTTTCTATTCTACTTGTACCACCATTTCAAAAAAAAATGTTTTTGTAGTATATTTTTCTTTCAAATGTTCTCGGATAGTATGTCAATAATTTTTGTTTTGAGAAAGTGGTGTGAGGCAGAATTAAAAAATTGTCGCCTGTGGCAGCCTGGGACCTGATGGCCATAGACAAAGATATACATATGAAATTTGATTCAATTTTAGCATAACGTTTTATATCGCCACGCTCTTATTATTATTCTTAACTAAGGAAGAAAGCATAACTATAAGATTACTTGTAGTTTTTATTTGCATTATTTACAGCAGCTGCTAAACGCAGCTCTCAGAACAAATCATATCTTACAACTGCGCGGAATACTCTCGGCTACACGCTACATGCAAAGCCTTCACAATTCAGACTGTGTAGTGCTGCCATCAATTAACATAGATCGCTACTATTTCGGATTCTTGGTTGGGGATATAACATAACGTCGTATACTTTTCGATGATACATTACTGAAAATGGCACAAAGAATGCAACTACAGCGTCCCATTCTGGTGGAATGTTCCAAAATTCACGTCGGACCTGCTGCTCATAGCCGAAAACATACATATGAAATTTGGTTCAACTATACGAATAACTTCATGCACTTTTCGATAATAAAAAGAGGATATATATATATACATACATATGGACACAACGACTAACAGACAGAAATTTAGTATAAACATGTTTTTCGGGATCTCTGACCCGTAAAATGAGTAAATCCGTCGAAAATCAACGGTCGAAAAAAATTTCGATTTCAATACTGTCTTCCTTAGAAAGAAGAAAGTCATATAGCAATTGTGTTTATAAAGTGCCGGATAAAAGCTCAGTTAATACAAAATATGTCGTCATAGCAGCAAACATTCCTCTTTTTTTTGTGTGTCTTTTTTTCTCGCTAAAGTCAATTTATGCAGCTAATATTCAAAATATTAGAATAATTACTTTTTTTTTTTTTTTACAAATTGAAAATATCGTTTGGTAATTTAATGTCTTTTAATGCAAATATGCAAACAATATTTTTATTAAGAACTTATTGTTGATTAAACTTATTTATTATCTTGAAATTAATATCATTTTTGAAAAGACTAATTGAAAAAAAAATCATTTTGAAAAGTCAGAATATTAGAATATTTATTCAAGTGGTTCAAAATATTAAAATATTTCGCATTAATTCTCCTTTAATTATCACCAATTCATGACTGGGGGCATCATTGATTAAATTCAGACAATTTTATTTAAAATCAGTATGCCTTTTGCAGTTTTACTTTTTCGTCTTAAAATGGGTCGTGTGAGCGATATTCCTGAATCAATTAAACTTCGTATGGTTGATTTATATCGGCATGGTATAAATCAATGTTGTATAGTGAATTATTTACATTGTTCACTATCAAGCGTTAGTAAAATACAACCACAATACTAAAAAAAATGGAAAATTTCAAAATAATTGCCGAAATGGCGGCTGAAAACCATAAACATCTGCTAAAGATGACAAGAAACTGAAGCGCATAGTTAAGAAAAACCGTTTTAAAAGTGTGCGATTCTTGCACTGAAAATGGAAAGAAGGAGTTGATGTTTCTACATCGACGACATTAAGACGTCTCCATAAATTTAAGTTTAAATCTCGTGTATCGAAAACAAAACTCTCATGACTGCAAAACAAAAGCGTACAAGATTGAGTTGGTGTAAATCAAGACATTTATAGAGCGAAGACGATTGGGAAAATATTATTTAGTGATTGAAGTATGTTTTGTGTTTCATATGGTAATCAAGGTTTTCGAGTTTCGAGAATGAAGCAAGAAGCATTTGATAAAGAGTGCCTTAAATGTTCGGTAAAATTTGCTGCTAGTGTCATGGTTTGGGTTTTGCATGAGTGAAGAAGGACCTTGAAAGTTATGCATCGTCTACGAAAAGGTTAACTCAGATATATCAAGAAATTTTGGAATATTACATGATTCCATCATCAGAGGATTTATTTGAAGATGATTTCATCTTTACATCGCAAAATATTTACATCGTATCTTTACATCGCATTTTTTTCATCGCAACATTAAGGTACTTCCTTAGCCACCAAACTCACCAGAGTCTTAATCCCATCGAAAACTTATGGTGTATAATGAAGAAAAAACTCCAAGAAAATCCACCTTCAAGTAAAACTGAATTAGTGACATATGTATAAAGTCCATTTGGGCTAATATTGATAGAAATGTTTGTAAACACCTTGTATATAGTATGCAAGATCGATTGTACGCTGTTATAAAAGCTAAAGGGGATGCTACAAAATATTAACTACCATTTACTTCATATTCATAAGGTATTATTTTTGCGTAAAATAAAATCTTCTAATATTTTTAACCAATCTAAATTTTATTCTAATATTTTGAGAGGAAGCTCTATACCTAATTTATTGTACTGTATTTTATATTTTGAAAATGTTAATCTTATCTAAAGATTCCAGATTTAATTTATAAGAAATTTAAATGTATTTACTTAGTATCAAAAATAAATGAATGAAAAATATTTTTTTCTTATTACATTTTCTCAATTATTCTAATATTTTGAATATGGGCTGCACAGGATATTTTTAAACACAAATATTTTATATGTAACTGCATAGAGACAGAAAACATTTCATGAAATAGTTTTTCTAGTTAAAATTTTGTTTCTTTTGGAAAAAAATCGAAATATTGATAGCTGTTTGTCATCGTATATTATATATATACTAGGGGGCTCTGACACCTGCAAGCTACGCTCGCCAACCCCCGTTCAGACACCGCAGAATCTAAAAGCACGCTAATTTGATCGCTATTAAAATGATTAGAGAAGATTGTTTTATAATGAAAAATACTATAGTGATCTCTCTGTAAACGGGTTTTGTTTCAATTCCCTTTGATTGCGAAAATTTAAGTCCGAATCAGTTGCTGTTAAGACATCCAACGGTTGTTTTCGTGTTTGATTAAAGAAGACCAGTTACAAGTTTGAAAGGAAGCTAAAATAAAATTAAGTAAACAGTCTTTTGACATAATACAATTTAATACGATTTAATACAATTTACTGCTTTAACCCCTTTAAGGGCGGTGGTTCATTTTTGGACCACTTAATTTTAATTCTAAAATGCCACATTGGGACCAGAATATTGGAATGGAACTTTTCCTTTTATCAAGTAAGTGAACAAAAGCATTTTCGTATTTCGAAATTTGTCTGTAAATTCTGGTGCCAGTCACTGATTTCAACATTTTACGAATAGAAGTACCTTGCCCCTGAAAGGTTTAAACGCATATTAATGTATTTATTATTTTAAAGTCTCCTTCCTCTTTTACTATTCACGTGTAAATACAATTATCAAGACAATTTTCAATATTTTCCTGCTTTTAACACTTGCTCATTTAATAGTAATTTTAAAGGTTTTTTTCTGTTTTTAATAGTCGCGTGTAAATAAATGTTTAATCATTAGGAAATATTATTCTTTGCGTTGTTTTTAGAATTGAAAACATTCTCTATAATAATAGCCTTATCAACAGTTCCGGGAGGACCCCTTCAATTTTATGTTCCAGGCGGCAATTTTGGTACTTTAATGTTAACGTTAAGTCGCCAAATATTATTCTGTCGCCATCATTTCACTTGTATTATAATAGTCCAAGCTATGTAACTGCCACAAACAAATACAACCCTTCGCTTTTCATTAGAAAGGTTTCCATTTTGATTAAAGAATCAGTTATTTTTCGATTAACACTACATAAAATTTGCCATGATCGCAAAGAATTCTTGGTACTTTTATGTTAGCCGGGTGCAGATCTCGCAAATAGCTTTTTTTTTTTTTAACTCGCCAGTTAGCATTTTTTTATTTTTCGAGTGGTAAATTAAAACGGTACTACTTGGTTATCCCGTCGACCAAAAATCTATCGCCAGACTATAAGATTAAATGCTAATAATGGCTTATCGTAAATGTCACATCCACTTGACATTAAACACATTACACGTGTTTATTACGTCACCAAGTGTTTTTTAATTCAACGTTTTATTTGTATTTTTATTAATCTTTTACTAATTTATTTGTTCTTTCGTTATTTAAAATAAAAATTACGTCAATTTGTTTAATTTGGTGAGTGGTTTGGCGATTTATATAATTTGGCGAAACTGGTCGACAGGATAACTGAGTAGCACCATTAACCCTTGGGGACGAGCGGCACGTATACGTGCCGCATGAAACTCTCATAATCCATGTTTTTCCTCACCAGTAAAATTTTCCTTATTAAATCAGCGCATTTTCTCGATTCAAGAAGACACAAATTTCTGTTTTTAAAAAACGGTGACAAATGATTAAAAATTTCGTAAAAGGCTCCCGTCCCGAAGGGGTTAAAACATTGTTTTGAATTTGAAATTAAATGTCAGGATTTGTTGCGTTATTTAATCGGGTTTGGCGTGATTTTTTTTCTTTTACGACAATCTGGCGAAACCTCGTTTTCGAATACCAGTTACATATGTAATTTTAAATTATTTTCTATTATTTTTTAAATGAAATAACAATAAATAAAAAAAAAATTAATTAATAACTATAGAACAAAACAATTTATAACATTTTTTTAAATAAAAAAAAATAAATGTCAATAAACATTTATTAATAAATAAGCAACAATAGCTGGGTTACCATGTCAGGCAAAATAACGCCATTTTGGCGCCATTTAGGTATCCCGGTGCGTATATGACATCTGCACCTAATATTCTGCTTTTCGCTTCGTTTTAAAAGAAAAGGAGTGAAAGCCATTAATTTAAACTTTTCAGTTTTAAATGAAATTTTTGTATTAAATAAAATGATAATGAAATAAAAAAAAGCATTGTTCTTAGCATACATTTAAGGGAGGCCAAACTGGTCGCCAAATTAATTTAAAATAACAACCTTTACTAAAGTATGAAAAAAAAAATATCTATTATGACTAAAATTTGAGTTACCATCATTAGAAAAAAGTATTTAAAATTAGAAAAAATTAATATTTCGAATTTTAAAATTCTAATATCAGTTTTGAGATCTGCGGATCAATACCGATTTTTGGTGTTAATTTCATCGCAAATTATTCCATATTTTAGGAGAAATCGCCTCAAAACATAATCAGTTGTTTAATCAGTCGTTTCATATAATCATTTCATAAATTCGTTACATTTCCGTCGTTTCATATATCAGTTTTATAAATTCGTTTTATTATGATTTTATATATATAGAGTAGATATACCAAGTGTCCCAAAAATGACTGATGGATTTTAAAATTCAATAACTTCTAAACTGTGACAGATATTAAACAAATTCTTGCAGGAGTGTTATGTACGATGTCAGGAGTTTTTGAACTGTGATTCGTGATTTTAGTTCGAATTACAAACAAAAGATGGCGCTGAGAGCAATAGGCGCCAAGTCCAGACCCGATTAGTTCGGGATCTATTCAATACATTTTAATCTCCTTTTTTTTGCATAGAAGATGAGAGAAATCGAGCCTGGATTTAGCGGATATTGCTTGCAGCGCCATCTGTCGATCCTATTTGTAACTACACGGAATCACAGCATAAAAACTCCTGACACTTACATAACACTCCTGCAAGAATTTTTTTAATATTTGTCATCGTTTGCAAGTTATGGAATTTTAAAATCTATCAGTCATTTTGGGACACCCGGTATATACACTGCTCAAAACAATTAGGGGAGTACATGGTTTTTAAAAAAATGACCCAAATATTTACACCGATAAGTAACGTAAAATAAAACATCCATAATTTGATGCGTAGTAGAAAACAGATAAAAAAAAAACTTCACATGCAATTTAAAGTTTATGACGGCAAAAAGTAGAAAAAAGAGATAAATGTAGAAATCGGGATTTGGCAGAAACGTCTGTTTCACTGTCTCAGATGCGAAATTCAATTGCTCAGCTTGTGTTTTGATAAAAGGTGACTAGAAAATGTCACAACAATGTGATTTAACGAAATCCATGGCTTGGCGTGTTATCGGGACAGTCGAATCTGGGGATACACAACGAAGTGTAGCGGAGGCTGTTGGGGTCGTAAGAAGTGTCAATGCAAAGTCTGTGGAATCGATTCCAAGACGCATGAAATGGTCAACATCGACAAGGGCAAGGTCGGCCATGTGCTACCACCGAAACTGATGACCGATATACCCTGTTAACAGCTCGTCGAGACGGAACGGGCAATGCTACACTGCTGCAAATACAGTTGTTCTTGGCCACAGGACAAAGAGTGTCCAGCCAAACAGTCCTAAATGGGCTTCATCAGGGTCGTCTCCATGCACATAAGACAATGGTCCTTATTCCGTTGATCTCAAGCAACTGTGCAACCTAAAGAAGGTGGGCAACTGAACATAGAGTTTGGAGGCAACGTTGTTCGAGTCAAATTCTGTTTACAGACGAGTCCCGATTGAGTCTGGATGTGACATCCATGTGTTTTGGCATGGAGAGAAAGAGGCACTCAAAATAATCCCACATTCGTTTGTGAAAGATCGCATTACGGACGACATGGGTTGATGCTATGGGCTGGAATCAGCATAGGTGGACGTACGGGCCTGCATATCATTCGGAATGGCACTTTGATGGTTCGAAGTTATACAGACCAGCTACTGAGACCTCATGTCGTATTTTATGTTGCAGGGATTAGTGATTTCTTTTTTTCCCATGCATGATAATTCCAGACCTCATTTAGTTCGTCTTGTAGAAAACATGCTTGAGCTAAAACAATACAGCGTATGGAATGACCAGCATGCTCTCCTGACCTAATTCCGATCGAGCATGTTTCAGACGACGCATTGTTGCGAGACCAAGGCCTCTTTTACTGTCCGGGACTTGGAGATTGCAATTCTTGAGCAGTGGAACAGTATTTCCGGAATTCTTATCGATAACCTCATTGCATCCATGGAAAACAGGTTTACAGCAGTCTTAGCTGTTCGAGGACACCACACGCCATATTAAAAATCTTGTATCATTTCTAAACAATACTTTTTTTTCATCATTTACATGAAACCAAATTGTTGCCCCAAACTATCTTTTCATGTTCTTTCCATCTTTTCAAAAAATAAAAGCTCTCTTACAACTTTTTTTGCGTCTTTTTTTCGTATTGCGCCTTGATATACGTGTACTATCAATTTTATGCCCATACATGGCTGTCTTGCACTGTTCTCTTCACATTTTTGCTTGCTCCCCTAATTTTTTTTAGCATTGTATATATGTGTACAGTGTGCCTGCTAAAGTCCGTTGTCACCCCAATAATTTCTGAACGGCAGCAGCTACAGTCATAAAAGTGGGGTCTAGATATAGTAAAGTTGCCATGTGCTACTAAATGAAACCGCCTACGGCGTTACCTGGTGATGAGTTGCAGAGTTAGCATTCGTATCTCGAAAACAGAAAGACATACGTGTAAAAAATGATTTAATAAGTCATCATCAATTTAGTATGAAAAGACAGCTTGTGGACATTAATGCGAAGAGTAGAAGGGTTAAAACGCGCATTTGTTTTTCCGTGCTTTTTTACTCTGTGACGTCATGAAACTTGAATAGAAGTAGAAATGATTATCTTTCGGACAAATGTGCATACAAATGTGCGTTCGAGCCGACGTTGAAAAGTTTGATCTTCTCAAATAAAGGTATATTGTTATAAGTATTTTTTTTTCCTTTCTAAGATCGTTTTTTCATGTCACAGTGTAGGAAATCACGAAAAAACAAATGTGCTTTTTTACCCGACTGAAAAGAAGGGTTATGTTTCACGCGTATCTGGGTATGTGGATTTATTTATACCCTTGAAACATCCTAACGGCTGGATGGATTTTAATAAATGAGGTCTCTATTGATTCGTCATAACCGTCCGATGGTTATAGGCTATATTTTGTTTTTATAAATTCAAAATGGCGGTCGTAAAATACAAAATTGCGGTAGAGACGAAAAAAATTTACGCACCCCATTGAGTGGCATATCAGTGGATAGGTCTTTCAAAATGAAAAGGATGTTTCATTGACTATTTTACAGTAAGAAGCTCCATTTAAATGTTATACAACCTGGAAGTTGTGTAGGTAGGATCTCTAGCTTTACTGCAACTCTAACCATGATAGACACCTATAGGCCTCATCAAAACAGTGTTTATAGATAGGAACTAACAATTAAACACAATTTAAAAGTCATCGATACAAGGAAAGAAAAAAATATGTAAGTAATATAAAAAATAGTTTCACAATGATGAGAAATAATTAGCTCGCTTTTTACGCAGTCGCGTTTTGTGATTTTTTAAATTTAATTGATTTATAACCGTTCTATTCTTCGCATTAATGTCCAAAAGATGTCTTTTCTCACTAAATCGATAGTGCTCTATAACTTTGTAAATCAATTTTTTCCCTATCTTTTTACGTTTTAGACATAGGAATGCAAACTCCGCAGTTTTTCACCAGGTGGCGCCGTAGTCGGTTTTATTCAGTAGCGCATGGCCACTTTACTATACTTAGACCCCACTTTTATGACAATAGTTCATGCCCTTCAAAAATTATTATGGTGACAACGAACTTTAGCGGGCAAACTTTATATATAGTCTCGCATTTTGCTGTAGCAGTAAATGTAGATTCTAAAAATGACTTTCAATAATGAAAATTTACACGTACAGCTCGAATTTCAAAGTTTATAAATTATTTGTTCAGATTTCTGCGCCGTTAAATCGAATACATCTGACAGAATTATGAATTTTATAGTATTTTCCCTGAGTTTTTAAGAGAGTACAAATATCTGCAAAAATTTTCACATTTCAAGCGTCATTACCTCAAATGTTTCTACGAAACTCCATTATAATTTATGACGTATTAAATGTGCTATTTTCTAGAACTGAATGCAAAATGGACATTAAAAAATACTTTGAGTCCATAAAATCATTCATTCATTTATGCTATCTTCCGTTCATGAAGACAATAACTATTAAACAAATATTTCGTTAATGAGTTTTTATTATTTATTAGGGTAAACTCTTTGAAATTATTGTTTAGGATGAAATATTTTTAAATAAAATTTAAATTACTTTAAGAAGAAAATGATTTTTATCTAATATAATTTTCAAAAAATAGAAATCAGACTTTAAGACAATAAGTAAACCACGCTGGCAAAACTATCACTAAATATTTTTTTTTTTTTTTTTTTTTTTTTTTTGGGCGGGGGACCTTAAATTCCCAAGTCATTTTTCGGTATTTGCCAACTTACAGTTCTCGATGTTTTCCAACTAGTTTTAAAAATTTGCCAAATTATCTCAATTGAAAATTGTAATATAGATCTTATTTGTAAAAAGCTAATAATAATTATATTTGTAACTTTTTGCCAAGTCTAAAGAAAAGAAAGTGTATTATAGTTTAATAAAGTTTTAAACAAATTTGCCAATTAAATTGGTAAATTTGCCAACTAAGTCGGCAAATTTGTGAATCGTAACAGAAATTTGTGAATATTGGGGAGGGGGAGGCTTCCCCAATATTCCCAATATTCACGTTGCTTCCCTGCCAGGAAGCAACGGCCACTGAATGGTTTATGGCTTAGAAAACTACATAATTTTTATTGTGAGTAAAACAATTCCCAGTCAGTCAATCCACAGTACATCAGATGAACTTGTATACATATGATGCTTGAATAATTACTGTGAATTGATATATATACATAGCGCATATATATATATATATATTTATATATATGCAACGAAAATTAACTATACACACACACGCACATATATATATATATTTACAGAACGTCGATGTACCACATGGTGGATGTTCATCCAGTTTATTAATAGACTTATACTTATATTCCTATGAACGCACTTTCACTAATAGTAATCTACATTTATTTCGTTATATTGATGATATAATTTTAATTGCCACTGATCAAACTAATATTTCTCAATTTCCAGTAGATTAGCCTGCTAATTTATAATTAACGGAAAACCTCCTATCTAACAATACAATTACGTTTTTAGATCTTAAAATTACAATAAAAGAAAACAAAACAATAACTGAGCTATATGATAAACGTAAAAAATTTAAATTCAAAGTTATTACATTTACTAATTTTAAATCTTATCTTCATAATTCTGTATTTTGTAATATAATCCTTAATCATTTATATAGAATAAAGTGTTTTTGTTCTTCTCATATAATTAACAATAATATTAAAAAACTAATTTATGACGCATTAAATCATGGTTTTCCAAAAAAATCATATATTCTTTAATATATAATTAGTACTTAAATGATCTTAAAAAACTAATTAACACATGCGTAAATAAAAT
Source organism: Maratus speciosus (assembly GCA_963932465.1). Classification (NCBI taxonomy): domain Eukaryota; kingdom Metazoa; phylum Arthropoda; class Arachnida; order Araneae; family Salticidae; genus Maratus; species Maratus speciosus. The sequence continues at coordinate 397,750,817 of OZ010800.1, read as the reverse complement.
TACACATATATATATATATATAAAATAACAAAATAATTATAAAAAATTAAAGATACTAAAATAATAATAAAAAATATTATAGGATGTTTGGGTGGGTAGATGTTAGAGTACGGAGGAGGGTGGCGTTGTCTGGATAATACGCAATGGTTAAAATGGCGCATTTAATTTATAACTATGTTGCTAATATACATTTTATAATGGATGTTGATTCGATACTTTTATATGTATAATGGTGTAGTTATATTTATATATTTATCAATTCATATTAAATTTATTCATATTATTAATATTTAATAAAGTTAACGGTTAACTTGTATTTAAATTTCAGCCTACTCAGGACAATATCATACTAATTTCTAATAGTATACAAACTTAAATGAGAATAAAATGCAAAATGAGTGGATTTTTTATACCTAATGCTATGCCAGTATGGATTTTAATTTGATATTTTTTTTCCTGTATCCTTTTTAATCTTGTTTCATTTTTAACTTAATTTGTGTTCAATGGTTTATTTCCCAGTTTTGTGTGTGGTAGCCCCAAATTTATACTCTTTAGCTAATTTATGGCTAATATGAAGATGAAACCACCCATTTTATTTGTGGAACTTACGGCATTTGGGACCCGATGATTCTGTCTAAGTTCTACAAATTTCCATCATTCCATTTATGTTATTCAATTTCTGCTGTTTTTTACAAGGTTTTTGGAATCTATGTTAAGTGTGTTGGGGGGCACTATATTTGTTAATGTCATTTTCTTCATAATTTCAGTTTTTGTTGGTGGTCGGTAATGTTTATTTAATTGTTATATATATATGTATGGGGCATTCTCACAATCTTTTGACTTTCATGTCCCTGAATAATAATTTCATTTTTAATACACTTTTTTGTGTTTTTTTTTATTTCATATACTAGAGAACATCCTATGCATGATTGCACAACAATATTAATGAGATAACGAAGTTTTGCACGATGTTGGGGGTCCAAACACCTGGGAAAACTCCTATACCGTCCCGTGTCCCTGATGCTGATTTTTAAGTTTGGAGCTGTCTGCACTGCAAATAGAGGCGTCTTAAATTCAGACACATATGTGACTGAAAAAGTAATTCAAACACTTAAGTGTCTGAATGAGAAATTTCAGACATCATAGATGTCTAAATTTAAGACACATAAGTGTCTTACTATGATCATGGTATAAATGAACTCGGAAAAATGTCTGAATAATAGTGACATGTCTGAAATTAAGACATTTAGAAATTCAGACACTTAAGCGTCTGAATGCGATACAATTGTATCATATATGTGATGACTGTACGTACTATTGTATTGCAATATGTATACCAATACCATCAGAAAATATTTCCGAATGGATGAAAGCTGTTTAAAATACTCTTTCATCCACTTAATTTAGTATTACTTTATAAAAGAAGTAATCGTGGGACAATTGTAAAAGTTCGCGTAAGGTTTGCGGCTAAGTTATTTTTGGCGCAATAAATAATTAAATATTTGCTTTTCATAATATAAAGTGTTTCAAAAATTACTTGTTATCATAGGCGTACACAGGAAGGCCCTCTCCCCTAAATGCGAAGAGTTATGAGTTTGGACAGAAAGAAACGTATTAAGGAGCAAGAATTTAGGATAGATATGCCTGGATTCCCCTGCCTAGTCCGCTTTTCTAAAATGCAGAATGTAAACACGAAGCTAAACTAAGAATATTTTGTCATAACTCCTCCTCGTGTGAAAAATGTTTAAGGGTGTTCTCAAATCCAAAAGGGCAAATTTCTGACACAAGTTTTAATTTATTGTTGTTCGAAAATGCATTAGCTGGTGTTGTTGTTCAGAAACTATGTAATTGAGCTGTTTTTCCATTTTTTTGCAAACGCATTAGATCTTTCAGAAAATAGTGTCAAAGTGGGCGTTTTGAGCCAAATTTCCGCGCGAAGGAAGAAAGAGCACTCAAGAGCGTGCGAAAAACGTGTTTGTCACGTGATCAAAATCTCTTATAACTCAGTAGGTAATTGATTGATCAAAAAATGGAAAACACAGTTCAATTCGAAATCGCTTCCATGGCTAGGCTTTACAATTTTATACCTTTCCGTTAAAAAATGAATTTGTGAATGTGTAAAAACGTTTTGCACTTGTTGAGCAGAGCAGTTAAGAACAGCCTTAAAGATATCAACATAATAAGAAATTCAAAAATTAAGAAATATTAATCGTTCAATGGAAAACTGGATTTTTTCTCTCCTGTTTCTTTTTTTTTTTTTTCTTCAAAAGGGATTTTTTTTTCTGAATTTCCCTTCCCCATCTAAGATACATTTGAAATATATGAACACCAAAAGGAGAACAGAATTAAAACTGTCTTCTACAAAAAAGTTTATGGTGGTGTGTGTGTGTGTGTGGGGGGGGGGGGGTCTCCTCTGAAGAAAAATTCTTAGCAACATTTTCTCTTAGCGTTTAATTAATATATTGCTATTTGGAAGACAAAAAAGTATATTTTTTAAATGATTAGACATAACGAAAATTTAATTAATTAAATTTCAGGGAGGGACAATGTACCTCCACCGCCCTCCTCATCAAAATTCAATATGTTATTTGCTAGTTTTACTACAAAATCTTTATTTAAAGTGTGTTTTCTATATGTCTGAAAATAGAAAAACTGCAAAAATCGCACTCAAATAAATGTAGCATGTTAAGAAAAATAACTAAATAGATAAAATAAAACGTTTCTGATTTCTTCTAATTCAATGATCTACTTCTCGCTGATAAAAAATTTTATTACTCATCAAGCCCATTATAACGGTTTGTAAACCGCAGACTGGATAAACCACTGCACAGAAAATTAAAATGATGACTTCGCGTATTTCGTTTTGTTAGAAGTCCATTGGCGATTGGCGCGTTAAAACGGAATATTCTTTCAGTCAGTTATTTTCTTGTTTAACAAAGGCTCCCGAGATTTTTTATGTGTAAAATTCCGTAAATGCATATTGTGACTGTGTATTCTACATAGATCTATATACAGCTACGTAGCTATTAAGTAAATTTTTGGAATTTCGATATTTGTTCCTCAGAGATTCTAGTATAAGAAAGTATGTATGAAAAATAAGCTGATACAAAATGGATTGAATTTAACTTATAGAGTAGTAGGTACATATGCCTACGCAGCTGTAAAATGCATTTTTTAGAATTTCGATATTTGTTCTTCAGAGGTTGTAGTATAAGAAAGTACGTGTGAAACAACAAAGTGGATTGAATTCAAGTTGTGGAATATGCGTTTTATGTTGTTATAAAAATAATATATTTTTTAATAGTGTGATTCTATCATCTACATAGATCTATACGCAGCTATAAAGTGCCATTTTTTGGCATTTTAATATTTGTTCTTCAGAGACTGAAGAATAATTGTGAAATATCAGCAAACAGATGTTGAGTAGAATTAATCTGTGCAGTAAATTTAAATTATATTCTTATAAAAATATATGTGGGAATAATGACAAAAAAATTTCTTCTATATGTTTTTCAATTTTCAACATCATTCTGAATATTTAGTAAAATACATAAGAAAGTGTGTTTGTTTTTGTGTTTGTATTAAACGGATTTACTTTATTAGATTTAAGGAAAATAAAAAGGTAAGGATGCTATTATTTACAACAATATATTTTTATTTCGAAATAGAACTTTTTCTTGAACAATATTACTTTCGTAATATTAATTATTTAATTTACTTTTTTAAGAATATATGTATTTATCATATTTGTATCTTTTTATATACAATAAATATTTTTCAGTGTTACAGTGTTTTTTATGATTTTTAACAAATTTATATCATTTTCAGGATTAATTAACTAACTTGCTTAATAATTCTTAAAGCTTCCGCTTTATAAAAAAATGTTTTTTTATATCAAATAATCCCATCATTTGTTTAAATAAGCATTAAAAGTTATTGCTTGTGTACATTGACACCCAACTTTTTCAACCTTTTTCGTGTTATATTTTTTGTCCAAAAAAGCAGTTGCTGCACTATATATTTTTCTTGTGAATACAACTTATTAATCAGACTGTAAAAATGTCAGTGAATATTACATAAAAAATCGCTTAGTATAATCTCTCTATAGAAAATAAAGCAAAATCGCAAAATTCTCGAATCTTTTCCTGAAAAAGAAATACTCAGTTTTGGTTGAGAAGCTTTTTTTTTTTTCACTTTGGTCTGTTACTAAATTTAATTAATATATAAAATAATTCAATCAATTTAATCAATGGGTTTTATCAATATGTTTAATTCCTTATAATACTTTCTTTCACGGTTAAAACAACATTTTATTTACCTGAATTTTAATTAAATTGTCTTTTTGCTGTGTAGAACATATAATAACTCAATATTTAACCCCTTGAGGGGCAATCGATTGTATTCCTGTAATGGTGAATTCAAACCGGAATCTTTGAAAAAATTAGTTTCAAAATATGGAAAAGCAATTTTACAACTTTTTTCCATCAAAGTTACAAAAATAAAATTTATTTAAAAGTTTCCGGTGCGAATCTTGATTAAACTTAGGTGGGATAAAATATATCCCACCGCCCCTCAAGGGGTTAATATTAGATGAAAATTGTAAAATAATCAAACACTTATTTTGATTAATTTTTTGTATTATATAATAAGATATGTACATTTTAGGCGGGGAGGGGCGTTATTAAATTAAAAGTTTGTCAAAATGGATTTATGCGAAACAAATTTTCAAACTGAAATAGCTTATTTAGTAAAACATTTTTTTTTTCCCTTAATTCGGAAATGCCAACTTAAAAAAAATCTTCATAATATTATTTGTATTGAAAGCAAATTTTAATTATTTTGCGTTGTCCTATTTATGTATTCTAAACAATATACATGTTAGTTAAATCAAACAAATTATTGTAACTTATGATTATTACTAATAAAATTAAAATGTTCCATTTTTTAATAGATAATTTTATTTAAAAAAAATTCTAGATAGATAAGGATTTACTATAAAATAAGTAAAAAAATAAATCATGATTTACTTTGTTTAATTGCTTAAAATTGTATTTAAGTTTTGTACAAAAATTTGAAAATCGAAAAATTTATTAATATCGATTTATTGATTGTTAAAAAGTGATTACAGATTTAGAACAGAAATTAGAAAAGATAGTCTTTTGATATATACTATGTATAACTGCATTTTTCACATAAAATTGCTGGGTATTTTTTTCAAAAGTTTGTGAATTTTTATAAAAAATACAGAAATAAAAATTAGATATGTATTTTTAAGGCAAAATAAGTTTTGAAATTAAAAGTTATTATAAAAGGAATTGCCCACATGGTAAAATGTAATTAAAAAGATCAAGTTATTAAATGATATTAATAAATACTTCCATTGTATTACAGATATTATTGGCATGGTTTCGCATATGAATTTTTATTTTTAATGACAGATCATTTAATTCTTTTACACATTACATTTTCGAAGTTAGTGTTTTCATGTAACAAAATTAAATTTATGTATAGGAAATGCTATGAACGTTTTTGCTTCAGATGGTGGACTTAAAACTTGAAAAATAATTATAAGAGCATCAGAATTGAAGTTATCGGGAAATTTTTAATGTTTTATAAACAGTGGTGTAGTCGTAAAAAATGCAGAGGGCCTACGCTCTAAGAAGAGGGTATACCCTACAGTGTATACACTATAGCTTTTTTGAGAAACAGAGGGTATACGGTGTTCCTTAAAAAAATCCAGAAGGTATACGGCTTATACTGCCGCATACCCTCCACTACATCCCTGTTTATAAATGCATTTTAAATTGTTCCTATGTAAAGTGACGCTTTGTTAAAAAGTTCGAAATTTCTACAGTATTTAATTGCACGATGAAAGAATTTTTTTAGACTATGAAAACTTTTTCAAAATATAAAGAACTACATTCATATGTATTTCCTGTGTTTCATCTGTATTACATATTTAAATTTTAAGACAGAAAATTTCTGACAACTTTTATTGCCAAAATTTTTCTGATTTTTACAGGATTATTTTTTATTATCATCGGAGAATGCATCCATTTTCGCAAAACAATTTATTGTACTGATTATATATCATATTGCATATACTTGTAAAGTAGAATGAAGGAAAAGGATATATTTATCCAAACATATATTTACATGTTCACACACACACATATATATATATATATATTAAGTCGTCAATGTGTTTAATTTTTTGTGACTGTATATGTAGTAGTATGAAGGGGGGCTAATGAATGTAAGCCGCTGGCACTGGAACTTATTAGAATCACATTTCCTATACTGTCAAAAAAAAAAGAAAAAAAAAAGAAAGATAGAAATGAAACATTTTCTGACTTTTTTTTAAATATATTTATAACTAGATATATTTAATAAAAACTCTCAATAGAAGACACCCTAGGACCGCAGAATTTTCCCGCTATTTAGAGATTTTATTTTCATATGTAGAAATAAACAGTCCAGAGTATACAAATACACAGTATACAGAGTAAAAAGTACACAAAATCTGCTTCAATCTACAAATGTGCATTGAAAAAAGTGATCGCTAAATAGGTCTCTGCTATTCGAGAATGTCCGTTATTACAGTAAAACTCCCATAACCGGTCACTCCCGAATAGCGGACAGCTCTATTTAGAAAAATAAAAAGAGGGGTAGTGTTTCTTCTCGAAGCAAGACCTGATTAGAGCATGGAAACTGATCCGCGGTCCCGCCCCCTCCCCTTCCCATTGATTTTTGGGCCCTCAAATTTGGTATGCAATTTTACAAATTCAATGTCTTTATGTTTGGGATTTTCAGTATTGTATCCACATACAAAATTATCACATTAGGATTATAATTTCAGGAGATATTAATAAGAATATGAAAATGAAATTTAACATTAGAAGCTCTAAATTTTGAATGCTTATGATTCAAAAACTTACCATTCAAATGACTAGAAATTTCGTTTTTAGGCATAGTTTGAGACGAAGATTTAAAATATGGTGTCAAAATTCGGTGTTGCCATTGAAAAAAAAGAGTGAATCATTTTATATAAATGGGAATAATTTGTTATCATGCAAAGATGATTGCAGCATGGACAACTGGGCTCTTTCTATGAGCCTTTTGGTTTACAGGGCCCCAAATTTGGTATGAAATTTCAATAAAGCTGATATTTTAAATTCGTTTTGATCTTATATTTATTTTAATAAATATTGTGTGCTTTTAGAACATGATATGGTTAAAGAAAAGGATATATTTATCCAAATATGTATTTGACAACATCGAATAGGGTTAATTTTTTCATTTTATTTATTTATTTATTTATTTTTCTTTTGTAACAGTATATGAAGGCGGTGGGGGGTGGGGGGGGGGGCGAATGAATACCAGGTCTCTGGCCTAGCATTAATTTGAAGTTGTCATTAAAAGTAATAACATTTTTGATGCCGTAGGACAAAATATGATATCATATCAATACATATTTAGGTGAATATATCTCTATATATATACGTATATATATATTATCCTATTCTAAAACTACAAAATACTGATTATAATCATCGCAAGGTTAAAACAAATTTAAAATATCAGCTTTATGAAAATTTCATACCCAACTTGGGGGACCTTAGAATCAGGGGGCAGAGAAATATCCCAGTTTTCCACGCTGCAACAGATCTGATTTATAGTAACAAATTATTCCCATTTATAAAAATGATTCAATGTGGTCAAATATGGCTGCATATATGGCTTAGATAGAAAAGTGGTCAAAGATGGCTTCATGTTGGTGAAAAAAAAGGGTTCAAAGATGGCCGCAATTAAGACATTTGAAATGTCTGAAATTCAGACGCAAGAAGTGTCTCAAAAAATTAAGACATTTCAAAACGTCTGAAAATCGCACACACTCATTTCAGACACTTAAGTGTCTGAAATTCAGACGCAAGAAGTGTCTGAAATTTTTCAGACATTTTAAAACGTCTGAAAATTGAACACTGCGTTTCAGACACTTAAGTGTCTGAATTTCAGACATTTCTGTTTAGAGTGTGGATAAAATTTTTTCAATAAAAATAATTCGATGTAATTTTTTTCTGAAACTGGAACTATTGTTTTATATAAATATGTAGCTAAACATTAACCTGCACGCATTTTTAGGGTTGTTATTATTTTTTAAACTGTACCCCTGGATTTTAGATTCCTTACCATCCCTCTTCTAAAATTATACAGAAAATCATTTCAGATACAGTCACAGAATTTTTTTCAAGTTTTTCTCATGCAGAAGTATGCTAGAGAAATAATGTCTAAAATTCTTTGCCAGGAAATTTACTGTAGAATTTAAATCAGCATTTAAATATCAATTTCAAGCATCGTGGCTTTATTGGTAGTCTCACCGTCCCCAAGATTTATTCCTGCACTTTTCGAGGTTAATTTAAAAAAAATTAATTTAATCCAATGTTAACAACTGTTTCTAAAAATCAATGAAGATTGTGGCTATCACCGAGTTTTAACATGATTTTCCTAAAAATGGGTGGTAATTTTCCTTACCGTTCCATCCTTATCGTCCCTTATTTTACCATTTCGTCCCTTTTTTTCCAATACCATCCCCCTTTTTACCTTACCGTCCCTTCTTTAACACCCCTTTAAGACAATGTTATAGAAAAATTCTGTATTAAAAGTAATATATTGTTATTATTTCTTATTTGAATGTCCTGTGGGTGCATTGCAAATTCATTATAAGTAAAAATTTAGAAGAAGATAAAAAGTTATAGGGGTAAAATGGTAAGGAAAATTAAACTTGCAAGTTTAACTTAAAACTCAGTTAAATAAAAAAAATTTCGCTGCTGACCATTTTTTCTTTATTTTGAATCATTAAGGCATTCGTCTATCAGATTAAAATGTTATTTTAGCAAGTTTAATTTTGTCAGATTTTTCTCCCAAAAGTCAAAAGATTGTGAGAATGCCCCATATATATATATATATATATATATATATATATATATATATATATATATATATATATATATATATATATATATATATATAATGATGTTCATTTATAATTATATTATGGCTATATTTTATCATTCAAATTTCTTTGCTGCTTATGCGCAAGTCATTATGAATGATCACAATTTGTTATTTTAATTTCATTTAGAATCGATGAATTCTTTCTGAAACGCATATTCTTTTTAATGGTATTTTTTATATCTTTTATAAATATATAATTTCTATTAGCTAAATGTTTTGCGACGTTAGCAAATTATTTTTTAAATAATTTTTTATGCGCTGGGTTTATTGATGCATTTGCGCAAAAACTTAGTGTATTATCATGAGATTTCTACAATTGTAGTTTCTTGATACCTAATCTTAAGAATCTCCATTTTATAATGCATGTTTGTCATCTTTTTTGGTATTTATTTAATATCATTTCAACAACATCATCTTACTGCTGTTAATTAGTTATCAATTTAAATGTATTAAAAAAATATTATATTAATAATATTTGTCTCACCATTTTAAGGTTTTATTAATCTTGTGCAATTGTTGGCTCTATGTTGGTTTTTGCTTAATTAATATTAAATGTATAGGGTTCCATCTGTATTTGATATTATGTTACAGTTATAATTTGCTGCTAAATTTATTAAGTTTCATAATTGTAATAGTAATGATGTTCATTTGTAATTATATTATGGCTATATATATATATATAACCATTAAAAACATTTAACGATTAACAAAAAGAAACATACCAAAAAAAAAAAAAAAAAAGACTTAATGGAATAAAATACCTAGGTATTACAAATAAAGTGTGTGGTTTCATCTTCGTGTTAGCCCTAAAAATGCTAAATATTACGAATTTAGGGCTACCAACACACAATAAAAACAGAAAAAAATGAAAATAATAAGTACGGATATAAATAGATTGAAAAAAAAAAAAAAAAAAAAAACATACTACCACATTGAGATCCTCTGTAACCAGCAATTAGGCATAATAAAAACAAGGGTAAGATTATATGCAACTGTTGGAGTAATAATGCACAGTATAGTCAGGTACAAAGGGCAAAATATTGGACCAGCTACCTCTATAGTACATCTAAAAATGAATTTCACTTTGTCCAAGGAATTATTGATAGTGCTGCCATTTGTTGAGTTTATTATTAAAATAAATTGTTTTGGAATAAAAAGTAATATATGTAATTAATTAAATATGTATAACTGTTATTGGATGATGCTTTAAAGCATATACTTTCTAGAGATATATGTGATAATTAAAAATATTTTAATAACATTATAAGAAAAAATATGTAAATTCTTTATTAAATATTAATAATATGTAAAATGTGACATGGATGATTCATTAATTAAAGTTTCACATAATTAAATGTGCCAGACTATAAAATATCAATATTTAAATAACTGTTACATCATATCCTAATCAATTAAATAAATATATAATATAATGATAATAAAATAAGTAATCAAAATAATAATTCTTAGGTATTTAAAATGAAACAAAGGATTTAAATTTTGAAATTTATTATATTTAATTATATTTTATTTATTTTCACAAGCGTTCTGAAAATTTAATATAAATAATATAGTAGGAGAGGATAAAACCAAGAATAAAATTATTAGTACATGCACTTTATATACTTAGAATATAATATACTATATATGAGATATTGTCCTCGTTGGGCTAAAAGTTAAATACAGGATAAACATTAACAATATTAATTATAAAAGAAAGAGAGAAAAAAAGATTTACTTTAAATTAAAAAATATATAAATATAACTATACAATTATTCATACATGTGCACCAATTCAACATCCATTATAAACATTATAAAATTTATTGCAATGTAATATCTATCAGACGTCTCACCCCCCCCCCCTTTTTTTTAAATTAACAATTGTGTATTATCCAGACAACACCGCCCTCCCCGTACTCTAACAACTGTCCACCCATTCGTCCTATTACATATATATTTTAAATTTTTTGTTATTTTATGTTTTTATACTTTTTTATGCATTTTTTTACGCAATGTGTTAATTGGGTTTTAATATCATGTAAGTACTAATTGTATATTAAAGAATATATGAATTTTTTAGGAAAACCATGATTTAATGCATCATAAATTTGTTTTTTAATATTGTTGTTAATGGGATGTGAAGAACATAAACTCTTTATTCTATATATAGAGCAACCTTGATTATCCGAGCTAATTAGGACCGCTAGTACCTCGGATATCGGAAATCTCGGTTAATAGAAATTGTGTATTAAAACTCGTCGTGTGCGCGAATTTAACATATCTTGGAATAAAAACAATAGAACGTTTTTAAAATTATAAACTAAACATATATAAAGTTATGTTTCACTTTTGGATTGTTTAATGTCCTTCTAAGGCCTTTGCGAATCCATCTTTGAACAAAAAGCCTGGATTTGAGCTTTGCGTCTCCAATCGCCTACTGTGGTTTCGCCAACTCCGAATTCCAGACCAGTTTTCTTTTAATTTCACCATTATTAATTCTTTTAATAGCCTCAAGCATTTTACTCATCAAAGGAACAACTTTTTTTTTTCGTTTTTGATTCTGCATTTTAAAAATGAACGACTTATTATTAGTGCGATGATCAGACGTGAAACGATTCAAGAAAAGGTTCATAACAAAACAGGGGATTTGCGAAAGAAACGGCAAACCGAAGAATGTCATGAAACCTCAGAGTAAAGATAAGAAGTTATATGAGAAGTCTATGCATGAAACCCAAATGTCTATTGTGAGTGCCAAGTGGAGGAGGATGTAATTGTCCGATAACATCTGGTGTTCCTAGTAGCAGAAACTGTCCAGCATGGCAGCGAGTTCTACAGATTATTTTAAACCATGCAGATTAATCCACTAGCTTAAAAAGAAAGGCTGGGCTTAGATAAAAGCTGAAATTTACTTTTAAGTCTCTAGATTTATGGTATTTGTTTCGTAATTTCATTATATTTTCTTTATAAAAGCAAATATTTCTTATTTTATGAGATATTGTTGTTTTAGTAGGCTTAGTCTAGCACTATTGGGTCGCAGATAAATTTTAGTACGCCGCAGACTGACACAGAAAATTCTGCTTCTGGGCTGGTGTTCAATAGAGCCACACGGTCACTGTCACTGAAAACAAAGCATGGTTCGCTGTTCACTTCTCACTATGCAATGTTTCTTGGAAGTTAAGACTTCGTTATCGGCTCGGTTAACAGTAACCGCGGTTAATCGAGGTTCCGCTGTACATGATTAAGGGGTATATTACGATTTTCAGAATTATGAAGACAAGACTTAAAATTAATAAATGTTCAGTTTGAAATTAAATTCATTACGTTTGTCATATATATCAGTTATTGTTTTGTTATATTTTAGTATAATTTTAATATCTAAAATTTAATGCTATTGTTAGATTGGAGGTTTTCCGTTATTTCTAAATTAGCAGGATAATAAACTTAAAATTGAGAAATATTAGTATGATCAGTATCAATTAAAATTAGGTCATCAGTATGACAATATAAATGTGTTTTATTATTAATATAATTACGTTCATAATGATATAAGTCTGATAATAAACTGGAAATACAACCACCTTGTGGTAAATCGACTTTCTGTAGATATATTGTGTTATTTTGCAATGTAAAATTATTATAGATAATGATATTTGTTAAAGTTTGAAAATAATCTGTATCGATATTCGTTGATAAAATCAATTTATGATGATACTTTTTAAATAATGCATTTATTATATTATGTATATCTAATAAATCTGTATTATCAAAAAGATCTTTGAAATTATATGTCTTATATTGTTTACACCTTTAAGATTACTCCTAATATTGACCAGTTCATAGCTATTTCTTATACAATGGGTATTATCTATGGTTTTTGCAGGTGTATATATTTGATTAAGAATTTTTAATAGAAGTTTATTAGCTATATTATTATATGTATTGCATCCAATTGTAACAGTTCTAAATTTAATTGGTTTCTTATGAAATTTGGGTATAAGAACTAGATAAGGATAATTAAAATTTGTAGAGGTAATATTTAATAATTTATAATAACTATTAATTTTACGATTGTTTACAATTATGTTTTCATTAACTTTTTGGAAAGAAATATTAGAAGAAATGCAGGATGTAAACAGTTGGTGATAATAAGATTTACATATGATTGCATAATTATTTGGAGATTTGTCCACATAAGTAATAACATAGTTTTTATTTTTTATTTTAGTGATTTGCTGAAAAATATTCTTTGTGTTAATAGTAATTAGATCTGAAGCATTATATTTTAAAGCTTTAGTTAATTTTTCAATTGCCAGTATTTCCCACTGATTAAAATATTCAACGGGTGTATGAGGTTCGTAAATATACGAACCTCATCATATCATATTTAAACTGTTCATATATCATATGAAACTATATTATATCAACTGTATCATATATCATTTTTAAACTGTTTTAAAATAGAGTTAATGTTAAGTTTTGAAAGAATTCTATACTCAGTTCCATAACTCATTAATTTTTTCAGTGTAAAATCATTTGCAATATTAAAATTTTCAGTGATTTTATGTCCATGATCACTATTAATGTATTTTTGTAGAGGGGGGTCATTGCAATTACAGGGAAAAGTACTAGCTGCAGATGCACAGTCGTGGAAAAAAAAAAAGTAAACACCCCCTACTAACTCCTCAACAAATCATTGTAGAAGAAAGTTACTGGTACCGAACAATTGGAAATAAAGTCTACTTTTAAATGATGTATATAAAATTTTCTTAGGGGGTCATCTACATATTAAAACGAATCCAAACTTCTTTTTTTCAATGGCAATACCCAATTTTAACGATATATTTCAAATCTTCGGTTCAAACTATGCCTAGACACCAAATTCCAAGTCATTTGAATGATAAGTTTTTGAATTATAAACATTCAAAATTTAGTGCTTCTAATGTTAAATTGCATTTTCATATTTTTATTTATATCTCGCGAAATTATGATCCTAATGTGCTAAATTTTTTTTTTAGTAATAATACTAATATACCCAAACATAAATAAGCTGAATTTGCAATTTTTATAATTTTATGATATTAATTATGAATTATGAAATTAATATTCGAAAAAAATTATGAATTGCAACCTACAATTTTTTTGATGGATTTAGATTTATTAAGTCCTGCTTTATGGAAATTCAAAAACTTCACATTTTTCGTCCAAGTACTTTTCAAATTATGCTTAAAAAACGGCAGAATGATGGTTTAAGGGGCCGTCTATGATAGAAGTGAGTAGACATTTTGAAATTTATTCTGCTGTACTGTAATCTAACACGCTTCATTGACTCCTTGAGTGGCGCTTAAGGTGCCTTGATCAAGGAAGGGGCTCTCTCTGTTAACAATCCAGTACGGAACTTCAATTTGGATACAGCCCTTAAAATACGCTCGTTTTAAAATAATTAATTTTGCTGAAACTTATGGTACGAATTGCATAAAAATTCGTTTTTAGGCTAATTGAAGGGTGTAGAGTTCATTTATGCTGTCTGAATTGGGTACTGCTATTGAAAAAAACAAAGTTATGGTTCTTTTTAATATGTAGATGGCCCCCTAAGCAAATTTTATATGTATCATTTAAAAGTAGACTTTATTTCCAATCGTTTGGTACCAGTAACTTTCTTCTATGATAATTTGTTGATGAGTTAGTAGGGGGTGTTTACTTTTTTTTTTTTCCACGACTGTACTTTTTGAAAACGAATTATAGTTAAATATCCTTCTTCCGATAGTTATTGGATATTTAAAAGTTTTTGAAATTTGAAGATTATTAATAGGAAATTTGCAGTTTTTGTCATTGATTGTAGAATTAATATTTATTTTATTAAATATTTGAAAAAATATATACATTAGAAAATTATAATAGGATGGATGGGTGAGTAGATGTTAGTGTACAGATGAGGGCGGCGTTGACTGGATGATGTGCAATGGTTAATCTTTATTAAAACAGAGAGGGCATTGATTATATTAAATACGATGCAAATAGTACATATTCAATTATGGATGCTGATTCGGCCACACTTCAATGTCTAAATGTAAAGTTCTATTTATATATGTCTTAATTATACATATTTTCTTTATTAATTAATAATGTTAAAATTAAACTTGTATTTAAATTTTAGCCCAATGCGAAGAATATCATATTAATATCTCGTGCATAGTATGTTATATTACAAGAGCATAAAAAGTGTATGTAGTATTAGTTATAAGTTTTATTTTTTGCTCTATCATATCCTCTATATTTACGTATGTTAAATTTTATGCACATTTGTGGACACATTAACTGTTACTAATTTCAAAATTTAAATTGTTAATTTAAATTTACTAAGCATCATAATTTTAGATATTTATTTGTTTATTTTTAATTATATATTTATTTAAGTGATTATGCACTGCTGTGACAGAGATTTAAGTATATTAATGTGTTATATATAGCATTGTATATTTATTTATATGAAACATTAATTAATGAATCATCCATATCATCATTTTAATTATTTATTTATTTGAATTTATATTTTGGTCTGTATATATATATATATATATTTAATTTATCAATTTATTAAATACAATTACTGTTTTATGCTTACTTCAATAATAGTTGTTACTATTATTTAATAAATTATTTATTTATTCTTATATTTAGTTATGTAGTACATTAAAATATTTTTAATTATCATATATATAGATATACAGTATCTGATTTAAAGCTTATTCCAATAATGGATAATGTTTATTAATATATTTATTTTTAATTATTTATTAATTTTTATTCCAAACAATGTATTTTACTTATAATAAATAGTTGTGTTCTCATTTTAAATGTATCATTTAACGACAGATGGCAGCATTTTATTGATTCATTGGATAACACATTGGAATTCATGTTTAAATGTAATACAGATGGCAGCAATCACCATATCTTAAAATTTATACTTGCCTATACTATGCATTATAACTCCTTGGTCCATAATTATTTTAAAAACTTTTTTGTCGGCATGTGCAAATCATATATTATACTTATATATATATATTTGCTGTATCATTCAAAGTCAGACTGGATCTTCAACTGGTAATGTTTTTTTTCTTTTTTAATCCATTTCAATCAATATGTAATTCTAATTTAAGGGTTTACTAACATTTTAATTTGTTGATGTATTCTGTGTGGTAGTCCTAATTTCGCATTCTTTAGCTTTTTATGGCTAATGCGAAGATAAAATCGCACTTTTTATTTGTGGTAATCAAGGTAATTAGGACGTGGTGAATCTGCCTTGGTTTCACAAATGTCTATTTTTCCTACGTTTTCAAATCCATGTTGCTCTTTTATGGGATCTGTCTCATAGACTTATATGGTGGTTTATATATCATTTTTAATGTGAATAAATTCCTTTATTATTTATGCATTCATAATTTTTTATGGTAATTTGTGATGGTTTATAATGGTTCTATGTATATCTATATACTATTTCCAGATCGTGGTAAAGTAGGCTTTAGAGAACTCAGCAGCAAAATGAGATTTAAGATTGTGAAAAAATAAAGTATTTCATACAGAAAAAGATAAGTTATAAATAAGGCTTGATAAATGCGGCCGCCACTGACGACCAAGTTACTGAATCTGGTACAGCTTTTTTTTCGTTGGGAAGGGAGGGGCTACAAAAATTGATTGAAGAAATGAACACAAGCTGTATTTGCCCTCTACACTCAATATTAATAAATAAACTTAGAAACGATGTAAAAAATAAATTAGACTTATATTTTTAATTTGGTAAAAATAAATTTATCAATTGCAAATTTTGAAATAATAAAATCAGAATATTTGACTGATTTCGATAGGGAAACACGCAAAGAACTTTTGTCCTGTTTCACTATTTTATCGATTCCCCTCTCATTGGATTTAGATTTAGTAGTACAGTATCTGACCGGTTAACGAACTTCATCCGTTCCAAAGCAGTGTTCGCTAACAGTGTTCGAATTGTTTTTAACCGATGAAAGATTCAGTATACATTTGTATGGGAATACAATTAATTCGTTCTTAAAAGCTAAATAATATATAAAAAATAATATAAATCTTCTCTCTATGATAGGGTTAATATAACATCCTTATTTAATATGGACAGATCGAATGATAATGGCTTTGTCGTGTCGTGGTGTTTAAAAAAATAAATGACATACCTTCCTAAAAACTTTTATAGTCCGAGAACTGTTAAGCATTTTAGGGTAGGTATTTGAGGCATCCTGAAAATTTGTTTAACTCTTCTTTATAATGTCTGAATCGAAGGTATGGCTGAAGGATCCTGGCACTTAGCCAATCCGTGAATTTTTAAATTTACGACAATCATTGAAAGAGTATTATCAAAATTTTGCACGTGCAGCAAAGTTTATGTACGGTTTAAGGCGATCAACAACATTAGAATATGGAAAATGTATAATAGTTAACGGTTAAAAGTTCTCATTAAAACATATATTTCTAAATTTAAACAAAAAAAAAAATAAATAAAATAAAATAAAACAAACAAATAGTAAAGTATTATAAATGTAAAAATTATTAAAAATGATGTGGCCTGATATGACTCAAGATATAACTAACTTTATAAAGCATTGCGATATTTGTCAAAAAAATAAAAAGCCTAGACAGAAAAAATTTAGCTTATTACAAGCTATGCCTACCACAGATCAACCTTTTGAATGTCTTTCTGTTGATACTGTGGGAGGATTCAACTATTATAATTCAACTAAAAATATCTTCATATAGTCATCGATCATGCAACCCGTTATGTGTGGGCATTTCCCTCGAAGAGTGTCACCACCGAAACCTATACGAATTGTTTAAAACAAATTTTTAATATTCGAACACCACAACAATTATTCTGTTTTAATCAAATTGCTAACGTTACGACACCTCAAAAAATCTTAAGCGATAGGAACGCCGCCTTTACTTCTTCCAGATTTAAAAAATATTTGCGGAACCATAGTATTAAGCAGCGTTTAACCTCATCTCACCATCCTCAAACGAACGGTAAATGCGAGAGAACCAATCAAACGATAGTAACTAGGCTAAAATATAAAGTTAACTCTACTACCTCTAAAGTTCCTTGGACTAAACTCCTTGCTGAAGTTGTAAATGAATACAATAATACCCCCCATTCAATAACTAAATTTCCCCCTGCTTATTTACTCTTTGGCCAATTACCCTATAATTCCCCCCTTCAACAAGATTATTACCCTCCAGTTAAAGAAGCACTTAAAATCGCAAAAGCGCGAACTGATGAATTCCATTTAAAAAGTAAGAGATATTATGATCAAAATTATGTTGAGTCAAAATTTGAAGTAGGCGATCTCGTTATTTATGAAGAACTTCATTACCCAAATACTAGAAAGCTTTCTCAGGTATTTTCTGGACCATACCAGATTCTTCGAAAAGTATCCGATGTAAATTTTGAGATCGATAGAAAAACCCCATTTAAAGATACCGAAATCATTCATGTTTCAAAATTGCGTTTGTACCATCATCCTAATAACTTAAAATTGGCTCATGAGCAATTACCACAACAACAGCAGCAGACGCAGGTTAAATCCCTAACTTAAACTTAATTTTCTAACAATGATGAGTTTGTAAATTAATATTAAAATTAAAGCTTAAGTAAATTTATTATTTCAACATTACGGATGAGTTTTGGGAGAACTCCCAAGAGTTTATCTCTTTGGGAATTTATTTAAATTAACTTAGTTATGCGGGCATAAATTGGTTGATTTATCTAGAGTTCTAATTAATGTTGGATTATAAACTTAAACCAAAAAACTTAACTTTACTTAATTTATTACTAGTAATTAAAAACTTAATCTTACTTGCTATAAAAATTTAATAAAACCTGATTGATATTCTTTCAAATGATTTAAATATTACTCTTAAAAATAAAAGGATTATCTTAGATTGCATTTTATCAGTTTTTACAAAAAAAAAAAAAAAAAAAAAAAAAGAGAGAGAGAGAGAGAGAAATATTTGCAAGATTTGATTTTCATTCCCGACAAGGTTATTGCGAAACCGCTACCTTATTCGAATTGCTAGACTTAATGATAATTTTCGTCTGAGATATTTTTTTTTCTTTCCTTTACCACGGAAATCAAAAGTCATTTTTTTTTTTTTGTTAACGATTTGATTTGATTTCGTTTCTTTCTATTTAAGGTAAATGTAATTGGAATTAAATTTTACGACTCACATACGAATGAATGATACGAGATATTTATAGACATGAATTTATTATGTGATATAGGATTGACATTATATTATTATTATTTATAGAAAGAAGAAAATACTAGAATTAAGAATGTTATTGAATTATTTATATAGAGATTTAAATAATTTTTGATGATGACTATACTAAAACAAAAGATATAAGTTACTGAAAACAATGATGATGGTTTAACCCTTGGAAGGACCTATGATGCAATGTACCTCATAATTCTTCGTTTCTGGTCACAAATCGTTACTTCTTTCGAAAACTTATCTAAAATTTAATATCATACGAGGAATAAAATTACGTAAGATTTAAGGGTGTATTCGAAAAAATATTTTTCCACCCTCAACAGCTCGAAATTTTCTGATACATTTTCAGACTCATTTTTAAAAGTAAAAACATGAAACTTGCTGGGGTGATTTCTGAAGACATGTTTAATATGCCGTGTGATTTCATTTTCAGCTCAATTCATTAGAATTTGATTTTTAAACAATTATTTTCTCAGTATGACCATTTTTCTCATTCCCAGATCGCCCGCTTCGGAAAAATCGGTTAAAAACGCCCACTTTGACAGCGTTTTTTACAGTATTTTCTGCATTTATCAAAAAATTAAGAAGCACGGCACATTATATAGTTTCTAAATAAGAGAATTTTCCAGTTTGATGCGTTTGAGAGCAAAAATGAATTTTAAAATGAATCGGAAAATACGCAGTTTGGATCGGAATACACCCTTAACAGCAGTTGTGATTGATACTGTTATTATACTGTGAGAATACAGATCTGTAATAATGAAAAGACCATGGCAAAAACTATCAAAGATTGTACAGTTGTAAATTACATTATAGTTGACAAAATTTTATTTACTATTGTTTATTAATTGTTCTGATATATTATTATTATACAAGGTTATTCTAAAATTATTTATTTATTTATTATTGTTATAATTTATTATTATTGTTATTAGTATTTAATATTATTAGTGCAACAAAGCCTATGATATAAAATTTAAGCGACCAAAAA
The DNA here is from genome assembly GCA_963932465.1 of Maratus speciosus. Lineage (NCBI taxonomy): Eukaryota > Metazoa > Arthropoda > Arachnida > Araneae > Salticidae > Maratus > Maratus speciosus. Next base: position 397,730,512 of record OZ010800.1, on the reverse strand, counting down.
CTCTTATGAACTCTACAAATCCATATTTTAGTACGGACTAAAAATCACTAGAGGACATATAATTTAGTGAATATACTGAATAAATATGGTATGGTTTTGAAAATTGTGTCACTGTTGCTAACTAATGAACTGATATTAAAATTGCTGTATTAATTCACAGAAAGCAAAACTGTTGCTAATTTTGAATTTTAATCAAATATTATTATAATTGTTTTTATTATTGGATATGTACATATAACAGCAGTTTCCACTAAGACGCGAATTTTTTTAAATTTTTAATTATAATTTTTTTTCTTCCTTTCAAAATGAAATTAAAACTTTGAGCAACGCGATTTGGTGACCAAGTGACGGTATCATTTTAAAGATGATTGTAAAACAAAGAAACAAAAATTGTAAAACGAGTATCTGCTTTCTCTCAATGAACTCGCAGGTCATCGGGACCTACTAGTTCACTCATTTTTTGAGGGGAGGTATTTTGTTACATTATTAGATCTAACTCCGCGATTTCCTTATCTTATTCTAAATTACTACTTTATATTCACTAAATCCTTATCCTGAAATAATCTCTATCGTTAACTCTGTTAAATTCCCTTTAATTTAATGTCTCACTTGTCTTAATCGCTTAAATATTACGCTTTTAGTATTCTTAAATGAAATGTTCCATTCCCGCGCTTTTTTCTTTCGAGATTATTCTTTTAGCTTCCATTTTTACTTTCCCGCGCATTTCTGATATTATCCTTTTTTTCCTTCAAATTCATCCGCTAGCTCTGTTCGCACTCTTTATATGACGTGACATTCTTAATTATTCATTGGTTGAGAGCGCGATCTACGTCATAATTGTATCCTTACACGTGAGGAACAAAAAGTTGATACTCGCTGTTTTTCAGCAGATTTTAGCAGATGTGAGTCGTATTTCCAGTTTTCATCCATTCCCTGGTCACCGTCCTGTTATTAAATTATCTGGAACTTTGTTTAAACATAATTACTACTACGGAGCGATGACTAATTATCTTGGTGGAAACTGCACCTTTTGCAAGATGTGCTAATAAAGTGCTTAGCTGATATTATGAGTTGTTTCAATTTCTTCTGGGGAAACTTCACGGAACGATGCATTCCATTGTTTTCACTCGACAACTGCATTTCAGCAATTGGTTCTACTAACATAACAGATTCGAATTATCTGTTCTGACCACTTCTTTTACGCCATTGTAGCTGAATGTGATCCACAGCTACTATCGTGACAGCCAGTACGGCATTTTCAACGATAAAGCCAATCCAATGTTGCTAGAATGCAACATATATATATATATAATCTTATGTAGCATTTATAAATGTATATAAAAAAGGCAATTGAATTACAACCCTCAATGTAAAATAGATAATAATATTAAAACAATATTCTTATATATATATTAGTGTTGACAATATGTTATATTTATTTAAAGCTTATTGTATTTATATGACGAGCTAAGTTACTTAAAAATAATTTAAGTGATGCCATGTGTAATCAATTAATGAAAAAAATATTCTTGTATATAATATATAAATCCAATATTATATAGTAAAAAAGCTAAAAAATAAAAATAAATACAGTAAGAGAAAGTCCTAAATAAACCCTTATTGCAGCAAGCACGCAATAATTAATGAAAAATTATCCCCCCCCCCCCCCCTTAAATTACTAGTATGTAAGAGTTATAACACTTATAGTCAAAAACAGGAAGAATATAATAAGAGAAAAAAATGACATAGCATTCAGTATTTGTGGCAGACGCACACGAAATTAAATGCTAATTGTATCCAAAAAACGAAAATTGTAAAATAGCATAGATGTATATTTAATGTTTAATTATGCATGTAAGATGGATTTAACAATAAATGATGGAAATGAATTTTTTATTGCTCGTTCAACATTTTTCAAATTTATTAATTTAAATTTATTAGAACAAAGATTATTAATTCTATGAGCAAAATTAAGTAAAAATGATGACATTAACATATTTATGAAGACATGAGTTATAATTCGTGAATAAATTAACATTAAATGGGAAATCTATTCGTTTATCATATGTCAAAAAGTATTTTATGAGTATTACGAAGAACTAATTTAAGATTTAGGAAATTTATTTCATTATTTATCATATCATTATTACTATATTTAAAATTTTTATGATATTTTATAGGTAATAAATAATTTGATTGACTATTATATTAAAAAACAATTATGTCATCTAGATAACGGTATAATTTGCAATCAACAATAGATGATTTACTTTCATAAAAATAAAGATAGAGCTCGGCAAGAATTGAAGATACAATTCTCCCCTGTGGTTACCCACATCTTTGTTGATATATAGTGTCATTAAAAATAATATAATTATAAGAAAGAATAAATCTAGTTAATGTTTTAAAGTAAGATAAAGAAATATTAGTAGTTAAATTTAGAGAATTTGTGTATTATTTGAATAATAAATTGATAATTTTAAACATGTTTGTGATATCAGAGTTATTGAATAAATCATTAAAGACATAGGTTTTTATATATTTTACGTTATTAATTTTTTTATATTATTTACAAGTTGAAAAGTATTTTTTATGCTACATAAATTATCATTTTGTTTTGTATTATCAAGCAGTTTAGTGAGTATTGTTAAAAGAAAGTTACCAGCATTATTGTTATATGTATTACAACCAATGGTTACTGTGCAAAATTTTAATGGAGTTTTATGGAATTTAGGTATAACAACAATATACGAATAATTATAGTTGTAATTTTTAATTTTTAGTAATTTTAAAATATTTAATTATGTCGATTATTATTGATAGTTTTAAGATTTTTAATTGAACTAGTATTTATGGCATTAGAAATTAGCTGTGAGTGATAATATTTGCAAATGAAAGCATAATTCTTAGGTGATTTATCAACATATGTTATAATAAATTTGTTTTGTAAATCTTTTATTCCATATATCCATTGATTAGTGCCAATTTAGCATACACAATATTGCACGTAATACTGCATTTGGATACAATCCCTCATCTTTTTGCTTCATTTTGGGAACAACGGAATTTGAGCTTATTCTATAAACGATTATTATCAGACTTTTCAAACTATGTTTTGAGACTTTTACAAAAGTTGCTCTATACATTTAGCTAACACATTATGCACATTATATTTTGATTGCATTCGCGAATGCGTAGTGAAACATTTTTTTGTAAACCTGCTAATTTTTCATCCAATTATTATTTTTTGTTCATTCTGATTGCCGGGTATTGTGTACAATATTGTTCGTCATATTTTCTGAAAAGAAGTTTTTTTTTATATTAAGAACTCTGCAAATTATAAGCAAAAAACTTGGCAAAATTTGGGACTGTTTTTATAAAAACCTTAATTTCTCTACGAGTATACATGCTATCCTCATAAAAATGAACACAGTATATTACAATAAGCCACTTTTTAGTAATCTCGAGTTTAAACGCTTTTGTTCCATTAGTTTTTACAGGGTTATCCAAAAGATATTCGTTTTTTTCAATTTTTTGACGGTCTCCTATGGGGTTTCGAGAAAAAATCTTCGCGGAAATATATGACCTATACAATACTGTTTACACACCTGCAATTTCAGGTTAATTCCTCATGTTTTTTTCTAGATATTTAACAAAACGTCAAAAATCGCAAGTGACCTGTCACCTTTGGCCATATAGTGTATTATCTACAATACTAATGTCCCCTGTAATAATGTGACCATAGAATGTGTTTACATATTTACTATAATTAGGATCATTACACAAGCATGGAGGGTTATTATGAGATGTAAAAAAAATTAGCAAATTTATTGTAATTACAAATTCTTCGTACTAATGTAACGTTGTATCTATATGATTTATGAATTGGAAAATTTTTTATTGGAAAATTATTACTTTTACTGTTGATTAAATTATGTAAATTAATTTTCTAGAGTACATTATTAGAAAATGAAATTATTAGTTGAGTTTTGTTAGTTTTTTATAAGTATTATTTGAAATTTTAACATTAAGAAGATTAATTCTAAAATATAAAAGATCAAAAAAGACATCACTGAAATGTGAAGATAAATTTAATGATAAAAAACTTTATAATAGACGTTAAGATTTTTCTTTTTGATTGAAAATGTGTGTTTTCTAACCACGATCCAATTGAAGGAAGTAATGAATTCATTTTCCAGATTTGCTAAAGTCTGTTTTATATAATTCCTAGAAATATACTGTGCATTAGAACATTGTTTACCCCGTTTTGTACGTGTAGTTTTATTGAAAGCTGAATGATTTAAATTAGCATAAGTACTGCAATAATGTTCAAGCTTATTAGTGTTGGTATAAACAAGGTTCGTACGATTAAATACTTTTTAATTAAGACCATAGGGATATAAAGAGTTACGAGATTTGATATAAATGGATTCATACTGTAATCTATCATTAAGATTTTTGTGGTAACTTAATATTTTAATTGTAATATTTTTAAAGTCGTGATGTTAAAAATGTAAATGTTCGACATTTCTAGAAATATTTTAAAGATTATCTTGTCTATGTTGATTGATTCGAATGTGAAGAGGATTACAGGTTTGGTCAATATATTCCAACTGACATATATTGCAGTTAATTGAATATATAATATTGTAAGCTTTGCAAAAAGATACACTACATTTAGAACTAGAACTTTGGTCAATTTGTTGCGCATCTGTTTGTGGGCAAGTTAAATGCCTAGTGAATGAAATTTTTTTTAATTTAAGATCAATAGTGAGACAATATGATAGGTAACTGTTGGTCGATCCAAAGAAATCCCTATCGATTTCTTTGTACCGAGTATTAGACCTAATATTATTATTAAGGCGTAAATTGCCAGTCGCTAATGATTTACTAGAGCTTACCATAATGGGAATTTTGAGCATGTATAAATAAAGACAAGTTGTATATGAATAAAAAAGAAAATAATAATATTGGAGGTTATTATAGTTTTTAAAAAATAATATTAAAAAATGATGTAATATTTTAATTTTCTTTGTTTCTGAAAAAGTATAAACATAAGTATATTTTCAAATCATGTTATTAGTATTTTATAAATATATGTTTCTTGATTAAACAATTATATTATATGTACAATATTTACATAAAAAGCAATTAGTCCCTATATCAAATCTAACTAAAATAAAAACAAATCAAACCTATAGATATAAAATAGTCAACTATCTAAAATTTTAAGTAAAAGAGCCCTTTCAAAATAGAATAGCCAAGTGATTTAAAAATCCAGATGCCAATCAGAAAGTTATTGAAGACATATAATGTCAATGGCCAAAAAGATCAAATGTTATAAAAATAGTTAAAATCGCAAAAAGTTATTGAAGTGCAGCATGGTATAAAGATGTTAAAGAAATAAAGAAATACATTAAATTATGCGCATATGCAGCAGTAATATAATGTATTTATTAATTATAAAATTACAAATTATGCCAATATTTGGGCTTATTTAGATGTATCTAAACGATAGCTGCCATAATATATTTTATTAATTAAAATAAAAATTAGAAAATAATACTGTCCATTAATGAATGCGCAAATGCAGCATTTCACTGTGAAAGCTTAAAGGGGATAGTACACATTTAACGGTCATAAAACATGTTGAATTTGTAATGAGTTTAGCAAATTTTTATAAAAAGATAACCACTCTAGAAGCACAAAATTTTTAGAGTATATTTAGGTCATATTGAACTACGTTTAAAATTTTTTTATTTGGATATATTATAATTTAAAAAAATTCAAGGAGTCAATTTCAAAGTACTTTTTAAATTTTTTAGAGTAAATAACATTTTACTACACGCACAATATCTCATGCTAATTTCAATGTATTTGGATAAACTTTATCTTAAATTAAAGATAATTCCTTGGTATATAATTTGAACTAGGATATTTGTAATCGGTTAATTAGATAAAAGGTAATTAACATTTAATTTGAAAAATTAGAAAATCTATGGATTTTTTCATGCATTCAATCGCATAATTTTTTCATACTGATCACAGCTTTATAATCCTAGTTCATTTTCACGATAATATAAATATCTATTTAGGGAAAAAAATTTAAAGCTCTACTTCAAATAGTTTTGGATGTATTATGCGCGCAAGAGTAAAAAATGCCATTTTGAAAAAAAAGCCGTTTAAATATTAAATTGTATTTTTTAAATATAAAATATATAATAAAGGAAACAAAACTAGTAATTAGATATCGTATTCCGTATTAAAAATAAAATTACATGTTAGTTTAAAAGGATAAATATAGAATTATTTGTAAAATGCTGCAGAATATAGGAACATGCTTAAAAAATAAATATATGTAATTTTTAAAAACGTAGCATTTACTATTGCAAAAAATTTATTTTAAACATATAACTTAAAATTTTGTTTAGCTTTGATTGTAAAGTAAATTAAATGTGCACGTTTTATAAAACTAAATTATTTAATGAAAAATATAGCCATATTATAGGGATTCTCGTATTTCGATATCTGATTCACATACTTTGCTGCACAAAAATACGGATAGTTTACTAAAAAAATATATTAATATCAATAAATCCGTATTATAAACTATCAATTGAAATAAAAATCATTATCAAATTGACTACTTTTTAGTTTTCTTATATCATGAATTAGCACCTTAGGATATATTTCTATCACCGTATTTTGCATAACGATTACCATTAAACTGACTCCTTCTCCGATGCTGTTCTGAAGCACATTTTGCATATTTTTTCATTAAAAAACTAATAAATACTAAGAAGTGGAATACTGTTACAAAATCAGGAAAGTATTGCTCTAGGAAAAGAAAACTGCTTTTCTAAAACCTTTAAATTTTGATGGATTCTTTTTATTTCTCTTGACTTTTATTAAATATGTAGGAAGATGTCCTCTAGAGAGTTTTGTGGAATTAGCTTTATTCAAACTTAGTATACGGATACATTTACCTATAACGCACGCTGGTGTCAATTGGACACCGCAATATTATAGGTGAAAACTGGGAAATTGAGTTAGTAGCCAGTGGCCAGTAGTCTCAGTTTCATTAGTGGCCACTTTTTAAAGTTAGTGGCCACTATAATGTTTCAAACTTTCTTGACATCTAGACAAACTATAATCCTTGTATATATACGCATTTTTTCTATAAATCAGAGTTTTATACCAGCCAACTATTCGTGATAAGAATAGGGAAGCAGTCGAAATTCAAGAAAATTACACTTTAAAACCACAAAATCTATTATCATATTGATTTATTTTGGACTATATTTTTAGATTATTTGTATATGTTCATAAACACTATTATCAATCAAATTACTATTACTTTCTTGATATAAAAAATAACTAAATCAAAATTCCAACAGTTAGGTGTATACAATAAAAAAATAATCAAATAAAACACAATAAAATGTTATTTGTATTTTATTTAATAAGTAAATGTGTTATTAACATACTACACACATTAATTACATACAGCTGAAATCTAAGCTGGTGAGTGTATTTCGCAGGATTAAACAATATCTCTTCCAGAAAAATAATCTAACTGGTGAGCATGTGGCAGGAGTCAAAATATTGAAAATACTGCAATGTTCTTAAAACACGCTTGCATCCGGTGAAAAAAAAAAAAAGAAAAGAAATTATTTGAAATGCATGTGGAATCAAAGCTGATGAACATATTTTGCAGAATAAAACTGTACTTCTTGAAAAAATAATCCAACTGAAGGGCAATGGCAAAAAGCCGAAATATTGAAAATACAGCTAAATCACTGCAATCTGCTTGCATCCGGTAGAAAAAAGAATTAACCAGTTTGCTAATTAGATGTAATCAAAGTAGAGACGCATGTTTCTATGAAAAAAGCTATATTTCACTTGGCGATCGATAACAGATTTTTTATCGCCATTTGGCGAGTGGCGACTAGGGTGGCGATCGATGGTCGATTTTTTAATCGCCACTTTTACAACTTTAATCGTCACGTGGCGAGTGGCGACCGCCAATTTTCACCTATACGCAATAATTTCAATTTCCTTATTAATTTCAAATTTCGTTCTGTGCGATCGTTCCATTGTGTACAGCAGGGGATCCTGGGTTGACTTTTGACACCTGGTCATCAGGTGATCTGCTTCAGCTGCATCAACCCCTGCCTCTACGATTTCATTTCTCACAAAGATACTGCATGCACATTTGCTTGTGAGTTATGACTAGTAGAATTTTTGTGAGGTTTTCTTTTGTTCTTGTTTCTTTCTATGAATAAAACGCAAAATGTCTCGGAAGAGAGGGCTTACTGCGGAAGAAATAAAAGCACTTCTAAGAGAATTGTCTGATAATGAATCAGAAGGTGGAGAATTGTCCGACATGCATGATGAATCTGATAATGAAAATTTTATTCCCTTTATATCATTTGGATCAGAAAGCTATGAGGATATTGAAATTGATGATTCTCAAAATCAGAATGAATTTGTGGCTCGCGATGGCTCACAGTGGCAAGAGTGTGGTTCTGGAAGTGCAACCGGTAGATTAGCAAACCAAAGTATTTTTCGAGAAAATAGTGATCCAACTAGTTATGCCAAAAAAAGTGTGAATAATGATAGTGTTTTGAGTGCTTAGTTGCTTTTTATAGACAGAACTGTTTTAGAGTATATAATAAATTGCACAGACACAGAAGCTCGTAGAGTACTGGAAAACGGTGTTTGGTCTTTATCAACACAGGAACTGTTTGCTTACATTTCGATTTTATATGCACGAGAAGTTTCAATCTGGAACTTCATTTATTATGGTCTATTGCATGGGGTATAAATTTTTATAAAGAAACCATGTCCAGAGACAAATTTTGAGAAATATCAAGGTTTCAGAGATTTGATATCAAATCAATGCGTCGTAATAGAACAAAGCGGGGTAAATTCGCAATGATTTCTGAAGTATGCAATCGTTTTATCGAAAACTGCATAAGCTGTTACAAGCCAGTCCAGAACATAACAATTGATGAACAGTTATTTCCTAGTAAGACTCGTCGCTGTCCATTTATTCAGTTTTATAGCATCAAATACTGATAAATACGGACAAAAATTTTGAATAGCTGCAGATTTAGAAAATAAGTATATTTTGAACGCATTTCCCGACCTAGGAAAACATGAAGAACGAGATCAAAGCCAGAGACTTTCTGAGTATGTGGTTTTAAAACTAATAGAACCCTTTAAAAATGTGGGAAGAAATGTCAGTTTACAAAATTTTTACTCCTCTTGAGTTGGCTAAGAAACTAAAGGAAAGACGGGCGAGTTTAGTTGGCCCGGTGAATAAGGCCAGACGAGAAATTTTGGATTGTATAAAATCCAGTAAAGAACCTTTATATTCAACAAAAATATTGAAACATAAGGAATTGGGTTCAACAATTACAGTTTACCAGTGTAAAAAGAAAAAAAAAGTGATAATCCTAAGTTCTATGCATTCAATCATTGCAATTGCTAACAATTCAAAGTAAACACCCGAAACCATCACTTTATAATGAAATGTGGCGTAGATATTGTTGACCAAATGTCAAGTCAATATTCATGTTCAAGAAGATGGCAAATTCATACATTCTACATTATTTTAGACTTTGCTGCCATAAACGCTTAGATTATTTTCAAACGTGTGACGGGAGAAAAATTATCAAGGCGTACTTTTATCCAAACATTAGCTGGATAATTGCGAGCAGAATATATTGAAAAATTCACTAAAAAAAGCAGGAGCGATGAAGACGAATTGCGTACTGAAAATCCTACTAAGCGTAGGAAATGCGAGGTTAAAAAATGTCATGGAAATGTGACAAATAAAATACGTTCTTCTTGTAAAAGAATGACATGTGTCAAATGCACAAAATATGTCAGCTATAAATGTATTGACTGTAAGTAATATAAGTAGTTGAAATTCACATATCTCCTATTTATGTGAGCAAATGTCCGCCATCCGTAGCACGGTGGACGGTATGCTATATGCTGCCGAAACCGGTATGCTTAAAATTTAAAATTATTGATGCTTTTTACGTTGATATTTTTGCATTTCTATTATATTGCACCAAGCTCCATATTAATAATTAATGTAAGTAGTTATTTCTTTTGTTTATATTTTCATATCTTGGAAAAACATGCTTATTTTACAGAGATATAATATTATTTCTTTTTACCATATATATTTTTATATCATCTTCCAAAATTATTATTATTTTACAGATATAATATTATTTGTGGGTAGCCTTCATATTTTCATATCATCTTGCAAAATTATTTTTATTTTACAGATATATTATTTATGTGTACCATATATATTTTCATAAAATCTTGAAAATCATTCTTATTGTACAGATATAATATTATTTGTGTGTACGATATTTTAAAAAAGAATATTAAAATGCACATTTTCTTCGAATTTTTTGCTTAATATCGACCAGTGTGAAAATGACACCTGGCCGGTGTTTCAGGGGGTAGCAAGATTCCCGGCGTTCTAGTGTTAAGGTGATCATCACCGTTAGAATATGGAAGATGTATAATAGTCAGGGTTCGTAAATATCATGATATTTTCGAAAATATCAAAAATATCCGATATTTTGATATATATCCGATATTTTCAAAATAGCCAACTTACTGTTGATAATAAATATTTTCAAGTGTAATTTAAATTAGAAACTAAAACATATTGCATTTAACATGAAAACTTAATAAAACAATATTCTAAAAATGCATTTTTTTTTTCACTTAAAACAAAATCAACTAGTGATTGAAAACAGAAAAAAATTGTTTTATACACATACAAAAAATATATATATATAGGATTCAGTATCAAGAAAATTTTATGACAAATTACACAATATGAACTTTAAAATGTTTTCTGTTTACTTAAAAGGTGACAAATAATATTAAGTTTAAAATATACATTTTATTTAAATTTCATAATACTTTTTGGTCTGCAAAACCGGCAGCCATTATCAGTGGCTGCGGGTTTTGCAAAACAAAAGTACAAGGAAATTTAAATAAAATGTATATTTTAAACTTGTAACATCTGTAATATTATCTGTCCTCTTTTAAGTAAACAGAAAAGTTTTAAAAGTCATATTGTGTAATTTGTGATTGAATCAAGGTGGAATATTTAATTTCGTCTTATGATTTTATTTATTGAAAATTTTATGTTTTGTAAATCAAAATTTTACATGCAAAATAGTTTTTGGAAAAATTAACGTAAATGTAAGCTTGTCTTCTTTTTTATTCCCTAAGTACAGTTTAAGCTCAACCTTAAACCAGAAAATTCTTTTCAAGTAAAACTATAAATAACTGATTATCTATATGAGACAGTTTATCTTTCAATGGTTGTTCTGAATTAATTATGTCCCAACATAATTGTTAGTTCTACATTTAAAAATAAAAGTTTCACTTCCAGAAACAAAAGTTCTTTATGATGAGATTTGCATTATATAATCTACAGAACAACAGTCAATAACAGTTGAAAAATTCCTTTAAACTTATTTTGACTGAAAATATCAAAAATGTCTTGCACAGTGAGGTTTTAAAAATAAATATCAAAGGTAGAAAAATAAAGAGAATAGAAAGTATCAAACTTCTTGATATTTTGACTGAAAATATCAAAAATGTCTTGCACAGTGAGGTTTTAAAAATAAATATCAAAGGTAGAAAAATAAAGAGAATAGAAAGTATCAAACTTCTTGATATTTTGAAAATAAATGTCAATATGAAAATATCAAACATCCTGATATTCTGAAAATAAATATCAAATAAATGAAAATATCGAAAATATCAAACATCTTGATATTTTGAAAATAAATATCGGATATATATCATGATATATATCAAGATATATATCCATTGATATATATCAACAAACTCTGATAATAGTTAACGATTAAAAGTTAATCTCGTTAAAACATATATTTCTAAATTTAAACCATATATATATCTATAAGCTAAAAAAAAAGGGTTAAAACTAAAACAAAAATGTTTGTTGTTTATTCTCAATTTAAGTATGGTGCAAAATTCTGGGCCATACATCCGAATACATTTTACATAATGTGCTATATATATATTTTTTTTTATGTTTTTTGGTAATCTGTAATGTATTTTTAGTGGTCATACATACAAGACACACACACACATATATGCATTATATATATATATATGTGTGTGTGGAGGGGGGGAAATGCACTTTCTGCAAAATGTCATCCATTTATGTATCCAAAGTCGTGTTAGAATATAATAGTGAATATAAATGCTCAAAATGTCCTTCAATAATTTTTAAAATGAGCAAATGTATCTCTACATTCAAAGCTAAAAATTTATTTGTCCGCATTTCTGCGCAGTCAAATTGAATAAAAATGCAGAACAATTAATCTGAAATTATTTTTCCGCAGCCATTATGAGGCTACAGACATCCACAAAAACATTTTCCATTTCAAGCATCATTATCTCTAACGCTACTACGAAATTCCATTAAAATTTATGATGTATCAAATGAGTTACATTCTGGAATCGAATGTAAAACGAACATTAAAAATACTTTAAGTCCATAAAATCCTTCATTCAATTATGCTATCCTTGTTTCAGAAAAGCAATAACTATTAAAACAAACATTAGTTTAATGAGTATTTTATTATTACATTCCAAGCATCGCTATAAATTTTCCTTTTTGCGGGATTCTTTCAGTTTTGCAACTAATGTAAATTTCTTTTTCTATCCACAGGCAGGGAATTATGGGTAATGGTGGTTTCACGATATCCAAATGAAGATCAGTTCCTGAAACCAAATGTCAAATACGTAGCAAACATGCATGGAAATGAGGTAAATGTTTAAAGTTTTATTCAACTAGTTTTAACTGAAAACAAATTGATATATTAATAGGATTTTTTTTACTTGCTTTTAGGATGTTACGCCAATTAAAATTAACATACTGTTTATACAGTATTTACTGGAAATTTTGAAGGGGAAACGGCTATGTATTAAAATGATTAAATATTTCTGTAAATAAATGCGAGAAATTAACAATGGAAATTGTTTATGAATGAATTTGCTTTAATAATATAAAACCAACACAGACCATCATATTTATAACACTCAATTTTTTGTTGTTGTTGTTCAAGTTTTCAAAACTACGCACTTTTTTTCTGACTCGTTAAGGATTCAAATCAATTATGTAATTTCTACATAGCACAATAAATTGTTAACAGTACTGTATTTAATAATTTATGCTATAATTTCAAGAAGTCTATTTTTGATTTTTTTTCGAAAAAAAATGAAATGTGTGAATTTCTCCTAGAACCTTCTAGAATTCTTTCTAGAACCTTCAAATATGCGAATCCAAAATTACACTTCATTCCGCCAAGTAGATTTTGAGTTATTGAAAAACTACGCGTCTTATGATCTACTGTTTTGAAACGATAAAAAATGAATTTAGGAGTTCCAAATTTAACCTTCATGATTCGTAAACTACTTAACCGTATTAATACTTAAACGAATTGCCGTTTTTTTTTCTCATAAAGTAACATATAACAAGTCGAAAATTGTATATCAAACCGTAGCAAATGACTACTATAAGCGTTCGTACTATAACTAGTTTGATAAATATTTAGATCTTGGTGCAATAGCTCTTGCACTCTTATGCAAAAATGCATGAATACAAAATTTATTACGATTATATATATCATATTCAGTGATACAGAAATAATATGACTCAAACTTAAATATGTCGTAATCACCATGGTAAACAAGAATCATTACCTACCATGGGATATCGTTGAATTAATTGCTTATGATAGGATTTAGTAGAATGAAGAAAACTTTTATTGATTTATTTTTAAGTTTTGATTCGATTTACGTAAAATTTTAAATGACTCTGCAAAAGCCTACAACGAATATATATATATTACATTTCAAACCATTCTTTTGGGTAGAATTTGCGCTGTTATATGCGGACAGACGGACAGACCAGATGACGACTGTAGGTGCTACGTATTTATATAATTGCGAACGCACCTAAAAAGCCAAATATGATGTCAAAATTTTGTGTTCGTATTGAAAATTTTAAATTTTTAATTAGATTTCTATATGTATTGTTTATTGACCATTTGGAAAAATGGTTATTATCCGCGTCAGGGTAGGAAATCAAAAGCATATCTAAAGCTTTTTATTGGTTTAATCCGCATTTTATTCGTTTTCTGATTGGTCTATACAGTAAACTGTACGTTCCCTTTACTTTTAACAGAGTATTTCTGTAGCCACTATGAGAAAAAAGTAATAAAAACTAAAAAAAAAAAAAAAGAAGAATAATAATAACTCAGAAACAAATTGAGATACAGCTTTCAAACAAATTGCATTTAAAAGCACATTTTTTGAAGTGAAAACTTCTTTAGGCGCGTTGAGCTTTTTTTGAGATGGAGAAAAACCACTGATTTGGAGACACTGTTACCTAACCGACATGTTAGCATTTTGGCACATAGACACTAGCGCGCCAAGCGGTGAATGACAGGAACTTTTCCCTCTTCAGCTATCCGCAAAAGAAGAACGAAGCTAAAACTCACTTTTTCTCCCTTCGTTCACACAGGAACACACACACACAAACACACACATCAGTTTTCGAAAACTTCTTTAGGCGCGTTGAGCTTTTTTTGAGATGGAGAAAAATCACTGATTTGGAGACACTGTTACGTAACCGACATGCTAGCATTTTGGCACATAGACACTAGCGCGCCAAGCGTAATATAATTGTGGTATTGTATTCATTAATAAAAATACTTTTGGATAGTATTGAATTGGAGTATGGATTTCAATATTTGGATAGTATTGAATTGTAATGGTTGCCGTTTATATTTCACCGGATAAATCTTTAAATGCAATACGAGAATTTTGTACGAAAATTTGTTTATTTATATGTACATGTATAATTTAATAATATAATAATATATATTACAAATTATTAATGTTTATTTATATGTAATTTATAGTTAAATTATATTACTATGAAAATTGTAATATAATTTTGGTAGTAATAGTTTATAATAATGAATAAAAAAACACTACATTTCAAAGTAATTCCTGCACAATAAAATATTTCCTGACGATTAAAAAAACACAATTTTTGAAGTTTTCCCTTCTATTGGCACTCCCGGAGTGCCACTGTTTTTTTTTCCTCTATACGACTGTGTAAAAAGTAATATTGTGGGATGTTTAGAAGTTTAAGAATGAAATTTCATTTAAAATTGGTCGTCAGATTTTACGATGGAAAAGCTTTTACCCGAACAGCCAATGAAATCCTTTGATTATACATAAGTTTCAGATGGATAATACGTACGTTTCAGGAAATCTGACGATTCGCAGGCGATTTTTGTCGCTTGCAATTTTTTCGTGTAATAACATTATTAATGTTTAATTCATGGCGTACGTAATGTATGATCAACTCCGTGCAATTTTTTATGTCTTAAATTTTAGTCTTTCAAAAAATCATTTTCCAAATGGTCGTAATTTGTTAAATTGCATTTTTCTTTTATTTTTAATTTACCTCGAAAAGTTCAGGAATACACCTTAGGGGCGGTTGGACTACCAATAAAGCTACGATGCTTGAAATTGATATTTAAATGCTGATTTAAATCCTACAGTAAATTTCCTGCCAAAGAGTCTTAGACATTATTTCTATATGTAGCATACCCTAGAAGCAAAATTTATCTAAAGCATTTCTTAATAGAATAATCGATTAACACCAGTCACATTTTTATACGGTGACACTTTTTCCCCCAGGACTATTTGTATTTCATTTCTGGAAAGAAATTTATTAATATGATTGATTTATATGTTTTGTATTGGTTATTACACAAATATACAAATAACATATTGTCTGCTTATTATATTTAGAAAGGTTTTTTTTTTTTTAAATATCGGTGAGAAATTGTTAATTATCAAAATTTAATTATTTTTATTGGTACATTAATTAAATTGAAAACGGAAATCGCGTATTAAAATTTTTGTTTATAAACCTTTGCCTTCAATTCAATAGTCCATAACTGGAAGCTATTTTTATATTCCACCACATCACAATATACCAAAATGTGTTAGATTTCTCTTGAAAAATATCTTACAAGGGATCACTAAACATGATGCACACAGCTTTTGATGATTTTAAATTATTTTTTAGCGGTCACACACTTAATTATTCCCTAGAAAGGTTTTCTTCAAATGGGCGTTAGCTTTTGAAAAAATTGGGGTCAAAGTTCAGCATACTTTTCAAATACCTTTTAACCCTTTCGAGGGCGGTGACCTTAAAAAAGGATACATAATTTTAATTCCAAAACTGACAAATGCACCAAGAATATTTAATGAAATTTTCCTTTTATAATGTACGTGAAAACAAGCAAATTCGTATTTTCTAATAAATTCACTTATAAATTCTGGTGTCAGCCCATTATTTCATCAGTTTATAAACACGATTACTCCACGCCGGAAAGGGTTAATTTGCTGTTTTCAATGCATACTTGATAGCGTGGAGGTAACGTGCAAGTACACTATGGCGCAGATGGCGGGTTCGAATCCAGCCAGTACCGTCTTTTCTTTTTTTTAATTAATATTATATTTTTGACATGTTACATGTTTTACGCTGAATTAGGAATTAGGCAGCTTTGAACATTTTGATATTTTTCCTATAAATTACATTTCCATTTTCGAAATTTTTATGAAAACTTATATTTTTTCTCAAATTTATAGTCTAATATTTCTATTGGCGGAAATTAAACTAATTTATGTATAGATTTTTTTTTGGTTGTTAAATTGTTTTATTAAATTTATTTTTATTTACATTTTTATATTTTAAGCGCAGATCTATGATAATAATAATAATAATAATTATATATATATATATATATATATATATAATTATTATTAGAGACGTATTTTATTATCAAAAATAGCTATACACTATTAGATAATCTGAATAAATTAAAAAATATTGCTAGTTTATACGCTTATAATTTTACAGACCTCTATAACACAATTGATTTGACAGATTTAAAAGAAAAAATAGTAGATTTTTATAATACAAATAGTACTTTGGATGTTCATAGTGATTTTTTCATGAATTTATTTCAGTTGGTAGTACAAGAAAACTACCTCTACGAAGGTAATACAATATTTAAACAGATTCGGGGTATTCCAATGGGAGGGAGTTGCAGTTCCATTTTGGCAGACATCTATTTGCATATATATGAAAGAAATAATAATTTAAACAGTAATACATTAGCCTATAGATATATAGATGATGTTTTGATAGTCAAATTAAATAATGATATTGAAAAAATTGATTTTGCATATTATCCTACGTCTCTGAGTCTGGAACCCTCCTCCCAGAATTGTAAAAATGTTAATTTTCTAGATGTGAACTTAAACATAGAAAGTAAAAATTTGATATCTAAGCTATTTGACAAGCGAAATGATTTTGATTTTAATACCTTAAAGTTGATATATTTTGATTCAAATGTTCATGTATCGGTTAAAAGAAATGTCCTAAGAAACGGCTTAATACGAATCCAAAGACTGAGTACTAGAGTTAAAGATATGATTAATGGCATTTTGGATTGGTGTCGTCAAGGATTCAAACAGGGTTATTCTCGCAATTTCATCAGGAGAATAACTAGCGAATTTATTAAGAGTAGCAGTTACGGAACTGAACTGAATTCAGTGATGGATGGGTATGGTGGTTTTGATGCGTTGATTGATCTAATGAGATAGAAAGATATTTTGTTGGATTTGGTAGATCAATTTAGTTTTTCATGGTTTTTCATTTTTGGTCCCGGCGAGTGAAGGGGGACGTAGCATGCATAAAGTCTGACTTAACTCTGCAGAGCATGTCGTTAGACATGCCGCTCGCCTTCTGTTCTGTTTTGCTGTCATAAATATTTTCCTTAGTTTGGTTTTAAAGTTTGGTTTTAAGTATTAATGTTTATGTTGGTTATTTTAATATTTTTGATGTAGAGTTTCAGTTTAAATATGGTGAGTGATGAAGTTTGATATTTGTTTGTGGCTTTAAATATATATATATATATATATATATATATATATATATATGATACGATTTCACTAGTATAATATAAACATGTAGATCTTAAGCAACAGCATACCCACATTATATAACTCAATGAGGAAATCATGGTTTTTGCAGTCGTAAAATCGTGATGGAAGAGTGGAAGGTCAGGCTGCCGTACATTGGAATGTTTTCCGAAGCATAATAATTGAAACCTTTAGATGCATCAAAACGTTTATTATTCAACCATATAATGCACCAAATTCTACTAGTTATATGTGATCCATGTGCGGGCAGTTGCTACGTCGTAAAATGTACCACTAGATGTTACGTATTAGAACAAATGACGAAGATTCAGGAAAAAACTCTCCAGTTGGAGTGGTTTAATTAAGAAACTTAAGAATCGTAAAAATCTACTCTCTCCTAGCCCATGCAACTGGTTATATACTTGCGAAAACTGCATGCGTATGAATACAATACACGTTAAATGACAAATCCCGTACAAGTAGCCGAAAGGACGCGATAAGAGCAGAATACGATAGGACTACTTCCAGGGGGAAGGGAGAAAGGCACTCGTGACGACGATGCAATCTATTTAGCCTCGGCGTCAGAATTATTACGCAAACAAATGCTGGCGCGAAGCATGCAAAGAATTGTGGGAAAAAGAACATCATCGAACAATGCTATTAAAAATATTCGAAAGAAAAAGAATTTAGCTTTAGAATAAAATGAAAAAATAATTTAATGGGTTTTATAAGATGAGGCGAATGGATTAAGGTTTTTAGACTAATAAAAGAATACGCAGGTTTAAATGCATGAAATAAAAGACAAAATATATTAAGATATTATTAAATATAGGTAAAAGGGAAAAATGTTAAGAATTTGGATTAGTTTTACTAAGATAAAAGGGCGAAAATTTTTATTATTACATACATATATGGGGCATTCTCACAATCTTTTGACTTTTGGGGGAAATAATCTGACAAAATTAAACTTGCTAAAATAACATTTTAATCTGATAGATGAATGCCTTAATGAAACAAAATAAAGAAAAAATGGTCAGCAGTGAAAATATTTTTATGTATCTGATGTTTAAGTTAAACTTGCGAGTTTAATTTTTCTTACCGTTTTACCCCTATAACTTTTTATTTTCTTCAAAATTTTTACTTAAAATGAATTTGCATAGTACCCACAGGACATTCAAATAAGAAATAATACAATGTAGTACTTTTAATACAGAATTTTTGTATAACATTGTCTTAAATGGGTGTAAAAGAAGGGACGGTAAGGTAAAAAAAAAGGGAATGGTATTGGAAAAAAGGGACGGTAAGGATGGAAAAGAAAATTACCACCTATTTTTAGGAAAATCATGTTAAGACACGCTGTGATAGCCACAATCTTCATTGATTTTTAGAAACAGTTAACACTGTATTATATTATATATATATATATATATATATATATATTACCTCGAAAAGTGCAGGAATAAACCTTGGGGACGGTGAGACTACCAATAAAGCCACGATGCTTGAAATTGATATTTAAATGCTGATTTAAATTCTACAGGAAATTTCCTGCCAAAGAATTTCAGACATTATTTCCTAGCATACTTCTGCATGAGAAAAAAACTTGAAAAAAAAAACATGTGGGTACATCTGAAATGATTTTCTGTATAATTTTAGAAGAGGGATGGTAAGGAATCTAAAACCCAGGGACAGAGTTTAAAAAATAATAACAACCCTAAAAATGTGTGGAGGTTAATTTTTAGCTACATATTTATATAAAACAATAGTTCCAGTTTCAGAAAAAAATTACATCGAATTATTTTTATTGAAATAATTTTATCCAGACAGCTCCAAACTTAAAAAATCAGCATCAGGGACACGGGACGGTAGATGCATTTTCCTGGTATTTGGACCCCCAACATCGTCCAAAACTTATTTATCTCGTTAATATTGTTACGCAATCATGCAATGGGATGTTCCCCAGCATATGAAATAAAAAAAAAACACAAAGTGTATTAAATAAAAAAATATTATTCAGGGACATGAAAGTCAAAAGATTGTGAGAATGCCCCATATATATATATTATGGAATTTTAAATGGAAATCTATATATTTTTTCCCCGTGATTTATACAAAGTGTTTTTCACATCGAATCTCTCAAACGTAATTACGATTAGATAATTTCAATACCATATTTACAAAAGAGTAATAATATAATATTAACACTTATATGTAAGTTTTTACCAGTTGTATAAATTTTTATTGTCCTTTAAATACATTTATCTATAAAGTTCGAACTCAAAATCTTTTTGTATCTGCGAAGATAAAAAAAAATAACAGATTAAGTTTGAAATATTTTTTCATTCTAACAATTATAAACATTGCTGACGGCACTCTTAAAAAATCAACTGGAAATTGAGTAATTTCAGATGTAATATGTCATATATATATATATAAAGTATTTAAAAAAAAACGGCTAATATTTTTTCCCGTTAATATCAGAAAAAGTAAAATTTTCCTTTTATTGCTATTTAATGGCATTAAAAAATTAAGGTATTTAAAGATTATATACTATGTTAGTTGATGCGGTCTTCCAATATTATTAAATAAACGTTCATGCAAAGAAGTTTTTTTTTATTGTGATTTTTTAATGCTATTTTATGTTTTGAATATTATTACGATGTTTATCATCCATTTAATCGCATATTTACTAAATTGATAATGGCGATATTGGTAATTAAAAACATTTTTGTATTTCATTAGTTAACATATTACATTCATTATATTTAGAACTGAAATATTAAAATTATATATTATTTTGTTAAATTTTTCTGGTCTATTATATATATATATGTGTGTGTGTGTGTGTGTGTGACGATTTGACGGCAAGCAGCAGGCATTGTCGAAAAATGATGGGGGGTTTCCAGTTATAAAACACATAGGTGTTCAGACCGACATGGTTGTTGAGAATAACAGACTCGAAGATCATAAAAAAAATGCAGTCTATTGAAAAGAATTCCATTTTATTAACATTCTCATAATTTGAGTCTAGGCGGGAAATGCTCCACTTTAATGATGATAAAAAAGAACCAAATTCGATCCATCAAAATTAGCTTAAAAGATTATCGATCTCTCGCTAAGAAATCCTTTTCTCTTCATTCTATTACCAGCTATTTATTAACTTTGTAAATTCACTAGATCTCTCACACAGCTCTTAACCACTCTAACAACATCTCAATAAAAACGCAGCAAATTACTCCAAGTAATCATTACCATAGACCAATGTAGGTTGCTTTTTAAGTGTCAGTACTAATGCAGAATGAAAATTCCATCTACCTCAGTAATCTCGATCTCTCTCTACTACATCTACGCATATTTCTCTGACTGCATCCCGACTGGTTGCAGCACTCAGTATTTATACTTCCGCCAAAAGATTGTTCGAGAATATTCTATATCCTAGCCCCAGATGTAATAAAGGTAAACAAAGTTTAATCCCTGTTGCCGAAATTGTGCTAAAAATAACCTTCTTTCCCCTAGCCAGAAGATAAAATAAAATGAGTTTATGTCTGCGAAGTTTTAATCTTTGAAATATTCAAGCTAGCACCTGGATATTTTAAATAAAATAATAAATTGAAATAAGTAGGTTTTTTTCTTTAAGACGGGATAATAATAATATTTTAGTAGTTAAATAAAGATTTTAGGGGAATATGATATACCAGGATTTAATAGCGGACTTTAATAGGAATTTAAATAATAAAAGTTTTATTAAAGAAATATAAATAGTTAGCCATTTTTAGATTTACGCAATTTGGAATAAATATTATTATATGGATTAAGATCTTATAGAGATTAATAGACTAGGGCTTTAATTTAATAAGCCGGTGTAATATACGGAATATTACTGAAAAAGGAAAATTTATATAAATTACTTTAAACTTGGCGATAAATTTTAAATTTTGTAAAATATATATATATAATGTAAAAAAAAAAAAAAAAAAAAAATTCGAACTGCGATAAATAACAATATATACATACATGTAAACAATAATACTAAGTTTTAAAAAGATGATATAGATATTAGACCGGAAGCCGGCAGCACAGACAGTCACCTCATTGAGTTCACGGATGAAATTCTAGGATTAGTTAAATCTTGATTCGGTCCTTGATTAGCTCTGAGTCCTCTATGTTTTCATACCTTTTGGTGTAGGAAAAGACAATGGTAAACCTTACAAGTCAGGTACTAAAATCGGGTTTTCAGGTGTTTTCCACCAAGGTATGACTTGGCAGACCGATTGCGTTTTAATATGCGAATCAAGATTTAACTAACCCTAGAATTTCATCTGTGAACTCGATGAAGTGACTGTCTGGGCTGCCGGCTCCCGGTCTATACATATATTAGTTTAATTTTGTTAACAGAAATATTAGTTTTAAAATTGCAAAGAAAATATAAATTTTTATTTAAAAAAAATCGAAAATGTAAATGTAATTTGTTAGTAAAATATCAAAAATGTCAAAGCTGCGGATTGTTTAATTCAGTTTAAAAACTTGTAACGTGTCGAAAATATAATATTAATTAAAAAAAGAAAAAATAAATGTTACAAGCTGATTTCAAAACCGCCGTCTACGGTATAGCGTGCTCGCACGTTTCCTCCACGCTACAAAGTCCACATTTAGAAAAGGAGTAAAGGAAATTAATCTGTATTTGATTTGGTTTGGTTTGTGTTTATGACGGTCAATTATCAACACGTGGGATATAGGCCCAAAGGGGGGCGGAGATTGCCCTTCTTGGCGGTCTTTCTAAGGGAACCTAACGCGTATTTAGTCTTGGGAATCCAAGGTTCGAAGAAAACCACGAAAACTCCAAACGATTAGGCCGACGGACGCGATTGCGTTCGAACCCAGCACCTCCCGTCTACCAGCTTCGAAAGCAGAACCTCTCGGCCACTGGTGTGGCTAATCAGTATTTGAAACGTATTGAACTTTGACCCTCAATTTCTCGAAAGCTAGGGCCCATTTGAATAAAACCTTTCAGCAGAATAATTAGGGTTTCTTGTTAGTGGAAGTCTATGACAGAGATTTTTTCAAAATGTGGTACGGCTAGAATAAAATTTTTTCCACATAAACGTATATGTCGTAACCAAGGTAGTCAAACAGGTAGTCCCAAACAGGTAGTCAAAGGGTTAAATAAATAGCTTATGCATTTTTACATATTTAAATATTGAATGAGTCATTTTTTATTTAAAATTACATCATATCCCACATATTGATATAAATATTGCCATTCGGCTGGAGTATCATAATAATATGGTACCATTTTGAATACCAGTATTTGCGAACAGAAAACTCACTTTATTTAGTCGCAGAGTTTATGCCATTGAAAATGGCGAAGATCAATGATTGTAAATAATGGTACTCGAAAATAGATTCAGTGAAATTCCCGTATTCTATACAACTTCATTTTTTAATAGGAAAATTAATATTTCATGTGTAAAAATGCATTGTTATGAATTTGTTTTTTTTCTTTTCTTTCGAATATTTTTCTAACAGCAGAAAAAGAAGTTAATGTCCTATTTTATTTAATGTATTTTCAATATAACGATATGGAAGTTCTTATCGTTTTCTAAAATGTTTATTATATATTACGTCAACTGCAAATGGTTCATTCTTTATCTATTCTATTTATAAAGGATTGCTTATAAAAAATATTGCGAGAAAAGAAAATTATATATATATATTTTTTCTCATAATAAATGATGAAAGTTGAAAATAGAAAGTTGGAATGAAGGAATTTTTTTTACTTATCCATGTAGCTTTTATATTATTAAAATATAGTTAACTATTTTTCTATCTAAATATATTTATGCTACACATTAAGAAAACTATTGCAATTCTATCGCTATCATTTTAAATCAGAATTCATATTTTGTTCAATTCTTTGCGTGTAGTACTTTCTTTTTATGAAACTAGGGGGCTCGGCCCCCTACGAGCTACGCTCGCCAACCCCCGTCCAGACACCGTAGACTCTAAATGCACACTAATTTGATCGGCTTTAAAAATATTTCGAAAGATTGAATTATAATTTAAAAAACAGTGGCGATCTCTCTATAAACGGATTTCTATTCATTTCTCTTTGATTGGGGAATTTTAACGCCAAATCCGTTGTGGTACTACTTGATTATCCCGTCGGCCCATTTCTCCAAATTATATAAATCGCCAAACCACTGGCCAAATTATACAAATTGACATAATTTTTATTTTAAATAACGAAAAAACAAATAAATTAGTACAACATTAATAAAAATACAAATAAAACGTCGAAATAAAAATAACTTGATGACGTAGACACGTGTAACAGCATTTCAAAATAAGCTAATATAAAAGGAATTACGTAAACAGAGTCTTTGTCTCCTGGTATTTTTTAACAAAATGAAAAGAAAGTTCTTTTAAATGAGACATTTTAAATTAATCGTTTTTAATCTGACGTAATTTTGACCAAACTATTCTTTCTCTTTTTAATATTCACGTGAAAACACTTGTGTTAGAAATTAAATATTATTTGCGCTTTCCTAACAAAAATAGTTGAAAAGTATCCTCTTAAAATATCAAATAAATGTCTAGCGCAATTTCTAAATTTAAACCGTTTTGCAATATTATTTTGTGTTCATTTTATGTAATAACTGTAATGTGACGTAAATATGACATAATTTCTCCTATTTAGGACTTCTAACGCATGTTAATAAATTTATTGCTTTACAAATTCCTTTCTCTCTTAAAATTCACGTGTAATTATAGATTTTATGACATAATTTTCAATAAGTTCCTGCTTGTTGTACATAATTATTTAATTCTAATTCCAAATGTTTTTTTCTGTTTATAATAGTCACGTGTAAATAATTTTTTAATTTATTTACACGTATAAATATATATATATATTTTTTTTGAAGCAAACATTATTGCTTCCGCTGTTTATACAGTTGGCAACAGTTTAAATTAATATCACTTTCTAAAATCTGTTAAAAATATCTCTAGAAATGCTGAAAATCTGAATTTAAAATAGAAATAAAACCTCAAAAAATTAGTCAAAATAAAAAAATTAATGCAATCTGCACTCCGGCAAATTCTAACGCATAAAATGATCTAAAAATGATTAAATTCCTATGAACAGATTTTGCTCCTATAAAACTTTTTTAGTGGAACGATTTTGTCCAACTTTAGCATTAAATATCTCTTAAAATAATTCTTCGATCTGAAAACTGTCTGCATCAGCGTGTTTATCAAACATTTCTGTATAATACTACCGATTTTCATATTTTTGTATGCATTATTTTTCTTAATATTAAAGAAGAAATACCTCCGGTCACAAAAAATTCAAAACCGGCGGCGGCGGCGGCGGCGGTGACAGCGGTAGTTACTTTTTTTTAGAATAGAGAGATATTATTACATAATACGACAAATGCAAATAGAAGGGTGTATTATTTATAAAGAATTGCTTACTGGAAAATACTTATCTGATAAAAACTTTAAAAACTTATAAAAATTAGAAATTAAGTATGAATGAATTTGCATTTAATAAAATTACTTATCCATGTACCTTAAACACTGATTATTTTGATCAACTGATGATGAAGAATTTATTATTTATGAATGTATTATATGCTACATATTAATATAAATATTATCAATTTGTATGTACAAATTAAATTCCCCCGTCACGATAATTCATATTTAGTGCACATCAATATTTTACTTATATAACACTTCCCTACTTAGTTTAATATTTTTATAATGAGCGAAAATTTTTTAGAAGTGAAGAAACATTTACCAACAGCCATTAACATCTTAAATATTTTTGTCATTGCTAATGCTAATTGTTAGAAAATAAAGCACAATTAACTGAAAGTGGATTAGCTCTAACTTTAAAGAAGCAGTTTTTTCAGAAAATTATAAAAAATAATTTCTTATTTGATACCAATTGTTATAAAAGTGCAAACAAAATATTTAAATCACTGGAGTTTATTTTACAAAAAGCTCCTTTAAATTTAATTTTCGACTTATTGTTATTTATTCCGTAAATTAATTTCGTAATTATATTTTATTTAAAACAAAGTTTTCTGTCAAATTAATCTTTAAAATAAAATTCAATATCTACATGAAAAAATGTAAATATTTAAAACAAATTTGTGGGGTTTTTTTGTGTATTTGTCGAATGTTTAACACACACACGAAAAAAAATTTAAAACATATAATTTTCAATAATATTTATGGAAATCTCGAAAAGATAACTATTTGCTTTTAGAAATAGCTTTCAATTTTGTTTTTTTAATGGCACATTTTTTTGTTGCTGTTAAATTAAATTCCTTTTAAAGTTTACTGAGACATTTTCCATGTACTTGTAAAGATAATATTTTGTAAACTAACTAAATACTGGGTGTTCCAAAAAAGACCTATGATTTTAAAATTCACTAACTTGCAAAAGTTGACAGATATACATAAAAAAAAATCTTGCAGGCGTGTTATGTAAGATTTCAGGAGTTTGTATGCTGCGATTCTCAGTTTTAGTTGCAAATAGCATCGATAGATGGCGCTGCAAGCAGTAACTGTTAAATCCAGGCTCGATTTTTAGGTCTCTCTCTTCTGCCATGTGAAAAAATAATGTATTGAATGGATCCCGAAGTACCAAAAATCGGGTCTCGACTGAGCATCTATTGCTCTCAGCGCCATCTATTGTTTGAAATTCAAACTAAAAAAAGAATCACAGTACAAAAACTCCTGACATCATACATAACCCTCCTGCAAGAGTTTTTTTAATATCTGTCACCGTTTGCAAGTTACTGAATTTTAAAACCATCGGTCATTTTTGGGTCTCCCAGTATATGAAAACAAACTGACTTTCCTTGTTTTAATAAAGAAAACATCACGTCTATTATTTTACATGTCGAATACTTTCTTATGAACATATTACCGAAATGTTGCCTATCTCAAATATTGGGAATGCAGAGGCGGAAGTTGTTTAATGAAATAATAGTTTAATGAAAATAATAGTTCTAATAAATACAAAATATAGAAGAAATTCCCGAATACTAACAAAAATAGGCGATCCAACCTGGGCTTCCAGGATTACAGAACATAGGGGAAAACTGCTATTTTTTATTATTATTGAAAATTCTAATAGATATTTTACAGATAATAGAAGGTGTCCCAAATGTCCCTGATACATTTTAAAATTCAATATAAAATTAAGTAATTGTCGTACAGGAGTACGGTTTGGACTAAAATGCTTCTCACGTGAAAAGTTTTCTTAAAGTGAATAAAAATAATTAGTTCCAAACTTCGATCATAGATGGTGCTACTTGTCCGTAAGTTGTGGCCACCTCGTTCCCCAGACTTAACCCTTAAATGCCTGGTATTGCTTTTCGACAACATACCCCATTTAGGCTCTAAAATACTATTAGAATAATATTGAAGCTATAATGCCTAATGTTGACAATAAAATACATTCTGAAAATATTATTAAATCGATTTTCAACATTTAGATGACAACACCTGTGCTATTTAAGAATAAAGATAAAATTATTTTTTCAAATTTTGCTACTTGTTCTTTTTGTTTTGTTTGGAAGCTTGCGAAATACCCTATTTTGACCTGCAGTGAGCAAGTAAAATTTATTTCATATTATAGTTCCTAAAATTCTTGTGTATTTAATATTATAGAATTTTATCAAAGGAAATTATTTTTTCAATTAAACACCAGTACTGCCGATTAGTAACAAACTGTTTTTTAGCCGTAAACCATACTTAAAACAAAATATGATTTTTTTAAAGTATTTTTCCCATGATTTATTTAAAAAATGAAAGCCGAAAAACATTATTACAGTGATTTTTGAAAAGTCAGGCATTTAAGGGTTAACCCCACTCGATTTTTTTCTGGTTGGATTATGTCAAGGACAAAGTGTCTCTTGTGTCTTACATTGAAGTACTGAAGAGGAGATTCACGCATGTGATCCAGTGAATTCAACACTCAATGCTAGCGAACACGTGGATTGAACTGGAGTTCCATTCGGATGCGGCTCTAACTACAAAGGGTGCGCACATTAAGCTATGCTAATGGATTGCGCAAATTACTGCTCAGTAACTGCTTTTCACAGAATAAAATGATCTGTAATTGATTGTCTTGAGCTAATGATGCTGCTTTCTGATAATTTGAGGTACAGCGCCATCTATTGGTTAAGTTTGGAACTAATGTTTTTATTCATTTGAAAAAAACTTTTCATCGGGAGAAGCATTTTAGTACAAACCGCACTCCTGTACGACAATTACTTGATTTTATATTGAATTTTAAAATGTGTCAGGGACCTGCGTAATTTTTACATTCACCAGTAACAACATCAGACAGCATTTTTATATGGAAAGTATCAATTATGAAAAATACCAGTTATTCAAATAAAGTTTTGAAATTTACTTACGGCGATACTTTCATATTAGCTTCGTATTAGGAGTTTAAAGACGAAGAAATTGCCCGAGATTTCTCTACGTACAGCAGATAACGATAATTTCAAGCGATGTGATAATTTCAAGCGTTTGAACTAATAGTTCTATTACATGCTTGTTAAATTTGTGTTTTATTTATATTATTTTATTTATTGATGAAGTTTTAATTTCGTTATTTAACATTAGCAAGAAAATAATTCTAGACTATTTATATTGTTTTTAGTTCAAAAGTATTGATCTTTTATAATCGGGCTGCACGCAATAAAGATGTGTTTGAGAAAAATTAAGGCTTGAAAATTATTCTAAAAAACGTAAAAATCAAAAAATTGTTGCAGTAAAAAAAAAAATAATAATAATAATAAGTATAAATAAAAGCAATTTAACAAATTACAACGACCATTTGGAAAATGATTTTTTCGAAGATTAAAATTTAAGACATAAAAAAATCGCTCGGAGTTGATCATACATTCCGTGAGTCATGAATTAAACATTAACATTCCTGGACAAATCATGAACAAATTTTAAAAGAAATTTCCCTTTTACAATTTTCGGTACTGTAAATTTTTAAACTTCTACGGAGCTGGTCATACATTACGTACGCCATGAATTAAACATTAATAGTGTTTATTTATTTATTTATTTATTTATTGAACAACAAACATACGACTTGTGTGCTTGACATGAGAGCCCGCTTTAATAGTGTTATTACACGTAAAAATTGCAATCAACAAAAATCGCCTGCGACTCGTACGTATTATCCACCTGAAACTTATATATTATCCAAGCATTTCATTGGCTGTTCGGGAAAAGGCTTTTCCATCTTCAGATTTCCAAGAAATCTGACGACAAATTTTAAATGAAATTTCATTCTTAAACTTCTAAACATCCCACAACCGTCGTATTTTACACCGTCGTATAGAGAAAAAAAAATGTACTTTTAAATGCAATTTGTTTGAAAGCTGTATCTCAATTTGTTTCTGAGTTATTAATTTTTTTTGTAGTTTTTATTACTTTTTTGTCATAGTGGCAACAGAAGATATCCATCTCTGTTGAAAGTAAAGGAAAATACAGGTCGAACAATCAGAAAACAAATAAAATGCGGATTAAAGCAATAAAAAACTTCATGTATGCTTTTGATTTCCTACCCTGACGAGGACAATAACCATTTTTCCAAATGGTTAATAAAATAAACTATTTGAATCAAGATTTTTTTACCCCCCCCCCCCCCTTTACGACGGTGTAAAAATTTAAATTGGGCGATATGTAGTTATGAAAATTGAAGTAAAAGCGAAATATATTGGTCAGGTATTGCCTCTGTTAGTGTGATGTCAGCGTTACTCCCGGACATCTTTCGAACTTATAATATAGATTTCATGGAACAGGCAACATAAAGTTTCTAATTTCATTTAGGATTGTTTATATACTTTTTTCTCATGCCAATGGCTCTATACATCTTCAATTAAGCATAATTTACGGAGTAGTCACAGAACTCTATTAATGTATCTTAAAAGTATGTAATTCGAAAAGCAGTTATTAAAGTAATGCGGGAATTTTGAAATTAGGTTTAGTTGCCCATATCATATTCGATTGTTTACCGCGCATGTTTTTTCTCGATAAACACAATCTTGAAATAAAAAGTAATTTCAAAGAGACATTTAAAATTCGGGTATCTACAATTGTGTGCGTGTAAATAAAATTTACCATATTTGGTGCTTTTGCGAAAACGTTTGGACTTATACCACGGAATTGTTCGTATGTTTCCCAATACAACCTTATAAAAAATTAAATAATATTTATTATCATTTATATCTTACAATAATCTTGCGGCTCTTTGTATCTAATACAGTTAAAAATGTGGTACTTGTTTGTTATATGGACCTAAGTGAGATTGAGAAAATGACTTTGCAACAAGTAGAAAACTTTTCCTACATTTTTACCGGCAACCTATTCACTGTTTCAAAAAAGAAATTTGTTTTCAGTATTTATATAATATATTTAATATAAAGAAGCCAATTATCTATTTTTGTATACAAGCGGAAGAAATTTGTAACAACAGCAACAACAACAACAAAAAAAAAGTACACACACGCACATACAGTTCACGAAACAGCATAAAGCTCATATGGTTTGTTTACATAGCTGTTTATATCATTTGAAAACAACTCTTACTTTCTGAAGACCGACTTGGGCCAATTTTTTTCAAAAAATCGTCAAGGCGCCTCTACCAAAAACAAGTACAAAAATAGAAAGGGGATCAAGGGAGTAATTTAAAAATTTTGTTCTAAGCTTTTTCAGAAAGAGTGCTTTCTAGCGTAGCGCTATGTCGTTTGCCTCTAAACCTTCAGTTCGATCCTAGGAGAGGGGAAATTTAAAATAGGCGAAATTTAAAATAGGCGGAAGGCTTTTATTCAATATTGAGGAATTTAAAACCGGAGATATTGACGAATTTAAAATCGGAGATATTGACGAATTTAAAACCGGAGTTATTGAGGAATTTAAAACCCAGAGTTATTATTGAGGAATTTACAACACAGAGTTATTATTGAGGAATTTAAAACCCAGAGTTATTATTGAGGAATTTAAAACCCAGAGTTATTATTGAGGAATTTAAAACCCAGAGTTATTATTGAGGAATTTAAAACCCAGAGTTATTATTGAGGAATTTAAAACCCAGAGTTATTATTGAGGAATTTAAAACCCAGAGTTATTATTGAGGAATTTAAAACCCAGAGTTATTATTGAGGAATTTAAAACCCAGAGTTATTATTGAGGAATTTAAAACCCAGAGTTATTATTCAGGAATTTAAAACCCAGGGGCGTTATTGAGGAATTTAAAACCCAGGGGAGTTATTGACGAATTTAAAACCCGGAGTTATTGTCGAATTTGTGCATATCAATTTCTTTAAAGATTTCAATACAATGATTGAGTCAAATTCATTTATGGTTTACGCACGATTTGATTTATTACGTTTTCAGAAATTGAACAAAATATTTGATAAATACGTAAGTTATGTAAGTTTTTGAAAAATTTAGAATCGTCGTTAAATTGTGGTATAACCAGTTTGTGTGCATGAAAAATACGGGTGGCGAAATGTAGTCGATCTCAGCTTCATAGACATTAAAAGTCACTATGGTCAAAATTGGATGAACCAATCAGAAGGGTGATAGATCTTAACCAAGTACGTATCCGATGCATGCGCAGTTTGTGGAGTCATTACTTCCCTAATCCGTTTGTCAAAAATATGCTTAGATTTTTCAAAATATTGCACGTATGCTTGAATATTGATTGAAACTTTATAGATGTTTGCATATTTTTAATAGAGTAATTTTATCCAACAAGAATATTTCATTTAGTGCATTGTATTTTCTTTTATGTCATTCTTTTAAAAATAAATGTTCTATATTTTGTTATAAATTTTTCAGGCTGTTGGTCGTGAACTCATGCTGCACTTAATAACGTATCTCATTAACAACTATTACACGGATAATTATGTTAGGTGGCTAATAGATACAACAAGAATACATATAATGCCGACTTTAAATCCAGATGGATTTGAAACAGCCATTGAAGGACAGTGCTCGGGGGGTCAGGGAAGGTAAGTAATTTCTGTTTGTACGTGGAAGTATTTTCTTCACCGTGCATTGTCAAAAGTAAATTTATCAGCACAACTTATTACTTATAACTGATATTTATATAAAAAAGAAATTTATTAATGTTTAAAGAAATAAAAAACATTTTGGTGATCCCATGCGATACGTCTGGTAGAGCATATGTAATATGTCATATTGAGTATGTAGATAACATATCTCTGAAGTCTATTTAACCCATTTTTGCCTAGCGTCCAATTTTTGGGACGCTTCGAATTATAATAATTTTTAATAATTTTCTTGTTTATAACATGAAAAAATTATCTGTAAATGTCTTTATGTGTTACCGAAAGATGACAGGATAAGACGGAGATTTAATTGCTTAAATAAAGGCTTTTTTCGGACTTTTTAGATTTTTAATTACTTTTTATAAGGACTTTATATAAAAAAGAAATTTATTAGTGTTTATAGAAATAAAAAAAACTGTTTGGCGATCCCATGCGATACGTCTGGTAGAGCATACGTAGTATGTCTTATTGAGTATGTATATAACATACCTCTGAAGTCTATTTAACCCATTTTTGCCTAGCGTCGAGTTTTTGGGACGCTTCGAATTATAATAAATTTTTATAATTTCCTTATTTATAACATGAAAACATTATCTGTAAATGTCTTTATGTGTCAGCATAAGATGGATATTTATTTGCTTAAATGAAGGCTTTTTTCGGACTTTATAGATTTTTAATTTTTGGAGATAGCGAAATGTAAAAAGTAAGTTTATTTGTGTTTTTTTTTCTACCAAGTATCCAAATAAATAAGTCATACTCTTAGCTTGTTGGCTTCTTTGAAATACGCATTATTTTAAATTGTGAAATTATATGTTCAAGCCTACGTTTTACGCATTTTTCTAACGTAAAAAATATAGGGCGCTAACCACAAAAATGGGTACATGTTTTTATTAGCCATTTAGAGGACAGTTGTTTATGTAAAGTCCTTTTCAAGATGATTATGAAACAAATTGTTTTTAAGCCTCAAATACAGTTATTCTTAGTTTATTATTACTAATACTTATAATGTTATTAGTCTCTGTAGAGAAATAAATATATTTTTTTAGTAGTTCATAAAAATACTAATTGTAGTATTTAATATACAATTTAAAAGCTTATTTTACATACATTTAGACAAAACATATAATTATGCATATTAAACTATTACAAATATTATGCATATTCCCATATTTAGCACGTACACATTTTATCGAATAAAGACCAAAAAAAAAAAAAAAAAAAAAAAAAAAAATAGCGTAATTTTCTTTAGAATTTTTCTAATTCATTTTGCAACAGTTTAAAGTGATTTTACAAACAAATTTGAGAAAACAAAAAATGGTTTAACAATTTATGATGCGAAGAATACAGCTGAAAAATTCAATTTCAGTAAATGCTCCGGTAATGTATTCAAATTCTTTTCTACACTCTAGCACATGATCTACTCTATAAATTTTTATAAACATCTCTAATTTTTCTGAAATTTAGTTGAGCTAAAATCACACAGCACAACTAAAAACGTATTTCAAGATATTTTTTTCGCAGACGTATCCAATTTCTTTTGCGCAGTCCTGTACTGTATTTTTTTTTTTTTTTTTTTTTTTGTAATTTACATACATCTGTAACACTGGATTCCAACTGCTATATCGGGATTTTGTCGAAAGCAGTGAGGATCAAGGAAATGTATACAACTACCCG
This sequence comes from Maratus speciosus, assembly GCA_963932465.1. Taxonomy (NCBI): domain Eukaryota; kingdom Metazoa; phylum Arthropoda; class Arachnida; order Araneae; family Salticidae; genus Maratus; species Maratus speciosus. The sequence goes on along the minus strand of OZ010800.1, from coordinate 397,696,619 downwards.
TCCGAATGCAACTGGTGAAGAGTTCTAGGCCTGTAAAGGAATGATAAATTCTACGCTCACTATAATGCAGAGTAAGCATATTGTGCACATCGGTAACGAGTTTAAATTTCATTCTGTTTCAAGTAGAATAATGACATATAAATACACTGCAAACAATTTTTTTCCACAGACCGTAATTTAACGGAATATTTTTCTACACCTATAGATTCTACACACTCCATTTACAATCGGGACAGTCGTATAGTAAATCTCAATAACAGATATTACTGACATTAAAGAATTCTTATGATAGAGCACTAAAAGACAGACGTTTTGTCTGGCTGTATTGTCAGACACAATCTTAAACATATTTCAACTTTGTTTGAAAGTGTTAATTAAAAAATTTCTATTATAAAAAGCTAAGGTAAATTAAGGGAAACAAATCTTATTTAGGTACAACGCCCGTGGTTTTGACCTGAACCGCAACTTCCCCGACTTCTTCAAGACAAACAACAAACAACAGCAACCAGAAACAAAAGCAGTCAGAGATTGGTTAGAACAAACGCAATTCGTTTTATCTGGAAATCTACACGGAGGCGCACTTGTTGCTAGCTATCCCTATGACAACGAGGCCAACAATAGTAAGTATAAACTTTGATTTATAAATTGAATGTGTGAATAATTTAACTAGAATTAAATGTAATGTTTCTGTAAATGAAAGCTAAAACCAATTTCAAATGGAATTGGATGAAGAACGCTGATTTGAATTATTATTAAAATCATGTTTTTAATCACTTTTTTTTTTAAATCATTGATTAAAATCGCACAATTACATTCTTAAACTGTTTCATTAATAATGTTTAACTAATCTCAAAATAAAGTAACCTTGAAAAGAGTAGATTTATTGATGTCTTCGGACAACTGATGTTCGATCTCTTCTTACTCGTTTTCTACCTCTTGGAGCCTGACTACTTATCGCACTCTCTGTATTTACCTCAAAATATCCCATAAAAGATGTACATTTCTACTTGGTATATTGTTTTCTTGTAACATTTCACTTTGTTAAAAAGTCTTCTGATGTTTGTTTGTATTTTCGAACCATTATTTTTGTTTCAATCATTGTTCCCCTGTGGTAATTTCTTTTACAGATTTCATTTGACCTTTAACTTTTCTCTGAAGATATCACTGATTTTCTTTCCTAGAAGCTTCTTCTCTTAACACAGGATTTTATTTTTTTTCCACTGTAGCTAGTAATTCTTTTTTCTTTCGTTTTCAATATAAAAAAGTAAAAGAAATTCATTAGAATAAACCACAAATATCGTAAAGTGTTTTAAATAAATTTCCTTTCCTAACACTTCTACAAAATTAAAATCATAAAAAAATCCCAGTATTAGATAAATTTATATTAAATATGTTTTAAAATTCCATTTAATAATTATAAATATTAAAATAACTTTTATTACTAAAATATTTACATTAAAAATTGTAAATTCTTTTCTATATGTATTAAAAATTATTTTATTTATAATTGTACCAACAAATTAAATTTTCACACACACATGTATATATATAATATATATTATATAATATATTATATAATATATTATATATTATATAATATATTATATTATATATTATATTGTTAATATTCGGTATTGCTATTGCCAAATAGTAAACCAGAAATTTGTTAACATTATATGTTCATATTATGATGTGAATATAACATTGTCATAACAGGGTAATGACAAATTAAGCAAAATATTTTTATTTTCCACAAGCATAAATGTAACCATCATATCTTTTAGCCAATGCAATTTTTGCCTATTTTTTATATATTAAAACTGATTAAGAAATAAAACTTCATTTAAAATATATTAGAAGTTACATGGTAATGCCACATAATTAAAAAAAAAAAAAAAAACTTACCAAAACAATCAGTCTTTTCTTGTTGTATTGAAACTACAAAACTTTCTACTCTCTTCAGCTAAAACTGTTAATAAGATGACTATTAAGGATTATTTTTCCGTTGATAAAATGATATGCGCTGCCTTCTAAAAAATCCCAGATGTACCTTTTTTTGTCAGAAGCATGATAATGACATTTTTTCTTAGGACACGATTTAAAAAAAATTAAGAAATATAGATAATTTTAAAATATGAGCATAAATACATTTTTTTAATTAGTAGCACATTAATAAACGAAAATTTGTTAAAAAAAATTACATCTGTTTTAACTCTTTAGTGCGCAGCTTTGCATATATGCAAACAAAACTGTTTTGAATTTAATCGAATTCGTTTATTCGCATATACCACATTTACACCAGAAAATTAAAATAGCAATATTTGCTATAATTAAAAAACAGACATTCCGCATTTAAATAAAGCAAAATTAACCATTGAAACTTTCTGGTGTAAACTCCGATTCCCTGAACTAAGTAATTTCTAGACAGTATTCTATTATGGGGATAAAGGGTTAAAGGTTAAATTTCATAAAATGAATAATTATATAAAATAAGGTATTTGGAGACATACTTATTAAAGTATTTACTAATTTGCATTATTTTAGCGTAAAACAGGTACACGACAGTAGTTTTTACTTGTATTGCAGATCTGCAACAGAAGAAAAGATTGACGAATTATATCAAAAATGTATCTCTGATTTTTTTTCATTATTTTTCCAGTGTAATAAACCATTCAGAGAATCATATCTAATTTTTTCGAAAAAAAAAAAATAACAAATCGCGCATTTAAGGGTTAAATACAACTTAGTCATATCTTTACCTGATTAATTTCTTGTTGGGAAAACTCATGTTTATGACATTATAACTACAAAAGAATATATTTCTTATTTTTAATAACAATAATATATCGGTACATTATCACTAAAATAACATGATAGTTAAAGTGCAATTATTAAAATTATGATATTTAACTATCTTTATGCCAAATGCGAAAGGATGTAAAACATGACACTTTTTGAAAATCACCCATGTCTTTTATTGAAGTCGATGAAATGGTGTTTTTTGTAAATAATATAAATGTAAAAAAATACGTTAATATATTGCGAGATAACTTATTTAATAGTGCATTGAATTAGGAAGTGATGATTCATGTAACTTTCAACCAGAACAATCTGAAACAAATGTTTAACACAAAGACTTTGTTTCTTGAGAATCGCTGGACTCCAGCCCTTTTAAGAATTTGTAGAATATTTTGGATGTAGAAAAACTAGTAGATCCAGACTACTACTAGTACAACTAGTATTTGCAGTAGTACTAATTCAGACAGTTGTAGGCTGTAATCGGTGCAAAATTAATGCATATTTAATATTGGAAATATTTATTTATTTGAGTATTTCTTATTTTTGTGTTAGCATTGCTAGAGTGCAAATACTTTTTTAGCGTTGCTAATTCTTATTTGTTTTTGTGTTTTACAGTTATATTAAATATCAAGTGAAATGTTATTTTTGTTTTGTAAATACGTTCTACATTTTTCCTTTGCAATTGCTTTTATGTTTATTTATGACTGTTGAATGCAAGATAACATGTGCAAATACTTTTTTTGCACAAGTTTGGATTACATTTTTTTCCTACTAAAATTTACAAGTAAACGGATAAACTTATGCCGATTTCGTCATTTAATGTGTTTTTATCAGTGTCAGGGAAGATTGTTTTTTCCTTAAAATTTGTTTTAAAATGAAATAATTATTAATCTTCTTAAAGTTATGTTTTTAATGTATATATTTCGTTTACTAAAAATTAAATTGATAGCTTGAAATGTTTTCGGGGTTTAGCAAATGTTCCAAATATTATATATTCAGTCAAGAATTATAGACTGAAGAGTAGACTAGAAAAGTATGTTCACAAAATCATGCTAAAGAACTTCAAACTTAGAAAAATTAACTATTCCATTTTATTTCCGTATTCTATATATTTAAGATATTCTGAACGTCGACGTATTTGAAGATTTAAGTAGCATATTAATCAGTTATACTATAAACATTCGCAACTGAGTGTAGACTTAGAAGGAAAGTATTGTGAAGAACAAGAAATATGTATTTTCTTTTTTTTTTTTTTTCATAGATATTGTGCAAATTTAGTTCCAAATGATTGCCCGTATATACTAAAAATATAAATATAGATCAATATAATTTTTTTTTTAGTATAAAAAAAGTAATTTGGAAAATATTTCAATTTGTTTAAAGGTATATATTTTTAAATGATTATGCGGAGAACACTCAAATTCTCTCTCTAAAATTAATGTCTAACCCTGTAGGCTGTCGTTGGTGAAATTCTTCCACTAAAAAAGAAAAAATAATAATAATTACAATAAAATTATTTTGATTATTAAAAATGGATAACATGATTTAGAGATTTTGCTTCTCCTTTCCACACCCACATGGCATCTGCCAATGTCTGGTTGTTTTTCAGAGATAAAAGTTTCGAATTTACATGAGTTAGAAATTTTGTGTTTTTCGAACGTTTATAAAGAAAGATTTTTTATAAGAGAATTCATTTTTCTCTTACACTTCTAATAATTAATAATAATTTGAAACTTTTACAATTATAGTAATTTTACAATAAATTTGTAATGTTATTTCTTGTGTTTGCATGCTAAAATTGATGCCCAAGATCTGTGATGGGAAAAACATACCACCACCCCCAGCTTAAAGGGAGTCGTTTGTTTAATACATGAATTAAACTCACAGTGGGAGAACAATTATTTGTAAAAATAGTTTCATAAACAAAGTAAAATAAATTCACACCATGATGAAAGTTACTATTAGCACGTTAAGCGCCACGTCAGCCACCGGTGACTGACACTGAACTTTCAGTATAGAACGCGTCATTCACCGATGACTGACGATATAAAATATGATATAAAATTAAATATATATATATATTGTTTTAAGTAATTATCGAAAATTTATTTACCTTTTATTTATTACAGGATTATACTTTCTTAAAAATTATTTAAAACATTGCAAAATTTTCAGCTTCAGTGTCAGTCACCGTGGTACTCAACGTGTTAAGGTTATTGAGAATAGCCATGATCACTATATAACTGCTCTGTCTGGGTACAGAGCCAGGCAGCGATTTTTCATGAAGATTCATTTTATAACCTCCCAAAAAATGATGATAAATTACATTCTTGTTACACAATGTTCTTAATGCAGGTATCGTAAAGCATATTCAACGAATTTCAAATCATTATAATACTTATAAACCATCATTAAGTGACTGCAAAGTCATTTAATACTAATAAATATGTATTAAATGACCCTTAAATCATTGTAATAATAAAATTTCAGTAAGAGCAATAAAGTAAACTAATTATATTTTTTATATTATGATCAAGAATTACAGCATGTATATTTCGTAATACACTGCTCAAAACAATTAAAGGATATTTGAAGTTTTATATAAAATAAAGATATAAACGAATTTTTTTTGCCGAAAATAGAAGAAGAGAATCACAAATGCAAATTTTTCTGGTTTTCAAACTGTGGAGTATGCAAATTTTGAGTTCGACGTCAAAAACGTCGCTTCAGCGGCAGCGAATGAAATTTGACTTTCAACTGGATAAAAGAGAATGAAGACAAGGATGATCGGCATTCAGTGATTGCTTTGTTTCGATGAGTACGATGTCTCAGCGAAGTCATTTGACAGATTCAGAAGCTTTGAGAATTGTTGGTAGGTTAGAAGGGGGCCAAACTCAAGCCGAAGTAGCGCAAGTCATTGGATTGTCACAAAGTGTCATTTCCAGGATCTGGAACCGTTTTTTGGAGAGTGGATGTGCAGGCCGAAGACCAGGGCAAGGTCGTAGACGGGCAACAACGCCCACTGAAGATCGGTATTTAGCGTTAACAGCTCGGAGACACCGAACCATGAACGCTACTCTTCTTCAACAACACCTTCGCTCGGCTACAGGCACCACGATTTCAACTCAGACTGTCCGAAGCCGGCTCCATGCTGTAGGTCTGTATGCTCGCCGACTGGCATCTCCATTGACGGGCTCACTTACCTCTACATCATTCGATATGGAGCTCTGACTGGTCGCCGATATAGGGATGAGATCCTCAGACCTATTGTAGTCCCTTACGCTGCAGCAATCGGAGATAACTTCATTTTAATGGACGATAACTGCAGGCCACATCGTACAAACCTGGTGGAGGATTTCCTTTTCGAGGAAGGAATCGTTCGAATGGAATGGCCAGCGTGTTCTCCAGACATGAATCCAATCGAGCACGTTTGGGACGCTCTAGGAAGACGAGTTTCTGGCCGCCAACAACCCCCACAAACTCTCCAAGAACTGGAAAGAGCTCTTCTGGAAGAGTGGGGCAGAATACCCCAACTCGTCATTAATAGCCTCATTGAGTCCATGCCTCAAAGGTGTTCAACGTTGCTGGCCGCCCGTGGAAACCATACCCCCTACTGAAAATGATTTTCTTTGAAGAAAACACCTTTTCTTATTCTTTTTTTCTCATATGCACAAATTGTGTTTTTTTCCTTTAGTACACAAATGCGCAATAAAATGCATTTTTTTCTGCCAAACATGTGTAATTTATTCTCATATAACCTACTATGCCTGTCGACCATGTATCAATCAGCTAAACAGTTTACCAGATACAAAATCCACCTAAAACTGCAATATCCTTTAATTGTTTTGAGCAGTGTATAAAAAACTGATTTTTCATGTTATCATTATTAATCATAATTGGTCATTAGCTAATCAAATTATAAACATTAAAATTGATTACCGCTTCAAGAGGACCGGGATTACGCCAAAACAGGAGTATTTTTTTTTAACTATATGGTCCTATTTCAAATTGTCCCCCAATTATGTCTTTTACATATTAAAAAAAAATAATAATAATAACCCGAAGCTTAAAGTATTAGATAAAATTATATATATAAATTTCTTTTTCAGTGTTTTCAACGTTCAGTTCTCCTTCGTTGACACCTGATGATGATGTGTTTAGACATTTGGCGTCGGTATACGCATTTAACCACGAGACCATGCACCTGGGTATCCCTTGCAGGGATGGAACACCGGGTTTCGCAAATGGTACAACAAATGGAGCGGCATGGTATCCTCTTACAGGTATACTCTTTAAATATGCTTTTACTATTACATAACATATATTTGAGGCTGTAATCTCTTTCGATTTGAATTGTTATAAAATATTTGTTTCTGATTTTATTATTCATAATATATTGTTATTTATTTTATTTTCATTTAATTAATTTAATTTACTTTTATTTTGCTTTTAAAGTGAAAAGCAATATTGCGAATAATTTAAAATATATTTTGTGAATTTAACTGTTGATCGTTGTATCAGTTTATAACAAGTCATAAAATAAATGATTATTTTTACCTTAAGTGAAGTTTCTCCGTCTAAACGTATTTATGGTCTGTGCATATCTTTTTTTTTTGAAAAATAAGATTTTTTTTTAAACACATGTACTTATAGTTAAACCAAGGAATAAAACTATGAATTCATATGAATTTTTAATAAAATTTTAATTAACTTTTCAAATTTAAGTAATATTTAGACAATTTTTAGTAAAGAATTGCGTTTATGCCAAACCTTATATAACGAAAACTATTCGATATAATTTCACTGTTTTTTCAACAATATATTAGAAAACCACTTATCTGTGTTATGAAGCAAAAGATTTGCAATACCTCTTAAATTTACTAACATATACCAAATTGTGTATACAAAACATGATAAAAGAAAAAAATGCATTTTTCAATAAAAATAACTTTTAATATATAAAAACTTACAAGCTATGTTTTGCTCCATAACATACCAATAGATGAGCAGAATCTTGTTACAAAATTTTATTTCAATATCTTAAACTTTTTAAAAAATGATGTTTTTCGTAAACGAACATAATGAAGATTTTGATATAGCACAAAAAATCACGTATAAAGTTCACAACTTTAAAATCCACCATTTTTGTAGGTTTTTATACATTTGTGTATATATTATATAATATATATTTGTGTATTAAAATGTATTGTTTACTTTTCTGTGTCTCTCTAAACGGTCACTTTCGGTTTCAGAAAGTTCATTTCCGTTTTTTTTTTTTTTTTTTTTGTTGGCTATAACTTTTTGTTTCCAGTTATCGCTGAACTGAAAGTAAGGCGGCACTCGTGTTTTCTTAAATCGACCTTTTTGATTCATTTGATCTCAGTTCATTATTAGTTATTTATTTTCACTAGATCGCAACACTACATTTTTGCATCAAATCATTGGTCAAGTTTCGACTAATTATCTTGCACAGGAAGCTTTCGTCTCTGAACTTTGAGCTTTTTTACCGTCATTTTCCTGAAGACGCTTGTAGAAACAGCTCGAAACGTAGAAGTTAACTTTTAGCTTATTAAAGTTCGTGTTTTGTGTACCATTAAGGGGGTCCGGGACACATTTTAAAATAATTTTTATTTATTGAGTTAAAATTCTGAATTTTTTTGTGATTTTTTTTTTGTAACCTTATTTGCAAACAAATCAAATGATAAATCTTCTCATAATTAAAAAAAAAATAATAAAATTTTAAATTTATTAAAAAGTGGGGTAATTTAAAATCCTTATAACTCGAAATATTATTTATAGAATTTAATTTTTTTTCCATTTAAATAAACTGAAATATATAAGATTTAATTTTGATTCGGCATTTTTAAAAATATTAATTTATAAAAAAATTAAAAATATTTAACGAAAAAAAAATAGTCATGCAACTTAAAAAAAATCCTATTTTCAAAAGCAAATATTTTTTTCAAATATACTGAATCAGAATTAAAGTAAAACAATTGAAAAAGATATGTTCCAAGTTTTAACCCTTTACCTTTTAACGGTTCTCGAGTTATAAGCATTTAAATACGAGAAATGGTGAAAAAATCTATCATGAAGAAAAACACATTTGTACAAGTAGTCGTTTCCGTGACAGCCATTGCTTGAAAGTTAGATTTTGAAAACAAACCAAAACTAAAAAATTAATATTTTTTGTTCTAATTCAGATAGAAACAGGATTTAAATGTCATTTTAAGCAGAAAAAACAGAAAATTTTTTAATGAAATATAATGTTTTTGGGAAATTTGAACATTTTTGTGTCCCGGACCCCATTAACCCTAGAAAGCTCCTCGGGTCTTTTTTGACCCATAAACATGTTTAAGCTTGTGTTACTCAAAAACTGCTCATAAGAATTTTCTGAAATACAGTGACTTTTCCTGATTTATTTTTAACTAACACATACTAAAATTTTAAATTAATGCGACTTTTAGTTTTAACACAACAAAAAAAAAAACACCTTAATCTGTCCCTCGGGTCTTTTTTGTCCAAGCATACAAATACATTAACATAGTTTTTTGAAAACGCCGATATTGTTTTATTTCTGCTGTACAGCTGCAAAAAAGGTAAGGGGGAAAAAAGGGGTAGAATTATCGGGGAGGGAATGAAGTTATGGGACATCTGGAACTGGACAAATCATAGCGGAAATTCATTTTGTTTGTTGTTTTTCTCTCAGCTAGAAGTAAAAAGTTCACCTTTTAGAATCAGTTCGAATATTTATTTGAGAAGAACGTTAGTGCATTTTTTGTTCGTTATATGAAAGTTTTATTTCGCTTTCATGGAAGGCTATACAGATCATGAAAATTTGTCTGATGTGGAGGAAGCTGTTTGGGAAGAAGAGAATCATTTATCTATTGATAATTATTCTACATCAGATGAAGAAATAGGTACTATACATAAAGTACCTGAGATAATGAAGTCCAGAGATGAAAAAATAATGTGGCATGCAAAGCCATATCCAAGTGCTGGTCGATTAGAAAGCAGTATATTTTGAAACTAACCCCTGGCCCAACTCTATTTTCAACAGCACGAATAGAAGACGAATATAGCGCTTTTGAACTGCTTTTTCGCCATAATTTGAAAACCATGATAATAAATTATACGAATTTAGAGAGAAAACGTGTATATGGAGAACATTGGACTGATCTAAATATCGTAGATTTGGATGCACTCGCAGGTGTGTACAAATCAAGCAACGAATCAACAACAAGTCTATGGGATGAATTCAAGGGAAGACATTTGTTTAGAGCTACAGTGTCTCTAAAGAAATTCAAAATAATATCAAGAGTAATACGATTTGATGGCCGGGAAACTCGACAACGAAGAAGATCAAATGACGAATTTGCCGCAATTAGAGAATTATGGGATAAATGGGTAGAAATTTTACCTAATCTTTTCAATCCAGAAATATATGTAACGGTGGGCCAACAACTTATTGCTTTTAGAGGTAAGTGTCCTTTTAGGCAGTAGATGCCAAGCAAACCTGCTAAATATGGCATAAAATTATGGATTTTGTGCGATAATGACACTTGCTATGTATGGAATATCCAGCCATATTTAGGAAAACAACCAGGAAATGCACCCGAAACAAACCAATGATTGAGAGTAGTTTTGGACTTGTCATATGGTTTACGAGGACATAATATGTATAACTTGTGACAATTTCTTTACATCTTATGATTTGGGTCAAATGTTGCTAAAAAGAAATATAACAATGATTGGTACAATAAGAAAAAATAAATCATCTATTCCTGTAGAAATTTTAGAAACAAAAGGAAAAGAAAGATATAGTTCAACATTCGCGTTTACTAAAGATGTAACTCTTGTGTCTTACATTCAAAAAAAAAAAATGTGTTGTTCTTCAAAGCACATTGCATAAGAATGAAAAAAATGAACGAAGTATTCAAAGAAAACCAGAGATCATCATTGATTATAATAAAACTAAGGGATCAGTTGATACGCAGCACAAAATGGTAGCTACTTACACTACAAAAAGGAAGACAAACCGTTGGTCATTTGTTATATTTTGTAATATTTTAGACATATCTGCATATAACGCTTTTGTACTTTATTGCAAAATAAATTAAATCATGGAAGAAAGACTGTCCTTATAGACGAAGAATTTTTTTGGAAAACTTGGGTGAAAAACTTGTAAAAAAGCATATGGAGACTAGATAAAATCTTCCCAGAGGGCAAGGAGCAAAAGATTGTTCAAAGTGCGAAGCTAATCCCCAAAGAAATTGCAAGGACTTCAGCTGAATTGGAAATTGCTAAGAAGCGAGGAAGGTGTCACTTATGCGAAAAAACGGACAATAAATGTACATTTAAGTGTGTAACATGCCACTGCTTTACATGCAAAAAGCATTTGAATACAGTTTGCCATAACTGTTATACGGGGTAATTACATTTAAATATTTGAAATATTCATTTGTGTTTTTTGGATGTACCTGTAAACAAGATTTTGTAAGTACTTTTTATTTTTATTTCATCTTTGTACTGTCATAATTTATTTTTTGTTATAGTATTCGTAAACCGTTATTAAACTAATAAATTTATTACTTGTAGATTGCCGAATTTAAGCGCGAAACATGCATGGGTCTTTTTAGACCCGAGGGACTAATTCGTAGGTACGAAACAAGGAGCGTTCTAGGATTAAGCAAGATTGTGTCTTTATTTATTATATTTTATGGTGCAATTGTCCAGTATGTGCTATTGAAAGTAAGGTACTTTTGGAATCCTAAATGTATGAACTTTAATTTAAAATAAGAAAAAAAAATCGAAATTTTTCACAAAAACAGCGATATGAGTGTAGGCACATACCTTAATTCTAAAACATCCGTAACATTAGCTTCGTTCTAAAGAAATCAATGATCAAATAAAATAAATATTTTAAATGTAGAATTACATTTTCTTTATCTATATAAATTAATTTTTTTTCCCCAGTATTTTAATAATTTTGTTCCTATTGAATTTCTATTTTAAATTTATTTTTTTACATATTTGTATGTTTGTGATAGCGATGCAAGTTAAAAGTTTAAAATTTCAATTGCAGTTGATGGCATTAATCGTAAAGGGAAAATTAATATAATAACAATAATATTTATATATTTAAATTTAAAATGATTTTTAGGGTTCCGTACTTAAAAAGTAAAAACGGAACCATTATTATTATATATTTGGTATATATTATATTTAAATATATGGTATCATATTTGCAGATATATCGTCGAAAATGTAGTGCAAAAATATGTCCCCCCCCCCCCATCTATTTCCGAATCTATTGAAACAAAAATTATAAAAAAAATAGAAGTAGTAGATATTAATTTAAATCTTGCAGGAAAAGGATAGCGATTACCCTAGGTCACATAGTTTTTGAGAAAGGCGTATTTTTCGTTAGACACAAATTTCGATTTGTGGGCATTCAGCAAAGATGTTGAGAAGCGCTGGAGGTACGTATCGCAGCAGAAGTATAATAGCATTGTTGATAATGATTTTTAAAAAACGTCGTCAGTAATTTGCCGAGATATTAATCCTAATAAAATTCAGATTTCTTAATTGTCAACACTTTTTTATAATGATAAAATTCGCTTCATTTAATGACATATTAATTACAGAGAAAACAAGGGAAATTTTATTTTAAAAAATTGGTGCCAACCAAGAAATCTGAATTTATAAAAAGTAGCCCAATGTCAACACTGAATCTATGTACGATCGTCTTGTAAAGCCTAGATAACAACTTTTAATGATACATTTATGTACTACATTATCTAGTAGCAATTTAAAAGCAATAAACTTCAAATTGTTAAAAACAAGACTAATTTAATTAGAATTAATCACATAAATACTATAACATTCGGGACTAGTTTGCATTGAGTAGATCTCTCAATCTCACCCCGTGTCCTTAAAAGTTAATTAAAACCTATCTGGAAAAACGCGGCACAGACCAATGTTCCGTTGCTACTTTGCGACTTCCTTTCGAAGCGCGCTTAGCAAAATGCCAAGTTTAAACTTTGAACAAGGGTTTTGTTGTAGCTAAACGGTAAAAAAAAAAAAAAAGATTATTACGACGCTTAATTTAGTTGAACCAAAAACCATTTGATCATTACTTTCATTTAACCAAATGAAGTTTAAATATTCACTACTTTTATTGTCAGTACACTATTGTCGGTAAAACAGATTAGGATAAGATTTAAATAAGAGTTATACAGAACAGCAATGTTTGACATTATTTAGGCTTCATATCCCTTTGAACTTTTATGGTATACCCATTCATACTTTTGTAGTATATAGACAGCTATACCAAACCCTACGTTGTAAAGTTTTTTACAAAGTTTTATTTTTCTTTCAGTAACGATTTTTTTAATAATACAGTTAATAATTCATATATTTATTGTACGGAACCCTCTGAGCGCGAGTTGACCGTTTATTAAAGAATTAGAAACCTAATCACTATGCTTATTAAATGTAACTGAATGTTTTAAAAGGGGAAATTTTGACACTATCTCACCATTGCGTGAGTTAAAGGAAACCTCTTGTTTCTCAATCTAAACAAAGAATCTACGAGAAATGAGTTTCTAAATTAAATTCTGTCGGATGAACATTTTTTCCCATGAGATTACAAAATTTGCATTATTTTGAATATTGATACGTTATTGTGCATGTTTTGGATATCAAAATAATGTTTCTCAAAAAAATGTCGTTAAATAAGTAATGAAACTCATTTACATATTTACCATCTTAAACGTCGCACTCGTCCATTAGATGAACAAATACGGGAACTAAATTCCTTGTAATTTTTTTTCGGTCTGAAGTCAAATTAACATTCACCACATTGAACTGAAAAAAAAATTGTTGTAATAAAATATTTTAATGAGTTTTAAAGAAAATTTAGAAAAAATGCTGAGTTTTAAAGAAAATTTAGAAAAAATGCTAAGTTTTAAAGGATTTTTGAAGAAAAAAACTAAAGTATAATTGTCAAAGATTTAAGAAACTGTGTGTTTGTGATTTTTTTAATCTACTTTCAACTAATACGCATTTTTAGGTGGCATGCAAGACTATAATTACGTATGGGGCGGTACAATGGAGGTTACATTCGAAATATCATGCTGCAAGTTCCCGCAAAGAACCGACTTACCTCGGTATTGGCAGGAAAACCGGAAAGGTCTACTGCACTTTATAGGAGAAGTGCATAGAGGTAAGACTATTTAAAGTAGCAAACTTTGTAGAGATCACCATTAAAAAATAATAAACTAAGCACTGCATTGTGAAAAAAATGACAACTGTTTCTTAATCTACAAAGATATAATATAACCACGAACGAATATTCATGAAACTAATTTTGAAACACTAGACAGACTTGACTGCATTAAAACAGATAAATTAAATTAAAAATATATATCTAAACACTTAATTAAAAAGAAATATATACAAAAATAGACGTTTCGCTGTGCAAAGCACAGCCTCATCTGTACACACATCAGCAATAACAGAATATCGAAACATGTCCTGGACACAGCTAAAGACATGTTTCGATATTCTGTTACTTCTGATGTGTGTACTGATGAGGCTGTGTGTAGCACAGCAAAACATCTATTTTTGTTTATATTTTTGTTTTTAATTAAATGTTTATATATATATATATATATATATTAATTTATCTGTGTTTTAATACAGTCAAGTCTATCAAAATTAGTTTAAATATTTTAATTCAGACGTTAAAAATGTATGTGTATCTTAAAAATATACAATAACCTCTTCGGAGTTACCCATGATTACGAAAGAAGCTGTTTTGGTAAAAACTCGAGAAACAAATATATTTTCTTGATTCAAAGGGGAATTTATATTAAGGAAAGTTTTAATTGCTGCCACTAATTTTTGGAAATTTTTTGAAAAGTTCTTATAGAATGTTAATGAATTTTCTTAAACCGGAATATACGTTTTTATGATCCTATCAGCTCTCAATTACACGTTTTCAGATTCGTAATTAAATTTACACATGATTAAGTAACATAGTAATATAAATGTTAATGTTATGGCTGTTAATTTACCATGTTTGTCAGTAAAACTTATTTATTAAATTTGAAAATGTTTACTTGAAAACTGATAGCAAACGAAAAGTCTACATTCCAGATTGAGAAAACTGATTGTTACACAATAAAAACTACTTGGAAATGCTTTCGAAAAAAAATGTTTTTATAAATGCTTCTTTAAATCTTGAAAATACATTGATTTCTGAGTTTTCTCAAGAGAAAGAAAGCTTTTCAATATAGTGGGTAACACCTAAGCAATTATTGTATTGTTTCGTTCCTGGTTATATTAGTTTCATTTATTAAGAACATTTATCTTTTTTTACATCGTACAGTAAAGAGGACCGCAATGACTGTGCCATGTTTATTTACGTATGTGAATTTTCTTTTAAATCATTTGTAGCTATATTTTGTGATGTTAATAAAATATATTGTCGATAAATACTGAAGGTTTGTAATGTTCTAGTACTTTGCAATAATTTACAGTGAAATTTCATTTCCTACAATAGAGGGATTTTATATTGTATTCTTTCTCAATCCACTGTTATGAGTGGGACACACATATGTAATTAAAACGATTAAAACAAATTGGTAAAGTATATATATATATATTAATTTAAGTAACTTTTATTTATTTTAATATAGAATATCTATTTTCAGAAACGTCTTTTTTGCATTTAAAATAAATAAATTTTAAAAATAGTGAGTGTGAATTTTATGTGATACGTCGTCTTTCTACAAATAAAAATTAATTATATTTAAAAATGCAAATTAGATTTTAGGCTCATAACGAAATCCATACTATATTTTATGAATAAGTAAGTATCTTTGTTTATAGTGAGTTATAAGTTTATAGTGATTGACAGTTAGGTGTCGTAAAACTGCTAACGGATAAAATTCTCTGGTACAATGTTTATGCAAATATACAGTTACAGCTGTACGCGCCCGCACATACAATGGATTCTTAAACCTTTCCACCACAGAAAAGTTCTGTTCGCAAAATGATGAAATGATTGACTGACACAGGAATTTACAAACGACTTTTTTTAGAAATTAAAAACTTGTTACTTTAAAGTTTCATTGTAAAAGCAAAATTTTATTATTCAATTAATGTGTAAAATACCATATTAAAAATGGTTGTCTGTTGCCTTTTTTTTAATTGTTCGAAATGTTAATTCAAAATTATGTCATTCAGTTCTTTACAAAAGATACATTGCTAATACGTGTAAGCGCGTAACACTTACTCAAGGAATCGTGTTTGACATGGTATTTGTTCAAACGCATTGTTGAGAAAATATTCCGTATAAAATTAGCCCAAAATAATGGTTTAAATGGAAACCATACGAAAAGTTTTAATTTTTGAGAAACTTTTAAAGCTGAAATACATACAGTTACTACAATAGCAGATACCAAAGATATATGAGGCATTCTCTCAAAATTTTAACTTTCAGGAATAAAAATCTGGTGAAATTAAACTTAATAAAATAAAATTTTAAACTTATAGACGCGAATGCCTTAATGATTCAAAATAAAGTATAAATGGTTAGCAGCGAAGATATTTTTATTTAACTGAGGTTTAAGTTAAACTTTCGAGTTTAATTTTCCGTGCCGTTTTACCACTAAAACATTTTATTTTCTTCTGAATTTTTACTTATAATGGATTTGCATAGTACCCACAGAACATTCAAATAAGAAATAACAATGTAGTATTTTTAGTACAAAATTTTGATATAACATTGTCTTAAAGGGGGTGTTAAAGAAAGTACAGTAAAGAAAAAAAGGGACGGTAATGGAAAAAAAGGGGACGGTAAGGAAAAAAAAGGGGACGGTAAGGGAAAAAAGTTGACGGTAAAGAAAAAAAGGGGACGGTAAGGAAAGAAAAGGGACTGTAAGAAAAAAAAAATGGGGTGGTGAGGAAAGTTACCACCTATTTTAGGCAAACCATGTATAGACTGAATGATAGCCACAATGCTCATTGATTTTTAGAACCAGTTATTTACGTGGGATTAAATAAAATAAAATAATAATAATTTACCTCGAAAAGTGCAGGAAGAAACATTGGGGACGGTAAGATTAACAATAAAGCCATGATGCTTGAAATTGATATTTAATTACTGATTTAAATTCAGCAGTAAATTTCCTGTCAATGAATTTTTGCCATTCTTTCTCTAGCATACTTCTACATGAGAAAAAAAAATTGAAAACATTTCTGTGTCTGCATCTCTAGTGATTTTCTGTATAATTTTAGCAAGAGGGACGGCAAGGAATCTAAAATCCAGGGACACAGTTAAAAAATATAACAACCGTAAAAATGCGTGCATGTTAATATTTTTGCTACATATTTATATAAAACAATAATCCCAGTTGTTTAAAAAAATTACATCGAATTACATTTATTGAAACAATTTCGTACAGACAGCTCCAAACTTAAAAAGCAGCATCAGGGACACGGGACGGTATAGGAATTTCGTGATATATTTGGACCCCCAACATCGTTCAAAACTTATTTATCTATTTAATATTGTTATACGGTCGTACAATAGGTTTTTTTGCAGTATAAGAAGAGAAAAAACCCCACAAGAATATGTACTAAAATTTAAATTATTATTCCGGGACTTTAAAAGTCAAAATTATGTGAGAATGCCTCATATGCTGACGCAGCAGATTTATGCACATGCAGCAGGTTTGTATACAATTTATTTTAAATAAAACATTCATGCCTTAAATAATTGCCTGCATGCATAACAAATTCGTATTTCATTGTGGTTTATAACAAATTATTTTTGTTAAAAATCAAATATTAATAAAATATATTTTTTAACTCTTATATTTTCGAATATATTTTTTATAGGCGTGAAAGGTATCGTGAAAGATTCGAGCAATAATCCCATTCCAAAAGCTGCCCTCAAAATACGTGGTAGGGATATGACCTTCTACACCACCAAACGTGGTGAATTTTGGAGGATTTTACTTCCTGGTTCCTACATTCTGGAGGTAAGGTCGTAATGCTTTTTCATTTTACGGAAACATAATTATATCACAAATTTATTAATATGGACATATCGCTCATCCGCAAGAAATGTGACACATCTCGCAAAAATTAATTTTGCGTTTTATTCCACAAAAAGGTCTGTCATAGATGCGTCTTGCTACAGAAGACGTTTCATATGTATTAGTAGGAGAGCTGTTGAACATTTTTGAGTAGGTATTTGAGGCACCCTGAAAATTTGTGCAACACTTCTTTTGTAATGCCTGAATACAAAATCGAATGTCTGGCGGAAGGATCGTGGCCCAAAACCTGTGCCAGACACGTGCCAAGTGCCATTTTTTGACACTACCCAAAAAAGGTATTTGAGGCACGCTGAGATTGAAACAGAATAATATTTATACTTAGAAAAAAATATTTTGAAAATGACAGACACTTTAGTCGGCCCAAAAACTGTGCCAGACACGTGTCCAGTGCCATTTTTTGATTACCCAAAAAAGGTATTTGAGGCACGCTGAGATTGAGGCACAATAATATTTATGCTTAGAAAAAAATATTTTGAAAATGACAGACACTTTAGTCGGCACAAAATCTGTGCCAGACACGTGTCAAGTGCCATTTTTTGTCTGGCATAGGTTTTGGGCCATGATCCTTCAGCCAGACATTCGATTTTGTATTCAGGCATTGCAAAAGAAGTGTTGCACAAATTTTCAGGGTGCCTCAAATACCTTCCCTAAAATGTTTAACAGCTCTTGGACTATATAGTTATACGGGAAATCTCTTTATTATGCTATATGTCCATTTGTGACCACAGAAGAGGGATGGATTCTGTGGGGAGGTAAAATTACCCAACCTTCTAAACCTCCTCCTACGTCTTCTTTCTTAAGTTTTTTATACTTTTATGCACGTTTTTATTCCTCTATACAGAGCTAAGTACTGCAATTTCATCTTATAGCAAAATTATGGAAATTTTCTTTTGTCTCTCCTGTGAAATTTACTTTTGTCGAGATGTGTCAATTTTCTTGCGGGTGGGCGATATATTTGTAATAGTTGTAATTTATTATTTTCATAAGACGGTTTTATATTTTTAACTGCTGCATCGTCCTTTGTTCGAGTAAAATTCGACGAGCCAATTTAACAAACTAACCTTCTCGTTCACCTGGGACTTACGAGGCTCTTGACATATGCTATAAAAATCAGCACTTTAAAGACTCTTTCTATTAAATTATATTTTTGTTGTACTTCTAATAAACATTAAAGCCTCGTAAGGACTATTTATCTAAACAATCTGTAATTGAACATTAAATATAACAATTTTACGAAAACTTTAAAAAATAATTTTTGAGCGAGAAGGTTAAATTAATTATGAACCCTCAGAAATTACAAAAATATATATCATATGGATTTAAATAACCCTTTACAGTATACAAAGTTTCTGTTTTTTCCAGCTTGTTTTACTTATATTTGAAAGTACTGGATACTATGAAAATTTTGCAAGTGTTAAAAATCCTATGTCATTTCACTAGACATACGTTATTCCAATAAATGTGGATCTATTAAAAAGTTGTTCCTATTAAATTTGTTGTCTTGCATTATGTTTACATTTTCTGATGTATTTGGAAACACTGATCCGTTATACAAATTTTTAAATGTGTAATTAGAATATGATTGTGAATAAAAAGTTTCAATTGATGAAAATATCATGTTTATAAAAAACACATTCATTTTAAATCGCATATTTCAAATACATTTTAGAAAAATATGTAATATATGACCTAATACTAATTGACATTAGAAGCAAACCATTCCTATCTGTTGATTTAATATGAACTAAACGGGAATTTTCAAACATGTAATCTGTTTACTTTGGTGCGATACAAGGAGATTTTATCTCGAATAATAGTGGAGTTGAATGGAATTAATCCAATTGCCTTTAGATTTTGATTTATGGACCATTAAAATTTAGTTTTTACATTGATCTAGTTGACCACCGAAAACATTTTAATTTATATAAAAGTTACATTGTATACGGAGTTTTAATTACTGAAAATCGTCCCGCATTCGACTGCATGCTGTGCGAGGATTTTAAGACTAAATCATACACGCTGAACATGTTAAGATAGTCTGGGAAATAGCATCGAATCTTTACTACCAAAAGTCACTTATTTTACATACTCATATAGTGTAAGATATTTTTTCTAATCCCGCTAAAATTTGTCATGTAAATTTTAGTATATCTTTACATTTTGAGATTTACCTGAATTCACTTATGCTAGTTTTACTATGCTTTCGTATGAATATCTGTATATATGCATGCGTGTATATTGGACTTTTCTCACGTTTTATACCTTAAAATTCAATTTTACTGTTTTTGCGATAATGTATCTGTGTTTGTTGGTGAACACGATATCGTGCAGGCGGTAATTGAGATTGAGCTCTCATTTCTATAAACGTCAGTCACACAGCCTATATTCATTTTAGTACAAATCGGACAAGTGATGTGGTATTTAAACCTTTTTTATAAGACTTTTCACTCATTTTCTCACCAGATAAAAAACCGATAAATATATATATTTTTTAAATCTCAGTTATTGTGATAAACAGTTGTTGCTCACACGTAACGTTTGGTTGATACAAGAATCAAGTTTCATCAAAATATGACTTGAGTAAAACTTTATTTTCTTTAAAAAATATGTATAATAAATGTCACTAATTTATATATATAATCTAAAAAAGCGTATAAATGTTTAATTAATGCATTTGGTTGGGAAAAAAATAGGGAAATATCTGCATTTGTAATAACTTAACTCCCAATAATATGACTTTGTTAATCGCATTTCAATATGTATTTTTATTTATACCTTAATCTCAGATTGGGAGGAATAAAAATTCATGAAAGTCCCTTATATTTGTGGAAATATGTTTCATCTTTATGAATGAAATTGTATGTTTTCTTTAGAACAGATCATTTTCTTCAAAGAAAAATGAATGAGTTTCGTAAAATTAGTATCTATGATTTTGTTTAGCTTAAAATTACTATTTATCTGAACGTATTTAACTAAGTAAAGTGTTTCGAAAGTCGACTAAAGTACCGAAAGACTTTTGCATATATGATACATTAGCAGGTCCTTTTAAAGGAAAAGGGAGAGCTGCTAATGTTTCAAAGAGCTAAAAATGTCTGACAAAAACTGATAGCACAGAATCATTTCCTTTGAATAAATTTACATTATAAAACATCGAAGTACCAATAAGCTGCCACAATCATGGAGAATTAATGCCCAGTGTTAACTGACTCTACGTGTTAACGATTGAAAATGAATCTGCAAATTGAATAAATTTACATTATAAAACATCGAAGTTCCAATAAGCTGCCACAATCATAGGGAATTAATGCCCAGTGTTAACTGACTCCACGTGTTAACGATTGAAAATGAATCTGCAAATTAAATAAATAAAAAAAGTAAACTGAAAGATCCACCAATAGAATTTTAGTACGTGATAGTAATCGTGATTTTTCGTGCTATCCTTGAATCTGACTACCGTTGTTTCCGGGTATTAATCACTGTCTTATTTAATAGTGGAAGATAATTACAATTTTCTGGCAATAAGTAAGGCAATGGTACAATTCGGTAAATGTGGTATTTAAATTCAAGTATCTTTATGAACCATGCTGAAATACGTAAATTAAAGTAAAATGCATGTCAGCTGCTTTAACAGCGGAGGGTGATTGGTGATATACATTAAAATAGAGAAAGTACAGAAACAAAACCAAATTAAAATAAATATTTTTTTATTAGATTACTAATTAACATAACTAGATAGAAATATGTTATTATCTCTATATAGGTATTATCTGTATTTGGGTAGAATCAAATACGTTATTATATAAGATGCTGAAATATTCTGTAATTACTTCTTCTAAAATCATCCTTGATGTCCCGACCTTTATTTGTTTGTATAAGTAAAACATAAGTAAAATTAGTTCATCCAAAAACTTATTTCATCAGAGAAATAAAGTTGGCGATTTTCTTCAGTTAGCTCATTTTTCAAAAGGAAATAATGACAATTGTTAAAATTCCTTGAGAAATGTAACGTTATATGACCCTAAAAACACACTGGCATCCCCGAAACGTAAAGTGAGTATAATATTCATTATAACCGATATCCTCTGGATGATTAAAATTGCCCTGCAAATAGTCCTAGGATTGTCTCTGGAGGTCAAAATGTCAGATCTATAGATGTTCAATGGATAAAATTTTGTGACTTTTCGTAAATAATTTTACGATTAATAAAGGCGGAAAAAAATTAAGGAAGGAGTCGTATGTGCTTCCAATAAGAGAATCCACCGACTTTTCTCAGGAGAATGTAATTGGATAATTCGTTCTCTATATTCTCTGGATATACAGTGTGAAATTCTTACAGAATAGAGAATGGTACTATTATGAAATCCATATTCAATTCCTTTTTTGCGTCTCAACATTTAGATTTAATTTAAACATTATACTTAATACATTTAACTCAAACAAACTCAAGATATTTATAGAAAACGAATGCAAGGTATATCAAAACCGATATCGTTAATAGCAATTTATTCAATAGTTAGTGATATGCTACTTCAATATAAAAGAATTCTGAATCTAGCATAAAAACGCCATTTAGACATTTCACCGCATTCTATTAACAGGGCTGGTACAGGCGACTATTTTTATATTCTGTTCGCACCAGTATTTTTCTAATATACATTGTTAAGTATATTTCTCTTTCAAAAATTGTCAAATTGTGTGTTAAGCATTTCTATTTTAAGAAAATGGTGCCAGTTAGAATTAAAAAATAGTCGCCTGTATTATTTGAAATTTGAAATATTTTTAAGTTTAATACAGAAACAAAAGAAAGAATACGGTTTAGGAAGTGTATACAGCGACAGTGTCGTATAGTGACAAGTGTTAAGCAGGAAAATCAGTGTATATAAATTATCATAAACCTGTCAATTATTTCATATTAATTTAGATGAGGATTTATTGATTGTTATAGTTATTTCATAATTATTTTAATGAATGAGCAATTGAGGTTTATCAGTATTTCCTAATTTAGTTATCTTTTGAATTCTGTTTTTATTTAATTTTTAGTTAATAATTTATCTAATTTTGTCAGTATTTTATAATTATTGTAGTCATGAGTCTGTACACACTTTTGTAACAGGGATTTTTCCAAAATTGTGAAGCATTTGCTACATTTTTGAAAATACTTGTCATATTTTTCTGAATTCGAAATTATCATTATACTTATGTTCTACCCTTCATATATAAAAAGCCAAGAAATATGTTTTTCAATGAGTTCAGCTGTTTTGTTACAGGACAGATTTTATTTTTAAATGATGGAATTTGTGAAGCGTTCAACCTGAAGGGGGGGGGGGAAATCTGTGAAATGCCTATTTATAAACAAAGAATTTCGTGGAGGGTCCTGTTTTGGAATGAACTATTTTGTGAAGGATCCTGTTTTGAGATTTAAAAAAAAAATTAAAAAGTTCTTTAAAGGACCTAAATTTTTTCTAAACAGTTTCCTGTTAGTTAATAATTTATTGAATTTTATGATTATTTCATAAATGTTTTAGTTAGCGAGTTATTAAGGTTTATCATTATTTCATAATTATTTATTCAAACATGACATATGAAGCGTTTTTAACTAATTACTTAATAAATAATCACATTACGCAAAGATGAGGTATCCTAGAGATACATAATTAACATTTAGTTATAACATCAACAAACTACCACAATATACACTTACATGATTACATTCATGACTGTTCTATTTACAACTGTAAATTATTCTCATAAATTTGTTTAGTGCTACCCTCTACACATTTTAATTGGAAACACAAATACGAGGGTAGGCTAAAAAGACATGCACACATGCTGGTAGAACACGAATAAAAACAAATAGCAAGATACAAAAAATAAATTAAAGTACAATTATTAAGCTGCAAAATCATATATTTATTTTTCAACATTGTCACTGTTAAGGATGACAAGTTTCTCCCAACGTGTAACAAGTTTTTTTATTCCGTCACTGAAAGTGTCACTCACAGCTCCGTTCACCTCATCGTCCGAGATGTAATGATTACCAATGAGGTCTCTCTTGAGTAGAGGGGAAAAAAACAAAAATCTCATGGTGCAAGTTCAGGAAAGTAAGGAGGATGTGAAACCGGTTCAAACTTCAGATTTCGTAGAGCCTGTGCACTGTGGAGCTGCTGATTTTACGGTACCCCAATCATTCAATAATGAAAACGACACATTCCTTGGATATTTCAGTATGATTTGCGATACGCTATTGAGTGATTCGCCGGGCATTTTTAATCAAGTCGTCAACGAGTTTGCGATGTTTATCGTTTAGGCAATGATCGGACGCCCGCTGCGTTTTTCATCAACAATTACGGCTTTTCTATAGCCCGCAATTACAAAATTTTACTGCCGATCGATTTACAGTAGACTTATGAACAGCATCGCCACATTTAAATGACGATAAACCTCAGCATGAGTCACTTTTTCCGCAGTTAAAAATTCGATAAGAGCCAGTGGTGGGATTCTAATAATTTATCAACCGGTTCGCTGCCCGAATGATTTTTGATGTACAAAAATGAAAGAAAAATGAAGATTATGAATACTTTCCAATATTATAAGAGCATTGTTAAAAAAAAAATGATCCTTTGGTACAGTGAAAAAAATCCTGAAACATGTTTCCCTATAAAAGGACGTTAATAAATATTCGGCAATCATGAAACCTTGATCATAATTTCTATCAAAAAACGCATCAAAGCAATCAAGACTTAATTTCTAATAAAAAAAGGTACCAGAGCCCTAATATTCTGCAATGCTAACAACCGTAGCGTGCTCTCCCCTCTAATCTGCATATTTATATTTCATACATTATTTGAAAAAATTAAAGCATTTTTTTTTTTTCTATAGCAAAATAAAAAAAAAATAAATATCTATCTGCATATACTTAGTTGTCAACTATTTCTGTTTTTAGTTATCATTCCTTCCGATTACAAATCTTTGTCTAATTTTGAAGTTAATTAATTGAATAACTATGCGATTAAATATGATAAGGATTATGATTCAGAAATAGTGTCAACACGAAAAAGGAATAGTTCGCAACTAAGCATTTTTATATAAAAAATGAATAAAATTTACTGAAATTAAGATTTACATGCTGAAGAATGGAACAGCGTTTTTCAATTTCCTATAGAATATGCTCACGTTAAACTATAATCGATTCCTTCCGCATAACAATCTTTCGTGGTTTGTTCCTGAAAATCAGATTAAATAAAACTTTTGACACCGTTATCGGAAAGATTCGATGCTTTTATAGAAAAAGAGGTAACACTGCTCGATTGCTTTCTATCAGAATAAACGATACATGACAATTATTTCTACTTGCAAAAGAAAGTAAACTTCGTAAATCTGCATACACAGCCTTAGCATGGACATCGTTCATGTTACAAAATAAACAGAAAAATCACTAAACGTGATTTGTATACTCGTACAAATAGAAGACTAAAAACCTCAAACAAACAAATCCTCAAGCTGATGCCCATTGACTAAAAACTGAAAATATTCTTTTCAGGTTCGATATCTAAATCAAAAAATATAATAAACCAGTTAATTAAAAATTATCGTAATGTCACAAAAGAAAATTGAACTGTGCGAAAATTTATTGTTCAGTCTCTTGATTGGCGCCGTATCAACACGTCGCCGCCATCAATACCAGGCATAAATTTGCTAATAGAATAGAAAAATACGATTACTGTTTCCCTTTATTCTGGCCAAAATAGCATTAAAATGATTTGAAATAAAATAGAATACGTAATTTTTAAGGAGGATTCCCCCACCCCCCCCATACACGAATAAATAAAATTTTGAAAGTGATTTAGATTGAGCTTGAGCCAGCCCAAGCCCAAAAACTGATATAAAAATTTAGTTGAAACATCTCCTTACGTCACGTATAACTGTTTTTTTGAAAAAGAGTGCAAAAGCTTGGAGATGGGAAGGAAAGGGGGATTTAGGCTTTGATTTTTCGGAAGCATTATTGCATTGGGCTCCGGAGCCCTGCATTTATGAGCTCCTGTGAATTCCGACCAATATTTAAATATTTACTTTAAACAGAGAAATACCGGAGCTGAGCTCCGGTGGGCTCCAGCTCAAGTTAAGATAAAATTATATATTATATTGGATAAATTTTACATTATATTAACAACAAAATAATATAAAAATAGCAGAAAAGTAAGTTTAAAAATTAAGCCATGTACATGACCTAAAGTTGTATATAACATATTTGGAAAAAAATTTATCCATGCTATAGTAAGTAAGACAAATTTTTGCACGACCAAAACTTCTCGAGTTATGACATTTAGAAATTTTAGGAATTTTTAATTACATATCATGCAATGTCTTATCATTTGTTAGAGCTGGAAAAATATTTTTTTAAATATAACTTATAGGACTCGAGGAACTTACCAAAATTTTGGATTTGTTACATTTACGAAAATAACTACTTTCATTTAAATAACTTCTAAGATATAAAGAGCAATATTAAAAAATGTGCAGTTGGAAGTATATATCTAAGTCTGACGATTTAAGTATTAGCTACAGATCAGCGATAACAGGGAACATTCCGTGCCAAAGCAAAGTACCGTTTATTCGAATAACAGCGTTGCCCGAGCCCCGAGCCTTAATGAATGACCCTTAAATTAACCTGAAATTTGTATGATATTATATCTTTAAATCTATCTTAATTTATATTTTTAAATGGAAAAATATTGAATTGAAAGTAATGCTATTTGGTACTTTACTTTCTGTGCAATTTGATTTGTGGAGTCTATGTGCACCAAAAGCGAGCGAAACCGCGACGAAACATTCGGGTTTTCACTGATTTCGTCAAAATTTCACACATTATTTTTTGTCAAAAATATTTCTACCCGTCCGAATGTTTAAAATTTTTTGTAGATGATGTAAATCGGATCCATTTAGAATCTAAATACTATCTCAATTTGAGATACTCTTAAAAGATTGTGTTCAAATGCGGTCGCTTAATTACTTTTAGCGTACAAAAATATCGTCTCCGTGAGACGCGAAATGACCTTCATTTGCCGATGTATTTGTAAGGGTTAAAATTCCTAATTTTTAAAACCGATTGTCCCATCAATAAGTAGGTGGTTTCAGATTAAAGAACATATTGGTTTGGCAGTACCTCTAAAATTTTGCCCCGAAGGAGCGAAAGCTCGACGAAACACTCAGATTTTTACCGATTTCGTCATAAAATTTCCCATATTTTATTTTGTAAGAAATATTTCTACCCGTTCGAACGTTTCAAAATTTTTGTAGGTGATGTAAATCTGATCTGTTGAGATGCTCTAAAAAGATTGTGTTAAAATACGGACGTTTAAGTTATTTTTAGCGTAAGAAAACTAACGTCTTCTTGAGGCGCGAAGTAACCTGCGTTCACTGGTGTATTTGAAAGGGTTAAAATTCATAACTGTTTTAAACCAATTGCACCATCAATTAGAAGAAGGTTTCACTTTAAGAACATATTTTTGGTTTGTCGGTACCTCCAAAATTGCGCCCTGGAGGGGCGTTGCAATAAGGGAGAAAAATTTTTCGGAAAAACGACCCCTTTTGAAAACTGTTTTTCAAGCTATTAACTGCGATATTTTTTTTTAATTGATTGCGGCATCTGAGACGTAGATCTCTGAGAATATGTCTTTCATTTTTAGCTTTACTAAGCGGTTTGGACGATGTAAGTTAATAAATAATGACAAAATACCTCCGAAATTTCTTTTTTTCGTTCTTCATTTTCAACTCATGCGTAAATAAGGCTTCTGTGCGTGCGCCAGAGTTTTTTTAGTTCTCGCAAGGATAGAGTTGAGTTTTTAATGAGAGTGAGTTGCGATTTTTAATTAATAACTCAACTAATTATTATGATTTGAAAATTCTGTGTCTCAGGTGCATCAGGAGACATTTTGAGCAAGCCTCACAAAAATTTTCAGTCTTGTACGTGCCGTAGATTTTGCTAGCCATCGCACACACGCAGACAAAGCAAAACTTTTTTTTATTAGTATAGATAAGTAGTTAGTGTAATTTTTAAACCTTCCTACATAACTAGGATTAGTCTAGGGCTGTCAATTTAGTTACCAAAATTATCAAAATTTCGTTTCTTTTAGTTGAATTTTCTCTTACAGGATTGGTGAAGAAAAAATGTATTATTGTTCCAAATGAAATATTATTTTATTAAATGAAATTAATCAGGACTTATTACAGAGTTATGTCTAGAAAACAATGTTGTGCAGATAAACATTTAAAGAAAACAAATTAATGTAAATGCGATTTTCGCATATGAAGTATCATTTTAACAACCGGTTCGCCGAACTCAACACAAATTAACAACCGGTTCTACCGAACCGGTGCGAACCGGCTGAATCCCACCACTGATAGGAACACGCTGTTTAACTCGCGTTGACATAGCAGTAGAACACGCCTCCATTCTTCCACTTCTCAAAACATTCTGGATGAATTCAGCGACTTGAAATCTGCGTATGCGTATAAAGGGAGAATGTTTCTTCCACATGCCACCGGACGCGCATCTGAATGTCATTTCTTTTGATCTCTACAAGTATGTGTGCATTACTTATCAGCCTACCTTAGTATAACATCATTATTTCATAATTTTTCAGTTAATGATTTGTTGACTTTTAAAATTTGATAGCTCTTTTTGCTGGCATGATATACACATATTGATTTTTAGATGAATAAATGCATTTAAAACTAAAAGCTTCTATAAATCCCTAGGTAAGAGCGGAAGGTTATAAACCATCCGAGTCGGAGTTCATCGTCACATCGCAAGAGGTTACTACCCAGAACATCACCATGTATCCAACACGTGTGGTAAGTGACCAGTCACAAGTGTCTTCAGAAGGGCCGTGGGAAAAATTGTTAGAAAATGGTGAAGATTTAAGTGCAACTGCTGGCCCAGTTGTTAATGGCGAAAGCAGCACATTTCACAACCAGATGTCTTCCAACGAAAAATTCGGTGAAAGTTATGAACAGTTATCTCCGGAGGATTCTGAGGATAATGAAAATGAATATTCTGGTTTAGGAATTGTTAAAGATGAGGATAAAAATTTAACTGACTTAATTCCTCCGACAGCTGATGCTGTGTCAGATACAGCCAACGTAAAATATCATCTTTGCATTCATTATAATTTACTTTGTATCTTTTTAGTCATTTTACTTGGTTTTAAGGTGAAACTTTAAAGTGAGAAAAATGCAAGTATTCTAAATAAATTGGTTTAAGTATTCGTACTTAAAATATTTCTGTGGATTACTTTTAGGGTTTTTTTAAAGTATGCCAAACTATATGAATCAAAATTTTAAAAGCAGTGTTTTCAGGGGAGTTTGTTTTAATTTAATAAAATACATTTTTCACATATTTTGTTTCGAACCATAAGTTTAATTTGATAACTTATTTTTATGGAGTTTTTTCATTCAGTGAAAACTGCTAGAATCATTTTCAATATTTTGGATATATATTGTATATAAATATATTTAATATTCAAAAGAGAAAATAGTTGCCTGTTAGTATTGAAAGCAGTATGACTTATATCTCTAGATAAAGATATTATTTAAGTTGTTTTAAGATTGCAAGATGCTTCTCAGAGACAGTTTTCTTTTGCAAATATCTTTTGAGTATTTGATAATATTCCCATTTCGATACTAAATGGTCAAATGTAAAAGTAATTTTTACCACTTATTTTGCATTTGTGAATTTTATTTTGCATATTTGGTGCTTTAACAATATTTTTATGAAAACAAAATGTGGGATTTGAAAATTCTACCCACTTAATTTATGAATAATAATTTACATATTTCTTTAGTTTAACTTTTGTTTATGCTAGTTGCTTAATTTTCACAAAATATAATGTGTATTTAAATATTAACTATAAGATTTCAATTGATGAATACGATTTAATTAAACATTTTTACAGCAAATTTTATCATCTTTTAAATTGAATATAATTTCATTGCTTTTTAAGAGCCTTGTTCAAATTAACCTTTTACGAGTTATTAGCTGTAATGTATGGTATTTTTTTGTTATACACACAATAATATCTCAACAAATACTGCCACAGGAATTAGAAATGATAAAAAAAACCTTTCTTTTTACAGTGTTAAGCAGCACAGTAGAATTTATTTCGATATCTACAGAAAGTAAATTTTAGAATATTTTCTTTTATCTTTGTGTATTTAATTGTATATTTATTAAATATGTACATATGATTGTTAAAATCTATTTATTACAGCATTTAAACAGTTATATATAAATTGTATATTTGTATTGAAAAAGATTTTTTTTTCTTTAAATTTATATTTAACACGGTTCATTATTTATGTTTTAATACTGTACACAGAAAACAAGTTTAAAACACTAAATTCAAAAAGCAGATCAATTAAAAATTGGAAAATTGTCTTTTTGGGAAATGTGAATAGTGTAAGATAATTGTAAATAATATATAAATATATGTATTGGAATACGATGCATTAAATAAGCTCTAATGGCTAAACAAAATAAATATATTCGTAATAAAACTATAGATGTGTTGAGTGTTTAACACTGTTTCATTGTACTTCGGTGTTTTTCATTCCTTGTTTTGAGACCTGTGTGCCTTTGCCTGGGTGAAGGGCTAACAGTTAACACTCAGGATGTTCCCAGAGCAGTAGATTACCCCCAGGCAATGTGCTCTACATCTGCCGGTGGAGTTTTTGAGATTAAAACAGAACGTTATAGATACATAGAAATTTATTTGGAAGATTTTCTTAAACAACTTTTGTTAAACATTGTTTGTTAATAAGGGTTCTTGAAATTAAACTTCTTTAACTGTGATGGCAGTGTAGGGCGTTGTGCGAGTTACAGTGACATAAAACAAAGAAAGAGTTTTTAAGTTATATTTAAATTTGTCACTTAGATAAATTACACAGAAGCTCCTTTTACACATAAAAGTTTTAAATGATGTAATCAACCCACTTTTTACAAATATTTTTAATTTTGAGCTTAAGAATCTAATTGCATGTTACTCGAATTACATGCCATTAGGAAACAATTAAAAACCAACACATCCCTCTGGGTTCGAAAAATTTAATTTAATAAATCTGCGCATCGTAAATGTTTTAATACTAATTCATAGCTTATAGTCACAAAAAATCCTTATATACATGAACATGAAACAATTAAAATAATAAACCCTCTACTGCCAAAATTATTTTTGAACGTTATAATAGTTTCATGAAAAATGTTACTCGAAAAAACGTGTGAAAGAAAATTTAAATTATATTTAAATGAAAATCATCCCAGTTAGACAAATAATTTAAGTTTGTTAATACTGGGAAAATCTTTGCATTAAATTAACTTTTCAAAGTCACATTGATAACAACACATAACCAATAAATTGCATTATATTTTACAAGAACTAATGATGCATTCATTTTAATATATTCATCTAAAAGTTCAAAATTAGTTAAAGTCGATGTTTATCATCAAAAGCTTAAAAAAGAGCTATAATTGTCTTATTTAATATGTATTAAACTTGTTGGATCTTTAACACAGTTGATTTGTACTTTTAAATTTTCGCAAAATTTTAAGAATAAAAAAAGTAATATTTAACTTTACTATATTTTAAGAATCTTCCATATTAGATTCTTAAACTTTAATTTATAAAATTTGAATATTATTTATAAAAAAATACTAAGCCCTTTTTGACTATCTGATGTCGCAATATTAATAAAAATTATTTAAATAATCAAAACAATTTTTAATGTTTTGTTCAAATTGTGGTAAGTACAATTCAATTTCCAATTAAAATAAATAAATAAATAAATAAATGTTTTGTTTGTTGAAGAGAAAGTTCTCATCGAGATTTAGTATCTAGAGGATTAATATGCGACAAAAATTAGATTACAGATATTTACCTTAATACTGACTGTTAAACAGACTTTAGTTGATAGATTAAATTTTATCTGCCAATGCGATTAAATATACAATTTTTCTTATTTATTTTTTTTAATAATGGCATAAATCAATGCGAAAACGAGCATCAAGTAGTTTAAATTTTATTTTGCATGTTTTTTTCGATTTCTAGAAAAGTCAAATGTTAAAACTATGTAATAAAATATTTATCGAAGTCGCATTTGATTTTTAAGACATTTTTCTTTTTTGGCTCTGAGTAAACTTGTACTGCTTATATTTGTTCTCCCTATTATGCAGATTCATATCCAAAATTCTGTATTGTTTTAATTGTGTAACATTACGCACAAAAAAAGCGAAATTATTTCATTAAATATAAATACACTCAAAAGAAAATTTGAAAGGTTAACGGGTTCATTTTTTTTTCTCTTGTGAAAGTAAGTGATAGTTAGTCAGTTAAATATTTTAAAATCTATCTCATATATTATCGCCAAGTTAATATTATAGTTACACCTCATGTGTTGTTACTTTAAATTATTTTTCTTCAATAACATTAAATCTGAAGTACTAATTTAAAATATTTTATTTTATATATTTTTAATTGATATAAAAAAATATAAGAATATAAAAAATAATATTTTCATTTCTAACTATCGAGACAGATGTAAGAAAATAATTTAGACTGAGTTGAAATATTTTAATTCATTTTTATGTATTTTTTAAAGAAATTGTACATTTGTAAATACTGTATGCATTTAATTGTATTCATGTTCTAAGTTATGTTTTATGTGTGTAAAATTTGAGTGTAAATTCTTGATGAAATTTAAAAGGATGAGAGTATAATCTATTGTGAAATATGTTTTTAATATAAGTCATTTTCTTCAAAAATTTCTAAGTCATAATGCATTCCACAAGAGATCTGCGAAAAAAAAAATCGTTTATAAAATTGTAAACTTTATTTCCCAAAATTTGGGTAATTACAATTAAATTGAAGTCAGTATTTTTTTTTTAAATACTTGCCGCCCTTGGCGACCAGTTTGGTCTCCCTTAAAATTTATGTTTGGGAAAGCATGGTAAGCATTGTATCATGTTACTTTTGTTCATAATTTAATTTACTTGCACTCCCTTAAATATAATTAATATAATCCCTTAAGCTATATTAGTTTTTGTTGCATTAATATATCTCAGTTTGTTGATTTTCTGTAAGCAGTTAAGCCCTATTGGTTTACAATGGAAGTCTATGGGAATTCGGCGAAATATTAGAGATATCGCCAAGTTGGCGTCACTTTTGGTGGCTCATTTTGGTCGTCAAATTTGGAGATATATCGCCAAGTTTCGACAAACTTGGCGGCATTTGGCGATAGAGCAAGTCCCCTCCCCCCTTATAGGTATGGGGATGCATTAAATGCTGTTCACGAATGCGATGCGTTTCATTCGGGCGTTGCCAATAAACAATTAACAAATTATCGCAATTTCTGTGCCACGTACGATAGCTTGATATATATAGATTTGATTCTAGAGCAACACGAAAAATTTTTTATTGATTTGTCGCAATTTTTACCACGACTTACAAAGCATATTTCGGCAGAGATATTTATTTTTTCCCATACATAAAGTTATGTAATGTATGCATATTGACAGAAGATTAAATTTATTAAAAAAAAAAATGTCAAGGACAAAATATGATGAATCATTGCCGGTTTTTTTTTTTTTTTTTACTTAGCTAAGGGTATTTAAAAGAAAAAGAGATTGACTTACAGATATTTTTATAGAAAATTTTATTTTAAAATTAAATATAAGAAAAACATTTTAGTACTTAAACTAGGGTGTAAGCTCGTATCATCGGAAAACTTTTTAAGAACGCCTATCAACGGAGATAACTGAAAATTTCAGAATGTTTTACAAATAATCAAATGCCATTGAAATGTAACAAAAGTATGCTAACTTTGATTAGCTTAAAAACTATTACATCTACTTATACAATGTTTTAAAAGAATATTTAAACAATCCTATTCTTTTAAATGTTAATATTTAACTAATAAAGATATTTAATGTTTACGAATTAAAGTAGATTCTTACTTTTTCAAATGCTGGGATATGGCACTTGCATAACCTAACGAGATACTGCAAATTTGATAGTACCTAGGCGAATAGTTTGTAACCAAATTATGTATTATCGAAAAAGGAAGTCTTATTCGATCAATACAAAATCATAAGAGTATAATTTTTGGTAACATTTTAAAAATACAAATATAATTTAATAGAAAAATTGACTGAAGAATAACTGATGGACTGTGATTTTAACCAATTTCGTGCAAATTCATATATTGTATGACATGTTTATTTTTGATGAAATTCCAGCCAGTTTTATTGAAATGGTGCGTACAATCTGTATAATAATAAGTTAAATGACTTAAGAAAAAGTAGTTTCGACGTATGTGGGAATAGCTGCAATTCTTTTTATGGAAACTTTTCTTCCAATAATAGTAAACTTTTGAATATTATTTCCATTAATACATTGAAAACTCAATTCAATCGATTAATTATTATTAACAAATGTGTAATGATTAAATAAAACTATTATTTTGTGTTTTCGATTTAAAAGTACCCGAATAATCCTTAAAGGGAAATGTCTATGTTTAAATATTTTTTGATCGTTCATTTAAGGGGGTAAAACGAAAAAATACCACTATGTTCCAAGCTTCAAAACTTGTGTAATAAGATAAAAATAAAAATAAAATTTCATTTAAATATAAAGCTCATATTTATATTTATATTTATATTTAAATATATATATAGAGAGAGAGTTGTAAATTCGTAAATAAATATTGAAATGATAAGTTTAAAAATGTATGATAATGAGAGAAAAAAATCTTGCGCGCGTGATAAAATCTGGAAATATGTCTATAAAGAGAAAATTTTGGTAAAAATAAATACATAATACTGTTGCCTTTATACTAAAACTAGAATATTTGTGAAAAATATTGACTAAATTAAAAAATTAACAAAAAATTAAAAATTTTCACTTTTTTAAAATATTTTCAAAGTAAAAAACAAAAAATAAAATAAAATCTTACCTTTTTATGGTTTTATGTTGTAGATAATACAGTAATGAATAAGTGGTGAAAAGTTTTTTGAATGCCATGCACAGTTTTTTAGTAACACTGCGCGCAGTATCAAAATTCATCGTTTTGAATAAACGCAATGCAAAGTTTAATTATCCTAAGTAGTCTTAATAAATTAGCCATAATTAGTACACTAATGGGAATTTTTTAATACAGTTTTTTGCATATTGTTCAAAAATGATTACGGAATCAAAATATGTATTAAAAATTTTTCGAAAATTTTGCAGGTTTAAAGGTATCCTACACCCTTAACAAAATGTCAAACTTGAAATTGCTTGTTAGAAATGCATAGACATGCATGGAAATGAATTCGAATCATTTAAATAACTTTAAAGAAATTTTGTTTTAACATTACTTGCTTTTTTACACGAGATGTTTTGAGGATCCAAATGAAAAACAAAATAAGATAAATTTTCTAATATATTTACAGACAGAAAAAAAAATTAACAAAAAAAAAATGCTCATTTAGTCGATTTACGATTTGTTATCATTTAGTTATCATAGTACTTGCTAATCTTACCTGGTACCCAGAAAAAAAAAATATGTATGGTCGCAATTATCAATGTCTTAAAATTAAAGTAACTAATATTTATTTGATAATAATATTTTTTTAAATAAACATAGTTATTATAGAAGCTATAGCGAATGTTGTCTTGTAAATAATTATAAAAATAACTTAAAGTAGCAAAAATTCTTATGTAGTTTTTTTATCGGCTGCTTATCATGATTTATATCAATTTTATGATTATTAAAATATGTTATTCAATTAAATGATTTTAGACATTCCTATATTGAAAGGGGGAAAAAGTAGCGTGCTGTTTGAATTACATATTTTCTAAAAATAGTAATGCATTGTGATTAATTATCGTAAAGTTTATCTAATGATAATAATTTTTAATGTCAAAATTATTTTCTAAAAGATTGCTGCTCTGAGTGTCAAAAACGTTTCCATTTCCTGAAGATCCATATTTTTGTGTACCAAAAGCCCCCTTTCTTCCATCTTAGGTACTTAATGGGTACAAAATATTTTCGCAGATCTCTATTTTCATTCCTAATTCAAATTATATGTTGTAAATTATCACTTTTAACTGTGTGTCATCCTAAATTTTCTTTCATTACTTCCATGGTTTTGTCAGTTGTGTGGTGGCAGATTTCTGTAGTCTTAACTATCCGAATAACATGTTCTTATAAAAGTTATCCTAGCTATAGAATCTTCCGACATACTTTCTACTGTCTGTGTTTGAGTGAAATGATTTAACCCTTTCTCTCTAAAAAGAAAAACTTTTAACTTTGTGATGGGAATTATGGAGCTGAATTCTCCTGTAACAGTCTTCCATGTTGTCTAATCTGATTTACTAATAAATTAATTTCTATAATACTGGCTCTCTTCTTTTCTTGACTTTACTACTTTTTGACAAAAAATGTGACGATCAGAAAGCAAAATATATCGGCTGAATGAGAATTATCTTTAAAAGTTTGACATTATATAAAATACTCGAAAAACTTGGGGCTTGGCATGCATAGTTGTTGAAATATGCAAAGTGGTAATTCTGTGCCTTTTGAAATGAATGTGGAATTAACAAATGCTATTATGCAAAATTCCATAGAAATCATATTTTAAAACGTTTTTAGAATTTCTTTCGTTGATTTCATTAATTTAATTTTATATTTCTTTTAGAAATCATTCTTAGCGAGCATTTGTATCTTAAAAGCAACCGCCATGCCAAATTTCAAGATTCTGGTATCTTTAGTATCACAAATCATAAGTTTAGAAAGTTTGTAACTTACACCATTTAAATTTTCGATTTTTTAAAATAACTGTTCTGAATAGGAATTTGTGTTTAAAGATATCAGCTATGTCAATTTTCAATTTTCTATGCTTTACAATTCCATAGAAGTGCTAAATTAGAACGTTTTTAGAATCCTTTTCGCAACTTTCGATTTTTATTTTCTATTAAAAAAAACTATTCTGTGCGAGTATTTACGTTTTAAAAAAAAAACAGCCACGTCAGAATTTAAATTTCTATTCCTACCAATTCAATAGAATGTGTAATTTAGAATGATATTAGCTGATTTCTCTTGTTTTTTAATTTTGAATTTTTTCAGCACTTGTATCTTAATCTATGCCAAATTTATAGCTTCTAGTCTTCTCAGTATTGCAAAAATCAGAATTTAGAACTTTTTTTACTACTGCACGCTTCAAAATTTCCAATAATAATAATAATAATAATAAACTTTTCTGTGTGCACGTGTTCGTCCTAAATGTAGCAGCCATGTCATTTTCAAATTTCAATTTTTAACAATTCCAAAGAAATCGTAATTTGGAATGTTTTTAGAACACTTTTAGCATATTTCACCCACTTAACTTTCGATTTTTTTAAAACCGGTCTTAGAGAGTATTTACATCCTATAAGTAACTACTATGCCAAATGAGAATTTTCTAACCCCTTCCATATCTCAAAAATTGCAATTTTAGAAAGTTTTTCGCTTCTGCATCTTCTTAAGGTTAGTATCAGCGACATAAAATATCTGCTATGTTGGAGCAGAGACTGTCAGCATGAATTTGCCACCGTTACTTTTGGAATCGGCTCAGTAGTTCCAGAGATTACACGCTACAAACAAACTTACTTTGCTTCAATATAATATTAGCATAGACAACAAAAATAATAAGATATTCAAGTGCTACTTATACATAACAAAAGGAAGTACAATTTTATTTGCAATCAAAGTGCAATTTGTAAGAAAAAAGTAATTGATTGACTGATGGGTTGGTCAGTGCAGATTTTCTTGTTAGTTGATAAAATATCATCTTGGGTTTTGTTGTGATATGTTAAAGATATAGTGTTCAAGTACCTTGATGACTACACTGTAAAATAGACAAGTGCATCTTAGTCAAGGTAAATACAATGGAATCGCAAAAGAATATATACTATTGAGAACAGGAATTCTGCTTTTTCAGAATTTAGTATCGCCCCCGATGAAAAAAATATGTATGTATAAATAGTACAAAACATATTTCAATTTTAAGACTTTCAGCACACACTTTTACTTTATGTAAAATGACGTCATTCGCATCCGCTTAAGAATTCCTCATTTACGATCCACTCTTAAACATCTACAGTAAAGTAGGCATATCGCGAAATAATACACAAACGCAGCAAAAATATGCCGTCATTAAAGAAACTCGACAAAACAAAAGCTGTCTAATCATTCATAGGCCTTAATTTGTTTGTAACATTAA
Source organism: Maratus speciosus (assembly GCA_963932465.1). NCBI lineage: Eukaryota > Metazoa > Arthropoda > Arachnida > Araneae > Salticidae > Maratus > Maratus speciosus. The sequence goes on along the minus strand of OZ010800.1, from coordinate 397,658,396 downwards.
TATAGATATTAAAAATAGACTATTTCAGTCGTGACGTCAGTTATGACATTTTGGTTGGAAATTGACTCCAAACAAATGGTTGTTATGGTGTACTTTCTATTTTATTTGCATAGTACAACTATATATCATATCTATATCGCAAGTCTGAGTGTTTTAATGCTTGATATATACCGGTAATATTTTCTACGGTTTATATTTAAAAAGAAATGATGCATAGCAACCGCTTGTTTGGAGTCAATTTCCAACCAAAACATAATGACTGACGTCACACTGAAAGCGTCTATTAAATATAGTTTATAATAGCTTAATTTTTAACGCAAATCATTCGTTTATATTTTTCAAAATAGCACGTATTTTAATGGCGTTTTCTTTCGATTGTTATGAAAAAAGTTCAACAAAAATATATAATTAATATTTTACAACTATTTTTCCTTTACTTTCTACAGAAATTGAGTACTTCCGTTGCCAATATTAAGCAAATGGCTCCAAAAACTACAAAAAATTAATATTTAAAAAATAAATGGAGATGCAGTTTTCAAACAAATTGCATTTAGAAGTACTTTTTTTTTTCCAATACGACGGTATAAAAATTGAAAATGTGCGATGCTTAAAAGTTTCAAAATTACTATAGAGTATTTAATAGTACTGCTTTGTTTTACGACTGGCTTCTGTAAGGTACACTGTAAAAAAAATACGACCAGTTTTCCTGTAGAAATCGGAAAAATAGTTGGCCTTATCGTACCGGAAAAATTTCAGACCCAGCTCGGAATAAAATCCGTAAAAAAAAGGAAATAGTCAATAAAACGGTATTTTATGGATTTTATTCCAAGCTGGGTCGGAAATTTTTCAGATTCCTGCAGGAAAACTGGTCGGATTTTTTTTTGAAGACGATCCAAAATACGCTTGGAGAAGGAAATAGCATACCGCACCGGAGGTTAACCTCTTCTGAGTTACCCACGATTGCGAAAAGCGTTCTTTATATTCAGAAAACTAAAAGTAATATATTTTTGAGACTTAATGAATAATAATAATAATAATAAAATTGAAAATTAAAAATTAAAAATTAAAAACTGTTTTTATTGCTGTCAATGATTTTCGGAAAGTTTTCGAGAGTTTCTATATTGTATTAATCAGTTTTCTTAACCCGTACGCTTTCGGGCCTATTTTTAGAACGTTATCACACGCCTGGTGAAATGTTACCCTATTTTGTCTCCCCCCTTTTTTTTTTTTTTTTTTTTTTTTTTCCTTATAAATACGTGTTAAAAACAAATCTACTACTCTATAATGTAAAATGCATCACTAAAACTTCTTTTTAGGGATAAAATAATACTTTATATATTTATTTTCAGATTTTTTAGCAGTTTTTGTAAAAATCCCGTTTTTTATAGTAAATAGGCAACCGATTTGTTTTACACATTAAAACGGTGATTATTTCAGAAAATAGATTTTTATTACACTTAATGCCTTTCTTCAATATATACAAGTAACTTTTAAGCTACTATTTTAGTAAAATTGTTTTAGTGTATGTTATACTGTATGTAAGAAAGGAACGTATCGAAATGAAACATTTGTGCACGCGCGGGATAATTTAATCCCAAGAGGTATATTTCCTACCTCCTAGCGAACAAAGGGAAGACATTACTTCACACAACTATTCTCGACCTTGATTTTGAAAGGTACAATGCACGTCAGAAGCGTCGTCAAAAAATTATCCTTTTTTTCCTAAGAAAAAATGAGATTCGGGTGAGATTTACCTCCGTGCAGATTGATATAGTTTTTTGGCTGATATCAATTACGAGGTAAACATTTCAGGTTTAACTAAAAGGTTTTATGGACAAACCTGATGAACTAACAGTATTAACATTAAAATTTTTATTATTTTGTTACTTTTGAGCGCATAAATTTGGTTATATAGCCAATGTTGATAATTGATAGTATATTAAAAATAGGTATTCCAGATTGAGATACTGTTTAAGATAATGTAATATCTACTCGGAAACTTTTCCGAAAATTAGTGGCAGCAATAAAATCATTCTTTTTATACGTGATTCTTCAAATATAAGAAATATTATGGTTTCTAAATTTTAAGAAACTAAAGAATGCTTTACGGTATCGGTTTGTAAATCGGAAGATATTATTGCATATTTCCGTACGTGGTCATACTATATTCCGTTAATTATTATTATTTTCTTTTTTTACAGTATAATGTCAGTGATTTTCAGATGACAGTCACAATTGTAAATGTAAACACTCGCGTAAAGGGAGGAATTGGAATACTGTTTGCATATTTAAAAACAAAACGACCAAAAATTTTAACAAATTTGTGTTGCTGTTGTATATAAAAGCGACATAAATATGCTATCTTATTTCTTTCATGCTCTATTGAGTGTTAAATGTGTAAAGATATTTCTCATTCTAAGCACATTTTGCATCAAATACAATGCCAAATAAAATCCACTCCTTCAGTTAAGTTCAGTGGTAATAGTAAATTCTGCTTCTCATCTCGTGAAAAATGTGCGGGTATAAAAGTAATTTATATCTGGAAATAAAAGTACAGGCAAAAGTACAGATAGATATAATTAAAATTAGTGGCAGATAATTATAAATATATAAAAACACTGCTTCTGAAGATAGATATTATTAAAATTAGTGACAGTTATAAATTTATAAAAACGTTTCTCTGCAGAATGATTTATTTACAAAATTCCAGCAGCAAAATTAAGTTTTCTAATGTATCCATTATGTTTGTTTTTAGATTATTTTTCAGCTGATGAATGTTAGTGTGGAAAGTGTAACCCGATAACGGCAAAAAATCAGCCACATTTATATGAAGATGAATGGAACGCCAAAATACGCATTCAGCTACAAGGATCGTCAGCCTTCCTATAACTATTCGCGCTTTTTAAGTTTTTAGATACCTCATTAGCATTCACGTTTAGGTGCACAATATGAAAATACACAATCTCCCATATGGTTTAGTATAAATGTGTGTAAACAAATTAGAGCTCAAAATACGAGGGCTGTTTGTTTTTCAACCTCCGATTGGCCATAACATAAAGACTAGTGTGAATAACAAAATTCTTTGATAGCCTGGAGTCAAGTACATTCAAAGCTACTTTTCGACATAGTCGTAGTGATGATTGAGTCATTTGTCATACTGGTAAGCGAGGGTGGGGGGGGGGGGGCATACCGTCTTCAAGGCTGCTGCCAGCGTATTGAGATAGGTCTCCAAAGCGTTTTGAAGATTTTTGTTGGAATGAAAAGTGAAATGGAGTGCTGCCCACCTAGACCTAACTTCACAACTCAAAAAAGGTGACAATCAATCGGTGCCAGCGAACTTATGTCCCAACAGTTTCTTTCACTAAACGAACACATCCCATCGAATCACTCCCCCTCAGATTCGAGAAAGAAACTGTTGGGATATCAATTCCGCTGGCTCCGAGTGATTGTCACCTTTTCGAGATCTGAAGATAGGTCTGGGTGAACAACACTCCATTTCACTTTTCATTTCAACAAAAATCTTCAAGACGCCTTGGGATCCTACTTCATTACACTGGCGGCAATCTTCTTTGAAGAGGGTATGCCTCCCCCTCGTACACTCATATGACAAATGACTCAATCTTCTCTGTGAGTATATCGAAAAGTAACTTTGAGTGTACTTGACTCCAGGCTATCAAAGAACTTATCCACAAAGAAATTATCCAAACTGGTCTTTATTTTACGCTCCATCTGCGGTTGAAAAAAAAAACAGCTCTCGTAGTATAGTGCGACAACGATAATTTCTCGATATCTTGAAATATTTCGCAATGCTACAGGTAAAAAGGTTGCTTACATGAATCAAATGATGCAGTAAATATATTATTTAAATAAATTCTAATTGTTGCTAGTTGTGATTTTTATTTTAGTTCACGAATGCATTAACTAAATTTACATTACTTATTGGCAGCTTCGTATTTTAAAAACGTGCAAACTGCATAAACGTCCAACAGTAATTTATAATAGTAATTTTAACCATGTTTAATACGAGATAAATAAGACAAAATTTTTATTCTAAATTATTTGTTGCATTTTTCACATTTTGCGAGAATTTAGAATACTACCTTGCTTATTTTTCAAGTTATAGTTACTAGAATATTACCAATCTACTTTAAAAACTATAAAGGTTACTGAGAGGGAAAAAATACTTAAGGAGGTTTTAGTGTAAATGAGTCTTTGCTTTTTTTTTCCACAACTGATAACACAAGCTAGAACTGTGCAGATTCTGAACTTTTGCTTTCTATATAAACCAGCATTCTCTGAGTTACCATGAATGCAAAATATATAGATTTATGTCTAAATCTTTAGAGAATTCGAGTGCACAAGAAAAATAATCGATTAGCAGAAGTATATCCGAACACATATTTATCGACCTTTTGTTGAAACCGCGTCGGAAATTCCAATTCTGATCTAGGAATTATGCAAATAGCACTTTCGCATTTCTATAGTGCTCGCTTTATCTAATTTGATAACATTTGGAAAATTATGCAGAAATATGTTAAATATGTCCTATTTTATGATACATTGGATTGCTTTCTATATAAAAGCAAATGCAATGAGTTAACCTAAGAGAAACGTGAACTAAATGACTCTAAATGCGCTCTTACACGGGAAAAAAGAAGCGGTAAAAATTGCTATCGACTTGTCAGTGTACCAAGCATTTTATTGATTGCTTTTCCGTCGTCATTTTTCGAAGAAATTATTGGCTGTTCAAGGAATCTTTGCGCTCATCCATTTCGAGAAACGACAAAATCGCTCGGTCAAGAAACCGTTTCTTGCTTTTCGAGCACTTTTAACACTCCATCGATCGCGCTAGATCTGACAGATCCATTTTCCTTCATTCAACTAGGTGCTTTGTTGGAGAGTAAAATGGCATCGCGTAGTCTTCTCACTCAAGGACCCGCTCCTGTTAGTGCAATTTTCAGTTTCACCGAGAGCGGTCGAGTCAACTGAAGCCACGGTGGATCTCTGGAATACTACGTGATTGTACCCGTAATTTTAAATAAAATCTGTTAAAAATATTTTTTCGTCTTATTTAACAATTAGCTAACAACAAATGGCGATATTTTTTAAAGTAGACTCAATTTTTGGGTAAGGATCCCATACATACAGCGCGATCATTGGATTGCTATGCCGTAGGTTAAAATTGATCCGCACAAAATTAGAGGCAACTCTGACGCCGCGTGTAATAGCACTTTCACCGTCCACATTTCCGTCACGTGACGTTCGAAATAGATCACTTTGAAGTTGATATATTGCTTCTTGTAAAGAGGGGCAAGTGGCCTTGAAAGCGGATCACAGTTGTGTCATGAAATAAAGATATCGCATTTTATTCACTGAATGTGACATCGCAGTTGCATCACATCGATTGCGTTTGTTACGTAAATGAATTCAAAGTTTCACATAGATAACTAATTTGATGTCAAGATTAATGCATACTACATTTATAATCTACTAACATTTCTTTTAACAGAAAGTTATTTTTAACCAATATTCAGCAATTCCTGGTGATGGGCCTATCTAACGATTGCCATAACAATAAATTACTTTCTTTATTGGTAAGTAACTATCCTGATGATCTATACAAGAATAACCTGTAAGTGTATTTTTCTTTTTAACGTTCTGAATTTATAATACTTATATTGTTAACTTTGCTAATATTATCTACTTAGGTATTTTTTAATGATGAAATTGTTCTATTTCCTAATACAATGTGAGGTATTTTATTTAACTCTAATTTACTTTATTTAATTACCATTTATGATTTTTTCCTCTTATTACAAATGGAAATTTATGTATCTCGTTTCGAAATTAAGGTTTTCCATATATCTTCATTGATGAAAATAAAACACATTAAGTCTAAATGGGGAGCCCAGTAGCGTAGTGGTCAGAGCGTCCGTCTGCCACGCTACAGGTCGCGGGTTCTGCTCCCGGCTGGGCAAGGTTCACTCGACCTTTCATCCCATCGGTGCAACGCCTCCTAGGTATTTGAGAAAGCCTTGGCACGCATCACGAAAACGTCACACAAAGGAGGCAAAACAAAGAAAAAAGATCATTCATTGGCTCGCAGATATCCACGAGCCAATGAATGATCTTTTTTCTTTGTTTTGCCTGCTTTGTGTGACGTTTTTGTGATGCTTGTTAAGGCTTTATCAAATATCTAGGGAGCGTTGCTCGGGGTCGATAAAATGAGTACCAAGCTTGCTTGGGAACTAAACACCGAGGGTCTCGCGTTGGGTTGACCATCTGGCCAGAGCTCATGCTGCATAGCACCTCGGGGTCCAGGGTCAAGTTAACAGAGTTGGGCACTGTAGGCCCTGATCCTCCATGGTTCGTACAACCACAGGTTTAGTTTTTTTAAGTCTAATTGTATATTTGAAATGACCTAAAGGAAAGGTATTTCTGAAATACTCATATCAATTGAAAGAAATGTTACTAATATCATTATTGTTTTAGAAAATCTACTTATGTTAATTTAAATTCTTTTTTTGAAAAAGAAAAACTTTCGACGACAAACAGCAAAGTTATTCTAAATAAATATTTAACGAGAAATATCTTTCCAAAGTCCCTTCCTGAAAAATATTATTTTGCCAGTCTGATTAATCACTTCTAAATTTATATATTTCAGCATTTCAACATCATTTGACATATTATTAAATAATGTATTAATAAGAATAATATAATAAAAATAAATGTATTAAAACTTTATGTACCAACCGCACTTTAATCGCCCTTTGAAATAAATAAATAAATAAAAATTTGTTTAATATACTCTTGGTTACAGATGATTTCATTTTTTAGATATTCAAGTTATTCGGTTTTATTTTGTTCATGAAGCACAACCATCATTACAACGCTAAATTTCATTAAAAAAATATTTTCTTAAATATCGTATGGGTAACATTTATACTGTCAAAAGAAATACTATGCAATACCTCATTTTCTCCGATGAACCTCAATATATTTAATTTAGTTAATTTTAATGATTTAAGGGTTAGAAAAAATTATGTAAATTAATCTAAGTAATTTAACCAAAAGGCCTTTAGCTGCTAATTTAAACGTCAGTTTCAATGAACTAAAGTGTTCTAAATGTAAGTACATAGAATGTATCTCTCCCTTTAAATATAAAAGGGGAAAATTATTAAAGTAATTTCTCAATTCATCATTCGGGACATCAAAAATTAAATTAAACGGTAAAACCTTTAAAACTACAATTCAGCTGTTTTTAAATGCAAGTCAAATATTTCGATAATCCCACGAAGTGTCATGCCTAAAGTAGTAAAATTAAATTATAAAGGAGTCATTTTTCCCAGAGGCTAAGAAAATTGTTACATTTACTTATTGAATCTTTAATAATATTTTCTAACACTTCATAAGTTTTTACTTTTTGCAAAATATGAAAGCATAATTATACCTCTTTGAGACAACAAAGCAACTGATAGTACGATTTCATATCGATGACACTTTACTAATAAATAATTAATAATAAAATTATTAAGAACAGATGAAAATGATTTGGTGATTAGAAATGTGTCATGTTTTTAACACTTTCTAACATAATTGAGATGTGAATGTGATTTCGATGTCTTTGGATGTCTCTTTTCCGTGCTCTAACTCGTGTAAAAAACTCTGACTGTCATTGACATATGTTATAGTGGACTATTATGGCACATTCAGTAAATTTCAAACTCAATTCATTGTAGCCAAATTTCAAACATATTAAAATTGATGTACAGTCGTGGGAAAAAAAAAAAAAAAAAAAAAAAAAACACCTCGTACTATCTCAACAAAACATTATCGTAGTAGAAAGGTACTGGTACCACACGATTGAAAATAAAATCTACTTTCAAATGACATATATAAAATTTGCTTAGGGGGCCATCTACATATTAAAACGAACCATAACTTTCTTTTTTTTTTTCAATAGCAGTACATAATTCTGACAGCATAAATTAACTCTACACCCTTCAATTAGCTTAAAAACTAATTTTTATGATATTCGTACGATAAGTTTACGAGAAATTAATTATTTTAAAACGAGCATATTTTAGGGGCTGTAGTGTTCAAATTGAAGTTCCATACTCGATTGTTGACAGAGAGAGCCTCCTTCTTGATCAAGGAATCTTAAGCGCTACTCAAGCAGTCATTGAAGAGTGCTAGATTACAGGATAGCATATGAAATTTCAAAATATCTGGTCACTTCTGTCATAGATGGCTCCTTAAACCATCATTTTGCCGTTTTTCAAGGATAATTTGAAATCTTCTTGAAAGAAAAGCGTGAAATGTTGGATTTCCATAAAGCTTGAATTAATAAATCTAAATCCATCAAAAAAATTATAGGTTGCAATTTATAAATTTTTCGAATATTAATTTTGTAATTCATAATTCATGCCATAAAATTATAAAATTTGCAAATTCAACGTATTTATGTTTAGGTATTTTAGTATTATTGCTACACAAAAAATTAGCACATTAGGAGTATAATTTCAGGAGATATTAATAAAAATATGAAAATGTAATTCAACATTAGAAGCATTCAATTTTGAATGTTTATAATTCAAAAAATTATCATTCAAATGACTTGAAATTCGGTGTCTAGGCATAGTTTGAACCGGAGATTTGAAATATCTCGTTAAAATTGGGTATTGCCATTGGAAAAAAAAGAAGTTTGTATTCGTTTTAATATGTAGATGGCCTCGTAAGTAAATTTTATATACATCATATAAAAGTGGACTTTATTTCCAATCGTTTTGTACCAGTAACTTTCCTTTACGATAATTTGTTGAGGAGTTAGTAGGGGTGTTTACTTTTTTTTCCACGACTGTGGAGTGCACTACAAGATGCTTACTGTCGAATATGATGTGCACAAAATTTATCGTTGATATACAGGGAGACACAGGTGAATTCATTTAGGGTGATCCAGCCAGTAGTTTATCAAGTAAGATCGATGGTATGAGGCTTTTATTATATTTCCTTTCTTTTAAGTTTTAGAAGTAAACTAACTTTGATTGCTACATCACTTAATGAATGCCCCATTGTGGGAAAAAATGAAATCTTCTGAATTTAAATAGCAACAAAATTATAAGTAAACAGTTTTTTTACATTTTCCCAGTAGTTGATCAATCGTAGAAATCAGTCAAAAATTTAAAAATTAATCTTTAAAATATCACGCTTAAGCTGTGATTAACAATCATTCATATAAAACTATCAGTTGAAGTAAGCAAGATGGCAGTGGATTATTTTAACTTACCGTAATTGAAGAGCTGAGTGGAAGAGTATGTTATGCTACATTTTCTTAAAAATTATTTTATCATTAACGAAGGTGTTATCAGGTATTCTATCACATGGTAAAGCTAAAATACCAAAGTTCTATTTAGCCTTGAAGATTTAAGACATTATTCATTAATATTTAATATTTTAATATTTAATAATGCAAATAATATTAAAAAAATTTTAATATTTAAAAATTAAATATGAATAAGTTTTTTGATAGAGTTTAGTATCACACCTGTTAATACTTTAAACGCATGGTATCAAACGAAAATAAATCATTAAAATTGACAACAAAAACTTCCACATCAAATTTCTTCAAATGTAATTTTTGTTACTTAACATGTTCTTCCACTTAGCTGTTCAATTATCTCCAACTGATGAAAAACCAAATTTTTAAATTTTCTAATAAAAAAAAATCATAAAATCGCTTCTCTTGCAGCAGACAGCTGACAAAAATGTGCTCCGACATTCAAACAAAAATACTATGTTCAGTGCCATGTGTAAACCAAATTTCCGCCTGAAATGGCGCAATATTCACAAGATTTGATCAACTACTGGTAGTGTCATCCTATATCACAACGATATTTTCTAGAAGATTTTTCAGTTGTGGTATGAGTTTTTAAATTTAGATATTTTTTTGTATAATTATTGGTGACTGTGTAAACGCTATGGATATTATACAGGGCTACACAAAATAATTCGAGTACATTTCCATTTATTAATTGATATTGCTGAAAGGTAATTTTCAACTGAGCTATGCATTTCCTAATGAAAAAAAATTTTTGTATAGTATGTAGTACATCTGCAAATAAATCACTTCAAAAACTTAAAAAAATAATTCGAGTAGTTTACCGACCATTGCTGGTAATTCCCAAAATTAGGTTTTTAAACGTCTTATGCGTTTTCCTAATTTGAACTTGGATATCCTTTGAGTATTAAACAGTGAAAATTTGTTACATTATTCTGAATACGTTGGAAATCATTTCATAATCTACGCTTAACTCAAAATTTTATTTTCTAGTTTATTTTGCTTTTATTTCCGAAATGAAGCAAAATGAATGTGTTGCGTAAAATAAATATTTTGTTTGAATTTTAAAACTTTCCAATATGGTGGGAAAATATTTGAGTTTGGTTTGTCCGTCTGCTCTGTGACCGCGCTCCAAATACCGTAAATATGTTTAAATTTTCCAGTGATAAATATACGTTATTGAGGATTACTATGGGATATTTCTTATGGAAATAAAGTGTGTAGCCTTTATAATTAGCCTACAGGGACAATCAAATTAATTTGTAACAAATTGATCTATTGTGGTAAGGGGAATCGTTTCCAATGTATTTTAATGATGTCACACTACTTGAAACATAATGAAATTGTTATTCTTTACTAAAGAGCCCAAAAAATACTTTGCGTCGAATATTGTGTTCGTATATGGTTCATTTACACAAATACACAAATTATCAGTTACAGTACAATTTATTACCGATGTTCTGTAAACGTTGGTACGCGCTACAAAGCTTAACAAAATTTTTATACAGGGTGTCCGGTCTCAACGGTGTCCAATGGCTAATTCCTAAACCGTTAGTCATAGACATATAGTTTCAATTGCAAAAACGTTTTAAATGAGGTAAAAAAATATTTTAAAAGCGATTTGGGCCAATAAAAACATTTCTTAAAAAATTACGAAATTTAAATTTTTATACGGTCCCCCGGTCCTATAAGTTATATTTAGTAAAATTTTCCTTTTACACTGACAAGTAATGCAAAAAAGTCCCGTTATTCTACGATTAAAATTGACCGAGTAATAGCTGTTTAAAGTAGGAGCATATTTTTTGCTGCAAATTGGGGGTCATTCACAAATTTAGTCGAAATATAATTTGGTCCGATATATTAAAAAAAATGGTGAGAGTAAAATTGACATTGCAATATAAATGTGAAATCTTTAATCATTCTGATATATTAATGCAAAATATACAATTTGTAATAAACATTTAAGAAGAAAGAAAAAACCTTATTTTTGTTAAATAAAATGATGCTAAATTAACAGCCTCAATTCTTTACAAAATGATACGTATTTTAAAGTATTATTAGATTACACTAGCCTGAAAAAGTTGGGTTATGTCATGTTTTTTAACTTTTGATAATTGATTCTTATGCATTCTGCCCCGCTGAATCCGGAATTGACCTTCATTTTTAACAACCACATCAGGATTTTTCGCAAATTGAAAATTTCAAAGTTAAAAAGTTCAAAGTTAAAATTGAATTTCCTCCCTCATCTCATCGAACCACTCAGCTATTTAGCTGTAAGAATCCCAGGATAAGCAAAAATATCGAATAAATTATTGAATAAAATAAAATAAAATAAAATAAAATAAGTTTTACATATGTTTTATAGTATGAGATTTTCGCTATATTTTAACTTACACATTTACAATTTGCAAAAAAAATTCTAATGTGATGTTAAAAAATGAAGGTCATTTTCAGATTCAGTGCTAAAAAGTACACAATTATCACACAAAGTAAATTAATACACAAAGTAAAACACAATTATCAAAAGTTAAAAAACACTTTATAATATCTGATTTTTGTTATTCTTTAAATCAGGCAATTTATGATCTGCGAAATATCCTGGCATTATGGTTAAAAATTAAGGTAATTTTCGGATTCAGTGCTAAAAAAATACACAAAAGTTGAAAAACCCAACAATCGCAGTCTTGTATTATCTAATCTAAAACTGTTTCTTAAACTTCTTGGCGGTAATCTATCCGAAATTTTTTATGTTATCCTGTAAAATAAGTATAAATGGTAACCACCGAAAATCATAATAATATTAGATTGTTATCGGATTTGTGCCACTATGTAAAATGTAATCTCGATCGGATATTTGAAAGTGAATTAAAGCTCGCGTACAAATTTTGAGCTGGAAAAACATATATATGATAGTTGAATAAAAATAACATAATTTTTGCTAAATGAAATCACAGAAGAAACAGTCTTAAATCCTGACAAAATAAAACATATGTTATTTTAGCCAATCTGAAACTTGATAAATTTTAACTTAATCGTAATACTTCAGCGATTTTGTTCAAAGCGCAGATACACATGAAATAAGATCTTCGAATACTTTAAGCACTTCGCATGTGACCCCTTAAAGCCAAGCCGAACTCATTTGTTTTCAGAGCAGAAAAGTGGCATAAGTCATGCATTTTTAAAGCTTCATAACTCGCTCAATTTTAGCGTTATATGAATGGGACTTTTTTTTGTCTTACTTGTCAGTGTAATAGGACAATTTTACTAAATATAACTTATAGGACCGGGGGACCGTATAAAAATTTAAATTTCGTAATTTTTTCAGAAATGTTTTTATTGATCCAAATCCCTTTTAAAATATTTCTTTACCTGATTTAAAACATTTTTGTAATTGGAACTATATGTCTGTGACTAACGGTTTAGGAATTAGCCATTGGACACCGTTGAGACCAGACACCCTGTATATTATAGACAGAGTATAAATTCTATAGTATATTTTAAGAGCTACCTAAAAGAATTTTTAAGTATTGTTGTATGTAGACCCTAATTTCTTAAAGTATGCTTTGAAATGCGGTATTTCTCTTCAATTTGAAATCCCTTTTTGTATACTAAGAAATGTTTTTAAAATATAAATGAATTCACAGAAAGAGTTGCGCTTATGAAACTGCCAAAAACATTGCCTTCTAAGAATGGTGATTGTAGAAAATGCGATTTTAATTATGTTATGCGTTTTATAGCTGAATTAAAAAAATTAGCTTAACGTGTGATGCGTAACATAAACATAGATCATAAACATAAACAAGAATACAAGTACATCGGTCTATGGACTGAGATTTGTCAAAGCAAATTTTCATTTATTTTATTCATTTGGCAGATCAAATCATTAGAATAATGTGCGTTGTGTATACAAATCTATGTTTCCCAAGTAAGGATAAATTCGTTATTGACAATGGTTCTGTAATTGCTGAAGTTACGTTTTTGACTATGTTATGCGTTTTCTTTTTTAACCACATGAAAAGCTAGAAATACTGTCAAAACATTCTGCAAGTATTGGAAGGTATTTTATAATCTATGCGCGACATATGTTTTATTGTTTTTATAAAACAGAATAATTGGCTTTATAATTAACTGTTTAGCCTCATTCAGAGATGATTAGATTGGGTGAGTAGCTCTATAAATCAATTAGTATTTTTGTATCAAATCTGTTTGCAGGAAATAGGTACAGTCGTGGAAAAAAAAGTAAACACCCCCTACTAACTCCTCAACAAATAATCGTAGAATAAAGTTATTGGTACTGAACGATTGGAAATAAAGTTTACTTTTAAATGATGTATATAGAATTTGCTTAGGGACAATCTACATATTAAAACGAACCATAACTATGGTTTTTTTTTTTAATAGCAGCACACAATGCTGACAGTGTAAATGAACTCTTCACCCTTCAATTAGCCTAAAAAATGTTTCTATGCAATCCGTACCATAAGTTTCCGAAAAATTAATTATTTTAAAACATGCGTATTTTAAGGGCTGTATCCGAATTGAAGTTCTGTACTCGATTGTTTACAGAGAGAGCTCCCTCTTCTACATCAAGGCATCTTAAACGACACTCAAACAGTCATTGAAGACTGCTAGATTACAGGATAACAGACGAAATTTCAAAATATCTAGTCACTTCTATCATAGACGGCCCCTTAAACTATCATTTTGCCGTTTTTTAACACTAAAGCTACCGCGAGTGGTCAGATGACCCTTTTAGAATTTCTTTTTTGAATTTCTCAAACTAAAACATTACGAAATTTCTTTATATTACACGACTTTTATTAAAATATGATCTTATTATTCCTTTAAATGCCTCATCTCCGAACTACTTTTTTTGCCTAGAGAAAAATATTTTAGGCTTAAGGGGCAAGGGGTTATTTGATCCTATGATTATTATTGTTACCTCAAGGGGTTATTTGACCCTTGAATTAATTTATGTTAAATCATAAAAGTATAAATGTTTTATTTGTAAGAACATTGGAAAATTTCGTAGTTTTAGGTAGATTTCGTAAGAAATACTACCTATTGCAGTCGTTACCATGGTGCGACTTTTGAAAAATTCCTTCATAACTTTTCATTATAGGACATCAGGAACCCAAAACCACCCCCACCTAAAAAGTTTATATATATATATATATATGTATGTATGTATGTACTGAATTTTGTCCGCACGATAAAAGTCGCAATTATGCACGGATCGTCTTCAAACTCGCCAACAACTTTGAGATGGCTAATATCTCGGCGGGGATTGAAAATGAGTAAAATCGGACCAAGTGAATGGAAATGGGGAGGGTTCAAAATTTTGAATACCGTCTTAACATGATTCCGATAAAATCAGCTCTTTACACAACAATGACAGAAAAAAATAAATGTTTTTCGTTATTGCAGTTGCCAACAATTAAAAAAAAAAAGGAATAAAATTCTCACCGCAACAATTGCTTTTCTTTTGCGAGAATTTCACGTGAAAAATTAAATAAAATAAATAGTTTGACGAATTGAAAACAAATTGAATATTACGTCATAAGTTTTCTAGAGCAAGATTTCCGCATGAAAACTCGAAATGAAATAAATAGTTTGACGAATTAAAAAACAACAAAATATTGCTTCATACTGGAAATAAAATGGACCTCAGCAGGTGAATATGTAACGTCATGGGAGTTTGAAGAAACGTATTAAAACATGATAAAAACCCGAATATGGAAATATTAACTTATTTATGACTTTGAGGTTCTCAGAATTTGCTTTATCTATTTTTTAAATCTATTCCATATGCATGCGTGTGTGTATTCGTGTATATTAGAATTTTCACAAAATGTTTAGCTCCCTAGAGCTCATTCTTAGTGGAGGAACTGGGTTTATCTCTAATCTTGATTTAAATTTTTTTGGTGAATTTAGTACTTAACTTCGAAATCTACCTCCGCCTGTAGGCCCGAGCCGGCAGGGATTTTTTGACTATTACATCATTTATTCTACTGCATTACATCATATTTGTTAACCCTTTCTGGGGCAAAACATTTTCAATCCTAAAATGTTGAAGTAAATAGTTGGCACCGGAATTGACCTACAAATTTGTAAATATGAAAAAGGCTATATTTCACATACATGTTAAATGGAAAATATTTTACCAAAATTCTGGTGCCGTCGATGCGTTTGGGAATTAAAATTAAGTGGTTCATAAATACCACTGCCTCTATATATGTGGTATACCACTGCCTCTGAAAGGGTTAATGTGGGATGGTGCAATTAGAAATTGATTTTATTCCGGTGAGATTCTAGTTTGAACAATTCTGGTTATATTGAGGACGAAATAATATTAAAAATATGTGGTGAACATAAACTAAATTTGCACAATATTTGTTTATTAATTTTCGAATTTCTTGAAATAATTTTCTTAATTTTTTTGGTTACTTTAATAAATAAACAATTTGTAATAACTATAAAAATGTTTTATTCATACACCAAAGCATATGAACTGGTATATTTTTCGCAAAACATCTTAAAATAGATAGCTTATTATATAGGAGTCATTTGGCCACTTTCCGTAGGAATAGGTATAAAAAAATATCGGTACGTTTAGTATTAAGCATAATTTGAAAACTACTTGGAAGACAAATGTGAAATTTGGGATTTTCATAAAGCAGGACTTAATAAATTTAAATCCATCAAAAAATTGTAGGTTGCAATTCATAATTTTTTCGAATATTAATTTCATAATTCATACCATAAAATTATAAAAATTGCAAATTCAACGTATTTATTTTTGGGTATGTTAGTATTATTGCCACACAAAAAAATTAGCACATTAGAAGCATAATTTCAAGAGATATAAATAAAAATATAAAAATGTAATTTAGCATTAGAAGCACTAAATTTTGTATGTTTATAATTCAGAAACATATCATTCAAAATGAATTTGGTTGAAATTTGGTGACTTGAAATTTGGTGTCTAGGCATAGTTTGAACCAAAGATTTGAACTATCTCGTTAAAATTGGGTATTGCCATTGAGAAAAATTAAGTTTGGATTAGTTTTAATATGTAGATGTCCCCCTAAGCAAAAATTATATAAAAAAATATATACTAAAAGTAAACTTTATTTTTAATCGTTCAGTACCAGTAAATTTAGTCTACTATAATTTGTTGAGGAGTTAGTAGGGGGTGTTTACTTTATTTTTCCAGGACTGTACTTATTCGAATATTTTATAAATCATTTTTGAATATACAATTTCGTGCATGGAGCGGCTAGGATTGACAAGATATATACAGTAAACTTCCGATTATCTGCCTCTCTATTAACCGCCAACCTCGGTCAACCGCCACCCTTGGTCAACCGCCACCCTTGGTCAACGCCACCCCCGGTCAACCGCCCCCTTCCCCCCCTTTCCTAATATATTTTTAAAAAATTAGAAACGACAACGAATTTTCAAATGGACATAAATCAGAGAGAGACAGCGCTATTTTGAGTAAAATGCTTGTCTGACATCAGGAACAGTTAGAAAATATTTCTGTGGATGTAATCGCAAATTGGCTTACTTGTAAGAAGAATAATAATGATTATGAAGAATTAACGGATAGCGAAATTATTCAAAATGTTTTGAATCCAGATAAACCTTAAGCAGATGAATGTGATGAATCGGGAATCATCATCAAGGAGACAGTCATACAGACTATACTCTCTAAATGCTTCAATTGGTTTGAGATTCAAGAGCAAGCAAATGCAACTCAAGTACTTTTATTACGTAGAATTCGTAATCTTGCTGCACTAAAAGCACAAGCAAAACGCTTGAGATCAAGTACTACATATTTATTCAACAAAACTCTAAATTTATCGATAAATACATTTTTTATCAGCTAGGCTTCTTATATACGAAAATGCACAACAAAAAAAAAACCCTTTTTAATTCTTCTTCTTTATAAATTAACACATACAAATGTAATTTTAGTAATGGTCTTATACAGTCTTTCGATTATCCGTCTTTTTCAATTATCCGCCAGACCATCGGTCCCGTGAGTGACGGATAATCGGAAGTTTACTGCAGTTGTGTATTTCGCATCAGAGCTTTATAAAATAACTGCTCTGAGTATTCATTTAGCTGTTGCCTTATACAGATTCTGTATTTCCGAAATTATTGATCATTCAAAAAACTATTAAACAGGGGTTATCTATAGAAGTTAGGAAGTAGAAATTTAAAATTGCTATGAATAAAACAGAAGTTTTACAAAACTGTATTATTTATTTTATGACATAATTTAAAGTGGTAATAGATTTTACTTAGATTTTCTAGTATTCAGTATTACTAAAATATATTTGGAAAATGAAATGAAAGAATACGACAAAATCTCCGTAGAATTTACTTATTACGAGGTTGGTTCAATAATAATTGTCCCGAGTGTGTATAAATATTTGTAATACGATGAGCTGCTATATTAACTTTTTTTCTGCTTTAGGCGTGGGAGGTGGCACCAAGCTTAACTAGTCGGATGTACCAATCCCAAAACTTTCTTCTATCTCATACATGTTAATACTTCAAAATCCGCTATCACTCTGCCAAAATTAAATGGCAATCTATGCATCTCATGAGGATTCTAACGATATGAAATTCCGTGCGTTAGTTCTTGAGATATGACTATCGCTGAAATCGTCTAAATTCAGAAAAATGCTGCCTAGCAGCGCCACCTATTGGGTGATTTATACCAAATCCTAATCAGCAAGAATTTATGTCAACGTCTGACTGAATCTGAAGTTTGGAGAAAATCCGTACATTAGTTTTTGAGATAGAGCAATAACGAAAATCGTGGAAATTCCTGCATAGCAGCGCCACCTATTGGGTGATTAACACCAAAACCTAATTAACAACAACTTGTGTCAACATACAACTAAATCTGAAGTTAGATGAAAATTCGTCCATTAGTTCTATTGATAGAGCTATTGAGGCAATCGTGAAAAAGGCAGCAGAGAAGCGCCACCTGTTGGGCGATTTACACCAACACATAATCAGTAGCAAGTCATATCAAGGACTAACTGAATCTGAAGTTTGATGAAAATCCGTGCGTTAGTTCTTAAGATAGAGCTATTGGGGAAATCGTGTAAATCCTGCAAAATTCATCATAACAGCGCCACCTGTTGGGCGATTTACACCAAAACGTAATCCTCATCAATTCATATCAAGGACTAACTAAATCTGAAGTTTGATCGAAATCCGTGCATTAGTTCTTGAGATAGAGCTATTGCGAAAATCGTGAAAAATGCAGCATAGCAGCGCCACCTGTCGAGCGATTTACACCAAAAACTAATCAGCATCAATTTGTGTTAGGGACTAACTGAATATCAATTTTTATTAAATTCCGTGCATTAGTTCTTGAGATAGAGCGCCCACAAAATTTGTGTCACATACACAGACAGACAGACAGACAGACAGACTCACGGAGTCACAGACAGACATTTTGTAAAAACATGTTTTTTGGAATCTCTGACCCCTAAAACGTGTAAATCCGTCGAAAACCGGAATTCGAAAATTTTCATGAATCCAATACTTTCTTCTTGTAAAGATAGAAGAAAGTAACAAGTTGGAAATTGCTCGTCAAACGTGGCAAATGAGGTGCGTTCGTACTATAACTAGTTTTATAATTATTTTTTGCACCCCATATTGTACTGAATGTATACTTTTTTGCAGTTCATAAAGCGCATAGTCTGATACATCATTAAAATGCACTTCCAATAATTTTTTCCCATTCCCCGTAATGTAACGGAACACTTTTGACTGTCCCTGTAATTAAACTATACATCCGATTTTCCTAAAATTTGAAATAGCTCAACAAAACTTTGCAACAATTATATCTTTAAAATTTCAGACAATTCGGAAGGCTGTAATATCATTAAAATGCACTTGCAATAATTTTTCCCATTCCCCGTAATGTAACAGAACACTTTCGACAGTCCCTGTAATTAAACTATACATCCGATTTTCCTAAAATTTGAAATAGCTCAACAAAACTTTGCAACAATTATATCTTTAAAATTTCAGACCATTCGGAAGGCTGTAATATCATTAAAATGCACTTGCAATAATTTTTCCCATTGGCCGTAATGTAAAGAAAAACTTTTGACTGTCCCTGTAATTAAACTATACATCCGATTTTCCTAAGATTTGAAATGGCTCGACAAAATTTTGCAACAATCATATATTTGAAATTTCAGACCATTCGGTTGGGTAGTTTTTGCTCTGTTACATGCGGACAGACGGACGGACGGACTGAACGACGACTATAGGTGCTACGTATTTGTATAATTACGAACGCACCTAAAAAGGGAGCATTGGGGAGAAAGGCTGGTTTGGAGCTTATGGGGCCAGACCTGAAGCAATTCTGTGATAGATGTATGACAGTGGATAAGACGTGGCTACATCACTATGATCCCGAGTCCAAAAGACAGTAGCCACGTCTCATTCACTGCCACATTCCCCCAACACCCCCCCCCCCTCCTTCAAGCTAGGTGTCACCTCTCACATCTAAACCGAAAAAAAAATAATATAGCAATTACGGTTCTGAAATTGAGCATATAGCATCTAATTTATTAGGCTTCAATATTCCACATCAACCATCGCAGTACAAATATTTTACACACACTCGGGACAATAATTATTGAACCACAGTCGTAATTTATTTTAGCACATTGAAAAATATTAAATGAATAAGCTTACATTTATATGTATAACAAACTATTGTAAATGCCTGCCATAGGACGATGGGTAGAAGTCGTAGTTTTCACTTAAATTTTTAAATAATTGATAAAAAAATTCATATACTATTCATCGACATTAAGGAAAATTAACCTAAAGCGCTTTATTAATCCATGGGACACTGGAGTTTCAACAAAAAATTTATCTTATATCTAGCCATAGTTTTAATTTGTGTTTTATTATGAAGTCTTAAATTTGCTAGGCTACATTAGCCGGAAACAAACGGTGAACTATTTACATTTTTTAAGGGCAAACGTGTTAAACTTCCGTAATCGATCTATTTGGTTTTAAAATCATAAAAATCAGTAAATTTAAATACAGTTTCAAACATATTATATTTCAAAATACATTAAAACGCGTTTTATTGCACACACAAAAATAACGACAGCTCAAGGCCATGAATAATAATAATAATAAAACCTTTTCTACGGTGTTACAAAAGTTACTTAAGTAAATGAAATTCATTTGTTTCCGAACTACACAACGCAAGCAAAAATAAAAAAATATAATATTAAAGAAATTATAATTTTGCAATGGAGCATTCTTGAACAGGTGGGTTCGCACGGAATCGTTACATAGCGTTTTATTATATTTAGATGCTCAAAATCTCAACTTTACAAATAAATGCGTAATTATCAATCCAGTTATAAACGTGCAGATGTTTATACACAAAACTAAACGAAATTATCATATTTCATAATTAAAGATGTTGCATAAAACTTGAATTACAATAAAAGTCATTGCAAAAATATGATGACAAAATATTTTTTTAGAAAAAGATTTTTTAAATACATTTGTTAAAAAGTGTAATATTCTCAATAAGAAATTGTATTTAATAGAATATAATTCAGTTTTATATTATATTTATATTATAAGTGTTATTTATGGTTATTTTATAAGCTTTATGAATCAATTTGATTTTTGTAGGTAGAAAATGGCACAGTAGTTACAGCAAATATCGAAGTTACTACTAATCCTTCAAATGTTCATCCCCTGTTTCCTGTAAGAAGACCTACTACCTTAACGACTATAATGGCAGCTATTACAAACAGAATTGCGAATTGGATAAGAGGATAATCATAACTACTGTCAATGTAGCAATTTTTTTCAGGGAGCAAGTTCAGTGCATTTGTAGAAGAAATGATCGATGTTCAAAAACCAATTATATTGAGAAATTTTAAGAATTAATTTACAAAAAAATAATTAAAACAGGCTTATGTGGTTGTTGTTTTTTGTTGTCGAGATTAAACTTATAAATAAATTGAAGCCATAAATTAAAATTTGCTGCTAGAGGAAATTAGATCTATTTTAATATTGAGTTCTTCAGCTGTTTCAAATATTATCTACTTTCTTTGTAAAAAATATTATACCCGACATTGATATGATTTTGTTTGAAATAGTTATATGCTTTTAATTGTATACGTGTAAAAGTATTTTAATAGGAAGACAAAGCACTTAATTATTATTTTAATAATCATTATTTAAACTAATTTATAGACTTATATAATTTATTTAATGGAGGTGTTAATACACCTGTATGAATTAGTATGAGTTTATTGTAATAAAACCAGCTGGCAAAGCGGAAAAGATTTTAGAATTGACCAAAGTGTCCATGTTTTTTTTTTTTTTTTAAATAAAACTTTAAATGACAGCGGGAACAAAATATCTGCGCTTCATACATTGAAAAACGCACAGATGAACTGTGAAAATACCCTGCACTTAGATTACAAATGCACTTTTTTCTATATATATATTTATGTTTATGCACAATTTTTTGTATTTTATGAAGTCTTAGCATGCTGGTCGTGCTTGTCATAAAAATAGTGTATTTTATTTTTGATTTTATATTCAATAAAGCATTTTATAATTCTCTCTCTTTTTAATGCATATGATTAAAACTTACATTATATATCCAGAAAATGTTTGATCGATCCATTATTTATGTTTGAATAGTTGAAATATATGAATATTTGAATATATTGAATATGAATAATTAAAATATATTTCCATATATTTCAACATATTCAAGCTCAAAAAATAAATATATTGAAATATAAATTTATAAACATTGATAAAATTCACTTAATGTGCACATTTTAAATTAGCAAACCTCTTGAAAAATACCATCAGATAGCTAAGTTTATAAAGTATATTAAAGTTCCGCAATCGAGAGCATTGTGCATGATGATACCTATGTTATAAAGAAAAAAGAAATAAAACTTTTCAAATTATACACTGCAGATCTATTACAAATAAATGTTTCACTTACTTTCTTCTGCAGTCGGACCTCTAATTGCAGAAGCTTCCGCCTCTTTTTTCTGGGAAAATGCTTCACTGTCAAGAATTTCTTTTAAAATTTGAATATATATCTAACTATTTAAAACACTTCAAATGTTCTGCCATTAACAAGCATATAATTTATCACTTGGGTTGGCTGCAAAGAGAATTTTTTTTTTATAAATTACGTTTCCCAAGATATGACGTGCACTCCATCGCCGACATTTAGTGCATTTCCTTTTTAAATCTTGGGCGTATCGTATAAAGTATGAGAGACCGGAGACTTTTGACCAAGTGTGGCTGAAATTGTTGTAATTTGTGTTTAGCATAGATTAACATCTCACCTTTCTACATATCTGTCTTATGAAACGATCTATCATTTTCACAACATCAAAAATTTAAAAAGCACCCAACGATTAAAAAAATGTATTTTTATTAACTGTAAGCTGGGTCAAACCTCACCAAGGAGATTTGGCATATTGCAAGAAGGTTTTGCCTCCTAAATTTAAAAAAAGTATATATTCGTCAGAAATTTTATCTAATGTACGTTTATACTATATCTAATGTACGTACATAACGTTTATCTGTACGTTATTTCTTTTACCATGTAAAACGCGGTTATTTGATTTTGTCTGGCCATTGCAAAATGTTAGTGTTTTCACTAAGTTTATATCTCTCATTCACAACTTTATCAATTCATAAACTTTTTCATAGTTAGGGAAGTCAAATACATTTTTCAAAGCTACTCTTTTTAAACCTCATTTGATTATAGGATGTGATAGCATCTGAACACTCAAAAAAAGTTAACAAATATTCACATGGCAAATCATGAAATTTTTATAAAATTTTATATTATTTCCTTTCCGCTCTCTAACTTGTCTATTTTAAGCAATTTGTCTGACTCAGGTTCTAATTAAGTTGAAAACTTGAAATTTTGCTTACTTTCAGCTGAACACTTGCGATCACACGGCAAATCATAAAAATTTCAAAAAGTCTTACATTGACGCAACCGGGCTCTAACTCTTGTATTTTAAGCAATTTTTCTAACTCAGCCTCTAATTAACTTGCAGTGATATTCAACCACATTTGAAGGTTTGACCAAAGGGGTATCTCTTCGAGACCTTACGATTGGTGGGGTCTGCTTTGAACCCAGACAATTAGGGACATTCTTCACGAGGGATGCTGAAATGTATTTTTTCGTGTGACTTATTGTTTTAAAGCTCTTGTCCTATACATTACTAAGCACCCACCCCCTCTTAACTCATTTTTTCACCGCTAGTACCTTTGTTTGTCACGATATGCGTTCGAGTTTCTGGGCCGTGGGGGAGGGGGGGGGGAATACAAAGTTTTAAAATCGTAGCGTTTTCTACAATAAATATCCTTTTAGACTCGCCCGACTGGCCTGTCGGGCAGCTAAAAATATCATAGTACAATTAAACCTTTGCGGTCGTATTGTCTACTCTCAGCCACCTTAGGTTTTTACTGTTCAAGTTGTAAGTAATTTGTTTTCAAATATCTAACAATCTATACTCCTATTATAAAGAGGAAAAAATTGTTTATTTGTAGGAGGTAAGCTCTGGAACTACCGAACCGATTCCAAAAGCAATGGTATCAAAATGATGGTGTTAGTCCAACTTAGAACATAGGCTATATCTTATGTCGGTGCCACTACCCCAAAGGGGGTGTAGGACCAAAAAACGTTCTAAAAATGCGATTTTAGCGTTACTGAAGGGCCTAGAAATATGAAATTTTGAATATTAGTTACTTATAAGATATAAATGATGTCTAAGAACAGTTCTTAAACAATTCGAAATTTAAAAGGGGTGAAAATGCACAAAAAGCGTTCTAAAAAACGTTCTAAATGGTAGTTTCTACACAATCTCAGGAAATACCAAACCAATTTAAAAAATATTGGTGTCCAAATCATGGTGACAACGCATGCTCCAAGATAGGCTATGTTTTATGTCGGTGTCACTACCCTAAAGGGGGTGCAGGTGCAAAAAACGTTCTAAAAATACGATATATGTGTTACTGAAGGACCTAGAAATATGAAATTTGATATATTAGCTACTTATTAGATATAAAGGATTTCTAAGAACAGTTCTTAAACAATTCGAAATTTGAAAGGGGTGAAAATGCACAAAAAGCGTTCTAAAAAACGTTCTAAATGGTAGTTTCTACACAATCTCAGGAAATACCAAATCGATTTAAAAAAAATAATGGTGTCCAAATCATGGTGACAACGCATGCTCCAAGATAGGCTATGTTTTATGTCGGTGTCACTACCCTAAAGGGGGTGCAGGTGCAAAAAACGTTCTAAAAATACGATATGTGTGTTACTGAATGACCTAGAAATATGAAATTTGATATATTAGCTACTCATTAGATATAAAGGATTTCTAAGAACAGTTCTTAAACAATTCGAAATTTGAAAGGGGTGAAAATGCACAAAAAGCGTTCTAAAAAACGTTCTAAATGGTAGTTTCTACACAATCTCAGGAAATACCAAACCGATTTAAAAAATATTGGTGTCAAAATGATGGTGACAACGCTTGCTCCAAGATAGGCTATGTTTTATGTCGGTGTCACTACCCCAAAGGGGTTCAGGAGCAAAAAACGTTCTAAAAATGCGATTTATGTGTTACTGAAGGGCCTAGAAATGTGAAATTTGAAATATTAGCTACTTATTAGATATAAAGGATTTCTAAGAACAGTTCTTCAACAATTCGAAATTTAAAAGGGTGAAAATGCTCAAAAAATCGTCCTAAAAAACGTTCTAAATGGTGGTTCCTACACAATCTCAGGAAATACCAAACCGATTAAAAATATATTGGTGTCAAAATGATGGTGTCAACGCTTGCTCCAAGACAGGCTATGTTTTATGTCGGTGCCACTACCCCAAAGGGGGTGCAGGAGCAAAAAAATGTTCTAAAAATGCGATTTATGTGTTACTGAAGGGCTTAGAAATATGAAATTTGAAATATTAGCTACTTATTAGATATAAAGGATTTCTATGAACAGTTCTTAAACAGTTCGAAATTTAAAAGGGGTGTAAATGCGCGAAAAGCGTTCTAAAAAAACGTTCTAATGGTGGTTTCTACTCAATCTCAGGAAATATCAAACCGATCTAAAAAATAATGACGTCAAAATGATGATGACAACCCGTGCTCCAACTTAGGTGATGTTTTATGTCTTTGCCACTACCCCAAAGGAGGTGCAGGAGAAAAACGTTCTAAATTGCGGCTTTTGCGTTACGGAAGGGCCTAGAATCGTGAAATTTGGAATGGTAGTTAGTTATAAGATATCAATGATCTCTAAGGGCATTTTCCTAAAAAAATCGAAATTTAAAAGGGGGTCAAAATGCCCAAAAAGCGTTGTAAAAAACTTTCTAAATTGCGATTTCTATGTAATCTCAGGAAGTACTGAGCCGATTTCAAATTTAATGGTGTAAAAATGATGGTGACAGATCTTGCTCCGAGATAGACTATATTTTATATCTGTTTCCACTACCCCAGAGGAGATGCAGGAGCAAAATGCGCGAAAAGCGTTCTAAAAACGTTCTAAATGCCGATTTGTCGGCAATATCTCGGGAAGAATGAATCTGATTTCAAACTTAATGGTAGGAAATTGATGCTGGCAGGCCCTGCTCTAACATAGACGCTATTTTATGTCGGTATCACTATCGCGAAGACGTTGCAGGAGCGAAAAAGCGTTCTAAATTTCGATTTTTGTGATCGTTAGGGGCTAGCAACTTAAAATTAGGCAAGGTACATATTTATTAGATATAAATGATCTTTAAGAACAGTTTCGAAAAAAATGGAAATTTAAAAAGGGGTGAAAATGCGCGAAAAGCGTCCTAAAAACGTTCTAAATTGCGATTTCTACTCAATCTAAGGAAATACCGAAGCTATTTCAAAAGTAATGGTTGCAAATCAATGGTGACAGTCCCTGCTGTAACAAAGGTAATATTTTATGTTGCTGTCACTACCATCTGAGGGTTGCAAAAGCAAAACATGTTCTAATTTGCGTTTTTTGCACAACTGAGGGGTCTAACACTTTGAAGTATGGCATGGTATTTACTTACAAGATGCAACTGCTTTCTAAAAACAGTCGAAAGAAAATTCCAAATTTAAAAAAATGAAGTGAGTGAAAAGCGTTATAAATTACAATTTTTAAGCAAACTTATAAATTACCAAACCGATTAAAAAAATAATGATGACAAATTTTGGTGATAGAACCTGCTCAAACATAAGCTATATTTTATGTCTGTTCCACTACCACCAGAGGCTTGCAGGAGCTAAAAACTTTCTAAATTGCGATTTCTGTGATACTGAAAAGGCTAGAAACTTTAAATGTGACATGGTAGTTACTTACAAAATATAAATGCCCTCGAAGGAACGTCGAAAATAAATTCGAATTAAAAAGGGGTGAAGCGAAGGGAAGGATCTAAAAGCATTCTAAAAAACTTCTAAATTACGATTCTATGCAATTTCAGGGAATATAAACCGATTATAAAAGTAATAGTTGCGAATCAATGGTTACAGTCTCTGATCCTACACAGGCTATATTTCATGCCGGTGATTCTACAACCTGGGGTTCACAGGAACAACAAACGTTCTAAAAAAGGACTTTAAAAGCTTTTTAAATTACGTTTCTGTGGAATATTAGGAAATAACAAACCGATTTCAAAATTAATGTTGGCAAATTAATGGTGACTGTTCCTATTTCAACATAGCCCTTTTTGTTGAGAGAGGTGGTAGGACTTGGAATTCGACATGATGGTTAATTTTAAGATGTAAGAAGATGGTTTCTAAAAAATTCAAAACTTCAAATGAATATTGAAATGAGCGTATTAATTGAGCATAAAAGTTTCAAAATATTTTCTAAATTATCATTTATTTAGTTTTATTTCATTTTATTAATTTAAGTCTCATTTCTTCCTAATACAGTGTAATAATGATGTTTAGTCAAACTGTGTTTTAAATAGTAATTTTTGAATTATTCCTAAAAGTAATAAGTACCTTTTAATAAAATAAAATATTACCTTTTAATAAAATAAAAATTTAGTTGGTACCTTTTGATAAAAAATTAGACATATAAATATCACTTGGCATATTTCAAATATTACGCGAGCAAAGCCGCGGGGTTTGCTAGTATTATATAATAGTATATATTTAACAAAAGTAATAAAAAAAAATTGATTTAAATTAAAATTATCTCTGAAATAACGGTTGGCGCAAAGTCATGTTTGAAGGCTTTCCTGGTTTTCTGGCCATTATTTGTTTATATAAGCATTATTTCATACAATATATTGACAAATATGAATTTGATCTTTTCAGCCTTCACTTGAATATCGACAATGTAGTTTTTTTACTTGAAATGAAAAACAGAAGCTGATTTTAAATTAACAGAAGAGAATATTCCATACTTAATCTAATTAATTTCCGTTCAAAGTAATTTATTTTCGACATGCTAATAATGTTTTCTTATTAATAGTTTTTACTATGTATTTCTTCTAATGGTAAAAATATGTGAATTTGGCTTTCATACATATCATAAACTCTTCCCTAAACAGCTCTTTCTGTATGAATTTGGAAGTTATGCATAAATAAGAATAAAATAAATTCTATCACTTAGATAGTCTGAAAACTTACAGGAATATAAATGAGATTCAAATCTGAAAAATTTCTTCCATCATTGATATTCCCTGGTTGTTTGAAAGAAGAAAAAACGATTTTATGCTAGGCCTTTCTATTTTTAAATGAAGGTTTATTTTAAATTCCGTATGCATGTATTTATTTATGCGAAGTTTTGAAATTCTTTTGAAATATGCAGTTATCGAATATTTAAACGGCATATATTTTCTTGTGTTATCTCAGTACACTTATTTACCATCTCCCAATCATTTTATATTAATGCATACGTCTGCGTGTATGTGTAATTATTTTTTAGTTTATTACTGTAATTATGTATACCTATTAATTTCTAAATGTTCAAATAGTACAAATTTGCAACATAGAAAATAATTATGAATGCAAAGGTATCTGCAAATTAAAATCAACATGGATATTAAGAGGGTAGGAGATCAAAAAGAGATCGAAATTCTATTTAAAAAATCTAATAACGACCGACTTATTTTTAACAAAATACTAAAGACATTTAAACGTTTTTTTGTGACATCGTTCGGTATACTTCAATCGTCTTCTTTTTCATGGAAATCATTTCTGTTTTAGTAACGTTGATTTAGTATTTAATGCAGCTAATTTTTCAAAAAAAATTTTATAAAACTACAAAATGCACAAAATATTTAATCAATTTCGATGCGAAGCTGAGTGCTGGTCTAAATACATGGTGATTAATAACAATTATAATGAATTTGGTGAATTGTAACAATTGACTAAACTTAATTTTTTATACATACTATATGGGATGATTTATATAGCTATTTCAGGCAACAAATTTAAAAATGGCGATTTAAGATAGGTATGAAACATCTTTTAAAGTGAGATCTATTTCAGCTATCTTTTTCTCGTAAATACACTAGTATTCAAAATTGAGAGAATTTGAGTATTTTGTCATGTCAATCAATTTCATGAAAAGTACTGAAAGAATGGTAAAAGCACTGCTTCGAAAGAAAGATGCATCTCTGTCTAATACGTAGGCGTACATGTGTGTATGGGCGGATCAAGTAGAGGAACATGCTTTATAAGTGAGCGTGGCAATTTATGCGCTTTGTTCGCTCGCACACCTCGCCATGTATCTTGGTCCTTTTTCAAACATTCCGTGAAAGTCAAAAGCAAACAATAAGATTGAGTGACCACCATCTTTCGGATGATTGCATGAGGAGGAGAATCGCGTGTAGAATGGAAACAGGGCTGTATCAAGTACAAATTCCTAGAGACTTC
This sequence comes from Maratus speciosus, assembly GCA_963932465.1. NCBI lineage: Eukaryota > Metazoa > Arthropoda > Arachnida > Araneae > Salticidae > Maratus > Maratus speciosus. Next base: position 397,629,101 of record OZ010800.1, on the reverse strand, counting down.
AATGTAACTCAGAGTGTCCAGTATAACTTATGGAAACTGTTTAAGGATACTGGATCCATAGAGAGAAAGCTTAAACAAGGTCGTCCAAGAGCCACGATGGCCAATGAAGATAACTATTTGTCTATTACAGCGAGGGACAATAACAGTGCAACAGCTTCTGAGCTTTCACGTGACCTATATGCGGCCACAGGAAGCCGAGTTTCAAGGGTCACTGTTGTCAGAAGGCTAGATGACAGACGGTTGTTTACAATAAGACATGCTGCTTGCGTCCTTCTCACTTCTGCACACCTTAGCTTGGTGTAGAGATCATCGACTCTGGAGCAGGGTTCAATGGGGACCGTTCTGTTTGCTGATGAGTCTTGGTTCAGCCTAAACACTAATTCTTGACGTATTTTCAACTGGAGAAAACCAGGGATTCACTACCTGCCTTCCAACGTCTGGGGAAAAGACCGCCATGGCTGAGGAGGTTTGATGATCTGACCAGACATCGTGTTGGATTGGCGTACACCCCTAATATGTGCTTAGCAAAGGCTCTGTGACTGGTGCGAGGTGTAGGAATGATATTTTGGTACCCTGTGTTAGCCTTTTAAAGGTTTCAGTTGGCCTAAATTTCCTTTTAATGGAATACAACGCGCGCCCAGATAGAGCTTATCTAGTCGATGAATTTCTGGAAAGTAAATCTATTCTCTTAATAGATTGGCCAGCCAGATCTGTGGACCTAAACCCTACAGAGTATATCTAGAAAGCTCTGAGGAGGACAACTGGAACTCGCTTTCCACCTCCCGGAAACCACCCAGGGCCTGAAATTAGAGTTTCTGAAGGGGTGAGACTAACTCCCACAGGAACTCGTATAAACTATCTGTTTTCCAGTATGAATTCACGTTGTGAGAGTTCTATAACTTTTATAGGGTACCATGCCCCCTATTAATCCATTTTCTAGGTCAGTATTGTCAGCTCTGTTGTACATCTTCTGACTCTGATGAGTCTTACGCACAATCATGCGCGTATATTATAACTGTTGAATACCTGTTTTGATTTCATTATATCAACCTGTGTACATACCTATTTTCATTAAAATCTGTCCAGTAGTTCTGGAGATAATCAACCAAATCTGAAAATTCTCTTAAATTTGAAAATGAGTGTATATAGTATTTTCCAATACTCATAGATAATATACTCCATTAGTACATAAGAAGTTTTAGGTAAAAAGCATAAAAAATGAAAAACATTTCTATAAACGAACTGTTTACATTTTTCGACTTTACTGAATTAAGATTTATAATGCAATTATTTAGAACACTACCATTCAAATTTTTCACATTTTCTCTCAGATTACTCACGTTATTTTATACTTAAATTTTACTCTGAAATTTATTGCGTACTCGAAACTAAGGATTACTCAACTTATAATATTGGCAATTTAAATGATGCTGTATCGTTAGATATGGCATTTTTACGTCTTACAATTTCATTGGTGAGGAAAATTGTAAAAAAAAAAAAAAAAAAACATTGAAATAGCAACACGTGAAATATCAATATGCAACGTCATTTACACAATGCAGAACGTCATTTTACGTGAAATTTTTTAAGTCGGGTAACACGATGGTTAAGATTTGCATGATATCCAGAATCCAAAGTTTGCTATGCAAATATATTCCTTATTGGTGTGTTATGTATATTTGCTATACGAAATACACAAGTAACAATTTGAAAGGATTAACAGTATCAACTGAAAAGCTTTTAATTGATGTTATAAGTTTTAAAAATGAGCAAAAAGTGTATCCTTGTCCAAAAATATTAAACATGACTGCTCTCACTTGACTACAGCTACTGCAAAAGTTTTACAACCCTGATTAACTAAGGTAATGAAGGTCGTGTTCACTGGTTAATCGAAAACGACTCCTCCTTTTTCTGAACATTTTGATATAATTGTTTCCTTGAAATTCCCATTAGAACAGAAGTTAGGGTTTTAGAATTATACCCGCCCTATAGCTGAAGCGGCGTTTCCGAAATTTTGAAGCAATTTTTCTCCAAATGACGTTTTTGTGCATAACGTGCGGGATATCTCAAAAACTTCTCAGTATTTTTTCATGAATATTTCAAAACATATCTTTCACGTTAGTATATATAAACTGAACCTAAAATGTCCCTTTTATTTTTCAACAAAATATTTTTTTAGGTTATTATAGTGTTGAAATTTTCAAAATTTTGCATTAGCTAAATACATCTTTGTATTAAAAATATAAAAATGCTTTAAATATAGATTTATTTAGGTTCAGGGTAATTATTGCAATCTGAACTATAAGTAAGCACCAAAAATTTCATTGTAATTGCAATATTTATTTTGTAATCCTGCGCGTAAGCTGTTATATCAATTTTCAGCTCGTCAAATGTCTGATAGTTGGAGGCTTCCTATAAGTAATAATGCTGCATCTTGCAATTTCTAAATACATGAAATTAAAGACGTATATCTTTTAAACCCAATAAAAATTGTGTTTTAAAAACATATACATTTTAAGATATTAAATGTTCAAAATTGTCTTTTTGTTTCATTTTTTCCCAATTTTAACAATCCTGTGATCACTTTAGGTATATTTATGGGAACTTTCATAGCGAACGGTACGCTGTCAATAAAGAGATATTTCTTAATCTAGGAACATATAACCATACTCGAAAGTACGCGATAAATGTTTTCGAAGATTTACTGATTCTAAAAAGCGATCTTTGTCTTTAAAAACTTAAAAAACAAATACATTTTCATTATTTAAAGAAGCAATAATAAAAAAAAAAACAGTTTCTTTTACTGCCTCTGATTTTCAGAAATGTCTCCGAGCACTTTTTGTAACGTACGAAGTCAAAAAATATCCTCAATGTAGTTAAAAATTTTATTACAATACAAATGGGAAACTAGCGTTAATATCTTTTTTCAATATAATCCTCTTGCTTTTCACCGCACTTCTTGCACCGTTGCAAAAGCTTCCCGATGCGCCCAGAAAAGATTTTCGACTGAGCAGCGAGCCACGCATATACCGACTTTTTGAAATCAAAGTCTGGTGTGGATGATTTCGTAAGCAGAACCATGACTAATTTTTCAGATTATGTGCCACTTCATCAATAGTCACTCGTCTGTCTAACAAAACCGTGTCAAGTTCACGCTCAATGTTGTCATCATTTGTGGCCGTACACGGTCATCCGACTCCTTCCTCAAGCATAACACTTGTGTGACCATTTTTGAATTTTTCCATCCATTCGTAGGCAACCGTTCCGGCAAGACTCTGTTCCCGTATTGTTCTAAAATTCTTCAATGGATTATCCCCCGTTACCCATTCCGACCACAAAAACCGGATCACTGCTTGCTGCCCCTCTTTGGTGCAAACCTCTAATGGAGCGCCCATGATCTAGCTGCAACAAAAGGAATACAAATGCAAGAATTACGCTCAGACTTTCAAAGCATGACCACAACAGCACAACAATAAAAAAAAATGTAACTTAATACATTACAACGATAATTCGGAAAATGATTTTTTCAAAGACTAAAATTTAAGAAATAAAAAATCGCAAGGAGTTGATCATACATTACGTACGCCATGGATTAAACATTAACATTCCTGGACCCATCATGAACAAATTTTAAAAGAAATGTCAGTTTTACAATTTTCTGTACTGGAATTTTTTTAAATTATACGGAGCTGGTCATACATTACGTACGCCATGGATTAAACATTAATACTTCTGGACCAATTTTAAATGAAATTTCATTTTTAAACTTCTAAACATTCCACAATATTACTTTTTATATCGTCGTATAGAGAAAAAAATGTATTTTAAAATGCAATTTGTTTGAAAACTGTATCTCAATTTGTTTCTGAGTTATTAATTTTTTTTGTAGTTTCTATTAATTTTTTGTCATAGTGGCAACAGAAGTATCCATCTCTGTTTAAAGCTAAGGTAAGATACAGATTACTGTATAGACCAATGAGAAAACGAATAAAATGCGGGATTCAACTAATAAAACGCTTCAGATATGTTTTTGATTTCCTACCCTGACCGAGGACAATAACTATTTTTCCAAATGGTTAATAAAATAAACAAGGACAGAGGTCAGTCTGAACAACGTAAAAAGAGTTATGTCAAAATTGCGGATAATTTTTGACTTACCCTCGTGACTTACCCTCGTTTCTTAACCCGGAATATCTCTTTTTCGGATGCTATCAATTCTCAAGTAAATATTTTCACGTTCAACATACATGTTTTACAGACAAACATGATAAATTAACCTAACTAACATTAATTGTTAAAATGAAAATTATTTTTTAACAGTGCATCCATAAATTTAATTACGCCGATGAAAAGATTTAATTGAGAATAAATTGATTTCTATAAACGGATTTTACATTTTATGAAAACTGATTTATATGCTATAAAATCTTTTTGGAAACGTTTCCGAAAATCATAGGCAGAAAAAGAGACTTTTTAAGTGCGTTCGTAATTATATAAATATATAGCACTTATAGTCTTCGCCTGGTCCGTCCGTCTGACCGATCCTCTTTTCGCATGTAACAGCGCAAAAATTACCCAACCGAATGGTTTGAAATTTAATATACATAATCGTTGTAGAATTTTTGTCGAGTCATTTCATATTTTATGAAAATCGAATGAAATCTTGAAAAGATATGAATAAAAGTTTTCTTATTTCTATTAAATCGTATCATACATAATTAATTCAGTGATATCCCGTTATGTGTTACATGTATACCATTATGTATACAATTATTATATTAATGATTCTGAAAGGTTTGTCATGGTGATTGCGTTCTATTTAATATGGAATCCAGTGGCGTGGCGTGAAAAGTTTCGGTGGTCATCGCAATTATTTAAGTTTGTGGTGAAAAATTATTAACTCTAAAATTCAATGGTTGAATGTTCAAAAAAGAAACTTTAAAACTTACCTTCACTTATACATGAACTCCAAATGTTCTGCTAAAACTGGATCGTAGAGTTTTAAAAGCTTATTAAGAGTTTTAAAATATTGCTTGGTCATCGCCGCATCCAGCGATGACCGGACGCCACGCCACTGATGGAATCATTTTATTTCCGTATTACTGAATTTAATATATATATATATATATATATATATATATATATATATATATATATATATATATATATATATATATATATATATATATATACATACATATATATAATCGTAATAAATTTTGTATTCATGTTTTTTTGCATTAGAGTACAACAGCTATTGCACCAAGATCTGAATATTTATTAAACTAGTTATTTTACTAAGGCACCACGAATCAATCGCCACGTTTGACGTACAATTTCAGATTTTTTTTGCGTATAAATGTTTGTTTGTATTTCGAAAATATATCGCTTTTCTAAGTTTCTAATGATAAAGAACGCTTTTTGGATTTAAGGGTGTCTCGGAAGAAGTTATTCTATACTTTCGTTCGCCTTTATATTATATTTTAGTAGATTAATAAACATTTATCATTTTTACTTTGTATGTACATATTTAAAAAACGCGGGGCCCCTAATTCAAAAAAGTAGACTTCCTCTATCAGTAAAATAGACTGGAGTAAAAAAAAATGTCATAGACTATTTTTTAACTATGTTTGCTTTAACCGACAAACTTTTCATTAAATTTTTATTTTGCATTACAGATACCGACAACGAAAGTCTTTTAATTAAAAGTATATATGTAAGTAAAAAGCAATCATTCTTGGGTAAACGTTACACATGACAGGTACAGAAGGAAAAAAAAAGTTATGTGCGCTTTCAGTTATCTAAGTAGGGGGAATTTTGTGCGTTAAACAAACAATTCTTTTTTAGCGTTCCTTATTTTTTAAGTAAATAGATTTGAGATAATGTAGAAAGGAAAAATGGGATATTAGAATATATTTTAGTTTAAATTTTAACAATAATATAATTTAACTTTTGTAAGCATTACAGCATGAAAAACTTGTACAATGCTAGTCTTTAATAAATATACAGATATTCCAAGTTTGCGCAAAAATTTAAAATTTAAAATAAGAAATGTAACTCTTTCACTGCGCAGTCCGAGATTTCCTCGGGCAACGTAAAAGCAGCAAAATTTGTGGAACCCGAGATTTCCTAGGGGAATGGGGCCTCCTTTAACCCTCCTTGATTACTACAGTAATTTTTTTATTGTAAATTTTGCCTTATTTAATCGGAGCATTTTCCCATTTAATTTAGACAAAAATTTTCATTTTGAAAAACCGGTGCCAACAGAATAAAATTTCTTTAAAGACGCTCATTGCGAAGGGGTTAAATACGCAACTTTTGCAGCTATTTTGTTAATACAATTACGCTGTGAGAGGGTTAATGATTAAAGAAAAATTTATTTTTAAATTAAATTTTTACGTTTGTGAAATGTTTAAGGTAGTAATACATTTCAAGTCCTAAAATCAGAAAAAAATATAGCCGGCACAAAATATGTCGCAGATCATGTTGAATATTAAACTGTTTAATGGGACTGTGGAAATTTTTTTAGGTAAAATCGACCAATAAATCAATTTTTTTTAATGTGTATTATCATTATCCAATTTGTATCAAGTCATTTATGACAAATGGCATGCAAATGCGATGATTTTTCACAAAGTTTTGTACACAAACAATTTTTCGGCCCTTTAATGTACTTTAAATCTGTTTTCCTAAAAATTGATTTCTCAAGAATTTTAGATTTTTGAAAGTCTCCATGCATCTTAATTTTTTATCAAAACTCATGAAATCGATAAGGGATATATTGCTTACAGAAAAACTGTTTATGCATTTTAAAATTCAACTGTAGATAAAATATGATTCTGTACTGCATATTTAAAAATACTTTTGTGTTCCAGGTAATTATTTCAGAACCTAAAGTAACGCGAGAACAGAAAAGGCATACCGTCATCATTTCCTTCTTTGCAGGCCACTCCGATTTAAAAATTGCCACATTCTTGAAAGTCGCCCTGTAATTTGTCTGCAAAGTAAGGGGAGAACTGGAGACTACCATGGGTGATGTGGCACCGTGTCTCACAAGAAAAAACACTGTCATCGATCTGATATCAGCAGGACACCAGAATTCGTGAGTCAAGTCCAAGCTTCCATCGATGAGGATTCTTGGAAGCCCATCAGATTACCCGGCTGGCAGTTGGGACTGGATGATGCCACCATTAAACGTGTTTCTCGCGATGACCCTCGTTACAAATCCTATGTTATACGGAGAAGACAGTTCTTGTCTGAGAGAACCAGGGAGAATCGCCAGATTAGAACCAAATGTCTCCTGAAAATGGAGAATCATCCAGAGGAGCTTAGAATGATATGGTTTATTTCCGATGAAAAACTACATGCAGGAGTGGAAAGCAAACCACAAAAATGATCAGTGCCTGTGTAAATCCCCCGAGGATGTATCTACAATTATGTACACAAAAGTTCGAGCCTCAGTGATTATTTTGGGGTCTCATGAGCAAAGAAGGTGATGTGATCTCGCCACATTATGTTGATCAAGGTATTAGAGTCAACGCCACTGCTTACACCGAGGCACTGAACACGGTTGTGAACTTCTTGGATTACTGATGTAGCACGGGGTGGGTCGTACGCTTTTCAGAAAGACTCTGAACAATCCCTTACAGCTCATACAACCCATGAATGGATGGCTGAAAATTTTCACAATCGCATCATCCCAAACTTGTTGCCTCCTAACTCCGCAGATGTTAATCCAATGGATTATTACGTAAGGGACGTGATTGAGACGGACTTTAATAGGCATCCATATAACACGCTTTCGACTCTCAGGACAGCTATATATTAACAGAATCCATCTCATTGCTGCCTGCAGTCACTTTCGAGAGCGTATAGAGACAGTTATTGCAGCTGACGGTGGTTTTATTGAATGATATCATCCATTTTATATATAACCAACTGTACATAAGGTTAAAAGTTAAAAAATATTCTCTATCAATCGAGTCTATTGCTGTTTACCAGAAGACGTAAAATTCTGCTCAAATACCAGTCATATTATAATATAACTGATATTACCTGTAACCATAACTGTGTATGCATTACCTGACATCCTGTAACCGTTAACTATGTTCCAAATATATCTTGTTATTGTGTATGTGCGTATCGTCTATTAACTTATTGTTAGTTGTTATTAATTGGTATTAATATAACGTTCGTATGAATCGTAAACTTTACATGGTGCCGAAATGATAGCATTTTAAAGAAATCGTCATGCCGGGAGATAATAACAACAGCAATAATAGTGTGAATATTCGAACACCGCCTCCACTAAACCTCACGACCAATGATGTTGCGAAATCATGGCAAGAATGGTATCAACAGTTTGAATGGTACTCAACGGTCATCGAATTGGAGAAAAAGCCGGATAAAATCCAGTTAGCTTTGCTTATGTCAGCTATAGGACATGAAGCGGTAAGCATTTATAATACTTTTACTGATGATAGAAAAACTAGTTTGAATGTTTTAATTGATAGGTTTGAATAGTTTAAAAAATATTTCACGCCTAAAGTAAACATTACATATGAAAGATTTTTATTTAACAAAATATTTCAAAGCGAAAATGAGAAATTTGATGATTTTCTGACGGAATTACTAGGCAAAAGCAAATCTTGCCAATTTGGTACGTTACACGACAGTTTAGTAACTGATAGAATTGTAATTGGTGTTTACAGTGATTCCGATCGAGAAAAATTATTGGCTGAAGATGATTTAACTTTAGATAAAGCTGCGAAAATTTGTAAAGCTAGTGAATAAGCTCGATCACAGTTGAGTTCTCTTAAAGATAAACCATTAAATATTGAAAGTGTAAAAAAGTATGCAACTAGTACGAAAAATAAGTATGCTAAAGAAAAGCAAACTTTTAATGGTAAACAATGCACGCGATGCAATACTTCTCACAAAAGGTGTGAATGTTTGGCTTATAAAAAGCAGTGTTTTTCGTGTGGCAAAGAAGGCCATTTTAGTATTTGTTGTTTTTTTAAAAAAAAGAACAAACATGTAGGTACAGTAAATAGCTCTCTTGACGAAAGTCGCAAAAATGATAAAGATTCAAAAAGTTTCGTTATTAGTAGTATAGCCAATAATGTAAAATCAGTAGACTGGTATGAAACGGCTGAATTTGAGAACAAGTTCAGAGTCAAATTCAAATTAGATACTGGAGCCCAGTGGAATGTCCTATCATATCCTTTGGTTAAAAAAGCAAATTTAAGCATTAAATATTCTAACGTGCAATCGTTAATATCATTTTCTAATTATAAGATGAAAATAGCTGGTGAAGCTGTTGCCAAGTAGAATGTTAAAAAGAAAACTTATACTGCTAGATTTGTAATAATTGAAGAAATGTTGCAACCTATGTTGGGAAAAGATTCATGTGTAGAAATGGGTTTAGTTAAACGCGTAAACAGTATTGGATTAACAGAAAGATTTTTAAATGCCAGTGCTAATGAAGATAAAATAGGCTGTTTGAAAAATTTTACATATGAGATAGATTTAATTGATTACCCTAAGCTTGAAATATTTCCTGCAAGAAAAGTTCCTCATTCCATTAGGGAAAAGATTAAAGAAGAGCTTTATAGAATGCAACAGATGGGCATCATAAATCCAGTGAATGATCCTACACCTGCAGTCGCGCCTATGGTTGTAGTTCATCGAAATGGTAAAATTAGAGTTTGTATGGATCCATCTAGTCTGAATAAGAATTTGAAAAGAAGACACTATCCTTTAAAAACATGGGAAGAAATTGCTGCACGTATAAATGGCTCTAAATGGTTTACATTACTGGACTGTAAAAAAGGATTTTGGCAGCTAAAAGTGACAGAACGTACTAGTCGATACTTGACTATGGCCACTCCTTGGGGTAGATTTTCCTACTTGAGAATGCCAATGGGTTTAGCATCTGCTCCGGAAGTTTTCCAGCAAATTATGGAGCGTCTGCTAGGACATATAGAAAATGTTGAATGTGCGATGGATGACATTCTGATACATGCTTCATCTAAAGAAAAATTGGAAGAAATGGCCTCTAAAGTTATAAAAATTCTCACAGAATCTGGTTTGACTTTGAATAAAAAAAAATGCATATATTCACAGAACAGTGTTAAGTTCTTGGGGCACATAGTTACTGAGGTAGGGCTGAGGACTGATAGCCGATCCTGAAAAAATCCAAGCTATTATTCAGCTAAATGTTCCAGAAAATGTAGCATCGTTACAGCGTTTTCTTGGAATGGTTACCTACTTGGCTAAATTTGTTCCTAACTTGTCTGAATTAACTCGACCGTTAAGAGCATTATGTAAAAAAGACGCCGAATGGATTTGGGAGAGTGAACAACAGACATCATTTGAAAAGCTGAAAGAAATCTTAAAGAATTTACCTGTATTGAAGTATTTTAATGTGAATTTACCTATAACATTGTCGGTAGATGCAAGCAAACATTCTGTAGGAGCTGTAATTATGCAAGAAGGACGCCCTGTAGCTTATGCAGCCAAAGCATTAGACAAGACGCAGCAGAATTATTCTCAAATAGAAAAAGAAGCATTAGCAATCAAATTTGGATGTCTACGTTTTCATCAATACGTCTGGTGATTCAGAAAACTAACTGTGGAAACGGACCACAAACCGTTATTATCAATATCAAAGAAGCCATTACATTTAGCGCCTCCTCGTCTGCAAAGAATCATGTTGGACATCATGCCTTATCGTCCTGAAATTATTCATAAAAAAGGAACTGAAATGTTTATAGCTGATACATTGAGCAGAGATTGTAATCTTAATTCTAATTTAGATATGCCTGAATTACAGATGGAAATTCATTTAGTTGTTCCGATGACTGAATCTAAAACAACTGAACTGATTCAAGCATTGAAAGATGATAAAGAGTTAAGCCTGCTAATTAGGATGATTCAAGATGGTTGGCCAGAAGAATTAACTAAAGTTCCTGATAGTCTAAGAAAGTATCGGACTTTTCGAGATGAGTTTGCCGTTTATGATGACATCCTGTTCAGAGGTGATCGAATAGACATTCCGCGCAAGCTTATGGAACCTACGTTGAAAGCTATTCATCTTGGTCATCAAGGTATTCAACATTCACTCAGTATAGCTAGAGAAAATGTCTACTGGGTTGGCATGAATAAAGATATTACGTTATATGTTAAACAGTGTTAAGTTTGTCAACAACGTCAAAGAGATAATCCCGAAGAACCGTTAATGTTGAATGAAGTACCAGAGAGACCTTGGCAAATTGTTGGCACAGATATTTTTCATTTGGATAAAAAGAATTATTTACTTACTGCAGACAGCTATTCGGGTTATTTTGATTTTTGTGTGCTGAACAACTTATCATCTAGTACAGTTATACAAGCTTTTAAAAGTTGGTTTGCAACTCATGGTATTCCTGAAATTTTATGCTCTGATGCAGGTACTCAGCTAATTTCTAAAGAAGTGCGACATTTCGCTAAACTGTGGAATATAAATCTGCAAGTATCAAGTACAGAACACAAAAGATCCAATGGTCTAGCTGAACGTTATGTTCAAGAAGCTAAACAGCTTATAGCTAAATGTGCTGCAGATGGTTCTGACTTATATTTATCATTGTTAAATAACAGAAATACACCTAGAGGAGTTTTAGGGTCTCCTGCACAACGTCTTATGGGAAGAAGAACTAGAGGAATATTGCCAGTAAGCTCAAAGTTGTTAAAACCATCTATCATAAAAAATGTTCCCTCTAATCTTACAGAAAAGAGGATAAAAGAGAAAAAGTATAGAGATAGAGGCTCAAAGCCAAAAAAGCCAATTTCTATTGGTCAGAAAGTGTGGTTTAGAAAAGGTCATATAAAGTGGAGTACTGCTGATGTAATTGCTCCAGCTCAAGGACCAAGATCATTTATCATTAAGACGCCAGATGGTGCAACTTATAGAAGAAATACTTGGTTTCTCCGTCCGAATGCTACCCCTGAGAAACCTCCAGTTTCAAGTAGTTCAGATCCTACAATTGAAGAAACTGACAGTCCTGATCCTACACATTGCCAAAATGAATCACCGCCAAAAATGTCTGATGACTCGGGTTTGGTAAGTGCTGATGCTTCTCCGAATCTGTCATCTACTCCTGTTCCTAAGATCAAAACTCCTGTGTGCAAGAGAGATACTGGTATAAAAACCCGTTCTGGCAGGACTATTAAAAAACCTGATAAACTTGACATGTAAAAGAAAAACTGTTTCTTTTTATAAAAAAAATGGGGGTGTCATATTATAATGTAACCGATATTACCTGTAACCATAACTGTGTATGCATTACCTGACATCCTGAAACCGTTAACTATGTTTCAAATATATCTTGTTATTGTGTATGTGCGTATCGCCTATTAACTTATTGTTAGTTGTTATTAATTGGTATTAATATAACGTTCGTGTGAATCGTAAACGTTACACTCATCCTGTAATTTAAAATTCAATAATAAAAAAAAAGCAATTTATCAAATTACAACGACCATTTGGAAAACGATTTTTTTGAAGACTAAAATTTAAGACATAAAAAATCGCACGGAGTTGATCATACATTACGTACGCCATGAATTAAAGATTAATAGTGTTATTACACGTAAAAATTGCAAGCCAAAAATATCGCCTGCGACCCGTCAGATTTCATGAAACTTAAGTATTATCCACCTGAAACTTACGTAAATATCCAAGCATTTCATTGGCTTTTCGGGAAAAGGCTTTTCCATCGTCAGATTTCCAAGAAATCTCACGGCCAATTTTAAATGAAATTTCATTCTTAAACTTCTAAACATCCGACAATATTACTTTTTACACCGTCGCATAGAAAAAAAAATGTACTTTTAAATGCAATTTGTTTGAAAGCTGTACCTCAATTTGTTTATGAGTTATTAATTTTTTTTGTAGTTTTTATTACTTTTTTGTCATAGTGGCAACAGAAACTATCCATCGTTGTTGAAATTAAAGGGAAATACAGATTACTGTATAGACCAATCAGAAAACGAATAAATTGCAGATTGAACCAATGAAAACCTTCAGATATGCTTTTGATTTTCCATCCTGACAAGAACAATAACCATTTTTCCAAATGGTTAATAAATTCATACGCAAACAAAGTAGCGGTTTGAGATAAAATGTTTCGCATGATCAAAAAATTTGTTAAAGTTAAGGGGTAGGAATCTTAAAATTGAAAAAAAAAAAAAAAAAAAAAAAAAAAGACCATTTTCAACATTTAATATCTTAAAATGTCTACGATTTAAAAACACAATTTTTTGGGGATGAAAGATATAAGTATGTTCTTTCATTTCATGTATTTAAAAAATTCCATGATTCAGAATTAGTATTTATAGGACGGTCCAAACTGTCAGATAGTTGCCGAGCAGAAAATTGATATAACTACAGCGTGCGCGAAGAATTACAAAATAAATTTTGCAACTAGAATAAAATTGTTCTTACCTAATGATACTTCAGACTGTAGTAAATACTTTTAACCTAAATAAATTTGTATTTGAAGCATTTTTATATTTTTAATACAAAATTGCATTTAGCTAATAGAAAATTTTGAAAATTTCAACAGCATAATTACACAAAATAAATATTTTTTTGAACAATAAAAATGAAATTTAAGGTTCAATTTACACAACGTAACACGTTTGGAAATTTCATTAAAAAATATTGAGAAGTTTTTGAGATATCTTGTGCGTTATGCCCGAAAACGTGATTTGGAGATAAATAACTTCCAATTTTTGGAGACGCCGCTTCAGCTATTGGGCGGGTATAATTCTAAAACCCATAACTTCTGTTCTTATAGGAATTCCAAAGAAACAATTATATCAAAATGTTCAGAAAAAAAATAGCAGTTTAACATCTAAAAAAATTAAAATTTTGAAACTTTTGAAGCTTTAAGAATCCTGAGACCCTTTAACAAAAAATTTTAATTAGAAAATTTTATAGATGAAAATTACATAGATGACACTAATCTTTCAAAGTTGCAGAAATCATAAAAACAGATTACAAACCATTGATTTTCCACAATCTTTTGTCATATGTTAATGTACTTACTAAATGTACATATATAAATTAAGGCAGACTTGAACACAATTAACACAATAACCCACTGGGAGTGAAAAATTAACCGGGGCCAGGATTAGATTCTGGGTCCTCAGCACTGTGGATCCAGGTTCAAATCCTGACCACGGCTAACTTTTCACTCCTGTTGGGTTATTATATTAATTGTGTTCATGTCTGCCTTAATATATATATATATGTACCTTTAAGGGGTCTCAGAACTCTTAAAGCTCTAAAATTTTCGAAATTTTAATTTTTTTAGATGTTAAACTTCTATATTTTCTGAACATTTTGATATAATTGTTATCTTGAAATTCCCATTAGAACAGAAGTTGTGGCATTTAGAATTATACTCGCTCATAGGCTGAAGCGGTGTTTCCAAAATTTTGAAGTCGTTTTTCTCCAAATGATGCTTTTGGGCATAACGCGCACGATATCTCAAAAACTTCTGAATATTTTTTCATGAAATTTTCAAAGCATATGTTTCATGTTAGTCTGTATAAACTGAACCTAAAATTTCTTTTTTATTGTAAAAAGAAAACATTTTTTTAGGGGTTTATATTGTTGAAATTTTCTAAATTTTGCATTAGCTAAATACAACTTTCTATTAAAAATATAAACATACTTTAAATACAAATTTATTTAAGTTCAGTGTAATTATTATAATCTGAGATATAAGTAGGCGCCAAAATTTTTATTCTAGTTGCAAAATTTATTTTGTAATCGTGCGCATAAACTGTTATGGCGATTTTCTGCACGTGAAATGTCTGACAGTTTAGATCCCCTTGTAAATGCTAATTCTGTATAATGCAATTTTTCAAATATTTGAAATGAAAGAACATACTTTTATCTTTCATTCCCATTTAAAATTATTTCTTAATATCAAATACATGTTAAGATATTAAAAGTTGAAAATGGTCCTTTTTTTTCATTTTTTCCAATTTCAGTTGTCCTGAGACCCTTTAATAACTAAATAAATACACTCAGACATTAATTTATGTGTGCTTTAATATGTCAATGGGTTTGACAATCCGCAATGTGTACAAGATTTCACTTGCTGAATGATAGTAATAAACTATACAAAATACATGGCCTGTTGATACTTATATTGAGATGTAAATTGTTTTTGAACATTAATTGCATGGAGCGATCTAAGGGAAGCTTTTGGAATTTTTTTCCCTATTTGCTTAAGTATTAACTAGGAGAAACATTTTAATCTATACCAATGTTAAATACCTCTATTACTAGATGTCTTATTGACTTTGTAAACGTGCCAGGGACGCATCTACCATAATTTAAAATCGTTTAAAATCGTTCAAACCATTTTGATACAATAATTAACGTATGAAAACCTTATTCTTTTTAAAGTTATGGAAAGAAAAAAGTAAATACACCCTACTAACTGTGGAACAAATAACTATAGGACAAAGTTACTGGTACCAAACGATTGGGAATAAAGTCTATTTTTAAAAGTTGTATATAAAATTTTCTTGGGGGGGGGGGGGTCATCTACATATCAAAATGAACTTAAACTTTATTTTTTTTCTCAATAGCAATACTCAAGTTTGACACCCCGGATAGATTGTACATCCCTCATTTAACCTAAATCCAAATTTACATGAAATTCGTATGATTAGTTTCCGAGAAATGAATTATTTTAAAATGAGCATGTTTTAGGGACTGTATCCAAATTGAAGTTCGATATTCGATTGTTGAAATGCTATAGAATGACTATGTTACTTCTATTAATGTGTTATTTCTTGCCAATATGACCATTTCACTCGCATAATATGCTTCGACTATTGCCATTCCAAATGTTTCTTTAAAATGAGTAAAATATATATTTTTTTTCAAATTATACTTTTCTGGACATCATAGATGACCACTTAAACCGTCATTTTAATATTTTTTGCACATAATTTGAAAAAGACTTGAAGAAAAATATGAAATTGAGAATTTGCATAAAGCAGGACATAATAAATATAAATCTATCAAAAAAATTTTAGATTGCAATTAATATTTTTTTCGAATATTCATTTCATAATTCATATTATAAAATTTTTAAAATTACAAATTCAGAGTATTTATGTTTGGCTTTTTTTTATGTTTGACTAGCATTTTTGATTTAAAAAAAATATCACATTAAGATTATAATTTCAAGAGATATACATCATTTAAAAGTAGACTTTATTGCTAATCGTTTGGAAACTGTAATTTTTTTCTATTACAATTAGCTTCAGAGTTAGTAGGGGTGTTTACCTTTTTTTTCTACCACTGTACATGCACCTATTACTGGCGTTTTGTATTATCAGAGGGATTAGAGGATTTCAAGTAAAAAATAACTGTAGACTATACAGAGGTTTATTATAAAATTTTAAGTATTGATGTGATATCGATATTGGAAACATTTTAATTGGATGAAAATGTCTCATTGAAAAAAAATCCAATACGCAATGCTCGGATGATAATAAATTATAACAAATCGGAAATTGTACGTCAAATGTGACAAATGAGGAGCGTTCGTACTCCAACTAGTATAGAAAGATTCAGATCTTGGGGAAATTGCTATTTCACACTTATGCAAAAATGGATGAATACAAAATGTATGAAATACATCTGAGTGTCTCTTTAAATAAACTTTGAACGTTACACACTTTATTTTCAATACCGAACATGGCTTAGTAAATCTCAGTAACATATAATAGTTACAGAGCAATTCAACTATATTAAAGCAGGTTAGAGTTCGGACAGACAAACTGAATTTGTAAACATTTTTTCAACTATGTTGGAAATTCTTAAAAAAACATAATTGATTGAAATTTCTGTTTCAGCAATTTTTACAAATGAATGGAAGTATATTTGAATACCTTTGTACAACCATGTATTTTACCTACTACCTTTATATAAACGCCCCTATTTAGCTAAAATTTATTTAAGATTAAAACACGCTTAAAACTCCTGGTTTCACACTTCCAGAGATTATCATCTATAAACGGCCATTTATCCAATTCTTTGCTTGGCCCTGTATATCATTTTATCTATCTTCCACAAACATATCTTAATATACTAAATAAATGTAGCACAGTATAAAAATAACATATTTAAAAACAACCTTTAAGCTATTTTCGTTCGTGCTCAAAAACTCTTACGAAATCTTTTGTGTTAGCTCTGTATATCATTTACAGCATTTATACACACAATGTAATATGCAAAAATTAATTAAACTTAAAAACTCATAACAACTAAAAATGCACTTCCAGCAATCATTGCTAATATGCAATACTTCGGATTCACTATAGTATGTGAAATCTATTGTTTGTCCCTGTAAATAATTTGCATTTGCTATTACACAGAAAGTAATTTATATTAAACCTCAGCAACGTATATCAATTTCATTATATGTGATATAATTTAACAGAATTAAATTACGCCATAAACAATGTTTATAATACATAAAATGTTTCCCCCTTTATCATTATATAATGGAATTCTTTTGTGTGGTCCTGTAAATGAATAATAAATTCTCTTTGCTTCACATATTCTACAGAATGTATGTTTTAGTACACTTCATAAATGCATATCAATTTTATTATGTTCGAAAGGGTGTAACATCATTAAAATGCACTTGGAACTATTTTTTCCTACTGGCCGTAATGTAACGGAATACTGTTGAATGTCTCTGTAATTCATCCGATTTTCATAAAATTTGAAATAACGCGACAAAATTCTGCAAAAATTATATATTTTAAATTAAAAACTATTTGGTTGGGTAGTTTTTGCTCTGTTGTATGCGACGGTCAAATAGGCAGACAGATAGACGGACGGACGTAAAAGACGACGACTGTAGGTGCTACGTATATATATAATTACGAATGCACCTGAAATTACCGTGTAGTACTTAACCCTTTCAAGGGCGGTGGCTAGAGGGTCTAGCCACCTAATTTTAATTCCAAAACTGTCTACTGGCACCAAGAATATTTTAATAAAATGCTATTTTTGCAATTAAAGTGCAAAATAACGTTTTATTATTTACTAAGAAATTCATTTGAATATTCTGGTGTCAGTCAATTATTTCATCATTTTATTAACAGAATTCCTTTGCCCCTGAAAGGGTTAATGCAACATGTTAAATTTTAAAACTAACCAGATAAGTCCCAATTATCATTATATATGAAAAACATCTTTACCGAAATTTTATTTCTGTTTATTTTTTGTCTGTAAAATATTTCATAATAAACACTAACAAAGATTTTGAAATGCAACCGTTTTGTTATATTGATAGAATTTTTCAAAAGTCTTATATCTCTATTACTGAAATAATGTGGATATATGGGCAAATAGTAATTATTTTTTAATGCAATATTAAACTAAACATTTTTTTTACTCCTCCAGCATTTCTTTCTAATAAAAGAAGCGATTAAATTTTCACTGCATAAAATATATTACTACTAATTTTCTCCCATGTAATATACTTCCATTTTAACTTCCAAAAATAGCTCATTGCAAATTTAATGGGTAAAAATGCGAAAGAGGGAGTATTTACAATTAATGTGTATTTTTAATCTGCAACTACACTTTAGAAATATAATAAATGAATCTTTTTTTTTTAATTCTTAATTTTGTGCTTAAAGTGAAAATGGCGTTTTCTGTAATTTTGTTTTGATATATTTTAAAATGTGGATTATTGTTATTTATGCTTTGCCTAGAATATTTTTCATGAAACAAACAAACTAAAAAATACCTGAAAGTATATGTATTTTTTCACACATCCACGGCTCTGCACAGACGAGAATGTGTTTAATAGAACTTAATTACTGAAGATTATTCATTACGCATTTTTGGTGTGGTTTTAGATCATAGGCAAGCAAAGTCTGAGAAATAATATGCTCGCACGTTCTGTATGTATGTATGTACGTAATGCGATAACTTTTGATAGAAATATCCGATTTGCTTCAAATTTTTTTCTAGGTTCATTCTGTTAAGGGGCTTCCCTGATTAAATTTGGTGGTTAATTGCTTTACGTATAAAGGGGGGAAGGGGGATAATACCCTCTTAATTTAGATAAAAGGGTTTTTCTATCAGATTTGCTTCAAATTTGGTATATCGGTTTATTCTGATAAGGCGCTTCCCTGACGAGATTTGGAGGTTCATTGGATAAGTATAAAGAGGGAAAAGGGCGGGAGGGGGAGGTAATTTATTTTTCGAGGGACATTTTTCTTTGAATAAAAGTAGTGTGAATAGCCGGTGAGCTCAATGCCATCAGTTTTACCTTTTAATCTTTAATCAGTTTAATCTTTTCTTTTTATTTATTTAGTTTATTGTATATTTGTAGCGTCCTTGTACACTACTTATCACCATTTATTTTGTGATAGAGGGGAAATGGCATGATTTTGATTGCGTTTGACCGGGATCATTTCTAAAAAGCAACTTAGTGAGATTTAGGAAAAAAATTATTTAAACTCCTATAAATAGTATATATTGTCTTCTTTTGTCTGCATACTATCTGCATGTACTTGGCGAAACAAAAACTTATGACGTAATACTGCGTTATTCGAGAGTTTCTCGATTCTTGCGTCCAAATTGTAAACAAATCTGATATAAAAATTTTCCAGTTAATGATTTCGCGCTAAGTAGTTTGCACAGAGGGATAAAATGGTAGTCATGACATTCGTCAAAATCATGTATTTTATAATGTATAGTTGGGAGAAAAAAATAAAAACATCTCCTACTAACTCTGCAACAAATTATCGTAGTAAAAAATTACTGGTACCAAACGATAGGAAAAATAATCTTGTCGGCTAGCTCAAATTAACCCACACAAATTTCACATTATTTCAAAATAGCAATTTCTTGGGGCGTAACTTTTTAAATATTTTTTATTTCTTCGTAGTAAGACAGCACATTACAAATCGAACAACACACATACACAAAAATAATAACTGGCGCTAGTATAACTTTTTACATGTTAGCACAATTCAAAACAGAACAGAACTAGGAACATACAGCATTTCTTATTGGGCAAAGCTCACGCAAGCTAGTCATCTGATTACCGGTAAAGTCTATTTTTGGAACGAGTAGCGCGCGTTACATTCTATTTTTAAATGATATTTATAAAACATGATCAGAATATTTTCGTCATCTACATGTCAAAACAAACCAAACTTTTTTTTTTCAATAGCAGTACCTAATTTTGACACCATAAGTTAATTCTACACCCTTCAATTATCCTAAATACAAATTTTCATGAAATTCGTACTATATATTAAATAGCTATATATAATATCTAAACGAGAGTAAAAATTTTTATAATGTCAAATGCATTAAATTTAGGCATATTGCTGTAAAAATATTCCGAATTTAATTTAAAACACTAAAACAACATTAAGACAGATAAAATTAAAAATTAAAATAAAGATTTCGTGCTATAAACATAGCACCTCATCAGTAAAGTCTCATTCTAACTTTGAATGATTCATAATTTTGCAATTGTTTAATATTGATGTTTTTACTTCTAGGATACTATATTTATGGCACGAGACGTCTATTTTAATTTTAATGTGTCTTAATGTTGTTTTAGTGCTTTTTAATAAAAGTCAGATTATTTAATATTATAGTGATATTTAATAATTTAGAAGTAGAATGTTTGTACTTTTAAAATTCTGGCATATTCTTTAATTCTGAAATTACACTTTAAGTGACGCGTTGGATGCGGAATTATTGCTTCAGGATAGTTATATTTTAAGTGTCAGCTCTTTATTGATCAAAGCGCAAAAAAGTCAAAATAATAAATTGAATATACAGTTTGAAGCATACATTGTCCTTATAATTGTCTTGCATATCTCGGGTCCAGGTTCGGTATGACGTATGCCTTATTGCCAGACATGTTTATGCTTTATAAATTAGATATTCTCTGATATAAATTTTAAATCTGTGATTTTTATATGACAGCTTACACAAAAATGTACGATAAGAATTTCCTTTCTTTACCTACATAACTAAATTATATAAAAAAAATACATTAATTTATTTTAAAAGTTAACTGATTTAAGAAAATGCGAACATAATAACTTTTTTATACCATTTAAAATGTTATTTAACCTGTGAAAATTGAAAACGACAATGGCAAAAATTGCAAAAAAATATTTTAAAAAATTTTAGATTAACAAATCACAATAAAGTATGACGTTGATCCCAATTCTTAAATTCGTAATTTAAAGAAAGTATTCCAAAATGCATTCTCGAAATGTTTTCTCACAGATCTAATGCAGAACTAACTTCGTCTATGACAATCCTATAAAAGAAAAAGAAGTGAAATGAAGAAACGTAAAAAAGAGAAACCTAATAAACCATTCTGTATTTACTGACGTTCTCGTTAAGCCTGTGTGTAACATTCATAAGCAAGCAACATCTAGTCGATAATGCATATTTTTACAAATGATAATGGCATCGCCTCCAGAAATGTATTTACTATATCGTTCAAAACTAATTGCGTATAATTTTTAGCTGTACAAACGTCTTCTCAATTAATTCTGAATCTTCTGTATTTTGACACTTTATAAATATTTCATTGGGTGGTATTGACTAGAATGATATTTAAATAAATAAGTATAGTAAAAAAATAACTTGCTTGCAGTTCATTATACAATTTAATCATACTTTGATATAAATATATGAAATAATTTTTTATAGTTAAAAGAATGAATAAAATCGTAAGTGAGTTTATTTTCCAAGAATTTCGCTGGGCAAATTGTGAGGATTTTAAAGATTAAATACAAACATGTGTCTTTTTACAAATAAAGCAAATAATTTGAAAATGAAAATTAAAGTAAACTTAAGTGACTGTTTCTTAGTCCTCAAATTTCTTGTAATTTTGCAAAAACCATCATGTTATTCACATTGTATAATGTTTATTTATTTTATTATTTCTCAAGAGTTAAAATATTTTTTATAATATTACAAAAATACAGCTATTATATCAATATTTTTGGAAAAAAATCATGATGAATTTAGTATTTTAACAACATTAGAACTACCTTACATGAGCACTTTTGGGAAAATTCATGATGAATTTGTCGTAAATGATTCTTTAGATAAAGTTGAATGAATATTAGATGCGCATGTTTATTAAATCTGGATTTTTCAAACAGGATTTCTCAGATTAAGGAATATAGACGTAATCCATTTTTTAAATAAAAAATTGTACGATATTAAAACACTAAGATATTTTACATTTAATATATTATTTTAAATTACCCACTAACATCAAATAACATTTTTATATGAGCAATATAATAATATAATAAATAAAAAAAGTTGACATTTTTTAAAAGCGATACTTTTATATTAGCCCTATGCAAAAGTTAATGACCGAAAAAAAATGCCTGAGATTTCTTAAAGGCATTTTAATTATGATAATTTGAGGGATTTAAAAGCATAGTTCCATTACAGGTCTGGTTAATTTGTGTTTTATATCATTTTATTTATTTACTGATGAAGTTTTAATTTTGTTATGGAATTTTAGCTGGAAACAAGCGTTGAACTTCTTATATTGTATTAAGTGCAAACAGGTTAATCTTTCAAAATTGAACTGCATGCGATTGACATGGATTTAGGAAAATTTATATTTGAAATTTATTTTAAATTAATACTGGAAATTTTCCCAGAGAGAAACATTCACCTTGCATACAATATTTCAAGTGAAAATCAATTTTCAAATTAATTGTTTAAAAGGCGCAAAGGCCAACCTAGTAAAAAAGATTCCATGCCGGAACTCGAACTCGGGACATCAGTATAGCGCATTTCTTAGTTCTACCGACTAAGAAATTAATTTGAAATTTGATTTACACTTCAAATATTGTATGCAAGGCGAATGTCTCTCTCTGCAAAAATTTCCAATATTAATATAGATTCAATCGATGCTGGATTTAATTAAGAGTATGTGTTTGCACCATGTCGGTGGCTCACGGAAAATATTCCATCTTGTGCTGCGTTTGTAGCCTTGCCAACCTGTAATAGTGAGAAGTTCCAGGCTGGGTATCGTTTCATGTGGTTTAGTCGGTAGAACGTCAGTGCGCTGTACTGGTGACCCGGGTTCGAGTCCCGGCATGGAATCTTTTTCATTTTTAGGTTGGCCTTTGCGCCTTTTAAACAATTAATTTGAAATTTGATTTTCACTTGAAATATTTATTTTAAAACCATAAAAAATAATCAAAATTCATGTACAGTTTTCAAACAAATTGCAGTTGAAAGAACATTTTTGTTCTATTCGACGGTGTAAAAACCAATGCATATCGAATTAATTTATTAATTTAATTTAAACTATTCGATGTTTAGATGTGAAAAAAGTTGCAGGAAAAGCGAAATGTATTGCTGAGGTTTTTTCATCATCAATATCACATCCCGGTTAATCAAGGACATGTTTTTGCTTTATAATATACATTTCTATATAAAATATGTTAGAATTAAGTATGTAACTTAATATATGTCTAAAATACGAATTTCCAAGGAATTTATTCATATAGCACTTTTTCAAAGAAAAGATCTTAACAAATAAAATATATTTTATTTAATAACTTTACGCTCTTTAATGTCAAATGTTTGTATTTCTACTTGAAATACGTCTTATTTTAAGAAAAAAGGAATTTTTCAAAAAAAAAAAAAAATATTAATTCTGTTTAATTTTCTTACTTTCATCCTCATTACTTTTCAGGATAATTGTATTTATGTCAGAAATAATTCGTTTTTTTAATAAACGATTATAACTATTTATTAGCATATCCATATTTTCCAAAAGTTAATTTTTAGTTTAATATTTTAACTCACTGCCAGTGACCTTTTTAGCTCATTAGCTTTTCCCTATATTCCTGATTTCATAATTCTACTATATCATTAAAAAATTTATAGATAAATTATTGAAAGAGAAATATGGTAAAATAACACGATAATTGAAATTGATTGTATCCCACTGAATTAGCAGAAATTTTCTTTTTCTATAAAAAATAAATTATTTTCGGGCATCAGCTTAATATTTTAATCATGTAACTTTGAAGAAATGTATAGCAATAAAAAAAAATCATTTCATAGCTACAATCCTTTTCGGAGTGTTATTTTTTGTGTTACGTCTTGCATTTTTAAAAAAAAATAATTTTGTATTTTTTTTCCGCTTTGTCATTAAAAGTTTATGAATTTTTTGTACAACTTAAGCCAGCTGTTACTAAACTGTAATTAAATTCTGATAGCTTTGTCATTCATGGATGACAAAATGAAAGTATTATTAGTGATTACTTTTTTTGGGATAGAAAAAAAGTTTCATAAGGTATTATACATGCATATATATTTACATTATTATAAGCATATCAAAGCAAGACTTTTAGTTTAAAATGTGTTAAAATATTTATAAAAATACTACACCGAAGAGCCAAAACATTATGACCATTCCCACATTTTGCAATAAACTTACTTGGATGGTGCAGAGGGCACGTAATCAGATGGGAATGGTATTTAACCACTGCTAGAGAGTGTGAGGTATCATTTTTGCGCTTAATTCTGCCTGTGATGGGAAAGGCAGTTCATCTAAGCGACATTGATAGATTACCGAGTTCAACGACCCGATGTCTCAGAACGAGTATCTCCCAAAGGGCACTACTCATGGGTTGTTCGCGACGTATCTTTGATTGTACTCATGAAAAGTGGATGAATAGATGAAATGATTAGCGGCTGCCATGGCGTTGGACGTCCACGTATCAAGAAAAAAGGACGTCGGAGACTCTCCCGCTTTGTAAAGCGAAATCGGCTACAGACACTAGCTCGGCTGACAGCCCAATACAATACAGGTCCAAGGAGAATTGTTTCTTAGCACACAGTTCAGCCGACAATGTTGGACATGAGGCTACTCAGCAAACGTTGCACTCATGTGCCTCTGTTGACAAATCATCATCGCCAACTATTGCTACACTAGCCCCGAGAACATCGTGACAGGACATGGATCATTGGCAGAGAGTTGCCTGGTCGGATGAATCACGGTTTATTCTTCAACATGTTTAAGGCAGTGTAAAGGCACGCCTTCTTTCAGGCAAATTGTTGCTCCACATTATGCAGCAGGTCATACACAGCCCGCTGGAGACACACTATTTTGGAAAAAATTCTCATGGGCGTCTCTGGGACCTGTGATTGTTGTAGAGCAGACTATGAAGGCCGCGGGAAATGAAGTCTTCGAGCACGACAATGCTCCATGTCACAGTGCTCGAATTGTGATGGAGTGGTTTCAAGAACCTAATACAGAATTCCGGTTAATGTTCTGGAAGTCTAACTCAAAGAATCTTAATACAACAGAGCAGATTTGAAATGTCGTTGGCCGGCAGCTCAGAGCTAAAAAACAACCATCTTGTAATATTTCGGATTTGAGCGACCGCTACTTGAACATCTGCTACGATATGTCTTCGGCCATCTACCAAGGACTTGTGTGTCCCATTCCAAGGCGGGGTTCGTTGTTTTGCAGGCCAAAGGCGAGACATTCGTTATTAGGTAGATGGTCATAATGTTTTGGTTCTTCAGTGTATTTAATATTTGTATTTTTTAATTTGATTTTCTTTGATTCCATATATACCAATGTTTCCATATTTACCATTTTGTAATCCATGAAACAGAATAGGTGTTTCAACGTTGTCCGCTCGGATTATCCATATCTGGGAATCAGATCCCAAGATACGTAAACACTGTGTTCCAAAGTTTTTAGCGATAACGCACTATTATTGTATGGATGGATGATTTTGTTGTTCTCTCAGATGATGAGGAAGAAGGAATAAAGAAACTTCAATGATTATTAGAATTATAATCAACAAGGGCCGAAATATTTACATAAAAAAATGCAATTTCCATAAAAATAAAATATAATTCTTTTGATATATAACAGAAAATAGAATAGTAGAACCTTCCGAATCAAAACAGAAGATTGTGAAAAATTTTCCAAACTAACAACTGCATAACAGCTACAATCTTTTTTAGGTTTAACAGAGCACTTCAGAAAGTTCCTCCCGAATTATGTCAAAATCGCAAAACCTGTAAGTGATTTATTAAGGAAAAGACATTGTTTCAAATTTTAAAGAGAAAAGTTCGAGTCATTCAAAGACAAGATTAAAAGATTGTCAACAAAACCAATCCTGCAATTATATAAACAAGTTCCATACAGATGTTAACACCAAATATTTGAGCAGTTTTATAACAAATCGGAAATGATGAAAGATTTCAACCACTGCAATATATGGGCAAGAAAACTTCGCCCCAACAGGAGGAATGTTCAGCTTATGAACTAGAAGTACTGGCTGTAATAGAAGTTCTAAAGAAACTCAGGAAATGCGTAATAGGAAATAAATTCAAAATCGTCACGAAATGCGCTTCATTCTAGAAAAAATTAAGAAAAAATATTTAGCATATAAAGTAGCAAGCTAGGCATTACTCATCTAAAAATATGTCTACGGGGTATAACATCAAGTAGCCACAAGAATGTACCATAGAAATTCATTAAGCTGAAACTTCCCGATAACACAATCATTAATGATTATTACTAGGTCACAAGGAGAAGTAACGAGAGGTATAGCAATAGCGCAAAGGCTACATGAATATATAAAAGTGCTCATGTCACTAATTAAAGATCGATCGTCCACTAATTAAGTAGTAAAGGATTATGTTGAAATTAGAGAATGGAAAAGAAATGTTGGTACACTATAAAAAAAATCATGGACTTTCCGTTTTGGAAAAGGCAACTAGTTGCCTTTTCCGAAACGGAATAGATTCCTTTAGGGAATGAAAAGTTTTCATTTACAACACAATTAGTTTCAGATCTGCAATGAAAGCGACATCTTTCATTGCCAAAATGATTACTTTCATTGCAGATTTGAAACTAATCGTGTTGTAAATTAAAACTTTTCATTCTCAAAAGAATCTATTCGTTTCAGAAAAAGGCAACTAGTTGCCTTTTCCAAAACGGAAAGTCCATGGATATTTTTTACAGTGTAGTTCCAGAAGAAATACAATGTGAAATTATATAAAAAATTCATGAACGAGGGCACCTCGCTACGTCATATGCAAGAATTTTACATATCTGGTTAAGGAAGAAAGTAGAAACAGTAATTGCAATTTATATTGAATATATCTTGCGAAATAGGAACCAAGGAAAAGGTGAAGATCTTCTAATCCAGATACCAAAACAACATAGACATTTAGAAACATACCACATCGACCATGTAGGTTCATTGTCACTCGCAAATAAAAAATACTGATAAAGGTTTATCCTAGTAAATGAATTTAGCGAAGTTCACATGGTTTTTACCAGTGAAATAAACGTCGGCCAAGGAAGTGATCGATAAATTGGAAGTACAACAAACAAATTTCGGAATCCATCTAGATATATATCCGATAAAGGAATAGCTTTTACTGTAAACGAGTTAACAGAATTTTGTACAAATCAGTCAATCGAGTATCTGAAGATAACAATTGGAATACCAAGAATAAATGGACAGA
Organism: Maratus speciosus; assembly: GCA_963932465.1. Taxonomy (NCBI): domain Eukaryota; kingdom Metazoa; phylum Arthropoda; class Arachnida; order Araneae; family Salticidae; genus Maratus; species Maratus speciosus. The sequence continues at coordinate 397,601,488 of OZ010800.1, read as the reverse complement.
TGAAAAGGATACACCGAACAATCTTACCAGTGTTGTCCAAATTGCGCAGCAGTGACGAAACTTCAAGAGGTGTAAGTATGTGTTGAAGTTGCAAAGAGTTATTAATAGCATTATAACGCGAAGCACCAAGTATAGTCTCTTTGAGTTAATGACAGATATGAAGTTAAACACATGATTAAAATGAAAGACAGCGACATACAAGGACATCAGAGTAATTTCAGATGAAGAATATACCGAGTATATTATGGAGGAACGCAGAGTCGTGAGAGAATAGGTGAAGAAAAACATATTCAAAAGACAGGAAGAAAACAACGTCCAATTTAATAAGAAAGTCGGAAAACAGTCAAGAAAATACGAGGTAGGATGTACCGTGGCTGTTTAAAGAATACAGTTTGGCTACATTACGAAACGGTAAAAAAATATTTGAGACCATATGCGATAACTGCAGTCAAGAATTAGGATAGATATGAATAAGAAACAAATAAGAGATCATGAAGGTCCAGTAAATACGTCAACCGGAGCTGAGTATATGAAACCGTGTGCTATGCGGTAAACTGTCCCGGATAATTTATCGTAGATTAAGTACAGGGTGGTCATAAAAAAACTTCCCTGGCATATGAACCCCTAGAGGGCTAACCGATCAACCAATCGAATATTTAAATAAGAGATCATGAACCCCTAATAACCCCATGAACCCCTCATGAACCCCATTTAAATATGAACCCCTAGCGGGTTAACCGATTAACCAATCGAAGAGCAATTTTAGATATACCTATTTGAAAGTATGCGCTCTAGATCGTGATGATTTTAAACAATAGAGCTCTCACAGTTACGATTACAGTCAAAAATGTCGAAAAATTTGAGTGGCAAGGGTCAGCTAGGTGGGGAGGCCTACCAAATGGCTTAAGCACTCACAAGCCCCACCCAGCGGTTTCCATCTACTACCGCCGTCACCACACACACACACACACACACAAAAAAAAAATAAAAAAAAATAATAATAATAAATAAAAGGCCCGAAGGGACCTACAGGAAAGCCAATTGAGAATATTAAGATTAAATACAATATAAGTACAATATATACACGATGGAAAGCCCAATTTTTACTGGGCGTTTACGAGAGAAATTTAGATATTTGTAATTAGTAAGATCATGAGATAATAGATAATAGGATTTTTAAACTTGTTGGAGCGGCAAAAGCTCAATTACTCTGCAAAGCTGGGCGTTCTGCAAAAATACAATAAAAGCTACGTATATGTATACTAAATTAGAAAGAGATTCATAATTTTAAAAATAATGTAGAATATAAAAAATACGTAAAATAGTGAATAATTATGATGAATATTATATAATTATATACACACACAAAAGTTCAAAAGTCTATTGCTCTTGCAACAGTTCAATTATAGTTCAATCGTGTTGTTTGTGGCTAAGAGTTTATTTTGAATTGGTGGTATCTGTCTATTTGTTAAGATACGTTCTCATCATCATCTATAAATGGCAAAACATTTTGAAACAAATAATGGTTGTTTTCTAAAACTTTCATACATTCAATTATCTTTTGACAAAATGATGGATTTGACAAAACCACTGAGAACCACTGAGACAAAGACATTTTTGGAGATTTTCTTATATGGTAATATGATGTAAGAGTACAGTTAAAGATATAATGCAATGATGTAGCTCGCTGACCGCATACACATAATGGAGAAGGAACCCTGTCAAATTTATAAAGATATGATGAAAATGGGCCGTGGTTAGTGGCAAACAGAAAAAGATTTCTATGCAGCAGGATTCTCTTTTCCGAGACTTTTGGGGCTAAAGCGTATGCGTACCGTCCTGTGGTACCATAGTCCCAGCGAGTCTGCCATTGTTCGTGTAGAGATGATTTTAGAAGCTTCTTCAAGTAAGAAGGAGGGCAACACCCTTTTGTTTCATAAGCAAATTCATCAGCGCATTGAAAAACCATAAATGACGTTGGAATGATATGCGTACGATGAAAATTGACGGTGTAAAACACTTGCAAAAAAGACCACAGCGAGGAATGAAGTGGCGACAAGATATGTTTTTCAGCAGCCGATTTTTTTTTCACTTATGAACAGAGTAATGTTGCAAGATTTATTTTAAAATGTGTTTTCGAGTTGTGTTTGTGTACACATAGTAAAAATAAATATGTAATCATTTGTTCTAGAGTGCTGAATATTGCGTTACATCGGAACTGATTAGGATTGAGTGCCACGATATTACACAGGTAATTTTAGTTATACGTGTATCGTCCCAACGCCAATTATGATTTTTTAATGCGCTGAAGAAATTGCTCAGGAAAAAAAAGGTGTTGTTATTCGAAAATTTCGAAGTGTTTTCATTGTAACTGTAACCGTGAGTTAACCTATTGTTTAAAATCATCACAATCTCAACCACATACCTTCAAATAACTAAATCTGAAATTTCCCTTCGATTGGCTGAGCGGTTAGGTCGCTAGGGGTACATATATCGGGGAAGTTTTCTTATGACCAGCCTGTTTTTATGTATGTGTTGAACTTGTAAGATTGTGTTGTACTCAAAATTTTCTGTACAAGAAAGAATATATCTGTAATCATAACTGTGTAAACATGTAATAGAAGAAGTCAAGATGTGGATACAGAGAGATCATCATGTCAGGATGACCGATGAGTAGAAATTATATTTTTAGACATTTTTATCTCACTTATGACATGCGTGATCAGCAAATTAAGTAACTGTCTAGCATTTATAATTTGGTCTATAATTTGAACGCATGAAATATTAATGCAAAATTCACGGATAACGAGCATAATGTCTTTAGACCTTGTAAATCAGAAAAGAGCATTCTCTTATTTTTCATCACTAATAAAGGATTGGCCCAGAAACGGTCAATAAAGCAACTGGCTGTACTAGGCCTAATTCTAATGTTCTACAAATATTGTTAAAGCTACTGTTTTAAAAGTGCTAATCTAAGTGTATTTGAAAAAGCTAGACATAGCGCGTTGTAAAATTAAGTGTCTTCACGAGATTAAATTCAAGTTTGTATTATTTCAGTATATTGCATTTATTAAAATATCCTAATAAATTAACGTTTCAAACATCACTCTTCTACATACATAGAAAAAAATAAATTTATTCCGATTTTCTATTCGGAATAAATTTAAAGAATCAATTTTATATTTTCCATAAATTAAAAACTAGTTTTCTCTTTTATATATGTCTGTTATTTTTTAACGATTTTATTCTCTTATGTAACATTAAAAGTCATGATTATAGTTGTTTCCACTTTTAACGGATTTCAGAAAGCAAGCTTTAATGTGTTTTTCATACATTGCTAGAACTGTTTCAAACAAGGAAATTTTTATGTTTTATGGTTTGTTTGAAATTCTCTACTCCGAAATATTTTAATTAATTCTGCTTTTGGTAATATTAGCTTTCTTTTTAAAACATATGAAATGAAAATAAAGCTGGATGAATATCTAAAAAATGTACCTTAAACATAAAAATTTCATAAATTTGAAACGCAAAATTAACAGCCTTTTTAAAATCATATTTCTGATTATTTTCTAAATTATTATTCCATTTGTTTTTCTTTGCAAATTTAAATAATTGGATTTTTTAGCACTTAGATTTGGTCAAATAATATATATTTGAATAAACTTATTTTGAGTAAATAGGCAACCGAATGACAGAATAAACATGATTTAATTCCATATTTTGATAAAACATACATTTTTTTTTAAATGATTGGGAAAAAAATATTTTTCCTAATGTTCTAGTAGTATATTATAACGTACAAAAACGTACTTTCAACATCTGTAATGCCCGAAATTTGAGATGAATGAACTTTTCCTTTACAACAAATTTTTATAATTTCTTAAATTTTCCTAATTTCATGAATGAATATTATTCTCCCACTTCCCCCCCCCCTCCCCCCCAAATATATATATATATTCGTTGCGATACCTTAATTTGGCATGATTCCCGATTATGGGAGATTATATGCTTTGATTTAATTTTCGATAAAAAGGAACTAGTGAAATTATTTTAAAATATGAAATTTTGGTTCTGTTTCTTTTATATGATAAAGCAACAAAACGAAAAAAAGCATTATTTAAACAATGTATTCAGTATTTCTAAAATGTTTTTCTAATATCTATACTTAATATTCTCTATAGAAAATTTGGTACTTTTCGGTTAGCCGGACGCCAGTGGTGTATATACATATTTATATACATACATATATGTAAATATACATATATATGCATATACACATATTGTATATATACACACATATATATATATGTAAATATATATGTATATAAACATGTATATATAACACTGGCGCCCGGCTAACCGAAAAGTACCCAAAGTTTCTCTCTGTGTGTGTATTTGTGTGCGCCTTAATCGCGATGGCTAGCAAAATTTAAGGAACATACGAGGCTCAAAATTTTTGTGAAGTGATTAGCAGAATTACAGCGCTGCTAGAGCTATAAATGTACTTGTCTTTTTTTTTTTTTTTTTTTTTTTTTTTTAATAGAACTGTATTATAAATTTTACGTTGCTTAAAAACTCGAAAATTACACTGCCAGACGCAGAAAAAATTCCCCTCTTAGAAATTCTAAGAATTCTTTTTATACTCCTGTAAATAGTTGAAAAATTCATTAAAAATCTACCTATAAAATCTCTTTTATTTTCGTTCAAAGAAACACAGATTTTTGAGAAATCTTTCATAGCGAGACTGGATGTTTGAAACCCAGACGTCTGGCTAAGAAAAAAAAAAGCCAAAACCGCAAATGATTTTATACTAGTATTCCTTGGAACGCCGTCAATTTTTTTAAAATACACTATTTAGAGATTTCAAAATTATGCATATAGCCCTATCTTTAAATGTTGTTTAATAATATCTAAATTTTATAAAAATTGATCCGCAAGTTTTTGTTTTACAAAAAATTAAAATTTTAAAAAGGGAAAGATATGCTTTGTTGAAACGCGAATTTGTTAAAATTAAGAAAACTAACGAACCGATCGATTTGGAACTTTCAGATAGTTTATAACTCATAATAAAGATTTTAAAAAGTAGGGGCATCATATTTGGAGGGAAGGAATTTTTCCAATTTTTTTGTAGGGGCGCGATCAAATATTTAAAACCGTACAGTTTTCTATCGTTTTAATTGCGTTTTTTTGACGGAACTTTGCGATAAATATTACCTTTTTAATATAAAAATTTCAAAAGTGTATATACCACTAATTTCGAATAGTAATTTCAGCAAATCTCTTCCAATCTTGCTTAAGTCAGTTGAGCCCTCTGCCGGAAATTTCATGTAATATATATTTTTTTTCTTACTTCATTATTATTCTTCCTTCTGAAATAAGGAGATCTCTTACATTGATTACTTTATTTGGATTATTTCTTCAATCTATATGAAGCTACTAATAAATATTCACATTTTATAACCATACTGGATTGTCTATAAGATAAGTATCTCTATTCGGGCTATTTGTCTTGGAGAAATAATACAAATAAAACCAGGAATGTTAACTTATTATTTAAGAAGAACTGGAAAAAATTAAACAAGAAAATTTTAATAAAGGAATGTTATAATTCCAGTGTTAAATTCACCTTGAGTAAATAATTAAAATTCGTATAAAGTACGAATAAAATGTCGTAAAATTGCTTTAAGGTGAATAGATACAATATAAAATTATTTAAAATATATTAAAATACCGTACTAATACAATAAAAATACATTAAAATCCCAATACGTTTTCAGCCATTTTCACACTCAGTGGTTATTTAGACGTTGTTATTTATCTTTGCGGTAATTCGTCAAGGAGAGAGTAATTTAAGGGTGGTACGGACAATAATTAAGTATGAGGATTGCCATGTGAATTTAGCACGAAACATTTAGGAAATTTAATATATTTTTAATGTATTTTAAATAATTTTATAATATGCGTATCCACCTACAAACGATTTTAGTACGTTTTATTTCTGCTTTATATGGATTTTAAGAAAATTTTAATTTATACATTTTCCGACCGAAAACAAAAATTATAACCCGAAAAATAATTCCTTAATTTCTAAATAAAAATAAAATAAAAATAAAAATAAATAAATAAATAAAGAGGAATATTTGGAAACTTGCATATTTAAACTAGAGAATAGCAATTAAATATATTATTTCTTTCCTCATCTGAATGCAATAATTAACTCATTTGAATTTAATAATACACGCAAAAAACAAATATCTACTATAAATAAAACTTTACATTTAAATAGAAAAATATTTCGTAAAATACATGCGAACAAAGAACTATTTGACGAATTGTGTATGATTTAAATGAAAGGTTATTTTGCATGAGAAATAAACGCAATAAAACTTTTCTCTTGCATGACTTTTTTAAATTAAATTAAATGTGAATTAATGTGAATAATTAAAATTAAATTAAATTAAATGTGATTTTCTCACTAGTTATTAAATCTTATTCATATATTATACGTATTCAAATGAATTTATGAAAGAAATAGCATATTTTATTCCTGTTCTCAAGTTATGTAAACTACAGGAAATATTTTCTTTTTATTCGCCGATTTTTGTATTTCCAAAAATTTTCTTTCGCATTTTTTAAAATATATTTCTTTTTTACTATAACTTTTTTTTACAAGTATTGATTTTCTGCGGTATTTTTGCGTTGTTGTAATGGGAATATTTTTGAAAATATATTTCTTTATCATCAAATAATAATATTTATTGCTTTAACTTTTAAGAAGGGAAAGAAGAAATTTCTTTAGTAAAATTATTTTAGTCCGATATTATGTTATACGAAATATTATTTTATATTTTTATACAGGAATTAGTTTCACATAAAAATATATATCAAGTTAAATATTGACATTGGTAGTATTACGAATGGCATGTATATGAAAAAAAAATCACATGTAATTTTGAAAAGTTTTCATAGTTTGTCACATACATATTTGTGATTGCTGAAATTAAAATAATTGTATAATTAATATTGTTAGAAATTAGAGCATTAGATTACTTTCATTTTAGACAAGAAGATAAATGCAATTTTATAATTAATGTAGTCTACGATAAAATAAAAAATAGGTACGAGAATAACAAAATATATAATTCAGAAATTTTAAAACTTTGTATGTTTGAGTACTATCGTTTTGTAATGGAAATATTTAGTATAACAAATGCAGAAATTCCGCCATTAATATAAGAGAAACATTGTTATTCAGAACAGTGATATTTATAAAATATGAATAGTTAGAATACAAGGTAGTTAATTGGACAAATACTTAAAATTAAGTATAATTTCGAAACCGCTCTTTTGAATTCTGATAAGGTTATTTGTATTAAGGGAGGTTTCAGATCGACATCCGTGATTTATTAAATACATTAAAATGTTCCTATGGCTGTCATCATTTTGCATGATACATACATTTCACTATGCAAAATTAGAAAAAATAGCTAAAATTAAATATTTATGAAATTAGTAATTTATGTTTTTGAAAGAAAATATTTGATTTACCAAATTTAAAAATTCAGCCTTTAAAGAAAGAGAATTGTTGTCATTAAGTACATTGATATTTATAAAGTATGAATAGTTGAAATCCAAGGTAGTTAATTCGACAAATATTTAAATATAATTTTAATTTAGTTTAATTGGATTTCTTAAATACATTAAAATGTTCCTATGGGTTCAATTATTTCGCATGGTTCATATATCTCGCTGTGAAAATTTATAAAAGTTACCTGAAATTAAATATATCTGAAAATAGTAATTAATTTCAGAACACAACCCACGCCAAAATTCTGTAGCTCATATTTTCAAAATTTTATTTTTGCAGCTATTTTCATAAAATTTAACAAATAGTTCCAAAATATTAAAATATTTTTTTTTTGCTTTTTTGCTTTTTATGTACCTATTTATCTTTAAAATAAAAAGGCTGAATTGATTTGGGAAAATAATGATAAAAATGGAAATAAAGGTTATTAAAATTTCTTCACTTTAAATGCACGAAATTCAAATAACGCTTATTTATTTCTATCACAAGTAAAATTTTTGTGATTCTCTTTGTTATGACATGCTATTGTTCTTCTTTAAATCTTCATATGCAATATATGCAGTTCTCTTTTGAAAAAGACCTTTTGAAAAGATATTTTGAAATTTATAGAATGCTATAAATGTTGTAAAAATATTTAATATTTTTTTTTCTAAATAATTTATATTTCCAGTGTCTATTTGAATTTATATGCATATATATCAAATTTAAATTATCTGAATGTAGTACTTTTAAATGCATGACAAATACACAGGTTGCGTCGAAAATTAATCGAAAATTTACTATAAGCTCTAAAATTTGTCCCTCTAATTCTCCGGACAGAAATTCATTTGATTACTAAATGTGTGGCATTTTTTAAAGAGAGTTCAATGAATGACACCACAACACGCACGACTTTTTATAAGCGCCCTACTCTGAGCGTTGCGTACATAATTATCAAAAGGCGAATTCATTTCGCCGAAAAATGTACAAAAGCATAGACATGTTTAGCCACGTAGTTTAGCACAATTCCTGCCCAAATTATCATTCATTTAGCTGATTTTTACTTTGCCCAGATAGAGCATATGTTAGAGTCAAACTTTACTTTTGGTTCAGGGTTTTCACGATTGATCAGAAACCTTACAACACCTTCTAATGATTGACTGTCCATATTATAAGCAAACGAATATGCATTCATTATATAGCATGACTCGCTCAAAGTAACGACACATATAAACCAGGAACAAGAAGTTAAATGATTTAGATTTAAAATTGAATCTGATATTCAAACTAAAAACGATTTATTCGATAAAGTTACTTAAAAAATACTTTTATGATTATAACTGCCTTCAGTAATGAAGTTATATGTCATTGCATATTCCGATTTTTAAAACATAAATCTGTTCTGAAATACACTACAAATTATATATTACACATAATAAATATATAGTTCATTTATTTTGCTATTTTTTTGACAATGGAAGCAATATATGTAGATTTTCAAACATAACTGATAAAATATACAGGGTACGCAATACTAATTTTTACACAAATTTTATCAAAAATTATTTGTCTCATATAAGTGTAAAAAGAAAAAATAGTTTATTTAAATACAGTTAGGCAAAAGATTACATTTAACACCAGATCTCTGATTTGTTTAATTATTTCTGTGTGAATTCCTTGATTTAATAAGACCCAATTTTATAAAAATAAAATTTATCTCTTTACAAATATTTTTCTTGTCTCAACTGATGACATACGTTTTAGTACATAAAAATAAACTAGGATATTTTACGTCTCAAATATGGAAAAATTTTATTTTCGAAAATTAAAAAAAAAAAATTGCGAATAATTTTTTTATTCTTGAAAACAAACCATATGGATTTTACATTATCACTATATCAATAGTGTTAATTAAAAATAGTCGTTTGGGCCCACCATAATACTTACTCATCATGGTAATGCGTAATATAAAATATGAAAATAAAACATGTGTAAACATGTGTATAAAATGCATTGCAACTAAACAATAAAATTTAAATGTATATTTAAATATTTTTAATATATAGTAATACTCTATTACTGAATTGTGGATACTATTTTATTATCCCGTCGACCCGTTTCGACAAATTATATAAATCGTCAAACTACTGGCAAAACTATACAGATAGGCATAATTTTTATTTTAAATAACGAAAGAACTAATAAATTAGTAAAAGATTAATAAAGATACAAATAAAATGACTAATTAATATAACTTGATGACGTAACAAACACGTATAATGTGTTTGTGAATGTGACACTGACGATAAGTCATTTTTGGCATTTAATCTTATAGCTCGGCGATAGTTTTTTGGTCGATGGGATAATCAAGTAGTACCGAATTGCGTATAAGAAACCTTATAACTCCAAGAAATTTAATCATATTAACTAGCAGTTTACTGCTATACATTTTTGAATACTTCTTTGAAAATACATCTTTGAATTATTACATACTAAGTACAAACCAAATTTCAAATCTCTATCTCAATGTGTTCGGTAGATGGAGCGTTTACAGATACACACACACACACACGCACAGGCGGAAGGTAATTTTTTTTTCCAAAAAATATATTTTTCGGAATATCCAGTGTCTGAAACGTGTAAATGCGTCATTTTTTTCAAAACGATTACAGACTTACTATGTATATACTACGTATGATGGGTAAGCAATAAAGGCAAATACCCTACAAAAGAGAAGAAAGGAAACAGACACGAATAAAAGTTGTAGATGCACAATTTAATTCATTCAAATTTACACATAATAATTACATCTACTTACAGTATTTATTTCTAATTCCATGTTATTTTTCTACCCATTTTAGAAACACGAAATATTATGCCATTAATGTTGAAAATCATCATCCATACTAATCTGTCATTAAAAGCTGTATATCGCGTGATTAATCGTAAATTTGGAATTAGAAAAGAGTTTTACTTAATTAAATGAGTTATTTTTTCTTAGTGTAATTCAGATTTATTTCATTAACTACACATTAATTCGCTACAATATGGCGCAAGGGATTAAAAAAGGGAGATTTTTTTTGTCATAATGATCACAAAAAAGTTTTCAAATGACAAATATAAACCAGGATCAATCAGGTAAATGATTTGGGTTTCAAATAGAATCTGTTATTCAAGCTAAAACAGATTTATTCAATAAAGTTATTTAAAAAATAATTTATGATTATAACTGCCTTCATTAATGATGTTATCATGTATTGTTACATAGTCTGATTTTTTGAAATCGTAATTGTTCAATTGTCAAAATGTTCAAAAATCTCAAATACATTACTAATCGTATATTACACTTGATAAATATATAATTCATTTATTTTGCTGCATTGTTAACAATGGAAGATAGATTATATAGGTTATGTAGATTTTCAAACATGATAGAATATTCAGGGTACGTATTACTAATGCTAATTCAAATTTCATGAAAATTTTTTGACTCATACAAGCGTTAAAAAAAAAAAAAAAAAAAAAAAAAAAAAAATGGTTTATCTGAATATAGTTAGGGAAACGATTACTTGTCACACCAACTCTCTGATTTGCTTAATTAATATATTTCTGTGTGAATTCATTGATCTAATAAGACCTAATTTTATATAAAAAAAAATAATAATAACTCTTTGTAAAGATTTTCTTGTCTCAACAGATGACACATGTTTTAGCACTTAAAAATTAGCTAGAATATTTTACTGAAAAATGCAAACACATTATTTTCGAGAGTAAAAAACAAAAAACAAAAAACAAAAAAAAAAAAAACACTCATAAAAATTTCGACGAAATTTTTCGTTCTTGAAAACTAACCATGTTGATTTTGCATTATCACTATATCATTAATGCTAACTAAAACTAATCGTAATAAAAATACAAATAAAACATCGAATTAATGTCACTTGAAGACGTAACAAACACGTAGTAATGTGTTTGTGAATGTAATATTTACGATAAGACATTATTAGCCTTTAATCTTATAGTTTGGCGATAATTTTTTGGTCAATAGGATAGTCAAGTAGTACCGAATTACGTAAAAGGAACATTCTTCTAACTCCAAAAATTTTAATCATATTAACTAACAGTTTACTGCATCGGATTAAGCGTCTTATCTCCAATTAAAATACATTTTTGAATTAAAATTTAAATGAAGTACAAGGTCATGAAAAATCGAAGAGTGTAAAAAATATGTTTAGAAATATCTCGGCAACAAATTATCCTATCGACTTCATTCTTTATGCAAAATTTATGTTATTTTATGGTCGTTTATATCCACTCCTTAAAAAAATAATTTGGAAAATTTTATATACCTTTTATCCGAACGAAAATTTCGAGAGCCCGAAAAAATAATTCTGGATAATTGAGTTTACTGAATTCAATAGGCTTCATTCGATTATTACATACTCAGTACAAACAAAATTTTAAGTCTCTATCTCAATTTCTTTGGGAGATAGAGTGTTTACAGAAGACACACATACACACACACAGAGACAGACAGACGGACGGCAATATTTTTTTCTAAAAATATGTTTTTCGGAAACGTGTAAATCCGACAATTTTTTTTTTTTTTTTTTTACGACGATTGCAAGTCTTACCCTATACTACGTATGATGGGTAAGTAATAAAGCAAATGCCCTACAAAAAAGAAGAAAGTAAACAGACACGAATAAAGGTTGTACATGCACAATTTAATTCATTCAAATTTATACATTATAATTATATCTAATTACAGTATTTAATTTTAGTTCCATGTTATTTTTCCACTCATTTTAGAAACACGAAATATTATGCCATTAATCTTTAAAATCATCATCCATAAGAATCTGTCATTAAAAGCTGGAATTTGCGTGATTAATCGTAAATTTGGAATTGGAAAATAGTCTTTACTTAATTAAATGAGCTATTTCTCCCTGGTGTAATTCAGATTTATTTCATTAACTACACATTAATTCACTACAATATGGTGCAAGTGTTTAAAAAAGGGGGGGAATATTTTGTCATACTGAACACAAAAAATGTTTTCAGATTATTAAAGTTACTAACTTAATTGAAAATATTAAACCCTTCCTTTATGTTAGAGAACATCTCATTCGAATACAAATAGAAATAAATTAATAATAGTATGAAATGAATAAAATATATACATTCTGATTAAACTTTCATACAGATTATAATATTATGTTTTTTAACTTATAAAAGTTATAATACTTTGCTGGTCATTTCATTTTATAAATTAAAGTAAGTGTGTTACACAAGATATTTTTAATTAATTTTAACTTATCACGTGACTATTCTAATATTTTCTCTAAAATATGACGAAAATAATCTGTTATTTTAAGGAAACTGGATCGAAAATTAATTGACAACAATTATTTATAGAATTAAAAATAATTTATTTTGCCTTATAGTGTCTTATATTTATTTTGTCTTATACGTTAAAATATTTTAACTAAAGATTTATAATTAGTAAATTTCCAAAATGTCAGATGAGAAAAGTCACACAAATTTCTTTTTTGTCGTCTATTTTTAAACATATTTTTTTGCGCTTTAGCAAATCTGAAATATTTTGGTGATTGATGTTTTGTTTGATGTTTTTTAACTTATAAAAGTTATAATACTTTGCTGGTCATTCCATTTTATAAATTAAAGTAAGCGTGTTACACAAGCTATTTTTAATTAATTTTAACTTATCACGTGACTATTCTAATATTTTCTCTAAAATATGACGAAAATAATGTGTTATTTTAAGGAAACTGGATCGAAAATTAATTGACAACAATTATTTATAGAATTAAAAATAATCTATTTTGCCTTATAGTGTCTTGGGGAACGTATAGTGTATGGGGAACGGATGATACATAATGTGAAATTCTGATCAAAGGGCTGTATAATGATATATCATATGATGGGGTCAAAAAATTAGGAAAGTGCCATTCGGTGTGCAACTTAGCCCTAATGGTCGAGGGCAGAATCGGATAGCTCGTGCCGAATTGCCGTATTAGTTAAGTTTTCAAGAAGAATTATTAGTGATCACGATCTGTGTAGTCTGGAAATTCTTTGTGGCACAAGTCCTTGCAAGAAATGCACTCGATTAAATCCTCTACGATTGGTTCTCTGTACATTTCTGAAAAGCCTGGCCATATCCATAGTATTTTCTTTCATGCAGTTTTTGGCTTCATGGGTATACTTTTCTTCATTTTTGGTAAAGGTTTTTGGCTTTTTTTCCGCAACATCATCTTCAAGATGCTTTTTGTGTGGTGAACTACTTAAAATTTCAGACTTTTTGCTCCTCTAATTATCGCAGCACCAATGATTCTCGATACGGTAACAACTCTGTTAATTTGACGTAAGATGAACTCGAAACTATACCTTGCGAAATCGAAGTTGGGTTTATTTCACATTGAGCGTGCTTCTTTTCTTTACATAGCATTTTTGCCTTTTCTGAAATGTTATTTTCTATTGAAATCACTTCCTCTTTTCTTCCCATTTTCTGTGTTCTGCGGTTAAACTGATATGTATGGTTCAACACGCTACATTTGCAAAAATATTATCCTCTTAAATTCGCATTCTTGTACAACCATTGAAGGCAAGAGTGCGCAATGAAGTGTGCATCGGTGCGCAATGTACAAATGGAATCTTTTCTTTTACAAACATCATATTTTTTGTGGTCATAACCCGCGTAGTCTGGGAATTGTTTGTGGCACCAGTCTCTACAAGAAATGCACTCAATTCAATCCCCTGCAATTGGTTTTCCATGCATTTCTGAGCAGCCTTGCCATATCCACAGTTTTTCTTTTGTGCAGTTTTTGGCTTCATGGATTTGCTTTTATTCTTTTTTATGATAAAGGTTTTAGGCTTTTATTTCCACCTTCTACCACCAGGGGGTGAAATATGTTCTCTACAAACATTTGACACGAGTCCAAGCTACCTGTGTCACCGTATACCAGACATGCTGCCCACGCGCTACAAAATATGTCAGATTCACTTTCCACTGCCGGCATGCGCATTCTATTCTAAACAATCCCCTATCCTAACGAAACTTCATTATTTAATCTATCTGGATATACATTAGTCTAGGAGATGGAGGCTCAAATAAGAGAAAAAAACGGTGAGACAAATGGGGAACGGATGATACATAATGTGAAATTCTGATCAAAGGGCTGTATAATGATATATCATATGATGGGGTCAAAAAATTAGGAAAGTGCCATTCGGTGTGCAACTTAGCCCTAATGGTCGAGGGCAGAATCGGATAGCTCGTGCCGAATTGCCGTATTAGTTAAGTTTTCAAGAAGAAGCGATATAATGGGCTGGAATAAGTAAAAGCTGATTTACTTAATCTATGGTTTTAAATTGAAATGGGGAGCAAGAATTAGAGGGAAGTGGGATGGGAGCACATAACATGAATGAGTGGTCAAAGGGCTGGCCAATTATATATCACATGAGAAATTCTAAAAAGTGACCCAAGGGGACAACTAAGCTTCTAATGGTCAGGAAGGGGACTTGTCAAACCGACGGCAGAAACGGGTCTTTCGTACCGAGTTATCCCTTTTATATAGTTTCAAGAAGAGGCGATATAAGGAGCTTAAGTATTTAGGGGCCAAGATAATGAAGCGTTTGGTCAAACTTTCAAATTTTTAAATACCCTGTACCTGATCATTCCACTCGCGGAATCCCCCTCCCCTCTTTAAAATTTTTACATGTTATAAAAAATATGAACCCGTGGCCTCCATAAAAAAATCTGGTTTAAAATAATAAATTTCTTTTTCTGTAGGTATTTTGTTTTCTTT
This sequence comes from Maratus speciosus, assembly GCA_963932465.1. Taxonomy (NCBI): domain Eukaryota; kingdom Metazoa; phylum Arthropoda; class Arachnida; order Araneae; family Salticidae; genus Maratus; species Maratus speciosus. The sequence goes on along the minus strand of OZ010800.1, from coordinate 397,586,095 downwards.
GTTGAATCGACCCATTGTTAGTATTCTTCCTCCCATTTCAAGTTTACATACATATGTTTAACGATTTTCAAATCTATATCTTAGTTTAATTTTCCCTCATTAGTTCTCTCGTCATTTTCTCGTCACTGTCTCGTCATTTTTTTGCAAAAAATAAGAAAAAATATTGATAAATTTCAACAGAATTTAGATATTGGGATGGAAATTTTTTTAAAAACTATATATATGGAGTTTGAAATTGATACTTGAAATACTTTTCTTAATTTCTACAAATTACTGCGAATTACATAATTCCATCGTCTGCGATTTGAAAGAAAAGCAGATGTTTTATTTTCAGATTAAAAAAAAAAAAAAAGAATGCACCGAACTGAGCAAACGTGGGTGTGCGTACGATAAAAGAAAAATGCGTTTTTAATGATTTTTTAATTAATAACTTTGCTATTTATAAAATTAAAATTAAAATTCTATGCCTCAATTGCATCAGAAGATGTCTTAGACTTCATTACCCACATTTTCAGTCTCGTACGTACTGTAGATTTTTCTAGCCATCACACGCACACACAGTGAACGAAACTTTATTTTATTAGTATAGAATATATATTTCACATAACTATTGAATTTAATAATTACTTTGAAAATATTATTGTTCATGGATCAATTGTTTACGAAGACATAGACTTTTTAATTTCAAGCATGGGAACTCTTGTAACTCTGCTCATTTTATCCGTAGCGTGAGAGTCCAAGATCATTTGTCCGAGAATGTAAATGCATCTTATATGAAAAATAAATAACATATTCATAGCTGCAAACCTACTGCTTTTCTTCAAGAGAAGAAAAATTTTATTAGAATGACCAGAAATGTTTCATTATAAATAAAATCTAATAAGAACAACAAAGGATCAAGAAACATGCTATTAAATAATTTTTACGGTAGAAATATATTCGTTTGACTGAAAATACGCGATACGTTTTAAGCTATGCCTCATAAAATCGTTGCATTATACTTTATTATTTTTGAGGACACAAGTTTCAAAACTCGCCTCATCAAAAAAAAAAAAAAAAAAGTAAACAAAATTTTCTTTGCATATTCTAAGTACATAATGCGAGTTTATAAAGTAAACCAATATTTTACGATGCCAGAAATACACAATAAAAATAATTTTGTTGCAGATTGTAGTGTTTTTTTTTCTGTGGAAGTTTACTAACATAGTAGATGAGTAAAGAAAACACGATTTTTTTTTGGATAAAGTGTGATTTGAAACGCACGTACTCACACAATATTCCATGGAGAATTATATTTTTCATTTGCTCTTTTCATTGTGTCTAGAAATTTCTAATTGTTCAGTTCATTTCCCCCCTTTTTTTCACAACTCGGGAATTTACCATTCATTTCTCATGTATGTTTTGAAACACACGTACTCATATAATATCCCATGGAGAATTATATTTTTTGATTGCTCATTTTATTTTGTCCAGAAATTTCTAATGGTTCAGTTTATATCCCCCTTTTTTCTCAACTCAGGAATTTATCAGTCGTTTGTCACCTATGTTTTGAAACACACATACTCATTTAATATTCCAAGGAGAATTTATATTTTTCATTTTCTCTTTTTATTGCGTCCAGAAATTTCAAATTGTTCAGTTTATTTCTCCCCCTTTTTTTTCACAACTTGGGAATTTATCATTCATTTGTCATCTGTACTTTGAAACACACGTCATATAATATTCCATGGAGAGTTATATTTTTCGTTTGCTCTTTTTATTGTGTCTAGTAATTTCTACTTATTCAGTTTATTTTCCCGCTTTTTCCTCAACTCAGGAATTTATCATTCATTTGTCATCTATGATGTTTCAGATATAGAGCATCAATTTCTCTGTAGGGAATCCCACTATTTCTCCTTTAAAGATATGCAAATTAACGGATGTTCTTGAGTCGTTTCCTGCGGCTAAACCATTAATCAAGCTTTAATCAGATAGCTTTCGGTAACTTTGGTAAATACTTCCCATATTTATTAATATTCACATTAATTTACTTTCGATAATTTGTTTTTTAATAATGATTTGCTTAATGTTATTCTCATTGCAAATGCTGTGATTTTTATATACTTTTCCTAAAATCTCCATCATAAAAAATATTTCCTAAAGCCATCTTTATTTATTGGTCTCTACAATAATTATTCTCCTACCTCTTTAAGTATAATTACAGATATGTTAACTGATACTTAAGATTACACTTAAATAAAATATTCTATTTTTGGAATACTAGAGTTACTAATAAATATTAAACTGAACACATTTTTTTTTCTATTTTACATTTCAACATAAAATTAAAATTAATCTTAATTAGACAATAAAAGGAGAAACCAAAAGTTTCTTCAGGCATTTTCAATTGCATGTTTTCTTGAACTGTTTTAGAAACAATGTAAAAATTATTCCTTTGTTTATAAAAAGTACTATTTTTCTAAAAACATGTCTAATAAATAAAATATCTTATCACACGTGTACGTACTAATCTGGCCGGTAATTGCCCATGAGTGTGGATCTTAAAAATTCTTAAGTTTTGTTATGGTAACTGTCCATAAACGCACAATTAAATATAGGGTGTCCATTCTCAATGGTGTCCAATGGCTAATTCCTAAACCATTAGTCATAGACACATAGTTCCAATTACAAAAATGTTTTAAATGAGGTAAAGAAATATTGTAAAAGCAATTCGGGTCAAATAAAAAAAATTCTTAAAAAATTTACGAAATTTAAATTTTTATACGATCCCACGGTCCTATAAGTTATATTTAGTAAAATTTTCTTATTACATTGACAAGTAAGACAAAAAAAAGTCCCGTTCATATAACACTAAATTTGACCGAGTTATGAAACTTTAAAAATGCATGACTCATACCACTTTTCTGTTTATGAACACTGATGAGTTCCGCCATGCTTTGAGGGGTCATATACTAGGTGCTTAAAGTATTCGAAGAACTTATTTCATGTGTATCTGCGATTTGAAAAAAAAATGTGCAAGCATTGAGTTATCTCTTATTAAGTTTCAGATTGACTAAAGTAATCGTATTTTAACATATGTTTTATTTTGTAAGAATTTGAGACTATTTCTTTCGTGATTTCTTTTAACAAAATTATGTTATTTATATAAGTTTTTATTTAACTTCAGCAATTGTATATATGTTTTTCCAGTTCAAAAATTGTACTCAAACTTTAACTCACTTTTAAATATGTGATCGAAATAAAATTTTACATACTGACGTAAATCCGATGACAATTTAATATTATGATTTTCACTGGTTACCATTTATACCTATTTTACAGATAACACAAAAAATTGCGGATAGATTTGCGCGAAGAACTTTAAGAACCAGTTTTAATTACATAATACAAGATGCGATGGTTGTGTTTTTTTAACATTTATGTATTTTTTTAGCACTGATTCCGAAAATTACTTTAAATTTAACCACCATGTGAAGATTTTTCACAAATCATAAATTGTCAAAGTTAAAAAATAACAAAAATCGGATATTATAAAATAGAGGCAATGACTATATTTTTTAACTTTTGATAATTGATTTTTATGCACTTTTTAGCTCTGAATCTGAAAATGACCATAGTTTTTAATCACCACGTTAGAATGTTTTTGAAAATCGTTAATGTCAAAATTAAAAAAATACAGCGAACATCTGATACTATAAAACAGATGCAAAACCTTCTTAATTTAATTTAATTTAATTCAATAATTTATTCAATTTTTTTCTTATACTGGTATTCTTACAGGTAAACAGCATAGGGGTCTCATGAGGTGGGGAAGTTCGTACGTTCAATTTTAACTTAGAATATTTTAACTTTGAAATTTACAATTTTCGAAAAATCCTGACGTGATGGTTAAAACTGAAGGTCATTTACTGATTCAGAGGTAAAAAATACATAAAAATCAATTATCAAAAGTTAAAAACGCAAGAATTGCATCTAATTTATAGTATCAAATTTTCGCTATTTTTCCCTTTTTTTAACTTTAAAATTTACGATTTCCAAAATATCTTTACGTGATGGTAAAAAATGAAGATAAATTTCAGATTCAGCAGTAGAGAAAACATAAGAATCAATTATCAAAAGCTAAAACTGTTAATTTTCATCATTTTACTTAACAAAAATTCTGTTTGCTGTTATCTTTTTTCTTCTTATATGTTTATTACAGAATTCATAATTTCCATTAATATGTCAGAATAATTAAAGATTTCAAATTTTTATTGCAATGTTAATTTTACTCTCAACCATTTTTTTTAATATACATGACGAAATTATATTTCTACTAAATTTCTGAAGGGCCCCTGTTTTGCAGCATAAAATATGTTCCTACTTTAAACAGTTATTACTCGGTCAATTTTAATCGTAGGATAACGGGATTTTTTTGTCTTGTTTGTCAGTGTAACAGGAAAATTTGACTAAATATAACTTATAAGACCGGCGAACCGTATAAATATTTAAAATTTTTAATTTTTTAAGAAATGTTTTCATTGACTTAAACTATTTCTTTACTTCAATAAAACATTTTTGTAATTGGAACTATATGTCTATGACTAACGGTTTAGGAATTAGCGATTGGACACCGTTGAGATTGGAGCACCCTGTATAATGTACGCTGGTGTCCAAAATTAAGGACCAATCACAAAATGATAATTTTCAAGTACGCGAATACTCAAAAGGAAATAATATAATTCGAATAATTACTATTTCTACAGCACAGCTAATCCATATAACATCTCATTCATGTTACACATGGTCACAAGTGTCACAGTCACTACGTTGAAGCAAAAAATAAGAAATGCATACATCACATTATGAGTCTCAAAATATCTCTATATGTGACTCCACTGAGACGTCACTGTGACTGCTGTTTTGTGACGAGTCACCATGTGACTTTACAATGTAGTTACATTGTGACTCTCATGTGACTATCATATGCAGACTCAATTTCAAATTCATCATGAACTCTGCATTGTGATGAGTTGCTAAATAATGTCACGTTAAAGTCACATGAGGACTTTCAGGTGACAGAGACTACTGTAAAGTCACCTTTGTGGTCTTTTGTGAAAAGTCACCATGTGACTATAATGTGATATTATTTGATGAATTATCATAATGCAACGTTCACGATTACTTTGAAATTGAGCCTAAAAATGAGAGTCACAATATAACTACATTGTAAAGTCACCTGGTGACTCGTAAGAAAGCAATAGTCACATTTTTTTCTCAGTGGAGTCACATATAGTAATCATTTGAGGCACATAATGAGACGTGTAGAATTTCCTATTTTTTTGTTTCACCGTAGTGACTGTGACTTGAGACCATGTGTGACATGAATGAGATTCTATATGGACTAGCTGTGCTGTAGGGGTAGTAATTATTTGAATTATATTATTTCTTTTTAAGTATTCGCTTACTTGAAAATTAGCATCTTGTGACTGGTCCTTAATTTTGGACGCCAGTGTAATACATTTTATATATCATATATTTAGTGTAGCTACATATAGAAAGAACAACATTTTAATGTTGAAGCAAATGTATTTTGTAATACACATAAATGCATTTTTTTAAACTATCCTTTGATAAAATATCATTATTCCTGATTTTAATTGGAAGAAATAAATTTTTAAGCTACGTTTAGAACATTTATAAAAAATAGTGTTTTTTAAGTATTCTTTAACTAGCTTTTATATTTTGTGGATGTTTTCTTGAACACATATTTTAAATTTAGGGTAGGGATAGTTTTCAAAAGTTTCTAATAAATACTTTTTGGATTTTTTATTATTAAGCATTACAAATTAAATTAATATTCATTAAAAATAAAATAAAACGCATTGAAATGTTAAAAGGAAAATGGAAATGAAAACATCGTGTATTCGCACATACATATATCAACACAATTAAATAAAACGTAATGTGCATGATATATCATACTAACAGTGCAGGGGAGAGTAGCTAAATTTGGACCACTTCACTTATTTTCAGTAACTCACTTAATTTTTGGAATAACTGAAAAACGTCACTTCACGGGGTCTTTCTATTCATCTACTAACTAAATAAATGTTTAGTTTCTTGTTCCCTCTGTACTTTGATTTCTGAATTTAGCAAGGGAGATAACATTTCAAATGATTCTTTTGCTTTTTTTTTTTTTTGGGGGGGGGGGGGATTTGTAGCTGCAGCCTTCTTGCAGATCAATTTCTTCACAATTTCTTCTCTCCTTTTCGTTTGCTATATCTTTAGAAACTTTTGCTGTCACGGGTGTTTTTCTTCCAGACAGATTGTCTGGGTATTTTTCAACACTTTTCAACTATATTATAAAATATGCTCTATTGAAAAAAATACGCTACAAATAGTCAAACGCAAAACCTTATACATTCAAACAGTGTTGAATTCAAGGGTACCACACCGGAGCCATGAACTCCCGTCCCCCCCTGGAAGGTTTGAGATTTTATACGTTTTTATTGCCAAAAAGTGTAATTCCACCCTCCAGAACTGCAAAATCTTTGCCCCCCTCCAAGGAATCACAAATATCCTCGAAGAAAGTGTTTGAAATCAAATCTGTAAATCCATCACGCCGTAGGAATAAAGAATTCAAAGAAAATAAATACAAATATATACAAAATAAAACAAATTGCAAACAAAATATATTGCATAAAAATGTAAAAATATTTTTATGTTTATATAGGCCTTAACTATATAAAGAAATTGGCCCAGATATACAAATAAAATATTCAAAGCTTGCATGGAGATAGTAATCCATTGTAAAATATTAAAAAATAAAAATATAGTGTACAAAGCGTGCAGCTTTCGAAATTTATTATCTACTTTTCAAATTTATGATGGTATATTTTATCCAATTTAAGCAACCCAAATTGGCTCAATTTAGGCAACTGCGATATTTATTAAAACAGTAATCTCAAGACTACGAACAAAAACGAAATCAAACAAATCCACGTGAAAAATATGCGTAATAAACAGATGAATTTAGATATGTGTATGAAAACATAACAACTTGCCTTAGTTCCAAAATATTCATTTACATTTAGTAGGAAAAAATTACATGAAAACTGCTAATTTTGGATTTTTTAAAATTGTCTGTAAACAGCAGGAGGTGGACGAGTGCTTCTTCTAATCCTAAATGTCGTCATTCTGATGAGTAGGATTTCAGCGGTAGATGGCGTCTCTTTCTCTAATTAACGGCAGAATGGCAACGGCCCATTTAAAGCGGAGGTCCAATTGTGGATAATCGCACCTAATTATGTGTGGCGAGAACTGTACTTTAATATTTAAGAAGATGCATTCTTTCTTATTTCTAAATGTATTTTCTTTAACCTACTCAATGATAAAATTACCGTTATTCCTGATTTAAATTGGAAGAAATAAGTTTTTAAGTTACTTTAAACATTTATATAAATAGAGTTTTTCAAATATTCTTTAACTGAATTTTTTGCTTTGTGATTATTTTGTGAGGTCACATATTCTAAATTTAAGGTAGGGACGATTTTTGAAAATTTCCGGTAAATAGTTATTTAATTTTAAGGGTTCCGTACTTAAAAAGTAAAAACGGAACCATTATAAGATCACTCCTGTGTCTGTCTGTCACAGCCCTTTTACTCGTAAACTATGCAACGTGGAAAGTTCAAATTCGGGGAAGTAATAAAGACTATTGTCCCACATATTTACAGATTAATAAATATTCATAATTATATTTAGGCAAAATGTAGAGGGGCTAATTAAGTTACTTGAAAAAAAATCTTTTCTTTGTATATCGTGTGGGATATCGTGTGAAAGCTTTCGTAACGCTGAAATCAAAAATATATTTCATTTAATTTTAGGTATTATATTTTCAAAGTTATGGTGGAAAATGTAATGCAAAAACATGTCTCCCAATCCCATCTAACTCCGAATCTATTGAGACTAAAATTATGAAAAATTCCGATGTAGTAGACATTAATTCAAACCTTGCAGGAAAATTATAGCGATTACCTTAGGTCACATAGTTTTTGAGAAAATCGCATTTTTCCGTTACATTCAAATTTCGAATTACGAGCTTCAGCGAAAGCGTTGAGCAGAGCTGTAGGCACCTGTCGTAGCAGGAGCATAAAAGCATTGTTGATCATGAATTTTGGAAAAAATCGTCGGTAATTAGCCGAGATATTAACCCTTAAAGACACGGACGGTGTTTGGATATACATAAGGACAGGGACGGCGTACACTATGCTCCATCGTCTTTTAAAGCCTAGATAACAAACTTTAAGGATATATTTATGTCCAGTAGCAGTATAAAAGCAATAAACGTCAAATTGTTAAAAACAGACTAATTTAATGAGAAATAATCACATAAATATTATGGGATTCGCGACTAGTTTCCATTGAGTGGCTCTCTCAATACACCTACTATGTCTTTAAAGGTTAACTAAAAACCTATATGGAATACCAAATATACAGAATAGCTATATTTACTATTATTTAGGTTCCATATATCTTTGAACTTTCTTGGTATATCCATTTATACTTTTCTAGTGTACAGGGTGCAAACGAAAGTCTCTTTAACTTGAAAATACTTGTGAGCGGAGAGAGCTACAGCTATGCTAGTAAAGTAACGGTATAGTAAAGCGACTACGCCCGATTTAATGGAAACGACAACAACGCCCCTAGTGGCGAAATTTGGGAGACAGCCACTACAAATCGAAAACGAAAAGAGATAGATCAAAATTTCCAGTTAGAAAGTTTTAGAGCTTTAATTAATTAATAGAATACGACATTTGGTTTACATGGATAAGATAAATCTTCGCCTATTTACCCAAAAATATCCGAAATCGATGCACTCCATTTTATGTAAACGTTTGAATGGAATAGTCAGAGGTATGAAGAAATACGCACAATTTATGCTATAAATACGTACTTATCTCAATACATTTTGATAACATCACACACACAAAAAAAAGACTAACTGTCTCACAGTGATAAAAAGTTAATATTCAGTATGTTCGAAAAGTTCGCCATTGCTCACGATACACGTTTGTATTCGTGAGAGTAATTCTGCATGCACATTTCTCAGCATGGAATGTCTATTGCAAGCATCTTCAATACGACGACATAGATTTAACCCTTTCAAGGGTGGTGGCTAGACGGTCTAGCCACTTAATTTTAATTCCAAAACTGACAAATGGCACCAAGAATATTTTAATAAAATTTTGCTTTTGTAATGAAACTGCAAATTAGCCGATTTTTGTTTTCAGAGAAATTCGTTTGAATATTCTGGTGTTTGTCAATTATTTCACCAGTTTACGAACAGAATTCTTCTGGCTCTGAAAGTGTTATTCTATAATTTTAAATGCATTGGAAATTGTATCTTTACAGACATTACAGCACAGTACAATGTCACAATCTGCAATTGTGCACTGCTACATTTCCGGAATGTGAATAGGCAAAGTAGAATAGTCGCTCATCGATTTCGGACATTTTTGGGTATGCAGGCGACGATTTACCTTATCCCTGTGGACCAAATGTCGTTTCGTACTAAATAATTGATGCTCTAAATCTTTCTAATTGGAAAATTTGCTCTAGATCTTTTCGTTTTCGATTTGCAATGGCTTTCGCCACTAGGGGTGCTGCTGTAGTTTGAATTAGGCTGGGCGTAGTCGCTTTACTGTAGCGTTACCTCACTTGTATAGCTGTAGCTCTCTCCGTCCGCAAGTATTTTCAGGTTAAAGAGACTTTCCTTTGCACCATGTATAATATACAGCTATACCAAACCCTACGTTGTCTTAGTATTCTTTTAGCAATGGTATTTTTTAATAATACACTTGCTAATTGATATATTATTGTACGGAACCCTCCGTGCGCGAGTAATACTCGCACTTGACCGTTTAGTTATTGCTAAGCATAATAAAATAGGTTAGTAATTTTTAAATATCGAAAAGTACACATTAAATTTTATTAATAATAAGTAAAAAAAAAAAAAACAACTTATAAGAAAGTCAAAGTTCTAAGAAATAGCCAAAAATATTCTGAAGCTGTTATTCGAACATGTGAAAACATAATTATTAAAAAAAAATAATATCATATCAGATAGAGATATAGCAAAATTTATTCTAACACGTTTTACAAAGTTTCCAAATTGGAAGTAAAGAATTTTAACTACATTTTTTCTTTTGTTGCACTTTCTTTTGGACTGAAAAAATTGCAGCAATTCAAGAAAAGCTAGACCCAGATTCATTAGAGTGTTGAAATCAAAACATGTCTCAATAAATTTTGGACTAAGATATTTAAATACCATTCTTAAAAAACATTTTCACCCGCCATCATTTGAAAACTTTCAGTAAAATGCAACATTAGTCTGTTAACGAAATCATTCTACGCTTGACACATATATGCAATAAAACCTGCACATAACGGACATCCCTGAATTTCTGAATTTGTTGGGTTTACGGAGGTATTCGCTAAATACGAATAAAAATACACACGTATTTTTATTTTGAACAGAAAAGTTTTTTGTAAATAGAAGCCTTCACTCTTCAGAAGTGTCCATAATAGATGTTTTGCTCTAAAACTTAAAATTATGAATATATATTACACCGGTATTATAGTATACATTATTCCATTACAGTATACATTATTGGACGTTAGTAAAAACTAACACATATATTTATTGATTTTTCTGACGTGAAAATTTAAATATATTTAGAGCTTTATTAATAATTTGGCTTTCATTTGCCTAGTACTTCCTATTAGTTTCAAATACAATCTCCAATTTTGCCTTCGGGAGTTCCTTCAATTGACCTCTGTCTGACTGGAAATTAATGAATGTTCTCTGATAATTACTTGCGGCAATCCATCAATCAAGCAATAATCAGATAGACTTCGCCCCCTATGATAAATATATCTTTTGTTTGTTACATTATAAGAGTAGAATTTTTCAGCAATTTACTTAGCATGAGAGTTTTCTTTATTTGTCATGGAAAATGAGCAAACTTTTATAATTTTCCTAAAGAATGATACTTTCTTAAAATACGACTAATTAATTTAATTTATTGTATATAAAATAATCTATCATAATAAACGAGTATTGAACTTCGAAATACATAAGTATGATTTCTATTATATAACACCGCATAAAATTTAATTCAGATATAACATTTGATATTTTGTTATATCTGTGTAAAACACAAGTATACTCGTATATATACAGTGCTAGAAAAAAATTTAGCAATCAACAAAAACAGTAAATCTTTTACTTTTATGGAATTCTAATATCATCACAGTCTTATATACATAAATCTATGCAAGTTTTGCTATTGGATTTAAATTACAATAATATGCTTTAAAATATAAGTAAAAATTAATTTCCAGATAACACAATTTGGTGGGAAAATATTTAGGACCGATATGTCTAATATTTAAATTACATATGTAAAAAATGTGTTGTTTGATTTTGTGTACAGAAGTACCACGACGTACATCACCCCACATTTACATCGTCTGGCAAGAAAAAAAAAATCCTTAATTATGACGCACTTTGAACTTTTTTGAAAACTTTTGATTTTATGAAGGGAAAAGTTCCTAAGACAGTTAAGTAAAAGTGACTAAATAAAAAAAGTCACTAGAAAAAGTTTAAAAAACTCACTCTTCGAAGTTCTAAAAGAAAAAAAGAAAAAAAATTGTTTGTTCAGCCGTCATTGTCAGATTTTTTTTCACATCCTCAATGATTCGAACAGTGCAACTACAACTTATTTATTTATTCCAAATTCTTGTATTGTAAACTCCTTTTTTTGTTAATGTTAAGCGTATCTAATCATTAAATAGAATAGAATATGTTCATTAGATTTTGGAGAATTTTTATTACTTATCCTTTTTTGCTTTTCTAAATGTACCTCAATTTACGTCGCTAGTCACAACTCACTATATAGACCCTATCTTTGTGAATTTCAGCGATATTTGACTGGACTTTTTATATAAGATGCCCTAAATTGCTGACTACCAATTTATATAATAAAAATTTTCGGATCTTCCACGCATGCATAGTTAACCTTTTAAAAGCCGCATTATGATTGAAAGATAACACAAACTATTTATTGGTAAAAATCACATTAAAACTCAAACATAAGCACTATGAGTAACTTTTTTTGAAAAAAATTTTTTTTGATTAGGATTGATAACATGTTCCAGAAATGGAACATTGGCGAGAAACACATAGTTTTTCACATGTTTTTATCAAATATGATTACCGATATTTAAATTAAAATTTCTATTTCTATGTCCATTATTTTTAATAACTACATGTTAAGTTATAAAAGTTAATCAGGAACAACACAGAATAAGCAGAAAAATGGCCGGGCTTTTCCCGTCAAGCCTTCATTCTGTTCAAGATTCCACCAAAAATTGTCAAGAAGCGGTAGGAAGTTTTCACAGAAAAAGCTTTGTCACTAAGTTAAAAATGTACATATTATTTAGATAGTAATCAGGAATTACTGTATAAAAAAATTACAATTATTTATCGGAATAGTAAAAAAATTATAAAAACAGCATAAGAAAATAATAATAAAGCCTGTACTAAAATTCATAGCACAATAATCATATAAATGAAAGTGTAAAAATACAAAGAGAAATAAATAATCTCCTAATTTCAAGGTGCTATTATCTATAATAAGATATATTTTTTTTAAGCTTTCTAAATTTATTTCTAGGGATTACTGTAGCATCAATTGGGACCAATAAATCTTCTTGAGTGCTCCAATATAAATTTTCTCCGAGTAATTGGTGACATCCACTAAACAACAATAATCCAAAATATTGACATATATTGCTTTCATCTACAGCTGTAACTTCTCCTTTTTAAAATGCATAAAATATTGTCATATTTTCTACATGCGGTAGATATTGTATTAGAAAGAACTTATGAAATATTTCAATTAGAGATAAAGTAACCAACTCAGGAAGCATTTCAGAAATATTTGCAATTCTTTTAGTTTTTAGAATTTTTTTAAATTTTGCATTTTTTTTCGCAGCAATGCCAGATATTTTTCTCTTTCTACACAATTTTTCGCTTCAAATTCAGTCTTCCCTTTGACGTTGAAGGTACTTCATGATCAAATCCGTCTTCATTAGAAATTTCAATGTCATCTACTTTTCTAGAGCTATTTCAATTTCACCATAAACATCTGCTGCCAGAACAGACTGAAAAATGTCTTCATTTATATTTTCGTCATCTATTAAACATCCATTTCCTTCTGGAGGTAACTTACAAATATCAATCCAATCTTCATCAGAATCACCCGATAATTCATAAAAGTATTCAAGTGTGTCTTATGATGTACAAAATGGTTTTGAATCAGACATCTCATCTGTGGGACGTATCCTAACTAACTGAAAAACAGTTGCAGAGGAAAGTAAAAAGAATAAGAATTCCTTATTTTCCGAAATTACCACTCCAATCCTATCTTGGCTCTCAATTTGTGTCATAAACAACGTCTGACTGTCAAGAAACACACGTGCGTTTCAGCGGCAATCTACTTCAAACCGGAGATCGTGTGTGAAAGATGGGGTGGGGGCAGGGGGGAGGTGTGCAATGAAATAGAAAGTAGATCAATGTCATAAACATTTTTCATTGACTCTTACTAAAATTCTCGTATTCAGAAATTTTTTTTATCAATACTTATATGTACTGTAATCAAAGAACTTTATCATGTTAAAAAATAAACCTTTACACGCCAAGGTTCCATTTCTGGAACATGCAAATTTGTTATATAAAAGAAAAAAAAAATTTTTATTTGTTAGAACTTATGTTGTATGAATAAAAGGATCATTTTCATTACTCTCACTTAGTTATAAAAAAAATTTGTTAAATTTTGAATTTTATATGAATTTTCGAATTTTGTTCGATGAAAAGTCTAAAAAAATATTTATTTTATCAATGCAATATCAACGCCAAAAAATCAATCCACACTTTCTTTTTACATAATAATTTTTATAGAGAAATGCGAATAAAATTGTATTTTTCACAGAATTTTGAAATTGATGTTCCATTTATGGAACATTGTCGTGTAAAAGGTTAAAAATTATTTCCTACAAATGCCCATATCTCACCAAATAGTCAATATATTCATGTTTTAATTGCAGTATACTGTTGCTACAGTTCTTTGTCAGGTTTTCGGAAAGTTGTTTTATATTCGATTGAAAACTCAGTATGCTATAAACAAAAAACTTTTGAATTTTTCACAGACACAATAACATCTTCACAAATATGAGTGCTATGCTTACACAAATGCACTCACACATTGAACAGGACCCAAATAATTATTTAACACAGTGACGAACCATTCTCAGCCTTTTCCGTTACATAGGTGATCGCATTAGTGATTTTATTATTAAATGTATTATTAGCCCCCTAATTGTCCTCCAGACTAAACCTTCACCGAGAAATATGAAATCAATAATTTTGGTAGATATTCGACAAAAAGTGTGCAATCGAAAGCATCCAGTCCCTGTACCTTAACTTTTGGAGGCCAGTGTATGGCCAGCCAATGGAGGTAAAATATAATGGAGGCCAGCCAAAAATAATGAGCCTTTGTTAAAAAGAACAGATTTACTGAGCAAATATATGCCACTGACAAATAGGCTCCAGAACAGGCACCTTCTGCATCAATACACTTTTGTAGGCATCATTTTCATGACTCGAAGAAGTCCACGTAGGCCTGTTCCGGAATGGGACAGGCCTACCTTGTGAAGGACTGCCTTGACACTTATTTGGATGTCCTCGATCGAGTGGAAGCGTTTTCCTGTCAGCGCGGAAACAAGAAGAAGTCAGTAGGCAGCAACAAACTATAGGGACTATAGGGAAGAAGGTGGACCATCAGAACGTTCACCAGGGCCAGGTAGACGCTCACGATGAAGGCGGTGTGGCTGGGCGCATTATCGTATTGAAGCTTCCAGCTGTCATTGATGTTTCTCCGTTTCAGTGCGAAGCTTCTTTTTCAGCCTTTTCAGATTTCTAAATAGTAAGCTGCATTCATGATCTCTCCGGGTGGGACAAACTCGTTGTGGACGAACCCCATCACTCCGAAGAAGGCGATGAGCATGGTCTTCGTCTTGGATTTGCTCATCCGCGCTTTGTTGGGAAGTGTTGATTTTGAGCTGTGCCAATCCCACCCCTCATCCTCTTTATAGTCCGGACTTGTCATCTTCTGACTTCTTCTTGTTTTCGCGCTTAAAATCAGCTCTGAAAAAAAAACGCTTCCACTCGATCGAGAACATCCAAGCAAATGTCAAGGCAGCCCTTGCAGCCATCCCGGAACAAGCCTACGTGAATGCCTTTGAGTCATGGAAATGCCGCCTACAAAGTTGTATCGATGCAGAAGGTGCCTATTTTGAAGACTATTAGTCAGTTGTATGGATTTGCTATATGAATCTGTCCTTTAGAACAAAATCTCATTACTTTTGAATTCCACCTTGTATATACATATCGTTGTTAAATTTTCGAAATTTTGCATTCAAAAAGGGTCATTTTTCTGAAAAACGTTCTTCCTCCTTAAGGCAACGCCTCTTTAGGTTGAATTTTAGAGGTACCGACAAATCAAAAACATGTTCTTAAAGTAGCAATTTTCGTCTAATCGATGGTGTAATCGGTTTTAAATAACACGAATTTCAAAGCTTTCTAAAACGCAAGCAAACACAGGTCTTTTAGCATCTCACGAAGACGATCTTTTTTCTAGACTATAATTAAATAAACAAATGTATTTCAACATAGTACTTTTAAAGCATTTCGCTAGATCAGATTTACAGGAGTTGCAAAAATTTTGAAATGTTCGGATGGTTAGAGGTATTTTTTACAAAATAAAATCTGTGACAATTTCGACGAAAGCAGTAAAAATCTGAGTGTTTTGTATCACTTTTGCTCGCTTTTGGCTTATGTTTTCATTACTAATTATATTTTTTCCATGAATTTAAAAAGAGCTCTATACAGTTATATTTATAAACTATTAAAATTTCAGTGAATTTGAATGGTAATAACTAGTTTTTTTTGTTACGGTAACGACACCGAAAAAAAAAAAAAAAAAAAAAAAACAAGAAAAAAACATTTCTTTTTCAACTAGATAAACATTTTTTTTCACAAATTTTTGTCATAAGGTGCATAACCATCCTCTTTAATAAAAAGCTATGCGTTGCTGACGACAGGCTTTTTCACTAATCGTTGCCACAGATTAATCTCCGAAAATGAAACATTTGAAATTACTGACAAAATTAATAGTTTTTGTCAGAAAATTATTAGACAAACTGCATTAGAAAGATAAGGTATTTCGATTACCAATATAAATAAATGAGCATTTCAGAAACTGTGATTAATTTTACAAATGTAAACAATGTATAGTGAGTCTTTAATTTTTTTAATTGATTGATAAAAATTATTAAAAAACTTTCACGCATTGAATATTTTAACTCCTGTAGTATTAATATACCTTTAACATCATTCGTCTATAAACCAATGAAAATGGTTTTTAATTTAAAAGGGGAATCTTTGAAAACTCAAGCCTATTTTTGGTACTTTTATGTTATCTGAGGCAAATCTCGCCAATAGTAGTTATTTTTTCCTGTGTGTGATTTAGAAACAATGCTTTAAAGTTGAAATAAAATGCTATGCTATTTATTATTACTATTATTTATTTTAAAGGAAATGAGTGAAAGGCATGGATTTTTATTCTACGCAATATGTACTTTGAATGTTTTTATTTTAAATAAAATATATGCTTTTTAAATGAAATGGATTAAAAGTTTATATTTTAAGTAAAATTACTACAATATGAATTACGTCAATGGGAACAATATTTGGCGATTTATCACATCGCCAAGCTAGCATAAAAGAACTATATCTTCTGAGTATTCATGTAATAAATATACTCTTTAGTTTGTTTGTTTCAGGTTTGTATGTTTAATTTATTTTGGAAAAAAGTGATTTTATGAATCATTAAACCACTTTCCCTTTTTTCAATTAATTACTTCTCAACATCGCATAATTTTATATTTTACACAATTGAACATGGAGGATGTATTTTCAAATATAAAATGTTTGATAACTGTATTTCAACTTACTGAATTTTCATGATTTTTAAACCAAATAGCTCGATTATGGAATAATAGTATCTAAATATTTTTATCAATTATTTAAAATTTTAATGGAAAACTACGATCTGTATCCACCGTCCTAGGACTAGCGTTTACACTAGTCATATTTATAAACGCTGAAAATCTCAAAAAAATCGGACAACAAAATATATATACATTTTTTAAATATTAAAATAGACCAAGTGAAAAAGAACTCTTCTTACGAGCCATTATACCGCTGGATATCAGTGTTTTTTCTTTACCGATCTTACACACGCTCAGGGGATACGTATTTTATGCAACATATAAAATTGCTTGAGTTTTTGAACTAGTATAGATTTAAAAATTATTATATTTTTGCTTAGAAAAGCATTTTTTAACGAAAGGGAAAATCATGTAACTCAAATTCAAACGAAGCTTTTATTAAGAATGACTGCTTTATGTTCTTTTTACAAAGTTTTCTGTATTTTTTCACATTTTTACTTGAGCGGCAAGACGGTGTTTTTGATAACAGGTAAAAATTTCGAAGTTCTCGAACAACAGGAACTATTACTTTTCTTTATTATTATGAAACGACCCAACGTAAAATAAATAGTCAGTGCGTATAATAAATACTCGCGCTCAGGAGATTCCGTAAAAAAAATACATCAATTATTAGATGTATTATTAAAAAAGCTTGTGACTATAATGTGATATTATTTGATGACTTATCATAAGGCAACGTTCATGATGACTTTGAACAGATGACCTTGACAGACACATTAGGGTCACAATGTAACTACATTGTAAAGTCACCTGGTGAATCGTCCCAAAGCAGCAGTCAGATTGGCGTTTCAGTGGAGTCACATATAATCATCATTTGAAACTCATAATGAAACGTGTGGAATTTCCTATTTTTTATTTCACCGTAGTGACAATGACACTTGTGACCATGTGCGGCATGAATGAGATGCTATATGGACTAGCTGTGCTGTAGGGATAGTAAATATTTGAATTACATTATTTCCTTTTGAGTATTTGCTTACTTATAAATTAGCATTTTGTGACTGGTCCTTAATTTTGGACGCCAGTGTACTATACAGGGTGTCCGGTCTCAACGGTCTCCAATGGCTAATTCCTAAAACGTTAGTCGTAGACATATAGTTTCAATTACAAAAACGTTTTAAATAAGGTAAAGAAATATTTTTAAAGCGATTTGGGTCAATAAAAACATTTCTTAAAAAATTACGAAATTTAAATTTTTATACGGTCCCCCGGTCCTATAAGTTATATTTAGTAAAATTTTCCTTTTACACTGACAAGTAATACAAAAAAAGTCCAATTCATATAATACTAAAATTTACCGAGTTATGAAACTTGAAAAATGCATGACTTATGCCACTTTTCTGCTCTGAAAATAAATGAGTTCGACTTGGCTTTGAGAGGCCACATACCAAGGGCTTAAAGTATTCGAAGATCTTATTTCACGTGTATCTGCGCTTTGAAAAAAATTGTACAAGTATTACGATTATGTTAACATTCATTAAGTTTCAGATTGGCTAAAATAACATGTTTTATTTTGTCAGGATTTGAGATTGTTTCTTTTATGATTTCTTTTAACAAAAATTATGTTATTTTTATAAGTTTACTTCAACGATTATATGTATGTTTTTCCAGTTCAAAATTTGTACTCGAACTTTATCTAACTTTCAAATATCCGATCGAGATTACATTTTACATACTGGTACAAATCCGATAACAATCTAATATTATTATGATTTTCGGTGGTTACCATTTATAGTTATTTTACAGGATAACACAAAAAATTGCGGATAGATTACCGCCTAGAAGTTTAAGAAAAAGTTCTAGATTAGGTAATACAAGACTGCGATTGTTGTTGTTTTTTTAACTTTTATGTATTTTTTAGCACTGAATCCAAAAATTACATTAATTTTTAACCATCATGTCAGGATATTTCGTAAATCATAAATTGTAAAAGTAAAAGAATAACAAAAAGCGGATACTATAAAGTAGAATAGATGGCTGTGTTTTTTAACTTTTGATAATTGATTTTTATGTACTTTTTAGCGCTGAATCTGAAAAGGACCTTCATATTTAACCTCTACGTTGGAATATTTTTGAAAATCGTAAATGTGTAAGTTAAAATATAGCGAAAATCTCATACTATAAAACATATAAACTTTTTTTATTTTATTTTATGTTATTTTATTCAATAATTTATTCAGTGTTTTTGCTTATCCTGGGACTCTTACAGCTAAGCAGCTGAGTGGTCCGATGAGATTGGGGGTGGGGGGGGGAGTAGGTTCAATTTTAACTTTGAAATTTGCAATTTGAGAAAAATCCTGATGTGATGGTTGAAAAAAAAGGTCAATTTCGGATTCAGCGGTACATAATACATAATATCAATTATCAAAAGCTAAAAAACATGACATAACCCAACTTTTGCAGGCTAGTGTAATCTAATAATATTTTTAGATACGTATCATTTTGTAAAGAATTGAGGTTGTTAATTTAGCATCATTTTACTTAACAAAAATTCTGTTTTTTCTTTCTTCTTAAATGTTTATTACAAATTGTATATTTTGCATAAATATGTCAGAATGATTAAATATTACAAATTTATATTGCATTGTTAATTTTACTCTCAACCCTTTTTTTTAAATATATCTGACGAAATAATAGTTTCGACTAAATTTGTGAATGACCCCCAATTTGCAGCAAAAAATATGCTCCAACTTTAAACAGTATTACTCGGTCAATTTTAATCGTAGAATAACGGGACTTTTTTTGTATTACTCGTCAGTGTAAAAGGAAAATTTTACTAAATATAACTTATAGGATCGGGGACCGTATAAAAATTTAAATTTCGTAATTTTTTAAGAAATGTTTTTATTGACCCAAATCGATTTTAAAATATTTCTTTACCTGATTTAAAACATTTTTGTAATTGGACCTATATGTCTACGACTAACGATTTAGGAATTAGCCATTGGACACCGTTGAGATCGGACACCCTGTATAATATAACTCTTTTCTCTGAATAAATGAAAATGTTTCATGCATAAAAAATAATAAAATACTATACAAAATATTTTTCTACATATTTCAAATATTTTGCTACAAATAAAATAAAATAAACTTTTTACAAAGAAAAAAGTATCTTGAATTGTTGGAAAATATTTGACATTTTTTTATCCACTTACAAAGTACCAACAAATTTTCATATTATATTTTCTATATATATATATATAGAGAGAGAGATGGAGAAAACACCTTTGTGCTATTGCTATAAAGTCAAACAAGACGAGTTTTAGAACAAATTGTAGTGTGGTTATTTTAAAATATTATTTTTGCTTTTCGTTGTATAGTATATTTAGAAAGCCAACATTTTTCTTATTTTTCTTTTATGCTTTAAGGAAACAGAAAATAATTATACAATATTAAGCAAACATGCGAAACATAAAAAAATTGCAAACATGTAATCCTAAAAATATTTCATAATTTATTTCAGGATAGCTTAGTTCAAATATTTAAACAAATATTTTTGAAGCACCATAGAAATAAATATTTGTTTATGATTATTAAAATAATATATTGCTTAATTTGTTAATAAAAACTAACTTGGAATTACTTTTGACGCAGTATATTGTGTGAGTAAAAAAACCCCTTTATAACAGCATGTCTTCCTTTAATTGTATAATTATTTCAGTAATTCTTTTACTTCTTTGCTATATTATTTATTCTATTTTTTAATATAACTTTCTACAGCTTGCATAAAAAAGAAACATACAGAATTAGAGTAATAATGATTCAGTGTCCATGGAGCTCCCTAAAATTTGGAAAGAGGTGCTACACAGAATCATGAAACAATAATGTAAAATAATTCACGTTCATAAATTTCTATTTTTAATATTGCAGTAAATTACATGATCATTGTGTTCGGGTGATTTTTGTTTTTGTTTTTGAATACTAGTTTTTCGATTTGAATTTTTGCGAAAATATTTTTATTATTTTATTTTCTTGAGAATGTTGCCGTCTGATGCAATGAAACATGTTGAAATGTAAATAAATAAAGTAATTTTGCCTATTTTTAAAACTTACGTTTATCACCTATAGCAATAACTGAGTATTTTGGTATTTTGATACAGAAATCCTTTATTAAAAAACTTTACGGAGAAAATTATACAATTTTTATGCGCGTACTTCTCCATTGAATTATTGAGATAAGTATTCTTAAAAATCAAAATTACCACAAACTACTTAACCCGGCAGAACTCGCTGCATGAGATTTTCTCTCACAGTCGTACTTTTTTAAGACTCTTATTTAAATCATTTTTCACTTTAATTAAAATTTCAAAATGTTTTTCAATTATTTTACCTATTTTGTGAATAAAAGTACTAAGCCAACCAAAGAAAGTTGATATTATATGAATGTAAAGTAAAAGAAAAGCAATCGGGCATTCTCACTAGCCAGTTCTCCCGGGTTAAAGACAGTCTAAGATGTTTTCGCCTAGTAGAGGAAGTTCGGTATTACGGAATGGTTGAATAATATTGAATACTTTAATATCTGGGGCATACAGTATTGCAGCCAAGCATAAATCAGCAATACGACTTCCTAGTACTCTCATGAGGCACGGTACTCAGCTGTGTTCGGATACCTGTTGTTGAATCTATGTGGTGAAATAAAATCTTATTCTCAATTTTTTTCCAGTTTTTAAAGCTAAATTTTATAAAATTCGTATTAATTATAAAATCTCATTGTCAGTGATGTTAACCTATTTCAGTGTAAACTTGAAGAGTTATATTTATTGTTGTGTTAGTCAGTTTTCCTCTATGCCAACATGTCGGCGACTGAAGATGTTTTGTTTTTCAAGATGTTTTTTCGGGTAATATGGAATATCTTCTGGACAACTTTTTTATACGATTCTAAAAATTAGAACAATTTTTCAAAGAATCTGATGATTTATAGATAATGTACAAAGGTTTACTCATGAAATAATTTAGATTATTCTTTTAAATCGTGTTTTTCTCTCAATTTGAATATTCTTCATGACGCTATTCCATATTATCCGACTGATTCCCGTTATTCGAAAAGTGAAAAAAAAAAATTAAAGCTAAATATTTATTTTTCATTCACTTTAAGGGTGTATTCAAAAAAAAAAAAAAAAAAAAAAAAAAAAAAAAAAAAAAAAAAAAAAATCCGCCATCAACAGCTCGAAATTTTCTGAGACATTTTCAAGACTCATTTTTAAAAGTAAAAGCATGAAACTTCCTGGGGTGATTTTTGAGGAGATGTATAAGAGGCCGTATGAATTCACTTTTCGCTCAATTAATTAGAATTTGATTTTTAAACAATTATTTTCTCGGTATGTTCAATTTTTTCATTCCCAGATCTCACACTTCGGAAAATTCGTTAAAATACGCCAACTTTGGCAGCATTTTTTTACAATATTTTCTGCATTTATCAAAAAATCGAGAAACACGGCACATTATGTAGTTTCTATACAGGGTGCCTTGTCTCATCGGTGTCCAATGGCTAATTCCTAAACCGTTAGTCATAGACATATAGTTCCAATTACAAAAATGTTTTAAATCAGGTAAATAAATATTTAAAAAGTGATTTGGGTCAATAAAAGCATTTCTTAAAAAAATTACGAAATTTAAATTTTTATACGGTCCCCCGGTCCTATAAGTTATATTTAGTAAAATTTTCGTTTTACACTGACAAGTAATACACAAAAAGTTTCGTTTTAATACGATTAAAATTGACCGAGTAATAGCTGTTTAAAGTTGGAGCATATTTTTTTGCTGCAAATTGGGGGTCATTCACAAATTTATTCGAAATATAATTTCGTCAGATATATTAAAAAAATGGTTGAGGGTAAAATTAACATTGCAATATAAATTTGAAACCTTTAATCATTCTGACATATTAATGCAAAATATACAATTTGTAATAAACATTTAAGAAGAACGAAAAAAAAGAGAATTTTTGTTAAATAAAATGATGCTAAATTAACAGCATCAATTCCTTTGAAAATGATACGTATTTTAAAATATTATTAGATTACACTAGCCTGCAAAAGTTGGGTTATGTCATGCTTTTTAGTTTTTGATAATTGATTCTTATGTATTCCGTACCGCTGAATCCGAAATTGACCTTCATTTTTAACCATCACAACAGGATTTTCCACAAATTGCAAATTTCAAAGTTAAACAGTTCAAAGTTAAAATTAAATCGCCTCCCACATCTCGTCAGATCACTCAGCTGTTTAGCTGTAATAATCCCAGGATAAGCAAAAATATCGAACAAAATTATTGAATAAAATAAAATAAAATAAAATAAAATAAAATAAATTTTACATATGTTTTATTGTATGAGATTTTCGCTATATTTTAACTTATACATTAACGATTTGCAAAAAAATTCTAACGTGATGGTTAAAAATGAAGGTCATTTTCAGATTCAGTGCTAAATATTACGTAAAAATCAATTATCAAATTTTAAAAACACAACCATCTCCTCTACTTTATAGTATCAGATTTTTGTTATTCTTTAAATTTGACAATTTATGATTTGCGAAATAATCCTGACATGAGGGTTAAAAATTATGATAATTTTCGGATTCAGTGCTAAAATATACACAAAAGTTAAAAAACCCAACAATCGCAGTCTTGTATTATCTAATCTAAAACTTTTTCTTAAACTTCTTGGCGGTAATCTATTCGAAATTTTTTGTGTCATCCTGTAAAATAAATATAAATGTTTACCACCTAAAATCATAATAATATTAGATTGTTATTGGATTTGCGCCAGTATGTAAAATGTAATCTCGATCGGATATTTGAAAGTGAGTTACAAGTTCGAATATAAATTTTGAACTGGAAAAACATACATACAGTCGTTGAAGTAACATAAAAACTTATAAAAATAACATAATTTTTGTTAAAAGAAATTATAAAAGAAACAGTCTAAAATCCTGACAAAATAAAACATATGTTATTTTTAATAATAATAAAGGACTTTACGTTGTAATATCGATACAAAACAAATAGGTGTTGCTATCCAATTGTACGTTGGATAGCAACACCTATTTGTTTTGTATGTTATTTTTGCCAGTCTGAAACTTATTAAATATTAACTTAATCGTAATGCTTGTTCGATTTTTTTGAAAGCGCAGATACACATGAAATAAGATCTTCGAATACTTTAAGCACTTGGTATGTGACCCTCAAAGCCAAGCAGAACTCATTTGTTTTCCGAGCAGAAAAGTGGCATAAGTCATGTATTTTTAAAGTTTCCTAACTCGCTCAATTTTTGTGTTATATGAATGGGACTTTTTTTGTCTTATTTGTCAGTGTAATAGGAAAATTTTACTAAATATAACTTATAGGACCGTATAGGCCGTATAAAAATTTAAATTTCGTATTTTTTTTTAAAGAAATGTTTTTATTGATCCATATCGCTTTTAAAATATTTCTTTACCTGATTTAAAACGTTTTTGTAATTGGAACTAAATGTCTATGACTAATGGTTAAAGAATTAGCCATTGGACACCGTTGAGACCGGACACCTTGTATCAGAGAATTTCCCAGTACGAGAACGATTTTCCAGTTTGAGAACAAAAATCAATTAAAAAATGTATCAGAAAATAAGAAATTTGGATTGGACTACACACTTAAACACTTTAAAATTGTGTTAAGAAATACTCAAATCTCAGATTTTTATTTTTATTTTTTTTTAAAAAAGTGATTAATAGTGCTGCTGCGGCAATTTAATTTATTGTGACCATTTATTTTGTCGGTTTCTATTGAAAAAGAAATTGGATACAAAAAAGTAAAAACTAGTAGTTTTATCGAACAGTAGATGATAAATGCGATGAAGAAGACTTTTTAAAGCTAAGAATTATTCTAAGCGCTATTTAATGTTAAAATCAGTCAAGATAGTTCAGTTACATAAGTTTTATATGATCAAAAACTATGCATAGCAATTTAACTATTTTTTGCAAGAATTTACATGGTTATATTGTGGTGTGCGGTGTCAAGTCATATTTTTAATTTCTTTAAGTTTTTAAGCTCCTTTCTAAATTTTTTTATTCTAATTTTCATTATCTCAATAAAGATTTGTTTAATGGTTTTAAGTAACAATTTTTATCTACGTTACCAGATTTTTAAAATAGCCCCAATGCTATTTTCAAACACATTTCATATGGAAAACATATTTACTACATAAGATTAAAAAAGAAATAAAATTTTAGAATAATTAAATTATTATAATGCGAAAAGCATATACTAGTAGAAATTATGGCATCGTAAATATATATATATATATATATATATATATATATATATATATATATATAAAGGGCCATATTTAAAACTATTTTCTTATAGAGCCCCACCCAAAAGTTTCTATATACTAGTAAATCTTCAGATCAGGAGCCTCAACGTCATCTTTGCAAGTCATAGTTTTTTAACACTCATTGCGTAATATTCACTTCCTACAAATCGCTTTTTAAAGTTTTCAAATTAGATAAATATTTATAAGAAATCAAAATTTAACGTAAGTTTCACTAACGTAATTTAACGTAGTTTCAGTAACGTAATTGAACGTAAAGTTTCAGAAATTAAAAGTGTTAAACAATTGGTTATACATTGATGTTCTGAAATTCTGATGAGCTACTTATTCTGGTAACTTTTTAAATCAAAAATTGCATTTCTTAAGAGGGGCTCTGCCCCCCTGAACCCCCGTAGTCTATTTAAATTTACATTCGTAATTTTTTATTGATTGAGCGGATGGTTATAGTATATATTAGATTTTTTTACGCTGTGATTTATAAGAATAAGCAGAAGTTTTTTTTTTTTTTATAAATTAATAAAATTTTAATTTAAAATAAAATAATCATGTTAACCGTACGCAGACAATAAATCTTGAAGTGACGCCAAAAATGTAACCCTAAAACAACGACGTGCTTACAAAAAAGTAATATTTTTAGTAATATAATTTTTAATTCATAATACAATCAAATGCTACCTTAGAATGCTTAAATATAAGCAGATCATTTTCATTTTACAGAAAAAAGGCACGGATGAAGTTAAAGAATTCAGTCCCTTTTCCCCGTGCTTGTTTTGTTTGGGCCGAATGAGGGCATTTAAATCTGAGTGATAACGCACATTATATTGCAAACTGTTTTTACGGCTTACTGCATCTATCTCTTTCCTGCGTGAATAATAGTAAATTTTATTTTACCGAAGAACTTTTTATTCCAGCATCTTTGTTATCGAAAATGACGTCTAATTCACCTGCTATGCGTACTTATTCAAAACTTTTCATTTTGCTACATTAAGAAATACTCGAGAGTTTTCTTTTTATTTCTAATATGCCGCCATATTAATTTTTTTATTCTTAATTTTTTTTTCCTGTTTCACGTCAAAATATTTCAATTGAAAATTGTTTAAGAGAAAATATTATTCCGGGTTTTGATTTTCTCTTGGCAACAATTAAAGAAATATTGGTAAATGTTATGGAAAAATGTCACATTATTCTCTATGAAAATGATGAACTTTTCTATTTTTAAGCAAAATATTTGAATAAAATAAATAAAATATTTCCTATTTTTATTTCTGGACTAAAATCCATCTATATGCAAAAATACAAATGCATTAATTGCTCCGTTTTGACGTTGGCGTTTCTCAAACATTATACACGCAATTATACTAATATTAGGACCAAATACGTTGCTAGGCAACAGATGAAAGAAAAGAAAAAAAATGAAATATGTATTATGTCAAATTGATAAAACTAAATGCTTTATATTATTGGAAAACATGCATAAAATTCCCCCCAAAATTATAAAACTAATTTAAAAAATCTCGCAAATATATTGACAAAATTTCAAACTAATTGCAATGATTGCCGAAACGTCAGTGAAGGCTTACTGTGGAGACCCAAATTTTTTGGTTTCCATCTGTTTGTTTGTTTGTTTGTTTGTTAGTCTGTCTGTCCGGCAATAACTGCCGTAAAAAGCATCCGATTAGCTTGAAATTAAGGATGTATATTGGTGAGCTCCCCGGATTTAGCTGTATAGTTTGGGTTAAATTTGGTTCATTCCTTCGGAATATATAGAACATTTTATTTTGTGACATAATGCTTTTCTATGGGACGTCAGACAATTTTCAAATTTCCATTTGTGAAAGAAATCGCTCATATGAATAATAGATTTAAATGGTAAATTTTGGATGCTGAAATTTTTAAATAAGATTATTAAATTATTCCTTTTAGTTTGCAATTTTGTCAAAACATTTGTCAGAGCTTTTAAATTAGGTGTATAACTTGTGATGGAATTTTATACATGTGTTCAAATAATATAAAACATTTTATTTTATGAATTTACTTATATTATATTTTTTTTTAACCGTTGCGTAGCAAATATATCTCATCTAAAAATGTCATAAATGTGAAAATATGTATGGTTTTTCAAGTCAAATCAGAGTTAAAAGGAATGAATGAATGAATGCCTTTGTATAGATATTTGCATATAGATTGATTTAAACGCAAAAATGAAAATAGTATTTATATACTATACAGAATAATATTTTTATTTATGTATTCAACTATTTTGATTATAAATGAAAAAGTTCGTTATTTTCATACAGAATAAACTGACATTATTCTATTAAATTTTATAAACTTTATTGTTGCCAAAAAAAATGAATAATAATTTCTCCCAAAGAGTTAATTTTAATTTGTAAGATTTTCACGTTCAAAAGAAAAATGGAATAAGCAAATTAAAAATTAAAAAAAAAGATAAATAGGACAGGAATGAATACATATAAATATTTCACACAAAATACCACCTAAAATAATTTTTGTATTAATATTCTCCCAGCACTACGAAGAAAGATTCCTCGATTTACGCGATTTTACTTGGCCTGCCTTTTTCCATTGGTTGCGATTTCATTTTCGCAATTGTGTATATTAATTGACACAAAGTTTTACATTTTTATGACTGAGGTATATGTAAGGCCATAAAAATAAGAAATTCCGTATTGCCTCCTATAAAATGTGATAAAGTGTTGGTTAACTATATATGATTTTATTAAGAGGAGCAGAGCTGCCAAGCCTCCGGCGTTCTGGATTCCAGTATTTTAATACAGAAAATGTTACTTTATTTAAACGGAGCATTTGCGCGATTTAAAAGAACAACATTTTCTCTAAGATAATAGTGATGTGCAAAAAGCCTGAAACTTGGCATGTCTGGTGGGGAGTGAAATGTTTTACTTAATGCATTTACCTCTATTTTAATGCTACGTAAACGACGTCCCGTGTAATAGCTTGTAGAGTATAAAATAAATTATTAAAATAATCCCTATTACGAAAAATGAAACAAAAAGTCCGGCTAAGGGAAATAAAAGGTTAGCTAACCTTTCATAATTTGATCTGAAACATAGGTTTGCGTCAAATATGAACGGTATTTGTAACATCACGATTTTAAATTAAATGTGGATACTATTAAAAGGCTATGACAAAAAAATTCTTTACGACATCAAATCACGTTTATGGGGCATTCTCACAATCTTTTGACTTTCAGGAATAAAAATCTGGTGAAATTAAATTTGCTAAAATAACATTTTAAACTTTTAGACGAATGCCTTAATAATTTAAAATAAAGAAAAAATGGGCAGCAGCGAAATTTCTTTTATTTAACTGAGGTTTAAGTTAAACTTGCAAGTTTAATTCTCCTTACAATTTTACCACTATAACTTTTTATTTTCTTCTTAATATTTACTTATAATGAAATTCCATAGTACTCACAGGACATTCAAATAAAAAATAATAACAATGTAGTACTTTTAGTAAACATTTTTGGTATAACATTGTCTTAAAGGGGTGTTAAAGAAGGGACTGTAAGGAAAAAAGGGACGATAATGGGAAAAAAAGGGATGGTAAGGAAAATTACCACATACTTTTAGGCCAATCATGTTAAGACTCAGTGATAGCCATAATGCTCATTGATTTTTAGAAACTGTTATTTACATTGGATTAAATAATAATAAAAAAATGCAATTTAACAAATTACAACGACCATTTGTAAAATGATTTTTTCAAGGACTAAAATTTAAGACATAAAAAATCACACGGAGTTGATCATACATTACGTACACCATGGATTACATTTTTCGGTAATGTAAATTTTTAAACTTCTACGGAACTGGTCATACATTACGTACGCCATGGATTAAACATTAATATTCCTGGACCAATTTCAAATGAAATTTCATTCTTAAACTTCTAAACATTCCACAATATTACATTTTACACCGTCGTATAGAGAAAAGAAATGTACTTTTAAATGCAATTTGTTTGAAAGCTGTATCTCAATTTGCTTCTGAGTAATTATTTTTTTTTGTAGTTTTTATTACTTTTATGTCATAGTGGCAACAGGAGTACCCATCTCTGTTGAGAGTAAAGGGAAAATACAGATTACTGTATAGACCAATCAGAAAACGAATAAAATGCGGATTCAACAAATAAAAAGCTTCAGATATATTTTTGATTTCCTAACCTGACGAGGACAATAACCATTTTTCCAAATGGTTAAAAAATTAATTTACCTGGAAAAGTGCAGGAATAAACCTCTGGGGCGGTAAGACTACCAATAAAGCCACCATGCTTGAAATTGATATTTAAATGCTGATTTAAATTCTGCAGTAAATTTCCTGTCTCAGAATTTTAGCCATTCTTTCTCTATCATACTTCTGCATGAGAAAAAAGTTGACAAAAATTCTGTGACTGCATCTGAAGTGATTTTCTGTGTAATTTAACAAGAGGGACGGTAAGGAATCTAAAACCCAGGGATAGAGTTTAAAAAATAATATCAACCGTAAAAATGTGTGCAGGTTAATTTTTTGCTACATATTTATATACAGCAATTGTCCCAGTTTAGGAAAAAAAATACATCGAATTATTTTTATTGAAACAATTTTATGTAGACAGCTCCAAACTTAAAAATCCGCATGAGGGACAAGGGACGGTATAGGAGTTTCCTGGATATTTGGACCCCCAACATCGTCCAAAACTTATTGATATCGTTAATATTGTTATGCAACCATGCAATGGGATGTTCTCCAGTATATGAAATAAAAAATCCCACAAGAATAAGTACTAAAATAAAAATTATTATTCAGGAACTTATAAGTCAAAAGATTGTGAGAATGCCCCTTATCTATTTCGTCAATTGGAAGTGGACACGATGATAAATTATTAACCGTTAGGTTTAGAAGTTAACCTACTTTAGGGTGATTTTAGTAAGTTAATGCTATCGAGTACATTTTTAGATATTTAGATTAGATCTTAGATTTAAATATTGCAGAATGGCAATCTAATCTAAAACTATTTTTTGGAAACAAAAGTTATAAAGGTATTAGATTTCTAAATTAGATGTCTCAGTTTACATTTCCTAAAGTTCTTTATCCATTTGATACAGGTGTTTGTGTTTAGCAGGCAAGTAAATACTGCTGTATGGATATTAGGATAACGTGAAATGCTTTTCCAAACTGTGGCTTATCCTTATAAATCGCAGAGTAAAAAGAAACCGAAGATGTATGATAATCATTTACTCAATCAATAGAAAATTACAAATGTAAAATAAATTACACAACGGGGGTTTCACGGGGGCAGTGTCCCCCCTGAAGAAATCTGCTTTATTATATAAAAATTACCAGAATAAGTAGCTCGTGAGAATTTCAGAATATCATTACATAACAACGTGTTTAATTTAACTCTTCTAATGTCTGAAACCGTCGAAATATTTTTTACTTTTATAAATGTTTATTTAATTTAAAAACTTTAAATTGCGTTTTTATAGAAAGATTAATATTACGCAAAATGTGCTAAAAACCATGAGTTGCAGAGATGACGCTAAGGCTCTTGATCTGCAGATTTACTAGTAATAATTTAGGAGGTAGCGACATTTTTTGTTTCTCAAGCTGATTTTCAGATATGTAATTGATCTTCCTTAATGTCGAAATTAGCCGTCAGCTGTCGCAAAAGTGATGAATACGGTCTTGAAAACAAAAAGAATCCCACAGTCAAAGCGAAATGAAGGATACCGGATTATTGAAGATTTCCACCTGGTCGTGATAATATCATTCCATCTTCTGCAATCGGTAATATTTTTAAAACAGTGTTAGTTTGCTGTTTTAAGTGCTTGTAGGATTGGTACGAGCGTAGCTTGTTGTAGGAAGAGTCTCCAAGTTACAAAAAAGTTACTTGCATCTATCACTATAAATTAACTAAAGTGTTATGATTGTGTCACTATCAGAGTATTTTTCGATCAAGTTCGATCTCAAACTCTGAAAAAATCCTTTAAAAAGACATAGGGAATGGATATACAAATTTCAAATATAATAAATATTTACTGATATTAATTAAAAGAAATGAAAATAAAAATGGGATAACCCATATATGGTTACAAATCGTAATTTCAAGTATTTATTTTGTACTTGTGAAATCATTATAGATAATATAGGGATACATTTTAGTTACATAATAAGCTTTGCTTTTAAAAAGTAAGTACAACAACCGTTCTTATTCATTAAAATTATGTTCCCAACAGATTGCTTCCGAAATAAACATTTGTCAGGAGCATTCTATTTTTTAATGATAATGCATAACTTCATCTAAATTGTATTAAGATTTTTACAATAAATTACAATCGTAGTAAATTCTGTTTAGAAAAATTTTATTTCAATGCAATGTATTCGATTTTTTACCCTCACTTTGTATAAAAAAATAATTTTCTGATTTCCTTTGGTAACATTATAAGGGAGATTCCAGTAAAAACAAGACATTTTTCTGCAGGGAAAAATATTATAAAAATAATTATGTAAGATACTGAAGTTATATTTCAATTTCAAAAAATGCATACCAAGGAATGATTTTTCAATATTCAACTTTTAGTGCTTCAAAAATAGCCGCTATCAGCTGGGTTTATTATGTACAAAAACTTTCGAAATAAATTTTTAAATAATATCAATTTATAAGTTAATAAACTATATTTTATGCTGTCCCACAATTCACGTCACGACATTAAAAAAAATAAAATATTTTTAATAATGACTATCTGACTGTACTCGGAGTTTTCTGTATAGCACGATCAAATTGAGAGAATGGCGCCAAAATTTGTGGGAAGATTAAACGAGACGGTACGAAGGATTACGCGAATAAATTAGTTCCGTTAGTCACCGGGATTTTAAAGGCAATGTGTTACTTTTAGAAACCATTTGAATGAAATTTATGTGTAATGATTCCTTCGTCTACGTCGAGCCTGATTTTCTAGCAATTTTTGTAGAAAGTATCTAGAATTTCATTTGTATGGAACATGCTGTAAAAACAATACCATGTGAATGTTTCTTTGGAATTACAGGTATTCAAAGAACTCACGAATCTTGCATATACAGGCTGCAAAATGAAGTCAGAAAATATTCAAACAATATTTGAATTGATAAAACTAGATTTGTATTACATGAAACAACCTATAATAAAGCAACA
Source organism: Maratus speciosus (assembly GCA_963932465.1). Classification (NCBI taxonomy): domain Eukaryota; kingdom Metazoa; phylum Arthropoda; class Arachnida; order Araneae; family Salticidae; genus Maratus; species Maratus speciosus. The sequence goes on along the minus strand of OZ010800.1, from coordinate 397,553,412 downwards.
ATTCGCTATTGTATGAGAAAGATCTACAGAGGCGGATGCGAATAAACGTGGAAGTTATCAACTCCATTAAAAAAAAAAAAAAGATTATAACTACGGCTTAATTTTACAACATCTTAAAATTATTTTTTATTTTATTTTCTTACTTGCAAACTTCGCCCGCTACATTTGTCGGTTTCTTCAAATGAACCTTGAATCAAACGAAATACATTGGTGAATTTTCCATTATGTTTTAAATCAATATGAAATTTTACCTGAAATATTCTTCGATTTCTGAAAAAGATACGAATGTCATAGTTTTATTGCATTTTTTAAAGTGCTAAACACAATTTGGTCTTTCAAGGACGAACTCTTTTAGCTGATCATTTACAGTAAGATTTTAGTAAATAACGAAAGAACGGTATGGAATATCCTAAAACCATCCCTTAAAAATTGTGTAAGTATCAATGCAAGTAACATAAATATTCATTCAATTGAACTTTTTAGAAAGTCTAATCTTTCATAATCGGTGTCATCCGATTATAGAATGTTTTTAATATATCTGCAACGAAGCAACGTAGAACAATATGTTTTATAAAAAATCTTTTCTTAAAAATTATTTAACAGTGCAAGTTCCATTGAAATCCAAACAGTAGAACTTTTAAAAAATCTAATCTTTCATAATGTTGTTCACGTGATTCTAAACTTTCCTCGTTAATATATAACTAAGAAATGCAGAAAAAATATTATATAATAAAACTTTTCCTCAAAAATTATCTAAGTAACAGTGCAAGTCCCATCAAAATCTATTCAGCAGAACTTAAGTTAAAAGTATATGGAAGGAAATTCTCATTTGCATTTTGTATTAAATAGTAGATACCATTATTAAGTAGAGCTTTAAAAAGAAGTTTTAATTTTTCATTTTCGAAAATTGACTATTTTAAAAAGAAAATATTCTATCATCAATTGCTGAAAGAAAGATACTTTGTTTTTCTTATAAAATTTAACTTCAAGAACTTTTATTAAATTTACGTAGAGAATAAAAGGTTAAATGCAAAATTGAAACAAATTCACTATTTATTTCCGAAAAAAATGTTAACCCAAAATATATTTTTTCTCACAGTAAATCTTTGAATTAGAGATTTTAAAAAAAGTATTAAAGATGAAATATTTATAATTTTTGTTATCTCCGGAAAAGAACGTTTTTCGCATCAATTTGTCATTATAGGTCATTTTCTTAAGGGCGCTTTTTTATATCCATTTAACATGAATGAAATAAGCTGTGAATAAGTTAAAATGTGATTCTTCGAGTAATATCAGCTTTTTTGCGTGTCATATAGTATATCATTTTCAAATGAGATTGCGAAAGAAATCCCATACTTTGTCCTTATTATGTGAACAAATGATATATTTTTATAATTATATTTTCCATCTGTTTACGTTTCTTTAGAAAATAACTCATTTTTAACACTTTCCAACAAAGTTGAAAAGTGTTTATGACTTCGGTTTGTCTGTCCGTCTGTCCGCGCTCTAACTCTAGTAAATATAGTCGGATCGTTCTGAAATTTTTGGATGTTAGTGACCTCTACCATAGCACGATCCGTATTTCAAATAAAATTTCTAGCATGTTGAGTTCATTTACAGGGACAGTCAAAAGTTTTCCGTTACATTACGGCCTATGGGAAAAAATCGTGTAAAATGGTTTTAAATAATGTTACATGCTTTCAAACATAATAAAATTCATATGCATTTATCAAGTGCACTAAAATGTACATTCTGTAGAATATACGATGCAAAGAATAGTTGTTATTCATTTACAGGGCCACACAAAAGAATTCCGTTCATAATGGTACAGGGGAAATTGTTTGCGGTGTATGTGAAAAGATTTCAGGTATTATTGTATCCGAATTACTGTATATTAGTAATGATTGCTCAAAATACATTTTAAATTATGATATGCGCTTTTTTAGGGCTTCGTTCATCTGACGAAACCCTATTCGTCTCGCTCCTCTGTCTGTCTGTCCGTCTGTCACAGAGCCCGTTCTCAGAAACTATGCATGTTGGAGACTTGAAATTTTGCATACTTATAGCTGAACACCACACATCTTACGACAAATCATAAAATTTTGAAAAAGACCTACATTTAACCCTTTCGGCTCACACGTGTGTATTTTAAACAATTTTTTCTGAGTACCTAATTAGGTTGGAGGCGTGAAATTTTGCATACTTATAGCTGAACACCTCCCATCAAATGACAAACTGTAAAATTTTGAAAAAGCCGTACATTTAACCCTTTGATCTCTCACATGAGCATTTTAAACAATTCTTCCTAAGTGAGCCCCTATTAGGTTGGAGGTGTGAAATTTTGCATACTTATAGCTGAACACCACATATCATACGACAAATCATAAAATTAAAAATAAATCGTACCTTTAACCCTTTGGGCTCCCACATGCGTATTTTAAGCAATTCTTTCTAACTGAGCCCCTTATTAAATTGGAGATTTGAAATTTTGCATACTTATAACAGAACACTTGAGGCCAGGCGACAAATCATACAATTTTGAAAAAGTCTTACGTTTAACCCTTTGAGCTACCACATATGTATTTTAAACAATTCTTTCTAAAGGAGCCCCTAATTAAGTTGGAGACATGAATTTTTGCATACGTATAGCTGAATATCTCAGACCACACGGCAAATCATAAAATTTTCAAAAAGTCTTATATTATTTACTCCTCCGGGCTCTAACTTGTGTATTTTAAGCAATTTGTCTAACCTCCGACCTTTTCACCCGGGGAGCACTTTTCCAACTTTTGCCGACACAAAACTTACCATTCTTTCATATTACGCACCATAGCCTTACATATTTTAGTTCCACTTTTTACCGCCAGGGGGCGACTACTTATCTCGGGTGCTATCGGCCAATTCTCTCGACTAATGTATCTACGGATAGTATATAAAACGGAGTTTCGTTCGGATAGAGATTTGTTTAGAATAGAGTGCGCACTTGGTTGCGAAATGTGGAACTAACAGATTTTTCAAAAGGATAAAGTGTTTTGAAAGGAATATTAAACGAAACCCTCTGTGCGATCTGTGATCACACTTACCTACTTGTTCACTATATTTATGCATACTATCAAGTGCATATAAATGCTATACTTCATATACAGAGCTACAGAAATGAATTCGTAAATGTTAGTGAGTATGAGCATAAATTGCTTAAAGGTGGGTTTTAAAGGCGTTATGCATTTTTAAGTTGAACTGAATTTAGTGTACTAAGAAATATTTGTAGAATATGGATAAAATGATATGCAGGGCCACGCAAAGAGTTGGATACATGGCCTTCTATGGGTGATAATTTCTGGAAATGTAATTTCAGTAGTTTTAAGCGTGTTTTAGTATGAATTAGTTTATTTTGAATAAGCGTGTTTTAGTTTGAATTTTAGCTAGATAGTGGCATGTAATAAAGGTACTAGGTAAACTACAGGGCTATACAAAAATATTCAAGTATGTTTCCATCTATTAGTATAAATTGCTGAAAGATGAATTTCAACCTGTGATGCATTTTCTTGCTAAATTAAATTTTCCCGTTATATAGTATATATATCAATATACAGATCGAATACAGGGCTGTTCAAAAGAATTGGAATACATATTTGGCTATGGGAGGTAACTACTGAAATCAGATTTTTAAATGTTTACTTAGTTATCTTATTTACCTTATTTCCCTAAGCAAGGAAGTTTCGTTAAAGCTTTCAGGGAGTGTTGGAAAGTGTTTCATAATCTATGCTGTACGCATGATTTTTCTTACTTGTTATTTTATGCGTTTGTGTAAAGCAGACACATTCGTTTCGTTATTTTATACACTTGCATTTTAAAAGAAATTATAAATGAGATATTGCTGAGTATTATTTAACATTACCGTAAACCGCTACTTTGTGCCACTTTTTCCTGGTTTCACTAAAGTTTACATTATTAAAAATTATTATATATGGTTTTTCAACGTCGAAATTGTATTGTAATCAATTAACAGGAAACAATGAAGCAAACTGTATTGTTTTAAAGAGGTAATTTTTTATTTATTTTTTATTTTTTAACTATTTTTAAAATTTTGGAATAAAGTAGCCCCTGCTGGGGTCTTCTTTGATCCATTCACATACTTTTATGTAAAATGAATACAATTCATATGTTGGAATATTGAAATCAATTAGCAATTGATTGCAATAGGATCTGCTAATGAATTAACACTGCAAACTTGATAAATTAATGTTTTTTTAAATATTTAAACACAATAAACCAAATATTAATATTAAAGACACGAGAAACAGTTTTAACAATGTTATCCTCAGCAACGGGAACAAAAGTAATTACTGTAACATTTCACTAAAATAATATTTGAAAAAAAATTACTTAACACATTTTTTAAGAGATTAGGTTGTATAAAAGGCATTTCTGAGTAACTGGGGATACTTCTGGACCAAAAAAGGCCTGGCACAAATTAGCCCCGAAAAACTAGTTTTCATGTTAGCTTTATGAAAACGTAAACATTTCCAGTTAAAATAAAAAGTTAAATAAAAAAATATGATCACACATGGGTTACAGGTCACTAAAGGTAATATTTTGATACTTACCTTATTTGTATCTCCTATCCAGATTGTCTCACTATAGAAAGTTTGGGAAGCTAAAATCTACATCACAAAAACAGTTGTTTACAGACACATCCAGTGTTGCCACTAAAAAATTTTACTTGCCCCCAAACTATTCAAATACCCTACAGTAGGGTCTAAAATATTTTTTAAGGACAAAAACTCCGAATTATCTTGTATTGTTTGTTCAATACAAAGAATAAAATCCTTTTTTTATGGAATGGACCAAAGTAGGACAGAGGTAAAAGGAACAAAGTAACACCGGTTGACGGCACTTGAAATTTATATATTAGCTAAAGGGGACTCAGCCATTTGTGAGCTACTCCCGCCAACTCCCGTTCAGGCTTAGCAATCTTTAAAAACATAGTAATGTGCCCTGTTAAAAATATTACAAGGTTACGGAATATTGAATGATATGATCAATATAACGGCGGCTATCTAGAGTGATCCGGTCGGCATGCTTTTCGTTTGAAAGAGGCATTTTTCAGATATCATGGCCTCATCCATCGTTGTTGTAACAACTAACGGCTGTTTTCAGGATTGATGAGCATGATCAATTACACATTTGAAAATCAGCTTGAATAAAATGTGTGATGTCTGGAGGCGTCTAGATAATTTTTCTTTCGATTCTTTTGGCGCGTACGTCACGTGATACGTGAGCGCGCGCAGAGGAAGGAAAAAAAAAACACTTTTTTGAGAGGGTGGAAGGAAGAAGACTAGAGGTAGCCGTGGATATTTGCCGGCTTGTTTTTTGTGATTTATAAAAACCGAAGTATTATAATTTGAGTTTGTGAGTGATTTTAATAATACATTGAAGTTGAGCTTGTGAAGTGAAATATGAAGGTGGTTGTGCAGCAATGTGAAAATATAATTATTTGTATATAATGTATCGTCAAATGTTTTGTCTTCCATGTTTTTGTATATTCTTGTAAATAACCTTTCTTGTAAAGCACCTAATTTCATTTGATTCACTTATCAGTTTCCGGCAAATGTCGACATTTATATTTTAGGTACTTCCACATTAAATAAAATAAAAACATAATATGTTTAAGTCGCAAGATACAAACACTTAGGTTGATACAGACAATCCTTGATGAAGAGGGTTCGTTTAAATGGATTTTTCCTGCGAAAACAGATATCTTCTATTTTTCCTACCTTATATCCTAAGAAAGGCGAGATTTAGATAGCGTTTGTGCAAGATTGCTTCTAATCATGAACCATTTAGGACAAACGCATTTTTTACTAGGTAAATTTGTTGCTATTTCGAGGAGTTAAATTCCGGAGAGGATTAAGGTTTTCATTACCAATTTTAAAATCTACATTATTCCATACACTGGCATTTCTCAAAACTAATTTTCTTTATCATTTTAGTTCATCGAATGCGCAGTACACACAAGAATCTCAATCTTTTTTTATATAATTTTATTAAAAAAATATTTTAGGTACGTCCACATTAAAAAAAATAAAAACATAATATGTTTAAGTCGTAAGATAAACACTTAGGTTGATAGAGATTACTATAATTTTTAATTTTAGTTTGGTTAATCGACTCCCTACAGTATATTTCCGATCTTAATAAAAATTACAGGACTTAAAAGCAAAAAAAATATGACATATCTAAAAATGAAAATATCGATGCATCATATGGTTATTATAAATCTTAAAATCAAATTATTGAAAATGTTATTTTATTGCTCATAGTTTATTTTATATTTACACTTAATGCTGACTAAACTGAAATTAATTAATCCCTACATTTGAATTTAGGAATCTTCCATTATAGGAATGCACGTTGCTGGCTGTTTGTGGATAACCTTTGCAAAATACTTGGGAAGAGGCATGTACAGAGAACATCTACTTTGAAACATGTCTGAGCAGGATTCTGAGACCATTGATGGGCTCTTGACCATTGACGGGCTCTTGACCATTGACGGGCTCTTGACCACTGACGGGCTCTTGACCATTGACGGGCTCTTGACAATTGACGGGCTTGCTGTCAAATGGTTTGTGGATCAATATAACTGCAACCAGAGAATTATTTCCTGTGGGTCAACGTGAGACAACAATTAGTCAACGTTTTCCCAGCCATGTTATGCTTCGTGGGTTATCAAAATATCAAAGTAAAAGCTACTTAAAACTAATATCCGAACTTCTAACTGACTAAAAATATCTGGATTTTGTAAAAACAATAACACACTAAAAACTTGTAATAGTTTAAAAAATAGATGAAAATGATATACTATTTTGTACTATACATATTCTCTGACAAATTAAATAAATATTTGTTATTAATGTATCCATTTTCAAGTACAAATGTCAGAATCATAAAAGCATATAATTGTTTCGTACATAAATTTCTAAACTCGCATGTTTTTAAATAATAATAATAATAATATCAGCAGATAAAACAAGAGTTTTTTAACTAACTGCAGACTAGTTTCGGTTGCATTCCTGTATATCGTCATCATAGCAAAGATAGATAGAACTTTTCCCATATACAGATGTTAGATAAAATAATATGAATATATGTGCTGACAAAACTTTTATTAATAGGCTATCTTGTATTCGACGTCGAATAGACAGACACAAGTCATGTACAACATCATACATTCCCAAGGATACCTAACAATTTTTACTGTAAAATGATCGCTAACTGAGAAAGTATCAATGGAGATAGTGACCTATCACACAGACTCTCCTCCAAAATATCCCATAAAGGTACAATTATAATCAGATCAGTGTACTGAGAGGGGCAACACGAGATATTGTAGTTCATCATATAGTTCATCATTCTTGTCTCCCACAGTTCCAGTAGCAGTGTGAATAGTAGCATTATCGTCCTGGAACATATCATTTATCAAGGAACAAAATTTGCACTATTGGATGAAGATAGTTGTCCAGAAAGTCGAGATAAAGCTGTGCTGTAATCCGACCAACCAGGAAACACGTATACAGAAACCACGACGGGACAACGTGCCAAATAATATCACAGATTTCCCTTTGTGTATAACAGTCAGAAAGAGACAGCTGATATTTCAGGCTTCTGCTGGCTTTCTCTAAACATAAATACGTCCTTTTTCATGGAAGAATTTGAACGACGATTCATATGAGCGGATGACATTCTCCAATGTTGTTTTGACCAAATTTTATATCCGATACACCGATTTCAACGTTTGAGAGCATTACATAATGTTACTAACGGTTTTGTAATAGCATCTTTACCGTGTACGTCTGCTGCATACAATTCACGACTGATAGTTCCTACTGATACAGCTTCCTGTCGATGAATGCCGTTCATGACCGGCAACAGGTTTGCGGTTTTGTGATTCCAGGCTCCGATCTGGTTCAAAGCCCCTCTATCTTTATCAGTCATCTTTGAATTTCGACCACTGCCGTGCTTGACAGATGATGTCTTTCCATGTTTGATATAGGCTGTCATTACAGTCGACGGAGTACATCTCCCGAGCTCAAAAAGGTACTCGGTTCGTTACTGAAGCTCTAGCAAAAGGAGACTCAACAATCATACTTCTTTAGAAACCTTTGAGGTTAGCCATAACGATGGTTAAACGCTCCAGTTTATTTCGCGTTCGAATACTATCACTGCTCCGAATATATGGATGTGTGCATAGTCTCGCTCTCTAGGTGTCATGCTTCAGCACTAAAGGGCGGGAGTGTACGGCAGGTCTCCCTCGAGTTTCTTCTTGCACAAGTGTTCATATTATTTTGTCTAATCCCAGCACATGGTAGAGAAAGGAGTTCGATTCGAGGAATGGATTTATTGACCAACAGAATTGCATGAATTTATAAAGAACAGCCAATAGGAAATTGTTTAAGTAATGGTCTGATAATATTAAAGAATGCTAGTACGAATTACGATATGCCGGTCTTTATATAATATATCCAAAAATCTCGTAATGGAGGAGTAGCGAAGAAACAATTAATAATACCTTTATTATTTTTATAAATAAAAAATACTTCAAGAAATGATGTGTTCAATTATAGAATTTGGTTTTAAGATATTTTCAGCCCATTCAGCACAGTCAGGAGAGTTAAAGTCAAATGTGGAGCTCACCACCATAAAAGTGTTGGAATGGCCAATTTGTTAGTTGCTTGTTTTTGAATATATTGCTTGTGTTCATTAATTCGACGTTTTAAACAACGTATTTGTTTTGTCAAATATAGGAAAGGCCACACAGGCAGTTATCCAGTTACACTATATGACAAAAGGTGACCGGTCACTTGCGATTTTAGACGTTTTGTTAAATATCTAGAAAAAATACATAAGGAATTATGAAGCAAAATGAAGCAAAAAGATGAGGGGTTGTATTCATATATCCATTTATTAGTGCCATATAGCATACACAATACTGCACGTACTACCGTATTTGGATACAGTCCCTCATCTTTTTGCATCCTTTTGGGAATAACCGATTTTGAGCTTATTCTATAAATGATTATTATCAGACTTTTCAAATTATGTTTTTGAGACCTTCATAAAAGTTGCTCTATACATTTAGCTAACACATTATGCAAATTACATTTTGATTACGTTCGATCATGCGCAGTGAATCATTACTTAGTAAACCTGCTCATTTTTCATGCAATTATTATTATTTTTTTATTCTGATTGCAGGGTATTATGTACAATGTTGTTCGTCATATTTTCTGAAAAGAACGTTTTTTTTTTCATATTAAGAACTCTTCAAATTATAAGCAAAAATCTAGGCGAAATTTGGGACAGTTTTTATAAAAACCTTAATTTCTCTACGAGTATACATGCTATCCGCATAAAAATGAACACAGTATATTACAATAAACTACTTATTAATAATCTCGAGTTTGAACGCTTTTGCTACATTAGTTTTTACAAGGTTATCCAAAAAATATTCGTTCTTTTTAATTTCATGACGGTCCCCTATGGGGTTTCGGGAAAAAATCTTCGTGGAACTATATGATTTAAACTATACTGTTTACACTCCTGCAGTTTTAGGTTAATTCCTCCTGTATTTTTCTAGATATTTAACAAAACGTCTAAAATTGCAAGTGACCGGTCACATTTGGCCATATAGTGTATACAGGCCACACAGTGTGTATGAGTACAGCAGTTACAAACTTTCAGGACAGATGGAGTACACCTAGGTGATGGGATATCACATAGAAATGCATGGTCGAAAACGATTTCCTAGCGCGGTAGTGACGACAAAAAACACAAGAAAGACTGGACGCGAATAAGAGGAGAAAACATGTTCATTTTCCTTAGTACAGCAAAACACTAAAAAAAAAAAACATTAAAGAGACTTCGGTTGTCATAAAAATAGGTTTTCGAAATTGGGACCACGGGTCGTGATGCATGAAAGCACATCTCCGGTGCATGGAAGATAAAATGTTCTTGAAAATATCGGCAGTGTCTCGGAATTTCCCAGCAACTGCCACGATGCGTGCAACAAGTTTCTTAGCATTTTTTAGCCTTTTCCCGACATTTTTGCAGCACTAAGAATAATAAACATGTTTTCTCTCCCTGTTCGTGTCTTTCCTTTCTTGTGTTTTGAGTCGTCATTATTGCGCCAGGAAAGCATTTCCGGCTATGCATTGCTATCTAATTTTCCATCGTACAGTGTACACTATTTGTCCTGAAAGTTTGTAATCGTTGTACTAACAGACCCTGTATATATAGCCCAGAAATTATATATCACAATAGTTGTCTTTGAAACTAGAGAGAGAAAGTTCATTGCTAGGGGGTGAAAATTATTTTGGAGTCATAATTCTTTAGGAATTGTACCAATGGAAAAGCTGAATTTGAGAAAGAAATTCAAAACAATGCTAATATTGGAAATATGACAGAATTAAGCAGAACACGAAGAACGAGATTGCTGTAGTTTAAATAAGCAGTACCAATGACTGATGGCTTTTAACCTCTGTCAACAGAAATGTAGTTACCAAACAGTAATAAAGATGCAATTTTACATCTGTCAGTAATAATAGTAATATTAATTAGAAAAGCATTTTGTAAAAATACATAATTTTAAATAACATTGCATAAGGTGAAAAAAAAATCACATTAAAAGAGAATTACTTTACTACAATAAGAATTCGAAATAAACTTTTATGAATACCTGTTAATTCCAATCCATAGGTGTATAATATCAAATTAAATTTTCTATAAAACATTTAATTCTCATTGAAATATAAGGAAATTTGTAGAAAAATAGGTATTTGAGGAATATTTTATTCTATGCAATGAAATTTCAATTATTATTTTATTAACTTTTGCTTAGAAAGTGAAAATTTTGAATAGTACTTCAAAGTCAACGTATTTAATTTTCTAACATATTTTCTCATGTCACTTTCATTCAGCATTTCATAAATTTAATATGTTGCTTGAACCATTTTCGTTTAACTTTTCGAATTTAATTTAGTTACATTTTTTATTCAAAGTTTTCAGCAGTATTTCTCTTTACTTTCAGGAAGCGGAAGAAATTTAAGAAAAAGTTTCCAATTTCTTTATTGAACCCTCTGCCTTTTTTTAAAATTCAAGAATATTACATTCTGTTTTGTTCTTCGTTATGATATAAATTTAAAGCATTCTATGTAGAAACTGGGAAACACATTCCCAACAAAATATTTTCAACTTCCTCTTCCGGACTGCCTGCTTAGAGGATTTTCTTTAACAAACAACAATTCTATAAAATATTTAAAATAAAAGTTTATTATATCACATACTTTTATTTCTTAGACAATTACGTCGCATCTAAGGTTTGCGACTACTTACGAATGAGAACACACACACACACACACAGAAATTCAGATATGTCAAACGTTGAAAGGAAAAAAAAATATTTTGAGATAAATGTATGTAAATCCTGGAAGAGGATAAAGCAACAAAGGACAAGTCAAATACGTTGTACGTTTTCATGTTATTATCATATACTTATAAACAGAGCTGTCACTGGCGACCATTTTTATATTTTATTCGCCCCAATATATTTAAAATACAAATTTTGTAGTATATATCTCATAGAAATTTTGAAGAGTGTATGTGAAAAATTTTTGTTTTTAAAAAGTGGTGGAAATAGAAATAAAAAATTGTCGCCTGACGCAGCCCTGTATAAAGCCACAGAGTATTTTAAGTAGATTTCATTATAAATACTACCTATTACATTCCGTCTTATGTTGGAATTTTTTTAACTTTTTGCAGTTCTACGATGATTATGACTAGAACCCATAACCACGCCCATTTCAAAATTTTATATATCTACTAAGGGGCTCTGCGCCCTGCAAGCTACGCTAGCCAGCCCCCGTTCATACACCGCAGAATCTAAAAACACGCTAATCTGATGGGTTTTAAAAATATTAGAGAAGAATGAATTATACTGAAAAAAGCTGTGCAGATCTCCCTGTAAACGGGTTTCTATTCAATTCATTTTGATTGCAAAAATTTAAGGGCGAATCAGTTGCTGTTAAGACATCCAATGGTTGTTTTCGTTTTTGATTAAAGAGGATCAGTTAAACATTTGAAAAGAAGCTAAAATAAAATAAATTAAGTATACAGAGTCTTTGACTTAGGGTATTTTAAAACAATCTCTATATCAATAGCCTAAGTCATGTGACTATCATCAACAGTTCTGGGCGGACCATTTCGCTTTTTATACTCTAGGTGCCATTTTGGTGCTTTAATGTTAACCAGGCACAGCTGATAAGTCGCCAAATATTATTCTATCGACATCATTTCATCTGTATTATAATAGTTCAAGTCATCAACTGCCATAAACATACTGTCTGATCCCTTCGCCGTTCATATGAAAGTTTGGCACAGATGTCATATACGTCCTATATTGGCGCGATTTTTTAACGACGCCAATTTGCGGAACGCATGAACAGCATAAACAACAACATCCGGCTTACCATATCAAGCAAAATAACGATACATTGGCACCAGTTAAGTGCCCATTCCGTATATGACATTGGCGTTAGAAAAAAAAAAACGCGCCAATATGGGACCGTAAATTTTCCATTTTGATTAAAAAATCAAAATATTTTTTTCGAATAAAACTACATAAAATTTGCCATGGTTGCAAAGAATTCTTGGTACTGTTATGCTAGCCAGATGCAAATCTCGCCAATAGCTTTTATCAACTCGTCAGTTAACATTTTTTTTTCGAGTGGTAATATTTGACCACATGTCATATACGCACAGCAGGTTTGGCGTGATTTTTTTTTTTTTTTTTTTTTTTTTTTTTTTTTTTTTTTTTTACGAAAATTTGGCGAAAATCTCGTTTTCAAATACCAGTTACATATGCGTTTTTGGTATTACTTAGTTATCCCGTCGACCAAAAATCTATCGCCAAACTATAAGATTAAATGTCAATAATGGTTGATCGTAAATGTCACATTCACTTGACTTTAAGCAAGTTACACGTGTTTACGTCATCAAGTGATTTTTATTTCTAGTTTTTATTTGTATATTTATTAATGTTATACTAATTTATTTGTTCTTTCGTTATTTAAAATAAAAATTATGCCAATTTATATAATCTGGCAAAATTGGCCGACGAGCTAAATAAGTGGTACCGTATTTTTTAATTATTTTCTATTATTGTCTAAAGGAAATAAAAAAATAATTAATAATTATAGAACAAAATAATTTATATAATTTATAAAAAGAAAAAAAGTAAATAAATATTTATTATCAAATAAACAACTATAGCCGGGTTACCATGTCAACCTTTTCTGAAATATGAAAAAAATATCTGTTTGACTAAAATTGGAGTTTCCATCATTAGAAAAATGTATATAAAGTTAGAAAAAAATAATATTTCGTAAACTAATTCGAATTTAAAAATGCTAATGCCAGTTTTGAGATCTGCGAATGAATGCTGATTTTTGGTCTTAATTTCATCGCAAAGTATTCTATATTTTAGGAGAAATCGCTTGAAACATAATCCGTTGTTTAATCAGTCAATCATATCATATCCGTTTCATAAATTCGTATCATTTCAGCCGTTTCATATATCCGTTTCATTAGGATTTTATATATATAGGGTAGATTTATATATATCTATACCTATCTCTCCCTCTCTCTCTCTCTCTCTATATATATATATATATATATATATATATATATATATATATATATATATTTGTATGTATCACTTTTTTATGGACAAGATAACTTTCATAATTCTGTTCAAATCTCTTCCAAACTGATACATAAAATCAGAGGGCAGATAATCACAGTCAAGCTTGTTAATGGGGCAAAATCGGACGAAGAAATTAGGAATGGGAGAATGCTTGTGAAAACAGAAAAATCTTATAACTTCTTGATTATAGTACATATCGAATCAATGTTTAAATTTATTCTTACTTCTAAAAGAAGGGCCAAAAATTATGCATCACAGATTTTTTATATCATTAAAAATGGCCGCAAGGGGCTAAAAAAATAGGGTTTTAAGAAAAAAAAATTAGATGTACCAATCCCAAAACTTCCTTTTATCTCATACATGTTAATACTTCAAAATTCCCTATCACACTGCAAAAATTAAATGGCAATTTATGCCTCTCACGAGGATTCTAAAGGTACGAAATTATGTGCAGTAGTCTTGAAATGTGATTACCGCTGAAATTGGGTGAATCTAGCAAAGTGCAGCCTAGCAGCGCCAACTAATGGCGAATTTATACCAAAACCTAATCAGCAACAACTTATGTCAATGTCGGACTGAATCCGAAGTTTATAAAAAAAAAAAAATCCGTGCATTAGATTTGAGATGGAGCTATTGCGAAAATCTTGAAAATTCTAGCATGGCACCGCCCCTATTAGGCGATTAACACCAAAACCTAATCAGTAAAAACTTGCATCAACGTCTAACTAAATATGAACTTAAATAAAAAGCCGGCACAGCAGCATCACCTTTTGAGCGATTTGCATCAACACGTAATCAGCATCAATTCATATCATGGACTAACTGAATCTGAAGTTTGATGAAAATCCGTGCACCAGTTCTTGTGATAGAGCTGTTTCGGAAATCGCTTAAATTCTGCAAAATGCAGCATTGCAGCGCCATCTGTTGGACAATTTACACCAAAATGTAATAAGCACCAGTTCATATCAAGAACTACTGGAATCTGAGGATTTTATAAAAAATCCGTGCATTTATAGAGCTATTACAGAAATCGCGAAAAATGCAGATAACAGCGCCACCTGTCAGGCAATTTACACCAAATCTAATGAGCACCGACTTATATTGGGGACTACCTGAATATAAATTTTTATTAAATTCCGTGCATTAGTTCTTGAGATAGAGCTCCCACAAAATTTGTGTGACATACATACAAAGTCACAAACAGACATTTTGTAAAAATATGTTTTTCGGGATCTCTGACTCCTAAAACCTGTAAATCCGTTGAAAACCGGCCGTCGATTTTTTTCTCGAATCCAGTATTTTCTTTTTGTAAAGATAGAAGAGAGTAAAAAATTCATAACTTAGTCAATTCACACGATATAATATCCACTTAAATTTATTATAAATCTTCTTATCATTATCTACTTTTTACATTGAAAAGTTTTTGATAGAACCATTTTTTATAGCAAAAAATTTTAAAACAAGCAAACGGGGGTTTGAAGAAGAAAAAAAAATCACATTTTTCTTAATCGCCAGTAAGGCGATAAAAAAGTATCATTCGCTGATGAAATTTTTTGACAACCTTCAGAGATACTGTATATAGGATTGCATTATTAAGCACTTGCGTGTTGCTCAATAAAAAGAATGTCAAAATTAAAAATATAGTGTGTGATTCATTAAACTAAACAATCGCTTTTTAAATTTATTGCATAAGTCTTCTTAATATTAAGTTACACATACATTTTTAACGTCTCAGTTAAAATATTTAAACTAATTATGAAACACTAGATAGACTTGACTACATTAAAAAAGAGAAATGTGATTAAAAAGATACATAAAAACGTTTTATTAAAAGAAAAATATACAAAAATAGACGTTTCATCGTGCAACGCACAGCCTCATCAGTTTAGCATCAGCAATAACAGAACATTGAACATAGCCTGGGCACAGTGAAAGTCAAATTTCAAAGTTATTCTTTTAAAAACACAAAATATTCCTTCGGAATCGGAGCAGATTTGTTGAGCGTGTAAGGGCTAAGTTTACATAAATAATCTATTATGATAAGTGCTGCAGATATAAGGTTATGCTCTTACATGCTCAATGAATCTGGTTCGATTCAGAAGGAGTATTTCGTATATTTATTATAGAAGTTATTTCACAAAAGTAATGTTACTATCTGCAATTATTCTAATATAAACACTAGAGGGGATCGAAAAATCGAAATGTGGATAATCGAATCGATACGGGGTGCAAAAGTTCCTTTTATGTATACTAGGGGATCGTACCCAGTATTCTCGGTTAAAAAAATATAGGTGAAAACATTTTTTTTTAAATTGGAAACTAATATTTCTTTTATATGCAATGATTTTTTTAGATTGCCCACTTACATTAAAAAAGTATTTTTCATATGGAAACTACGAAATATATAATCAAATAAATTTTTGAAATTTATCAAAAGCGATATTTTCTTATTAGCCACATGCTAAGAGTTATTTGACCAAGATTTTGCTACTTATGGCATCCTTTATATTCTGATAATTTCAGAGCTTATACATGCCTGTTAAATTTGTGTTTTATTTATTTATTCATTGGGAAGTTTTTTAATGGATATTATCCCTAAGAAAAGGGTGAACTCTTTATTTTGTTTTAAGTGCAAACGGATTAATAAATCTTTCCTAATCGAACTCCGCGCGATATAGATAAATTAAAAAATATTTCATGCTTTAAAATTGTTTTTTAAAACCATAGACAATCGGTAAACTGAGAAGAACTTTGCAAACAAATTCCATTTGAAAAAAAATCCTATTTGATGATCTAAAAATTTAAATTGTACGATTACAAATTTGTTAGATTTGTGTTTTTTCAATATTATTCTTTTATTTGTTTATAAAAGAAGTATTAATTTCGTTAATTTGTCTTTCACAAATGTGTTAGAGTGGTGGTTTTTGTAATATTATCTTTTATTTTTGTTTATAAAGGAAGTATTAATTTCGTTATGAAAAAATAGTCAGAAACAAATACTGAAAAATGTTTGTTGCTTTATATTCAAAATATTTATTATTAATATGTATGGAAATCGGTACATGATGAGACAAAGTTTAGAAAGATCATGCTTAAAAATTATTTTAGAAAATATAATACATTAGTCAATTAAGATAGAGTTTTTAAACAAATTGCATTTGAAAATAATTTTGTTTCCCATGCGACGAAAATTGAAAATGTACGATGTTCAGAAGATTAATAAATTGCAATAGCGAAAATTTCAAGACCGAAATCTGATCGTGAAGTGTCGCAATTCGCAAAATGACGTCAGCGTTACGCACTGATACGTTTTTTCTTTATAATATAGATACTTAATCAATAAAATATAATAAAGATCAGTTATTAGGATCTGGTTATCAATTGGGGCTCT
This sequence comes from Maratus speciosus, assembly GCA_963932465.1. Taxonomy (NCBI): domain Eukaryota; kingdom Metazoa; phylum Arthropoda; class Arachnida; order Araneae; family Salticidae; genus Maratus; species Maratus speciosus. Next base: position 397,536,262 of record OZ010800.1, on the reverse strand, counting down.
TATGCTTGGTATTCCGGAATAAAAAACAGCAATTTTAACCTTCTCAAAATTTGTATACTCACTTCTCATAACCATATTCATCATTTTTTTAAATGTATTTTGTTTAATCATTTAAAAGTCATTTTAACTCAAAACTTGAAGTCACGATAGTCAGCAACATCTTAACATTGTTAACAGACGCACTTTTTACTTGAGATTCTAATCTCAATTCCGGAGAGTAAAAATTTCCGTAATTTATGTTTTTTAGACGCATTTGTGTTAAAATGTTTAATTTTATCAAAGAAAATGATCGTTTTCTTTTAAATATGAGTTCATTTTCACTTAAATAAGCATTTCGCCTAGTGTTTGAAACTTAGTATCAGTACACATGCAGAAGGAAAAACAATATAGAAAATTTATGAGGAAAAATGCGTGTTTTCAAAAGCAGTATGTTATTTTCTGTTATTATGCCCTAATATAATATTCGACTCCTAATGGGATTTTGCGACACTAAACCCTATATAACAATTTTTATCAACAATTTTGAATTTTTATCAGAAAATAGCACGAATAAAGATAAAAATACCTCATTATATCGCTTTTGTCTGTAATAATGAAAGCTATCTAATTTTCACCATTTCGAAAAAAAAATTCATAAAATGCTTTTTAAATTAAAATATAAAAGTGGGGATATAAAAGAAAACAGATAGTGCGATCACATCTACAAATGAACAGCTTTCAGTTTTAAAAAATATATATATTAATAAAATTAGTTCAGCAGAAAGATCAGGGCAAATGAACTAAAAACACACTTATGTTTTAAATATATAGATTATATAAAATTAGGAAAATTTAAATTATGCAAATTATGTTATTTTGATAAAATTATAGTAGAATGTCCTAAAGAATAGCATTAAAATTTTATTATTCGAGAGAATTTTGGACGAAAACTTCAGGAACATTATTTTAAGATATTATTTTAAACCACGAATTATTTGCTTGCTTGTCTAACTTGGCGAAGCAAATCCATCCAGGCAAGAATCACCAATTTCTGTAATGTAAATCGCTAGTATTTGCATGCTACCTCTCTTTTATAAAGACACTCTAAATTTTTGTAAAACATTGCGTTTTATCAGTGTGTCGATTACATTATTTTCAAAAGTGAAGCATTTTCACCTGTGGAGAATTTCAAAGCAGCTTGGCTGTAAAAATGACGCGCTTCTAAAAAACATAATTCAGGTTTAAGAATTAAAATGCACGCTTTTTTATAAAATGACGTCATTTGCATCTGCTAAAGCAATGCACTTTTGCAATCCAGTCTTAAACTTTGTCTATAGAAAAGTATGCATATGACGTCATTATCACGGAATAACAGAGAATATTCTTGACATAGCCCATATTTTAATTTCAACTTTTTTTTCAGGTTTTATGATAAAATGGCAACAAAAAGATACAGTATCTCCTATTTTCGTCTATTTTCCGTTTACTTTCAATGACTTTCCATAGAAATGGGGTACTTTTGTTGCCACGATTAGAAAAATAGTATTGAAAACTACAAAAAAATTAATATATAAAAAAAAAATATTGAGATACAGCTTCCAAACAAATTACATTTAAAAGGGCATTTTTTTCCTTATACGACGGTGTAAAAATTTAAAATGTGCGATGTTTAGGAGTTTAAACATTTGCAGTAGAGAAAATTACAAAACAAAAATTTTATTTCAAATTTCAAAGTGTTGCCATTCGCAAAATGACGTATGCGTTACGCACAGATATGTTTGTCCTTTATATTATAGACTGGTTTACATGTGTTATTTTTTATTAAAATACATTTATATCTTCTGGTGCCCCAAGTGCCCCAAAAATATATAAAAATTGAAATTTTTATCAAAATGTACAGTTTTTTTGGTTTAAAAATTTTTTTAATTGCTGTCAGCGCGGGGTGTGCAAGTTGTCTTTTATGTATATAAGTTTATATATTTTTTTATTGAAATCCATTCATATCTTCCTGTGCCCCAAGTGCCCCAAATGTACACTGCTCAAAACAATTAGGGTTGCGCATGGTTTTAACAAAATTACTCAAACATTTACATCGATAAATAACGTAAAATAAAACATCCATAATTTGAAGCGTAGTAGAAAACAGATTAAAAAAACTTCACATTCAAATTAAAGTTTACAAAGTCAAAAAATAGAAAAAGGAGATAAGTGTAGAAATAGGGATTTCGCAGAAATGCCTGTTTCACTGTCTCAGTTGTAAAATTCAATTGCTCAGCTTGTGTTTTGGGAAAAAGTGACATGAAAATTTCACAACTATGTGATTTAACGAAATCCATGGCTTTGCGGGTTATCGGGAGAGTTGAATCTGGGGAAACACAACGAAGAATAGCGGACGCTGTTGAGGTCGCAAAAAGTGTCCATGAAAGGCTGTGCAATCGATTCCAAGACACATGGAATGATAGACATCGACAAGAGCAAGGTCGGCCATGTGCTATCACAGAAACGGATGACCGATATATCCTGTTAACAGCTCGTCGAGACGAAACGGGCAATTCTACTCTTCTGAAAACATAGTTATTCTTGGACACAGGACGAATGGTGTCCAGTCAAACAGCCATAAATATGCTTCATCAGGTGGTCTCTATGCACGTAAGACAATGTTCTGTATTCCGTTGATCTCAAGTAACTGTGCAGCCCGAATAAGGTGGGCAACTGAACATCGAGTTTGGAGGCAACGTTATTGGAGTCAAATTCTGTTTACAGACGAGTCTTGACTCAGACTGGATGTGACATATGATGTGTTTTGGCATGGAGAGAAAGAGGCACTCAAAATAATCCCACATTCTTTCGTGCAAGATCACATTACAGACGAGGTCGGTTGATGCTATGGATTGGAATCCGCATAGGTGGACATACGAGCGTAGATATCATTCGGAATGGCACTTTGACGATCCGAATTTATACAGACGACATACTGAGACCTCATGTCATATTTTATGTTGCAGCAATTAGTGATTTCTTTTTTTCCATACATGACAATGCCAGACCTCATACAGTTCGTCTTGTGGCAATCATTTTTTAAACTAAAACAGTACTGCATATGAGATGACCAGCATGCTCTTTTGACCTAAATCAAATCGAGCATGTTTGGGACATACTCAGATGACGCATTGCTACGAGACCAATGCCTCCTTTTACTGTCCGGGATTTTGAGATTGCAATTCTTGAGCAGTGAAACAGATGTTTCAAAGTCTTATCGATAACCTCATCGCATCCATGGAAAACAGGTGTGTAGAAGTCTTAGCTGTTCGAGGAGACCACACGCTATATAAAAAGTCTTGCATAATTTCTAAAAATACTTTTTTTTATCATTTACATGTAACCAAACTGATGCCTTAAACAATCTTTTCATGTTCTTTCCCTCTTTTCAAAGAATAAAAGCTCCCTTACAAATTTTGCGACTTTTTTTTTGTATTGCACATTGATACACGGGTACTATCCATTTTATACCCATACATGTCTGTCGTGAACTGTTCTCTTCAATTTTTTGCTTACTCCCCTAATTTTTGTGAGCAGTATAGTTAAAAATTAAAACTTTTATGAAAATTTATAATTTATTTTATGTTATTTTTTATTAAACGACTTTTGGCGCGAGTGCGAAAGTTTTCATTTAAGCATACTAGCATACATGTAAAAATTTTCAACTTCGATAAATTTCATCCCGTGTCCCAAGACATTTAAATGTTTGAGAAAATTGATTTTTATGCAAATTTTGAACTAAAAACTATAAGTAAAAATATATGTTAGATAATTATTTGTATATTGTAAAAAGTACTATCTATAAAATATGAAAAATTGTTTATCATTCATTATTAAATGTCTAAAATTATTTTTTTATACTATGTAGAAAATTCCACACACAAGTGCAAGTGATGAAGGGCACAAAGTTCTGCACAAAAACCACAAAGGAGGGACATTATATTCTTGTAAAGGAGCCTTACACCCAGTATGTTGGACACAATGCAATTGGAGAAGCTAAAGCCATAAAAGAAGCAATAACTTTTATATCAAATAATATACATATATGATAATAATTATATGAGTTTACAATAATTGGATGCGACTGAACAAATGTAAATATTGAGAACAAAGGATGAGTTATTTGCCTGATGGAGATGAACTCAAAGGCTCTTACAGTAGCCATTTGTTTGCTTCATACAAATGAGTTGCATTTGCGGGATTTATTAAATTCTTTTCATGATGCAACATATGGATCTTTAGCCTTTTGTCAACCAATTGGTATAGCAACCAAACCCTGCGAGGAGCTACGTATAGTTTCCCTTTCTTCAATCATTGTGGAGGCCAGATAACATACTCAGCAAGCAATATCGCCTGATGAATGTGGTTCTGATCTGGCATTAGAAAAAACCTGGTCCAGTTGTTCACTCACGATGACTGTAACTTCAGATAGAATTTTAAGGTTGTATGTGGCCACAGAAAATCCATTTGAGAATCTAATTATTATTACAACATGTATTATGGAGCTATATGGCCATGTATGGTTCCATATCAAAACAAAGCTCCTCCTAACAAAAGGAGCGCGGCATATTAGGAAACTTATCACGTTTTCAAGACATTTTGAATCAGATCTAAGAAAGATTCTGTGCTGTTATTCTAGTAAAAAATGCTGTTATTCAACGATATAGCTTCTTTTGCCATGCTGAAAATTTGTTATTGTGAATGTTGTCCGATAACAGAGAGCATATCAGTTCTTCAACAATACGATAACTAATTCGTACTAGACCTGAAAATAGACAAACACCAAAAATAATGATTTTTCAAGTACTAAAAATACACTTTAAAACAAAGGATTATTATGGAGCTATTAACAGGCAACGAATTGCTGGTTTTGAACCACTTCTTTTCATGAATGTGGCTTGTAAAGAAATTCAGGCCATGGTAAAAGTAAGAAAAATGGAGGAATGATCAAAATATCCCTGCCATTATCACGCTGTTGAAATATGCATTCTCCTAATGTCTGAGGTATCAGAAAGCGTATCTGGACAAGCACACTCTCAGAAATAGAATTCTCACTTTTGACGATTTAGCAATCCTCAAGCTCTATTTCGTCGTTTTTGATGATCATTTCTTATCACCATCACGTGACTTTTAAGGAAAGGTAAACTCTCAGATATTTGACGAAAGTTTTTACTCAATCACGGTCAGACTCAATGCATTTTAAGGAAACCGTTGCTGTACCTCCTCAAATCCTGCGATTTTAGCAAGCAGATATTTGCTTGTTTGTATTAGTCCCGTAATAATTTATTTTTAAAACAGCACTTTTTTGTGCTTTTCAGAAAATACTGAAATATAGGTAGTTATGCTATAGTTTAGGAATGCTTATTATTATTATTATTATTACTTATGTTGTTGTTCGTTATGTTTTAATTCGAAAAGAATATATTTCCTGTGTTCAAAAACATCCAAAAAGAAAATTTAATCAATAAAATTTCAAAGATCCGAGATATCTTTTTTTAAATTTATTTAAGAAGTATATTCTGTTTTCAATCAGATTAAAAATAAACATAATTGATCCCTCTCCCTTTTATAAACAGTAAAGTGTTAAAATCTTATCCATCTATTCAACGTGATAAAATCTCACGCAATATGCACTTCACAGTTCGTTATTTGTGTTCAACAAATTAACCAGACCATATTCTAACCATTCATTGAGCAAAGAAAATTTCACTAATAAATGATTTAATCAAGCCATATTATAATTATTCATTGACCATGAGAAAAACATAATAATAAATTAGCCTTCCTTAAAACTTTCAGCACCGATAAAATTACAATCTATCTTATAAAAATATAATCACGCGGCAGCTTTCATTAGATCAGTCTAAAAGCACGTTCATATAAGTCCCCAATAGCCTGATCGGTAGAGCAAGTGTCTCCCACCCCAAAGCCCGCGGGTTCAAATCACGCCGAGGAAAACGAGAAGTGATTTTTTCTTCCCTTGGTAGAGGAGCTTCCAAACTGTTCAATAGATGGCGCCACCAGCCCTTTTTTGACGAAACTTTTGAGGAAATTTATATCGTCAAACAAGTGAAGAAAGTAATTTCATCAATTTGACGAAATGTTCGCTCGGAGCATATTCCAGGAAACCGTTTCGTCAAAAACAAAGAAAATTTCGTGAAATCTGAGTATTCATTTCTGAGTGTGCAGAGAGATAAGATTTCATATTAAATAAAATAACATCAGGAAATCATATTAAACATTTAACACAAAAAATTACTACAAACTTCAGAAATATGTAAACCTTCAAAATAAAGAGAAGTAAAAAAAATTCTACGTAAGTTCAATTTTTATAATTTATATGATTTAGTTCTTTTATTTTTTTATTTATACTTCATGTATTATTATAAAGTTATTAGTATTCATAAGTTTATTCTTTATTATCTAAACACTTTGATAGATGTGTAAACAATTTTCGTAAATTAAAATGTTTAATTACATTTTCTTAAAAATTACAATTTTTAACTATACTTGGAACACAGGAAAATATGAATGGATTTAAATAAAGAGTTATGTAAAATGCACAATTATGTAGTAAACCCAAGAAACAACTTTCTCACCAGGTGCTAAATGGAATTAAAAAAATTAAATCAAGAATATTATAAATTTTCTTAAAATTTTCCTTTTTAACTATTTTGGTGCACTGTAAAAAAATAATGCCAGTTTTCCGGTAGGAATTGGAAAAATAGTTGTCCTTATCGTACCGGAATAATTTCCAACCCAGCTCGGAATAAAATTCGTAAAATACCGTTTTACTGACTATTTCCTTATTTTTACGGATTTTATGCCGAGATGGGTCGGAAATTATTCCGGTACGATAAGGGCAACTATTTTTCCGATTCCTACCGGGAAACTGGCAGTATTTTTTTTACAGTGTGGCGCAAGGGGCACCGGGAGATATGAATGGATTTCAATTTAAAAAAACAATTAAAAAAAACATGTAAACTAATATACATAAAAGAGAACTTTCGAACATCGCGCATAAACTAACTTTCAAAAAATTAAAAAATAAAAAAATATATAAATTTTCATACAAATTTTAATTTTTAACTATTTTTGTGCCGCTTGGGGCACCGGAAGATATGAATGAATTTCAATAAAAAAAAATAGGTGAAAACTGGAATACATAAAAAGTAACTTTTACACCCGGCGCCAAAAATAATTTCTAAAAAAAAAAAAAAAAATCGTATAAGTTTCGATCTATCCTCGTAAATACTGTTATTTTGTAAAAATCGTATTTTAATTGAGGAAGTTCATTTAATAAAGGAAAGTAAATTCTGTATAAAAAATGTAACACTTTCATAAATAAAGAAACAATAAATAAATTTTTGTTGTTGGAAGTTCATTTGATTTGCATGACATTCAAAGAAGTTTTGTGAAATGTTAGTAGGAGAACAGCAATAAGTGTTCTAAAATACATAATTGTTTTCAAATAATTTGCTATACCTTCATTTTTATATGAATTACTATTTTTTACCTTCACTTATAATCTAAATTGCTCGATATTTATAGCCTGTAGAAATAACTTAAGAAAGGTATCTGAATAGAATCTGACAAATCCTTAAAAAAAATCTCTATATCTATATTTTTAAAGCGAGTAATATGTATTAAATTGTGTTCATATATTTTCACCAAATTTGCAAGAAATTGTAACAATTAACAATTGATGATTTCTATTTTTTAACAATTATTTTCTTTATATAGTATAAAAACAATAGGTGCAAATAACTTATTTATACATAGATTGCAATTTATGAATATTTTAAAATAAATATATCGATAATTATTGATTGAAAACACTCAGATTTAACAATGTTTTGAAGTTTTTATATTTAAATATTTATTTAAATATTATAATAATTTTTTTTTTTAAATATTAATAGAAATTAGTTTGTTTTTCGATAAATTTCTCTTTACAATCAAAATATAGAAAGCCGTAAAAATGATTATCGAAATCCCAATAAAAAATCTACATAATATTAAATTTTATACTTTTCAAGTTTCTGCTGTCTAAAATACTTTAACGTAATCTAAGAAAGTGGATGCCGGAAATACATAATATTCTGTTTTGTTATCAAAAAAAAAATTTTTTTTCAAATTATATAAAAAAAATATAGAAAAATAGATACTTGAGGAAACTTTTATTATATACTGTTCAGTTTCATCAAATCATTTTCTCATTTTATTTTTATTTACAAAAGAAATGATTTTCAACTGTATTTCTGAATAAATATTTTTTATCGCTTCCTTAACATGTTTTCATAACGCATTTTTATGTACCATATTTCAAAGAAAAAAAATAATGTTTTACTGGAAACTTTTTTTAAAACTTAACTTTGTTACTTTCTTTATTCAAAGTTTCCAGCAGGGTATTTCTCTATAAATTCAAGAAGATAAAATAATTTCAGAATTTTTTTCTCATTCTTTTACTGCGGATTTTGGCATATTTTATTTAAGAATATTAAATTCTGTTCCTTTCTATATTATAATATATCTTGCACATACTGCATAATCGAACTCTGAAACTTGTATAAATTAAAATATTTTCAATTTTCTTTCACGAATTCATTTTTTAAGCTTTCTTTGTGAAATAGGGATTTTTAAAAATATTTGCAATAGCAGTAACTAATAGCAATTTATAATAATCCTAAGGCAATAATCCTAATAAAAATAATGTCACATCTAAACTTTAAACTTTACAAGCATGCTTGTTTTAGAATTTTAGAGAATAATTAGATTACTTTAGGTTACATTAAGATATCCGAGCACTTTTTAGCACCTTTTAAAAGAAACACATGATATGGAAACAAATTAACCACTTTCTAATTTGAAGTCTATTAGATTTGAATTTTATAATAACTTATTCACAACAGAATCCATCAACAAGAAAAGTAAAATTTTATGGTTTGGCTGCACAGTAAGAGATATAAAAAAAGCGTGACGTAATTTTTTGGCAGAGAGTGTTATTAGAATATTTGATTAAATCGTTAATTTTTTATAAAAATAATATCAGATATATTAAATATATTAAGTTTTAATTATTTGTAGAATTGTTAGAAAGATATTTACTGTTAGTATTTTATTTTATAAGAAATAATTTCATTTATAAATTAGGAATAACGCTCAGCAGCATAAATGTAGACGTTATTTTTTGGGGAATTTTTAAAAATCGTACCTGAAGAGGTTAAAGAAGAACTAAGAATCATGCATCCAGCATGGATTTTGAAACCCTTTCCGACACTTCAAGAGTGCTGTGATAAAATTTTGTTGTTTATTAAAATGAAAGTTAATTAATACATGGAAATTATTCCAGAGAGAAACATTCGCCTTGAATACAATATTTCAAAGGAAAATCAAATTTCAAAGTAATTGCTTAAGAGGCGCAAACAACCAACATAAGCCCCAGGTCTGTGGCTCACGATAAATATTCTATCTTGTGCTGCGTTTGTAGTTTTGTCTACATATAATAGTGAAAAATCTTCCAGGCTGGGAATCGTTCCATGTGGTTTAGTCGGTAGAACGTCAGTGCGCTATACCGATGGCTCGGGTTCGAGTCGGAATTTTTTTCACTATGTTGATCTTTGCGCCTCATAAGCAATTACTTTATTAGAAATTTGGTTTTCATTTCAAATAGTGAAAGTTAATGTCTAAATAAACAACTTCTAAGACGCAAAACATATTTGAAAAACCGATATCTCCTATTACATTAAAAGTTGGAAAAATATTATTTTTGAAACCTTGCATATGATCTATACACGGTGTTTCACAATGAGACCGACAAATTTGCAGGAGTTGCAGGGGCACAAAGACAACCTGGAATCACATAGCAATGCAGGGTCGGAAATGCAAGCCTAACATATAGGAAGAGTTGTTAGGAGCTGAATCATAGTGAGAGAAAATTGACATTGAAATATCATAATATTAAAATAAGTTATGATCTTCCTGATAATCAAGTTGTCCGATGTTTAGTAATGTGTGAATGTAACTTTCGTAACATGGAATCTCAGATGTTTTGAAATACGCCGGTCCTGTTTCGGACGTTTGCGGTAGCAACGAAGTTGTGCCATTTGAAAACACTCTGCATAGTGAAACACTCTGCAGATTTCTATGTAAAATATTACATAGTAGGGTGACAGTCAGTCTTGTTATGGCATTTCACTGTTGTAAATTCCCATTCTGCAATTTCCGTCAATAATCGAAAATGTACTTGAGATCTTTTATGCAGCCTTGCATATGATCCATAGATTTGTATGTATAACACTATATAGATGGCTAATAGTTAGTCCAGTTAAACGCATTTCACAGTTGAAAATTCCCATTCAGCAATTTCCGTCAATAAACAAAATTGTACTTGAAACCTTTTGTGAAACATTGTATATGATTTGTAGAATTCATAAATCATACTTACCAAGTAATGTGAAAAAAGTAGTTAAATTTAAAAACGCATACCACATTGGAAAAAGTACTTCTGCGGTTGTAGTTTATAGGAACTACTGTAGACAAATTCTTTTTGTGTCCTTGTAAATGAACGATAAATTCTATGCACACAATATTCTTGTACAGCAAACACTTCGTAGTACACCACGGTGATACATAAAAATTTCAATATATTTAAAATAGTGTTCAATTATTAAAATACACCACAAACGATATTTTCCAGTAGATCGTAATGTAACAGAATTATTTTGATTGTCCCTATAAACGAACCGTTAATGGAACACACTTCATTTTCTATTTTGAACATGCCGTAGTAAACCCCAATAATATATATAAAGTTAGAGCAAGGACGCGCGGACAGACGGGTAGACAAACCGAATTGATGAACACTTTTCAACTATATGTTAGAAAATATTAAAAAGTGTCTCTTACCATTTTCAGAAGCTTTCCTATGAATCATTATGTCAGGTTTCGAGAAACATCTTCTATTGGAACTGGGGTTATATATTATTCTTTTTACTTGTATATTGTATTCATGCCGCTTGGTCTGTGTACGTGGAATTTCAAAGTGATATTCTTTTCTTATCTAAAACTTAATCCTGGCTGGTGAATTAGATAGAGTGGGTGAAGGGAAGTTGTTATAATAGAAAGGGGTTTTCCCTGCTACTCAGGTACCTGCCTGAGATAAGGCAGACAAGGATTTCACCAGAGAGGCAAAGAGCTGACATTGGGGTCAGAGTGGAAAACCCGGTTTTATGTTGGGGAAAGAGGAGGAGTTCAGAAAAAGCAAGGGGTTGCGAGAAGCAGTCGCTTTGGCTGGAGGAGTACAGTTGAAGGCTGGAGCGAAAAGCGCAAGGTTAGTTCCTGTGTAGAGCGCTTAGATAGAGCGTAGGGTTGAGTGAAGCTCGCCGAACTTAGAGCCCATTTGTTGGGAGTTTAAGAATAATCTCCGGTAACGCTAATTTAACGAGTGTAGAGTGAGAGTGATATAACGTAGTTTAACAGTACACAGCCAGCATTTACTGTATGTAATTTAATGTTGAACGGGATCACCTACATCCGAGTTTTTAAGTGTAAATAGTGTTTTGTGTTGTGTAAATAGTGTGTAAATAAACTGTTAATTTAGTTAATTGGATTTAAACAATCCTCTCAGTGCGTGACCGATATCACGTAATCATATCGGTGGTGGCAGCATATAAATAGCACGGAATTTCTTCAAAGTTGTACGGACTAAGAGAAAACTCCGATAAATTGATGGCAGCGACGGGATAGAACCGTCTGAGACCAGTGACCAGCGAGCCGTGTTGCAGTGTGTTAGTGCCGGAGCACCCAGTGGAATTCTCGCGTGTTAATGCCGGATCGTCGAGCGGAATTTTAGAGAGATAGCAACCAAGCGTCGAGTGGAAGTACAGAGTCTGTGTGACCTATCGTCGTTACATTCAACCGAACGAGAGTGTTTGTGTCCTATCGGCGTTACAGCGAACGAACTAAAGTGTTGCGTCCTATCGTCGTTACAGCGAACCGAACTAAAGTGTTGTACCCTATCATCGTTACAGCGAACCGAACTAGTGTTTGTGCCCTATCATCGCTACAGTGAATCAAATTACAGTGTGTTACAGCCCGAATGTTGAATATCATCAAAGTGACTGTAAAGTGTGAAATATTGAACTCATCGTGCAACTACGTGTGAGCAGCGGAGTACCCCAGCAGATAAAGTATAAGGTAAGGTGTTTTGATCATTTCCTTTTGCGGAATAGCTCAGCAGATAAAGTATAAGGTAAGGTGTTGTGATCATTTCCTTCTGCTGACACTCTCGAACCAAATGTATTTGTTGTTGTATAATTAATAGTAATTTAAGATAAATTGTCTAAATCTTGATAATTTATGTGCAATCAAATAATCGTGTTCAGATAGGTAGGAGATATTAATAGCCATATTTACTATTGTTTTAAGAAAAGCTCATAATAACTTGTGCTAATATTGATTTTCTATTTTTTTTTACTAATAATGGTAGTGAACAAAATTAACGCATTATGTAAATAATAATAGTTGGAAGGAATAATTGAATTTAATTAACTTTAAATCATTATTAAAGTAATATTTAGATGAAGCAATACTGTTTTAAGTTTGAAGAGTTGATAACAAACGAGCAATGAACGTTTGCTTAGAATTTTAATTGGTTAGAAGTAAATTTCGAAAAAAAAAAAAAGGCTCACATTGGAAAAAAATCGAAGGTTTTGATCTTATTTGTTTTAAGTGTGAGAACCAGTGTTTTTTGGAAATATTTTATTGAGGATAATTGTAGAGATTTATATGTGTATGCCGTACATTTTTTCTTTATGTGGATGTTTCTATTGGCACCAATATTTTTATTCAGTTTGCAACGTATCAGTATTATTATGTAAATTGTATGTAATTATCTAATTGTATAAATTGGAATCTGTAATGTATAGTAATCAAATCGAAATTATTGCTTTTACCTTTTTTTTATTGGAAGTAAATTGTGTGATATCAATGGTTGAGGAAAATCAGGTTATACACTATGACGCAAAAGTTTAGACAATGACGTCATTCAGCTTTAAAATGTAGAATTATGACGTCAGAATTACAAAAACCTGTAAATATATTCAAAAACTGATTTAAAATGCTATGTACAAAAGACAGTCGTTTTATTTGCTATAATACTAATTTTTTTCATAAAAATTCAAATGTGCTTGTCGCAAAAGTTTAGACACTATTCTAAATTTCTTTGAATATTCGCTGGCATATGCAAATTTAGAATCGATGATGTCACAAATTTGGAGTACTTAAGTTCTGCAAACGATTGCGCTTCATAGTCGACATGCCGAGAGCTAAAGAAATTCAAGTGAATGAGGTTTCAAGGATTTGGCAGTTGAAAGGTGAAGGGAAGAGCGTTTCTGAAATTTCTGCTATTATTAATAGGTCAAAAAAATCTATTTATCGAGTTTTATCGAGTGGTTCCGAATATAAAGCAAAATGTCGGTCTGGCGAGGCCACGTGTGACAAATGTACGAGAGGATCGCCTGATACAAAGACTAGCGAGTACTCAACAAATGAGCGTACGTGGAGTTCAAAGCTCATCGGGACTCTCTGTATCAAAGGATACGATTCGTAGACGAATTTTGGAAAAAGGAACAATCGTTTATAGCAAAATGCAGAAGAAACCAGCTCTGAAACCACATCATAAGTTACAAAGACTTATGTGGACTCGAAAGCATATGTCATATGGAGAGAAATGGCAGTCAGTCATATTTAGCGATGAAAAAAAGTGGAATCTGGATGGTCCAGATGGTTGTTTATCGTATTGGCATGACTTGCGGAAGGAACCTCGAAGTTTTTTTAGTAGCAGACAAGGAGGGGGCTCGGTGATGGTTTGGGCAGCCTTTTGCTATAATGGACAAGTATCTCTGACCTTCACCAGTGGTCGTCAAACTTCACAGCATTATACACAGACATTAGAAGAAAACCTACTGCCATTTGCTGAGCTTCTAGGGGGTCCTCAGTGGGAATTTCAGCAAGACAATGCTTCAATTCACACTGCAAAACATTCAAAATCTTGGTTTAATTCCCATAATATAAGAGTTCTCGACTGGCCAGCATGTAGCCCAGATCTTAACCCTATAGAAAACCTTTGGAGCATCATGTGTCGCAAAGTTTATAGCAACGCTAGACAATACTCTTCTGAAAAGGAACTTAAGACATCTATTGAGAATGCATGGTACGATATCGATCCACAAACTATGCAAGATTTAGTTTCTTCCATGCAATCTCGTGTATATGACGTAATACATAAGCATGGATGCGCAACCAGGTTTTAAAAATTGTTTATTTCGATTTTATTTAATTTGTGTCTAAACTTTTGAGACAGCAGTTTATTTTTGTTACCATTTAATTTATTGCAATATGCACAATTCCACTTTTCTTTGTTATAAATATTGTTTATATGTACAGCACATTAATTTCAAGCAGTGATTTGAAAATTGAATAAATATCTTTCAAAGTATGTAAGAATTTCTTCATTGTCTAAACTTTTGCGTCATAGTGTACAATATGTTAAATTAAAAATATAATACATCGATTATCTGAAAGTTATTAATTAGTATAATAAATGGAGGTATCTGTACTAAAGTAGAAATTCATGAAATATTAATTTAGTAGGTTTAAATATTATTGCAGAGTGGTAATAGTAATCGGTGAAGGTATGGCTTTCTTATTGAAATTAAAAAGGGTGTATCTTCAGATGATAGCCGAAGAAATGGGGGTTGAATTCACGGAAGATGATACCAGAATGCCGCTTACTAAAAAGATAATGGACAGCGATGACTAGGACGAGGGCGTTATTATGGAATTATCTAACACTATTGTTACGGAACGACTAGAGCGCGAAAAGTTAGAAAAACAGGAAAAATTAGAGCGAGAAAAGTTAGAAAAACAAGAAAAAATAGAACACGAATGAGAAGAGAGGTCTGAAAAATTGAGGATGGACCATGAATTAGAAATGGAGAGGCTAAGGATGCAAGGTTCGGCAAATACCTCTAATGGGTCTAGGGAACCTAATAATGAAAGTAACATAGAAAAATTGATCAAAAGTGTTAAAATTCTGTCTATCAAAGTACCAGAAGGGACTGAGGGATGGAATTTATTTTTCAACAGTTTAGAAAGGACATTCAAAACTAAAAATGTACCAGAAAACCAGCAGGCCGAAATTCTACTAAATATGTTAGGAGATAAGGCGGAAAATTTGTTAATTTATACCACTAGGGAACAAATTGAGAGTTATGAGTAATTAAAGGAGTTAGTTCTAAGGGAACACGAGCAGACACCGAAGGCGTGGTTGGAAAATTTTAAGAAGGCTAGGAGAAACCAGAATGAAACTCATGTATTATTTGTATCGCGTTTAATAGCAACATGGGAAAATTATAGTAAGATTAGGGGTGCGGACTCATATGAAAAGGTCAATCAGTTAATAATTACGGATAAGTTATTAAACACGTTAGATGAGGAAACCGCATCATATATTCGGTTAACTCAGCAGAGTAAATGGTTAGAAGCTTCTAAAATTGCTAAAGAATGTGACAATTATTTTGACACTAAACATAAGTCTTATGCGGTTACGTATAAAAGTTTTAAGGGTAAAGATAGGTATGTAAATAGTGAAAAAGTCAGACCGAGGGAGGATAGTAAATTTAGTGGTAATTGGAGGCAAAACGGGAGTAATGAAATTAATTCTTTTTCGGGAAGGAAAACTGATTTTAAAGAAACCTAGTGATGATTCAGCGCCTAGATGTTTTAAATGTGGTTTAAGAGGTCATTACCAATGTTTTTGTAATAAAGTGGGTAATGAGGGAAATAATAATTCTAGTAAAGGGAGAGAACAGAAAGCGGGTGTAAATAAGATTGCCGTGAAAGGAAACAAAGAATTACCTAAAGGGGCTATTGTGGCGAGGATATCGGCAAAGGCCGGACAGAGAACTAATGTTATTGGTGAGAAATTAAATAAACTCGAGAAAATTGAAGTTAGTGTAAATGGGCAGAAAGCGAAAGGATTGGTTGATTCTGGATGTGAAATTAGTGTCGTATATAAAGATTTGGTACCGGAAGAGAAATTAAAAGGAGCGGGTAGTATTTATTTACAAGGATTATTTCGTGAAGCAGTTAAATCACCGTTGGTTAAATTACCATTAGCTATTTCGCAATTCGGACAAACTAACATAATTCATCAGGAAGTACTTTGTGCGGTGACCTATAATATTAATGAGCAGGTAATTTTACATCCCGAAATGATTAATGAGTTGTCAGGGGTCAATCACGAGGAGCCATTGCTAGAGTCCCAAGAATTAGAAAGTTCGGAAATTAGTATTGATAACTCGAGTGAAAAGAAAGATATGAGCAGCGATAATTGTAATGTTTACGCAATAGAAACGAGAACGGGAAATTTAGAAGGTCAAAATGCAGAATAAACGGAAGTAGAGGAAAATAATAAAGTTATCGTTTGTAATTCAGATATGTTTAAGAAATCCCATTTGGGATGTAAAGAGTTAGAGAGAGCTTGGGAATTAGCTAAAATTGATAAAGGGGGTTATTATATTGAAAAGGACCTATTGCATCATAAAGATAAATTTGTAGGAGAAGCTATAGCTCAATTAGTAGTGCCTAAAGTCAAAAGAGAAAGAATCTTAAAGTCAGTGCATGTTTCTAATGAGGGAGAACATCACGCGGCAAAGTAAACCTTAGAGAGGATTAGGCAATCTTTTTATTGGGAGGGGATGTTGAAAGAAACTAAACAATTTTGTGAGTCATGTTTAGAGTGCCAATTGACTAGAGGGGTTAAAGTGAATGATAGAGCCCCTATTTCCCCAGTATTGCGGCCAGAACTTCCATTTCAGGTGGTTAATGTTGATTTAATTGGTCCTATTGATCCTAAAAGTTCACAAGGGCATCAATATATACTAACCTTAATTGATCAGCATACCAGTTGGGCGGAAGCAATACCCCTAAAAAGTTTAACTGCTAAAACAGCGTGTGATGCATTACTTCAAATATTTACGAGGACTGAAATTCCAAATATAATCGCCTGTGATAATGGAACCAATTTCACTGCCGACTTAACGAAAGAATTCGAGAAAAGATTAGGTGCTAGTCCACCGTTTTTGACTCCACAGTACCCACAGTCTAACGGTCTGCTGGAAAGTTTTAATCAGACGCTTAAATGTATGTTGCATCATACGATTAGGGAAGAAGGAATAAGATGGCATGAACAAATACCATTTATATTATGGGCGTATAGGGAAGTTCCAAATTCTACGCAGGAATCGCACCTTTTGAATTATTATATGGTAGAGCGCCGGAGTGTTCTTTATCAGTTCTCAAATCATCCTAGGCAGGAGAAAATAAGGGGGCACAATTAGATACTATGCCGATTCATGAGTATTTGAATAAACTTAGGGGACGCTTAGAAAGAGCCACAAATGAGGCAAAATTATCGTCCGAGGCGCAACAAGGCAGAATGGCATATCATTATAACTTAAGGTCGAAAGAAAAAACGTTTGAAGTAGGCGATAACGTAATACTATTAATCCCGGATTCAACTAATAAGTTATATTCTAGGTGGCAAGGGCCGGCAACTATTGTCGAAAAACGAAACCGGCATTCGTTTATAGTTGAGTTAGCCGAGGGGAGTAGGAAGCACGTGCAAAAAAATAAATTAAGATAATTTATTGCTAAGTGTAATATAGTTAATATTGTTTTTTAAGGTGATGAGGAATTTGGAGAAGTTGGGAAAATTCCTATTTTAAACCGGAAACAAGGGGTAGAATGGGACATAGAAAGGTTCGAAATAAAAGGGTTATCTAATAGTCAATTCAAGGATATAAAGTCCATTTTGAGGGAAAATAAAGAGGTATTTATGTGTCCTGTACGACCAGCGGAAGTAGGGGAGCACCGTATTGATTTGAAACCGGGTGTGGCAAGGAAAATGCCAAAGTTATATAGTGTACCTGTTGCTTACAAAGAGGAAGTAGATAGACAGATTCAGGAGTTATTAGAATTAAATCTAATCGAAGTGTCAAATGCGGGAATTAGTCATCCAATTGTTTGCGTGGCGAGAAAAGACGCAACTGTTAGGCTTTGCATAGATTATAGATCTTTAAATTCAGTAACGCATGTCCCAACATTTCCTATGAAAGATTCACAAGAAATCATGTATACTGCAGGGGCATGTAATATTTATCTTCGATTGATTTATTGAGGGGTTATTGGCAGATTAAAATGGCGGAGGAATGTAAACATTTGACAGCATTACAACTCATAAGGGGACTTATCAGTGGCGTACTATGCCTTTTGGTTTATCAAGGGCGGCTGCTACTTTCCGAAAAGATATTAATGAGGTTCTCCAAGCTCATCGGAGGTATGCACAAGCATATATTGATGATGTCATCATTTTCTCCGACACTTGGGAGGAGCATTGTGAGCATGTTAGAGCTGTCATAGAAGAACTTAAAAATAGAAATTTTACGATTAGGATAGATAAATGTATATTTGGAGAGAAACTGACTAAGTTTTTAGGTCATGTAATTGGATGTGGAACGCATGCACCTGATGAGGAGAAAATAGGAGCAATAAGGGACTTAAAGAGACCGAAAACTAAAAAGGAAGTTAGATCTGTTTTGTGATTAATGGGATTTTACCGATCTTATATTCCAAATTATGCAGAAATTGCTACATCTTTGTCTGAATTAACTAAAGGGAAGGTTAAAAATCTTGTACTATGGGACGAAAGGACAGAAGAAGTGTTTAATACCCTTAAAGATGGGTTATGTAACGTAAAGCGTTTGGCTACACCTACCGTGGGCCTGGAATATCAGCTTCACGCCGATGCTTAAGACCTGGCAGTAGGATGTTGTCTCACTCAAAAAGATGAAAAGGGTCAGTTTAAGCCGATAGCTTTTGCCAGTCAGAAATTATCAGGGGTTCAGCGTGCTTGGACGAGTATAGAGAAAGAGTCTTGGAGTGTCCTCTTCGGGTTGCGGAAGTTTGAAAAATGGAAATATGGATCTCAAATTGAGATCATAACGGATCATAATCCATTAAAATTTCTCACTGAAATAACCGCGAGGTCCCCCAAACTCACTAGATGGGCTCTTGCCTTGCAACGCTGGAACTTGAGTATTTCTCCATCGTCCAGGAGCGCAACATTTTAATGCTGATGCAATTTCTAGGCTACATAGGAGAAGCTGGGAAGAACAGCCAGTAGCTAGTCCATCGGCATCAATGACTAAATAGTGGACAAACCTTAAAGGGGTGTCATCACATTTAAAAAATTTTTTTGTGTATGTGTAATTGTATTTGAATCTTGTGTTTATAATAGTGTATTAGCATGTGTAGTTTTTCTGTAATAATCATATTAGTATACGGTTCATTAGAGATGTCAGTAGATAGTGTTCAGACACCTTGAAATATATATGTAATAATAATAATGAAGAAATCTACAAAGAGACTATTAAACTCTTCTGTGATATTACTATATGTTCGGGGAAAATTAGCCTCTAAATGGCATATTTTCCACTAAGGTGGGGGGTGGGGTGGGGGTCAGGTTCTGAGAAACATCTGCTATTGGAACTGGGGTTATATATTATTCTTTTTACTTGTATATTGTATTCATGCCGCTTGGTCTGTGTACTTGGAATTTCAAAGTGATATTCTTTTCTTGTCTAAAACTTAATCCTGGCTGGTGAATTAGATAGAGTGGGTGAAGGGAAGTAGTTATAATAGAAAAGGGTTTGCCCTGATGCCCAGGTGCCTGCCTGAGATAAGGCAGACAAGGATTTCACCAGAGAGGGAAAGAGCTGACATCGGTGTCAGAGTGAAAAACCCGGTTTTATGTTGGGGGAAAGGGTAGGAGTTCTGAAAAAGCAAGGGGTTTCGAGAAGCAGTTGCTTTGGCTGGGGGAGTGCAGTTGATGGCTGGAGCGAAAAGCGCAAGGTTAGTTCCTGTGTAGAGCGCTTAGATAGAGCGTAGGGTTGCGTGAAGCTCGCCGAGCTTAGAGCCCATGTGTTGGGAGTTTAAGAATAATCTCCGGTAACGCTAATTTAACGAGTGTAGAGTGAGAATGATATAACGTAGTTTAACAGTACACAGCCAGCATTTACTGTATTTAATTTAATCTTGAATCGGATCATCTACATCCGAGTTTCTAAGTGTAAATAGTGTTTTGTGTTGTGTAAATAGTGTGTAAATAAACTGTTAATTTAGTTAATTGAAAGCGTTGGTTTTCATTTAAACAATCCTCTCAGTGCGTGACCGATATCACGTAATCATATCGGTGGTGGCAGCATATAAATCGCACGGAATTTCTTCAAAGTTGTGCGGACTAAGAGGAAACTCCGACACATTATTTTCGAAAATGAAAAACTCACGACAGCACGTTGCCAGTCGTACCAACCCATGCCAGATGGTTCCAGTTTAACTTGCATTCTCTAAAAAATATCTAAGTATGAAATTAAATATCATTTATTTGCCATCTAAGATTCAACAACAGGAATCACAAATTTTAAAATATTTTCTTTAATATTACGCACTGTAAAAAAAAAAAAAAAAAAAAAAAAAAAAAAAAAAAAAAAATACGGCCAATTTTACAGTAGGAATTGGAAAAATAGTTGCCCTTATCGTACCTAAAAATTTTCCGTCCCAGCTTCGGAATAAAATTCGTAAAATACCGTTTTATTGACTATTTCCTTTTTTTACGGAGTTTATTCCGAGCTGTGTCGTAAAAATTTCCGGTACGATAAGAGCAACTATTTTTCCGATTCCTACAGGAAAACTGGTCGTATTTTTTTACAATGCACTGTATGATATGCATCACGTTTCTTTAATATTACACGTTATGTTGATCACAGTTTATTGAATACTAAATATAAAAATTTAAATAATTTTGATACATTAGTCTTTGGTAGGGTAATTTATTATTGTTATATTATGCGCAGGTAAAATACTTTTTGAAAAGAACTGGCACGCGGATGTGAAAAGTTTTCTGGGTCTACTGTCACCTAAAATGATATTACGTTGGCAGTGGATATGGTAAAAAAGGGGGCATGGCATCTGAAAATACCGTATATAATGAAACCTCGGATATTACCGAAGAAGGAATATTCTATGTAGCTAATTCTTTTTCAATATCCTATATAATATTCTTTTTCAAATATATATTATGATAGATATATTATCGTATGTTTTTAAATCTGAAAAGCTAACACCCCCGAATTGCGGAGAAATTCCGCGGTATCCACTATTCAGAGGTTAATTATATTCCTGTTGCAAATTAATAATTACAATGTTTAAGCATACCTTTATTTGCAAAGTTATAACACCCTCTTTCCCTCTCTAGTTAGGGAAATATAACTAAATCCGTCGATTGCAAAATCTATAGCCATTTAAAATGAATGTACACTGTCACTGACATAGTATAACTTCTCAGTCGTGGAAAAAAAAGTAAACACCCCCTACTAGCTTCTACACAAATTATCGTAGACGAAAGTGACTGGTGCCAAACGATTGGAAATAAAGTCTACTTTTAATTGATGTATATGAAATTTGTTCAGGGGGTCATCTATATATTAAATCTATATATATTATATATATTAAACCAAACTTTATTTTTTTCAATGGCAATACCCAATTTTAACGAGATATTTCAACTTTTAGGCTTATGCTATGAACAGCACCAAATTTCAAGACATTTGAATAATAAGTTTTTGAATTATAAGCATTCAAAATTTAGTGCTTCTAATGTGAAACTACATTTCCATATTTTTATTTATATCTCCTGAAGTTATGCTCCTAATGTGCTAAGTTTTTGTGTAGCAATAATACTAATATACCCAAACATAAATATGTTGAATTTGCAATTTTTATAATTGCAACTTACAATTTTTTGATGGATTATGATTTATTAAGTCCTGCTTTAAGGAAATCCAATATTTCACACTTTTCTTCCAAGTAGTTTTCAAATTATGCTTAAAAACGTCAAAATGATGGTTTAAGGGCCCTTCTATGATAGCACTGATTGGATTTCTTATGCTGTCCTGTAATCTAGTAGATTTCATTGGCTGCTTGAGTGACTCTTAACATGCCTTGATCAAGAAGGGGGCTCTCTCGGTTAACAATCGAGTACGGAACTTCAATTTGGATACAGACCTTAAGATACACTCGTTTTAAAATAAATAATTTCTCGGAAACTTATGGTACGAATTGCATAAAAATTTGTTTTTAGGCTAATTAAATGGTGTAGAATTCATTTATACTGTCACAATTGTGTATTGCTATTAAAAAAAAAAACAAAGTTATGGTTCGTTTAAAAAAGTAGATGACCCCCTAAGCAAATTTAATATACATCATTTAAAGTAGACTTTATTTCCAATCGTTCGGTACCAATAACTTTCTTCTACGGTAATTTGTTGAGGAGTTAGTAGGAGGTGTTTACTTTTATTTCCACGACTGTACCAATTCCAAAACACATGTATGTTAATATTTCAAATTTCGCTATCACAGTGCCAAAATTAAATGACAATCTATGCCTATGATGAAGATTCTAAAGGTATAATTTCGTTGAATTGTGTGTATTTAAAAAGAAGATATAAAAGCATCGCATTAAAAAAAAAAAAAAAAAAATATTGAATTTCGCCACCCACTCTATTAAATGTCTGCAAGTAAAGTTTCCAACCGAAGGAGCATAAAACCAACACCTTTTGTGAAGTATAGACCCAAGCATAATAAGGATCTATTTATGTGAAAGTGTAACAGAATATAAAGTTGGATTAAATTCCGTGCATTAGCTTTTGAGATATAGCTATCGCGAAAATAGTGAAAATTGTAGCATAGCAGCACAACCTGTTATATGATTTACACTAACACCTAATCAGCACCAACGAATGTCAAGGTTTAACAGGATATGAAGTTTCATGAAACTCTGCCGATTAGTTCTTGAGGCATAACTATCGCTTTAATCGCGGAAATCCTAAAAAATGCGGCACATCATTGCCAATAGTTGGGCATTTTACACCGAAACCTAATTAGAAACGATTTATGTCACAGTCTACCTGAATCTGAAATTTGATAAAAATCCGAACATTAACTTTTTGAGATAGAGCAATATTGAAAATCGTGAAAAATGCAACATTGCAGCGCCACCTGTTGGGAAATTTACACAACAATAAAATCAGCAACAACTCATGTGAGCATGTAACTGAATCTGAAGATGGATGGAAATCCGTGCATCGGTTTCTGAGATAAAGCTATTACGAGAATCCTGCAAAATGCAGAATAGCAGCGCCACCTGTCGGGCTATTTACACAAAAACTTATCAGCACAAATTTATATCAAAGAGTAACTGAATCTCTTTGACGAAAATCCGTATATTAGTTCTTGAGATCGAACTATTACAAAAATCGTGAAATTGCAGAATAGCAGCGCCACCTGTCGGGCGATTTACACCAAAAAACAACGTATACAAATGACTAACGGAAAAAGAAGTTTGATGAAAATCCATGCATTAATTCTTGAGATAGAGCTATTACAGAAATCGTGAAAAATTAAGTTTAGCGGTTTGAGATGTTGGTCAATTTACACCAAAACCTAACCAGCAACAATATATATCAGGGTTTAACGGGTCTTGCACCTTTTAAACGCGACGAAATTTAACGAAAAATTTCAAAGTTTGAATTAGTCTATCTTCAAAACCTTTTTATCTATAAACATGAAATTTTGGATATTGATTAAACAGATAGTGCTTTGTAATATGCTGTCTTTAGAGATTTAATAGCCTTTTACAGAATTTGTGTATTGTTGAAATCAAAATAGCTCTTTGTTTACTCCATAAGTCATTGCGCGAATGATATCTTGAGAAAGTATGTATGGATTATCATGAAATTAGGTAAAGATACTCAACATATATGTGTATTTAAAATGAACGACTTTTAGGCCAAAATTATTTCATTAACTATATATAAAAAATATTTTTTGTAAAAAAAAAAATAATAATAATTCTATATTTTTAATGAATAAAAATAGTCATAACTAAAATATTACCATTGTAACTACTTAAAAGTAGTTCATTTTAAACACACATATTTGCTTCGTATCTTTACCAAATTTTATGACAATCCATACATACTTTCTCAAGATATCATATGCGCAATGACTTCTGGATTAAAAAAAGAGCTATGTTGATTTTAACAAAGCACAAATTCTGTAAAGGGCTAATAAATTTCTAATAGTACCATATTATAAAGCATAATTTGTTTAATCAATATCCAAAATTTCATGTTTATACATAAAAAGGTTTTGAAGATAGACTAGTTCAAACTTTGAAGTTTTTCGTTCATTTTCGACGCGTTTAAAAGGTACAAGATCCCTTAACGAATCTAAAGTTTTATTAAATATCGTGCATTAGTTCTTTAGAAAAAGCGCCCACAAACTTTTTGTCACAGATAGACAGAGATTTTTCAAAAATTAGTCAAATCCTGTTCAGGAATCCTAAAACGTGTAAATCTGTCTGAAAACGAAAGTCGAAATTTTTAACGAATGCAATACATGCTCTTGTAGAAATAGAAGAAACAAATGCAAATAAGTACGAGTAATTGGCCTTAATTACGTCCACTAATAACCATATCACAATATATATTCCAAACCGAAAAGTCAAAACATATATTTGTTACCGGCCAAACCCGATTTTAGGCCAAACTAGATTGGCCTAGGCCAAACTAGTTTATCCTAACGCGCATAGGATAAATTAGTTTTACCTAGGCCAAACTAGTTTATACTAACGCCCATAGGATAAACTAGTTTTTCCTAGGCCAAACAAGTTTATCCTAACGCCCATAGGATAAACTAGTTTTTCCTAGGCCAAACTAGTTTGGCCTAACGCTAATAGGATAAACTAGTTTAGCCTGCTATTCATTGGTCCGAACTAGTTTATCCTAGGCCGATCTAGTTCATCCTAGGCCAATTCAATTTGGAGTGATTTTATTAATCCCAAAGACCTCTTCGGCGCCAACCTTCTAGTTTATCCTCTTCCAATTCAATCTGATGTGCTTTAATTGATACAAACCAGTGTTGAGTACGCTCACACACACAAATAATAATAATAATAATAATAATAATAATAAAAGAAGTAATTCAAAATCAAATTCGGTTTCTCAAAAATGAGTCAAGTTCAGGCTCGAATTCAAAAATTTTCAAACGAATCCGCTCAACTCAAACATACCTATGGAAGTGAGCGAAGTTTACTAAAAACTCGTTTATATATTTTATTTTTTAATATAATAGAATTTTAGCGTCCAAATTTACAAAATTTTGTGAGCTAGTCTTTTAGGTATTCGATGCAAGGGTCTTTACGGGTAAACCAATTTTCCTTCCCGACACTCGTTACCGGCTTTCGAGAGGTTCGGACCGAGATGGACCGGGACTTATTTTTTTCCGGCTTAAGTCGAGACTGGACTGCATTCTTCTTGAGGTCTGTACCGGCAAAAATTTTCAGTGCAATTTCCAGCCCAGCTCATATGAAAGTCATTTGCACCGGCAGGATCTTTGGTCTGTTCAGTAAAATATCAGTAATATTTGGCTCGGGCCAACTTTTTTTTTAATGCACCTTTTTTTAAATCGTTGTTATTCCAAAATTACAATTTATATATTTATTATTATTTTTTTTTACTTTCTTCTATCTTTACAACAAGAAAGCATTGGATTCGTAAAAATTTTCGACTTCCGGTTTCCGACGGATTTACACGTTTGAGGGGTCAGAGATCCCCCAAAACATGTTTTTACAAAATGTCTGTCTGTATCCTTGTGACATAAATTTTGTGGGTGCTCTAATTTAAGACCTAATGCACGGAATTTAATAAAAATTTATATTCAGGTAGTCCCTAATAAAAAATTGTTGATGATTAGTTTTTGGTGTAAATCGCCCAAAAGGTGGCGCTGCTATGCTGCATTTTTCACGATTTCCGCAATAACTCTGTCTCAAGAACTAATGCACGTATTTTCATAAAACTTCAGATTCAGTTAGTCCTTGATATGAGTTGGTGCTGTTTATGTTCTGGTGTAATTCGCCCAACACGTGGCGCTGCTATGCCGCATTTTTCAGAATTTACACGATTTTCACAATAACTCTATCTCAAGTACTAATGCATAGATTTTCAGCAAACTTCAGATTCAGTAAGTCCTTCAAATGAATTGATGCTGATTAGGTGTTGGTGTAAATAGCCTAGTAGGTGGCGTTGCTGTCTGGCATTTTTCACGATTTCACGGGATAAGGGGACAGTATCACACTCCTTATCGAATAAAATATATTATATAGGGGTGACAGCAATACTATTTTGCACAAGGTTTGCGCCGGAACGGTAGTTAGGATCAATAAAAGCACGTCAAATTGCATTGGCCTAGGATAAACTAGAAATTTGGCACTTGAGAGGGTCTTTGAGATCAATAAAATATCTCCAAATTGAATTGGCCTAGGATGAACTAGATCGGTCTAGCATAAACTAGTTCGGACTAATGAATTGCAGGCTAGTTTATCCTATCAGCGTTAGGTCAAACTAGTTTGGCTTAGGAAAAATTAGTTTATCCTATGGCGTTAGGATAAACTAGTTTAGCCTAGGAAAAACTAGTTTATCCTATGGGCGTTAGGATAAACTAGTTTGGCCTAGGAAAAACTAGTTTATCCTATGCGCGTTAGGATAAACTAGTTTGGCCTAGGCCAATCTAGTTTGGCCTAAAATCGGGTTTGACCGGTAACATATTAAAATATTTATTTGCTTAAAAGGCTTTACTAAAAACACATTAAAAGCAAATTAAAAAGATAGAAGAAAGTTTTAAAAAAAAAGCGAGACAGCTTTCTGTGAAATTGAAAACTATTTATTTTGAAACTCATAAGTACAATTTTTCATTGAAATTCTACATAAAAAATTATCGCAGTACAAAGGAGAGTATTTATATGAATTATGTTCGAAAGAAATTGAGGTATCTTGCTTTAAAAGAAAGAACAAAAATGTGAAATGATGCATTTTCAGAGAAAATCTATTTGGAAAAATCATGAAGTGCAGTCAAGAAAAAAAACAATTAAATTTAAAAAATAAAAAACCGATTTCGTAAAAAGCGAACTAATTAATTATTTATCATCAATGTGAAACTATTTTTTTTTTCAATACCTACTATTAGCTCACACTCTCGCTATATATATCTTGTTCAAATTTTCAGTCGTTAATAAAATTCTTATTATTCATCCAATCAAGCTCAAATAATTTTTTTTTTAATTTTAGTGGATGACACTTTATGTTAATCCAGTTTTTCAAATATTAATGCATTAATTAAATTAAATTAATTAATTTTCAATAATCGAGAGAGCCCTCTTCCTGATCAAGGTATTTTAAGACCGAGAGAGCCCTCTTCTCGATCAAAGCATTTTAAGCGCCATTCAAGAGGAAAAAAGAATGGGAGAAAAAAAAATTCTCTTATTGATCTAAGTAGGAATTGGCTTAAAATATTTTTTTTATATTACTTGTTTATATTACTTACCTATTTTTTTTATTTACTTGTATTGATGACTTTCAAGTTGTGTTTAATTGTTAGTTCCTATCTATAAACACTGTTTTGATGAGGTCTATAGATGTCTGTGATTGTTAGAGTTGAAGTAAATCTAGAGATCCTACACACACACCTCCCAGGTTGTATACTATTTTAACGGAGCTTCTGACTGTAAAATAGTCAATGAAACATCGTCTTCATTTTGAAAGACCTATCCAATGATATGCCACTCAATAGGGTGCGTAATTTGTTTTTCGTCTCTACCGCCATTTTGTATTTTACGGCCGCCATTTTGTATTTTACGGCCGCCATTTTTTATTTATAAAAACAAAACCTAGCCTTTAACCATCCGGCCGTTAAGACGAATTGATAGAGATATCATTCAGTAAAATCCATCCAGCCGTCGGGATGTTTCGAGAGTATCAAAAAATCCACATACACAGATACGCGTGAAACACATAACCCTTCTTTTCAGTCGGGTAATTAGGCGTGATTTTCATGATAAACACTGTATGCTTACAAAAGCGTGTATTTTTCAGAAAAAAAAATATATTTTTATACTTTTAGAACTTATCATAACAAATTCATAACTAAAAACTAGTTATTTCATATAATTTACAAATTATGTACACAAAAAAAGAAAAAAGGATTCGCTCACTCAGATCTTCCACAAACTTAAAGGAATATAAATGAGATTCGTTATAGTTGCGCGAAAATTCCTCCCATCATTGATATTCCTGCGTGTTTCAGAATAAAAAATTTTAGCTTATGCTAGGTATCTGCATTTTCAAAAGTACTTTAAATTCAGTATGCTTGTTTTTATTTATGTGAAGTTTTGACTTAGCATTAAAATATGCAGTTATTGAATATTTAAGCTGCATATATCTTTTTCTGTTATCTCAGTATATTTATTTTCCATCTCCCTTTAAAATTATCTCAAAGCATTTATGGAAAGTAGGTGTCTGTTATTTATATGTTTGTTAATATAATAAGGTATGCATGTTTATTTTGTTTTGCTTAAATAATTTAAATTAGCACAGGAAAATTAATTTGTAAACTTGTTATCATCTGCAATTCAATCAGCTTAAAAAAAAATCATTCCGTTTAAGAAATTATTAAATGCTTTTTGAGCAAATCTCGCCTCTATGCTGAAATCACAGGAAATTTTATATACAAAGTTACGTATGCAATTTATACAGGGTGTTCTGAAAAATTTTGAATAAAGAACAAGGCTCACGCATTATATCTTCCATATTTTGGAATGTACTTGATATTACATTATGCCTGATTGACAGCAAAACTGTGCACAGCCATTACTTAAAATGATGTGTTCGCAATTTAACAATATCAAAGTAAGTTCTTCTATTAAAATGTCAGAATATCTTTATTAATAAGGCAGTAGTCGCGTGTTGGTCTTTTTGCCGACCACGTAAATTATCTTCTCCTGACTCATATCCATTTACAAATACAATGGATAACTACCATGTAGCTGACTTTTAATTTTTTTTCCGCCAGCATAGAAGTAACATTTTGTTTTCCTTCTGATACATTTTTACAGGCAAAGTGAGAAATTGGTGGAAAAGCCTGCGCAAACATCACTAATGTCAGTTCATTTTTACTTTTCCCATTAATCCAAATCTCAGGAATAAAACGTATAATTTAAGTAAACTGCAAATTTATAACTTCCTTAAAATGCAATATTCGAATATTAAGAGAAAAATGTTTCTTATTTTACATTTTCTGTATGCAGGCAGGGGGGCGGCGGTAAAAAGCCCGAGCACGACTAATAACGTTTTGACTACTCTCGGGTTAATGTTATAAGCTTCAACATAAATTTACAGAAATTTGCAGAAATCATGTACTCGTGGGCAGCGAACCGTGATGTATAGGAGCACAAAAGTTCACGAGAGGCAATACCATTTCCACCACTTACCGGACAGTGGCCTGTAGACAGGACCTAGGAAGTAACAGTGGAAGCCCCCCCCCCCCCCCGTCCTCACGTGACTCTCGAGAGAGTGAGGAATAAACGATAGGTCTCCTTTCCGTCGACAAAAATTTACGTCGAATTTAATGATATGCAATACAATAACAAATACATATGCTGCAAAATTTCGCCTATATAAGTTTCAACAAGCACATGATCTTGTTTGCACACGATCTTGCATCCTGCGCGTAATAAATGGACTGATTTGATGTGCAAAAAATTGTTTGTTTCATCTTTTAAAATTTACAACCTTTTTATTGAAAATTCTGTATATTTATAATTTCAATTAAGAACTTTTTTTTTTTTTTTTTTTTTTTTTTTTTTTTTTTTTTACAATCTAAGTAGTTTATTTTACAAAATAGTAGGGTAGACCGGGGCACGTTTACGCAGTGCACTTTCCGAAACAAGTTATAACTGGCTCGCCACCAGTCATGAAAGATTGATACTGCTCCCTAGCTGGTATTCTCACACGTTTTTGAATGTCAGGCGAGCTTCGGTCTAGCATGCAGAAAGGATAACCTGTTTTCGGTCAAGGTGAGTAAATTTTGTATTGAACTTATTGAAACTTATTGTGAACTAATAATACTTATTTAAGGATAAACAAATGAATGAACATTAGCAGAATTTTGTCTTTTTTTGAGAACTGTATTTGTATGAACAGAAATGTTATTAATTTTCGTTGCACGTTAAAAATAAATCCAAACATGGCGACGAAGAACGTTTACGCATTGACATCGGGGCACCTGTACGCATGTTCTTACTGCGTAAACATGGACAACTGAGAGCATTTGAAAAGGCAGGATCAAGGCTTGGAACCAAGAAAGGGAAGAAAAAGAGGAAGTCCGCAATCCTAATTGATATTCCGGTTAAAGAAGCCCTTAGACAAGAGCAGTTAGAAGCGAAAAAGAAAAAAAAATGATGACACAGCAAAACAAAAAGAAGAAATTACGTGAAAATTTTCTGGTTTCAATGGAAGTAGAACAAGAAGACAGCAAAGGAAAAAATATGAAACCAAAAACTGCAAAAGGGAAAAAGTTGGTACACTTTGGAAAAAAAGTAAATAGTGATTGAATCTGATGGCGAAGATGAAAACTGTGTATGCATGTATTGCTTGAAATCATACATCCAATCCAAAAAAGGACAAGGTTGGGTTCAATATCTTACAAGGAGAGGGCCAACCTTGTTAATCACAGATTTTGATTATTTTAATATATGGTGTAGGGTAGATACCCTTAGTCTCAGATGGAACGGATTTTATCCAATGCTCCTTAGTTCTTGAGAAACCAGTAGTTCTTGGGTTTCTTGAGGGTCCAGTAGTAGTACACAACTTAAATACTTACTTTGTAACTAAACGGATAGGTTGGTCGTAGCTGTGTTGGCATGGCGTTTGCCGGCTGATCCGCGGTCTCGGGTTCGATACCGGTTCGCGTTACATTTGTTTTTCTCATTTTCTGTTTTATAAATATATTCGTAAGAATAACTTAATAATCTCATTGTCAAATAAAATTTATAATATTGTATATCAATTATAATTTTAACCTATTTAATTTTTTACTTTTAACTAAATAGTTGTATAAAACATCATAAAACTGTTAATTTTTTTAAAATCACTTTTAAAATGTATTTCATATATTCTTTATTGATGCAATGATATTTAGCAATTGTGTCAATTCGTGATTTTAAAGAAACATCATTTTCGCATAGCTTTAACAAAGGAAGTCAATGCGATAATACTGTTTTTAAAGTAACAAGCATAATTATATTAAAAATTAGCATCAGAATTAAATTACAACCAATTTTTTGCACATTAAAGATTTTTAAATTTGTAATACGTATGCTTGCACTTTCAATTATTTTGCTTTTCCCGTTATCTCCTTTCTGCTTTTATTTTATTTGAATATTCTTTTATTTTATCATAACTAGATGGCGCCACAACATGTTTTGTCCCGATTTTGGAATCTTCATCTTTCAATAATAGATCCAATTTCTTTTTAAACCTCTTTAAAGGATGAGAAATAATAGTTTAAAAATAAAAAAAGATAAATTTAATTTTGTTAACATTATAATTAATGTATGATATTGAAATTTTTAATTTAAATTATTAAATTATAATTACAAGTATATTTATAAGACAAAAAATGAGGAAAACAAATGTAGCGCGTTCGGAAACCGAACCCGCTGATCAGCCAGCAGACGCCGTACCAACTGAGCTACGGCCAACCTACCCTTTTTGTTACAAAGTAAGTATTTAAGTTATGTACTACTATTAGACCTCCCCGGTTTCTCAAGAACTAAGGAGCGTTGGATAAAATTCGTTGAACCTGAGACTAAGGGGTCTCTACCCTACAACATATATTAAAATAATCAAAATCTGTGATTAACAAGTTTGGCCCTCTCCTTGTTAGATGCAAAAGGTGGTCCCATGACAAGTGCGCAAAAGAAAATACTTTATTTTTTGTTTGTAAAAACTGTAACAGTTATGATGAAGATGACTAAATAGTTTATGTTTTTAATTAGCAATAAGCCCAGTGTTTTCAGTTTAGCCTATAAAATGTTCTTTAATTAATTCAGTTTATTTTTTTAAACAGTGTTTTAACTTATAAATAAAACATTTCAATTTGATCAAATATTTGTTTCACTTACTCCTTGGTATCACTTATAATATACGTAAACGTGCCCCGGAAACGGGCAAGTTTATGCAAAAGTCCTGGACCTAAAAAGAAAATTACAATTAAAAACACAAATAGGGTAACAATTGAATACACAAATTTTGACTTTATTAACTGCTTTATAAAAGCGCAATGTCTAGAATTTCCTAAGTTAAAACATAAAAATTAGAAAATTCATTGAATTAAAACCGCGTAAACGTGCCCCGGTCTACCCTATATTTTTAATATTATAAAATTTATGTAGATACGAAATTTTATACCAAAATATCCATTAAATAAATACTCATTTTATAAAAATATTTTAAAAGCTATTACAAGTATTAATGAGATTATTCCAAAAAGACAACTTTGACAGTTAAAGTCATAGGTTCTGTGTTCGATTCCTGATGTGGACACATTTGCACTCAGTTGAAAAAATTATTTCTGGTCTGATTTATTTACAATTGATAGTGTAAAAATAATTAAAGTGTAATTACAAATCCGTAACTTCTTTAAGTTCCTTTTCCTGCGGTTTATTCTGTCGAGCAGTTTCAAATAACAGATCAGATTTCATTAGAAAATTGTTTTCTGACTGATAATTGTGTTGGTTCGGATGTCGTCCAGATAGATCAATCGGAAGAGCATTGGAAATTATAGCCAAAGGTTCGTATCACGACCCCAAAACCTCAGGTGAAAAAAATTACTATTGCTATGATTTACTTACCGATCAGATGTTTATGTTAAACATAATTAATGTTTAACTACGTATCCATAGTTTATTGGAGTTCCTTTACTTCCGTTTTATTCTGCCGAATTGTTTCTAATAACAAACCAGATTTAATTACTAAATGGTTGTCTGAGTGATAATTGTGTTGGATTGGATGTCGTCCAGATAGCTCAATTGGAAGAGCATTGGAAATTATACCCAATGTTTCTGGTTCAGGACCAGCCTGCACACATTTTCACTCCGTTGGGAAAACTACTATTCGTTTGATTCCGCCATATTGTTTCAATATTACTCAAAAATCGTATCTGTACTATTTAAATAAAGCTGGCACACATTTTTTAATCACATAAACAAAATTAAATGCTTCATTCTACAATACCTATAGCTAAAAATTAAACGATAAAATTTACAAAACATAAAATATGTTTCTGTTAATAGAATGCGACTAATACATTCCCATTTTAACTTCTAAAAATATACCAGTACAAATTTAGCTGAAAAAAAAATTGTGGAAAAGAAAACGTTTATTATTAATGTGCATTTTTAATCTGCACTAGACTTCAGAATTAAAGTAAATCATTTTTTCATACATTTCTATTTTGTATTTAAAGCATTAAACTGAGATTTCTCTAAATTTTTCGCAAAAATCGTAAGCTGCATTCTTTTTAAAAGATTGATACTATTATTTTTAAGAACAAATGACGTCGTTTTGAAGATCAATGCACGATATTCGTTTTGATGCAATAAAGTTTTCCATATTTGATTAGTTTGGTGGATCCGATCTTGAGAAAATAGGGGGGGGAGGGGGCAGGAAATATACTTTCGACGATTTAAAATGAATTTATTTGAATTAGTTAATATTAATACTCTTCTGAACGGATTACGGGATTTTAAACGTAAAAGTAAGGAATTTAATACGATGTGAAATGTATTTTTCCGTATTTTTTTTGGTTCGACCAACACTCGTTTAGAAAAACGCTAAAAGAAAAGCTTATCTTGCTCTTTTCAATTTCTATTTCCCGGCTAAGGAAAGCTCCGAACCGAATATGCGATGCGTGTAAGAGCTCAACGATTTGTAAAATAAATAATACCTTTTAGTTGAGTTTTTAATAAATATCTCCGTTAATTATCAAAAATGAAAAACCTGAGCATCAGGACTTTAAGTATCTGACTTGGACTTCCCTCATTCAAATTTTTAGACTTTCTAAGAGAGGTAGATTTTCCTAACTATCGCGCGCATGGACACACAGAGAAAAGACAAGCCTCTTTCTTTTATCAGTATAGATATAGAGGATAAAACCTGTTTCCTCTGGTTACAAAACATAAGTTTTAAAATTTTATAATTGAAAATTTTAATAGACTATTTTAAGTTTAACATTTTTTTATTGCCCACATTAATGCAAAAATAATTTTATATGAAAAACATCAATTAGGAAATCGAATAAAATTTTTAAATTTATTAAAAAAGATACTTTCATATTATCGGCATGTCAATAATCGAAAAGATCAAAAATGGGTTACTAAGAGTGCATTTTTAGTTCTGTTAATTTCAGTGGTTTAATCGCACAGTCGGATTATATGTCTTTTTAATTTGTGTGTTTTTTTAAATATTATTTTATTTATTTATTCGTGGAGTTTTAATTTCTAAATGCAATATTAGCAGGAAGTTAATGCTGAAAAATTTATATTGTTTAAGTGAAAATGGATTTTGTTTTTTAAATCATGTTGCACGTGATAGAGATCTCTGGTTAAAGAGTGAAAATAATTTTTTATTGAAAATTTTAATATAATCTTTTAAGTTTAACGATGTCTCTCAAAAATAATATTTGAAAATTATTTTCTACATCTTAAAAAAAAATGAAATTGAAAAAAAAAAAAATCAAAGTAAATTGAAATGTAGTTTTCAAACAAATTGCATTCGGAAAATGGAGTTTCTTCCTATCCCAGGTATAAAAATTTAAATTGTGCAATCATTCGAAATTTAAAAAAAAATTGCAGTTAAAGCGAAATATGTTGCACCGGTATTGTCACCATCAATATGACGTCAGCGTTTATAGAGGACATGTTTTTGCTGTATAATATAGATTTATAATCAATATCCTAAAATTCCTTTGTGTCAAATGTTCGTATTTCTATTAGAAATGAATCTTCTTAAGAGAACAATAATTATGTTTCAGCGAACAATTCATTTGGTACAACTTTCTCACCTTGTCTCGTGTCAAATAATTGATTTCTGCCACAAATTAATAGCTTAAAAAAATTAATATAAAATTTGAAGTATTCCAATATGAATTTTTACAATAAGGTTTTTACACACGTTCTGTGTCTGTTTTAGCCCATAAATTGATTTTTCTAATATTCCCAAATTATCGATGCTAATATACCGTTAATAATTACTCGGATGTGGCAATCCTAAAACTTTCTTCTTTCTCGTACATGTTAATACTTCCTGAAAAATGCAGCATATCAGCGCCACCGGTTAGATGATTTGCATCAAAATTATAATCATCAGTCAACTGCTGACTGAATCTGAAGTTTGATGAAAATCCGTGCATTAGTTTTTGAGATAGAGCTATTGCGGAATTTGTAAAAAATTCTGCATAGCAGCGCCACCTATTGGGCGACTTGTACAAGAAATTAAACAACACTAATTTATATCATGAACTAACTGAATCTGAAGTTTGATGAAAATTCGTGCATTCGTTCTTGAGATAGAGCTATTGCGGAATTTGTAAAAAATTCTGCATAGCAGCGCCACCTATTGGGCGATTTACACAAAAAATTAAACAGCACCAATTTGTATTATGAACTAACTGAATCTGCAGTTTGATGAAAATTCGTGCATTTGTTCTTGAGACTATTGCAATAATCATGAATAATGCAGCATAGCAGCGCCACTTGTTGGGCGATTTTCACCAAAAAGTAATGAAACCTAAATTATATCATGGTCTAACAGAAACTGAAGGTTTATGAAAATCCATGAAGTAGTTCTTGAGATATAGCTGTTGCGGAAATCTTGAATAATGCAGCATAGCAGCTCCAGTTGGGGGGCGATTTACAATAAAAATTAATCAGCACCAGTTTATATTAAGATATAACTGAATCTAAAGTTTTGTGAAATTCCGTGCATTCGTTCTTAAGATAGAGATAGCACTCACAAAGTTTTTGTCACATACAGACTCACAGAGTGACAAAGTGACAAAGAAAAGATTGACAGACAGACATTTTCTAAAAACCATCAAATCGTGTTCAGGACATTCTAAAACTTATAAATCTATCAAAAACTGGAAGTCGAAATTTCTCACGAATCCAATACTTTATTCTTGTAATGATAGAAGAAAGTAAAAATCTTTCAAGATAAATTTCTATTAATTGAGAAAAAAGGTAAAATAAAATGATAGAGCTAATAATTAAAATTTATTGTTTACTAACTAAAAGAAAAAAATTATATTTTTGAAAAAAAAATTATATAATGACATCAGCTTATTAGATTAATTATTTAACTTTTTCCGTAATGTAGCAATAAGTAAACAAACAAAAAATACAAAAAAATTCAGATCTATACTTTGTAGTTTTTTGGATTACTAGTTTTTTATGCTGCATCTTGTTGCCCTTTTTTAGAATAAATTTTGTACTTATTTTTGTGTTATTAAAAGTTTGAGAGTTTTTTGTATGACAACTTTAAGCCAGCTGTTACTAAACTGTAATTAAATTCTTATAGATTTTTTCATTCATGTATGGAAAAAAGTAAGTGATTAACTTTTTTAAAAAGAAAAAAAATATATCGAAAAGTACTTATTTTTACTTTTTTGTTAACTTTTTAAAACATATTTTTAAAATAAAAAATGCTTTAAAATATCTACAAAAAGCTTTTTGTAACTTTTTAAAATTTAATTTATTTGAATCGATATGATGGAATGACATACGTATTTTAATTATATGTTAAAAATAATAAGAATTTCGCAGTATCTATTTATATAAAATCCGAGATTCAATGCTTCATACACACCAGTAATTTTTCAATATTTATACAATTTATTTAATAAAAAGAAACCATTTAACTAATTTTGTATGCAAATTGAAGTAAATTGTACATGAAAAACAACAAAATAATATAGATATAAATAAAATGTTTATAGATTATATAAATAAACTTAAAAGTTCATTAATTTGTTTTCATAGCTGCTTATATCATTTGGCAAGAAATCTCACTTCTGAAGCCCAAATTAGGAGAAACTTTAAAAAAGTACGCCAAGCCCCCTATACTGGAAAAGTACCGCGGTTTATATAGTCAGATATAAAAGTTGAAATCTCGGTACTTTTCCACTTTAGGGGTCTTGGCGAAGAAGAAAAATTGGCAACATATTTTCTGGCAACCTATTCGCCGTTTCATTTCATATACACAGACGTTTTGGTTTTCAATATTTATAGAATTTATTTAGCATAAAGAGGCCATATATCTAATTTTATAATATAGACATGACCTGTAATCCGCAAAAAGCCTGAAAACGCATAACATTTGGAATCAAGCTGTCGAATTAGTGGTCTTCTGTTGTATTACACTTTTTCATAAATGAGTTTCGTTTTTAAAATCTGTTATTTTCATCTATCAACACGCGAGAAAAACTCATATTCTTGTACATTTGTTGTTTGTACCTTTATATCTCATATTGACGGGCTATCTTTCTAGTTGATTATAATTTATATCTTCCTTCATTAAATTTAAGAAACTTTATTGCTAATGTAGATTTTCGGGGGTCTATTTTAAATCACTTGCAAATATTTAATGAAATTTATATAATGTCATTACTCACACTAAAGCCTTAACCAGATATAACATCGTGCAGGAAGATAAAGATAATACCCCATACATTTTAATCATCAAACTGTCACAGGAAAAAAAACGGAAATGGACATTTGACTAGAAATTATGTTTCCTTTCAATTAAGGTTTTAAAAAATATGCTTAAGAGAGCCTCTTCAAAGCGCAATACTGTAAACACTGAAATGTTCAAGACGAACACCTAATTTTGACATGGTATATATTTTGGATCTGTGACCAGTTCCCTACCTGTTGTGCATTTGCCCCGCCTAACTGGTTGATATCGACAACTGACCGAAGATTCTTCAACATCTTCACCTTCAGGATGTCGCTGTTGCAGTGATACTTGTTGTCTTCGATAATTTTACTATGTTAGCCGTTTGCTAATTGATATTTTGTTGAGTCGTTTCGGCAGTGCAACACGCTGTGAAGTCAAGCTTTGCGAATATGAGATACTGGAGTACTTGATGTTATACTTAAAGAACGGGCTTTTGTGAATTGTGATCTTATTCTTAATCTAGTGTCAAGATTTGTATTGTCTTGGTACTTTTAACAAACCTTATTTTTCGAAAGACATTTTGTCCTTTGGTGTTTTGTCTCTACTGTTGAATGTTGCATTTCCTTGTGATAAGTCTCTTTCGCGGAATGTTGTCGCTGGTGTGGGTAATTTCACACTTTTTTGCTTCATTTGCCATTTTTTCCAATACTCTGGTTTGATTCTTTCATGGGATTCGTTGCTTCGTTTATTTGGGAGACTATTTTGATTTTGCCATGGTCTTAGTTTTGTAGTTTTTCCACTTCTGATTATTCCATCGGGTTTTTTCACTGTTTTGTGATTTGATCTTTAGCCGAGGTAGTTTCCTACCTATAGTATGGCTGGTAATTGTTTCTTATAGTGTGAGATTCTACGGTAAATTTTACCCTTAGTATATCAAACGAGAATTCCTTCAGCCAAGTAGATTAGAAATTAAGAAGGCTTTATGTTTGGAACTGCTAATATTAAATTGATTTGTAATTATTGCAAAACAGATTGCAATGTAGATTGTTTTAAGCATGATTCATAAACTACTTGGCGGAATAAAGCTGTTAATTTGGATTAACATATTTGACATTTTTGAAAATCGATTTCTGTTAAAAACTTTCTATGTTACAATTCACATTTATTTCTTCAGGTTAATTCAAATACATATCACTATATATGAATTTATTTTATAATTATTTTCGGGAAAAAATTTCGAAAGTTCAGTGTATGAAATTTTTAATAGAAATCTGTTTTTAAAAACTTCAACTATAAGAATACAAAATTACAGCATATTCCATCAAGTACTATTTGAATTATGTCTAAAAATCTACATGCATTCCGATTTGTTTTGCAACGATTAAATTAAAATCAGGAGTTCCAAACTTTAAACGTTCATAATTTATAAGCTGCCTGTTCGAATGATTACTCGCTTTGTATCCCATGGTAAAAGTTTCAATACAAAGCCAAATATGATGTCAAAAATAAGTAATCACATTGGAAGTTTCAGAGTGTATTACAATTTCGCAATGAAGGTGATTTAAAAAAAATACTTTTTAAGTTTTTATCAATTAGGTTTGTCTGTCTGCCGTCTGTCCATGTTCTAACTCAAGTAAATATAGACCGAATGGCATGACATTCATAAGGTGTGTCTCACCGAAATAAAGCCACCGTGTTTGTGTGCTGTAATTGGGCACAAAACAAACCAAAAAAAAAACGAAACAAATACATTAAGAAAGTCTATATACAAATACAAATTTACAAGGACTAACTCACTCCCTTCCTTAACTGGGCAGAAAAAAAATGAGTTTGTAAAAAAAGAGGGGGAGAAAGTGTCCCGCCGAAATAAAGCCACAACTGTTAATAGGCAATATATCCGCCATGGTTACATATGACTTCAAATATACGATGTGGCATACCATTTACTAATCCTTGGAAGACAGTTGCATCAATATTTTCCCTCGATTCAATGATGACGACCTTCAATTTAGCCACAGAGTAAAACTGTCTGCCGTTGGCATATACAGCCCTGCTAAGGTAATCTCACAGATTTTCTCGAGTATTGATATCACGGAAAATGTCCACGACATTCCATGACATGCACCCGATTATCCAAAAAACATTTCCAGGAAAATTTTTCAACGTGAATGGAGGTCTCTTCCTTCAGGGAAATCCTTCTTAGTCCACCAATTCTCTTTTCAAATGACAGTAAATGGCTTTTTAGAAAACCTTGGTAATCGGTAGCCTTCATGCCTCCTGAGAGAAAAGCTAGGTTACGTTTAACTCCGTAGCTGAAGCCTCCCGCACAATTAATGAGCCCCCACCTTGCTGTTTTTAGGGATATTTTCCTCTTCTTTCTCATGTCATACCAATAGAATGCAAGGCTGTCTGGTCCATCCAAATTATTTTTTGTCTCGTCTGAAATTATAAGACAATGCTACTAGTCATTCCAGGTTTTATTATATTTGGACCTATCGACACTCCTTTGCATGTTCATAGTTTTAATTATGGGTTGCTGTTTAATTTTCTTATATTTCAAGTTGACTGTATTTTTTTCAATTCGCGACAGGGTTTATTCTGTCACAGGGATGTTATCCTCTTTGGTCAACGGTTTAGGGAAATACCCTCGTGAAAGACGGCGCAAAACTTCTATTTCCTGCCTGGAAGTCATTTTTCTACGGGTACACCTCCTTTTTTTATACACGTACGCATTGCCCCGATTTACAAAATTGCCTGTTACGGTTTTATATTGTTTGATTTATTTAGATATCGGTCTATGTGAAAGACCTTGTTCCTTGAAAGATGTTATCTGTCCTTTCTCGAACTTTGATAGCTGGGTTTTCTTTCCCATTTCAATACTGCAGGAGAATTAGAGAATACAACCTTCTAAATTCTGCACAAAGTTCGACTGGCACAGAACGAGTATTTGACAATTTTCTGACGTCATAAACATGATGAACTGTAATAGCAAGAATGTCGGTAGTTACCAATAAATACTAATATTGGCATTGGCTTTATTTCGGTTGGACACTTTCCCCCTCTTTTTTTACACATTCATCTTTTTCTCTTGCCTGTGCTGTAAGGCACACAATTACGGTGGCTTTAATTCGTTGGCACACACCTTATCTGTTATTGGGTATCCGTTAGATGTTATTGTATGGCATGTTCCGTTATGAAAATGAAGCGTGTAGCATTTACGATTCATTTACAGGAAGAATTACGTTACATTAGGTCTATGGGAAAAAATCATTTGCGGTCTATTCTAATGATAGTACGCTATTTTAAACATGATGAAACTTGCATAAATCACTGAAGTGTATTACTTACTCTGGAATAGGGTGTGTACAGAATTTATCGTTTATTTACGGGGACACAAAAAAGAATTTGGCTAAAGAAAAAAAATCAACAATAATTGATGTATTGAAAACTGTGAACAATAATTGTTTCAAGTGAGTTTTCAGTTGTAGTACGCGTTTTAAAGTTGAACTATTTTTTATTTTATTTTACTTGGTATGTATAAATTATATATATCATATACGGTGCGGCACAAAAGTTCTTAAGTACATTTCAGCTTATTCGTGTAAATTAATGAATGGAAAATTTCAACTGTGCTATTCATTTAACTGAGCTAACTTTTAGCATACTATGTGGTACACATTGAAATCTACAGATCATATACAGGGCTGCACAAAGAAATCAGATTTTCTTCCGACTTGTGATGGTAATAGCAGAAATTGAGTTTTCGAAAGCATTATGAGTTTTTTAAAGAGTAGGTCTCCTCCCCTAGTTGAACAGTTTTATTTAGGTACCATATTTCATCTTAATAAACTCACAAGTTTTGTTACAATTATATGAATGTGTTAAAAGTGGTTCATAATCTATACTGGAAGCATGATTTTTTTTTTCTTGTTTTGGGATAGAGTGGGGAGAGACACTATGGTGTGCAATCCCGAATAGTAAAAGTAATCACTCCTAATTTATTTTGGGGAAAAATAAACATATAAAATTGTATAGGTATCTATCAAGTGCTGCAATGATATTATTAAATGGCATACATAAATTATACCGGAACATAATTTAACACCTAGAATTTCTACATTTTTTTTCGTCTAATATACAACACATTAGTATCGCCTTGTCCATGTATTGCAGCAATAATGTGAAGGGGGTATTGGAAACATTTCCATGACAGATTTTATGAAACATATCGTACTTTACCGTATTTTATGGAAGAAACGCCGCGGCGTTTAAGAGTATAAAAGTTAATTTTTCTCCAAGTTAAAAATTCCCTTGCACTTTTATTGATTTATTTTCTTTGGGAGGAGAATTCCGATTAACGTAGAAAAGAAAGCACATTAAAGAAGCACATTTCATTTGTCTAACTCTTTTGTTTATATCTAAATTGTATTTGTTATACGTCTAAATTTGTCACTAACATATACAAATACACAAATCCCAACGGACCAATCTCTGGAATAAAGCAGATTAATGACAGCAAAACTTATTTACATGACTGAAACAACTTCAATAGTTTACACAGAAATTATGCTCGCTTCATGCATATTCTAATATTTCCCGTTACTTACTGTACCCCGCATGCTAATGACTAAGTTAACTTTGTACTCACAGAACAATATAATGCATAATCCATTTAATAAGGAACAAGAATTAAGTCCTTTTTATATTCACAGCACTTGGGAAAATGAATCTAATTGAAAGCTTACATAAAAATTTTCCAAAATAAATGATTTTCTATTTTCGACATATATGTTAAATTTGAGTCATTTGTGTTTCAAGTATCACATAAAAGAAAAAAAAACTTTACCCGTAAATAAATATCAAGCATAACGTGCCACTTGAAATATTTGGAAACTAAAAATATTTTAAATTTGAATGTACTCTAAAACCATTCAAAAACAAGAAAAAGGGTCTTTAAAAAGAGAGTACTAATTCACTAAAAAAATTAAAGCAATTGTCTCGTGATTGAGTTTAATAATACCTGTCATTTACAAACATATATAGTGAAACCCCAGTAACTGACACCGTAAGGATTTTTTTTAATCACTTTTATAAAATTTTAAATGCATTTTACACTTTTCCTGCTTTTTGAAAGTACAGTAGAGATACATAAAAAATAATTATCGATTTTTTAAATTATACATGGTATTATTAAATTTTTTTTTTCATAAATATCTTAAATAAATCTCGTAGCTGACACAAAATGAACCGTTGTCTGGCACTTTATTTGCGAAGATTTTTAAAAAAAGTTTATTATTTCAAGGGATTTATGCTTTAAAAATACTTCAGTTTGCATTATAAAAACAAAATACTTAAACCTTCTTTATATATGACATACTACATATGCGTATGTCCTTTTTTCACGTTTTAAATTATTAATAATGCTGATATCCAATAATTTACATTCATGCACCAATAACTGACAAGTTGTATGAGATACTGGTAGCACAACTTACATTTTGATGGTGTTGACTACAAGAAAAATTTAATTTATTATTATTCTTTTTATTTAAAGTTCAAATAATAGATTTCAATTTTCTTTATTTTAACAAATAGCTCACAGTTTCGTTGGGGATTGGTGAAATTAAATTCCTCGAACAAATAACTGACCCTTCTATTAAAGCTAAATTAAATAACTGTAAGCTATAACTCATGCCCCTATTGCATAATAGGCATTTTTAAACTAAATTCTACAAGTATAACATTCAGAAAACGTTTATGATGGTTGCATTACTAATATATTTTAAAAAATACTACCTTAATTTTAGTAAAAAAAATGTTTGCCTCAAAATGACGCTTTTGTGTTCTCAAAAGTTCATTCCTCATTGAATATGTTCTTGGCCTTCTAGTGGGGAATAAATTTACTCAAAAAGAAAAATAAGTGTGCAACTTAGCACTAGATGACATTACTTTTCATGTTACTGCTAATATATTTATTTAATTACAAATTTCAAAATATTGTGAAAATACTGCCATGAAAGAATGAACTGACGATTAATTAAATAAATGAGGATTCTTTTACTAGGAGTAATATAACTTGTATCTGTAAGTCTGACAGATGATAATTATTTGCATAATTAATATTTGGCTATTTACATTACGCCACTTACTTAATATACTCATAAAATGATTTTGATAACATTCAAATTAAATATGTTTATTATTTACCATTAATGGCTATATATCTTAGCATTTATAAAATCATTACATTAACAAGACATATTTTAAGTTATTCCTCATGCAATATATTTCAACTTTTTTTAATGTAAAATTCTAATTGGATTTTACTTTAAAAAGCTACATGTAATTGGCAAATATAAGTTAAATGGAAACATTTTTTGAAACGTTTCTTTTTCTCATATGACGTGCTAGAAATTATGATAAATGTAATTTCCACTTTCACTGGATTTCAACGCAGAAATTTTAATTATTTTTTAATAAAATTCTAGAACTGCTTCAAACAAGAATATTTTTGTTATTTATGTTTCGCCTAAAATGCTCTATTTCGTAATATTTTAATTAACTGTACTTATGATAATATTAGACATGACATTTTGGAGTTGGAAATTATTACATTTCTTTTTAAAGCATAAAAAAGAAAGTAATGCTAGCTGAACGCGGAGAACACGTACCTAAGAGTTTGAAATTTCTTGTTTAAGTCACACATTATTTAGAGAATTTTTTAACTTATCGTTACCAGCTTAAGCCATCTTTTATAAAGTAAAATTTAAATAAAGTTTTCTACTTCTTTTTTCAATTAAAATAACTAATAAATGTATTTAACTTCGCAGCTAGCATGGATTTTTTTATAATTATAAAACATACACGCACACATGCACACACACACACATATATATAGGGGAGTGCTGGGAAGATACGGGCTCATTAAAACAAACCTCCCAAACCCTTTAATCTAACCCAGACATATAGACAAACATGGGGGAAATGGGAAATATTGAACAAAAGATGGTAAAAGGGGAGTAGAAGAAAAGGGGAGGCGAGAGTGAACACTTAATTACCTAGAGTGAATAAATGTTAGCCGATTTAACCACTGTTATACCTGTGCTCATAGAGTTAAATTAAATATGATAAATAATATAATAAAAAAACTTTGTGATCGTTAAAAATCCTGGATAAACTTTC
This sequence comes from Maratus speciosus, assembly GCA_963932465.1. Taxonomy (NCBI): domain Eukaryota; kingdom Metazoa; phylum Arthropoda; class Arachnida; order Araneae; family Salticidae; genus Maratus; species Maratus speciosus. The sequence continues at coordinate 397,491,311 of OZ010800.1, read as the reverse complement.
GAGATAATTAAAAGCCTTCAATTATCCTATTTAAGGTGGAATTCAAATGTCTCAACCGTACCCCAAAGAGTTGTGAATATTTTTGACGACGAAGTTAGCTTATAGATTGCACATCCGTGTGTGCATTTCCGTTCGAGAAATATATTTAAGAATATAAAATTTGTCAGTATAATTTCTTCCTATTTATAAACCAAACTTTCCCTGAAATAAAACTATTAAAATTAATAAAATAATTAAGACTCATGGTTGTAAAGCATTAAATACTAAAATTTACAAACTAACATATTTATTAACAATCCTATTTACAGATTAAGAAAATGTGTCATCCGACACGCTGCCACAAACGCGAGAAGAAAACACTTCGCTTTTACTTATAAAAAATATTCAGTTCTACTATTTAAAGTATGCACTGGACACTTACATGTAATTGAGCATACAACGCCCTGCTCGTACCATCTGTAAACCTACAAAAGAATACATCGGAGCAAAATATTTAAATCCTATTTACAGATTAAGAAAATTTGTCATCCGACACGCTGGTACAAACGCGAGAAGCAAACACTTCGCTTTTACTTATAAAAAATATTCAGTTCTACTATTTAAAATATGACACTAGACACTTACATGTAATTGAGCATACAACACCCTGCTCGTACCATTTGTAAGTCTACAAAAGAATACATCGGAACACAAAATATTGAAATGGGAAAATACCTTGCGACATTTGTTTGGCAGATGAGGCACACTCCATATGCAGTGGCGTAGCCAGGACTTCGTTTCGGGAGGGGTCCAAAATTTTTCCTTCAGGTTATATATAGTAAAACTTGTCAAGATGAAATCGCAAATATTGGTAAAAAATTCTTTTTTACATAGGTTTTCGTGTTTGCAGGTATAATTGTATAGTACTCTTTACAATAGTACCTTTGAACATTTCCGTTTAAGACAGAATTCCGTTTTAGGCAGGTTCCATTTTTACAAGTTTTGTCTATTTATACAAATATACATATTTATATTGTATGAATAATAAAACCTGTCAAAATAATAATAATCTCTAACAGAAAACTGTTTTAAACGGAAGCATTACATGGTCTTAATATGGATTGCGATATAATCAAATTTACTAAAAACCTGTCTGAAAGGGAATTTCTATCGCCCTTTAGTGAAACCTGTGAAAGCGGAATCTTTCTATAATGGAATCATGTCTCCAATAGAAAAGTTTTAGGAACCCGACGAAACGAATATTAGATTCTATTGAGGTAGTATATCTTAGAAGTATAATTAATTACACTTCTTTAAATGGAAGCCTGTCTAAAATGGAACTTTTTACCAGTCCCTTGCAATCATGTCTTGACAGGATTTACTGTGTATGTATAATAGAAGTATTTCGAGTAAATTTAAGAATTTAGGTATATCCTTATTTAATTTCTTAATTTAAAAAAAAGCATGGGTTAAAAAAATTAAGATCAATCTCTGTAACTGAAGCTAATAATACATTGGATTTACATTAATATTTATCAATGAAAAAGATTTTACAAACATTATGCTGTAAAAAATTGAGTACATATGAATATTAATTTATTTAGCAATTATTAGTAATTTATTTAAATCAAGTTTCATAATACATAACGTTTGCCTAAAATAAAGTTAGGATCAAGTGGCTATGTTTAAAAAAGCAATTTCCATGTTTAATTTCTTGACATTGAATTAAGAACTTGCGCTGTATAATAAACATTAGATCGTGATTTCACATAAGTGTCAGTGAGTCGTTAGTTGCGAGTTTTTGAGATAAGGTTTAAATCTTTAAGCAAAAGATCTTGCAATTTCACCTACACAAATTAGTAATGTAAGAACCACCAGCATTAAATATAGTTCATGTCAGGGTTACCAGTTTGGCCTCCACTTCTAGTTCAAAATTTCAAATTCATACCGGAAATTTTGAAAGAAGAATCTTTACTTTTTGTGATCACACAATTTCTGTCATAAAGCAAAAAATGCTATTTTTATTTTCTGGTGCGAATTTGGATTTTCTAAATAAAAATGGAGGCCAAACTGGCAAACCTGGTTCATGCTGGGAAAAATAGTTTTGTTACAATTGGCTAAAACAGCCATAATTATTTTTGGTTTCTATGTTTCGCCATTTTTGAAACCATATTCGATATAATAGTTGCTTCCGATATCTGGTCGTCTTTGGAAGTTAAATTTGTAATCATTTGGTGAACTTTCATTTTAATATAAACAGTGACATAACATAGATTATAGTAAAGTGGGGATAGATGCCGCAGTTTTTATTTTCTTCTTGCAAAATGCACAATAAAGCAGAAAACAACAAACGACTAAGTACCAGAAATCATTGATCGAACCCTTTAGAATCTATTTACTACGTTAAAGAAGTTAAGGTAGGCTTCTTAATAAAGTAGGCATGATTATTTTCCCACAGGTTCTTTTTTAACATCATTTTTAATGTGATGGATAAGATGCCGCATGGGATGTGGGACAGATGCCGCATGAAGAAAAATGCTAGGCTGTTTATTTTTTTCAAGCGAATCACATTTTTATTTTCTCAAACTACTTAAAACGAAAATAAATAACAGTAAACTTACAAAAATTATATATATCACTAAATTGTGAAAAATTTAACGAATATGCAAAAGTTTAATCTCTATAAACAAAACTTAATACAACAAGTGAAAATGAAAAGAAAATCATTTAAATTTACATGAATGGATAGCATACTGGAAACAATAAACAGCATAATTCCAAAAAAGATATAAATCACTGGTATACATCCAGGCGAACATTGCAGTTTGCTCTTAATATAAATATTAGTTCTATTCCATTTAGGCCATAGTCTGTTCATTTTTGGCCTTTCTTCTCATTCTTTGATTTCGTATTTCCATTCGTTCACAATCACACCACACTACCCGTTTCAAAAGTAAAGTTTCATGCAGCTATCGATTGAATTTGATGCACTGAATCCTGTCCGCTTTAGATTTTTTTTGCTCTTTGATAAGACTCCAGCCACACAACTTATGCAGAGTCATCAAATTCCAATCCAGTTCTGCCATCAGAATCCATAAGAGGAACAATTGTCGGAAGATGACTCATAATTTAGTTTTTTCCTCAAGTAAGGCGTTTTCAATTGATCTTTCCCTTCCTTATTTTACACATTTTACTTCCGCGAAGTTGTTGTTCTTTGACGCTATCTAGTTTATTTTGTTTTTCATTTCCTTCTTCTTTTTTATTGTTTATAAACTCTGTGCTTGTAATATTTGCATCCGTTTACTTTCTCTTACTTGGCTGTATTTTGACCATTGGGGTAGGAGATATTTTGTTTACCAATTTAGATGGTAAGATTTGTAAACGGCCTAAGTTTTCCTTATTCACACATGGTGAACCAACATTGTTGTTGAGAGTATTTTGATAAGTAGCAGAATGCGCTAATGTACAATCATTTAAATGTAAGTTCTACTTAAATCGCAGTGATGAATTTATTGAACCGAAAAATAAAAATATATATTGCAGCATCTGTCCCTCAACCCCAGTGCGGCATCTGTCCCATAGTGGCGGGTAAGATGCCGCGCCGCCTTTTTGTGTCATGAGAGCGACGCGAGAGAAAGGCAAGCAGATGTCTGTATTTTATGAGGTTCTAGTCTATAGTTGCAATCGATTTTGGGATGAAATTTCTGTTTATTTTTCTTAAAATATGTAATAAAACTTCATTAGAATAGTTTTAGAAACTTACTACGCAGGTTCAAGCCATAATAACTGGCATAAATGTGTAAATACTGACAATTAAGCGGTGAAAACGCATACAACACATCACAAAGCACAGACGAACTCTACGAACTTCTAAAATTGGTCTAGGGAACGCTGGTGTCGCCTATACAATCTGTGCGGCGTCTGTCCCCACTTTACTATATATATTATACTTGTTTAAATAAATAAAGTTCATGCTTACTTTTCTCAGTAGCGCAGGTTTGGGTCGTAGTAAATAAAGACGAATGACCATCAAATAAATAATGCAGCAACACCTTTCACATAATATATATACATTTATATTTACAAAACGGCATACATCACTGTTACAAAGCACAATCAACACTCAACTACAAAGAACATCATAGAACATATTAGAATGTCTATATACTATCAAAACCTATTTCCATGGAAACACGATAGGCCTTCTAGCGGCAGAAAAGAAAAGATATATACGAATCGTTACATTACATAAATAAAATAAAAGGAGTATATTACAACATCCCCCCTTAATCTAGCGGTTAGAAATAGAAATTAAATTTAGTTTTTCCCTTAATTTTAAAAATTGGGGGTCTGGGAAGAGGCTTTGTTAATATATCTGCAATGATTTCCTTTGAACTACATTAATCAATAAGCACTATATTTTGTTCTTGTAAATGTCTAATATAATGACATTTGACATAAATGTGCTTGGTTCTAGCACTATATTTCCCAGTTTGTGCCAGTACTATACAAGGTTTATTATCTTCATATAGCATAATTAGTAAGGATTGTTTGAGACCTAAGTCTTCTAGTAGAGACAGCAACCACTGTATTTCTTGTGCAGCCTTTGCAGCTGCTATATATTCTGATTCGGCAGTGGACAGAGCAATACAATTTTGGCATTTTGAGAACCATGATATTGGATTGTCTCCTAAAAGAAAGATGTTACTGCTTGTAGACTTTCTGGTTGCTTTATCTCCAGACCAGTCTGCATCAGAGTAGCAAGTGAGAATTGGGTCAATTTGGCTGCTTATAACAAGATTCAGGTTCTTTGTTGTATTTAGATAGGTGATAATCTTTTGAACTGTTTTCCAGTCTTTTTCTGATGGTTTTTCAATTTTTTGGCTAAGTATATTAACTGCTAGGACAATGTCCGGTCGTGACACTGTTGCTATGTAAAGAAGAGCTCCAATGACTTGCCTATATTCATTATTATCGTCGAGAAAATTACAGTCATCTTCATTTTTTGGGTATGAATTTTCCATTGGTATGTATGCGGGCTTCTTCTCTGCTATGTTAAACTTCTTAAGTAATTCTTCAATTTTATTTTTCTGATTAAATTCAAAGCTTCCATCAATATTTCTTTGGACGTTGATTCCAAGATAATGTTTCACTTCACCTAAATATTTAACTTCGAAGTTTTCTTTCAGAATATCAATCACTTTGTCGATTTTTGTTTCATCTTTACAAGAAATAAGAAGATCATCTACGTGTAGAATAATTATTATATTTTCATTTTCATCTGTTTTTCTAAATAAACATGCATCTGCCATACTTTGCTTGAAATTGTTTTTCAGCAAAACTTCTGCTAGCTTTTGATTCCTCGCATATGCATTTTGTTTAAGCCCATATATAGATTTTCTTAATTTACAAACTTTCTTCTCATGATTAACTTCAGGTTTAACATATCCCTCTGGCTGTACCATATAGATATCTTCCTTGAGGTCTCCATGCAAGAATGCTGTTGTGATATCAACATGTTTGACATGCATATTCTTCTGAGCTGCAGCTTTTAAAAATGCTCTTATGGTTGTGTGCTTGACTACTGGGGCAAAAGTTTGATCGTAATCTGTTCCGAACTTTTGGTTGAAACTTTTTGCGACGAGTCTTGCTTTATATCTTTCAACTGTGCCATTTTCGTTCAACTTGGCTTTAAACGTCCATTTACAGCCTATTGCCTTTTTATATTTGGGTAGCTTTAGAAGATCCCACGTACGATTCTTTTTGAGAGATTGCATCTCTTCTTCGATTGCTTCGAACCATTCCTTCTTTTCATCAGGATTAAGAGAATTCAGTTCTTTGAAAGTAGCAGGTTCTTTCGCTGCTTCTCCTGTAAAATAATTTAATCTTTTTGGCGGTTTTCCTTTATTAATTCTATGCGATCTTCTTGGTTCCATTGGTGTCGGAGATTGTTTCTTCGTAATATTCGAATCTTTTAAAAATGTTTCATCATTCACTTTTTCTTCATTTTCTATGTGTTTTGGTGGAACTACTGTAATTTCCCTGTCGGAGCTTGCGTCTTCAATGAATCTGACTGTTCTACTTATAATTACATTATGGTCAGATATTAAAATCCGATATCCTTTACTTCTGTAATCATAGCCAATCATAATTCCTTCTACAGCCTTCTTGTCTAGTTTACCTCTTTTACTTTTGCGAATGTGTGCGAATGCTTTAGATCCAAAAACTCGGATGTTTGATAAATCTGTTTTCCGACCATTCCATAACTCATACGGGGTTTTAATTTTGGCTTTAGTGGGCAATCTATTCTGCAAATAGTTTGCTGTCATTATGGCTTCTCCTTAATATTTGTGTGGCAAGTTGGCTTCAGACAGGAGGCATCTTGTCATCTCCATTAAGCTTCTATTTGCCTTTCCGCAATTCCATTCTGTTGTGGTGAATGTGGCACCGTGAATTGGTGTTCAATTCCATAATGTTTCATTAAGTCTTCCATTTCATTGCTTATATATTCCCCTCCATTGTCGCTTCTAAGCGTTTTTAGCTTCTTATTGAATTTATTCCTAGTCACGGCGACGTATTCTTTTAGTTTAGAGTAAACTTCATTTTTGTTAGTTATTAGATAAATCGTAGTCCCGCTGACGCTGGTTGTTTTCATGGCGCCGCATAGGTCACTATGCACAAGCTCAAGCGGACTCTTTGCTTTGAACTTTGATTCATTCGAATAGGGAAATTCTGAAAGTTTATTTTTAATACAATTTTCGCAATTATTAACTTTTTCGCAGTTATCAACTTCGATGCCATCAGCGACATTTTCTCTCACAAGTTGCTTAATAGCATCTGAATTTTGGTACCCAAGGCGTTTGTGCCATAGATTAATGCAGTTTACATTTCTGCATTTCAAAGCGTACGTTCGGTTTTTGCTGTTCCCTGTATATTCATTTTGTGTTACCTTATAAAGACTATTATTACTTGAAACTGCTTCTAAGTACGTAATTTCATTCTTTGTAACGAAGCATTTGCTTTCGTTAAATTTAACTGCAAATCCTTTTCCAGTAACTCCTTTTCCGATATTAAATTACACTCTAATTCAGGCAAGAAATATACATTCATTAGAATAACATCATAACTAGTTCCGTTAGACAATTTTGTTAAAATGTGAACGTTACCGATTCCTTACGAAAATAAACTTTTCCCATCTGCAATAATAATTTTCACAGGTTCCGCGTTCGAAAATCTGTAAACATATTTATGTCATTAGCTAAGTGTTGTGTTGCACCGCTATCTATATAGAAATCTCCTTTAAAAACTTGCGTTAAATTACCGTTTAGTTTTAAAGTGTATTCTTCAGTAATTTTGTTTTCATTATTCAAGACAGAATTAGCTTCTCGATTCATTTGATTATTTTTATTTAAGGGAATTTTATCGCAAGCTGTTGTATCCTGAATTTTATTTCTTTTATTTTCTCTCACTAGAACGTCTGCAATCTTGGTTAGAATTAGAATTTTGTGCGATGCTTTGCATACATACTTTATACTGATTAATATTTTTATCGTTCGTTGTCATGGAGATAAAATTGGATCTTCTGAGATCAACGTTTTGTTTCTTATTATTTTTACTTTGTAATGGATAATAAGATTTATTCCAATTGCGATTTTGAAAAGGTTTGTTGTTCAAATGATAACATTCGTTTCGGCAATGGCCTGTTTTCTTTCAATGCGAAGAGAATTTGTCATTTTTAGGCCGATTTTGTTTAAAAACATTTGTTTTAAAGACTTGTGAAACTCCACGATCATTATTCATTTCCATTGTACGATTGTACTCGTCTGTCAGTTTATTTCTTACTAATTGGTAATTTATTTCGATTTCAGGTCGCGCCTCCATGGCAACAATTATGTTATCGTACAATTTAGGAACTGAGACTAAAAGCAATGCCACTATATGATCATCTTTTATTTCCTCACCTTTTTTAACCTATCCACTAATTCGAACATTTGAGCGATATGCTCATTCATGTTACCATCTTCTGGCATTTTTGTAGCGTATAATTTTCGTAATAAGGAAAGCTAACTAGATAAGTTCAATCGTTCGTGAATAACTTTAAGCTTATTCCATGTGGCTTTTGCCGTGGTTTCATATTTAATATGAATAATTTGAGAATCTTCTATGCATAAATTAATTAACGCTCTTGCTTGTCTGTCGCGTTTTAAATATTTATCATCCGGATTTGCTGGAGATTCATCCTCAATTACATCAAATAAATCCTCTTTTATAAGAATAATTTCCAAATGGGAAAATTGTCATTACTTAATTTCGTAATATTATTCCATTTCAAGGAAGCCATTTTGCTTATGTTTAATAATTTGTCATGCGTTTTTGCTTTACTGCAGCTAATAAATGTTATTTAATGTTTTATTTTATTTTAAATAATTCAAATCAATATTAATAATATATTAGAGCTTCAGTCTCGTGATCTGTAAGCATTTGGTGAACTTTCATTTTAATATAAACAGTGACAGAACATAGAATAGATAATATACTTGTTTAAATAAATGAAGTTCATGCTTTCTTTTCTCAGTAGCGCAGGTTTGGGTCATAGTAAATAAAGACGAATGACCATCAAATAAATAATGCAGCAACACCTTTCACATAATATATATACATTTATATTTACAAAACGGCATACATCACTGTTACAAAGAACAATCAACACTCAACTACAAAGAACATCATAGAACATCTTAGAATGTCTATATACTATCTGATCCGACTCCGCTGAAATTTTGGAAGCAGAAAGCACGAGCTCACATTTTAACGTATTTATCGGATGACAACACAAGACAGACTACAAAAAACATAGAACGAAAAAGTAAGTAAAAAAAAAAAAACATGCGTCTGGAAAACGCAGAATGGCGCCACTTCTCATTCAAACATACTGGGGCCCGATGGCTTTTAAGACATCAATTACATAATATCATTTTTTTTCAGAATAAAACAGAAGTTATTTATACAGAATATCACTTAAACAAAACGTAATACATACCTTACAGTTATATAGAAATTATTAAACATAATACTTACACATAAGAGGAAAACTTGATTAACTTTAACCTTTATGCAATAACAGATAATAATGGAATAAACAAATTACTCATTTAAATTTTCACTCATTAATAGCACCAATTTATGAATAGGTCTGGTTATTTCACCATGAGCAGTTCTTAATTTTACAACACGAACTCTTTCACGACTGCTCTGGTAAACTTGCAAAACTCGACCCATTTTCCATTTTAATGGGGGTAAATTTTCCTCTTTTATAATAACCAGATCATCAATTTGCATATTTGGATAATTTTTTCTCCATTTGCTTCGTATTTGTAATTGAGTTAGGTAGTCCTTTTGCCACCTTTTCCAAAAGGATTGTGATAATTGCGTAACCAGTTTGTAACGTTCTCTAAGGGTAATCCTTTCAGACCGTATGTTAGGCTCCGGTAATGCTTTTAGTTCAGTTCCTATTAGGAAATGTCCAGGGGTAAGGGCTGACAAATCCGTAGGATCGTCCGTGACTGGAATTAATGGACGAGAATTCATTACCGCCTCAATTTCCGTTAAATATGTATTGAATTCTTCATAACTCAGAATTTGCTGACCGATCACCCTTCTCATATGATATTTCATAGTTTTGACGGCGGCCTCCCAAAGTCCACCGAAATGAGATGCGGAAGGAGCGTTTGTTCTCCACTGGATACCTTCATCAGCAAGATATTGTCCAACATTTTGAGATACCCATGCTTTCAATATGTGTCGCGCTCCAATATAGTTTTTTCCACAATCGCTGAATAACTCTTCGGGTCTTCCTCTGCGTGCAACGAATCTTTTTAACGTAGAAATAAAAGAGTTCGCAGTTAAATCATATACGGATCCCAGGTGCACAGCTTTGGTGATAAAGCAAACAAAGACGCACACATATATTTTTGTAGGACGCATACCTCTGCCACGTCTAGCACAAACATGAAAAAGACCGGCATAGTCAGTTCCGGTTTTCGAAAACGATTTGCCTGGATTCACTCTTGAATAAGGTAAATCTGCCATCATTTGCTTTGAAAGTTCTGCGCGATGGCGTATGCAAATAACACAACTTCGGATTATTCGACGCATAGCGACACGGGCTCTAATAATCCAGTACTTTTGCCGCAAGAATGAATGGGTCAACTGCAGTCCACAATGTAGGTATTTCAAATGAAAGTAGGTGATTAAAAGCTTAGTAATAATGTGGTCTTTTGGTAGGAGAATCGGATGTTTCACAGTGTCGCTCAAATTCGAATGCTTTATTCGGCCACCTATTCTAATTAGTCCTTCACTGTCCAAAAATAAGCTCAACTGGCTTAACTTATTCGATGGTTGAAGACACTTCTGCCTTTTTAACTGTTCTATCTCATTATAGAACTCGCTACTTTGAACTGATCGCATAATTGCGTTATGAGCATTATTTAATTCTTTCACTTCCAGATATGGTGTCAAAACCTTTGATTTTCTACAGTTGCCAACAAACCTTAAACACCAAGCAAACACTCTGAGCAATTTATTCCAACTAGAAAATCTACTCCAAAGTTCCTCAACTATATTCGATTTGACAACCATATATGTGACCAAAACCGCCTTCTCCTCATTTTCTATAGAATTCCTATCCACCTGTTTCACTTTTAATTGTTTAGGCCAATTTTCCTCACGTTCCCGTAACCAATGCGGTCCGTAAAACCACTTTTCGTTGCCAATTAAACTTACGACAGATATCCCTCTAGTTATTAAATCTGCTGGGTTATCCTCAGACCTGCAGTGAAACCAACATTTCGGATCCGTTTTCTCTTGTACTTCCATAACTCTATTGGATACAAACTGTTTCCAATGCTTCGCACATCCTTTGACCCAATACAAAGCTATCTCCGAATCTGTCCAATATACCGTTTTAGTTATCAGATCGTCAAAAATACTACAAATATATTTTCCAATTCGAGCACCAATCAATACCGCCATTAACTCCAATCGGGGCAACGTGAGTTTCTTCAGAGGAGCGACTCTATTTTTTGACATGACAAATGATACTTTTACTCTACCAAATTCATCCCGATAACGAAAATAAGCAACAACTTCATATGCAATCGGCGAGGCATCACAAAAAACATGCAATTCAATACCCGTAACTTTATCATTAATATGTCCTAACAAACAATTCCTACCGATTTTTATTTCCTCTAGCCCCTCAATTTCTGAACACCACGCTAACCACTTCTTCTTCAGATCATCAGGCAACTCTTGATCCCAATTAATACCTCTTTCCCAAATTTCTTGCAACAAGCGCTTTATTCTCACAATAAAGGGACCGGCAACACCAATCGGATCAAAAATCATTGTAGCCACTCTTAACACACCTCGTTTTGTATTTTTTATTGACCCCAAGCCATCTGTCAACAATCTAACCTCTAACGATAAAACATCATCCTCAGGATTCCAGTTCAACCCTAATACCTTCAACTGACCCTTTTCACCAACATTTAATCCATTTTATTCCCATAATTTTTCCAAATCTGAAGAGTTTGACCTTAATTTTCGCAAGTTGAAACCACCTTCCCCCAAAATTGAAACAGCATCATGAGATAAATTATATGCCTCATCTATACTTTTAGCACCGGAAAATAAATCGTCGACATATAATGATGTATTTAACATATGCACCGATCTTGGTTTATCCATTTCATACTTTCGAATGTGATTCTTAATAGGTCCACTCAGAATAAAAGATGAAATTTTACACCCGAATGGCAATCTATTCATATGCATAATTTTATAATCTGTTTCATTATTGTCAGCAAACCAAAGAAATTTTAAGAATTTGCAATCTTCTTCCGCTATTTTTATCATTAAAAATGCCTTTTCAATATCACCGTTAAATGCGATCTTAAATTTTCTAAAATTCAATATAATACCTAGTACATTTGGATTTAATTTCGGGCAAGTTTCCAAACAGTCATTTAATGACAGATTTTCTTTCGATTTAGAGCTACAATTATACACAACGCGAACTTTAGTCGTCTCTTTATTTGTATTTACAACAGCTCGATGTGGCATAAAATACTCATTATCATCCCTGCCACATTCTTCAATTATTTCCTTACTCATCTGCTCATTTATTATTTGTTTATACTCATTCGCGATCCACTCACTCTTATCAAAACATTTCCTTAAATCATCAAATCTCTTTTTAGCTAACGTGAAATTACTCTGCAACGCAACGGGCGAGTCTTTCCATAATAATCGTGTCTCATAACGACCGTCATTAAACTTTAGATTATTTTCAAACTGTTCAATAAGACATTTCTCAGCAATAGATAATTCATCCTTATCTCTTATACCCAAATTCTCTAAATCCCATAACATCTGAACATCTGTTCCCAAACTTAAATTAGCAGATACTATATTTACACAACTAGATTTGTTATCCGTCTGCTGACAGCCTTGAAGAGTATATCCAAATATCGTCGGTACACAAGTAAGCGTTTTATTTACTTTCTGAAAGCCACAGTTCTTAATAATGTTCCAAAACATATCCCCTCCAATTAGAACAATTAGAATGTTTATTGACTGATCAGAATTTTTACATTGATCAGCTAAAATTATCCCATTGCTTTTCAAAACATCCTGAATTTCTACATCTGGTACGCTGACTGGAGCCGCAGTTATTGTATCAGTAATTAATGTTTCTTTCTTAATAAATTGCTGACTGTCAGTTCTGCTTGTTAATTTCAATTTAACAACGTCATAAATTTTTTCTTTCGCTTTTTCAGAACCAAAGCAATAAACTGATAATCTTTCTTTTCGAATTGATTTTAACTTTAAAAAATTCGCTAGGGATCGCGTGCACCACGATCGTTCCGAACCATTATCCATTAAAAGTTGGGCGATTTTAACATTTTTTGTTTCATTAACGGGACTAACAATCACTGAGCATGTTAATAACAAAATATTTGACTTTGAAACAGAAGAATTACATTGCATAGTAACAGAGCTATCCGATTCAGTATTACTAGTATCTACATTCGGTGGTTCCTTTTGAACATTATTCTTACTACACAAAATATAATTATGAAATTTGCTTTTACAGTATTTGCATTGAAATTTTAATCTACACGAGCGGCTATAATGAGCTTTAGAAAAGCATTTGAAGCATCTATTTTCTGATCTTAATTTGTTTCTCCTATCTTCTACTGTTTTATACTCACAAAATTCATGTTCCGTACTGTCACAAAACACACAGCTCTTTTTTACGTTGGACACGTAATTCCCGGTTGCGGTTGGTCGTATCTGATCGAATCTTCTATTATTAAACTTTCTAAAATTGCCTTTGTATTCATTATTACTACTCTCATATTTTATCTTGAAAGGATCAGATTTTGATGGAACTAAATACGTTTTTTCTCTCGATTGAATTTCGTTTTCTAGATAAGCATGTATATCCTCAAATGTATAGTTAATCGGATATTTTCTATTAAACTCTAGAACGAGGTCTTTTGGAATCCTATCTAAAATTATGGGTGCTAACAAACTGCCAAATGTTTCCTTTCTAACGCCCAAGGCTTCTAAATTTCTAATTTGATTCTCAATTCTATCAAATAATTTTCTTAAGCCAATCGTATCTTGCGAATTATGAACAGCAGGAATTCTCAATAACCGTTCATGTGTGTTTGTATTAATGTATTTGTATTACCAAACCTATTCTTAAGAATGTTGAGTGCCGCGTCATAATTTTGTTCTGTAATTGCTAGCCCAGCAATCGAACTCTCAGCCTGACCATTTAAATAAGATTTCAGATAATTCAGTTTATCTATTTTCGTAAGATTAGAATTTTTATCAATAGCAGATTCAAATTGACCATAAAATTCCAGCCAATAAGCAGAATCACCATAAAATGGTTTAATATTTAATTTTGGCAATTTAACAGTTATTTCATTTATTGAGGGTTTCAGTTCAACTACTTCGGGACCTTTCAATTTTCCAATTTGAATTTTTATTCGCTGTTTCCATAAGCAAATATTCTCACAATACTCAATTGAGTTCGCTACCTCACTTTCGATATCTTTAACGGGAAGCAAAGCTTCAATTTCTTTATTTAATTCCTTTAACGCATTTTCCTTATCTACAATTAACATTAATTTTTCATTTAAAATATCTACACCAACAGAATCTATTTCTTTAAACAATTCTTCGATGCTGTTTAACAATTTTGTGGTCGCGGTTCTAACTGCTTTCTGTTTACTCTTACTTTTTTCTAGATCAGACATTTCGCTAAATTCAACAATACTACTTAAACAACAACAATTACACAATAAACAAATTTTCTTTCAACATACAACATAAAATACAATAAACAAAAACCAACAAAATAACAAATTTTCCTTCTCTACTACACAGCTTTCAAACGACAATATCATTTCTTAAACTTAAATTACCCCAAAACCTAAACATCTCTATACGAAGTCAAATAAAAACTTTATTCTCCCTACTTATTTCTCACAAACATTACTACAATACCAAAATCGAAACCATACTAACACTCACCTCTGTTATCCACAAAATGTTCCGACATGAATTACGTAATCCTAACGCCGAATACTTCTCTTTTTTTAAAATCACTATACTTTCAACTTCCACAAACAGCAGGAAAACTAACACTAACACAACAATACCCCGGTCCTGACACCATGATCCGACTCCGCTGAAATTTTGGAAGCAGAAAGCACGAGCTCACATTTTAACGTATTTATTGGATGACAACACAAGACAGACTACAAAAAACATAGAACGAAAAAGAAAGTAAAAAAAAAAAAAAAACATGCGTCTGGAAAACGCAGAATGGCGCCACCTCTCATTCAAACACTATCAAAACCCATTTCCATGGAAACACGATAGGCCTTCTAGCGGCAGAAAAGAAAAGAGATATACGAATCGTTAGATTACATAAATAAAATAAGAGGAGTATATTACAACGAAATTTTTGTAACAAATTTATTTGTTATGGATTATCCCGCTTTTGGAAGTAACAGGATGTGTAAAAAATAATGGTGGTTTCTGTTATTGTACTTCACAACCAATTTATTTTAGATATTTCGAAACAGTTATAGATCATTCCCCAAATTCAGCGGTAAGCTCTGGACTTTGGTACGTGGATTAGTTTCAATTCGATTTCTTATTGTTAAAGACAAAGTGTTACCCAAGACCTTCTCCATACGCAAAATTGTTATTGCCACCATGAAATTTCTTGAAGCAATGTTAGACTGGGCGTTCACAATTAGTAACTGGGGTCAAAGGGAATGTTGAATCCAGATTTTTTTTGTGTGGGATTTCTGCAGCTATGGAAGGGACACTTCGGAGTTCCTTAGAGGGGGTAGCACTTCTAAACCTTTAATAAGCGTAAAATCCCAAATCTTTCGTTTGCACCATTAACCCGTTCGGGAACAGCATCTTTTACATAAATTTATTCCTTTGACACCACTTTTTGTCAAATAATTAAGTTTAGTTTATCAATCTAGAAAATGTCGTAATTAAATAAGGAAAATTTTACTCTAAATTTTTAGTGGTAAAAACAAGTTCTGTAAGCACCTTTTGAAGATGCATATATGCACCCATGGTCCCAGGGGGGGGGGGGGGGGTGGTTAAACAACTTGACATGAGGATCAAAACCTCATTTCTATATATTTCAGCAATCACATTTGCACTGGTAAAAATTTGTAGGTCAGTGTGGCCATTCAAAATGATGCCCACCCATACCATGATTCCACGACCTTTGTATATCTTTCGCGGATTTTTGCCGCTTTATTGCATGTGTTATTCCCTCCATATGATAACACGTCTGCAATAATTCTACAAACAAAATCAGGATTCATCGGTAAAGAGAACTCGGCTCCAGCCCGTGGTACTCCGATGACAATGATCTCTGCACCACTTTACCTGGCGCATTTCGCTGCCGCAGTTAGTGGAATACAAGTAATGGGTTTCCTTGTATGCAGCCCTTTTTACACAGCCTGTTACTCACAGTAAATCTGGATAGTTGAGTTCCTGTTGCTTCAGTGATCTCCACTGCAAACTGAACTGACGTCAGTTGCCTATTTCTTATAGCAATCGTTGTCAAATAACGGTCCTGAGAATCTATTGTGGGACGTTTTTTACCTTGACCTGGTTGTCTGTGCACATTATCAGTGTCTGTTAACCATTTCCGTATTCTTGCCATGGCGCTTTTGGCTATTTTTAAGTATTTACAGACCCTTGTGAGTGTCTGTCCTGCTTCCATTCTACCTATCACACACCATTTATCCCAATCGTTCACATGTCTTCTGGGAGAAATATTCCACCTACTACAAGCGAAAATGTTACCCAACTACACGTACAATCCTTGAAATTAGACTTCAAATCACCCAAATGCAATACTTGAAATTAGACTTCAAATCACCCGCGTGCACTCCGTTTCACATGTGCACCGAAGTAACGGCCTGAAAAATTTGCATATTTTTCTGTAGCGGAGGTTAATCCCATTAAACTACGCGATAACGTTGACATTGTGTTACCAATCAATCACCTTTTACTGAAGTTCCCTTTATAGAATTAACACAAAACACCTTTTTATGGCTGTTCTTTTAATTTTTCTCGCCAGTGTATTTTGAAAGTGGTAACAAACAACCAGTCCAAAAATAAAGTTACTTTTATTAATTGCTTGCATCAGATTTAAAATAATTGATAATATTAACCGCCTTAAAGTAAACAAAGATAAGGGTCTCGAAACTCAACCAATGTGCCATTATAGCGTTCGTGTAAACTCGTCTTTTCCCATAAGTGTCGGCACCAGTTGATCCCATCGAAGTCCAAGATAAAGAAGTTTTACGTTTAATCTAGTTACACGAAATTTGTGTAAACGGAATAGCAGGTACACTTGCATAGTTATCCTTCCGTCTTGGGACATTAAAATGTTTCCGTTTACGAGAGAATTCCGTGTTCACAGAAAACCTGCCAAGAAGGAATCACAATTAGAACAAGTTTAATTTCAGATGGGTTTCAAACGTTAGAAAGCATAAATATATAGTGTTGTTTTCGTCGAATCTTGCATTGTTTTCCTTTGAGATAGGTCATCTTCACAGATTTAACTGTAATGCAGTTATGCTCTTCAGAGGTGTACTATAGAGTGAGTAGGTTTTAGCAGTTTTAATAGATATTTGAAAGCGGAAAGTCTTTATAACGGAAACCTGTCTAAAATGGAAACATTCGTAGTCCCAGCAGATGACATACCTTTGAATTATGCCTTCTATGACGAACACCTGTTTAAAGAGGAATTTTTTATAGGTTTTTTGTGATTCCGTCTTAGCCATTTTTACTGTTTTATCCATGATTCAGTGAACTAGTTCTTCGTTCGGGTTCAGGGGGGGGGGGTCGGACTCCCTGGACCCCCACCCCCTTGGCTACGCCACTGTCCATGTGTAGTTCAGTGAGGGACACATAAAAAAACCACAAGTTGTAAATTTACTCCGTGCACAGGCCATTATAAACCTACTCGTTTACTAACTCGCGACTCCGCTTCAAAAATACTTTAGCTCTTTATCGAACTAATTTGTGTGGTCAAGGTCATACCTATTTAACTAGTAGACCGGTTGATGAAACCTCGGACTTAACATCCGTCCAGGTTTACAGAAGAGTTATAAAATACCGACTAATGTTCGACTACATCTCAAGAAAACTTGAGACCGAAAATGCCTATCTACATCTCCTGAAAACTTGAGATCGACTGCCTAACCATATTCCTTAAGTTAGGATGCTAAATTATTTTTGTGTACTCTTCAGGATAAAATAAATGGCAATGCCCTTGGACTCTATGTACCTATCAGGATCACGCCTCTGGGGACCGTGCCCCCTTACATTCAACTCGCATCCTTCTTATTTGCCGAGACTTTCTCAGGGGATTGGTCGCTCTCTTCTTAAATCCCCTCCTTATGTTAGGAAGATCTCGAAGAGCTGCCATCACGTGACCGTGCTGCATGATCCATTTAATTACCTACAATAAATTTACTAATAAATTGTAGTTTGATATCAACTATCTACTCATTATTCTTGCTCACTTCTCCGTCGACAATCCAGCATCCTATATATGCCTGTCCACTGATAAGGTTAAACTACTGGACCACTTGACTTGTCTTGTTTATGTAAGCATCTTATGTTCTATTTCAAATGAAAATCTAATTTTCAAATTTCAAAGTAATTGCTTAAAATTGCTTTGCGCCTTACTTTGAAATTACTTTGAAATTTGAAAATTAGATTTTCATTTGAAGTATTTTATGCAAGGCGAATGTTTCTCTCTGGAATATTTTCCATGTATTAATCTTATGTTCTTTTCCTCACTCCTTTGAATACATTTAAATCTATACACATACTGAATAAAATATAGTAACACTAATAATAATACATTAAACACCCAATTTTAGTAAACATAACAATAATAATAATTACAGTCTTTATTCTGTAAAAACGAAAGTAAAGTCTGTGGGGCACACTTCGTGTCTGCGGGACACATTTCGTGTCCAGTAGGGAGACTGGAGAGAGTTGACTCATTTTTTACAAAATGATCCTTTTTTTTTAATATTGAGCCTAGAATAAAGGTTCTTGTATCTTTTACTGTTATAGAATCTGTTATCAGAATAAAATTGCGTCATAAATTTGATACATAAAAAACTTGAAATATTATTGATTTTAATCATGAGAAAATAATAAGTCAAGGCTCCCCAAATATGGGAGGCTTGTCCCACTTTATTTTATATTGAAATATTTGTTAAGGGAAATAAAATGAGTTAAATAAAAGGCATAATAACTTTATGCTAGATGGATTAATTAGTATTTAAAAATATTTAGGAAAATGCGATGTGAAAAAGCCTGCTTAGACGGAACTCAAGGCACAGGAGAAAAATTCTGTTTTAAACAACCACTGTTCATAAAACTTGACCTGGCAACACTGGTGGCCACACAGTTCGGATTCAACTCATTGTATTCATATTGGTGAAATTTGTTTACATACCTTCCTAAAGTGTTTTGATCTATTTTATGTTTTTTTTTTTTTTTTTTTTTTTTTTTTTCAGAGGCATGAACATTTAACATTTTTTTTAAAGACTACAGCTTTCATCCTTTCTAGTCTTTTCCATTCTTTCTATTTAACAACTACAGGTACTATTTAAATGAAATAAAAGTTCCTATCAACTTTCTAATACATATTTCATTAAATCTTTTCTTGCTTCCACAGCAATTTTTCATATGTTCCTTTAGTCAATTTTAAACATTTTCTTTTTTGTCACCAAAATTTACTGTAGCGTTACAGAATAAATATACATTATTTAAAAAATAAAACCATTAACCCATCATTATATACACTATAAAATAAAAAGATTTCCAAAAACACTTAATTAAAGGAGCATTAAAACACCTCGTCAACTCGCCCTCACATTGATTAGGTCAAGCGTCCACACATAACCACTTTTTACAGTATAGCACATGATTATGTTTAGATTAATGTATTGTACAATCTTTATGGCTGGATTGAAAGCCCAATATTTCTGCATTACTTAAAAACTATCTACTTAAATTTCGATAATATATTTTATGTGAGAAAATCTTACAAAATATTTCTAAATAAAAAATCACTGCCGGTCCGGCCTACAGGCGGAGGTAGATTTCGAAGTTAAGTATACTAATTTCACAAACAAAAACCAAATCATGATTAGAGATAAACCCACTTTTTATCCACTATTACCACAATTTTATCTGGCCGCTTTTGACGAGTTTTTATTCCATTTTTATATAACAACTTGTTTTAACACAATCATGTTAGGGCGGTATTAAAAAAAATAGTTTTCCATGCACAAATCGAAATTTTCTGCCATAACTTCAGATTCATTTTAAATAGGAGAAACATGAAACTTGTTGACGTGATTTTTGAAGAGATTTATAAGCAACCTGTGTTTTTATCAATTAATTAAAATTATAATTATAATTGTATAATTTTAATTATATATAAATTATAATTGTTCAATTAATTAAAACTTGATATATAAACAATTATTTTCTCAGTAAGACAATATTTTTCGTTTCTAACACAATCGTTTCGGGAAATTCCGTTCAAAATGCCCAGTTTGACATCATTTTTTGAAATATATTCTGCCTCTGTCAAAAAATCGATCATTATGGTACATTATATAATTTCTGAATAAGCGAATCTACCAATTGGATGCGTTTGAGAGCAAAAATGAATTTAAAAATGAGTCAGAAAATAAGCTGTTTGGATTTGAATACTCCCTTAATACGATGATTTTTCCAACACAATCCTCTTCGGGAAATTCGGCTCAAAAGGCCCACTTTGACAGCATGTTTTAAAATATATTCTGCCTCTATCAAAACATTGACCATTACAGTACGTTATATAGTTTCTGAGTAAGAAAAGGTACCAATTGGAAGCCTTTGAGAGTAAAAATGGATTGTAAAATGAGTCAGAAAATAAGCAGTTTGGATTTGAATACACCCTTACGATGATTTTTTTCTTCAACCGCTATGTATTTTTAATTTGTTTTTGCTGTAAGAATTGGTCCTATCCAAAACTTGTCTATAAAGATGTTGTAGATAATATTAAGAAGATATATGATAAATTCATGGGGATTTTATATCTTTTGAATTGACGGAGTTATGGATTTTTTTCTTCTTCAAACACCCTTTTTGTTTTCTTTTTTAATTTTTTTTGCGGTACGAATTGGTCCTATCAAAAACTTGTGAACATAAAAGTTGTAGATAATGTTAAGGAGATTCATGATAAAATTAATTGGATTTGATATCTTGAGAATTGACGAAGTTGTGAATTTGTTTCTTCCAAAAACCCTATTTTTTGCACCTCTTGAGCCCATTTTTAACTTTATCAAAAATCTGTGATACATAAATTTTTGGCCCTATTTTTAGAAGTAATAAAAAATTTTAACTGATTCGATATATACAAAATTTAAGAAGTTATGGGGTTTTTTCGGTTTTCAGAAAACCCCTTCCTATTTCCATCCCCTTGGTCCGATTTTGCCCATTAAGGAACTTGACCGAGATTTTATGCCCTTGATTTTATGTATCAGTTTGGAAGAGATTGGTGCCAAATTGTGGAAGTTATCGTGTCCAGAAGAAAGTTATATATATGGTTACATAGATAGATAGATAGATAGATAGATAGATAGATGTATAAAGTTTTTTACTGAGGGTGGTTTTGGGCTCTAGGGGTCATGATCGGTGTAGATCTGCAAAATTTTTTCAGAAATTCCAACATAGGAACGACGCCAATAGGTAGTATTTCATAGGAAATCTACCTAAAAGTACACTTTTTAAAATGAAAGCTCTTCATAGTTGATTTCTCAACACCTGTTTCAATTATCTGCATGAAACAAAAACTATTGTTTGAGCATTTCAGTAGCTTTGATTGCCACCTATTTACAAAATTCTGAAATTGTTTTAAATATGAAAACTGAGGGGTGGGTCAAGCGTACCCTATTGTCACCCAACCCATTCTCCACTGTAATATAATTTTTAGAATGAAAATTTTTTATAACATTCTTGTAGTTCTAATCCAGAAAATTCAAGTAAATACAAATCTTACTTTACCTCAAATCCATATAAATTCTCCATTAAGCAGAAATACATTAAAAATTAATATTTTTACGCTAGATATAATAACAACTTATACTTGAAAAACATCGTTTTGATTTAAAAAATAACTTTACTAAAACACACTTTTTTAGAAAATAAATTTAGTTTTTGGTACAAAAAATTCAAAATCTTAAGCAGTGTTAAAAATCATGTATAATATTTAACAGTTTTGATAAAAGTAAAAGAAGAATGTCGTTATATAAGGTGAAATCAGTTTTTTTTTTTTTTTTTTTTTTTTTAATCAGTTGAGATTATTTATCTTTATAGTGGGGTGAGTTAGCTCAAAATTATACCAAAATATTTCACATCTGGCAACCAATGCGCCACTTTGGACTCAGATAGTACATGGATAGACTAGTCCAAAAAGCCCGGGACACAAATTTTTATGTCCCTCTAACGGCGATGATGACGTAATCAATATGGCCGTCAAAGTTTTGAGAAGTGCTTCTACATTTCTCTATAGAACTCGGGTTAATATTTTGATATTAACCTATATTTTTAGTGATTATTAATCCAGAGAAAACGCGCTTTCCAACGGTATGTTTGACATCATTGTTTATGTTCATAATACCACAAATATTTATAAATTAATAATATATATATATATATATATATATATATATATTCAAAACATTTTGTTAAATAACTTGGAATTTGTTGCATGTAGCTGAAAACGTGTCGCATGTCTTTTGTTCGTCAGAAAATTACCTTTCGGATGGTATATATGACTTCCATTTTATCACAAATATTTTCTGAAAATTTGCCAAAACAATGTAGCGTTGCACAGAGAGTCATTATGGCAACAATGTACAGTCGTGGAAAAAAAAGTAAACACCCCCTACTAACTCCTCAACAAATTATCGTAGACGAAAGTTACTGGTGCACGACGATTGGAAATAAAGTCTACTTTTAATTGATGTATATAAAATTTGCTTAGGGGGCCATCTACATATTAAAACGAATCCAAACTTCATTTTTTTCCCACTGGCAATACCCAAATTTAGCGAGATATTTCAAATCTTCTTTTCAAACTATGCCTAGAAATGAAATTTCAAGCCATTTGAATGATAAGTTTTTGAATTATAGCCATTCAAAATTTAGTGCTTCTAGTGTTAAATTACATTTTCATATTTTTATTTGTATCTCCTAAAATTATGCTTCTAATGTGCTAATTTTTTGTGTAGCAATAATAGTAATATACACAAACATAAATGCGTTCAATTTGCAATTTTTATAAATTTATGATATGAATTATGAATAATGAAATTAATATTCGAAAAAATTATGAATTGCAACCTACAATTTTTTTGATGGATTTAGATTTATCAAGAAATACGCTCGTTTTAAAACAATTAATTTCTCGGAAACTTATCGTACGAATTGCATAAAAAGTTGCTTTTAGGCTTATTGAATGGTGTAGAGTTCATTTATGCTGTCAGAATTGCGTACTGCTATTGAAAAAAAAACAAAGTTATGGTTCGTTTTAATATGTAGATGGCCCTAAGCAAACTTTATATGCATCATTTAAAAGTAGACTTAATTTCCAATCGTTCGGTACCAGTAACTCTCTTCTACGATAATTTGTTGAGGAGTTAGTAGGGGGTGTGTACTTTTTTTTCCACGACTGTACCTAATTTATATGGGATCCGAAAATTAATACAGTGGCTTTATAACTGTTTAAGTAGCAAATGTTATTATTGTAAATTTTTATGTATATGTAAATATATTCTAGGGTTTTTTAGTGCTATGAAACTTTCATTTTCGTTTTAAAATCAATGACATGAGGTACATTTAATAGGCATAACTGTAAGATAAGTTTCAGACATTTATAGGTACAAGAATGAGAAACAAACGAATTTACAATACAATATTTACTTATCACTGTCTAAACACTGCCCTTCACATACACAAAGTTTATACATTTTATTTCCATTTTAATACATTTACAATATGTGCATCGCTTGCGGCCAGTGCAGGAGGTAAGTTCTTTAGAGTGCTTTGACATCTCTGGAATTGTTATCCACAAAGGTTGGTATGATCCTTCTGAATTTATTATCCATCCCCACTTAATTGGTGAAGGTATTGTGTAATGAACAATGAGACTGTTGTTCCAAATTCTTGCTTGGAGAGTAGCTCTGTTGCGTTGTGTCAAAGCATCTGCTGTAGGAGGTATGTTTTCGATGGCTCGATTCTTTCTTGTAAATAACACTCGTCTGCAATCATTGATGCTCTGAAGATCTGATGATTAATTATAAAGTAGTACAACAAATCGCTGTAACAGATCATGACATTCATCGTCAATATCAGAGGTGCCTGTACAGAGCTGATACTATACACAATCAGTTTCACGAAATGACATCCAGACCTTCCAAGTTGTCTTCTTGCCAATGCCACAAAATGTGGAAACTGTGTCGCAACCAGTTACAGAATGAAAAGCCAACAAATTTCTGAAAATTTCCTGTGAATGTTTAGCACAGATCTCATGAATTGGAATGAATTTCCTGTATTTCCCACATCCGTACTCAATCCATAGATCATCAATATCTTGTATTTGTGGGAACAGTGATATTGAAATAACCACTACATCAGAGTCCACAGTTCGTATTAAGATGCGAGTATGTCCACTTTCTACTGCATGCTTAACATGGAGAAGTACACGGCCATCTGCTTCTTCGTGTGTAACGGGAGAAATGCTTGATACATTCATATATGTTTATGCGAGGACTTGGTCATTATAAGTACAGACAACATGTTTTCCTGGATACTCGTCCCCCACCATTTTCTTAGCTAGCAACTGGAACAATTGGGTCTTGTTTTCGTTGACACATAGGAATTGCTGAAATTTTTTTTTAATTGCAGTTGAGTCTCAGACTTTAATACTTATGCCACTTCGTCTTGTTTCTCGGGTATGTGCCTTCAAACTGTTACTAATATATCTGTCGAATACAATATCTAGTCGTGAACTGTTCTTCAGTTGATTAATGAAATATGGTTTGAAAACATGTTCATAGTATCCGGAAAATGTTGTCGCAATACCAGGATAAAGCATGTGTATTACGGCTGCTCCATCGAATATTTTAGCTGTTACATTCGGTTGGCTGTGATTAAAGCTAATGCCATATTTTGTTTGAATGCAGTCAATAATATCAGACTTGTTGGTTGGTTTTCGGAGTTTCCATCATCTGAAATAGAGGGTGAGTACTTTTGGTTTTCATGCGAAAAGAAATCATCTATGTTGCAATCCCGTGCTTCAGATGCAACACACAATCTGTAGAATAAGTTGGAGTCTTTACGTAAGTAAGAAATCTTGGACTTTGCCTTATCTTTTTTTCTTGTTATAGTCTTGAAGATGTGAAAATTGGTTCGAGGAATAACTTCATGGATTGAATTTTGAACTTGATCGAGACGGGACACGACATAATCATCATACTGCTTTAGTCCTACAGTAAATGCTTCCGTAACACACTTGACAGCTTCGAAACTTGGAATTATTTTGGAGCTCCCTATTGACATTAAATCAGTTTCTTTAAACGGATCTCCTTGTTCGGGTAAGACGTTAATCATTTCTTTGGCATGAGCCAAGAACCTTTTCTCATGAGCATTGTTCTTTTCATGATGCCTTGCACCCACGTTTTTGTCATCTTTTAAATTTGATTTATCTTAAAATTCCTCAATTAAAGAACTGATCCTAGGGCTATTGTTGTACTACTTTATGATCAATCATCAGATCTTCAGAGCATCAATGATTGCAGACGAGTGTTATTTACAAGAAAGAATCGAGCCATCGAAAACATACCTCCTACAGCAGATGTTTTGACACAACACATCAAACGAGCTACTCTCCAAGCAAAAATTTGGAACAACGGCCTCATTGCACATTACACAATACCTTCACCAATTAAGTGGGGATGGATAATAAATTCAGGAGGATCATACCAACCTTTGTGGATAACAATTTCAGAGATGTCAAAGCACTCTAAAGAACTTACTTCCTGTACTTGCCGCAAGCGATGCACATCTTGTAAATGTATTAAAATGGAAATAAAATATATGAAACTTTGTGTATGTGAAGGGCAGTGTTCAGACAGTGATAAGTAAATATTGTATTGTACATTCTTTTGTTTTTTATTCTTGTACCTATAAATGTCTGAAACTTATTTTACAGTTATGCCTACTAAGTGTACGTTATGTTATTGATTTTAAAACGGAAATGAAATGTATGAAACTTTGTGTATGTGAAGGGCAGTGTTTAGACAGTGATAAGTAAATATTGTATTGTACATTCTTTTGTTTCACATTCTTGTTCCTATAAATGTCTGAAACTTATTTTACAGTTATGCCTATTAAGTGTACCTCATGTCATTGATTTTAAAACGGAAATGAAAGTTTCATAGCCCTAAAAAACCCTATAATATATTTACATATACATAAAAATTTACAATAATAACATTTTCTACTTAAACAGTTATAAAGCCACTGTATTAATTTTCGGATCCCATATAAATTAGGTACATTGTAGCCACAATGACTTTCTGCGCAATGCTACATTGTTTTGGCAAATTTTCACAAAATATTTGTGATAAAATAGAAGTCATATATACCGTCCGAAAGGTAATTTTCTGACGAACAAAAGATTTGCGACACGTTTTCAGCTACATGCAACAAATCCCAAGTTATTTAGCAAAATGTTTTGAATTTTATTTTTTATTTTATTTTTTATTTATTTTTTATTAATTTATAAATATTTGTGATATTATGAATATAAACAATGATGTCAAATATACCGTTGGAAAGCGCGTTATCTCCGGATTAATAATCACTAAAGATATAGGTTAATATCGAAATATTAACCCGAGTTCTATAGAGAAATGTAGAAGCACTTCTCAAAACTTTAACGGCCATATTGATTACGGCATCATCGCCGCTAGAGGGCCAGGAAAATTTGTGTCCCGGGCTTTTTAGACTCATCTATCCATATAGTATCTGAGTGCAAAATGGCGCATTGGTTGCCAGATGTGAAGTTTTTTTAGCTATCTCACCCCACTATTATAGGATCAGTGTAAAAATAT
Organism: Maratus speciosus; assembly: GCA_963932465.1. Lineage (NCBI taxonomy): Eukaryota > Metazoa > Arthropoda > Arachnida > Araneae > Salticidae > Maratus > Maratus speciosus. The sequence goes on along the minus strand of OZ010800.1, from coordinate 397,464,513 downwards.
GAAAAAAATTTAATTTAATTTAATCCATCATAAATCTTACAGTTAAGCTAATAGAGTTATTGTTAAAACTTATTAAATTGCATGAAAAGGTCAAATTTTCACTTACTATACAATAAATGTTTAATACATGTATAGATTGGGCTTCTGAAACTTAAAGACTAATGAATGAATTTATTTATTTTAGTATGATATTTTAAGAGGAGGGTTTTACGACATCTTTTAAATTTTAGGTCATTTAAGGAGTTTTTATTTTGTTATTGTTTAGAGCAGTTATGAAAATTTAGCACAAAACGAATATACAATGTTCTTTTCATCATAATAATATTTCCATATCTATATCTATAAGCAATTTATTTAAAACCAGAGAAAAGGGACAGTAATTTGTACAATGTGCAAAAATTGGCCAAAAATTAAGAGATTTTACCTCCCGGTGCATTATGCTATTTCTTTCTTCCAGCTTATTTTGTGTCGTCTTTAAAAAAATAACGTTACCTTGCAGAAGCCAGCCGTAAAACAAAGCAGTACGATTAAATATTCTATTCAGCAAATCTCTCCAAATAATCATTACCATAAACCAATGTAGGTTGCTTTTTAAGTGTCAATATCAATGTAGAATGAAATTCCATCTATTTCAGTAATCTGTATCTCTCTCTACTACCTTTACACTTACTCTATTTCTCTCCGAGTGGTTGCTGCAATCAGTATTTATACTACCGCCAAAAGATTGTTCGAGAATATTCTATAGCCCAGATATAATAAGTGTAAGCAAAATTTAATCTCTGATGTCGAGACTGTGCTAAAAATAACTTTTTCCCCTCGCCAGACGATAAAAGAATATGAATTTATGTCTGCGTAAGTTTTAATCTTTGAAATATTCTGGTGGGGACCTGGATATTTTAAATAAAGGAATAAATTGAAATAAGTAGGTGTTATTTTAAACGGGATAATAATAATATTTTAGCAGTTAAATAAAGATTTTAGGGGAATATGATATACCGGGATTTAATAGCGGAATTTAATAGGAATTTAAATAATAAAAGTTTTATTAAAGAAATATGAATAGTTAGAGCCATTTTTAGATTTACGCAATTTGGAATAAATATTATTATATGGATTAAGATCTTATAGAGATTAATAGACTAGGATTTTTATTTAATAAGCCGGTATAATATACGGAATATTACTGACAAAGGAAAATTTATATAAAATACTTTAAAGTTGGAGAAAAAATTTAAATTTTGCAATATATATATATATATATATACATATATACAGATGATTTTTCCAGGGATACATGCAAGAATCTTTTTATATTATTGACTATAGCCTATTATTCATAAACGTTTTACTCGTTATCATTTTATTTATTTCACATAATTCTTAGTATGATCTACACTTCAACAATGATCAACAATTCACCAAAACCTGGTGACAGAAAGGTTGCCAATGTAACTTGATGAACCCTTTTTCAAACATCTGATGCCATTTGTACCATAAACTTGTATAGTTTTAACCATGAACCGGTAAGATATTGAATTATCAATTGGGAATTTTTGGAACCAAGAATTGGAAAAATGTTGCAGAATACACTAGTAAAATATTAAGCAAAAAATTGGCAAGAGATTTCCTTTACAAACAAGGGATAATCAGACCGGAACTTCTGTTTCAAAAACACACAAAGAACGAATACCGTTAATTGTAGCGAATTTGAAATCCGATGGTCCATCATTTGTTTTCAATATTATAAAACGTGAATATGCCCAATCTCTGTATATTTAGTTTTAAAGGTGTGAAAAAATCAGCTTTTGAACTATTTTCAACAGGTTTCAGAAAAGCGGAAGAATTAATAATTAGCGTTGGCTTTTGTTTTAAGTACCCGAAATTTTCTATCATTGAGCGGGTTTTTTTTTTTTTTTTTTTTTTTTTTTTTTTTTTTTTTTTTTGTAGCTTTCAGGGGGCTGATACAATTATACAAAGAGTGTTTTATTCCATGCTACGTCTTTTTCCTCTTTTTAATTAAAGTTTACACTTTTCGATCGCGCCACATGTTTTAAATAATAAATAATTAAAAATACCAACAGCTTCAAACGTTTTCATACTTTTCTATACAATTAAGCGATTTGAATTATTCATGAAAAATTTCATTTGTTGTGAAGTTTTTAAAATAATATTTCTACTGATGTATAGAGACAAACTTAGGTTTAGAAAATTCTATTTACAAATCCATATGAATTTTATAGATAAAAAAGTTAAAAAAAAATTCATTATATGTACAACAAGTAAATACCAATTGTATAGCTTTAATATTTTATTACTTCTTTAAAGATATGTTTTTAAAAGTAACTAGATATAAATTAGTTTGAGAGATTTCTCAGTAGAAATATTACTTATAAGTTACACAAAATAAATCTACTTTTTAATTTTAAATTTCTCAAAATAAGTAAAATAAGGTGCATTTTCTAAGTTAAGTCTTTATATATACATGCTTGTGCCTAAATTATAAAATATCAAAATGTTAAAAACAAAAAGAAATTTTGAAACGATGAATTTTTGAAATATAGATTAGTTTGTGTTTATCATTTACCCAAATAATATTTTAAAATTTACACACACACAAAAAAAGCACACTTTTCTAAACATTATATTTTTAGAAAAATGTGAAAGTGTTCAAACTTTTAGAATTTTTTACCTTGCTTACCCAAGCAGTACAGCTCTTGGAAGTTTGTAGAAACGCACTGTTGTCAGTTTGTGGAAACCGAAGGAGCTGGTAGCGTTGGGAATTACAGAGTTAGTAAATCGTTGTGTACAGATTTCCCTCTATTTTAGAACGTAAATTATCAGGATTCTGACCGGCTAACAGTAGTACCAATGTAGGGTCGTTGTTGGCAAATGGTACGATTACCAATCGTATGCAAGAGCGTGGTTCTTACCGTGGTTCAATGTTTCGTCAATGCTGTTCCATCCTTTTTTTTTTTTTTTTTTTGCCACTTTATTAAAACATGTAATGTTTGCCAATAGTTTGGAACGGCGGACCTTTCTGATCCTGGGTCAATGTTTAGCTATTCCTGTTCCATCCATTTTTTAACACTTGCATAAAACCCATAACGTTTGTCAATCGTATGGAATGGTGGACCTTTTTTACCGTGGGTCATTTTTTAGCCAGCGCTGTTCCATTCATTTTTTTGCCACTTGGGTAAAACATGCTACGTTTGCCAACCGTATGGAAGGGCGGACCTTTCCTACCGTAGATTAATGTTTAGCCTGCGCTATTCTATCTATTTTTTTACCACTTGGTCAAACATGCAACGTTTTAAATATATAAACTAAGTTTTTTTTTTAAAGTGAAAAAGCCATATATGTCGCAGAATAGAATACAAAACTTTTCGCCAGATTCTGCAAGCGAATGCGTTACATGAACGCCGAAAAGGCACGTTTTAAATGTTTTAACCTATTGACTATTTAAAATTAATTTAAACAATATCAACGCCATTATGAAAAGTAGCTGCAAATTGCCCAAAAAATGAAACATATTTTTTTTCACATTTCAAACAAAATATTCGGAGTTGGATACATTCATGTTTAATTTTATGGCAACAAATTATGAACTCTGGTTGCAATCTCTGTTTTTTGCTCAGTCGTGCTTTTCCGTTTGAAAGGTCCTTTGTCGATTTTTTTTACACTTCTATAAGTATCTTTATTGCAAACATTTAATTTTAATTTTAATTTATTTATTAGGTTATGCATTTGTTTTCCCTTTAAAGTTTGATTTCTACGTAAAGTTATCCCAGCAATGAATAAATAGAGTATCGCAATCGAGTTTTTAGAGTATTGCAATTATATTTGGAACAGATTAGTTTTAACCTTTAGTATATTATAAAATATGTATATTGAAATAATTTATATTAACTAAAAAATATTTTAAATAAAATGGGTATGATTTTTCAATTTTCAATTTAATAAATAACAACAGCTTTGACCCAGATATTTTCTTGTGCTTATCGGCTGTGTTTAAGACAGTACACACTGTAAAAAAAATATTGTAGATTTGTCAGCATAAACTCGTTCACAGTCGAATGTGCTGTATCTTTCTTTGGTTTCTTGTATATTAGTCCAGGCAATAGAGACCGTATAGGGGCTCTACCTAGCAAAATTCATGGTAGTTCTGGAAAAAGGCTTATTATATGTTTTTTGGGTCGCTGAATCCGAATTTTTAACTTCCCACCAAAATTTTCCCCGGCAACTCCGCAGATTTTTGTAAAGTGCATCCCAAAAAGGTTTTTTTTTTTTTTAAATCAATATTTTTATCGTTTAAGGGAAAAAGTATCTAGAAATTCAGAAGGTAGACAAAATTTGCAAGAAATTAGATATATGACATTATGACTTAGGATGAAGGAGAAGGGGGATCTGCCTCGGATTATGCGCCGCGGTGCTGCGTGGACTAAGTTGCGCAGTTCCACTTAACCACTCACACATTTACATTAACTTTCCCATCTCCCCTCCGAACTTTCTCTATAAGGTTTACTTTAAGTTTTTTGGGTAGCTGAATCGGAATTTTTTACTTACCCTCAAAATTCCACCCCCCCCCCCCAACAAAATAGATGTTTTAAATTAATTTTTTTATTATTTTAGGGGAAAACTATGTATAAATTCAGAAAGTAGACAAAATTTGTAACAAATAGGATACATGACATTACGACATAGGATGAACGGGAAGGGAGAGGGCTGCCTCGGAACATACACTGCGGCGCTATGTACACTAAGTTATGCAAGTCCAGGTAATAGGGGATTTTACCTGTCAAAATTAATGCTAGTTCTGAATTTCGGCTCACTTTATGTTTTTCGGGTAGCTGAATCCGAATTTGTAACTTCCCACCAAAATTTCCCCCGGCAAACCTCCAAAAATTGATTTTTTGAAAAAAATTGGTTTTTGAGAACAGTGCACGGAGAATGTTCCGAGGCAGCCCCCTCTTTCCCCATTTATCCTACGTCATAATGTCATATATCCTATTTGTTGCAAATTTTGTCTACTTTCTGAATTTTTACATAGTTTTCCCCTAAAACAATAAAAAATTTAATTTAAAAACAACTATTTTGTGAGGTGGGGGGGGCGGTTAGGAGGGGGGAAATTTTGGGAGTAAGTTAAAAATTCGGTTTCAGCAACCCAAAAAACTTAAAGTAAACCTTATAGAGAAAGTTTGGAGGGGAGATGGGAGGGAAATGTAAACGTGTGAGTGGTTAAGTGGAATTGCCCAACTTAGTCCACGCCACACCGCGGCGCATGTTCCGAGGCAGATGCTCCCTTCCCCTTCATCCTAACTCATAATGTAATAGATCTAATTTGTTGCAAATTTTGTCTACTTTCTGAATTTCTAGATACATTTTTTCCCTAAAACAATAAAAAAAATTGATTTTTTTTAATAAAAACCTTTTTGGGGGAGCATTTTACCAAAATACGCGGGGGTTGCCGGGGGAAATTTTGGTGGGAAGTTACAAATTCGGATTCAGCGACTCAAAAAACATAAAGTATGCCATTTTCCAGAACTATGATCAATGTTGCCAGGTAAAATCCCCTATTGCCTGGACTATATATAAACATGAAAAATACAGTAGTTACGTAAAATTTACAGCAAAATGTGTTGGCAATTTTACGCAACTGCTGTATTTTTCGTGTTTATATACTCAAAAATCCAAAGAAAGATAAAGCACATTCGACTGTGATCGAGTTTGTGCGCCAGATGAACAGTATGTAGTTTTTTTTTCAGTGCATGCATATAGTTTGTGATATAAATATAGTTCTGACGCATTCATAATGAAACTGGATATAATCTTACAGCAATGAACATCGTTCCTTTTTATTTCCTTTGAAAAACTAAATTTACGAAATGGTATTTTATATTTCTAAATATTAATGCTTAACAAAAATAGCCAAATTAATTTAAATAATAGAATCAAGAAAATTTTAATTTACTTTGCATTGAAATTTATTGCAGTAACCGACACGATTTCTTATATTTGTGAATATTAATGCTCTATAACATATTCTGCTGAAACAGAATTTCAGAATCTTCAAACTATACTGTACATGCATTGCATTTTAATATGCACTGAACATGATGTGATGATTGTCACATTTCGAAGTATGTTAAACTCTATTATTAAAATAAAATTAGATAAGGTGAAAAAACACATACAAAATTTAAAAATAGGCAGCATACAGTTGCCTCGTCATTTCTAAGAATCCATATATAGTGCACTGATAAAAATCATTAACAATAAAAACAAGGGGATAAAAATTCGAAGAAGGCAGTAAAGAATGTGCAACACCCCCTACTAACTCCTCAACAAATTGTCGTAGACAAAACTTACTTGTACCAAACGATTGGAAATAAACGCTACTTCTAAATGATGTATATAAAATTTTCATAGGGGGCCATCTACAAATTAAAACGAATCCAAGCTTCATTTTTTTCAATGGCAATACCCAATTTTAACGAGATATTTCAAACCTTTGGTTCAAACTATGCCTAGACACCAAATTTCAAGGCATTTGAAATATAAGTTCTTGAATTATAAACATTCAAAAATTAGTGCTTCTAATGTTAAATTGCATTTTCATATTTTTATTTATATGTCTTGAAATTATGTTCCTAATGTGCTAATTTTTTTTTGTAGCAATAATACAAATATACCCAAACATAGATACGCTAAATTTGCAATTTTTATAATTTTATGATATTAATATTAGATTAAAATAAGAATTGCAACCTACAATTTTTTTTATGGATTTAGATTTATTAAGTCCTTCTTTATGGTAGTCCAAAATTTCACATTTTTCTTCCAAGTAGTTTTCAAATTATGTTTAAAAAACGGCAAAAGGATCGTTTAAGGGGCCGTCTATTATAGAATTGAGTAGATATTTTGAAATTTATTCTGCTGCCCTGTAATCTAACAGGCACCATTGAGAGGCGCTTCAGGTGCCTTGATCAAGAAGAGGGCTCTCTCGGTTAACGAACGAGTACAGAACTTCGATTTGGATACAGTTCTTAAAATACGCTTGTTTTAAAATTATTTATTTCTCGAAAACTTATGGTACGAATTGCAAAAAATTTGTTTTTACGCTAATTGAAGGGAGTAGAGTTAATTTATGCTGTCATAATTGTGTACTGCTATTGAAAAAAAAACAAAGTTATGCTTCGATTTAATATGTAGATGCCCCCCTAAGCAAATTCTATATACAACATTTAAAAGTAGACTTTATTTCCAATCGTTTATTACCAGTAACTTTCTTCTATAATAATTTGTTGAGGAGTTAGTAGGGGGTGTTTACTTTTTTTTCCACGACTGTACCTTGCTTCCAACGGATTGCGTTTTTTAGCCTTTGATAATAATTATAAGTGCTATAATAATTAGTAATAATAATATAAGTGCTATAATATATATTTGATAATAAGTTCTTGCTTCCACGTTGTATTTTAATTTATTATATATATATATAATATATATATACCTGTGTATATATATTATATATACACTGGTGGACAAAACTTAATGATGAGCCACAAAATGAGATTTTTCATTCACCCGAATACTCAAAAGGAAGTAACATAATTCGAATAATTACTAGCCCTGCAGAACAGCTAGTCCATATAACATCTCATTCAGTTCACACATGGTCACAAGAATCACAGTCACTATGGCGAAACAAAAAATAGGAAATTCCATACGTCTCGTTCATGAGTCTCAAATAACTACTATTTGTGACTCCACTGACAGGTCACTGGGACTGCTGCTTTGTGGCGAGTCATCAGGTGACTTTACAATGTCGTTTAATTGAGACTTTCATGTGACTCTCATTTGGAGACTCAATTTCAAAATCATTGTGTACGTTGCATTATGATAAATCGCTAAATAATGTCATATTAAAGTCACATGGTGACTTTCTGTCACACGACTTTGTCAAATGGTGACAGAGACCCTACTGTGAAGTCACCAAGAAAAGTGGTGAAAAGTCACCATGTGACTTTAATGTGACTTATTTGGTTATTTATCAGAATGCAACATTCACAATGACTTTGAAATTAAGTCTCCAGATGAGAGTCACACGAGAGTATCAATGAATCGACATTGCAAAGTCACCTAGTGACTCGCCACAAAGCATCAGTCACAGTGACCTGTCAGTGGAATCACATATAGTAGTCATTTGAGACTCATAAAAGATATCACCAAACCTGAGAACCCGCTATTGGCATATGATCAGGGCAAGCCCCCAAGCCCAGGGCAGTCATAAAAGAGACGTATAGAAACACCTATTTTTGTTTCGCCGTAGTGACTGTGACTCTTGTGACCATGAGTGACCTGAATGAGATGTTATATGGACTAGCTGTTCTGCTGGGATATTAATTATTCGAATTATATTACTTCCTTTCGAGTATTCGCGTGAATAAAAATTGGCATTTTGTGACTCGTCCTTAAGTTTTGTCAACCAGTGTATCTATTTATATAAAATCCAAGTCTCTGTGTGTCCCTCACGATTCCGGTAGGACCACCTCATTGAAATGAGTAATTGTTGAAAAATACTAATGCAGGGTTACCGCAGTAGCGCCAAATGTTGGCCAACTTGGCAATAGCTGGCTGATTTGGTGAAATTCCCATTTATAACTATTAATCTTTCATAAAGGAGGTCACCAAAATTTAATTTAAACTCCGCTCTTTTAAGATATTTTTTCAAAATCTATGGGTGAGAATTTAAACTACATATTTACATCTTCCTCCCGATGCTACAAATAAAATAACCGCCAATAGACGACGCTGTACTGTATGAGCTCCTAACTGCGCGATTTTAATGTGCTTTAGGTACTTTTCCAGTATAAGTGCCTTGGCGAAAAAAGAAATTTGGCAACATTTTCCCGGAACCTATCCACTGTTTCATTTTATATACACATGCATTTTTTTTTCGATATTTATACGATTTATTTATACGATTAAAAAAGCCGTTTCTCTAATTTTATACAGAAACAGATGTAATTTGTACATAAAAACATGAATAATATACATATAAAATAAACATATAAAAAAAACACTCATCAAGTTTGTTTTCATAGCTGTTTATATGATTTGACAACAATTCTCAATATTTTTCCGTTATACGGACACCATGCCAAAATGTATGCGGCACTTTTCCATTATACGGACAGCATTGTCGCCAAGCGCAATAGTTGGCGCAAAATGAAAATAAGGTGAATTGAAACATTTGAAAAATAAAAGAAAAAACATTCTCGATAGTAAAGTGGGCATTTTAAAAATATAACATTTGAAAATTACAAACTTTTACGAACTATTTTATTAAATCACAAATATATACTTAAAATAAATGAACAAATAACTGTTATAAAATAAAGCAAGAAAATAAAACTCATATTAAACTGCTGGCATAAAATTACAAATATCTTTCAGCATTGCAGTAAACATTTCATTTTTTGAATGAAGGCGTAGCCACATAAAATCCATGAGATACGACTCTAAATGATGACGAACAGCTTCCCGATGTCTTTTGTTGCGCCATTTTGCGATGCCCCATAATCTTTCAACATTTGGAGTATGACATTCAGTATTAGGGTTGACAAAATTGTATTTGTGATTTACTGTGAAATGATCATAACCAGCATTTAGCAGTTCATCTGTTTTATATCCTTTCCAACAATCTGTATAAATAATACATGACTTTCATCTACTTCTATAATTTTATTAGGTCCACCGATTTTTCTATTTGGTCGAGAACGTAAATCATTTGCACAAACTTCTCTCGAATAACTATTCCATTCCACTGTTGTGTTGTGGTTCATATCAAGTTGCAGCTCACAAAACTCAATCGATGTCAACTCTTTGCACGATAAATATATAAACCTCAAAGCATTAAGAAAAGTCACCCGCGATCGTTTAAACCAAGTTTTTTGTCGTATTTCTACGCTTTCTTCGCATGATCGTAAGCTACAACTCAATTTCGGATTTCCAGAACTCATCCATAATTTCATTTCATGATTTTTTGAACACCATCTTCTATTATGCAGAATTCCAAATTCCTGAAACAGTTTTATCACAACTTTCTCATCATCTGGTAATTGCCAAATGATAAAATCCATCTCAGCATCAGCAGTTAAAGTAAACTACAACTTTATAAAAAAAAAGCATTTTTAATTCGATTAATAGCAGATTAAAAAGCTTTCCAATGTTAAGGTTAAACAATAATCATTCACGTGATTCACGTTTCATAAATAACAAATCACAATGTTTCGCATGGTTTACAATAAAAATCTACGATCAAGGTTGAAATAATTGGCGCATTAGCATACATTTTAGCATGCTGTCCGTATAAAGGAAAAGTACCATGTATGCTAATGCGCCAATTATTTCAAAATGCTAAAAGATATTTGTAATTTTATGCCAGCAGTTTAATATGAGTTTTATTTTATTGCTTTATTTTATAACAGTTATTTGTTCAATTATTTTAAGTATATATTTGTGATTTAATGAAATAGTTCGTAAAAGTCTGGAATTTTCAAATGTTATAGTTTTTAAATGCTCACTTTAGTACGACAATATTTTTTCTTTTATTTTTCAAATGCCTTAATTCACGTAACTTTCATTTTGCGCCAACTATTACGCTTGGCGACAATGGTATCCGCATAACGGAAAAGTACCCAAATCTCACTTTCTGATGCCCAAATTACACCAAACTTTTTTTTAAAAAATGCCAAAGCCCCTACAGTGGAAAAGTATCAAACTGTCTATTATTTTGCGCTATCTGTGTTATAGTTTATACTATATGCAAGGTGAGTGGAGCGAAGAGTTTAAACATTAAATATTAAAATTTCGGCACAGATGTCATATACACAACGGGTACTTAACTGTCATCAAAATGTCGTTATTTTGCTTGATATGGTAACCCGGATGTTGTTGTTTATGCTGTTGATGTTTTCGCCAAATTGGCGTCGGAAAAAATCGCTCCAATATGGGGTATATATGACAACTGTGCCAAAGTTTCTATAAAGCAGTATAAGATTAAAAATTAAGAATAAAATAAATGCAAAATAAGACTAAAGAAGAAAGAAAAATCATGCGTTAAGCATAGAATATGAAACACTTTCCAACACATCCTGAATGCTTTAACAAAACTTCGTTATTTAGGGAAATAAGGTAAATAAGATAACTAAGTAAACATTTTAGAAAACGCATAATTTTTTAAAAGAAACTGATTTCAGCAGTTACCGTCCATAGCAATAGTACCGTTATTACGTGCCCCTATTTAGCTAAAATTTAATTTAAGCTACTCTTAAAGCTACTGAAATCATATTTCCAGATATTATCATCCATAGACGATTATGTATCCAATTCTTTGCGTGACCCTGTATATCATTTTATCTATATTCTACAAACATTTCTTAGTAATCTAAATTCAGTTCAGCGTAAAACTGCATAACTCCTTTAAAAACCACCTTTAAGCAATTTATTCTCATACTCAGGAACCCTTACGAATTCTTTTGTGTAGCCCTGCATATGAACTGTAGCATTTATACACACGGTATAGTATGCATAAATGTAGTGAAACATAAAAGCGCATATCATAATTACAAATGCATTTCTAGCAATAATTATTTATGTACGTACAATACTTCGGAGAAAAGTTTATTGGCGAGAAAGAAGTTTGCCAACGTATTTTCTGACAACCTATTTACTGCTTCATACTCACAAGCAATTTTTTGCATATGTATACAATTTATTTAATGTAAAAAAAAATATTTATCCATTTTTATAAAGAAACAGAAGTATTTTTTGCACAGATGTCATATACGCATCGGGGTTGGCGTGATTTTTCTCTGACGCCAATTCGGCAGAAATCTCGCTTTCGGATACCAGTTACTTATATATTTTTAAATTATTTGCTATCATTTTGAAAAGGAAATAACTATAAATAAATAAAAGTTTGAATAATAACTATAGAACAAAACAGTTTATATAATTTAAAAACAGAAAATAAAAGTAAATAAACAATGGCACAGATGTCATATTCGCCCCATATTGGGGCGATTTGTTTCTGACGCCAATGTCATATACGCAATGTATACTTAACCGGCGCGAAAGTGTCGTTATTTTGCTTGATATGGTAACCCGGATGTTGTTGCTTATGCTGTTGATGTTTTCGTCAAATCGGCGTCGGAAAAAAATCGCGCCAATATGGGGCGAATATGACATCTGTGCCTAAACAATTTATTAATAAATAAAAAACAATAGCCGGCAAAATAACACCATTTTAGCGACATAGGTATCCCGGTTCATATCTGAAATCTGTGCCGTAATTTGTATATAAAAAAATATTATATATATTTAGAAACGATTTTTTTATGTATATAAGTGCATATATAAACAAAAATAAAAGTTCATTAGATTTGTTTTCATAGCTGTATATTTTGGCAACATATCTCACTTTCTGATGCCCGGATTACGCCAAGCTTTTTTTTTTTTAATGCGCTATAGTGGAAAAGTACCTAAATAAATAATTAACAGAAATAACCAATTATACAAACTAAAACATTTTATTTCGATACTAAAGCAATGTTTTTAATTTCGATTAAAAATACATATATCTTTGGATAACTTTAATTGAAATTGGGTTCACGGCTTAATATCTCATTCCATAAACCTAAACAAACACAAGTGATTCATTCATCGTGAACCGTAAAAAATATTAAATCATTGAGGTAATCATTCACAAAGTAAGTTCTCCAACAATCAATGGACAATATTCTAATGACGTCATAGTATGTAAAATGGTGGCGGTATCATTTGTTTATGGTTTGAAATCACAAAGATTTAATTTTGCTATGTCTCTTAGTTACATTATTTTATTGTCGTATTTATGAGATCAGAACAAAAGCATATTTTTTCATTATTTAGTTATTAAAGACGAAAAAATATTATAAATGTGCATGATTTGAAAAATTTAAATAATTTTCTTTCTTAATACTAAAAAATAACATCGGGAAGTAGCAGCGAGTTTAAGTTAAATAAGTTTAGCTGTTTAATTCTGTTGTAATATTCAAAATAACTGTATTTATTAGATTTCAGTAAACAACATCAGGGCCCGATTAAACTTTGAAGTTAGAGGAATTACAATGTCATTTCAGGACCTTTCTTTTGGAGAAGCTTTTCTAAATTCCACATATACATGGAAACTCTTCAGTGTTGGAAATATTATTCCCAGGACTGGCATAATATGAGAACGGCCTGCAATTTTACACAAGTTTTTGAAAACTACTTTATATCAGAAATTTTACTAAAAACTGGTTACTTTTTTGTTATAGAGGACCACACTATTAGAATTATGAGAAGTTGCAGCCGATTTCGCCAAAGTCGTAACCAAGATCGTGAAGCACACACATATAATACCATATAATACCATTTTATGAAATCGTATACGATAATTTAATAGTTTTTACCTTACTTCAAGTGTGTAATTTATTTATTTTTAAGGCTTAATAATCTAAATTGTCCAATATATCAATTAAAAAAAAAACGTAAACAAAGACTGAATAGACATGACCGCAAAAATCTGCAGAAAACTTGGAATTGTGCAGATTAGTGGTCTTCTACTGTGCACAGTTTTTTATAAATGTGTTTCGTTCTTAAAATGTGTTATTTTCATCTATCACTGCGGAACAAGCGAGAAAACTCATATTCTTGCACATGAGTTGTATATATCTTTATATCTAAATTTCCGTCATTTTTGACGGGCTACCTTTCTAGTATATACATATAAGGTAACTTGAGGTGATATGCCGTGTTGTACAAGATTCCGCATCACGCGATTTTGATATGTGCAAGCTCTGTAGAGAAACGCCACTCAGTTGTAAAGAAGAGGATTCCCTACTGATGCTTTAATTTCCGTTTGCGTTCTGTCTAAAAATTTTTAAGTGGTGCTTTTTTTGTTATTTTGTCTTAACACTTGTGGTATGCGTCCAAAATCTTTTACGTGACACCTTTATTTGCCTATATAAGTTTTAGTTTAAACACCAGAGAAATAAATCTGATGTTTTTAGTGAGTACTGGTACCTGGCCTTTCTGCAAAGTATAAATGTCGGCCGGTTTCCTCTTCTTCACGTCAGTGGTGGGACCGGCGTCTTGCCCAATATTTTCGGGTGTGTCGACGAAAATTTTCGCGGGTAAAATACAGGTTGTCTTCCCTTGGGGTAAGATGCCGGTTATTTTTCGGTGCGGTCAAATGTCTGGTTGTTTCTTGTTTGTTTAAATTACATTTGGCTATTAACTAACTTGGAAACGATTTTAATTTAAATCAGCGATTAAATCGTGATTTTAGTCAACCGATTAAAAAAAAATAATTTTTTATCTTTTAAATTAATTTTTTAATCTTTTTAAATGTTTAAAATGACATAAAGAAAGATTAAAAGCAAAGTTGAACATATTTTAAAGGTTTCTATATGTATTATGCCTTATAAATAAATTTTGTGGCCTTATAAGTAATTGTTTAATAATTATTAATTTTAATCAATTAAAATTTTGATGTTAAATGTCGTTATAAATAATTTTAATAAATGTAAATATCGGTAGCATATAATATAGTTTTAGATAACTAGGGGTTTCTGCCCTTTACGAGCTACGCTCGCCAATCTCCATACAGACACAGCAGACTCTAAAAACACACTAATTTGATCTGCTTTGAAAAGATTACGGAAGATTAAACCGTAAAAAACGACTAGCGGCGATCTCCTGTAATTTAGGTTCTCATTCATTTCCCTTTGGATAAGGGATTTTAAGGCCACCTAATCAATTGCTGTCGAGACAGCTAACAACTATTTCCGTGATTCATTAAATAAACCAAGCAACCCAACAATTTAAAATTAGCTTCTACAAAATGACTAAGAAAATAATTTTATAAAAAAGCTATAAGAAATTCATTTTAAATTAGACATTTTAAATGCATCGTTTTAAATATGAAGTAATTTTCCCCAAAGCTTTGTTTCTCATTTAAGTATTAACATAAACATAATTTTAAAGGCCTATAAATGTCAAACTAAATCGGTGTGATAATAGCAACTAAGAATATCCAGGTGTCCCAAGCCTTTCTAAAAAGGAATTAGATAAGAAGAAGTTAAAAGCTAGAAGAAGAGAATCTTCAGCAGATGATAATATGGATGATGATTAAATTCCCTACCAAGATTCAGAAGATGGGGATTTGTTTAAATAAATGAGAATGAGTGTTCAGAATGTCTAGCAGAGTGCTATAAATCCTCGGAAAAATGTGATTGGATCATTTGCATTCAGTGAAACTGTCGGTTATATGAAAGATGTTCAAAGTTCCTAAACAAATGTGCAGTTTGTGGCAGATCTGATATATTACTTAGGAGAACAAATGGACTTATGAAAAACATCAACAAAAAAATCTGGACTCTAAAGAAATCTATCACAGAGGTGTTACCGTATTTAAACTTGTTATAATGTTTAAAAATACGCATACTTAAGGGCCATAATTATTTTAAATGTTAAGAAGAATATAACCTTTCTTTTTCAAATATTAGTTTGTTCTTTTATTAAATTTCGAACCTTTGTTTAAGTTGTTTGTTTTTATTAAATTTCCAACATTAAAATTTTTGTAATTTCCTAATATTAAGTAAGTTAACAATTTTAGTATACCTAAAATATTAAAGTTACGTTTATTCGTCCCATTGTGTTTTATACTACTTCACAAAAATTATTGTTTACATTGAAACTCCTCAAGGCATCTTACCCCTAGATAGTTGACCATCTTACCAATACCTTGGGGTAAGATGCCGAAATGCAAGTATTTACAAAAACTAAATTTTCTATTTTTTCTGTAATATCTGTGAAATGAAATAAGTTTTTAAATCATACATAAGGGTTCACTTTACAAGAACTTTAACAAGAAATCAATGTATAACAAATAAAAACAACAATCGATTTTCAAAGCAATTAAGTCTAAAACTATGGTATCATCACCCAATCTACCGTATATATATATTTGTTTATCATTGCACTGAAGTTGAATTTTAGAAGGTTCCAAAACAGATACCTGGTGTCTACATTTAAAATCAATTTTGTGCTATTTATCACGTTGTCTAACGTATTCAGATATATTGGCACGAAGTTCCATATCTTTCTTTTGATTAAATCCTTTCATTTTCCCATAATTAGAGAAATATTTTGCACGTGTTTCTTAAATACGCAGTTAATATGTTTCAAGAGTCTAATACTAGTAAGGTTAGTTGGGGCATATGGGTCATGATTTTACTATGTGACTCTGGAGCTTCTGACAATTCAGCTTCAAAAAGATAATGTTCATTTGAATTAAGTCTGAACTTCTGTAAATGTGTTCAATTAGGTTCCCTCTATCAGACAGAAATGCTCAAAATTACATTTTAATATTTAAAAATATAACAATATGCACATTTCATCTTTCTTTCCTCATGGGTCCAGTTCCCTATAAAAATGGGGTAAGTGGACCAGGGGGGGTTATGTTCCACGCGCGTTTATTTTATTTTTTTCATATGGGACACCAGATCCTGTTTGAAAAAGTGTAAACAACTTTAAAAAAATTAAACCAGGCAGATCATGTAAATTATATGTCAATAAAGAGCGTTGCAAGGGAAATCTTTGCTGTCAATGTGTCTAAAAAACACTAAAAGTGAAAATATTAGATTTATTTATACGAAAAACATAAAAATTAAGTAAGTACTTATATACTTTAGTATAGGTAATAAATATAAAAGTCACATGAATATTTTAAGGGAAAAAATAGCAAGGTAAATCTATGAACAAACGGCTACGTAAGTGCTTAAGTACTTTATCTGTATCCAGGAGTCGCATTATACAGGGAAAATTTTATTGTTCCTACCAGAACCCTTAATGAGTTACCTTCATCGTCCTTTATTTAACATATTCTAAAGAAAGGCGCGATGAAGATATTATTTTCAAAACAGTGGTAGGAACAATAAATGTTTCCCCATAGAATGCGACCCCTGTTTTAGTACAATTTCAAGGTTTGGCTATCTCGCATTCAGGGGAGTAGTAGGAAAAGGACAGTACGGGGACAGCCGCAGGGAGGACGGATCCCTCCTCAGTCCCCCATGCGGTCCCTCCTCTCGTGCACCCTCCCACCCCTCTTCAACTATCCGTGTCGCCTCCGCCACCACAGCACCGCCCCCTAGCGGGAAAAATGGCGTTTTTAGAGTATTTTTCTGCTATAACATGAGAGTTGAACGTTAGATCGTCTAGATTATCATACTATAAGATGAAAATGAAATTTACATTTGAATTTTCAACAACCTTTACCTTAATGAGTATTATTAATTAAGCAAAACAATGGAAAATATCAATTTTTTAGGAAAAAGCTGATTTCTGTAGATTTTCTTTCAATTGTAAGATCAGAATAACAAATTAAATGGAGAAAGTTAAACATATATTTGAATTTTGAACAATCTTTACCTTAATGAGTATTATTAATTAAGCAAAACAATGGAAAATAACAATTTTTAAGGGAAAAAGCTGATTTCTGTAGATTTTCTTTCAATTGTAAGATCAGAATAACAAATTAAATGGAGAAAGTTAAACATATATTTGAATTAAGAACAACCTTTACCTTAATGAGTATTATTAATTAAGTAAAACAATGGAAAATAACAATTTTTAAGGAAAAAGCTGATTTCTGTAGATTTTCTTTTAACTGTAAGATCAGAATTTCGACTTAAATGGAGAAAGTCAAACATATATTTGAATTCTGAACAATCTTTACCTTAATGAGTATTATTAATTAAACAAAACAATGAAAAATATCAATTTTTAATGAAAAAAGCTGAGTTTTTTCAAGTACAAGATCAGAATATACTCTTAAATAGGGAAAGTTAAACGCGTACATTTGAATTTTGAAGAATCTTTACCTTAATGAGTATTATTAATTAAGCAATACAGTGGAAAATATGAATTTCTTAGGAAAAAAAGCTGATTTCTGCAGATTTTATTCAACTGCAAGATCAAAATATCAATTTAATTGGAGAAAGTTAAACATATATTTGATTTTTGGATGATTAATACCTTAATGAGCATGATTAATTAAGCAAAATAACAAAAATATCAATTTTTAATGGAAAAAAAAAGAATATTTCTTAGGATTTTTTCTACTATAAGATCAGAATATCAACTTGAAAGACAAAAGTGAATCATATATATTTAATTTTGATCAACCTTTATCTTAATGAGTATTATTAATTAGACAAAACAATGGAAAATATCAATTTTTAATGAAAAAAGCTAATTTCTGCAGATTGTTTCTCAACTACAAGATTGGAATATCAACTTAAATGATGAAAGTTAAACATACATTTGAATGAACAACACCGTAATGAGTATTATTAATTAAACAAAACAATGAAAATATAAATTTTTAACGAAAAAAGCATATTCTTTTAGAGTTGTTTTATTTTTCAACTATAAAATAGAGATATCAGCTTGAAAGGAAAATTTAAACATATAATTTAGTTTTTGATCAACCATTACCTTAATGAGTTTTGATAATTAAACAAATAACAAAGAATAATATCGAATTTTTAAAGAAAAAGATTAATTATATTAATCCAATGATTTTTACATCTTTATATAATACTTTGAACCCATTCAACGTTTTTATTCGTTATTATCTTTAAGTTTTATCATTTTCATATAAAATTTTGAGTTTTCAAACCAATTACTTAATTTTACTACATTTTAAATGTGAATATTTCTAGGTAAATAACCAATTTTATCTTACACTTAGTAAGTTTTACACCAACCTAATTGATTTTACTATGTTTAGACCACTGTACGATTATAATTCAACATATCAGTTCTTACGAAAAAAATATGAGCAGATTTTCTTTTCTTTCGCAAAATACATCTACATTCCTTTCAAGTTCATAGGGAAATCCTGCATCCCTCCCCTTGAAGGGTGACGGGTACAATAGGTTGACGTCACTTGTTTTCAAGTATGTATGGTGATACGTTGACAATTTGATTTTTTTTTCTTTCCATATTCTGTAAATGAAAGTGTCAATATTTTTACATTATTAGAAGTATAATTTTTAGAGTTTAATGAATAATTACGTATTTATTATTAGATACCCAATTTATTGACAGATGAATTAACTATACCTGTGCTTAAACACTATATTTCACATATTCAGACACATTTTGAGAATTTTTAGCTCAATAAGTAAACATTAACTGCATTTTGAACATAACCCATGTTTTTCAACACTAGCTCCTACACGAGAATTTTGTTTATGAAATTGTATTCACTTTCAAATTGCTTTTACGTGAAATTATATGAATCTTTTTAACAGATACGAATTGTTGTAGTTAACACGTTCAACCTCAATATCAATAATTAAACAAAACAATGGAAAATATCAATTTTTAAGAAGAAAAATAAAAACAGATTTCTTTAGATTTTCTTTTTTCAGCTACAAGATAAGAATAACAACTTAAATGAGGAACGTTAAATATATATTTTAGTTTTTGAACAACCATTACCTTAATGAATTTTAATAATTAAACAAATAACAAAAGGAAAATGTGATTTTTAATGAAAAAGACGAATTTAAACGAATTTGATTAACTTTTACACTAGTTTGAGAGTTTATCATCCTTTTGGATGTAGAATTTTAAGCTTTCAACGAGGCACACTTCAAGAAATACTCATTACTAAACAAAAATAAATTAAATTTAAGCTAATCAATGACTGAAATTTTCATATTTAAAAAATATTTTCATGAATGTGCATAAAAAATAAGAGTTTACAAATTAATATCCTTATTTTTATTACATTTAACTGGATTTTTCTACATTCGAGCTTAATTTTTATACACAAAGCATTATTTAATCAAATCCAGTACTTTCAGATTTAACGAAATTCAGCGATTTTTCACTTTTCAAACCAATCCTATGACTTAAAAAACAAAAGCGCCTCCTATAATTTTATAGCTTTGAGTGAAACAAGTCGAATTTTTTATACTGTTTGCTGTTTTAGTTATATAAAGACGTCAGCTTATATTCTCTAGTTTAACTAAAATGAGTAATATGCAAGAAATGTCTTTAGCAGAGGAAGATTCAAGTCAATCTTACTTAAAGGATATGAATTTAGCTATACCCAGTCAAGAATCACATGCTTCGAACATTGAAATATTGCCCTCTTCACCAGAACAACTAAAACCAGCTTTTTCTTGCAATCAATGCGAGAAATCCTATTAAAAAAAGAATGCATTAAACAGACATCAAATATCCCATTTGGAGAAAAAACCCTTTGAATGTGAAATATGCTCAAAGACATACATTCAAAGCAGTGATTTAAAACGACATAGTGTAACTCATTCCAGGACATCTACTACATACAAATGCGATCAATGCGGGAAAGATTATTTACAAAAGTTTCTGTTAACAATTCACAAGAGATCTCATAAGAAGTTTTATGATTGTGATAAATGTTCCAACTCTTTTTTAACAAAGTCTGCTTTAACTAAACATAAAAAAGTTCATCCCAAGGAATATGAATGTAAATACTGCAACATTAAATTGTACGATGAAGTTGAATTTTTACATCATACAAAAGTTCACCCTAAGAAATATAGTTGTAAACACTGTAAAATTATCTTTTATCTCCAGAGGGAGTTTATTCATCATCTGATCAACATGCATAAATGAAAAATGCAAACTTTGTTAAGTCATAAACTTGATTTGAATATCTGTATATTTAAAAAATGTATATGTCCTCCTATAACTGTTGAAAATGATGAATAAATATTGTTTAACTGAAAAAGCTTTTGTCGTTTATTTTTGTCATATCAACTTGTGATTTTTCTTGACTCTATCTCATCAAGTCAAAACGATTTTACTAAAATTTTAAAATACATATTGTATATTTTTTAAGTTTATAATTTTTTAAATTTCTTATCGAATGAAACATGAGTTAACTATATTTTATTAATTTCATATTAAAAACCTAACGTTTTCCATATAATTTTATTATGTTCCGTCTAAATTTTATCTACCCAATTAAATTCTATAATCCCTTCTTATTAGCAAACATTACTATTTAACTGGAAATTTCACATTAATGTTTTTCTTTTTTCATGATTGTACATATAAAAATAAGAGTTTACAAACTAATTTCCATAATTTATCACATTTGAACTTAATTTTTATACTCAAAACATTATTTAATCAGATTTTTATACTTTCTGATTCAGTGAAATTCAGTGATTTTTTTAAACCAATACCACAATATTTATCGACATTGGGCTTGATTCTTCCATTGTATATTTTTATATTACACAATTAAGATATATATAGACTTAGGACAGCAATAGAGTTAAAAATTGATTATACTCAATTTTCACCTTATATGAATTGGTCCTACATGACATTTCTTATTGCTACAATCACTTGATATATTAAAATTAGTCCGAGTTATTCAGTCTATATTATTAATCAAATTATCATATATTTCATCTTACACTTCTAAGATTTCTGAATTATCATCGATCAAGTTGCTTAAAATATTAATACTGTGTTTATAGTTCTATTGATACATACCCTACATGAATATAATCTTTAATTTTATCATTTCATATTTTAAATGACCTATTTTCAAAACTAAATTATATGAATTTTTACTACATCACTTATCAATATCACAGAATGATTTATGCTTCCCACTTTTCTCATAATTATCAGATTCTTATAACATAATTTCTTGATAACATATATTATACTACTGATTTGTACACATGAGTGAGTTGTCACGTGATCAAAACGATTGAGAATAATATAAATTTTCGAAAAGCAGCTCAGTATTTCTCATTTCAACTGTTAAACTTGGGAGAGAAGGTGACTTTAAGTGCGCAACTCTGATAAATTTCCAGATTTTAATTCAAGTGAGGAATCGATTTCTTTGTTAGTGAATAAAGTAAATTTTAGTATATCATTACAACATATATGTATTAATAAAAATAAATAAATAAATGATTACTTATATATTAAACCTTTCCTAAGTATATAAATATATTTCTTTTATTGTACAGATGTTGCAGCAAGATGAATCAAAACAGCAGCAATCCTCTTTATCAGAAATGGGTGATCTGAATGATTCGCTCTTAGCACATGTAGAGTTAAAGAATAATAAATATGTAAGTACTTAGATATGAAACACTATAACTCGTATATGAAACGTAATTAGAGTAAATTTAAAATCAAATATTTTATTGTTTGTACTTTAACAAATGTTTTTTATCCATATCATTGAAGAGAATTCTAATTGTTTACATTTATTTCTCTCACAGATGTGTTCTATTTGCTACAAACAATTTTTAAGTAAATGAAATTTAAAAGAACATACACAGATCCATGCAGATGAAAAACTCTA
Source organism: Maratus speciosus (assembly GCA_963932465.1). NCBI lineage: Eukaryota > Metazoa > Arthropoda > Arachnida > Araneae > Salticidae > Maratus > Maratus speciosus. The sequence goes on along the minus strand of OZ010800.1, from coordinate 397,442,033 downwards.
TACTTGTGAAGATTGCTAAAAGACGTTTTCAAGAAAATATGAATCAAAAATGCATACTACATCATATAGTCTATCACCAGCTGTATGTAAACTTTGTGAAAATATTCAAGAAATAGCCAGACGTTTGAAGAATTTAACAATCAAGGAAGAGATTTAGACTATGTACTCAACCTATTTGCATAAGAGTTACCACAATATACCAAAATTGAAATTTCGAAAGCACACAGGGGATGTAAAGAAATTTTTGTTACCCATGATTCTCGTAACCACAATGAATTTGAATATTATTCATAATGTATTCCTTAAATTGTTATAATAAATATTCTTTTATCTGCACTTATCGACGTGTTTATTTATATCTCCTAACATTTTAAACGAAAAACGCTTTCCCATCTTAAAAAATTTCATAAGAACAGATAAAAATTAACAGATGAATGAAAAAATATGCATGTTCACAAAGTTTTCTAGATATATTTACAAAAATGTTTACAAAATAAAAATATTGCAAGAGTAAAAGACAAAATTTCACAAATTTAAAAAAAAAATACAACATAAAATTTTTTTCTTCTTACAAATGTGAGTTTTTAGAAAAGTAGGAAAAAAAATTACACTTAGATTTTTTTTTCAAAAGTGAAAAAAAAATATTTTTACAAAAAATATTTTTACAAAAATTTTTTTTACAAAAAAAAATTACAAAAGTATAAAAAAAATAAAGAAAAAATAACAAAAAAAATTACAAAATTTGTGAAAAAAAAATGCAAAAAAGTTTGAAAAAAAATTACAAAAAAGTTATGAAACAGTTTCAAAAAATGATATTTTAAATATAGTGTATAATGGTTGGCCAACCATTATAATACTATTTAAAATATCATTTTTTGAAACTTTTTCATAACTTTTTTGTAAATTTTTTTCAAACTTTTTTACAATTTTTTTTTACAAATTTTGTAATTTTTTTTAATTATTTTTTATGTTATATATATTTTTTTCACTTTTGTAATTTTTTTTTTTTTTTTTTTTTTGTAAAAAATTTTTTTGTAAAAAATTTTTTTTGTAAAAATATTTTTTTAAAAATATATCTAGAAAACTTTGCGAACATGCATATTTTTTCATTCATCTGTTAATTTTTATCAGTTCTTATGAAATTTTTTAAGATGGGAAAGCGTTTTTCGTTTAAAATGTTAGGAGATATAAATAAACACGTGGATAAGTGCAGATAAAAGAATATTTATTATAACAATTTAAGGATTACATTATGAATAATATCCAAACTCATTGTGGTTACGAGAATCATGGGTAACAAAAATTTCTTTACATCCACTGTGTGCCTTCGAAATTTCAATTTTGGGATATTGTGGTAACTCTTATGCAAATAGGTTGAGTACATAGTCTAAATCTCGTCCTTGATTGTTAAATTCTTCAAACGTCTGGTTATTTCTTGAATATTTTCACAAAGTTTACATACAGCTGGTGATAGACTATATGATGTAGTATGCATTTTTGATTCATATTTTCTTGAAAACGGCATTTGGCAATCTTCACAAGTATAGGGTTTTTCATCTGTATGGATCTGTGTATGTTCTTTTAAATTCCATTTACTTAAAAATTGTTTGTAGCAAATAGAACACATCTGTGAGAGAAATAAATGTAAACAATTAGAATTCTCTTCAATGATATGGATAAAAAACATTTGTTAAAGTACAAACAATAAAATATTTGATTTTAAATTTACTCTAATTACGTTTCATATATGAATTATAGTATTTCATATCTAAGTACTTACATATTTATTATTCTTTAACTCTACATGTGCTAAGAGCGAATCATTCAGATCACCCATTTCTGATAAAGAGGATTGCTGCTGTTTTGATTCATCTTGCTGCAACATCTGTACAATAAAAGAAATGTATTTATATACTTAGGAAATATTTAATATATAAGTAATCATTTATTTATTTATTTTTATTAATACATATATGTTGTAATGATATACTAAAACTTACTTTATTCACTAACAAAGAAATCGATTCCTCACTTGAATTAAAATCTGGAAATTTATCAGAGTTGCGCACTTAAAGTCACCTTCTCTCCCAAGTATAACAGTTGAAATAAGAAATACTGCGCTGCTTTTCGAAAATTTATATTATTCTCAATCGTTTTGATCACGTGACAACTCACTCATGCGTACAAATCAGTAGTATAATATATGTTATTAAGAAATTATGTTATAAGAATCTGATAATTATGAGAAAAGTGTGAAGCATAAATCATTCTGTGATATTGATAAATGATGTAGTAAAAATTCATATAGTTTAGTTTTGAAAATAGGTCATTTAAAATATGAAATGTTAAAATTAAAGATTATATTCATGTAGGGTATGTATCAATAGAACTATAAACACAGTATTAATATTTTAAGCAACTTGATGGATGATAATTCAGAAATCTTAGAAGTGTAAGACGAAACATATGATAATTTGATTAATAATATAGACTGAATAACTCGGATTAATTTTAATATATCAAGTGATTGTAGCAATAAGAAATGTCATGTAGGACCAATTCATATAAGGTGAAAATTGAGTATAATCAATTTTTAACTCTATTGCTGTCCTAAGTCTATATCTATCTTAATTGTGTAATGTAAAAATATACAAGGGAAGAATCAAGCCCATTGTCGATAAATATTGAGGTATTGGTTTAAAAAATGAAAAATCGTCGAATTTCACTGAATCAGAAAGTATAAAAATTTGATTAAATAATGTTTTAAGTATAAAAATTAAGTTCAAATGTGATAAATTATGGAAATTAGTTTGTAAACTCTTATTTTTATATGTACAATCATGAAAAAAGAAAAACATTAATGTGAAATTTCCAGTTAAATAGTAATGTTTGCTAATAAGAAGAGATTATAGAATTTAATTGGGTAGATAAAATTTAGACGGAACATAATAAAATTATATGGAAAACGTTAGATTTTTAATATGAAATTAATAAAATATAGTTAACTCATGTTTCATTCGATAAGAAATTAAAAAAATTATAAACTTAAAACATATACAATTTGTATTTTAAAATTTTAGTAAAATCGTTTTGACTTGATGAGATAGAGTCAAGAAAAATCACAAGTTGATATGACAAAAATAAACGACAAAAGCTTTTTCAGTTAAACAATATTTATTCATCATTTTCAACAGTTATAGGAGGACATATACATTTTTAAAATATACAGATATTCAAATCAAGTTTATGACTTAACAAAGTTTGCATTTTCATTTATGCATGTTGATCAGATGATGAATAAACTCCCTCTGGAGATAAAAGATAATTTTACAGTGTTTACAACTATATTTCTAAGGGTGAACTTTTGTATGATGTAAAAATTCAACTTCATCGTACAATTTAATGTTGCAGTATTTACATTCATATTCCTTAGAATGAACTTTTTATGTTTAGTTAAAGCAGACTTTGTTAAAAAAGAGTTGGAACATTTATCACAATCATAAAACTTCTTATGAGATCTCTTGTGAATTGTTAACAGAAACTTTTGTAAATAATCTTTTCCGCATTGATCGCATTTGTATGTAGTAGATGTCCTGGAATGAGTTACACTATGTCGTTTTAAATCACTGCTTTGAATGAATGTCTTTGAGCATATTTCACATTCAAAGGGTTTTTTCTCCAAATGGGATATTTGATGTCTGTTTAATGCATTCTTTTTTTAATAGGATTTCTCGCATTGATTGCAAGAAAAAGCTGGTTTTAGTTGTTCTGGTGAAGAGGGCAATATTTCAATGTTCGAAGCATGGGCTTCTTGACTGGGTATAGCTGAATTCATATCCTTTAAGTAAGATTGACTTGAATCTTCCTCTGCTAAAGACATTTCTTGGATATTATTCATTTTAGTTAAACTAGAGAATATAAGCTGACGTCTTCATATAACGAAAACAGCAAACAGTATAAAAAATTCGACATGTTTCACTCAAAGCTATAAAATTATAGGAGGCACTGTTGTTTTTTAAGTCATAGGATTGGTTTGAAAAGTGAAAAATCGCCGAATTTCGTTAAATCTGAAAGTACTGGATTTGATTAAATAATGCTTTGTGTATAAAAATTAAGCTCGAATGTAGAAAAATCCAGTTAAATGTAATAAAAATAAGGATATTAATTTGTAAACTCTTATTTTTTATGCACATTCATGAAAATATTTTTTAAATATGAAATTTTCAGTCATTGATTAGCTTAAATTTAATTTATTTTTGTTTAGTAATGAGTATTTCTTGAAGTGTGTCTCGTTGAAAGCTTAAAATTCTACATAGCTAGCATCCAAAAGGATGATAAACTCTCAAACTAGTGTAAAAGTTAATCAAATTCGTTTAAATTCGTCTTTTTCATTAAAAATCACATTTTCCTTTTGTTATTTGTTTAATTATTAAAATTCATTAAGGTAATGGTTGTTCAAAAACTAAAATATATATTTAACGGTCCTCATTTAAATTGTTATTCTTATCTTGTAGCTGAAAAAAGAAAATCTAAAGAAATCTGTTTTTATTTTTCTTCTTAAAAATTGATATTTTCCATTGTTTTGTTTAATTATTGATATTGAGGTTGAACGTGTTAACTACAACAATTCGTATCTGTTAAAAAGATTCATATAATTTCACGTAAAAGCAATTTGAAAGTGAATACAATTTCATAAACAAAATTCTCGTGTAGGAACTAGTATTGAAAAACATGGGTTATGTTCAAAATGCAGTTAATGTTTACTTATTGAGCTAAAAATTCTCAAAATGTGTCTGAATATGTGAAATATAGTGTTTAAGCACAGGTATAGTTAATTCATCTGTCAATAAATTGGGTATCTAATAATAAATACGTAATTATTCATTAAACTCTAAAAATTATACTTGTAATAATGTAAAAATATTGACACTTTCATTTACAGAATATGGAAAGGAAAAAAAATCGAATTGTCAACGTATCACCATACATACTTGAAAACAAGTGACGTCAACCTATTGTACCCGTCACCCTTCAAGGGGAGGGATGCAGGATTTCCCTATGAACTTGAAAGGAATGTAGATGTATTTTGCGAAAGAAAAGAAAATCTGCTCATATTTTTTTCATAAGAACTGATATGTTGAATTATAATCGTACAGTGGTCTAAACATAGTAAAATCAATTAGGTTGGTGTAAAACTTACTAAGTGTAAGATAAAATTGGTTATTTACCTAGAAATATTCACATTTAAAATGTAGTAAAATTAAGTAATTGGTTTGAAAACTCAAAATTTTATATGAAAATGATAAAACTTAAAGATAATAACGAATAAAAACGTTGAATAAGTTCAAAGTATTATATAAAGATGTAAAAATCATTATTGGATTAATATAATTAATCTTTTTCTTTAAATTCGATATTATTCTTTGTTATTTGTTTAATTATCAAAACTCATTAAGGTAATGGTTGATCAAAAACTAAATTATATGTTTAAATTTTCCTTTCAGGCTGATATCTCTATTTTATAGTTGAAAAATAAAACAACTCTAAAAGAATATGCTTTTTTCGTTAAAAATTTATATTTTCATTGTTTTGTTTAATTAATAATACTCATTACGGTGTTGTTCATTCAAATGTATGTTTAACTTTCATCATTTAAGTTGATATTCCAATCTTGTATTTGAGAAACAATCTGCAGAAATTAGCTTTTTTCATTAAAAATTGATATTTTCCATTGTTTTGTCTAATTAATAATACTCATTAAGGTAAAGGTTGATCAAAATTAAATATATATGATTCACTTTTGTCTTTCAAGTTGATATTCTGATCTTATAGTAGAAAAAATCCTAAGAAATATTCTTTTTTTTCCATTAAAAATTGATATTTTTGTTATTTTGCTTAATTAATCATGCTCATTAAGGTGTTAATCATCCAAAAATCAAATATATGTTTAACTTTCTCCATTTAAGTTGATATTTTGATCTTGCAGTTGAATAAAATCTGCAGAAATCAGCTTTTTTTCCTAAGAAATTCATATTTTCCAATGTTTTGCTTAATTAATAATACTCATTAAGGTAAAGATTCTTCAAAATTCAAATGTACGCGTTTAACTTTCCCCATTTAAGAGTATATTCTGATCTTGTACTTGAAAAAATTCAGCTTTTTTCATTAAAAATTGATATTTTCCATTGTTTTGTTTAATTAATAATACTCATTAAGGTAAAGATTGTTCAAAATTCAAATATAAGTTTAACTTTCTCCATTTAAGTCGATATTCTGATCTTACAGTTAAAAGAAAATCTACAGAAATCAGCTTTTTCCCTTAAAAATTGTTATTTTCCATTGTTTCGCTTAATTAATAATACTCATTAAGGTAAAGGTTGTTCAAAATTCAAATATATGTTTAACTTTCTCCATTTAATTTGTTATTCTGATCTTACAATTGAAAGAAAATCTACAGAAATCAGCTTTTTCCCTTAACCACTTTACCGGCTGCCCCGAGATAAGTCGGGGGTAAAAGCACTGTTTCCCCATACCTGTCGCCGGTGAAGTGGTTAAAAATTGTTATTTTCCATTGTTTTGCTTAATTAACCCCTTCGGGACGGGAGCCTTTTACGAAATTTTTAATCTTTTGTCACCGCTTTTTAAAAACAGAAATTTGTGTCTTGTTGAATCGAGAAAATGCGCTGATTAAATAAGGCAAATTTTACAGTAAAATTTTACTGGTGAGGAAAAACAAGGATTTTGAGCGCTTGATGCGGCACGTATACGTGTCGCTCGTCCCCAAGGGGTTAATAATACTCATTAAGGTAAAGGTTGTTCAAAATTCAAATGTATGTTTAACTTTCTCCATTTAAGAGTATATTCTGATCTTGTACTTGAAAAAATTCAGCTTTTTTCATTAAAAATTGATATTTTTCATTGTTTTGCTTAATTACTCATTAACGTAAAGATTGTTCAAAATTCAAATATATGTTAAACTTTCTCCATTTAATTTGTTATTCTGATCTTACAATTGGAAGAAAATCTACAGAAATCAGCTTTTTCCTAAAAAAATGATATTTTCCATTGTTTTGCTTAATTAATAATACTCATTAAGGTAAAGGTTGTTCAAAATTCAAATGTAAATTTAATCTTCATCTTATAGTATGATAATCTAGACGATCTAACGTTCAACTCTCATGTTATAGCAGAAAAATACTCTAAAAACGCCATTTTTCCCGCTAGGGGGCGGTGCTGTGGTGGCGGAGGCGACACGGATAGTTGAAGAGGGTTGGGAGGGTGCACGAGAAGAGGGACCGGAGGCGGGACCGGAGGGGGGACTGAGGAGGGACCGCAGGGGGGACGGTCCCCCGTACCCCTGCGGCTGTCCCCGTACTGTCCTTTTCCTACTACTCAGGGGCAAGGTATTCGCATTCGTAAAATGTTGAAATAATTTAATGACCGCAGTATTTACAAGAGAGTCTATTTGAAAACAAGTAAGAGTATATTTTCGCGTACGTAATAAAGGTGAAATTTTCATCATAAAATTCCGGTGCCAATGTGGCAATTAATAATTAAAATTATGTGATGCCATAACGGCATCGCCGCCTCTCAAGGAGTCAAGAAATTTGGTTTGATACCACCCAATATGCTTTTTTTTTAATTTTATTACGTAATTTTAATAAGGTATTCTATAATTTTCTTTACTGTGAGCAAAAACAATGGAGAAATTTATTTCCCGTTGTAAGAGAAACTCAAAACAATTATTTATAACTATTGGGGTAACTGGATTCAGCATGGTCCAGTTACCCCGGATACGTGTCCCATTACCCCATTCTTGAAGAATTTATGGGGTAACTGGGACACCGGACTTACATTTGAAGCATGAAGTAAATATGTATAGATACCTAATAATATTAATGTAGTTATATGCCTAATCTTAAAAAAAAAAGATTGTTTAATAAAAGTACTTACAGTATTTTAATAAAAAGCCGAGGAAGTTCACCCAAATTGACGATGTTTTTAAAAAAAGAAACGCAAATTTTCGACAACTTAAGTAGGAGAGAAAGGAAAGTTCAGCGCCAGCAGGTGGTGGTGGTGTGTGTGGATGTGGGTGGAGGAGGAGGGTGCAATCCACCTGTGAGTGAAAAGGGAGTCTTATCCTATAGTAGGAGGGGCTGGAGGAGGGCTAAATTTTTGAGGGGGGCTTAATTTTTGAGAGGGGCTTATTTTTTTTTTAATCGACTTAGAGTAGAGATGGAAATATCATACTATAACATAGGTCTTTTCGAGAGGAAGTATGAAGACACTAAATTTTTTGATGAGCTTAATTTTTGAGGGGGCTTAATATTTTTTTTTGAATTGATTTAGTGTTAGAATGGAAATATCATACTATAACATAGTGAGTTAGATCTTTTCGAGAAGAAGTATGAAGAGGCTAAATTTTTCGATGGGCTTATTTTTTAGGAGGGCTTATTTTTAGGGGGGCTTAATTTTTTTCGAATCGACTTAGAGTAGAAATGGAAATATCATACTATAACATAGTGAGTTAGGTGTTTTCGAAAGGGAGTTTGAGGGGTCTAAATATTTTAGTGGGGCTTATTTTTAGGGGGGCTTAATTTTTTTTTCTTCGAATCGACAGAGTAGAAATGGAAATATCATACTATAACATAGAGATGTAGGTATTTTCGAAAGGGAGTTTGAGGAGCCTAAATTTTTTTAGAGGGGCTTATTTTTTTTAGGGGGGCTTAATTTTTAAGGGTGATTTTTTTTTCTGAATTGTCTTAGAATTTGAATGAAGATAAAAATGTCTTATGTTTTCTGAAAAATTTTTTTGATGCTGCCATCTGTATGCGGTAGTGCGAATTTATTATTGAAAATAGTATTTTATTTTTGAAAAGTTTTGAGGAAGGTTTGAACCTGCAAAATAGTCTCTTGACTTGATAATTTGGGATAGGTTTAACTCATCAACAAACTATGTCTATATGTTTAGATTTTAGATGTTTCAAAACAAAAAATTGTATTCCCCCTTCTGTATGCGCAAAGAGAGGTTGGTTTCTTAAGATAACTCATTAATACCTATTTTAACGGCTCACTCTGCGAATTCTTTTAATGTGTATGATTTTTATTTTTAGTTTAACTGATTTTATCGATTTTGTGAATGAGAGTTTAATTATTTTACCAAGCTAAGGTTTCGAACCTGCGAACTCCGATTCAAATTTAATTTTTTGTAACCGATAAGCTATCCACTATCCAGACCGCGTCCCGACAATTACTGAATTACTTTTGAACACTATATATTTTTAAAAATACCTACCTCTTCCTCTTTCTTATACTAGGGAAGTTAATACAATTTATGTTTAAATTGAAGAAATAATTAATTTTTATATTTCTTTAATAAGCAAGTCATTTTTTTAGATCGATTAGAAGGATACCAAACGATTTGAATTAAACATTGTTTTTACCAGTATTAATCCTCTTACCTAATTTTGAAGTTATACTTTTCCTTGTAAACCATATCATATTCATTTTATCGTCTGAAATACACTTCCTGAACCCTCTTATCAACGTTACTCACTATCTATCACAAACAACCGATAAGTCTATTCAGCTTTTTTCAACAGAAAATAGCTAATATGTAAATATTGATAACTATTGAAGAGATTATTTCACTTGTTTACAGATTTTAAATGAAAGTTTGAAATATTTGTCAGATTTTCTATTTATCAATTATTGTAAATTGAATCAACTCATAGTTTGTTATTGCAATAGATAATTATTTGATGATTCTACACTAGTTCTAATGAATTTTAAAACTACTGCTTCACTTCAACTCATTCTTTTATATAGTTTAATAAATTTAGTTTGAATTAATCCATTGGTTTGTCATATATTTCACTGAAATAATAAAATTAATGTGTAAAACCTTAGAATGACGAATTCAAAAACGTAACATGATGAATCATATACTTTTTAAACATTACATAAATACATTTGGATTGATTCACTTCCTGTGAACTTTCTACACATACTTTTTTATGACACGTGTTTTTCTGAAATTTTGCACCAATCATATTACATGATTTGCACCATCGTAATAATTTTTTAACAAGCGCCCCCTATGATTATATATAAAATTGAATGAAACGAGACTTTTTCATTAGTGTTTTCTATTTTTTGAATGTGTGAAGACGCTTTTTTCACATAAGATAATATGGCTAGTTTTCAAGATGGACATTCTACTATGTTAAGCGATGATGTATCAAGTTTGAATAATCAATATTTTTCATCAAGATTAAATGATCAAGACATGGGATTAATAGTACAACCTAAAGTAGAACCCGTTTCAGATGATGAAGCGGAATCCTCCTCATCAGAACTGAAAAAACAGAAGCCACCTTTTTTGTGTACTGTTTGCAGCAAATCTTTTTCACGAAAAGGCAATTTAAAACAACATTTGATGATTCATTCAGAAGAAAGACCATTTATATGTGACATCTGCCAAAAAGGATTCTCTAGAAAGGCTATTTTGAATCGTCATAAACTATCCCATTTAAAGATTCCTTCCCAACATAAATGAGAATCGTGCGGTGAAGCGTTCTCAAGAAAGTATGACTTATTAAAACACATGAAGATCCACAAGTCCTCCAAAAAGGATAAATGTATTCAGCGTAGTGAAATATTCAATCCCAACTCCAATTTTTTATATCATTTGAAAACTTCACAGAGAGTTAGATGCAAAATTGATAATTCATCCTCTTTAAAAGATATGTTTTTTGAGAAGGTTAAGCATTTTAAAAGGCGAAATGCGTTAAACATATTTACTAAAACTGTAATCAACTCTAACGAGGAGAATGCTACAGACTTTAACACATTTTTTAATAGTATTCATTCGGACGTTTTAAACGAATTAATCTACCAGATTCAAGTTAAAAGATCGATGAAATTGTATGCAAGTGTACAAGTTGTTGTATATCGTGTAACACAGGAGGGTGTCTTAGAGATTGCCACACCCTATTTCCTTTCAAAAACTATACTTGAATTAACGAAACAAAACTTATCTGAACATGTTGAGGATACCTTTGCAAAAATTATTAAGTCCTATGAGAAGTCCACCAGACGTGGTTTTAATTGGACATTAGATAAAATATTGAATTTAGAACTATCTACCTTTAAAATATAACATGATTTGAAATGTTTATATCTTTTTTGAAATATGTGTACTCATGTATTCACTATTGTAACTATTGCAAACGACGAATAAATAATGTGTAAATGAAAAAGCTGTTGTCTGTTTATTTTTGTTAGAACAACTTGTGATTTTTAATAACTCATGAATTCGTAACGGCTTTACTTACTATTTTTTTTAATTTCTAATCGAATGAATAATGAGTTAACTATCTTTTATTAATTTCATATTGAAAGTCTGAAATTATCCATTGAAATAATTATTTTTCAATACTTCTAATTTATCATAATTATTTTTAAAGTTTAATATATCACTCGTTGTTTGTATAAACAACTGTTATTGCTCAATAATAATAATAATAATATCATTTATTACCATACAATTCTTTAAAAAAAGCATAGAACCATTAACATAATATATTATTAACCACTTTTTTAAAATCTGTTACCTTGTGTTGCCATTGAATTCTTCAAAACAAAAAAGAATAAAACTAAAATCCTTATCATTAAATATCATACACAACTTATATAAAAATTGTTACTTTGTGTTGCCATACAATTCTTCAAAAAAAGAATAAAACTAAAACTATTAACATTAAATATCATATACTGTAAATATAAAAATTGTTACCTTGTGTTGCCATACTATTCTTCAAAAAAAGGATAAAACCATTGACATAATATATTATTCACCACTTAAATAAACTGTTTTTGTATATATATATATTTTAGACTTAAACTAAAATTAATAACATTACTAATTCTTTTAAGTGTTTATCTGTAACGGACACTGATTTTTAACATATATTAAGGGATGTGCTGTTTATAAACATTCAGTTTCCAACTGATTTTTGTTCTAACTTCATCTAATGTTACCTTTATTTTTTGAAAATGGGTTCTGTAGTAAATATGTTAAAAAGATCTTCCGACAAAGTGGCTTCTTCTTCAAAGAATCAACGTTTAGAAGAACCTAATTATCCCACTTCTGCGAGTGAATTAAATATACCAAGATTGGAAATTCCTATTTTATTAAACACTGACTGTGGGACAATATCACGTGATTTATCCACTACTGATTACACACCGAATGTGAAATCTGAAATCGATATGAATTTTTTTATCCTTAACTTTGGTGATGATACTACATCTTCCGAGAATTCATGCCAAGAGTCAATTTCTGTCGAGGACTATTTGAATATATTTTTCAAAGACATGAATGTTGAATCCGCTTTAACCTCGACCCAAGCTAGTAACATAATTTCCCAAGACGAATCCTTTCAAGAACGTACTATTGACCAAGAGGTTTCTGATTCCCAGCCAAGCAACCTTTCTAAAGCAAGTGATGAATTACAAAGCACAACCCCACCTACGAATGTCATTCCACAGTCTAAAACTAGCAAATCCAATCATCCTATTGTATTTCGAGAAGAACTCAGTGACTGTATCTTTTTAATTTTAAAGTTGCATAATAGACAATTTCATATTCATATTCGAGAATTTAAACGCAGTGGGCTTACTAGTGAAGAAATTCTAACGAAAAATGATATTGTTATGGATGTTAACAGCTGGTTCGAATTTTGCAAGAAAATTTTTTCATTTAATTTGAGATATAAAAGTTCCTCATTTGTTTCTAATAACATGATATTAGTGTTAAATTTTAATAATTCTATCATGCGAATTAAAAATTTAAAGAATTATTCTCACATTGACTTAAACGAGTATCAGTTGCTGAAATTAAAAGAAAAAAATACATGATTTGAATAAGGAACTTTTTCAGCATATATATGTAAACCATATACCAAGCTTAATTAGGCAGAAATGTATCATTGGTCATATATCTACAGAAAATGAACTCATGTTGCAGTCTAAACTTATAACATGTATTGAGAATAATGTATTAACTATACTAAACCGCATTTTTGAATGTGATGGATGTATTTTTAATCAGAAATCTCAAAGCCCTCATTCCTGTTGTATACTAAATAATCGACAAAAATTTGAAAAACTAGGAGAGATGTTATTAGCACTTATAGATTTAGATTTTGTTATTTCCTCATTTTTAAACGGAATGGATTGTGTTAGTGAAAACTTTTTATCGAACATTCATGTAGAAACAATTCAAAACGAATTGTTTAAAATAATAAAATAAAATGTATTGCTATCCTTTTTAATACGTGTGTGTTTATTTTTCTAAAGTGTATGTTTATTTTGTTATGTCTTTTACAACTTTTCATAGAGTGTTAGACTTAAATTTGCATATGTATATAACTAAAGAATTCATCAATTCTTTAGTAATTAAAAAAAATTAACACAAGTTTAAAATATTAAACTAAAAAACTTAATACTATAATTTCTACTTTCTAACATATATATATATATATATATATGAAACTTAATTATATAAAAAAGTTTTCAATAATAAGTTTAGAAAATTAAAAAGTTTAGAAAACAAAATTAAGAAACTCAATTAAAAAAATATTGGAAAAGTTAAAAAAATAAAATTTTCAAAATTAAAAAATCTTTATAAAAAAATAATAATAATTAAAAAATATATATATATTAAAAAGTTTACAAAAGTTTACAAAAAAAAACTCAAAAAAATAAGTTATCAAATTTAAAAAAATATATATATATAAACTTAATACATTAAGTTATCAAAAGTGAGTTTACCTATTCGTTTATGTATACATGCATGTGACTTTCATTATGTTTTAGTTTAATACTTCTTTTTATCCTATAAATGTGTTAGATTAATATATACTTATAAAAATATTTGTAAGTTAAATTAAAAAAAAAGTAACTTATAAAAAAAATGTTTACAAAATCAAAAAAAAAACAAAACCTTTCTAAATAAAAAAATGTTTTCAAAATTTAAAAAAAAAAAATGTAAGTAAAAAAAGTTTTCAAAATTTAAAAAAAAAAAAATTGTAAGTAAAAAAAAAAAGTTTTCAGAATTAAAAAAAAAATACTTTGTAAAAAAAAAAAAATTAAAAAAAAATTAAAAAGTTTATAAAATTAAAAAGTTAAAAAAAAAACTTTGTAAAAAGTTTTCAAAATTAAGTTATCAAAATTAAAAAAAAAAACTTAATAAATTATGTTATCAAAAGTCAGTTCACCTAACTGTATATGTATCTGACTTTCATAATTAAAAAATTATAAAAAAGTTGAATTAGATTGCAAATACAAGTATACAATCAATCATATATCAATCAGTCATAGCAATTAATCGATCAATCAATTAACCAATCAGTGATATCAATTAATCAATAAATCAAACCAATCAATCAATCATATTAATCAACCAAACAATAATATCAATCAGTCACATCGATCAATAAATCAAACCAATCAATCATATTAATCAACCAAACAATAATATCAATTAATCATATCGATCAATAAATCATATTAACCATATCAAGCAATCATATCAAGCTATCATATCAATCAATCATATCAATCAATCAACCAATCATTCATATCAATCAATCATATCAATTAATCAACCAATCATTCATATCAGTCAATCATATCAATCAACCAATCATTCATATCAATCAATGATTCATATTAATCATATCAATCGATCAATCAAGATACCGAATACAAGTATTCATACAAATAAATCACATCAATTGCAGTTCAAGTATTACAAGTTAGTATAATAACATTATAAGAAAGTTTTGAATTAATACAATGATTAACTACCAACATTTTGCAACAGCACTTTTACAAAAGCAATGTATGAATAGATATTTTAGTTACAAAAAATATTTAAAATGCTTTTGAAAGTTAACAAAATTATTTTCCAAAAATATTAAAAACATTACAAGCTGCTAAAACCTACAATTTAACAAGAGTGGGTTGTCCTATATTTCCTTTCTATTTGCATTTGAGTATATGTATACGGATTCCTCCTTTTAATTTTGTTCTGTAGTATACACTTAAAAAAATATATATATAAAACATTAAATTAAAATATTCTTTAGTTATTAAAAAGTTTAAAAAATTAGCAATTTTTTTACATATTATAAGATAACAAAAATTATTTTGTAATTTATTAAAAGTGAATTTACCTATCTCTATATATGCGTTTAATAAGATAAATCTTTTTTATGTTAACATCGTACCCACATTTTATTCTATAGTTGTACACATCGAAACGAAAAAAAAAAATAAATAAACAATCTATTATTGAATTCTTCAATTTAAAATTTTAATACATACATACTTAAACATTTATATAAAAAGTAATGAACTTACCATGTTTGAACTCAGAAAAGAGATGATGAGCTTATCACGTGGTACATTGTGACGTAATCAATTAGATATCACGTGCCTTCCTCGTGCCTTTTGATTGTCTTATCTACAATCAGATTGTATTATCAATCACGTGATCTAACTGATATGGATCTATGCCAAGACACTAGCCATTTTCATTTCAGTCATCGAATATGTAGGTCGTATATTTTTTTGAAAGTCTTTTATTTTGTGGAATCTTCAGCAACATGATATCAGATATTTGCAAATAAAATCCTATTAAAATCTTTCTCGCAATTGTGAACAAAGATAAATTTTCATATTTTCTAAGTATAATCATTGATTATTTAACTGGATAATAATATTTCTAGAAGTAACTTAAATTTCTTATAAAAACGGAAGTATTTATTGCATCATTCATAGAATTCAAGTTTGAATATTAAACAAGTTTTTTAAACTTTTATAAACTCTTTATACTAGAATGTATACTAGTTTTTACTAAATACTAGTATATACTAAATACTAGTATAATTTATAAAAGTTTAAAAATCTTGGTTAATATTCAAACTTGAATTCTATGAATGATGCAATAAATACTTCCGTTTTTATAAAAAAATTAAGTTACTTCTAGAAATATTATTATCCAGTTAAATAATCAATGATTATACTTAGACAATATTAAAATTAATCTTTGTTCACAATTGTGAGAAAGATTTTAATAGGATTTTATTTGCAAATATCTGATATCATGTTGCTGAAGATTCCACAAAATAAAAGACTTTCAAAAAAATATACGACCTACATATTCGATGACTGAAATGAAAATGGCTAGTGTCTTGGTATAGATCCATATCAGTTAGATCACGTGATTGATAATACAATCTGATTGTAGATAAGACAATAAAGGCACGAGGAAGGCACGTGATATCTAATTGATTACGTCACAATGTACCACGTGATAAGCTCATCATCTCTTTTCTGAGTTCAAACATGGTAAGTTCATTACTTTTTATATAAATGTTTAAGTATGTATGTATTAAAATTTTAAATTGAAGAATTCAATAATAGATTGTTTATTTATTTTTTTTTTCGTTTCGATGTGTACAACTATAGAATAAAATGTGGGTACGATGTTAACATAAAAAAGATTTATCTTATTAAACGCATATATAGAGATAGGTAAATTCACTTTTAATAAATTACAAAATAATTTTTGTTATCTTATAATATGTAAAAAAATTGCTAATTTTTTAAACTTTTTAATAACTAAAGAATATTTTAATTTAATGTTTTATATATATATATTTTTAAGTGTATACTACAGAACAAAATTAAAAGGAGGAATCCGTATACATATACTCAAATGCAAATAGAAAGGAAATATAGGACAACCCACTCTTGTTAAATTGTAGGTTTTAGCAGCTTGTAATGTTTTTAACATTTTTGGAAAATAATTTTGTTAACATTCAAAAGCATTTTAAATATTTTTTGTAGCTAAAATATCTATTCATACATTGCTTTTGTAAAAGTGCTGTTGCAAAATGTTGGTAGTTAATCATTGTATTAATTCAAAACTTTCTTATAATGTTATTATACTAACTTGTAATACTTGAACTGCAATTGATGTGATTTATTTGTATGAATACTTGTATTCGGTATCTTGATTGATCGATTGATATGATTAATATGAATCATTGATTGATATGAATGATTGGTTGATTGATATGATTGACTGATATGAATGATTGGTTGATTAATTGATATGATTGATTGATATGAATGATTGATTGATATGATTGATTGATATGATAGCTTGATATGATTGCTTGATATGGTTAATATGATTTATTGATCGATATGATTAATTGATATTATTGTTTGGTTGATTAATATGATTCATTGGTTTGATTAATTGATCGATGTGACTGATTGATATTATTGTTTGGTTGATTAATATGATTGATTGATTGGTTTGATTTATTGATTAATTGATATCACTGATTGGTTAATTGATTGATCGATCAATTGCTATGACTGATTGATATATGATTGATTGTATACTTGTATTTGCAATCTAATTCAACTTTTTTATAATTTTTTAATTATGAAAGTCAGGTACATATACAGTTAGGTGAACTGACTTTTGATAACATTATTTATTAAGTTTTTTTTTTTTAATTTTGAAAACTTTTTACAAAGTTTTTTTTTTAACTTTTTAATTTTATAAACTTTTTAATATATTTTTTTTTTTTTTTTTTTTTTTTTTTTTTACAAAGTATTTTTTTTTTAATTCTGAAAACTTTTTTTTTTTTTTACTTACAATTTTTTTTTTTTTTTTAAATTTTGAAAACTTTTTTTTACTTACAATTTTTTTTTTAAATTTTGAAAACATTTTTTTATTTAGAAAGGTTTTTTTTTTATTTTGTAAACATTTTTTTTTATAAGTTACTTTTTTTTAAATTTAACTTACAAATATTTTTATAAGTATATATTAATCTAACACTTTTATAGGATAAAAGGAAGTATTAAACTAAAACATAATGAAAGTCACATGCATGTATACATAAACGAATAGGTAAACTCACTTTTGATAACTTAATGTATTAAGTTTTTATATATATTTTTTTTAAATTTGATAACTTATTTTTTTGAGTTTTTTTTGTAAACTTTTGTAAACTTTTTAATATATATATATTTTTTAATTATTATTATTTTTTTTATAAAGATTTTTTAATCTTGAAAATTTTATTTTTTTAACTTTTCAAATATTTTTTTAATTGAGTTTCTTAATTTTGTTTTCTAAACTTTTTAATTTTCTAAACTTATTATTGAAAACTTTTTTATATAATTAAGTTTCATATATATATATATATATATATATATATATATATATTAGAAAGTAGAAATTATAGTATTAAGATTATTAGTTTAATATTTTAAACTTGTGTTAATTTTTTTTAATTACTAAAGAATTGATGATTTCTTTAGTTATATACATATGCAAATTTAAGTCTAACACTCTATGAAAAGTTGTAAAAGACATAACAAAATAAACATACACTTTAGAAAAATAAACACACACGTATTAAAAAGGATAGCAATACATTTTATTTTATTATTTTAATCAATTCGTTTTGAATTGTTTCTACATGAATGTTTGATAAAAAGTTTTCACTAACACAATCCATTCCGTTTAAAAATGAGGAAATAACAAAATCTAAATCTATAAGTGCTAATAACATCTCTCCTAGTTTTTCAAATTTTTGTCGATTATTTAGTATACAACAGGAATGAGGGCTTTGAGATTTCTGATTAAAAATACATCCATCACATTCAAAAATGCGGTTTAGTATAGTTAATACATTATTCTCAATACATGTTATAAGTTTAGACTGCAACATGAGTTCATTTTCTGAAGATATATGACCAATGATACATTTCTGCCTAATTAAGCTTGGTATATGGTTTACATATATATGCTGAAAAAGTTCCTTATTCAAATCATGTATTTTTTTCTTTTAATTTCAGCAACTGATACTCGTTTAAGTCAATGTGAGAATAATTCTTTAAATTTTTAATTCGCATGATAGAATTATTAAAATTTAACACTAATATCATGTTATTAGAAACAAATGAGGAACTTTTATATCTCAAGTTAAATGAAAAAATTTTCTTGCAAAATTCGAACCAGCTGTTAACATCCATAATAATATCATTTTTCGTTAGAATTTCTTCACTAGTAAGCCCACTGCGTTTAAATTCTCGAATATGAATATGAAATTGTCTATTATGCAACTTTAAAATTAAAAAGATACAGTCACTGAGTTCTTCTCGAAATACAATAGGATGATTGGATTTGCTAGTTTTAGACTGTGGGATGACATTCGTAGGTGGGGTTGTGCTTTGTAATTCATCACTTGCTTTAGAAAGGTTGCTTGGATGGGAATCAGAAACCTCTTGGTCAATAGTACGTTCTTGAAAGGATTCGTCTTGGGAAATTATGTTACTAGCTGGGGTCGAGGTTAAAGCGGATTCAAAATTCATGTCTTTGAAAAATATATTCAAATAGTCCTCGACAGAAATTGACTCTTGGCATGAATTCTCGGAAGATGTAGTATCATCACCAAAGTTAGGGATAAAAAAATTCATATCGATTTCAGATTTCACATTCGGTGTGTAATCAGTAGTGGATAAATCAGGTGATATTGTCCCACAGTCAGTGTTTAATAAATTAGGAATTTCCAATCTTGGTATATTTAATTCACTCGCAGAAGTGGGATCATTAGGTTCTTCTAAACGTTGATACTTTGAAGAAGAAGCCACTTTGTCGGAAGATCTTTTTAACATATTTACTACAGAACCCATTTTCAAAAAATAAAGGTAACATTAGATGAAGTTAGAACAAAAATCAGTTGGAAACTGAATGTTTATAAACAGCCCATCCCTTAATATATGTTAAAAATCAGTGTCGGTTACAGATAAACACTTAAAAGAATTAGTAATGTTATTAATTTTAGTTTAAGTCTAAAATATATATATATACTAGCAGCCTAACGCCCGCTACGCTGGTCAGTTTTTCTAAAGAAACCTTGAATCAAACGAAATATATTTGTAAATTTGATCATGTGTTTTAAAGCAATATGGACATTTACCTGGAATGCGCAAACAATATGAACGTTATTACGCTATTATATCTTTTGAGCCATACAAAATTTAGGCTGTTAAGGGCCAACTTCTTTCGTTGATCATTTAGTGTAGTATTCGGTGAAGAACGATAGAACAATATGTAATATACTCAAAGTGTTCATGAAAAATTATCAATGCAAGTCTCATCAGAATCTGTTAATCGGACATAATGAAAAGGCTAATCGTTCATAATTTGGTTCGCCTGCTTCTAAAACATTCAGCCTTAATTCTATAATCAAGCAGCCTGACGACCAAGCAACACCAAGCGAATGATATGTGGTTTATACTAACTAAAACATTCACTGAAAAATTAACTAACCGAGCATGTTCCATCGAAATCCACTGAGCAGGATCTTTTAAACTGGAAAACGTATAGAAACATTTCATAAAAATAATATAATTAACAGTTTAAATCCCGTGAAAATTCATTCAGCGGAACATAAAAAAAAAGCCAATCTTTCGAAATTGGGTTCATCTGATTTAGATCTTTACGCATAATTATTTAATTAAGCAACGTAGAACATTATATTTTATACTATCATCTTTTCTGTAAATTATCTGCTAACAATGTAAGCCCCATCAAAATAAATTCAGTAGAAGTAAATTTAAAAGAGGCCGGAATGAAATTTCTCTTTGCATTTTATATACATTGAGATAA
Source organism: Maratus speciosus (assembly GCA_963932465.1). NCBI lineage: Eukaryota > Metazoa > Arthropoda > Arachnida > Araneae > Salticidae > Maratus > Maratus speciosus. The sequence continues at coordinate 397,421,263 of OZ010800.1, read as the reverse complement.
TTAAATATAGCTATCATAATCGCGTTAACCTGATTATATACTCTCAGGGATGTAGGGGTAGGTATACGTCGCATCATTTCTGGATTTTTAAAGAAACTCTGCACAACTTCCATAACTATAGCATTCTAGTATACGTCCTTTGTCTGTAGCGTATTATCCTCCAATTTTCTTTACTATACCACAGATAACTTTTTCCGAATAGCTTCGTAACTAAATAATTTTGAACGATATGATAAATATTGAAAAGAATCCCTGAAATATTATCTAGCTAACTGTTCAACTGTCATTAAAATCAATTCAGTAAAACTTGAAATCTTTCCTAATCGAGTTCACCTAATTTTAGAACTCCCGTAACAATTACTAAGCAACTTGGAACGATGGTTTTTAGATTAAACTATTTATAAACCATATTTACTATCTAATAGTGTAAGTTCTGCAAAATTATGTTCAGTAGAATCTGAGTTATAATCAATAGGAATGAAATAGGAATTTACGCTTTACATATAGTAATAGAAGCCTTCGCCCGCTACACTGGTCGGTTTCTCCAAGCGAAACTTTAATCAAACGAAATATATCGGTGTATTTGATCTTGTGTTTTATAGCAATAAATACATTTATCTCTAATGATCATCCGCGTTGCTGTAAACAACATGAAATACATTACGATTTTATATCTTCTAATGTCTCAGACAAAATTTGGACTGTTATGAAGAAAATCTTTAAGTTGATTATTTATAACTCAATATAAAAAGAACGGAAGAACAATATGTAGCATATTAAAATCATCCTTGAAAATTAAAAAATGCAAATCCCATCAAAATCCGTTCAAGTAAAACCTTCTAATAAGACTAATTTTTCATAACCGGGTTCACCAGATAATACAACATTCAGCTATAATTCTATAGCAAAGGAATGTAGAACAATATGTGTTATATACTAAAACCTTTCCTGAAAAAATATCTAACAACAGTGCTAATTAATTCAGTAGAACTTTTAAAAAAGGCTAATATTTCAAAATAGGGTTCACTGATTAAAGAACTTTCGCACATAATTCTATAACTGAGCAACGTAGAATAATATGTGTTATATATTAAACATTTTCTTGAAAATTTATCTAACAATGCAAATCTTCTCAAAATCCATTGAAAAGAACTCAAGTTATAAGCGGTCGGACCGATATTGCCCTTTTTATTTTATATTTAAGTTAACGTGATTGTGGAATTTTTAGGAATGTAAAATAGACTATACGCCGTAGACCTTCTGGTGTTTTTTAGAAACTCTGCACTCCATAGCTATAACGTATATACTCTCTAATATATACCCTCTGCCTATAGATTTTATCCTACTTTTTTTTTCAACTACACCACTGAGAACTTTCCTCATAATTCCATAACTGAAAATGTAGAATGACATTTCAAATATTGCAACAATCCCTAAATATTACCTAACTGTGCAACTCCAATCAAAATACGTTCAGTAGAACTTTAAATAAAAGGTAATCTTTCACATTCGGGTTCACCTAGTTTTGGAACTTTCTCTTGTAATCTAATTTTCTGCAATCTGATTTGTTGCCAAGTTTGTGCTTCAGAAAAACAATAACCCAGAAGAAAACTTCGCTACGGAGAAGTACCAACCATTCACAAAAAATAATCTAACTAAGAGTGTAAGTCCCATCCAAATACATCCAGCAAAACTCAAATTATAAACGGGTGGAAGGAAAAGCAAATTTGCATTTTAATACATGCTTTACACTAATGTCATTGAAAAAGATGAAAAGTAAAACAATAGGAAATAATGCCATAACTTAAAACAAAGAATTTTTTTTAAATTTACATACGCGAAATGTAACTACTGCTATTGGCATTTTTAAAAATGCTAATGGCGATATTTACATACGGATACGGCTGACATAAAAGTACCCACTTTTCCTTCTTATCCAGGAGCAAGTGATCAATCGCGATGTATTATTTCAATTCCTTCCATTAAAAAAAGTAATACTTACGCATTATTCGGACCATGAGATTGATCGCCAAAAATAGTTGACAATTGCCAATCTTATTTATCGTTTGCCAATTACGTTCAAAAAAGTAATTTAACATTCTTAAATACATAACCTTGTTAAAAATGGCAAATTGTTTTAAGTAAATAAATGAATAAAATATATAGCATAAAACTACATACTGTAAACTATAATAAATAAATATTATAATAATAAAATTAATTTAAAACTATACTAAATAAACTATCAAATGGACAAAAAATAAGGGTTGCTGTAATTAATGTAATTGCCACGCTTGGCGCAGTTGTATCTGACATGGCCCGGATGTAAGTACCACAATATTTTTAAAGTCGTACAAACATTGCTTTCATTTTTTAAATAATTTCGTTTTATAATGTTAATTTCTAAGTGGATCGCTTCTTTGTATTTTAAATAAATCCAATATATATATTTCTCTTTTTTTTCAAGGTGTTTGTACTTATTTATTTTTTTCAAACTCATATAGCCGGTTCAATTCTTTAATCAAAAGATTTAATTTTAATTTCTTCCATTGCTACAGTAACGGATGTATAAGATGAATGAATATGGATCACTTATAATGTTAGGTATTTCGAGGTATTGGCGCCAAAGACATCGCCAAATTAGAAATATATGAAATATCTCGCGAACTATTAGACTTACAAGAATTTAGTTAGTACCATTCGATTCAGCATGCAAAAATACACCAAAATATGTTATCAGTTGAAAAATAGCTATAAAATCAGATTTTTAAGGAATTTTTTAAAAGTTCGTTCCATTTTTTACCCCCCTCAGGGGTGGAATTTTAGAAAATCCTTTCTTAGCGGCACTCTATGTCATAAGAAGAATTTTTACCCCAAATTTCAAGACTTTAGGTTCAGTAGTTTGGTCTGCGCGTTGATTAATACAAAATTCAGACTTTCTTTTATATATATAGATATATAAACTGTTTATTTAAGTGGTGAATAATATATTATGTCAATGGTTTTATCCTTTTTTTGAAGAATAGTATGGCAAAACAAGGTAACAATTTTTATATTTACAGTATATGATATTTAATGTTAATAGTTTTAGTTTTATTCTTTTTTTGAAGAACTGTATGGCAACACAAAGTAACAATTTTTATATAAGTTGTGTATGATATTTAATGATAAGGATTTTAGTTTTATTCTTCTTTGTTTTGAAGAATTCAATGGCAACACAAGGTAACAGTTTTTAAAAAAGTGGTTAATAATATATTATGTTAATGGTTCTATGCTTTTTTTTAAAGAATTGTATGGTAATAAATGATATTATTATTATTATTATTGAGCAATAACAGTTGTTTATACAAACAGCGAGTGATATATTAAACTTTAAAAATAATTATGATAAATTAGAAATATTGAAAAATAACTATTTCAATGGATAATTTCAGACTTTCAATATGAAATTAATAAAAGATAGTTAACTCATTATTAATTTGATTAGAAATTAAAAAAAAATAGTAAGTAAAGCCGTTACGAATTCATGAGTTATTAAAAATCACATGTTGTTCTAACAAAAATAAACAGACAACAGCTTTTTCATTTACACATTATTTATTCGTCGTTTTCAATAGTTACAATAGTGAAAACATGAGTACACATATTTCAAAAAAGATATAAACATTTCAAATCATGTTATATTTTAAAGGTAGATAGTTCTAAATTCAATATTTTATCTAATGTCCAATTAAAACCACGTCTGGTGGACTTCTCATAGGACTTAATAATTTTTACAAAGGTATCCTCAACATGTTCAGATAAGTTTTGTTTCGTTAATTCAAGTATAGTTTTTGAAAGGAAATAGGGTGTGGCAATCTCTAAGACACCCTCCTGTGTTACACGATATACAACAACTTGTACACTTGCATACAATTTCATCGATCTTTTAACTTGAATCTGGTAGATTAATTCGTTTAAAACGTCCGAATGAATACTATTAAAAAATGTGTTAAAGTCTGTAGCATTCTCCTCGTTAGAGTTGATTACAGTTTTAGTAAATATGTTTAACGCATTTCGCCTTTTAAAATTCTTAACCTTCTCAAAAAACATATCTTTTAAAGAGGATGAATTATCAATTTTGCATCTAACTCTCTGTGAAGTTTTCAAATGATATAAAAAATCGGAGTTGGGATTGAATATTTCACTACGCTGAATACATTTATCCTTTTTGGAGGACTTGTGGATCTTCATGTGTTTTAATAAGTCATACTTTCTTGAGAACGCTTCACCGCACGATTCACATTTATGTTGGGAAGGAATCTTTAAATGGGATAGTTTATGACGATTCAAAATAGCCTTTCTAGAGAATCCTTTTTAGCAGATGTCACATATAAATGGTCTTTCTTCTGAATGAATCATCAAATGTTGTTTTAAATTGCCTTTTCGTGAAAAAGATTTGCTGCAAACAGTACACAAAAAAGGTGGCTTCTGTTTCTTCAGTTCTGATGAGGAGGATTCCGCTTCATCATCTGAAACGGGTTCTACTTTAGGTTGTACTATTAATCCCATGTCTTGATCATTTAATCTTGATGAAAAATATTGATTATTCAAACTTGATACATCATCGCTTAACATAGTAGAATGTCCATCTTGAAAACTAGCCATATTATCTTATGTGAAAAAAGCATCTTCACACATTCAAAAAATAGAAAACACTAATGAAAAAGTCTCGTTTCATTCAATTTTATATATAATCATAGGGGGCGCATGTTAAAAAATTATTACGATGGTGCAAATCATGTAATATGATTGGTGCTAAAATTTCAGAAAAACACGTGTCATAAAAAAGTATGTGTAGAAAGTTCACAGGAAGTGAATCAATCCAAATGTATTTATGTAATGTTTAAAAAGTATATGATTCATCATGTTACGTTTTTGAATTCGTCATTCTAAGGTTTTACACATTAATTTTATTATTTCAGTGAAATATATGACAAACCAATGGATTAATTCAAACTAAATTTATTAAACTATATAAAAGAATGAGTTGAAGTGAAGCAGTAGTTTTAAAATTCATTAGAACTAGTGTAGAATCATCAAATAATTATCTATTGCAATAACAAACTATGAGTTGATTCAATTTATAATAATTGATAAATAGAAAATCTGACAAATATTTCAAACTTTCATTTAAAATCTGTAAACAAGTGAAATAATCTCTTCAATAGTTATCAATATTTACATATTAGCTATTTTCTGTTGAAAAAAGCTGAATAGACTTATCGGATGTTTGTGATAGATAGTGAGTAACGTTGATAAGAGGGTTTAGGAAATGTATTTCAGACGATTAAATGAATATGATATGGTTTACAAGGAAAAGTATAACTTTAAAATTAGGTAAGAGGATTAATACTGGTAAAAACAATGTTTAATTCAAATCGTTTAATAGCCTTCTAATCGATCTAAAAAAATGACTTGCTTATTAAAGAAATATAAAAAAATAATTATTTCTTCAATTTAAACATAAATTGTATTAACTTCCCTAGTATAAGAAAGAGGAAGAGGTAGGTATTTTTAAAAATATATAGTGTTCAAAAGTAATTCAGTAATTGTCGGGACGCGGTCTGGATAGTTGATAGCTTATCGGTTACAAAAAATTAAATTTGAATCGGAGTTCGCAGGTTCGAAACCTTAGCTTGGTAAAATAACCAAACTCTCATTCACAAAATCGATAAAATCAGTTAAACTAAAAATAAAAATCATACACATTAAAAGAATTCGCAGAGTGAGCAGTTAAAATAGGTATTAATGAGTTATCTTAAGAAACCAACCTCTCTTTGCGCATACAGAAGGGGGAATACAATTTTTTGTTTTGAAACATCTAAAATCTAAACATATAGACATAGTTTGTTGATCAGTTAAACCTATCCCAAATTATCAAGTCAAGAGATTATTTTGCAGGTTCAAACCTTCCTCAAAACTTTTCAAAAATAAAATACTATTTTCAATAATAAATTCGCACTACCGCATACAGATGGCAGCATCAAAAATTTTTTTCAGAAAACATAAGACATTTTTATCTTCATTCAAATTCTAAGACAATTCAGAAAAAAAATCACCCTTAAAAATTAAGCCCCCCTAAAAAAAATAAGCCCCTCTAAAAAAATTTAGGCTCCTCAAACTCCCTTTCGAAAATACCTACATCTCTATGTTATAGTATGATATTTCCATTTCTACTCTGTCGATTCGAAGAAAAAAAAATTAAGCCCCCCTAAAAATAAGCCCCACTAAAATATTTAGACCCCTCAAACTCCCTTTCGAAAACACCTAACTCACTATGTTATAGTATGATATTTCCATTTCTACTCTAAGTCGATTCGAAAAAAATTAAGCCCCCCTAAAAATAAGCCCTCCGAAAAAAATAAGCCCATCGAAAAATTTAGCCTCTTCATACTTCTTCTCGAAAAGATCTAACTCACTATGTTATAGTATGATATTTCCATTCTAACACTAAATCAATTCAAAAAAAAATATTAAGCCCCCTCAAAAATTAAGCCCATCAAAAAATTTAGTGTCTTCATACTTCCTCTCGAAAAGACCTATGTTATAGTATGATATTTCCATCTCTACTCTAAGTCGATTAAAAAAAAGAAATAAGCCCCTCTCAAAAATTAAGCCCCCCTCAAAAATTTAGCCCTCCTCCAGCCCCTCCTACTATAGGATAAGACTCCCTTTTCATTCACAGGTGGATTCCACCCACAAGGTGGATTCCACCCACATCCACACACACCACCACCACCTGCTGGCGCTGAACTCTCCTTTCTCCCCTACTAACTTATCACAGCAAAGAGAGAGTTATGATTGAGTTGACACACGTTGTTTTAGGAAGTATAGGTTAAGTGGCATTGTTCACAAAAGCTAAAACTTAAAATGCATCAACGGTTTTTTTTTATATAGCCTATGACCCAGTTACCTCGTGGGTCCAGTTACCCCAACTAACCTTACTCTATTAAGATGTCGTATATAATATATATAGTTTTTTTTTATAATTACTGCCTCAGTAAATATGTCTCGCTTTTTTATATATTTCGTCTTTCGCTATACAGAAACAAGCTTTTTTTTTTCAATTTAATAAATTTTATTAAATTTATTTAGAAGAGGATAACTTACTGTTTACGATAAACAATTAAAATATATTTAAACGACATGTGTTTAATTTAAACAAAAAAAAATAATAATTATTCAAAATGATTAAGTAACAAACTTTGTCTTCATCCCGTTTCATTCCTCTGAAGCCCATCAATAAATAACATTTGCGTAAATGCCTAATTTTTTAGTATAAACAGACTTTCTTCTTTTATTTAATGGTTGCTTATAATTTTTCAGTAACGCGATATATAGGATTAAATAAAGCTTATTTTAAGAGATTAAATTTTTACGTATCTAAATAATTACCATACTTGCATTTTTAAAGGCGGTGCAAGATAAATTATAGTTTTAACGGACTTAATTTATCCTTTGTATCTGGCTTAATAACTAATAACTCATGTTGGTATTTCCTGAAAATTAAAGTTATAATATTGTGAAAGTAAGGTTATTTTTTTTTATTTATTAAGATAAGTGATATTTATTGTTATTATTTTCTTTTTTGAGTCGTTATTCTTCGAAGGAAGTTATTTTTAAAAATCAAAGAAAAATATATTTGTCAGAAAAGACTTACACAGTGAATAATAAAATTTTCTAATTAGATTTTATAGAATATGTTTTTTCTTATTGGCTATAATACGCTAATATTCTTAATTTTGGTAATTTAGTATACTAACAGTTACACGTGACTACGCTCATGCAAAGTAGTATGTAACATTTAATGAAGAACAAATCATCAATTAAACAAATTCATACTCGATAATTTTAAATATATAAAATTATCCAACTCTTTATCAAATGTTTAGTATAAAATGATTCTGATGACCCTAATTGCGCATTTATGCTTATAAATATAGGATTATTTAGATTTGTTCCCTGAGCTTGAAATTTCACATACATTCACTACGATTAAATATCGAGTAAATTTACTTCCTTGTTCTTCTATTTTATCAATTCTATTTATGTTATTTTACATTTATTCTGTTCACGGATGTTGATTTAATTTGTATATTCGTGTCGAAATATATTCCTCAAAGTTATTATGTTAATAAATATGTTTCTAAAATTTTTTTAATTAATAGTTTATTTTTATCATGATTTGAAATGATTAGAATAATCGAAAAATCAGCATAGAACATTATGTTTTAATTCTAAAACACTTCGTTTCTTGGGAAAGTAAAGACATACAATATTTAAAAAGGAAATTAAAAGGTAACAAAGTTTAAAAGTTCCAAAAATAAATAATGATACAGGAAAAACAATTCCGTAATTCATTGCGATATAAATAGTTAAAATCAATATTATCTGCTTATTATAATGCCATTTTTGACAGTAAATCCTTATGTGTACTTTTCGTTATTCATGATCTTTATAATTTTCAGAAAATTTTGAAAATTCCTATTTTATTTAAATTATGACCACTTTTTTTCATATCAAAATATCTTTTAATTATACAATTCCTTCTTCATTTTCATAACAGGTATCATGACGTAATATGACGTAATTTTTGGAAAAAACTATCATTTCTTTGTATCTAATATTCAAACTCAATAATTAATATAGGTAAAAAATATTTATTATTATTTTTTTTAATGTGACATCCTACCCATCTATATTTTCTACTTACTGATTCATTCTACTTGTATAAAAAACAAACAAAAAAAAACTGAACATGTCCGGGTTTTTTCAAGCGAGATATAAATTTTTTTCCAGAGAAGACTCCTTTTAAAAGTATAATTATTGTCCACTTTCTTTTCCTGATACCATAACGTTATTTTTCGAAAAAACGTTTCATTTGTATGTAAGGGAAACTCGTTTCTTCAAATGTATCGTATTTTTTTTTTTCAATTTTTCGTTTTAAACAGGACGTCATATTCACATTCTTTCGGTACATACTAATATTCGAAAAATTCCCTTTTTTATTTCAAAATATGACATCATCTTTTCCAAGCGAAATTTTTTCTTTATAATATAATTCTCGTTCATTTTTGGCTGCTTTTTATGACAAGATTTTTGTAAGAAAACCTCTTTCCAACGTAACTGCAAATCATGCTTTATCTATAATAAAAATATTCATTTTTTTTTTCGTTTTAAATATGACTTCATATTCATCTTTTTTTCTAATTTTTGAAAATTTTTATTTCATTTTTCAGTTAGGATTTTTTTTTAAATTCAAAATTAATTGTTGAGGAAAAAGTATTACTTCGGGTGTTAACTATAAAGAAAAATGAATAAATTTTATCAGAAAAAACGTCTTTCAGTTCTCTATTAAAATAATAAATTTTGAATTATCAAAAAAGATATTTGAATAAAATAAATAAAACGTTGCCTCTATTCATTTCTAGGTTATAAATCAGATAAATGTAGAATAATCTGTTCACTTCAGCCAAACATTCACACACACCTTGACATTTATAATATGATTACTGATTAGAATTTTATTAATATAGCAAAATATGTCGTCGAATTCGACCGTGTGATTTAAAACAATATTGACATTTACCTGGATTGTCCTACCGCATTGCTAAAAAGATACGAACGCCATTACGCTATTTTTTTCCCCATTGCGTCAATCAAAATTTTGGATGTTAAGAACCAAAACCAAGTCGATCATTTACTAGTACAGTAGGATTTGATAATGAATGATAGAAGAATATGCAATGTACTAAAAACAGTCCTTAAAATTTATCTAACAATGCAAATCTCAACGAAATCTTCAGAGTAGAATGTTATTTAAAGGCTAATATTTCATAAACACTTGAATACAGAACTTTCTCCCATAATTCTAAGACTAAGAAATGTACAATGAAATATTATGTACAATAAAACTTTCCGGAAAAATTATATAACTAACAATGCAAGTCATATCAAAATCCATTCAGCAGAACACAATTTATAAGCTGCTGGAAAGAAATGCAAATTTACATTTCACATGTATAGTAGAAAAATTTCTGATTTTTTAAACTTTAAAACTTGAAAATTCTGCATAATTATATTATTACTTTTAATATCTTTATGTAGCTAATACTGATTATACTAATGTTATTATATTGCTATCTTGTATTACTTTAGTTATTGTACAACTCTAAATACTGTTTTTTTAAGATTTTAAAATAAGTATAGTGTGTTGCAGTTCAACTAACATAGCAAACATATGCTTACAACCCGTGAGGCAAAAAAAAAAAAAAACGTTGAGTATGTTTGGTTAAGGTATACATAAAGCAATTTATACCTTTGCTCCAAAAATATCGACTATGCTTTACTAATGCAACATAATACCATTCTGTTTTTTTTTTTTTTTATGTATACCGAATTACAAACGAATTTTTGCGGGATGGCATATTTATATAATGGCTATTAAATAAACTTTTACTGTGTTTGTTTCCTCAACAGTAACTGACAGATAAATATTTCCAAATGCATTTATTTGAAATGATTTAAGTATTCATGTTGTACATAATTTAAACATGCATTTTGTAATCATATAAAAAGTACTTGTCGTAACCAGTTTTGTTTGTTTTTAATTATAAAACTGCATATTAAGGAATATATTTGTAATAATGGAGTCATACTAAATTATCATAAATAACCATATCCCGTGTTTATTGCCTATATAGTAACTGGCAGACATATATTTCCAAATGAAATGATTTGAAATGATGTAAATATTCATGTTATCCATAATTTAAACATGAATTTTGTAAAAGTAGCAAATAACGCCTTTGTGCAACAGTATTAAAAAGCAGAAAAAAACATCGTTTAAAACTGCACAAATAACACATGAAAAGCAGCAAAACTCAGCCTTGCTTCAGCCTTGCTTTTTCTAGCACGCTGTTCCTTTTTTTCCTTATCTTGCACTGAAGAAGAATCTCGTTAGTAGATTCGAAACAGCTGTTTGCTGCTTTTCATGTATTATTTGTGCATTTTTAAACGTTGTTTTTTCTGCTTTTTAATGAATTTTGTAATCATGCAAAAAAGTAATTGTACTAACATTTTTTTTAAATTATAAAAGTGCATATTAAGTCAGATAATTAAAAAAAAATGTCCATTAAAGCAAATATCCTTTGTTTACTTTCGTAACTGTTACAAACACACATGTACTTCCAAATGAAACTATTCGAAATGTCGCAAATGTTGTACAACATTCTGGGTATGTTGTACGACAAAACGTCATTGCAAACAGTATTTTCTTTTGTAATAATTTCTATTGATTCGCGGATGATTAAATCATAATAATTCTTTGAGGAATATATATATTTTTGCGTCTTCGAAATTAACTTGTATATTCTGCTTCTGGTTAAGTCTTGACAGGGCTGTTGTAGGTCGGTTATACTTTAAAGCTCTCAAATGTTCTTTAATTTTTAAATCAGGGTGTAACAATTATCACGTTAGATTTTTCTTATAAAAGGTTGCTTATCTTTTTACTCAAATACGATCGCCGGCGCTGAATGAAGCCTGTTCGCGTCCTGGTGAATGTAATTTGTCTTAAAAAAATAACTTGAAATTTTACAGTACTTGATTTGTCTTGCGTTTATTTCACAGTACCCAGGTCAAAATTCTTGCTAGTACTAGCATCAGAAATATGCTAGTTATTGCTATGTATTGCTTTGTGTGCTAGATTTTCATGCTAGTATATGCTTTATAATGCTAGCCAGCATCACATGCTATATAGCTAGTTTACACAGTAATAGCATGACAAGCTATATACAAGCATTTTATGCTTGTTTGCTTATTAAGCTTCTTCCAAAGCATGGTGTGGTAGGTACCTTACCGTGCTATCATATGCTTTTTTATGCTTGCCAGCATAATATAATATGCAGCCAACTTAGGGGAAAATAGCATGACAAGCTATGTACAAGCATTTTATGTTTGTTTGTTGTTTAAGCTTCTTCCAAAGCATGGAGAGGTAGGCACCTTAACGTGCTATTATATGCTTTTTTATGCTTGCCAGCATAATATGCTATGGAGCCAGCTTAGGTAGAAATAGCATAACAAGCTACGTACAAGCATTTTATGCTTGTTTGCATTTTAAGCTTTTTCCAAAGCATGGAGAGGTAGGTACCTTAACGTGCTATTATATGCTTTTTTTTTTTTGCTTGCCCGCATAATATGCTATGCAGCCAGTTTATTGAGAAATAGCATGACAAGCTATGTACAAGCACATTATGCTTATTTGCTGTTCAAGCTTCTTCCAAAGCATGGAGAGGTAGGTACCTTAATGTGCTATTATATGCTTTCTTATGCTTGGCAGCATAATATGATGTGCAGCCAGCTTATTGAGAAATAGCATGACAAGCTATGTGCAAGCATGCTATGCTTATTTGCTGTTTAAACTTCTTTCAAAGCATGGAGAGGTAAGTACCTTAATGTGCTATTATATGCTTTTTTATGCTTGCCCGCATAATATGCTATGCAGCCAGCTCAGGAAGAAATAGCATCACAAGCTATGTACAAGCATTTTATGTGCTTATTTGCTGTTTAAGCTTCTGTCAAAGTATGGAGAGGTAGGTAGGTACCTTTACATGCTATTATATGCTTTTTTATGCTTGCCAGCATAATATGCTATGCAACCAGCTTTGATAGAAAAGAGCATGACGTACTATGTGCCTGTAAGATGTGCTAATTTGCTACACAAGTATCTTCCCAATAATGATGAGGTAGGTACTTAAATGAAGGATTGTGTGCTTGTTATTGCTTGGTAGCATCAAATGCTTTTTTTTTGTTTTGTTTTGTTTTGATTTGTTTTGTTACACGAAAGTATAAATTTGACTATGTTTTTTGAAAATAGAAGAAAAGGAAATTTTAATTTTAAATTAAATTAATTTTTCAAATCCGGGGCGAGACAATAGCTCTCTTCCAGCTCCCCCCCCCTCCCCCCCCAACAGAAAATTCTTAGTTTCTCTTTTATTTTAAGCTAAGAGAAAAGATAAAATTTCAATTTGTTTTTCAAAATCGGAGAAAAAAAATAGTTAAATTTCAAATTCGAGGGAGGATTAATGGATCACCTAAGCCCTCTTCCCTTAACGGAATATTCAGGAATTTGTGTTATGGAAGTTTCACTGTACATTGTAATTTTGCAAGATGTAAAATATAACTTCTATTTTTTAAATTAACTTCTATGGGGGTGTATTAAATACTGTGAGGGATTTAACTTCTAGGAGAGTCCTCTAGGGGAGCCCCCCGCCTCCTATAAAGGAATTATTTTTTCTGTTTCTTAGAATTTAAATATTCTAACTTACTCGAAAAAAATGCAGTATATCTTTAAAAAATGTAGAAAAAAAATTGTGTTCATTAAAATCTAAAATCCGGGATGGCCCTCTCCTGAATTTAATACTGTCTTAAATTATTCAATTGAGATTAGTTTTTAACATCTAAATATCAAAAGAAACAGAACTAAAAATTAATTACCAAAACGGATATAGAAGAATAGCCCCTCCCCCCCCCCCCAAACAGAAAATTTTAAACTTATCTTTCTCTTACCATCAAATTATTTTAGGTTACCTGTAAATTATAAATTTTCTATATCTTTAAAAATGGGAGAAAAATAAAATTTTGTTTATTAAATTTCAAAAGCTGGGAGAGGGGGGGGGGGCTGTGTCACAGCCACCTGAATTAAACACTGCCTCTTTAACACGTTTGAGATAATTTTTTAACACATAAACTTAAAAAAAATTAACAAATAATTTCAATGGTATACTTAAAGGGAAAAAGCCCTTCTCCCTCCCCCCGAATTGAAAGAAAATTCCTCGCTGCACTTTCTCTTAGTATTTAATTCTTTTAAGTTTCTCGAAAGGATTAAATTTGCCATGTTTATAAATATCAGAGAAAAAATATTATTTTGTTAAATTTCAAAATCCATGGCGGTAGATTTCCTTTTTCGAACCACTACAACGTAAATTCAATACTGCCTTCGTCTACCCGTTTTAGATAAAATCTAAACACATAAATCTAAAAAAACCTGGAAATTAATTTTTATAAAGGGTTTATTGGGAAAAAGCGCCCACCTCCCTGGTTTAGATAAAAATTTAACACATAAATATAAAAAAAAACTGAAAATTAATTTCCGTGAAGGATTTTTGGTAAAAAGCGCCTCCCCTCCACTCCCCCATCATAAAATTCTCAGCTGTTCATTCTCTCAGTGTCTAATTATTTTAATTATACAAAAAAAAGTGCTTTTTTAAGAAATAAGTTTATAACAATCGAATTGAAAATATGTACAATTGACAACCCCCCCCCCCCCTCCAATAAGGACTAACTTTTAAAAATTTAACCCCATCCTAAATTGATAAATTCTATCCTAAATACACTTCAAAATCTTTTATTTTTCTGCAACCAATAATTATGACCATATTCAAACCATTCATTAAGCAAAGAAAATTCCACAAATGAATTATAATAATCAAGCCATATTCTAATTATCCATTAAACATAGAAAAAACCCTAATAATAAATGAACCTTATTAATTGAAACTTGTTGGATAACAGCATCGATAAATTCTATATCTTATGAATAATCTTATAATAATCGATAACCCTCTATCTTATAAAAATATCAACAAACAGCAGAATCAGCTCTACACCCATTACCCGCATTTAAAATCGTTTGCAAACACGACCAAAGTGGCGAAGCAAGTAAAGCATCTGGCTTCTAAACCGAAGATAGTGAGCTCTGTCCTTCTCAGAGGAAAAGAAAAGCCGACCTAAGTTTCCCCTTCTAAAAGCTGTAGGTGCTTCAGAAATTCTCCAAAGATGGCGCCACCAGCGTCTTTTTTTTCTAACTGGGATAATAGCAAAAACATAAAAGCAAGTGATGCTAGAAAAAAAATGCTAGAATAGCAAAAAATAAAAGCAAGTGATGCTAGAAATGTAATGCCAGCATAGCAAAAATTAAAAGCAACTGATGCTAGAAAATTAAAAGCAACTGATGGTAGAAATGTAATGATAGACTGGCAACAAAAAAAAAGTATCTGTTGCTGGTGAATTACTGCTAGAAAGCAGAAATTACAAGCAAGTGGTGGTCTTAATTGCTGCTAGCCCAGCAAAATATTCAAGCAACACAAGCTGGAATATGTATGCTGGCCAAGCAGTAAAAGTGTTCCAATACACACCATGACTTGCTGGTAATTATGGTGGAACCAGCAAATGTGTTATGGTAGTTTATGCTAGTTAACTTTGCTGGAATACAGCATTTAATGTTTGTCTAGCAAACAAATACCAGCGTGGATTTCGACCTGGGTAGTTAATCTGTATTGATGACGAGGCCTTGCGGTTGCCAGGTGAAACGTGTGCTATAGAGGAAAACGTCCAAATACTGGCTATCACTCTTGTTTTCAGTCTAGATCATAAAATTTTCACAATTACTAAAATAAAAAGTGACAGCAGGGTACCTTGACATGTTTCACACCTGTTTAGAGAAAAAAAAAATCAGTTTAAAAGGACTTTTCCGTTTATAAAAAGCAAAATTCTGAAAGTCTTCAAATTTTGAGTTTTTAAAATGGGGTCTAAATACCGGCTACCTAAGTTTTTTTTTCAAAAGATCACACAAATAGAGCTAATGACAACTATTAAGCAATAAGTATATTATTTTAATAAATTGTATTGATTAATAACATTTCTTATGCACAGAAAAATGCACAAATTTTAATAAATAAGTATTTTTGTCAAATTTCTAAAATTCTTTACTACTATCTCTTACAGTCTTCTTCCCATTATGTTTCTAATTTTGTTTTTTAACATGTAAAACAAACAAAAAAAAAAGCTTGCTGATTGAAATCACAATTATTTTATCTGAAAAAATCAAAAAACATAATATCACTCTCTGCGTCGGTATAGTCCCTATCAGACCACATATCGCGTTCTTAACATTGACCCGGAATCCCCTCCCCCATTCTTGTCCACATAGAAAGCACCCATGTAGAAGACACATATTTATCATCTTCCTCTGTTAGATATTTTCCTTTTTCAATTTTTAACCCTCTCGCTGCGTATTTGTTTTATCAAAATAGCTTCAAAAATTGCGTATTCAACCCTTTCGCGACGAGCGTCTTTTAAGAATTTTCCTTCTTTTGTCACCGGTTTTTCAAAATAAAATTTTTTTGTCTAATTTAACCGGGAAAATGCTCTGATTAAATAAGGCAAAACTTACAAAAAAAAAATGGTGGGAATAATTAAGCAGGGTTAATTAGACGGAAAAAATGCATCCACGATGAAATCACGGTTTGCGCAAATTTTGCTACTTTTACGTTGCCCGAGGAAATCTCGGGTTGCGCAGCAAGAGGGTTAAAATCAAATTTCTACCTCTTTCGCCTGGTTTACACCGTCATTTTTTTTCTTTCTCTTCACATTTATTACAGGCAATTTTGTAGTGTCTAACAGAGCTTTTTTGGGAAGTAATCCGGTAAACAGTGTAGGTCCTGAAGAAATACGGCCATGGTTGCTTTTTTCATATTGTGAAATGGGACTGGAACTATTTCTGAACAAATTAAATTAATTTATTAATTATGAAACAATTTAAATTAATTTATTTTCCTCCACTTCAAGCAGACCAACCGAGAGAGGTCCAAATACCGGCTAGCCGGTATTTAGACCACTTTAGGTAGCCGGTATTCGGACCACTGCTGTGTTTAAGTTAAAACCGGTATTACTCATTCATAGAATAAAATACCAATAATGTGCGCGTGGCAATTTAGAGCTAAATGTGTCTGGAAATTAACGTAATCAACAATTCAAGCCAATATACCATCAGTATATTTTAAAAAAATTGAGAAACACATATCTGAAAAACTTTTGATGTACCAGATTACGTAGATTCGACACTTTTGCATTTACTATTTGTAAATGACACAGACTTCAGCGACGTACTTTTCATAACTTTCATCTCTCAATTAAAGTTACAAACTCTGCCTATCACCGCTAGGCTGCGCTGCGCTCAGTTTTCAGAACGCCTAGTAGCCGGGATTTGGACCCTAGCCGGTATTTGGACCTTCTCCTCTATATATTAGAAATGTTTTTCACATTTAAAAATTTTATAAATTTTATGTTAATATGCATTCGAATCTGTCTTACTATATTTATTTTATTTAGTCGTTAATTTTCAGTTTAGGTTCAAAACGCATTACACAGTAGAAAATTTGCCTTCAGCAAATTTCAACAATAGACTGAAATGCACTCGAACTGAAGCCCCACCAGTGGCTGAGAGGTTCTGCTCTCGAAACTGGTAGACGGGAAGTGCTGGGTTCGATCCCAATCGCGCCCGTCGGCCTAATCGTTCGGAGTTTTCGTGGTTTTCTTCGAACCATGGATTTCCATGCGTTAATACGGGTTAGGTTCCCTTAGAAAGACCCACACGAAGGGTACTCCCCCTCGGGCCTGTATCCCTAGTGTAGATAATCGGCCGTCACAAAATCAACCAACCAACCACTCGAACTGAAAACGTAATTTCGAACTTACCATTCATACGCTGCAGTGCATACAAATTATTTTGTGTGCTCTCTATATTAATTGATTTATATTATACAAGCATGTAATATACTAAATTATTTCTGCTGGTAAGTATATATATATCCTTATAAGAATGTTATTAAGTAAGTTAATGCTGTTAATTAATGCTATTAAGTAAGCACAATAATGCTACACACAATAATGCTGACGAATTACCTTGTGTAACCCTGTGTGTGATAAACAGAATTTATATACACCATGTAGTATGAAAAAAATTAAATTAAACCTAAAAATTACCATAGTTGAACATATTAATGTTAAGACATACCACAATTGAAAACGAAAATGTTTGAGTATCTCTGTAAATGAATTATAAATGCTACACACTGCCACTTCGAAAGCGAACATGACATAGTAAATTTTCTTATGTATAACAATAAAAATAACTTCGTATTTTCAATAGTCATTATCTGAAGTTAAACAAAATACAGAGTCGAACCTCTCGCATCTCTCTGCGAATAACTGACGATTTAAAAATATGGCCATTTTTTCCCTTTTTTTGAGGGCTGTAC
Organism: Maratus speciosus; assembly: GCA_963932465.1. Classification (NCBI taxonomy): domain Eukaryota; kingdom Metazoa; phylum Arthropoda; class Arachnida; order Araneae; family Salticidae; genus Maratus; species Maratus speciosus. Next base: position 397,403,123 of record OZ010800.1, on the reverse strand, counting down.
ATGTTATTGTCTTATATACTTTGTTAGAGTCCTTTTAGCTGTATCATCTAATAATTTTTCCTTCAGTAAACATTATTATTAGCATTGATTGATTAATTTTACTTAAGAAATTAGAAAAAGTCTTCTTTCAGATCCGTTTTTCAAATGGACTCCAATTTCAAACAAAAGGGATAACAGTTCAGGAATTGAAGTTTTATTCCAGTGTGGTATGATATGCAAAAAGTGGTACAATTTAAATGCTATCCAGCATTTGAGCATTCCAGCTTGATTTTATTTTCATAATAGATCCTATTTGCATAATAGTACATTACAATCGACATGAATAAATCACGCGTTAAAAAAATTATATAATTGTTGAAGATGTCTTTAAAAAAATAATTTGTAAAATGAAAAAAATGATTTAATGATAGCCTCTTGTGACTCCGCGTCCATATTATTGGAAATTTCTATTTTTCATATAAAATATTGAATTTCAGTTGGAATTTGTTAGAATTTACTGCCCATTATATTGGATCGTCTAGTGCTGCTATCTGTTAACAGAAATAATAAAAAAATTGCTGCAAAATATATACGTGTCTTGTCTGAAAAGTATCCGACCTTTGGCCGAAAAAAATATATAATTTGCCTGACGGGATTGAGACTCTGATCCCACTCAAAGTATGCCCCTTGCGCCTCCACACACTTAAGTGCCATGTCAGTCAACGGTTACTGACACTGAACTTTCTGTTTAGAACGCGTCATTCACCGATGACTGACAAGCATGAAAACCCTTCTGGAAGGCTTCTTTTGTAATGGTGTTCAACTCCGCGTCGTGTTCTGCATATCTCATCTCTGCTCTCAAAATGGGATCCTTTCAGTGGCGCCTTTTATCTCAGAAATTGACCAGGTTTCCTTTTGAAAATACACTTTTTCTATTTGATGTAAAAATTTAAATTTTATAACATTTAGAAGTGACAGATAAACGATAAATGCACACTTCTGACGACATCAAAGTTTGCATTGACAGAAATAGAAATTTGACGCTAAAAATATGATTTTTGAAGGCTACCTTTTTTATAGATATTTGGAAATAGGCGTTTTTTAGATATTGAGAAAATTACTGAAATTATTTTGGAAGCGATAGAATGAATGGGGACATGTCAGATCTTGAGATAAGTGATGGAAATAAGAAGAAGTGATGAACGGAAATATAGGTTTCATGCAAATACATGCATTTTTTAGAAAATAGGGTATTTATTGCTGGTCAGATTTTGAGAGAATCGAAGTTAAGTTATTCGAGTGATGAGGAAAAATCATGCGCCAACGTTCTTGACCTAGCAACCATGCGCAAAGGTGAAAGATCGCGCGAAAATATCGACTCTAATCCGAATTCTAGAAAGAGTCTTGAAACGTACCTAAAATAATGGGCAAATGAAATGCAATGAGAAGCATAATCGCGTTAAAAAATTTACCTACAACTATGAGTATTAAATGAGCTTTTTATGTTTGTTTAACGATCAAAGATAATTGATTTGCAAAGCACATACATAAATACTGAATTTTAAGCTATTGTAATTATTTTTTGGGTGTAATTAACTTTTTTTCATATTATTATTATTATTTAGATTATAATTAAAATTTCCAACTATTTTATATCCAATATTCAATTATATGTCATTATTTTGTGTCTAATTCAATTTTATGTCATTATTTTTTTTCTAATATTATGAATTTTACATTTATATTCCTGTAATTCATTAATATGCTTTCCACAAGACTAAGACCAAGTGGCATTTTATTGTACACGCTAAAAACAATATATATTTTAATAAAAAAGCAAAAATCTTTAAGAAGGATTTTATGCACCAATGACGTACAGAACGACAAAAAAAAAATCCCATACGATCGTTTCGAAGATTCCTAGATCCCCTTCCTCAGTGAGAGAAAAAAAAAGAATTAAAATGGGTTCGAAAAACTCCTCGGTTATAGCCCCGAGTACTGGCTTATGGACTGATTGAAAAGGCGGAAACAAGAGTTTATATATCCTAAAGAAATGACTGAAAAAGAGTCACTACGCAGAATCCATCCACACTGGCGAAAGAAAAAGGGTGCTGGTCATATCATTTACTAAGGAGGAAGTATGTTTATGAATATAATGAGTTTCGTAAAAGTCTAGATCAAAAACTGAGTTACATTGAATAATTTTAGCCGCTGGATAATTAAACTGGTGGTTGGAATTCCAACAATGTTTTGCTATTGTAGAGTTCTCAAATTCCTGCTTTCTAACTTAATTCTGGTGTTCTTTCAGCCTAATTCTAAGTGCACGCTTCGTCTGCTCAATGTAAGAGAGGCCGCACTCACAAAAAATTCTGTAAATGCCCCAGGTATTATGGTCTTCAATAGGATCTTTAAGATTGGAGAAAGAAATTTTAATGGTTGGAGAGAAAATAACTTTAAAACTAAACATATTGAGAATACGAGAAATTTGTGTACTGATTTTAAGAAAATAAGGTAAGACAATAACATTTTTAAATTCTTTATTTGCTGGAACAGAATCGGCGATTATCTGAGGTTTAGATAAAATACGGTTAATGATACTCAAACTAAATCCACGATCGATGGCAACTGCTTTCATATAGTTAATTTCCCTATTAAATAAATCTGAATTTGAACAAATTTTAAGTGCACGGAAAATAAGAGTATTGAAAGCTGCTAGTTTTTGATGTGGAGGATGACTGGACTTATAATGAAGGGAAAAATTACAGCAAAAGGTTTTTGGTAAACTGTCGTAAAAAACTCACAATCATTACGAATTACCAGTACATCCAGAAAAGCTAGACGTTGCTGAGTTTCAATTCCAAAAGTAAACTGCATACATGGATCAATTGAATTAAATTAATAAAGAAATAAATCCTGAGATTCCAAAAATAATTGCTCCAATTGAAAGGGCTTTCAAGTTCAGTGCTTTGCCTCCTATGCAAAAAGATTCCATTAGACATCTTATTAAAAATAATGTTGATTTCAATGCAGACCTAGATCACTTTAATTTGAATAATTCAGCGAAAAATTCACTCAAAACTCTTAAATCTAATCCAGATATCATTATAACTAAAGCAGACAAAGGAGGCCAAATTGTAGTACTAAATAAAACTGACTATGTTCAAAATGTTATGAAATTAATAAATGAAGACCCTTACATCAATATTTAAAAAGATCCATCTACCTCTGAACTTATAAACATAAAATTTGCGGTGAATTCCTCCCCCATTATTACTGATTCTAGCAAATACTCTCATACCTTCTGTGGTAAACTGTGCTCGTTTGTATGCTTTACCTAAAGTTCATAAACCTGACATTCCGTTTCGCCCCATTGTTTCCAATATTGGTACTACCTCCTATAAGCTTGCAAAACATTTGTTTCCAAGTCCCCCCCCCCCCCACCTCATGGTTAATAATATTTATACGTCAAAAAACTCAGTTCAATTTGCTAATAAAATTTGTAACTTCAATCCAACAGGCTATACTATGGTTTGGTTCGATGTCAAATCTATTTTCACAAATGTTCCTGTACAAGGTGCTTTTGATGGTTTGAGAAAAAGATTAAATGAGTTTCACTATTTTCAATATGAAATTGAGAACCTGATTTATTTAACCAGCGTTTGTTTGGCTCAAAATACTTTCGTGTTTCAAGGGAAGTTTTATAAAATTTCGGAAGATTTAGAAATGGGTAACCCTTTAAGCCCATTTTTGAGTGATATATACATGCATTATCTTGAAGTTAAATTATTTAAATTAATACAATTTCCATTTTATACACGTTACGTAGATGATTCTTTGCTTTGCTTGATTTGTCTAAACATAATATTAACTTTTTCTTGATTTATTTAATTCAATTGATCCATGCATACAGTTTACTTTTGAAATTGAAACTCAACAATGTCTAGCTTTTCTGGATGTCCTGGTAATTCGTAATGATTGAGAGTTTTTGACGACAGTTTAAACCAAAAAGCTTTTGCTGTAAGTTTATCCCTTCATTATAAGTCCAGTCATCACCCACATCAAAAACTTGCAGCTTTCAATAGTCTTATTTTTTGTGAGCGTAAAAGTTATTCAAATTCTGATTTATTTAATGGAGAAATCAACTATATAAAAGCAGTTGCCATCGATCATGGATTTAGTTTGAATATCATTAACCGTAATCATTTTTATCTAAACCTCAGATAATCACCGATTCTATTCCAGCAAATAAAGATTTAAAAAATGTTATTGTCTTACCTTATTTTCCTAAAATCAGTACACAAATTTCTCGTATTCTCAATAGGTTTAATTTTAAAGTTGTTTTCTCTCCAACCAATAAAATTTCTTTCTCCAATCTTAAAGATCCTATTGAAGACCATAATACCTGGGGCATTTACAGAATTGTTTGTGAGGGCGGCCTCTCTTACATTGGGCAGACGAAGCGTGCACGTAGAATTAGGCTGAAAGAACACCAGAATTATGTTAGAAAGCAGGAATTTGAGAAATCTACAATAGCGAAACATTGTTGGAATTCCAGCCACCAGTTTAATTATACAGAAGCTAAAATTATTCACAAATGTAACTCAGTTTTTGATCTAGACTTTTACGAAGCTCACTTTATTCATAAACATACTTCCTCCTTGGTAAATGATATGACCAGCACCCTTTTTCCTTCACCAGTGTGGAGGGATCCTGCGTAGTGACTCTTTTTCAGTTAGTTCTGGTCAATTACGTCATTTCTTTAGGATATATATATTCTTGTTTCCGCCTTTTTCAATCAGTCCATAAGTCAGTACTCGGGGCTATAACCGAGGGGGTCTTCGAACCCATTTTAATTATTTTTTTTCCTCATTGAAGAAGGGAATCTAGGAATCCTCGAAACGATCATATGGCATTTTTGTGTCGTTCTGTACGTTATTTTTGCGTAAAATCGTTGTTAAAGTTTTTAGCTTTTTTATTACAATTCGCACAAAGTTTAATTTATGAATATATGTTTTATTTTTTTAAATAAATGATGTAATGCATTGTTTTCTAGTCGTAAAACAAGCAGTAAACTCAATTAAGATAAACTTTGCACAAAAAATATTTTTTGGATCTCAAGAGGATATAATGATGTAGCATTTATTTACGACGAGTTTTAACATGTTCTTTAAAAAAATCTGTTATCATGACAGAACAAGCCCCACCTTTAATCTATTGTTTAATTAATTAAATTACATAACTCTCGTAATTAGCATTACATGTAAGATATTTAAAAAATAGATAAAAAAGGCCCGCAAGGCTGATTTAAGGATACATTAAAAATGCGTTAATTAAATGCGGTTGCATGATTTATTATCTATGAAGATGTCAGATACATACAGTGAAAAGTGGGGAGAAAGGGGATCATGAATTTATTTAAAATTTATGTACAGGACATACCTTCTGGTCACATTTCAGACTGGATGTAAAATAAAAAATTCCTTCCGGCCAGTGCCGGGAGGAAGAGGTAGCTTTCATATTCCTTATTTTTAAAAAGCCAGCTTATATTATCCAAACCCACAAAGCTCAATTTAGTGGAAACCGATTATAGGAGATTCAATACTAATTTTTATTAATACTAAATCATTATGAATGAGAATATCGTGGAATTAGTCAGCTTTATCCAAGCTGCTTTTATTTAAAATAACTTATATTTGGTTGCCAAATTCGGCGATATCTTGAAGTGCCTGCCATTTTAAGACAACATGGTGGATGAGTCTAACCAGTGAATTTGGTCGAGACCTTAGTAATTCCTGTGCACATGCTCACTCACATCGGAATCGGTTGATATATAGGAGTGCTGTCGCAGGCAAAAAATCAGATTTTTCAAAATGTCACCCGCATTAGAAATTCAAACTGCTATATCTGAGCCAAAATAAAGACAAAAATAATTTTAAAATAAAGACAAAACAAAAAATGCTCCGGAATTCTTATATCAAGGTCAAATACTTAAAAAAGAAACCTTTTTCAATTTCTAATTTTTTTGCACCTTACTTTCAATATATTTTTTGTTATTTACTGGCCGCCATTTTGAAACAAGATGGCTGATAAAGCTGGCCAGCGAACTTGGGCAAGACATTGCTATATACTATCCACATGCCTTATTACATCGAAATAGGTTAATAAATACACGTGTTATCGCGTGACAAATATCAGATCGTTTCAAAATGTCAGCCATGCTAGAAATTCAAAGTGCTATAATTCAACCATTTTTTAAGATGTAGACGAAACAAAAACTGTTGCGGAATATTTGTATCAAGGTCACACACATAAGAAAAAATCTTTTCCATTTTCCAATTTTTCGATACTTCATTTAAAATTTAAAATTGTTTTTTAATGGCAACCCTTCTCAAACAAGATGGCGAATGAAGCTTCCCAATGAACTCGGTCTCGACATTGGTATGTACTATGTACACACCAAGTCACATCCAAATCGGTTCATAAATACGCCTGTTGTTGCGTGACAGAAATCAGGTCGTTTCAAAATGTCAGCCATGCTAGAAATTCAAAATGCTATAACTCAGCCATTTTTCTAGATATAGACGAAACAAAATCTGTTCCGGAATCTTTGTATTAAGGTCAAACACATACAAAAAAAAAAAAAAAATCTTTTTCATTTTCCAATTTCTTGGTACATTATTTAAAATTTAAATTGTTTTAATTTTTTGTAAATGGCCGCCATTTTGAAACAAGATGGCGGATGAAGCTGGCAAACGAACTCGGTCGAGACATTGGTATGTACTATATATACACCAAGGTACGTCCAAATCGGCTCATAAATTCGCCTGTTATCGCGTGACAAAAATCATGTCATTTCAAAATGTCAGCCACGCTAGAAATTCAAAGTGCTATAACTCAGCCATTTTTTAGGATATAAACGAAACAAAAACTGCTCCGGAATCTTTGTATCAAGATCAAACACATAAGAAAAAAATATTTTTTAATTTTCAATTTTTTGATACCACATTTCAAATTTTAAATTTTTTTTAAAAATTTAAATGGCCGCCATTTTGAAACAAGATAGCGTATGAAGCTGGCCAATGAATTCTGTCGATACATTGGTATGTACTATGTATACACGAAATTTTATCCAAATCGGTTCGTAAATACGAGAGTTACAGTGTGACAAAGATCAGATATATATATATATATATATATAACCATTAATTAAACATACCTTCCACCGTCAAATATTATGAATTAAAGCTGTAAGTATTAAAAAACAAAAAAAAAAAATTAATATAAGAATTATTATGGAAGAAAATATATATATATATATATATATGGATATATATATATATGTCGTAGGCTAATTGAGAAATCCGGCTCTTTGCAAACAGCCTAGGCTCTTTGCAAAGAGCCGGGCTAATTGGAAAATACATCTCCCTTTTTCCAATTAGCCTGATATATTTCAGGCTTATTGCAAAGAGACTAGAAAGCGTTAGGCTAATTGAAAAGTCCTTCCGGCCAGTGCCGGGAGGAAGAGGTAGCTTTCATTTTCCTTATTTTAAAAAAGCCAACTTATATTATTCAAACACACGAAGTTCAATTTAGTGGAAACCGAATATAGGAGATTCAATATTAATTTTTATCAATACTAAATCATTATGAATGAGAATTTCGCGAAATTAGTCAGCTTTATCCAAGCTGCTTTTATTTAAACTAACTTATATTTGGCTGCCAAATTCGGCGATTTCTTAAAGTTCCTGCCATTTTAAGACAACATGGTGGAGGAGGCTAATCAGTGAACTTGGTCGAGACCTTAGTAATGGCTGTGCACATGCTCACTCACATCGGAATCGGCTGATATATACGAATGCTGTCGCAGGCAAAAAATAAGTTTTTCAAAATGTCACCCACATTAGAAATTGAAACTGCTATATCTGAGCCATTTTTTAAGATAAAGACAATCAAAAAATGCTCGTGAATGCTTATATCAAGGTCAAATACTTATGAAAGAAACCTTTTTCAATTTCAATTTTTTTTTTTTTTTTTTTTTTTTTTTTTGCACCTCACTTTAAATATAATTTTTTTTAATTTAATGGCCGCCATTTTGAAACAAGATGGCTGATGAAGCTGGCCAGCGAACTTGGTCGTGATATTGATGTATACTATCCACATGCCTTCTTTCATCGAAATAGGCGAATACGTGTGTTATCGCGTAACAAATACAAGATCGTTTCAAAGTGTTAGTCATGCTAGAAATTTAAAGTGCTATAATTCAATATTTTTTAAGATATAAACATAAGAACAAATTTTCAGAAACAAAAGCTGCTCCAGAATCTTTGTATCAAGGCCAAACACAAAAAAAAAATTTTTTTTTTTTCATTTTCCAATTTTTTAATACTTTATTTTAAATTTTAAATTACTTTTTATTAAAATGGCAACCCTTTTGAAACAAAATGGCGAATGAAGCTGGCAAACGAACTCGGTCGAGACATTGGTATGTACTATGTACAGATCAAGTTACATCCAAATCGGTTCATAAAAACGCCTGTTATCGCGTGATAAAAATCAGGTCGTTTTAAAATGTCAGCCACAATAGAAATTCAAAATGCTATAACTCAGCCATTTTTTTTAGATATAGACGAAACAAAACCTGCTCCGGAATCTCTGTATTAAGGTCAAACACATACGAAGAAAATCTTTTTCATTTTCAATTTTTTGGTATCTCATTTTAAATTTTAAATTTTTTAAATTTTTTTAAATGACCGCCATTTTGAAACAAGATGGCGGATGAAGCTGGCCAACGAACTCGGTCGAGACATTGGTGTGTACTATGTACACACCGAATTACATCCAAATCAGTTCATAAATACATCTGTTATCACGTGACAAAAATCAGGACACTTCAAAATGTCAGCCATACTAGAAATTCAAAATGCTATAACTCAGCCATTTTTTAAGATATAGACGAAACAAAAACTGCTCCCGAATCATTTTATCAAGGTCAAACACATAAGAAAAAATTATTTTTTCAATTTTCAATTTTTTGGTACCACATATCAAATTAAAATTTTTCTTTAAAATTTAAATGGCCGCCATTTTTAAACAAGATGGCGGATGATGCTGGCCAACGAACTCGGTCGAGACATTGGTATGTACTATGTATAAACGAAGTTACATCCAAATCGGTTCATAAATACGCCTTTTATCGCGTGACAAAATTCAGGACGTTTCAAAATGTCAGCCACGCTAGAAATTCAAAATGCTATAACTCAGCCATTTTTTAAGATATAGACGAAACAAAAATTGCTCCGGAGTCTTTGTATAAAGGTCAAATACATAAGAAAAAAATATTTTTCCATTTTCAATTTTTTGTTACCACATTTCAAATTTTAAATTAAAAAAAAATTTAAATGGCCGCCATTTTTAAACAAAATGGCGGATGAAGCTGGACAACGAACTCGGTCGAGACATTGGTGTGTACTATGTACACACCGAATTACATCCAAATCGGTTCATAAATACGAGAGTTACAGTGTGACATAGGTCAGATATATATATATATATATGGATATATATATATATATATATATATCAATTTTGAACGGAGGGTGGTTTCGGGGTCTGGGGGTCATGATCGATGAAAATATACCAAAATTTTTTGAAATCGCTTTCCTCCGAACGGCTGCAATAGGTAGCTTTTTGTAATGAAAGCTACCTAAAAATGACCACTTATTATCCGATCAGGGTGACATTTTTAGCTCATAGGCGATCAAAGCCTGAGAGCTTATGTGCCCGCCGATTCTGTATATACGTGTGTACGCAACACGATAACTCTTGCTAGAAATATCCGATATGCTTCAAATTTTTTTTCTAGGTTCATTCTGATAAGGTGCTTCCCTGATTAGTTTTTGGGATTCATTGGTTAAGGATAAATGGGGGAAAAGGGGGCTAGTCCCCCCCCCCTTAATTTTTATAAATGGGATTTTCATGCAGAAATATTCGATTTGCTCCAAATTTGGTATACCGGTTTATTGTGTTAAGGAGCTTGCCTGATTAGATTTGGAAGCTCATTATTTAAGTATAAAGGGAAGAGAGGGGAGCTACCCCCTTAATTTAGATAAATCGGTTTTTCATGATGAATTATTCGATTTGCTCCAAATTTGGTATACTGGTTTATTAAGGTAAGGAGCTGCCTTGATTAGATTTGGAGGTTCATTAGTTACATATAAAGGGAGGAAAGGGGGCTACCCACCCCCCGTAATTTAGGTAAATGGTTTTTTCATGCAGAAATACGCGATTTGCAATAAATTTGGTATACCGGTTAATTATGTTAAGCAGCTTCCCTGATTACATTTGGAAGATCATTATTATGTATGAAAGGGGGAAAGGGTGGCAATTGCCTCTCCCCTTAATTTAGATAAATGCGTTTTTCATGTAGAATTATTCGATTAGCTTAAATTTGGTACACTGGTTTATTATGTTAAGGAGATGGCTTGATTAGATTTGGAGGTTCATTAGTGAAGTATAAAGGGAGGAAAGGGGGGGGGGGGCTAGTCTCCCCTTAATTTAGATAAATGGGTTTTTCATGCAGAGTTATTCGATTTGCTCCAAATTTCGCATACCGGTTTATTATGTTAAGGAGCTTCCCTGATTAGATTTGGAGGTTCATTAGTTAAGTATAAAGGGAGGAAAGGGGTCTAGACCCCTCCCCCCTTAATTTAGATAAATGAGTTTTTCATGCAGACTTATTCGATTTGCTCCAAATTTCGTATACCGGTTTATTATGTTAAGGAGCTGCCTTGATAAGATTTGGAGATTTATTCGTTAAGTATAAAGGAGGGACAGGGGCTAGTGTCCCCTTAATTTAGATAAATGGGTTTTTCATACAGAATTATTTGATTTGCTTCAAATTTGATATACCAGTTTATTACGATATGGCTTCCTTCATTTGATTTGGAGGTTCATTGGTTAAGTATAAAAGAGGGGATAGGGGGGCAATTGCCCCTCCCCTTAATTTAGATAAATGTGTTTTCAGGCAGAATTATCTAATTTAGTTTAATTTTTTTTTTCTATGTACATTCTGATAAGGAGCTTTTCTGATTAGATTTGAAGGTTCATTGGTTCAGCATAAAGCGAGAAATGGGGGGAACTAATACCCCCCTTAATTTAGAGAAATGTTTTTTTCATGCAGAATTATCTGGTTTGCTTCAAATTTGGTATACCGGTTTATTATGTTAAGTAGCTTCCCTGATTAGATTTGGAGGTTCTTTGGTTAAGTAGAAAGTGGGACAACCGGGACTAATACCTTCATTTATTTTCGAGGGGCATTATTCTTTGAAATAAGAGTATAATATACAATTTGTGTGAATAGCCTGTGAGCTCAATGCCATCCAGTTTAACTGGGCAATTTTCTTTTTATTAGGTTTATTAACGCATAACCCTATCTAAACCCGAAAAATAAATTACAACAGACCGTTCCCCGATCCGATCAAGACAAAATAATTTCAGTCTACATGCAACCCAAACCGAGCCTGAGAGCTCCATTTGAAAAAACTCTAAATCCCGAACCAAATCTGATAACCGACAAAAAAATTCCAAAGATCCATAACCGGATCGGAACAAGACAAATTAGTTTCCGTGGACACGCAACGCTACCAGAACCTAAAAATTACATTCGAAGTCAACCTGAAACGCGTCGCGAACCAAATCTTAACCGACAAAAATATTCCAAAGAACTATAACTCGACGCAAGCCAGACAAAATAATCTCCATCCACCGGCAACCCGATCCGAACCTGAAAGTTCTAATTGAACTCAATCCGAAAACTGGATGTGGTCGGTTTTCGGGTTGACTTCAAATGGAAACTTCAAGTTCGGATCCGGTTGAAAAAAAATTAAACTTAATCAGTTAATTCTGCATGAAAACCCATTTATCTAAATTAAGGGGAGGGGCAATTGCCCCCTTTCCCCCCTTTTATACTTAACCAATGAACCTCCAAATCAAATGAAGGAAACCATATCGTAATAAACTGGTATATCAAATTTGAAGCAAATCGAATAATTCTGTATGAAAAACCCATTTATCTAAATTAAGGGGACACTAGCCCCTGTCCCTCCTTTATACATAACAAATAAATCTCCAAATCTAATCAAGGCAGTTCCTTAACATAATAAACCGGTATACGAAATTTGGTGCAAATCGAATAACTCTGCATGAAAAACCCATTTATCTAAATTAAGGGGGGGAGGGGTGTCTAGCCGCCCTTTCCTCCCTTTATACTTAACTAATGAACCTCCAAATCTAATCAGGGAAGCTCCTTAACATAATAAACCGGTATACGATATCTGGAACAAATCGAATAACTCTGCATGAAAAACCCATTTATCAAAATTAAGGGGGGGGGGGTCCAGCCCCCCTTTCCTCCCTTTATACTTAACTAATGAACTTCCAAATCTAATCAGGGAAGCTCCTTAACATAATAAACCGGTATACCAAATTTGGGGCAAATAGAATAATTTTGCATTAAAAACCCATTTACCTAAATTAAGGGGGGCCGAGCTCTCCCCCCTTTCCTCCCTTTATATTTAACTAATGAACTTCCAAATCTAATCAAGCCATCTCCTTAACATAATAAACCAGTAAACCAAATTTGAGCTAATCGAATAATTCTATATGAAAAACGCATTTATCTAAATTAAGGGGAGAGGCAATTGCCCCCCTTTCCCCCCCTTTATACATAATAATGATCTTCCAAATGTAATCAGGGAAGCTGCTTAACATAATTAACAGGTATACCAAATTTATTGCAAATCGCATATTTCTGCTTGAAAAATATTTACCTAAATTACGGGGGGGGGGGGGGGATAGCCCCCTTTCCTCCTTTTATATGTAACTAATGAATCTCCAAATCTAATCAAGACAACTCCTTACCTTAATAAACCGGTATACCAAATATGGAGCAAATCGAATAATTCATCATGAAAAACCGATTTATCTAAATTAAGGGGGGTAGCCCGCTCTCCCCCCTTTATACTTAAATAATGAGCTTCCATATCTAATCAGGGAAGCTCCTTAACACAATAAACCGGTATACCAAATTTGGAGCAAATCGAATATTTCTGCATGAAAAACCCATTTATATAAATTAAGGGGGGGGGACTAGACCCCCTTTTCCCCCTTTATCCTTAACCAATGAACCCCCAAAACTAATCAGGGAAGCACCTTATCAGAATGAACCTAGAAAAAAAAATTGAAGCAAATCGGATATTTCTATCAAGAGTTATCGTGTCACGTACATACGTACGTACGTACGTACACACGTACATACAGAATCGGCGGGCACATAAGCTCTCAGGCTTTGATCGCCTATGAGCTAAAAATGTCACCCTGATCGGATAATAAGTGGTCATTTTTCAATTAGCCTAACGCTTTCTAGGCTCTTTGCAATAAGCCTGAAAAATATCAGGCTAATTGGAAAAAGGGAGATGGATTCTCCAATTAGCCCGGCTCTTTGCAAAGAGCCTAGGCTGTTTGCAAAGAGCCGGATTTCCCAATAAGCCTACGACATATATATACATATATATATATATATCAACTTTTGAACGGAGGGTGGTTTCGAGGTCTGGGGGTCATGATCAATGAAAATATACCAAAATTTTTTGAAATCGCTTTCCTCCGAACGGCTGCAATAGGTAGCTTTTTTTAATGAAAGCTACCTAAAAATCAACGAGTGCGGATCGGAACATTAAAACTTGGGAACGTATCGGATGGATTTTTCTTCTAAGAAAAGTTAAAATTCTCATCTTGAGGTGACGTATTTAGAATCACCTCATTAAAATATGCAAAATATTGCGATTATGTAACCATGACCTAATTGAGCAAAATATTGCGATTATATAACCATGACCTAATTGGGCAATATATTGCGATTATATAACCATGACCTAATTGCATATGTAAAGTATTATATTTTTGTGAAAATAACTGTATTTTGTATAATTTTATTAGTGTTAACGCTTTTTAACATTGTTAAAAAGCGTTTATGATTTCTTTTTGTCTGGACGTCAGTCAGATCGTGTTCTTATTTGCGTAAACATATTCCAACTGCCATATAATTGCTATATGATATTGATGTTTTACCATTGCATGTTTTCTATTAAAAATTAATTTTCTACCATTTATAGTTTGTTTCCAGTGGTACTCAAAAGAATTTCGTTACATTATTACATATTTGATATAATTTTATTATTGTTAACGCTTTTCAAGATTGTTAAAAAGCGTTTATGAATTCGGTTTGTCTGGCCGTCAATCGGACCGTGTTCTAATTTGTGTAAAACATTCCGGTTGCCATGTAATTGCTATATGATATTGATGTTTTACCATTGCATGTTTTCTATTAAAAATTAATTTTCTACCATTTATAGTTTGTTTCCAGTGGTACTCAAAAGAATTTCGTTACATTATTACATATTTGATATAATTTTATTAGTGTTAACGCTTTTCAAGATTGTTAAAAAGCGTTTATGAATTCGGTTTGTCTGGCCGTCAATCGGACCGTGTTCTAATTTCTGTAAAACATTCCGGTTGCCATGTAATTGCTATATGATATTGATGTTTTACCATTGCATGTTTTTCTTTAAAAATTAATTGTCTACCATTTATAGTTTGTCTCCAGAGGTGCTCAAAAGAATTTCATTACATTATGAGCTATTGGGAAATCGTTTGCAGCAGGGCCGAAACTAGGGGGGGGGGGGCAGAGGGGGCACGTGCCCCGGGCGCCGCTTTAACAGGAGGTGAAGGGGGCGCCAAAATGAAGATTTTGTTTGACGTTTGACACAAGAATGTATATGTATATATATATATATATATTATGAAATTTGTATAAAAATGTCTCGCAACTGGAAAATTTAAGAGGAAAACTGAACCAAATGCATTAAACTTTACAAATAGATAAAAAGATTCATTACAATATAAAATTTCAAAGTATCATGCCTATGCGTTTGCTTTCTATCTTTTAAATCACTTCCTGCGAGGAGAATCTGAGGGAGAATCCAACTGTTTTCCAAGACTGTCTGACTGACCGTTTTCCAAGGTCAGTCTCTATTGTGGGACACCCTACTGTCCACTACGGATAACTACCAAAGGAGAAGTGACCCCTCAGACTGATTTTACTTCTAGATAAAAAAATTCCATGAAAGCTGTTTGTTTTTTTTTCCGCTGAACAGTGTTGAGCTTCCTTTCTTTCTTTTTTTTTTTTCGTCTTGACATGGGCGCTGACTGCCCAGGACAGCGGGAAGGGGAATGCACAGAGTAAAATTCTTAGTAAAACCTTTCTTTTTTAGATATCGACCTCATTTAGACTATGCAAAAAAAAAAAAAAAAAAAAAAAAGTTTAAAAAGATTAAAATGCAATTCTTTTCAATAACTTTTCAAAGATTTTAATGGATCTACAAATACATTAACACAAGAAAATTTTTGCTTATATTACAAATATGGAGAATAAACCTCGATTGGATAATTGCATGATTCAGTATATTTTCTTTTTTTCAACAGCTACTGCGCCCGTCCGAAAAAAAAAATCGTAGCACTTCGTTGAGGCCTATTTTCTCCACCATTTTGTACAAACCTTGGCCTAATACATTATCTCTAAATATAAAATTTTGTCGAAACATATTCATAAATTCTTCACTTACGCGGCTGAAAATTGAGAAAATTGCACAAAAATCACTATCACGGCGTCCCTTCAGGGGAATATCTCCATTTTCAACTGGAGCCTGACGTTCATTGTAGAAAACATATATATATAAGGTTTGGTTAAGTTCTATCCGTAACTTCATAGTTTGACAAATCTGATTACGTAGTTCAGTTTTATATATTTTAAATTTAAAAATAAGTTGTCCGTTAGATATTTAGTAAAATTCTTTTTTGTAAATTTACTTTGTGGTGGTGGAGGGGGGGGGGGGGCGCCAAAATCCATGTTTGCCCCGGGCGCCAAAAAGGCTAGTTTCGTCCCTGGTTTGCAGTGTCTTTTAATAATGTTGTGCTATTTCAAACATAATGAAATCGATATGTATCACTCGGGCTGAGAAATAAAACTCTCACTTTTGACGATTCAGCAATCCTTGAGCTGTATTTCGTATCGTTTTTGACGATCATTTCCTATCAACATCACGAGACTTTTAACGAAACGTAAACTCTCACATATTTGACGAAAGATTTGCCTCAATCACGATCAGACTCAATGCATTTTAAGGAAACAATTGCTGTACCTCCTCAAATCCTGCAATTTTAGCAAGAAGTTATTTGCTGGTTTATGTTAGTCCTGTAATAATTTATTTTAAAACAGCAATTTTTAGTGATTTTCAGAAAATACCAAAATATAGGTAGTTATTGTCTCTTCATCAGTTATTTTTTTAGCTGTTATTATTTTTAGGAATGCTTACTATTATTTTTATTTATTTATTTATATGTTGTTGTTCGTTATGTTTTAATTCGAAAAGAATAAATTTCCTGTGTTCTTCAAAACCATTCAAAAAGAAAGTTTGGTTCATAAAATTTCAAACTTCTAGGATATCTTTTTTTAAATTTATTTAAGAAGTATATTCTGATTTCAATCAAATTATAAATAAACATAATTTATCGCTGTCTTCTTTATAAACAGTAAAGTGTTAAAATCTCATCCAACTACTCAAAGTGATAAAATCTCACGTAATATGCACTTCACAATTCGTTATTTGTTAGCAACAAATTAACCAGACTATATTCTAACAATTCATTGAGCAAGAAAAAATTCACTAATAAATTATTTAATCAAGCCATATTATAAATATTCATTGATCATGAAAAAACCATAATAATAAATTAGCCTTACTTAAAACTTTCAGAAATTATAGCAGCATCGATAAAATTGCAATGTACCTTATAAAAATATAAACATTCATTACATCAAATTCATTGCATCCATCTAAAAGGGCATTTATACAGGTCCCCAATAGCGGGGTTGGAATAGCAATGGTCTCCCACGCAAAAGTCCGCGGGTTTGAATTACCCTGAGGAAAACGAGAAGTGAATTTTTCCTTCCCCCTGTCAATAAGTACAGGAGCAAAACTGTTTTGCAAACTGTTCGGTAAATGATAGCATCAGCCCTCTTTTGACGAAATTTATATCGTCATGCAAGTGAAGAAAGTAATTTCATGAATTTGACGAAATATTGGCTCAGAGAATTTCCCAGGAAACGGTTTCATCAAAAACAAAGACAATTTCGTGAAATCTGAGTATTCATTTGTGAGTGTGCTCGGGCCGAGAATATTTTGTACACATTTTGTACATGTACAGGGAAACAAAAAATAATTCTGTTAAAGAACACTCTATGAGCTATGAAGTGGAAGTGCATTTTCAGTTGCGTTATGCGTTTTAGAATTTAACTAATTTTTCGCATATTATTTGGTGCATATAAGTACTTTTCCGCGTACAGACATAAATTGTTGAAGGGAAATGTTCAACCGTGTTACGCGTTTCCTAACTGAACGTTTTTAATTACTATGCAGTATGTATACAAAACTATTGATCTTATTTTGGACTGCAAAAAATATTTCTGATATTTTGCCGATTGTAGATGTTAGTTGCTAAATCTGCGTTTTGAAGTGTCTTATGCGATTTCGAAATTGTTATCTTAAACATAATTTTTTAGTTTATCAAACGGCGGCATTTTGTTAAAATATTCCGAATGCGTTGGGTAGTGTCTGATAATCTAAGCTTGAGGCATTATTTTATTTCTTGCTTTTGTCTTTTAATATAATGGAACTTAATAACACCATTTATCTGTAAAACTCTGAAATGCTTTCTTTTGATTTGAAAAATATGATATCGTGTCCAATTTTAAACTGTACGAAATTTGTTTTTCTTTTTTTCTGAATTTCCAAAATGTGGACGAATATACTGAACACATGCTAATGGTTTTAAAAAGTGCAAAAAAAAAAATATCATTACTTATATGGATATTTTGTTTTAAATATTCAACAAATGTGCAGGATGCAAAGTTGTCATCACTTTAATGATAAGTGGAATATTTTTCTTGTGATTAAATACAAACTGTATTTATATAGTGTCGCCATTTTCTCAAAAAGTAATGTTAATTGTTATACCTACTGCATACCTTACTAAATTATTTTTCTTTATAATTTTTATTAAATTATATGAGGGAAAATAATAAATAATGCAGCTATTTGGCTCGAAATATTGATAGATTGAAAAAAAAAGATAGTTTAACAAGGGAGGAAAATTAACCTTTTAATTATGTGACGTGTTTATAGAAGATTATTTTTCGAGAAAGAAAGAATTAAAAATTAAAAAATAATAATAATTTTAAAAAATGATGATTATGTTTTAAAGATAAAATAAAATACGAAGTTTCTATCCAGAAATTTTTTTAAACAAAAATATAAACGACACAAAATATAACTGAATACATATTTTCTAATGGGTTTTTAATACATTTCCAAACAAAAATGCGGAAATTACAGGATAAAGTCATCTGCTGTAGCTTAATATTATCCACATATCGTCGCGAATTTTTTAACAATGAGATGTTAATTGTTATACTTGATACATTATTTTCTTTATAGTTTTCCATAAATTACATCAGGAAAAATGAAAAAGAGTCCAGTTATTTGGCTAGCAATATTGATAGGTAGAAAAAAAAAGATAATTTAACAAAGAAGGAAATTAATCTTTTAATTATGTGCCGTATTTATAGAAGATTACTTTCTAAGAAAGAAAGAATTAAGAATTTAAAACAAATAATAATTAAAAAATAATGATGATTAAATTTTAAATATAAAATAAAATATGAAGTTTCTATCCAGAAAATTATTTAAACAAAAATATAGACTACACAAAATGTAACACAATATGTATTTTCTAATGTCTTTTTAGTACATTTCCTAACAAAAAATGGGGAAATTACAGGATAAAGTCCTTTCCTGGAGTCTAATATTATTCAAATATCGTTGCTAATTTTTCAACACTGTAATGTTAATTGTTATACTTGATACATTATTTTCTTTATAGTTTTTTCTTAAATTACTGCAGGAAAAATGAAAAAGACTCCAGTTATTTGGCTTAGAATATTTTAAGATAGAAAAAAAAAGATAGTTTAACAATGAAGGAGAATTAACTTTTTAATTATGTGCCGTGTTTATAGATAATTATTTTTTGAGAAAGAAAGAATTAAAAATTAAAATAATAATAATAATTAAAAAAAATCTCGGCCGGCCCGGCCTACAGGCGGGGGTAGATTTCGAAGTTAAGTATGCTAATTTCACCAACAAAAACTAAATCATGATTAGAGATAAACCCGCTTTAACAATTTCACCTGGCCGCTTTTGACGAGTTTTTATATCATTTTTATATAATAGCTGTTTTTTTTTTCAGAATTGTTTAGATGGTTTTCAAAAAAAATATTTTTCCATGCTCACCAACTCGAAATTTTCTGCCCCCTTTTCAAATTCATTTTTAATATAAAAAGTATGTAACTTGCTGACGTGATTTTTGAACAGATTTATAAGTGACCCTTTTTTTCGTTCAATTAATTAAAACTTGATTTATAAACAATTATTTTCTCAGTAGGACAATATTTTTCGTTTCTAACACAATCGTTTCGGGAAATTCTGTTTAAAATGTCCACTTTGACATCATTTTTTGAAATATATTCTGCCTCTATCAAAAAATCGATCATTACTGTACATTATATAGTTTCTGAATAAGAGAATCTGCCAATTGTATGTGTTTGAGAGCAAAAATGAATTGAAAATTGAGAAAGAAAGTAAGCAGTTTGGATGTGAATACACCCTTAATAAGATGATTTTTCCTTCAACCGCTATGTATTTTTAATTTGTTTTTGCTATAAGAATAGGTCCTATCAAAAACTTGTCTATATAAATGTTGTAGACAATATTAAGAAGATATATGATAAATTCATGGTGATTTTATATCTTGTGAATCGATGCAGTTATGGATTTTTCTAGTGCTCGCGATAATACGTATAATATGAATAAAACGTATACGTAGAAAACCGTTTTCACCATATTATACCTATCCAAAAATCCGTATCGGTACAATACATTTTATACGTATTTGTATAATCATGAGCACTAATTTTTTACCTCCTCAAACCCCCTCCCCCTTTTTTTTTGTTTTCGTTTTTAATTTTTTTTGCGGTACGAATTGGTCCTATCAAAAACTTCTGAGTATAAAAGTTGTAGATAATATTAAGGAGATTTATGATAAAATTAATTGGATTTGATATCTTGAGAATTGACGAAGTTATGAATTTTTTCCTAAGAAAAACCCTATTTTTGTGCCCCTTGAGCAATTCTTTTAATTTTATCAAAATTCTGTGATTCATAAATTTTTGGCGCTATTTTTGGAAAGTAATAAAAACTTCAAACTGATTTGATATGTACAAATATTAAGAAGTTATGCGTTTTTTTTAGTTGTCACAAAACCCCTTCCTATTTCCATCCCCTTGGTCCGATTTTGCCCGTTAACGAACTTGACCGAGGTTTTATGCCCCTTGATTTTAGGTATTAGTTTGGAAGAGATTTGTGCAGAATTTTGGAAGTTATCGAGTCCAGAAGAGAGTGAGATATGTATGTGTATATATATATAAAGTTTTTTACTGGGGGTGGTTTTGGGTTTTAGGGGTCATGATCGGTGTAGATCTGCAAAAACCTTTCAGAAATTCCAACATAGGGGAGAATGTAATAGGTAGTATTTCATACGAATTCTGCCTAATAATGATGACAAAGTTTTAAACATACAATAAAATACGAAGTTTCTTTCCAGAAGATTTTTTAAACAAAGATATAAACTACACAAAATGTAACTGAATATGTATTTACTAATGTCCATTTGATACATTTCCTATACTAAGAAAAATAGGGAAATCAAAAGATAGAGTCATTTCGTGTAGCCTAATATTACTTATATTTCGTTGCTAATTTCTTAACAATGCAATGTTAATTGTTATACCTTTTACATACGTTGATAGATTATTTTTTTATGTTATTTTTCTTAAATTACTTCAAGAAGAAGAATGAAAAATGATGCAGTTACTCAGCACAGAATATTGATAGATAGAAAAAAGCTAGTTTAACAAAGAAAGAAAATTAACTTTTAATTATGTGCCCTGTTTACAGAAGATTATTTTCTGAGAAAGAAAGAATTAAAAATTTTTTAAATAATAATGAAAAAATAATGATGAGTATTTTTTAAAGATATAATAAAATATGAAGTTTCTTTCCAGAAGAATTTTTAAACAAAAATATAAACTACACAATATGTAAGGGAATATGTATTTACTAATCTCTCTTTAATACATTACCTAAGAAAAATAGGGAAATTACAGGATAAAATCATTTCATTTAGCCTAATATTATTTATGTTTCTTGAGATAATGATGATTTTGCTGCGAAGAAAATTTAGCACAAATGAGATTAGTCTACAAATTACTTATTAATTATATTTTAACGGAATGTAGGGAACAAATGAACGAGAAAATTTTATTAACATGCCTGTGTTTGTAAGATAATCTTGATGGAATTTTCCTTGGTAGAATGCATAACGTGGATTGCTAAATTTTGTTGCATAA
This sequence comes from Maratus speciosus, assembly GCA_963932465.1. Taxonomy (NCBI): domain Eukaryota; kingdom Metazoa; phylum Arthropoda; class Arachnida; order Araneae; family Salticidae; genus Maratus; species Maratus speciosus. Next base: position 397,381,507 of record OZ010800.1, on the reverse strand, counting down.
TTAGTGATATAAGTTTTTCGGAGATTTATGAATAAATATTGTTCAATAAGTAAAATATAAAAATGGTGTCACTTTTGTTGTATACAATGAAATATGTATTAACTTAACATTGAAAATGCAAATGCGTCTGTGTGACAGTATTACAGTAAATTTTAACAATATTTTTTATACGTTTAGAATAAAATTTACAGATTTCAACATTTCCTCTCGAGTTTTTTTCTAATTAGTTATTATAAAAATTATTTGTATTAACGTATTACTCAAATTCAACGTTAAGTTTATAGAAATATACTATATTTTATATTTATAATTATTGATGTGTAACTGCTAAGGTACAAACTTTCGAAAAATTATTGAATATTATTGAGATATTAATACCATTGAATATTATTGAAAAATCATGGATTTTTTTTCATTAATTTACTGTTTATATATATATGATTCGAAACTCTCGAAGTTTGTACAGTTTATTTTTAAACTATATACTCAACATTTAATTTTATGCTGGTAATTCAAGTTTTATTTTCAAATTTCAATTTCATAATGAAGCATTTTACACAATCACTTTGCGCATCAATAATCATTACAGTACCATTCGAGAGCACCAAAATATTACAGTAAACTTTAAAAATGCTTTTTTATTTGTTTATAATAAAATGTATACATATTACTTATTATGTTCAATATTACTTCTCGAGTTTTTTTTTTACGGCTTATATATATACATTATTTTTAATAAACAGTCAAAGCTTCAACAGTTTCTTCTTAAAATAGAGACTCAGCATTGAATTTTATGCAGGCAATTCCAGTTTTATTTCAATCATTTCTAAGATTTCAAAGACATTCTAAGAATTTCTATTTTCTGTTGGTCATAACCATGTTTTAAGGAAGACGTAGTAATGAGTACCATGGTTATGACATTTTTAATGTTAAAATTCATTTTATGCTTAACTATAGCTATTGAATGGTTATAGTGTACTTTCTTTGAAAATAGTACAAGAGCTCTTTATAATTCACTCAAAAAATAATTGATATCTATTGTTATATTTTAGTAATATGAAATATGTTGATGACACATAAAAAGTATACTTTCCCATTTTTTGAATACAAGTATCAATATAAATCAGTGCTAACTATTTCAACAAAGGGAGGCATTCATTGCTTGTTAAAGCATGCGTTACCTACACTGTACCAACATACAGGGTGCAAAGGAAAGTCCCTTTAACCTGAAAATACTGCGAACAGAGAGAGCTAGAGCTATGGAAATGAGGTAACGGTATAGTAAAGTGACTATGACCGATTTAATGCAAACGATGGCAGCGCCCCCTAGTGGCGAAGTTTGGAAGATATCTATTGAAAATCGTAAGCGAAAAGAAAAAGAGCAAAATTTCCAATTAGAAAGTTTTAGAGCATCAATTAATTAGTACGAAACCACATTTAGTTCACACGGATAAGATAAATCGCCGCCTATATACCCAAAAATATCCGAAATCGATGAGCGACGATTCTACTCTGTATATTCACATTCCGTAAATGTAGCAGTGCACAATTTCAGATTGTGACGTTGTACTGTGCTGTAATGTCTGTAAAAATTTAATTTCCAATGCATTTAAAATTTTAGATTAACCCTTTCAGGGGCAAAATAATTCTATTCGTAATCTGATGAAGTAATTTACTGACACCAAAATATTCTAACGAATTTCATAAAAAATAAAAACCCGCTAATTTTCACTTTCACTAAAAAAGCGAAATTTAAAATATTCTTGCTACCATTTGTCAGTTTTGAAATTAAAATTAGGTGGCTAGACCGTCTAGCCACCGCCCTTCAAAGGTTTAAATGTATGTCGTCGTATTGAAGAGGCTAGCAATAGACGTTCCATGCTGAGAAATGTGGCATGTAGAATTACTCTCACGAATACAAACATACAAACGTGTGTCGTAAGCAATGGCGAACTTTTCGAACATACTGAATATTAACTTTTTATCACTGTGAGACAGTTTGTCTTTTATGTTTTTTGTGTGATGCTATCAAAATGTATTGAGATAAGCATGTATTTATACCATGAATTGTGCGTATTTCTTCATACTTCTGGCTATTTTATGTACAAACGTTTATACAAAATAGAGTGCATCGATTTCGGACATTTTTGGGTATACAGGCGAAGATTTATCTTACCCATGTAAACCAAATGTCGTTTCGTATTAATTAATTGATGCTCTAAAACTTTCTAACTGGAAATTTTGTACTATCTCTTTTCGTTTGCGATTTGCAATGGCTATCTTCCAAATTTCGCCACTAGGGGCGATGCCGTCGTTTGCATTTAATCGGGGGGTAGTCACTTTACTATATCGTTACCTCATTTCCATAGCTGTAGCTCTCTCCTTTCGCAAGTATTTTCAAGTTAAAGGGACTTTCCTTTGCACCCTGTATAACGTGTATTTTAGAAAGGTGTAGTGATCAGCTAAGAGAGCAAATACTTTGCACTATGGTAATGACAATTAGCTCCAGATTCAAAATTTTAATTAAACATAATTCATATATATTTTTTAATTGAAGTTAAAAATGACAATCCCATTATAAGTAGAGAAATGAAACTTTATTATATAATGTTTTGTCCTTGCTGTAAGGCTTTCGAACACCTCAAACTATGATTTCTAACTATTAAATATGTATTTAAGGACATGAATCGTAATGATATTTGGAGAAAAAAATATTTAAATATTCCAATTGTTAATGTTCCTATGTTTAAAATATTGCACAATACATTTCATTACTGTATTCCTTAAAATAAAATAAAAACATCCTTCTTAGACTCATCAAATTACTTTTTATTTTGAACAAGGATATATAACTTCACTTTCTCTCATCAATTTAGTGCATGTTTATACTATTCTACAATGCAGCTTATTACGGTATTTCTTAAAATAAGATTAAAGCATTCATGTTAGACTCATTAAATTTTATTTTCTTTGAACAAGAATATAAAATTTTCTTTTTCTGAGAATCATCCTTTGGTACACAGATGCGTTTTATGCTATTTTTGCCTATAAGTAAAAACTGCTATTTTTTTAAACATAAAAATGAAATATAGATATGTATTAAATGCTATTACAAAATATACTAGTGCGAAAGGAGATGCTCAAAGTTTTTTTTTTTTTATTATGGCCAAGTAAAAATATGGAATACTGAAAACATAAAAAGTGGTTTCTTTAGTTCAATTTTCATCAAATCATTGGTGAATAGAATTAGACATGAACTTGATGTCTGATGCAGTAAAACTAATACTGATTTCACGATGAAGAACATCACAGCACTCTTTAGCAAATAAACTGATTAGTTAGTATTCGAATTTTGAGAATGGTAGGAGGTTTGTAAATAAAATGACAATTAAAAAGTTTCAGATCATGCCAAATTTATGCTGACGATTATCATAATCAAACATTCTAAACTTGATTTTATAATTAAAATAATCTGCGCAACACTTACGCGTGAGAACTTCATGAGTAAATGTTTACCCACCGCTCATTTCCAGACTTCTGGATGCGATTTATTGCATATAAAACTAGTGATTTGATTTTCTAAAATTACATTTTAATGTTACTAACACGGTTATTTTTTCATTCCAGACATCAATTCATACAATTCGAGGACGCTCTGCAACTTTCACTTAAATTGACCTCATCCCTGAATCTCCTAACTTCTTTGCAAACAGGTGCATTAACTCCACAATTTACGATTACGTGTAATTAGAGGTACAGTCGTGGAAAAAAAAGTAAACATCCCATTCTAACTCCTCAACAAATTATCGTAGAAGAAAGTTACTGGTACAGAACAATTGGAAATAAAGTCTACTTTTAAATGATATAGATAAAATTTGCTTAGGAGGCCATCTACATATTAAAACGAACCGTAACTTTGTTTTTTTTAAATTGTAGTACACAATTCTGACAGCATAAATGAACTCTAAATCCTTCAATTAGCCTAAAAACAAATTTTTATGCAATTCGTACCACAAGTTTCCGAGAAATTAATTATTTTAAAACGAGCGTATTTTAAGGGCTGTATCCAAATTGAAATTCGGAACTCGATTGTTAACCGAGAAAGCCCTCATCTTGATCAAGGCACCTTAAGAAGTCAATGAAGCCTGCTAGATTACACGACAGCAAATGAAATTTCAAAATATCTAGTCACTCCTATTATAGACGGCCCCTTAAACCATCATTTTGCGGTTTTTTAAGAATAATTTAAAAACTACTTGGAATAAAAATGTGAAATTTTGGATTTCCATAAAGCAGGACTTAATAAATCTAATTCCCTCAAAAAAATTGTAGGTTGCAATTCATAATTTTTTCGAGTATTAATTTCATAAATCATAATTCCTATCATAAAGTTATAAAAATTGCAATTTCGGCGTATTTATGTTTGGGTATATTAGTATTATTGCTACACAAAAAATTAGCACATTAGGAGCATAATTTCTGGAGATATAAATAAAAATATGAAAATGTAATTTAACATTAGAAGCACTAAATTTTGAATGTTTACAATTCAAAAGCTTATCATTCAAATGACTTGAAATTTAGTGTCTAGGCATAGTTTGAGCCGAAGATTTGAAATATCTCGTTAAAATTGTGTATTGTCATTGAAAAAAAAATGAAGTTTGCATTCGTTTTAATATGTAGATTGCCCCCTAAGCAAATTTTATATCCATCATTTAAAAGTAGACTTTATTTCCAATCGTTTGGTACCAGTAACTTTCTTCTACGATAATTTGTTGAAGAGTTAGTAGGGGGTGTTTACTTTTTTTTTTTTTTTTCCACGACTGTACCTCATAGCGTATCACATTCCCTTTTTGCTATTCCCAGTCTAGGTCATAACAACCCCAATTCAGGAGTTATTCGAGGCAAAACGGAATTAAGGCCTCATTTTCTATCATGTATCCTGCTGACACGGCAGAATAGATAACTGCTCTTAATATCGTTGCAACAGTGCTAATTTATCTGTTGCGCTTTTTTCTTATTTAGAGTTGCGAGACATCTGCCAAATAATTTGCACTGTTTAGATGTTTTGATTAGTGCCTCATATTTTACTTGACATTTACTTCGAAAATTTAGATACAGAATTTAATCTATTATTAGGAAAGACATGAAACAGTCACAATATATACAAAAATGTATATTTTTAAGAATTTATTTTATAAAAAGTACAAATTTATAACAAGAACCAAAAATCACACCTCAAGCAGAGATTATGAAACATTCCCCAAATCATTCACAGTTCTGCAAAAAAAGTTCACAGTTTAAAAAGGTGAAAGATTATGTCTAAGTAAACAAGTTGAAAAACGCATGACACATCTGAACACTCAATTTCAGCAATTACTTTCGACTAGGGGATCATTTCCGGGCTTCCCGGGTCCCAGAATATAGGTAAAAACCAAATTTTAAATTAAAAAGTTTTTTTTTTTTTTTTTACATGCAATATATTTTTTTAGATTGCCCACTAAAAATAAAAAAGCACATTTTTCATATTAAAAATATGAATTTTACAATCAAATAAACTTTTGAAATTTATCAAAAGCGAATTTTTCGTATTAGCCGCATGTTAAGAGTTATCAGCCCAATATTTTGCTGCTTACGGTATCCTTTTATTTTCTGATAATTTCACAGCTTTTAATCGCACAGTAGCCTGTTAAATTTGTGCTTTATTTATGTTATTTTATTTATTTAATCATAGAGAAAGTTTTATTTTTGTTTACGGAATATTAGTCGTAAGGAAATGATGAACTCTTTGTTATTTTAAGCGCAAATGGATTAATCTTTCTTAATCGAACTCCACGCGATAGAGATAAATATAAAAATTAACCTCTCATACCCGCAATCACACATTAAAAAAAAAAAAAAAAAAAAAAAAAAAAATTGGTATTTTTATTCAAAACGCGAAGTCACGATAGTCAGCCAAATCTTTGCATGTGAACAGTCGCACTCTTAACTCCAGATTCTAGTCTCAGTACCGGAGAGTAAAAATTGCCGTAATTTATATTTTTTTAGGCATTTGTGTTAAAAAGTTTAATTTTATCTAAGAAAATCGTCGTTTTCTTTTAAATATGACGCCATTTACACTTACTTAAGCATTTCACCTAGTTTCTGAAACTTAGTACACATACAGAAGAAAAAAGAAACTTTATGAGATAAATACGTGTTTAAAAGCAGTACGTAATTTTCCGTCAAACTATTATGTTCCTAATGGGATTTTGCGTCATCAAACACTATACAACAATTTTTATCAACAATTTTGAATTTTTGTCAGATAATCACATAAATAAAGGTAAATAAACCTCATTATTTCTCTCTTCTCTGCAATAATAAAAGATATCTCATAACCTGCAATAATGGAAGCAATCTCATTTTTTAAATTAGAATGTAATTATGGGATATTTAAAAAAAAAAAAACAGCTAGTGCGGGCACATGTACAAATGAATAGATTTCAGTTAAAAATATTAGTAGTAAATTTAGTTCAGCAGAAAGCTCAGGGCAGATAACTAAAAAATATTCTTTTGCTTTAAATATATAGATTATAAAAAAATATGAACAATTAAATTAAGCAAATTATGTTATTTTTATAAAATTATAGTAACATGTCTTAAAGAATAGCAATAAAATTTTACTAGTAGAAAAAATTTTGGACAAAAACGTGGGGAACCTGATATTATTTTAAACCTCGAATTATCGCCAAGATCTTCTTTGATTGCTTGTTTAACTCGGCGAAGCGAATTCATCCAAGAGCGAATCATCAATTTCTGTACTACAAATCGCTATTTTTCGGACAAAGAGCATGCACACTGTATGTTACTGCTCCTTCATAAAGTCACTCTAATTGTTTTTAAAACATTGCGTTTTATCGGTGTGTGATTTCGATTACGTTATTTTCAAAGCTAAAGCATTTTCACCTGTTTCACAAGGTTGTTTTCCATAACCTTACCTGTATGTTTCGGTAGTTAAGTAGGTTACCGTTATATGGACCCAGATCGCCACAGCATTTATGCTGGTAATTTTAGTTTTATTTTCAAATTCCAATTTGTAATGAAGAATTTTACACATTCAGTTTGGGCATCAATAAACATTACAGTACCATTTCAGAGCACCCAAACATTACAGTAAACTTTAAAAACACTTTTTTATTTGTTTACAATAAAATGTATACACATTACTTATTATGTCCAACATTACTTCTCGAGTTTTTTTTTTTTAATATTATTTTTGAAAAACTGTCAAAGCTTCAACAGTTTCTTCTTCAAATAGAGGCTCAGCATTAAAATTTTATGCAGGTAAGTTAAGTTTTATTTCAATCATTTCCAAAACTCCAAAGACATTCTAAGAATTTCTATTTTCTGTTGGTCATAACCATGTTTTAAAGAAGACGTAGTAATGTGTAGCATGGTTCTGACATTTTTAACGTTAAAATTCATTTTAGGCTTAACTATAGCGATTGAATGGTTATAGTGTATTTTCTTTGAAATTAGTACAAGAGCTCTTTATAATTCACTCCAAAAATTATTGATATCTATGGTTATATTTTAGTAATATGAAACATGTTCCTGACACATAAAAAATATACTGTTTCCATTTTTTGAATAAAAGTATCAGTACAAATCAGTATTAATACAAAAACCCTTAACGGGTTAACAGTTTGTGACGCAGCACTTTATCTTTAGCTCTAAGAATTTTAAATTTGGAACTTAAAAATAATGATATCAAATTTTGAGTGACGCAATATTAATTTACCTATACATATATATATCAAAATTTATTCATTCATGCTTTATCATTTACATCTCATAAATTCGAATTATGAATTTTAAAAGATATGATATGAAAATTTAAGTGACGCCTTGATGTTGCTTAAAACGATTAGTTTTAAAATTCAATATAAATTTTCTTTTGGCTAAATACATTTACACATCTAAACAATACTTTTCATTTTCAAATGCACTGTTGAATATATTACTTTAACTGAATCTATATAATGCACTGAATTGTATTCATTTGAATAAATTGATTTATCTTTTGTGCCACGCTATACAAAAATCAAAAGTAAAATTTATGTAAATAGTTTTTTCGTCATATTATCCATTTGCATACATTTAACTTAGTTTGGATACAATGTCGCAAAAAACTATTTACATAAATTTTACTTTTGATTTTTGTATAGCGTGGCACAAAAGAAAAAAATCAATTTATTCAAATGAATACAATTCAGTGCATTATATAGATTCAGTGAAAGTAATATATTCAACAGTGCATTTCAAAATGAAAAGTATTGTTTAGATGTGTAAATGTATTTAGCCAAAAGAAAATTTATATTGAATTTTAAAACTAATCGTTTTAAGCAACATCAAGGAGTCACTTAAATTTTCATATCATATCTTTTAAAATTCATAATTCGAATTTATGAGATGTAAATGATAAAGCATGAATGAATAAATTTTGATATATATATGTATAGGTAAATTAATAGCATTGCGTCACTCAAAATTTGATATCATTATTTTTAAGTTCCAAATTTAAAATTCTTAGAGCTAAAGATAAAGTGCTGCGTCACAAACTTTTAACCCGTTAAGGGTTTGTATATTGATATCATTACTTTTTTTAGGTTAGTGATAAAAATATAAAACCACAAAAAAAATTAAAGACCAATGCAATAAATTCATAGTCGTGATTTCCATTGACCTTTACAATCCTCCATCTAAAACAAATCAAAGTGTCACAAGAATTTATGAAAACAATTTGTGTGTGCATATTCCAAGATTTCATTAACTAAAATCGAGTTAAAGAAATCTTTTAAAATTTGAACTTTTTAACACTATAGATTACTCATAAATATGATACAAATAGAAATAATTTATCTAACTGAAACTGTTTTAGCCAACATTTCAATTATCAACTGTAAAATAAGCGATATTTGGAAATTTAAGCGTTCCATGTTGTTAAGATTTTACGTTTCTTTTTCGCATGTTTCTATGAAAACGCAGACAGTTATTATAAAAGAATTTCATTTTTACTTTATATTTTTAATGTTTTGAACTCTTGCACTGTAATACACCAAAAGTGTTAACATTTTTCAACATGGTATGAAATATGCTAAAATTGACGACATATATATATTTTTTTTATATATAAATACATGTAAAATAAAACTTTTTCACATTATGATTCACCTTAGGTTTATTATACAGCTATAAATAAATAAAACGAATCAAAGTGTACAAGAATTTATTAAAACAATGTGTGTGTATTATTCCAAGATTTCATTAACTAAAATCAAGTTAAAGAAATCTTTTAAAATTTGAACTATTTAACACTATGGGTTACTCATAAACATGATTCAAATATAAATAAGTTATCTAACTGAAACTGTTTTAGCCCACATTTCAATAATTAAGTGTAAAACAATCAATATTTGGAAATTTAAGCGTTTCATATTTTTAAGAATTTATATTTCCTTTTTACATGTTTCTATGAAAAAGCAGACAGTTTTTATAAAGATATTTCATTTTTGCTTTATATTCTTAATGTTTTGAACTCTTGCGCTGTAATGCACCAAAAGTCTTAAAATTTTTCAACATTGTATGAAATATGTTGAAATTGATAGGAAAAATTCTTATTTTTCTAAAAATACATGTAAAAACTTTTTCACATTAAGATCCACGTTTGGTTTATTAAACAACCATAAATAAATAGAACAAATCAAAGTGTCACAAGAATTTATGAAAACAATTTGTGTGTGCATATTCCAAGATTTCATTAACTAAAATCGAGTTAAAGAAATCTTTTAAAATTTGAACTTTTTAATCCGTGAAAATAGAAAAATAATTTATCTAACTGAAACCGTTTTAGCCAAAATTTCAATCAGTAAGTGTAAAACAAGCGATATTTGTAAATTTAAGCGTTCCATGTTTTTAAGATTTTACATTTCCTTTTTACATGTTTCTATGAAAGGTACACAGTTACTATACAGATATTTCATTTCTGCTTTATATTGTTAATTGCTTGAATTCTTGCATTGCAATACACAAAAAGTCTTAAATTTTTTCAACATTGTATGAAAAATATTGAAATTGATGAGTTTTGTACCGCGCATTTGAAAATAATAATTTCAGCTAAGCATTGACGTTTGTTTGGTTATGCTTAATGCAAACTTATGCTTTGCTCAAGCATCAATGAAACTTTAACAATAACTTATTTTATCTCAATAAAGTTTTTGTTTATTTTACAATACACAGGAATATTTCCTTCAGTAAAATTATTGCTAATGTATTTATACCTACTTCTGCATGCTATATGTGATTATTCCAAGAATTATGTCTGGAATAAAAAAAATCATGATCCATGTAGCGCTTTCAACTGTTCAAATGGTAAAAATGATCAAAAAATTGGATGCTAGGCAGCCAGTAAATTTTCTTGTGAAATAATTTGACATAAATCTGAGCAGTGTGTTTATGACATGAAAATAAAATAACACAATATCATGCTGAAAGTGATCCAAATGCAGAAATAAACATAAATGGGATATAAATGTTTAAATTTTCTTGAGCAACAATGTAATAATGGGCTAGAAATCATAATGAATGCTTATAATAAAGTGAAATACAGTAAACTCTGTGAACTCCGCAAAATGCATAATCTGCAAACATCTATTATCTGTACTACGTGGAACGTAAGTAATGAAACTCATTTTAACATTTAAGTTCATAGATGAATTTAAATGATGTGTTAATTTTCACTAAATAACAATTTTTCCTTGAAGTAAACTGTGATTTAAGAAAATTCATACATTTTGTACCCAGCACTCGAAAATAACAATTTGAGCTTGACCTTTGTTTCTTTGGTTAGGCTTAATGCAAACCTATGCTTTGCTCAAGCTCCGATGAAACTTTAACAATAACTGATTATATCTCAACAAAGGTCTAGTTTCTTTTAAAATACACATGAAATACACATGAAATACACATGACCTTTAGTAAAATTTCTGCTAATGTACCTATACCTACTTTTGAATGCCATATATGTGATTATTCTAAGGCATTATGTCTGGACTAACAAGAATCACTATTCATGTAGTTGTTTTACATAGTTCAATAGGTACAAATGATCAAAAAATTGGTTGCTAGATCATCAGTGAATTATCTTGTGAAATAATTTGCCATAAGTCTGAGAAGTGTGTTTATGACATCAAAATAAAATAACAATATCATGCTCAGGGGTAGGAATATGCATCATTTTACTAGCCACTGGCGAGTGAATTTTCTGACAGGATGAGTGAATTTTTAGGTAGTTATTGAAAACTGCAAACTATACAGGTATGCCAAAAACGTTTTTTTAATATCTAGTTAGCTATATTTTTCAACTTTCCTAATTACTGCGATGTAAACATGGTAGAAAATTCTATTTTATATTAAACTTTCATCTCTTGTTTATATTTCTCAATTTTATAGGAAAGAAATATATGAAAATGGATTAAAGTAATCAGTGACCTGAAGCCGGAAAATTTTTGATGCTCCAGCTCCGCTCCAAGATAAAATACTGTGGCTCCGACTCCGGGAACTGTTCCAACTCGGCGCCAACTTCGCACTTCTGAGTTGCAGTTTTTGATTTACACATTTAATTTTTTGCTTACAAATTCTTTCTTTCTTTACCTTCATTAAAGATCTGACAAAATGCATTTTTCTTCTCAACAAACTTGAAATGCTTGTTCAGAAAATATGACACCTTTTAGCTTTTACTTTTAAAATAGAAAGTTTGGTGGAATTTTAAACACAAAAATCTTAAATTTCTTCTACGCTTTTCAAACAACCAAAATTGTACGTGTAAACAACATGCAGTCATATTTGTTTTCAAATAGTGTTGCCACTTAGCTCAAGTAGAGGTGAAGTAGTGTTACCATATTTTTGTGAGAAGTTTTACATCTTTAATTAAAAAAAAAAAACCCTTAAAAAATGATATAATTTAAATACTGAATAATGATGTAATTAAAATATTTTAAACCTGGACATTTAAAAGACTGAAAAAAAAAGATTTAAAAAAAAAATAATAAACTAAAGGAGCCCTGGAGCAGAGGAAATTTTAGAGCTCTAGCTCCAGGGAAAATACAGCTCCGGAGCGCTCCGTCTCCGGTTCCAGCACCAGGTCTCTGACAGTAATAGTAACCAACTATTTTGAGTTGCGTAATTTTGTCATAAATTTTTTAACTGTACATTGCATTTTACTGGCTGTTGAAATAAATCCTTGGCTGGTAAGATTTTCTAGAAATTCTCCATCCCTGGTCATAAACATAATAGAAATAACTTATCTAACAGACACTTTTTATCCAACATTTCAGGTGTCTGACTATGTACAGAGCAATTGAGCTATTTAATTACTTTTTAAACGTATTTTTATTAAGATTATGACTAGAAAATGTGAAAAAAAGCAAAAAATATTTCCTTTATTGATAAAATTTTGGTTAATGGAGGAATTTATAGTAAAATTTAGTGAAATTTGGCCCAAAATGCTCTAAAGAAAATTTGGTACTTTTCGGTTAGCCGGGCGCCAGTGTTATATATACATTGATATGTATATATATACATCTATATACATATACAAATATGTGCATACACATGCATATATGTGTATATATACAATATATGGATATATACATATATATGTATGTATATCCATGTATTTATAACACTGGCGCCCGGCTAATCGAAAAGTACCGAAAATTTTACTGTATGTTAGTTTCCTTTGTACATTTCATATTTTTGACATTGATGAAGGCAATGAACTAAAATCTAAGAAACGTTTTAAATGTTTCAAAACTTATAGCATATTGCACTTGTTTACATGTTAATTTTCATAAAATTCATCAATGTCATTCCACAAAAGCATCCATAAAACAAAAAATATTTATTTTAAATTTAAATCTTTAGTTCATTGCCTTCACAATAGTGTAAACAACATATTTTAAATTTCATAGTGATATTCCAATAATTTTCTGAGGAATAATGTTTTGCGTACGGAATTTTCACCAAAAATTACATTATCCAAAAAATGCATTTAAAGTTTAGATTTTTGTTTTACTACAAGAATTTCAGTAATTATACATCTAAACTTCACTGTTTTTATAAATCACTCATTTCTTTAAAAGTACTGACCCTTTTTTAATCTCTAGAAGGCCATATTTTGCCCCCCCCCCCCCTCCAGTTTTTTAACAAAGCAAAGCATGACATTTCACATCAAAGATGCGACCGTTATCACAAACATCATATTCTTCAGTTTTAAGTGACATGGATTGTTTGTGGCTTATTCAATACCTTTTAATTTCATGTATAATTCAATATTATACAATTTTACCGGTAAATAATAAAAAAAAAACAGAGCTCATGTTCTGTATCTAGGCTAGTCAGTGATGATTTGGCACCCAGAAGCAGAATTTTCAGTATCAATCTGCAGCAAACCAAAATTTATCTGCGACCCAACAATACTGAACCAAGCTACTATAATAAATACTCACTGTAACCCATAAAATAAGCAAAATTTACATTTTACAAAGAAAATTACAACAAACACAATAACTCCTAAAACAAAGTAAATTTGTGATTTTTTTTTTAAGCTCAATATTTATTTTTAAGCTGGTAGATTGATCTGCAAGGTCTAAAATAATCTGCAGCGCTGCTGCCGTGCTGCACAGTTTCCGCTATGGAGATTTGGTACACGATCACTTTCTACGCCATGTCATTCATATCATTCCACAAAAACACCCATAAGACAAAAAATATTTCTTCTAAATTTATACCTACTTTAAATTTCATAATGATATTCCAATAACTTTTTGAGAAATCATGTTTTGCGTATGGAATTTTTACCGAAAATAACTTTTCCAAAAAAAGGCATTTAAAGTTCAGATTTATGCTTTACTACAGGAATTTACAGTACTATACATCCAAACTTCACTGTTTTTACAAGTCATACTCATATTTTTAAGTACTGGCCCTTTCTTTATCTTTAGAAGGTCATATATTGCCCCCCCCCCCTCCCGGTTCTTCATCAAAGCAAAAGATGACGTTTCTCATCGATGTAATCGTTATCGAAAACACAATGTTCTTCAGTTTTAAGAGACTTGGATTGTTTATGGTTTATTCAATACTTTTTAATTTCATGTATAATCCAATATTATGTAATTTTAGAGGTAAATAATGAAAAAAAATAGAATTCGTCTTCTGTATCTAGGGCAGTCGGTGCTGATTTGACATGCAATCACTTTCTACGCCAAGGTTGTCAATCCAAAATTCAGACATGGTACAGGCTCAGCAAAAAAAAAGCTGAACTTTCACGGCCTAATGGAATTTTGACGAAATTCACATTTTTTCGCAGCGTTCAGATGAAATTTGTGCTTGTTTTCCACGATTTTTTGTCAAAAATCGCGCATTTTCCATGATCTTTCACCAAAGATCCATTTTTTTTATCATCCGACAAAAATCGCATTTTTTTGCGATTCTTTGACGAAATTCACATTCTTTTTTCGCGATCCTTCGACGAATTTCGCGTTTTTTCCACGACCTTTCAAAGCAATTCGCTATTACACGATCTTTCGCCAAAATTCGCGTATTTTGCACGATCTTTCGCCGAAATTCGCATATTTTACAAGATCGTTTGGCAAAATACGCTTTTTTTCTGCAATCCTTTGATGAAAATCGCGTTTTTCCAGCGATCCTTTGGTGGAAGTCGCATTTTTTCCCGTGCTCCTTTGAAGAAATTTGCATTTTCCCGCGATCGGTTGAAGAAATTTGCTCAATTTGGCACGGTTGATACTCGCGCTTTTGTTGTATTACATCCATTCCCGCTATTCCCCCCCCCCCTCTATTAAAAATCAACAAATTTTAATGCATATTTGCATCGATCCCAGAGATAATAAAATTCACTGCCGAAAAAGCTGAATTCCGCGTTTTCGCGGAAAAGTAACATGTCTGAAAATTATATGTGTTTGCCAAATTACTTATACATTTATCGACAAGCTTGACAGAGCAGCCCAAAATTCGAATTGCACCCAAAAATAGAATGTTCATGAAATTTCAAGCAAAATTTATATTATTATGTGAAAGTGAATAAAACATACCCTATAAACAAAACAATGCTAACCAGCACATACTTCAGGGGGGGGGGGGGAGGGTTGGTGCCAAATGAAGATATTGATTGTTTATAGTTTCATACAAAAATGTATGTATATATGAAGTAACAAGATACTCGCAAGCTTAAGTTAAACTTATGGGAGCGTTCTTTTCAAATTTGTGAAATTGAAAGTAACTTTAAAAAAAAAAATCTGCAACCGAAATCGAAAAAGTAAACACTAACCTAGTTAGAATTCAATCTCAGCCATTCTAAGCAAGAAAAATAATCATTTAAAACTATTAATATGCAAGGGAGAAATTTTTAAATGTACGCTTTCATAGGTTTAACGTCAGCAATTCCAGTTTCTTCTCATGACTAGTGCAGATTCCTAACCTTAAAGTTAATGTTAATCCTATGAGAGCGTTGTTTACATATTCCTTGCTAGCAAAAATGCATTTTGACAACATGATTGTAAAAAACGAACTTTGAAGCAGGATATGAAAAAAAAAAATCTAAAGAAAATTATTTAAAGCTTTCTTTTAAGAATATTAACTTTAGAATTAAATAAAAACAAGTATCTTACCTTTGCAAAAAAGCTATTATATCTCTTATTTACCTATAACCTTTAGTTACTAAATAAACAAAAAGAACATGAAGAAAATTTTTAATTTTAGATGTTCAAAACAACTAGTCGGGATAATATGATTTTTGAGCTAATCGTATGCTCTGAACAAATTATTCATGTGTCTTCCGATTGGCGTTATAGCAATAGGTCGTTTCCTGCCAGACATAATCTGCAAATATCACAAATTGTCTTTCAAAATAGCATTATATTCTAATACTACAAAAGAAAAACACGATGTCTCTTTCCCTTCATTTTGATCTCAAATAGCAATCAAGTAAGTTGAACATCCATTGCACATATCATCGGAGTTGAAAATTAGTTTGTTTCAAGTTGGGGAATTTTTTAATCCCTCCCCCCCCCCCCCAATAAATATCTGTCGCTACGCACCGACGAATCGATAAGGAAACGACGAATTTAATCACAAAATCCATCATTATAGCGAATTTCTGCCCGTTAACAAGTAAACAAACAAACGTGGTTTAGGATTCAGTTCAACAAGATTCAATCTTATGGATTCAATAAACGATTCAAGACGAAAATTGAAAAAAATTTTTGAAAATTGAAAAAAAATATATATAAATAACAATTATATTGAATACATATAATTAAAAAAATTTCCCCTTTTTTAAAAATGAATATAAACATTTTTTCGACAAAAAGCAGTAATATGGAATAATAATTTCTTCATAACAAAAGAGAAAGATAATATCAATCGAAATTTCATTTAATATATTTAATATTTTAAAACAAATAATAATTAACATTTGAAATTTTAATATTTAAAAAAAAAGATTTACTGCCTACATTCAGATTGTTAGATTCTCAACTTAGAATACCTAAAATGACTTTGCAAATTTTGTTTCTGATTTTATACCCACAGCAGATGGATTAAGACTCCTCCTACATACGAAGTGACGTCAAACCTATTCAACAATCACAGACGAGAAAAGTAAAAAAAGCGATTTTTTAAAATAACGATTTTTAAAATAAAACGAGCTTTCCCAGAAAAAGAAAAGTGTTATTCACCTCGTATTAATCAGATTTATATTATATATCAATTTGAAGAAAATCGTTAGAACCGTTTTCGAGATTTTCAAATTAGGAACTTCTTCCGTACCATACCAACGTTTTCACTTATAAAATGGCTATTTAGATCTCAAAATATACTGCACGTAGAAATGTAAAAATTTCAGTATACGATTAGACTGCAGATATAAGACTGTTCTAGAAAATTCAGAACAATAGGACCTATATCTGCTGAGTTATTAAAAGGCGGCTTTTCGCGTTTTCTTTGATGTCGAGTTAGCTGTATATATGATTTCCGCCATCTACGAATTCTACGATACGATACGATACGATTTTAACGATACGATACGATACGATTTTAGGCTTAAGGCTGCGTCACTCGGAATACTACCGTCTTCCACGACTAACTATTTCAACAAAGGGAGGCATTCATTGCTTGTAAGGGCATGCGTTACCTACACTGTACCAACACATAACGTGTATTTCAGAACGTTGTAGTGATGAGCTAAGAGAGCAAACACTTTGCACACTGTAAAAAAAAAACGGACTAAAAAACGGAAATACTACTGGCAATCTAGACGCCAGTACTATTTCCGTTTTTTGCGGGAATTTTTACCTATAAATTACAGAAAAAATTCCGTTTTTAACTAGAAAAACGGAAAATGTTCTGTAATTTATGGGTAACAATTGCCGTAAATAAACGGAAATAGTACTGGTGTCTAGATTGCCAGTAGTATTTTCGTTTTTTTTTTTTACAGTGATGGTAATGACAATTAGCACCAGATTCAAAGATAATTCATATATATTTTTTAATTGAAGTTAAAAATGACAATCCTATTATAAGTAGAGAAATGCAACTTTATTATATAATGTTTTGTCCTTGCTGTAAGTCTTTCGAACACCCCAAACTATGTTTTCTAACTATTAAATTTGTATTTAGGGACATGCATCGTAATGACATTTGGAAAAAAAAATTATTTAAATATTTCAATTGTTAATTTTCCTATGTTTAAAATATTGCACAATATATTTCATTACTGTATTCCTTAAAATAAAATAAAAACATCCTTCTTAGACTCATCAAATTACTTTTTATTTTGAACAAGGATATATAACTTCACTTTTTCTCATCAATTTACCCAAATTTAACGATATATTTCAAATCTTCGGCTCAAACTATGCCTAGACACTAAATTTCAAGTCATTTGAATGATAAGCTTTTGAATTATAAACATTCAAAATTTAGTGCTTCTAATGTTAAATTACATTTTCATATTTTTATTTATATCTCCAGAAATTATGCTCCTAATGTGCTAATTTTTTGTGTAGCAATAATACTAATATACCCAAACATAAATACGCCAAAATTGCAATTTTTATAACTTTATGATATGATTTATGAATTATGAAATTATATTCGAAAAAATTATGAATTGCAACCTACAATTTTTTTTTGATGGATTTAGATTTATTATGTCCTGCTTTATGGAAATCCAAAATTTCACATTTTTCTTCCAAGTAGTTTTCAAATTATGCTTAAAAAACTGCAAAATGATGGTTTAAGGGGCCGTCTATGATAGAAGTGACTAGACATTTTGAAATTTCTTATGGTGTCCATGCTTCAATGACTGCTTGAGTGTCGCTTAAGGTGCCTTGATCAAGAAGGGGGCTCTCTCGGTTAACAATCGAGTACCGAACTTCAATTTGGATACAGTCCTTAAAATACGCTCGTTTTAAAATAATTAATTTCTCGGAAACTTATCGCACGAATTGCATAAAAATTTGTTTTTAGGCTAATTGAAGTGTGTAGAGTTCATTTATGCTGTCAGAATTGTGTACTGCTATTGAAAAAAAACAAAGTTATGGTTCGTTTTAATATGCAGATGGCCCCCTAAGAAAATATTATATGCATCATTTAAAAGTAGACTTTATTTCGTTTGGTACCAGTAACTTTCTTCTACGGTAATTTGTTGAGGAGTTAGTAGGGGTGTTTACTTTTTTTTTCCACGACTGTACCTCATAGCATAGCACATTCCCTTTTTGCTATTCCTAGTCATGGTCATAACAACCCCAATTCAAGAGTTATTCGAAACAAAACGGAAGAGGCTACTTCAGTTAAATGAAAAGACGCATTCACTAATGCTAATCCTATGGAAGAAATTTATAGAGATATCTCGGTCGCATTTCAATATTTTTAAATTATTTCTTTTGCATTGAATAGTTGAGATCGATCTGTATGCAGGCCGTTTTTTACTTTTTCGATTTTGATAGCAGATATTTTTTTATGAGGATGCTTTTACTTTCGAAACCGGTTCCAAAAAGGAAAGTGTCCTCATAAGAAATTCCTGTAAACAAAATCGAAAAAGTAAACAACGGCCTTTGTATAGAATGATCTCAGTTATTCAATGCAAAAGAAATCATTTAAAAATGTTGAAATGCGACCGAGATATCTTTATAAATTTCTTCCATAGTATTAGCATTGGCGGACG